>CM073934.1:21267500-22517500 GCA_037179545.1 Sesamia inferens | reverse complement strand
CCGTAGTACTATTGTAACTGCTCATCGGGTTCGTTCCGGACACATGCCACTGAGAGCTTTTGCATATCTAATGCAAAAAGTTCATTCTCAGTTTTAGACAAAAGATAGTCTAACAGATAAATCCGTATAAAATAATAAAGACAACACTGTCACTACTAGATGAAATATGCAATTAACACCATCTATGATAAAAAAAAATGACTTATTATCAAACAACCTTACCTTAACATTAGCTTCTTCATATGTTCGGAGGTACTGAGCAGGTCCTGTATTGCGGATAACGCAAAGATCAACATTGGAGCCTGATCCCAAGTCATTGAAGATACCGGCAGCAATAGCATCACGAACAAGCTTCTTGCCTTCTTCCTCATTCATATTTGGCTTCCAACCAGATTCAAACACTGCCATGGCAGCTAATGAGCCCGAACCTATTTTAAAAAAATAATTAGAATATATGTCGATGAAATATGTAGAACGTAATAATATGAATAAAAATCTTACCCATAGTTGCATATGGCAATTTATCAACAGACCCATGAGGATAAATGCAATAGATGTGAGGCCCAGTTCTGTCAACACCACCGAGAACCAAAGCAGCACCAATGTGCCCCTGGTAGCGGAAAAGCATCCGCTTCAATAGAGTGGCGGCAGTCTCAACAGGTACCGTGCGCCCGGTGTGCAATCTCTGTAACTCCAACTGTGATGCAACCGTTTGCGTAGTCATTTCGGTATCAGCGGCAGTGCCGGCACCGCAACAGTACATGTTGCCAGCTAAGTAATGTATTTTTTGACAATTTTTATCAGACACGACTGTGTTTTCAGTCGCTCTAGTATCAGCGCCGAGAATGACCCCATCTGCATATATTATACCCACAATGGTGGTACCAGTTTTGGTAGCTTTAGGGGCCGGAAATCCTTTCTGGGATAAGAAAGCATTGCTGTAAAAAGACGAAATGAATTTGTATTGGACAGTAATGAGCTAGTAATCGGTTTGTGCAAAGTGTTTGCTTACCGCTGGCAATTCTCAAATGAGAACCCTGGAGCTGGGACTTCTGGTACAAGAATAGAAGCCATGATTATTACGTATTATTTATTAAATTCAACTGTTCAGTTTTATTTGTGTAAGGATTTTGTGAGGAAGCCGAACTGTATTTTCTGCAAGCAATGCTACGAAACGTCACTGTCAAGCGATTAATTCGAAATCACAATGACTTTTCAAAAAGGCGACCATGCCACAGATAAAATATATATCACTTAGAAGTCGACTATGGGTATAATACTTAATAGACAAAAATAAATCCCTTAAATCTAATCTTACCTAACTCAATCTAAAAGTACCTAAACAAATACGTTACATTGGGGGACCGTTTGGAGTCAATATTATCTATGGAGTCATTCTTCGAATTCTTCGTCCCTCAACTCAAAGTATTTTTGTAGAATTATTCTATAATATTTATATATTTGCTGACATTCGGATTTCCACCCCCATTTTTACCGCCTGCATATATTTTAGATATTGGGTATTTTCATTATATGTAATTTGTAAAGTGCACGCGCTTCATTTGAGTTCCACTTGAGGAGTTAATTATAGCAATGGCATGTATGTCCTCAGGTGCAGCGTAAATAAAGTAGGCAAAACTTGTTATTGCTATATAATACAACATTTGTATACAAAACCGTTTTTGATACCCGATTTTTTAGGGTTCCGTAGTCTACTGGGAACCCGTTTAGTTTTGCCAAGTCTGACCGGAAGTTGGATGTTATATCCTGACGTCCAGGGTTGTCTCCTGTGGCAATTAGGAGCGTGAAGACGCAGAGAATGCTTCTCTCTCGTGCATACTGCCTCCTCCTTTGCGAGCATTACTGCTTCGCAGAAGGACCTGACGGCCTGCCATACACTCTCGTTCCGGACCATGACCTTGTGCGGCCTTATTAGGCTTTTGCTGTTGTTTGCAATACATTCCCATTATAAGACTCATTTGATGGACATATATGCTGGATACACACACAGCGATATTAGACGACGGCGACTAGCTATCGATTTCAAAATATTTTGCTCCACACAGATATTTGCCGCAGATTCGTCGCTAGCAATTTCAATGTGTGATGGACGGTGGTTATACCTATGGTGTGTTAAGTGTGGACATGAGAGCATGAAAACACCAGCAAGCTTTTAGTCACTGCGTGTGTACCTAGCTGAATATAATACAAACCTGTAGCAGCCAGCTGCTACAAAATTCCGACGGGACACAACTCGACGGCCCGCTGCGAAGGGTTCCTATAAATCACACTAGGATCGCGGAAGTCATGGCGGGCATTGCGACCGCCCATTGCGAAGTGCCTATAAATCTCACCCCGGAAGCATATCTGTTGACCATCGTCGATGTGCGTGGGAAACTATAGCGGGCTGTCTTGCACGTGAACTGTGAATTGGCACGCTCTCTACACCGACCAATCATACGCCGCGTCTCCCTCGATCAACGAATCAACATCGAGAACGCACGCGCCACCCCGAGGATTTCTGCGGCACAGCAAGCTGTTTTCCTATTAGTTACCCCACTATTGTTTAAAATATTTGTAGTGTCGTTTACTAAATAAAAGTGCGTGATTAAAAAGTAATAAAAAGTGCATTCAGTAAATAATTCATAGAGAATATTGAAATATTGCATTATAGTGGCCTCATCATAACTTTGCCCCAAACCACCCTTGTAGACGGTATACGCGGCAGTCTTTTTTGATATGACTGAAAATCTAACAATCCCAAGACGTGACATTGGCTAAATGCACAAATCGTTCGAAGCCAAAGAAGAAATAAATAAATAAATATTTTGCCTGTCCTGGGAATTGAACCCAGCAATGGCGCTTTGACCGCGAGATCAACAGGGACCAGGGTAGTAAAATATTCAATATTTTTCTTATCGCACCTCAAAATAAATATTTTTAGAATCTAGTAACATTATGACTACGAGTCTTCAGATGATTGGATAATATTTTATTAAATCTTCATGCCATTATGCACTTTATGTGATTGCGTTAGACGCTAGGTTATTGTTTTATTAACGTGCTTACGACTTTTTCGTGATAAAAAGATCTCAGACCAATCGCAAGCGGACGAATTTGTCTTCGTATGCTATTTGTCAAACTACTGAAACTGCAGCTACAATTCTAGTACAGTTGTCAAAAGACGAAATGTGTTGAGGGAATACATTCAATTTTTACTTGAATTTTAAACTATTTTAGGTTCTAAATTAGTACCTAGGTATAAAGTTAACAAAATGCTTAGTAACACTGCCTATATATGTTTAATTTATCTTACATCTGCGTTAGTGCTGACTTTGGCCGGTCGGGACTTCTATCAAATTCTCGGTGTATCTCGTTCTGCAACCACAAATGAAATCAAAAAAGCTTATAGAAAATTAGCAAAAGCTCTGCATCCAGATAAGAATCAAGATGATCCCGACGCGTCCCAAAAGTTCCAAGATCTTGGTGCAGCGTATGAAGCCCTTTCGGATCCCGAAAAACGAGAGCTGTATGATCGTTGCGGTGAAGATTGTCTGAAGAAGGACGGTATGATGAATAACAATGATCCATTTGCGAGTTTCTTTGGTGATTTCGGTTTTCACTTCGGTGGCGAGCCACAACAGCACGAAACACCGCGAGGGGCGGATGTTGTTATGGATCTCACGGTTACCCTAGAAGAGCTCTATAATGGAAATTTCATTGAGGTTAGTAGTGTTAATCAGATGAGAATAGAATTAAAAGTGAGTGGTATAAATTTTTAATGAATGATGTTTTCATTTTTAGATAACTAGAAACAAGCCTGTAATCAAACCAGCATCAGGTACACGTAAATGCAACTGCAGACAGGAAATGGTGACCAGGAACCTTGGCCCTGGTCGGTTCCAGATGATGCAACAGACAGTGTGTGATGAATGTCCTAATGTCAAGTTAGTCAATGAAGAGAGGCTTCTCGAAGTTGAGGTAACTGTTTAATCTCTTATTAAGGATCAATGTTTGCAAACTAACAATATAACTGCTGGACATCTTGACTATGTTGACCTTTATAGTATTAGTTTAAATTTTGTTCCTTTGTGAAGATATTTTAAATGCCAAATTTGGTTTAGATATCTATATCCTATCATGAAGTCACCAACTTTTCCTTAAGGCAACATTTTTTTCTGTAAACTAGTATGTTGGCCTTTATACCTAGTATTAGTTTATTTTTTTTTCCTTTGTGCATATATTTTAAATGCCAAATTTGGTTTAGATATTTACATCCTATCATGAAGTCACCAACTTTTCCTTAAGGCGAAAGTGTTTGGGCAGTCTTGTAAATTGTATTAAGTTTTTGCAGTTTGTAGGTCATATGATGATTATAAAAATTACATGAGTCTGTAAGACGATGAATTATTGAAACATGATCATATTAATCAGCAGTTATTTCTCATCAAATCATGAATTTAAGTATGTTCTTATTCTTAATATAATATTTATTTGTATTGAACTTCATATTTACTCTACCACCTGCTAATTGCAAAAATTCTATTAATTTAATTTTGTTACTTGTTGTCTATCAACAGTTCTCTTATTGAAAAATGTATGCTTATTCCAATAGGGTAGTTGACTAAAAAACTAATTAGTCCATCAGACAGATTTTCAAAAAGAGCATGTAAAAATACTAGACACTTATTTTTTCTTTTTCCTTATAAACAAAAAATGAAGGAGACACAGTGTGTTGAAAACTCGTGTGATGTCACTGCACACTCCACTTTTTAGCGAGCAGTGACGTCACCAACCACCACTCCAGATCTTTGATGCCTTTTATATTTGTCAATTTTTATTGATTTGATAAAACAGAATATACATATCCAATAAAAAATATTGCATATGTATACAGCGTGGAATTTTAATGGTTGTTTTCCGCAGCGAAACGGTTTTGTCTTAGTAATACAATCGTTTCATCAATAAATAAAATATTAGAAACATAAAATGGCAGATTTAACATAGTGATAAAAAAAACTCGAAAGTGAGCTCGAACCAATATTAAACTTCTGATAATTCTACAGTTAAATGGCGCGGGGCCATTGACCTGCGTGCTTCAACTATTATCCACTCATACTTTGACGGGCTTACGATTTTCATAAATACTTTTTAGCTGCAATTCGGTGTTAGCCGCAATGTGTCGGTCTCCGTGGCGCAGCGGTCAACACGCCTGCCTGCGACGTGGAGGCCCCGGGTTCGATCCCCGGCCAGGTCATGATAGAAAACGATCTTTTCCTGATTGGCCTGGGTCTAGAGTGTTTATCTATATATGTATCTATTATAAAATATAGTATCGTTGAGTTAGTATCCCATAACACAAGTCTCGAACTTACTTTGGGGCTAGCTCAATCTGTGTGATTTGTCAAAAAAAAAAAAAAATTACTGAACATGAAAATAAAATTATTATCTAATATAATTGTTTGTAATTTTTGTGCGGAGACTACTTTATGTCGTATCACTAGAGTCGAGAGCTTATTTTACTTTGAACATTTATAAAGCGGCAACGCCTTTGAACGGTAGTTTGCATTACTTTCCACTGAGGCGGTTTCCTGCCCATTCCGAGTAGTACCTACAACATGTAGGTAGTGTAACTAACTTTTCTCACTTTTTCGAGTTGATGATTTTTTTTTTATTTTATAACACAAATATTTTTATTTTTGTCTTTTACTCTATTCATCGAAAGTACTCCTTAAACCAAATCGTTCTGCCGCGGGAAAACAACCATTAAAATTCCAGCGTGTATTTTATTTATCTATAATCTGAATGATGGACTAAATAGAATCAATTTTTTTTATGTAGGAAACATCCCAATTCTAATAAGATATGTGAGAGATAAGTTCAATAAATGAAATTCTGATAATTTTATTTAATTCCTATTTTTTTTACAACAAAACTGATAGTGATAACAAACCCAAAAATGATGATACATGCTGTTATCAATATTTTATATACATTTGTTTCTCCAGTGGGTAGTAGTATATTAAAAATGGTATTATAGTAAATAATTATAGTTATAGGCATTTTTGTAAATAAAACCAGATACTTTTCATACTTAGTACACATGACAAAAAAAAAAATAAAAAAACTTTGATTTTTCCAGGTGGAAGTTGGTGCACCAGATGGCCATAAGTCCAGATTACGAGGAGAGGGTGAACCACACATGGACGGAGAACCTGGAGACCTGATTTTTGTATTCACAACTGAGAGACACCCACAGTACACACGTAAAGGAGATGACCTCTACACCAATGTCACTATATCTCTACAGGTAGGTTATAGTCTCAGCTATTGCTGTGTTACTTATACCTCACACCCCAAAACTTAAGCTCACTTCACAGACTAGGCTAAAATAGAAGGGTGAGCCCTATAATAGGGGGTAGAAAACTTTTTATCTATTGTTGTTATAAGCTACATTTCTCTCAAGTGATCATGAACCTTTACAACTGACTTTACCATCCAATTATAGTCATGGTATCGGTAATATAGTACATAAAATGTTTTAAATGTTTAGGTTAAATTCTTATCTTGATTACCCAATCAACTCATAGTTCCACACTCTCATGGAAAATTAATTATACAGTGTAACAACCATGAGCATGTTTAATTGAAAATCTATATTAAAATATTGATTATTTTTATCAACAATTTTTTTCCAAAATTACTTGTATTTATTTAAAAATAAAAGCATAAGAAATTACATTTCCCATTTATTATATAATAATATTATTTTGCAGGATGCATTAACAGGTTTCACAATTGAATTGGTACATTTAGATGGGCACAAAGTCTCTGTATCTCGTGACAAGGTCACTTGGGCTGGCGCTCGTGTCCGCAAGAAGGGTGAAGGCATGCCCAACTTTGAAAACAATAACCTTCACGGAAATCTTTACATCACTTTTGATATTGATTTCCCAAAACAAGACTTCACTGATGAGGAAAAAGAAGGTATTTAATTATTACCTTGCAAAGTTTTACTTGAACAAAGGACAACTTCTGATGTTTATAGCTAACTATTTTATTTTTCTGTTTCAGCACTACGGAAAATACTTAAACAAAAACCAAATAATAAAGTTTACAATGGACTATAGTAGCCATACTGCCAATCTAATTTATTTAAGTAGTGAATTGAGTGCTATGGTATGAACAAAGTCTGTTTTGTGTGAAGGATTTTCGTTACCTGTGAATACATGTGATTGATTTTATATAATAAAACATCTTAATTGTAGAAAGTTTCATTTTTTATTAAGATATTGATATTTTTTTCTAAGACATCAGATATGAAATTACGAAATTATAATAATGTATACTTAATAAAAATTTAATTAAAAAACACAAGCAAGTTTTTTGCTGTGTTACGCAAAACAGGATCAACAACAATAATGATAATATTACTTTATTTTCATAAAAAAAATATATTAAAGTTTTAATGTTACATAGTCTAAATCGTGATAGGAATTTCACAGCATAATACATTTTAAAACAAAATAAACAGGAGTTTTCATGATAAGTTGGTATACTGAGTATGTAACCATTGTTCAATGAAACCATGGCGCCGATAGTAAAATTAATCTAGTTTCTTCTAAACTAATTTAAAAAAAAGAAAGCGACTCCGCTTCAAACCGACGCATCTAATAGCCCAGTCAAATTAGGGTTTCACCTCGGAATGAAAGATAATAAGCTGCAAATTGGTATGAACCTTTGTTTTGTCATTCTAAATGTTGTCTCAAAAGTCACAATCGTTATCGTGTCCGCGTCTCAAGATATTGAAGGTCAAAGGTCACAAAAATCGGTTTTTCGCGAATATCTGGCTTCCTATCGGTTAAATGAGATTTGCATTTATAATAAAAGTTGTAGGCTATAAAATTCCCTACAACTTTTGTCTAAACTTTTTTTTCATACGACCAACCGTTTTGAAGTTAGAGCGCGAAGAGTGCACATCGTACAGTCATATACGGCCTAATGCAAGGTCAAGCGTGAGTTATGGTTATCAGTACTTTATAAAGTCAATTATTTACTTTTTAGGGTTAGGGAAGGACTTAGAACCTCAAGAATGGGGCTGGATGCTTGAAAATGAAATCCTGGAGCCCATACGAACGTTATTACCTCCAGCACCAGCCGAACTACTAAACGTAATATTTTCCAATTGCAAAAATGGTTGTGGTTCCCGCTGTGGATGCAGAAAATCAGGGCTACAATGTTCTTTAGCTTGCGGCCAGTGCAACGGACAAGCTTGTCTCAACGCTTCACTGTATCCAAGTAATCCCGATGAAGAAAATACATATGATCCCGATATTCTGGAAGGTTTGGAGATGAACATGACAGATAATGAGGATGATGACAATGAATCGAACATTTTTGAGCGACAAGAAGAAGAAGACCACGAAGAAGAAGAATATAATTAGCTTCCATTTCCAATTTCATTACAATTAAAATCAACACAGATACTTTTGATATTTGAACTCACATTTTGATAAATGTATATTATGCCGTATTTAATAATAAATAAAAATATGTGTAAAATATATACTCTTACTATCATTTTAACTTAAAATAAAACTAAAATATATAATCCAGAATTAATAATATTTTATACTTAAATAGTTAAATATGAATAATTATATATAAATAATCAAGTTACTTACTTTAATTAAATATAAATAATTAATAGTTAGTACATAAATAATGGGCACTGTTTAATAATTATAATTTCCAAGTAAATAATTGACTTTATAACGTACTGATAACCATAACTCACGCTTGACCTTGCATTAGGCCGTATATGACTGTACGATGTGCACTCTTCGCGCTCTAACTTCAAAACGGTTGGTCGTATGAAAAAAAAGTTTAGACAAAAGTTGTAGGGAATTTTATAGCCTACAACTTTTATTATAAATGCAAATCTCATTTAACCGATAGGAAGCCAGATATTCGCGAAAAACCGATTTTTGTGACCTTTGACCTTGAATATCTTGAGACGCGGACACGATAACGATTGTGACTTTTGAGACAACATTTAGAATGACAAAACAAAGGTTCATACCAATTTGCAGCTTATTATCTTTCATTCCGAGGTTGACCCCTTTTTTTACCTAATTTGACTGGGCTATAAAGCAATATCTTTGTATAAAACTTCCTTGCCATGTCGCCAAAACGATGTCTATAAAATATGGCATAGGTGGAGCCTTCACTAGCAAGGTGTCGTTAGCGTGTGCGTTCGCGCAGCGGAATGTTGTTGAATTTTACGATTTTAGATATGCAGATATTTAGTGTATGACGTCGTATAATTGTGTATGGTAAAAAAAAAATTGTGCACGCAGCCATTGTGTAGAAATTCACCAAAAACTGATTCCGCTGGGCGAACGTTGTCCTGGCGGAACTTTTTTTAATCAATTGACTTTAGAAAAAAGAGATGTGTCCAAAAATTAGTGTGTAATTGTGTATGTATGAATAAAATTTGTGCATGCATAAACTTCGGAGATATTCAAGTTTCCGCTGCGCGAACGTTTGGCCATTAGCTAGTTTTCATATAAAGCGCTTACATAGAGAGCTGTAGATTTTTACATACTTTGTTTTGAATTTGTGTATATTTGTTTAAAAAACAGATTTAGAAAAAATCGTAAGGCTTAAAAGATAAAAATATAAACGTAAAATACGCTTATTTGGTCTTAGTTCTTAAAGTATGCACTTTGGGGTCTAGATTTTCACGTTTATACAAACCTTGTAAGTGTCTGCAATATATTGCCAAGTATCAATGATGTTCCTTTAGTAATTAAAGAGTTAAGGACAATTTACCATGACATAATCACTGTTTACAAAGCAGTCAAATATCACGACATTCTAAAAGAATTGCATGGTAAAATGTATGCCAATAATTAGTGTATTCATTCAACTATTCACATGCAAAATTTCATGTCATTAAATTCAGTAATTAAAGAAATACAATTATAATACTGACGAAGCATCGAAAACCTACATAACCCGACCAAGTTCGGATAGCTATAAAAAAGCGGCCGTGCAATATATTTAGGTAACATCCCAAAATTTACAGTATAATACCGGTATTGAATTGGTATAGGTGATAACACAATTGTTTCGATATAATATAAAGGTCATTTATTTTTGTACACCTATTTTTTTAAATGTATTTGACTATGACAAAGTAGGTACTATTTACGTAGTTATTTTATTTAAGTATGCGCTTGAGACTTGAGATATAATCTAGATATATTAATTTAGGCAAATAAAATTGGTATAGCTAATTTCTATTGAAGATTTCACGCATCAGGATTCTTACTATAGACCCCCCAGGGATATTAAATAATTACCACAAGTAAGCAAGTAAGTACTACTGTTTAGGTAAATATTTATCATATTGTAGCTTATAACACTTTTTAACCAATGCACTAGACGTGCGTTCCCCTTCGCAAATTTAGTGGATCAAACAATCTAATAACTTAAAAAAAACTACTTCTTCAATCGATTTTTTAATTGATGGTCTATAGTGTTGTACTGGTTGTGACTTATTTAAGTGAGCGTGTTCCCCCGCACCCCACCAAAATATGCAGAATTATTTTGATTGAAGCGGTACGCTTAAGGCTAGTCCTTTGGTTAAATAGTCTAAGGTCCGTATTACAGAACGTTACTCAAAACTCAAGCTTTACTTACTAGTTTTAAGTAATACTTAAGCATTACTTAAAACTAGTTTTAACCTATCAAAAGGCTTCAAACGAGGCTCAAGTAAAGCTGGAGTTTTGAGTGACGTTCTGTAATACGGACCTTACTATTGTAATTATGAATTGATCAAAAATATTCTAGTGTGAAACAATAGACAACGCGCTGCGCGCAACGAGCGTTAGGCGGCTTCCCGCTTGAAACAGTACTTCCATCCTTGAAGAAAAGAGAGGGCAATATGTTTTCATTAGCCGCGGCCCGCGCGTATTCATTTGCTGTTGTACTTGAACCTGATTAATATATCTAGATTATATCTCAAGTCTCAAGCGCATACTTAAATAAAATAACTACGTAAATAGTACCTACTTTGTCATAGTCAAATACATTTAAAAAAATAGGTGTACAAAAATAAATGACCTTTATATTATATCGAAACAATTGTGTTATCACCTATACCAATTCAATACCGGTATTATACTGTAAATTTATACGATTTTTTCTAAATCTGTTTTTTAAACAAATATACACAAATTCAAAACAAAGTATGTAAAAATCTACAGCTCTCTATGTAAGCGCTTTATATGAAAACTAGCTAATGGCCAAACGTTCGCGCAGCGGAAACTTGTATCTCCGAAGTTTATGCATGCACAAATTTTATTCATACATACACAATTACACACAAATACACAATAATTTTTGGACACATCTCTTTTTTCTAAAGTCAATGGATTAAAAAAAGTTCCGCCAGGACAACGTTCGCCCAGCGGAATCAGTTTTTAGTGAATTTCTCCACAATGGCTGCGTGCACAAATTTTTTTTTACCATACACAATTATACGACGTCATACACTAAATATCTGCATATCTAAAATCTTTAAATTCAACAACATTCCGCTGCGCGAACGCACACGTCGTTAGCTGTATACCTAGTGATGTTGACTAGTTTTTCTTCCTAAAAAGTCAAAACGTTTTACATGCTTTTTATTAGTTTCACTTGTATGTTTGCTTGCTTGTTTGTCCGTCTCTAACTCTTTGGACTACGAGTGAGCGACTCATTACTGTAAAATGTCCCACGGTTTTCAATATGTTCGTTTCATTTTTTTTAAAATATCAAAAAGAAAAAGGCGAAGAAAAAGAAGAGAAAAAAGCGTGAGGCACTTAATATACAAAAATTATGACACAAAGCGCCTCACGCTTTTTTTTTTTAAAAAATTTTAACTTTTTAGTTTGATATTCTATAAAAGCATGTTTTTTTTTTTAGTTTTTTAAACTACACACATCATAAGTGTCTAGGGATCAAGCATTTTTATGCGGATTTCTTGAGATTGAGATGTGGCTTTGTAATAAATTTATGATTTTATAAATTTATATGGATCCTTTTTGGTGCATTTCATAATTTGAATCAGGAACTGTGAATCAAATTCGAGTAAAAGATGAAAATCAGCTGTCAATATTTTCCCTATAAAAACATACAACGCATTGAAGACATTATTAGTGCTACTGTTTCCCTACTACTGATTAAAACCAACGTTATTATGGAGCGGCGACGTCATTTAAGCAGGGAAGAAATGCTCAGAGCCGTGGGAATGATAGAAGCTGGTTCCCGGCAACGTACTGTGGCTTTAGCTCTGAATACAAGTCAGAGTGTTATCAGTCGACTTTGGATACGTTACCGAAGCACTGGTACCGTGGCTGAGCGCCATGGAGGACGGTATCGCTGCACCACACGGAGACAAGACCGATACATTCAAATCTTAACTCGAAGAGCTCCAACAATAACCGCCATGATGTTAGCCGTGAGGCTTCATCACTCTTCAGGGAACTTAATTAGCGACCAAACAGTCAGAAACCGCTTGCATGAAGTGAACCTTCATTCCCGAAGACCGCTACGGGTACCACCTATAGCAATGCACAATCGTAGGATTCGATATCAATGGGCTCTTGAACACAGAAATTGGGCAGAAGAACAATGGCGTTTCGTGTGCTTTTCTGATGAGTCTCGTTTTGGTATGAGACCGGATACAAGACGTATACGACACTGGAGAACCCCTGGACGCCAACAGCGATTAAAATCCTGCCAGGAAGTCCATCCTTATAGTGGTGGAACCATCATGGTATGGGCGGGTATTTGGATCGGCGGAAGAACTGAGTTGATTTGGATCAGAGGCAACCTCAACGCTCAAATTTATGCTGAGACGATTGTATCAGACGTCATCGTTCCTCTACAAGTGCAAATCGGTCCCTTATTTCAGTTAATGCATGATAATGCACGACCGCACACCGCAAGAGTTGTAAGACAGACTCTCGCCGCAGCTAACATCAATGTCCTGCCCTGGCCTGCTCAGTCGCCAGACTTGAACCCGATTGAGCATGCATGGGATATGCTACAGAGAAGAGCTCTGCCGAATATGGAGGGTATCCAGTCGCAAGAAGACCTTTTTTTGTTGTTGCAACGAACATGGGCGGCCATTCCACAGCGTGATTTGGATGAACTCATTTTGAGTATGCCAAACCGATGTTCTTGTGTTGTTAGTGTTCGCGGTAGAAACACGGATTATTAATTGTTTAAGTTACCCAATAAAATTTTAGAGAAAACTGTTATTTCAGTCTTTTTTTCGAACTTTTGTGTTAGTGGTTCAAATGTCAAATATCCCTTTATTAGGAAAATGGCAAATTTCTTTATTAATGCAAAGGTGACTTGGTTTATCGTTACTGTGACAAACGAAAACACTTTATTTGATGAATCCTTAAAGAAAATTTTAATTAATATCAATCAGGAGAAAAGTTATTGCAAAAATATATGTTGATCCCTAGACACTTTTGATGTGTGTATATTTATTTGGACAAAGAACTAGTAAAAGAAACAAAACTATGGCCCCGATTCCCTAGTTCACATTCTAAATTGAATTAAGTTTAGTGCATGTATTTTTTTATTACATTAAGAAAAGGACGGAAGATAAAATGTTAGTATAGACCTGCCAAATTAATCCGCACCTGACGTAAATTGGCGTATTTTTGGTCGCCGTGTTTATAATTTCGCGTCTAAACTGTCTATGGAGCGTCTTAATTTGACAGGATTAAACTAATATGTTATCTTCTATCCTTTTCTCAATGAAAGAGAAAAATACACTTAAAATTAGTTTAGTTTGTGAACAAGAGAATCGGCGCCAATATTTCAAAATGAAACAGTTTTTCTTGTCTGTTGTGTATGTACGATATTATGCAATAGCCTAATTATCATTGGGACACTTAAACTTGACGTAGGTATATGTATACAATATAACAACTTTGCAAACTGAAGCCAGCTTGCAACACATAACAAAATGAGTTTAGTACTAAACGATCTTAAAACAGCTTCATTTAGTTATTTGTAGTGTATGTGGGCGTAAAATATCAGTCGCACTCTTAACAGTTTTAACATAAATCTAGTGCTGTAACATTATTTGGGGTTCACATAAAATTACTTTTACCATATTATACTTGTATCGAGAGACTATCAATTGTCATAAAAGTGCCACTAAGTTACCTATTTTAAAGCCATTAAGTTACCTATTTCAAAGGCACTAGCTTTGAAAGAGGTAACCGAGAAATTTAACAACATGCCACGAGGCAGGAGGGCTGCGCGGTCACGCCACGAGGCAGGAGGGCTGCGCGGTCACGCCACGAGGCAGGAGGGCTGCGCGGTCACGCCACGAGGCAGGAGGGCTGCGCGGTCACGCCACGAGGCAGGAGGGCT
This sequence comes from Sesamia inferens, assembly GCA_037179545.1. NCBI lineage: Eukaryota > Metazoa > Arthropoda > Insecta > Lepidoptera > Noctuidae > Sesamia > Sesamia inferens. The sequence continues at coordinate 22,503,052 of CM073934.1, read as the reverse complement.
GCGCGGTCACGCCACGAGGCAGGAGGGCTGCGCGGTCACGCCACGAGGCAGGAGGGCTGCGCGGTCACGCCACGAGGCAAGAGGGCTGCGCGGTCACGCCACGAGGCAGGAGGACTGCGCGGTCACGCCACGAGGCAGGAGGGCTGCGCGGTCACGCCACGAGGCAGGAGGGCTGCGCGGTCACGCCACGAGGCAGGAGGGCTGCGCGGTCACGCCACGAGGCAGGAAGGCTGCGCGGTCACGCCACGAGGCAGGAAGGCTGCGCGGTCACGCCACGAGGCAGGAAGGCTGCGCGGTCACGCCACGAGGCAGGAAGGCTGCGCGGTCACGCCACGAGGCAGGAAGGCTGCGCGGTGGGCTCAAGGTGCGCGGCGGCGCGCTGCAATACGCTGTTGACGACGGCGCGCGCCAGGTAGCCAACTGACACGCTGGGCGCCGCAGAGCCCAACGAGTTGCTGTCAGACGGTCCGCCGTCCTGCAAACCAGACCGATAATATTTGAATTAGCTTTAATAATACCTATCCAAGTTATTTACTTCTACTATATCTATGGTAAGGGAAACATAAAACTTCCTATGTCTTTTTTATAGCAAGTACGAAAGTGCTGTGTGGGGTAAATACAACAACTAACGGGAAAAATATAAAACTTTAACACAAAAAAGAAAAATGTTCAGTATATCTTTTTCTTGCTATTTTATTAAAAAAGGACAGAAGATAAAAATCAATTTAATCCTGTCGAAGACATACAATTAAACTGAAGCAACAAGACTTGACTTTCATTGTTACTTCAACATATTAATGCCAAAAGCAATTAAATAGCAACGTTTAAATCACCAGTTCCCCACGATGGTAAAAGAGAAAGATGTGCGCTGACCTTGGCAAAGGTGAGCTGCGCGTCGTCGACGAGGCGGTCGACGTGTAGCGGCTGCTGCAAGTACAGCTCGGGGTTGCGCCGCAGGATGGTCGCCAGCACACAAAGCAGCTCCACGCACAGCTGGCGCCGCGCCGGCTCCTCCACGCGTACCAGCGCCTCCTCCACTAGGAGTGCGAACGCCAGCTCCGAGCGTGACATGTTCACCAGAGTCGGCTCCGCCGGGATTGAATGGCCCTGTGGACGTGCAGCATACGTCACACGAGGTTTGATCACAACATATAAAGGAAGTTTTTTTTTTTTTTTTGATATGGCATCTCGTAGTTTACCCCGAGAGGCCGTGACTACTTAACCGGACTTTCCTGTGGATGCCTTAAATGTACTTAAAGCCTCCAGCCAGGGCGACTAAAAAACTATGCGACACACGCTAAGGGTACCCTCTGTGGGGTACGAACCTCGGCTTAGGGCGTTGCTGGAGAGAACAGCAAGGGACGGCTGGATCGAATATTTGTTTAAATTCGGTTTGATGACCGCGGCGTTTCCTAGTACTAGCGCTGAGAAGAAACGTCCGAAACAAACTCAGGTCATGGTTGGGAAATTATATTTACTGGCTCAGCTGCGGCGCGGGCTGGCCTTCATCGGACAAGGGACGGGGGAGAGGGCTACTACGTTGAACGCGTCGCGATGGACCTCGGCGGCGAGGTCGGTAGGTGGGTCTTTTTTTGAGTGTTGTACTAGTGGCCCTATTGGCCTCTTGGAGGAGGGTTATGGGGTCATCAGGGTCTGGGCATGCCTTGGGCGGTGAAGCTTGGAGATGGTGGAGGGGGTATAATTAGCTGCCGCTACTATCTAAAAAAAAAAAAAAAAAGAGCTTCACGAACTTGGACATGAAGTAAGACACATAACAAATATAAGACACAGAAACACAAAACAACCAATGCCTATATTTTACCTGGACTTGGAACCAAAGCATAATAACAAAGACATCTTTAAAATAAAATCATTAAACCACGTTACAATCACGTTTGAAGCACCGTACAAAAAATTGGACGTTCTTCAGTGCAAGAGATGCCAGAGGTTTGGTCATGCGAAGAACCGATGCAACAGACCATTTAGATGCGTTAAGTGCGGTGCAGATCAGCCCACATCAAGTTGTCTAAAGAGGTCTGATACAGAGGTAACTTGCGCAAATTGTCAAGAAAAGCATCCGGCGAGCTATAAAGGCTGCTCAAAATATAAGCAATATCGAGACTTAATTATGAAGAACTCCACTAACAAGAACAAAATCACTGAACAAAAGGGTAATCAACAAGCAAACATAAAACTTAACACTACCGAACAAGCAAAGAACGAAACCACAAAATATAACAGAACATACGCACAAGTAGCAAAATCCACCAACCCTTCAGCTGCAAAAGCTGACGTCAAGGATCCAAACAACTTCATCGAGGTACTAGATGTGATGTTTGAAAAATTACAAAACATGATGACTATTATGTTAGACAACATGATGGATCGAATGATCCAATTAATCACAGGCCTTATAAAACATCACTAAACTTAAGGGTAATTACCTGGAACGCCAACGGACTAACCGAACGCAAATTGGAACTTGAACTTTTCCTAAAAACTGAACAAGTGGATGTCGCCTTAATCTCGGAAACGCGTTTTACCTCAAGAACCAATTTTAGCTTGCAGAACTACAAAGTTTACAACACAAACCACCCTTCTGGTAACTCTCATGGTGGAACTGCTATTATTATAAAGGAAAACATCAAACATTATCCTCTTGAAGAGTATCAAACTGAAAAAATACAGGCTTCCTCAGTCAGAATCCAGGATAACAAAACAGAAACAACATTATCTGCAATATATTGCCCACCGAGACACATTATCACCTCTAATGACTTTCAGAGCTACTTTGAGACCCTGGGTAACAGATACATTTGTGGTGGCGATTGGAACGCAAAACACGTTTTCTGGGGTTCTAGGCTGATAACATCACGTGGGCGCCAACTATATACTGCTATGCAAGATTCTAACCTGTACTGCGCTTCACACGGAAAACCTACATATTGGCCTGCTGACCCAAACAAGGTGCCAGACTTGCTGGATTTCTTTATGATCAAAAATATCTCGGTTAGTCAACTAAGCATTGAGGAATGTATAGACCTTTCATCTGATCACACACCTGTTATAATCAATGTCCAATACAATATTCTTCAAATTGAATGTTCTCAGAGACTTTATAATAATAAAACTAACTGGGACAACTACAGGGATAAAATAACAGAAAACATAAACTTAAACTCGCCACTAAATAATTCGGATGTTGTTGAATCTGCTATTGAGTCATTTATCAGGTTAATCCACCTAGCTGCTAGAGACTCAACACCTCCAGCGAGACCTAAAATAACTAGCAATTCCTTTTATCCTAAAATGATAAAGCTAAAAGTACAGGAAAGAAGACATCTGCGGAAAATATGGCATTCAACAAATTATCCACAGGATAAGAAGGCCTTCAACAAAGCATCTGAAGAACTCAAAAATATGATCTCACAGATAAATAATGGGCGCCTGCAAGATAAACTGGCAAAACTAACTCCACACGCAGACACTAACTACTCTTTGTGGAAGGTTACAAAAAAGATTAAAAGGCCCATAACGCATGTACCTCCCTTAAAAACTAGTGATGGGAAGTGGGCAAGAACGGATCTTGAAAAGGCCCTAGTGTTTGCTGAGCTTCTTAAATCGGTATTTCAACCGCTTCCTAGTCAAGACACCGACCATGACAGAGAAATTAGCGAATTCTTGCTTTCACCATCGCAGATGTGTATGCCAACGAAAAGTGCTAGCCCCAGCGAAATACGTACAGAAATATTAAAATTGCAGGAAAAGAAAGCACCTGGATACGACCTCATCGATGTGCAATTACTAAAGCAACTTCCTAAAAATGGTATAATACACATCACAGCAATTTTTAACGCTTGCTTAAGGCTTAACATCTTCCCCGCCCAGTGAAAAATTGCGCAAATTATTATGATACCCAAACCAGGCAAACCACTACATGTAGCAAGTTCTTACAGACCTATAAGTCTTCTCTCTGTGATGGGGAAACTTCTTGAAAAGATTTTACTAAACAGGATGCGTACCTTCTTACCAGCAGTGGTGCCACTTCACCAATTTGGTTTCCGAGAAAACCATGGAACCATTGAACAAATTCACCGCATAACAGATACTATAAGTCGCATCCTAGAATGTAAACAATTTTGTTCTGCCGTATTCTTAGACATAAGTCAGGCCTTTGATAGTGTGGCATGACGGACTACTATTTAAAATCAAACAGCTACTTCCTCACTCATTCTTTCCAATATTAAAGTCGTACCTCGAGAAAAGATGTTTTGAGGTAAAATTCAAAACAGAGACCTCTCCCTTAAAAGAGATTCTTTCAGGAGTACCTCAGGAAAGTATCTTGGGACCCATACTCTACCTCCTGTATACTGCGGACTTGCCCACGCAAGAGGATACTTTAATTGCTACATACGCTGACGACACAGCCGTACTTTCTGTTGATGATAACCCGGCAACAGCATCAGCCAAACTTCAAGCCCACGTCTGCAAGATTGAAGAATGGCTAGCCAAATGGCGCATCAAAGCAAACCAAAGCAAATCGGTCCAGGTAACCTTTAATTTGCGAAAATTAACTTGCCCTCCTATAAAACTCAACAATGAAGATATTCCCCAAGCTGAGGATGCTAAATATCTAGGAATGCATCTAGATCGAAGGTTGACTTGGAGAAAGCATATCTGGACTAAGCGTAAACAACTGGATACAAAAGTAAGATCGATGTATTGGCTAATAGGTCCGAAATCGTATCTGTCAAACGAAAGCAAGATTGCAATATATAAGACCATACTGAAACCAGTGTGGACTTATGGTATTCAGCTGTGAGGGACGGCTAGCAACAGCAATATTGAGATCCTAGAGAGATTCCAAAGCAAGACCTTGAGAGCCATGTTAAGAATACAATACTATGTGAGCAACAAATATATCCATGAAGATCTTAAAATCAATACAGTGAAACAGGAGATTGCTAAATATAGCAAAGTATATCAAGCTCGATTATCAACTCACGTCAATGAACTAGTTTCTAAACTTCAAGGCACAGGAAGTGTATATTACAACCGATTAAAGCGGCATGATGTCCCTACGCTAGTAGCTAGATTTGATTAGAGGACGAATAGGGAGTTCTTTATGCTATGATTGACATAATCGCAATTTTGTACCAACTGACTGGCTTATTGTGTCAACACAGATCGCCAGGTTACAGATATAACAAAGAAAAAAAAAAAAAAAAAACTATCAGGGGATTGCGGTGCTTGGCGGCAGTGTCAAAGAAGCGTTTGGAAAGACGCTTCATGAACTGCTGGATGGTTGGTGGGGACTTTGAGATCAAGGTGGAGGATCTCATTACGGACGAACCAAGGGGCATTTGTGGCTTTCTTTTTAGAAAACGGTTTTGGACTACTTGCATCCTATGGATATGACGCGGCTTGGCATGTGCGAAGACTGGACAAGCGTATGTCATAATCGGGCGTATGCATGCTGTGTACAAGCGCATTTTGCACTTGAGCGACAGTTTGCTGCGCAGGTTGAGGACGGGGTGGAGTCGACCCAGAGCGAAGGTGGCACGTGAGCGGACCGCCTTGATGTGCTCTGAGAAGTGGAGGTTGCGGTCGAGAATCACACCTAGGTATTTGGCTTGCTTCTCCCAAGGGATCGGCTCGCCAGACATGGAGATGGGTCGTGGAGTGGGGACATTGAGTCGCGGTTTCGAGTGGAGTACCGCTTGACTTTTTTGGGGGTTGACTTCTATCCTCCATTTCTTAAACCAGTCAGCCAGTTTGTCGACAGCGGTTTGGAGATGGAAGCGAATTCGATCAGGGCTGAGACCCGAGCAGTAGATGGCAGTGTGGTCTGCGAACGGAGGGATTTGGGCCTCACCGCTTTTCGGGATATCGCTTGTATACAGCGTGAAAATGAGGGGGGCTAGTATAGAGCCCTGGGGAACACCTGCTCGGATGGGGCGGGGGGAGGAGAGCGCTCCTTCGATTTTATAGCGGAAGTGGCGGTTTGACAGGAAGTCCCGTAAGATGAGGACGCTTTCGCTATGTCTATAAAGGAAGCGTTTCGCCTCGTCTTTTATACCGCGTACATCGAGAGGCTGGAATAGATTACCCGCAGTGGTATTTCCGTCTGATTACAATTTGTGTCTTCAAGGCTAGAGTGAATAGACTCTTAATAAACTAGCACGCTTTATCATCAACAATTGCATCTCTGCTTACATCGGGTCGGATTGCGGTCAAGCACTAGTTTATAATTAAATATGTCGTGGATAGCGATATCATATTAATAAAAGTTGCTCATTTGATTTATGCAGTAGTGGGGCAAATGCTCTGACGTTATTTTGTTATGGCGACACGTGGATAGAGTCGTTTTGGGAAGTGGGGATTGACGAACGATCACTTCGGTTTGAGGCACGGACCGGGGCACTTCTCCGAGGTGAAACCCTCCTTTTGCCTATTTAAATTGTTATGACGAAGCACGACGTGAAAAAACCCTCCCAATGTTGATGTGGACGTTTTTTTTTCAATTCGTGCTATAATTCAAAACTTCACCTACGAAATGGAGCCCTTACCATACCGTAAATAGTTTTATTTTATAATTATAAAAAAAAACTACGTTTAAAATGAAGGGAAGGAATAATATTAAGGATATTACATTGAAGGGCTTTCCCACGTACAATACTGTACGCTAGAGAACTTCTGAAAAAGTGTCCGAGAAATACTACAATACGTTATAATACACATAAAATATTAAACTATAATATCCTGAGAGAGAAAACAACATCGTAGTATTTATAGTGTTTCAAAAAAGAATTAAAGCATGCAAAGAAATCACCAAAAACTAATTAGATCAGCTATTTATAAGATTGACAAGTACTAACCTGGATTATAATTCCTTTTGGCGTTCGCAGCAATATATCCCAAACTTGTATGTAGAAATGTTTCGGGACGCGACACAAGCAGCCTTCTAATTGACGCCTTTGTAATGATGTTAACCTGTTAAAAAGTGCTAGCTTTTAAAGTTGGATAGAAATATTCTCCTTTCAAACATTTAAATTAATTTATACAGCCCACAAACAGATGAATCTGCAACTATTATTTTCGTACTATAGAATCGCATGTATCTTTAAGGTTAGGTGTGGAAATAAATAGAATAAAGACTGATTTACACGGTGCAATTTAATTGCCTATGGCAACAATAAAATTTGCATTGTCTATACACCATTTAGACGATGCAGGTCATCTGTTGTATCAATTTTATTGTATGCCATAGGTTATTAAATTGCACCGTGTAAATCAGTCTTAAGAGGTGAAATATTTAATACATCAACCGGGCAAGAATTCATACAACTACTAGTTCGGGGATTACAGGCATAATGTTTATATGTTATCTAAAACAAACCCTTTCTCGTCCGCCCAGTCGGACACAGTGAGCACTCTCTGCAGCAGCGTGCGCAGCTTGTAGGGCGAGAGTGCCTCCAGCGTGACGTCAGCGCGCTTCTCGTCGGGGAACAACTTCAGGTAGATGCGGATGGCTTCCAGCACCCAGCCCACGCGGATCTTCAGGATGCCGCGGAACATGTCCGGATTGGTGGCGATCAGGCGCCCTGAGTATAGCACTATTTCCTGATGAGGAAAGGTAGCTGATTATTTGATATCTTTCTTCTTCTCAGGTTAACGTTATTTAAAGGGCACACCACATTCCCGTGAAACAGCAAAAAGCCCTGTACTTACAACCACGAGCATAATATATTACCTGCTATGAACAGTTTAGAAATAATATCTGATTTCATAATTCATTCATAAATCTATACTAATATATACTATTTTCTCGGTGGTAGGCCATAACATCGGCCGCCGGCAGAAGTTACCACCCACCAGACAAAGTCTTGCCGCCAAGCGATTCGTCGTGTTCCGGCATGATGTCTGGTGAAGCCGTACGGGGACGGGTCTGAGCAGTTGTGTTGCGATGTGTACCGGGTACGATGGGCCAAATGCTGGGAGTGTTCATGTGTTGGGAGTTTGGTCGTGGAGGGTCTTCAGATCAATCTCCCTTTGGCGCAGCATCGTTGGTCGTGTTGTTGGGTTTAACATTGCATCACCTCGCTCAAGTGCTGTCTTCCTTCCTATTCGCTCAGTTTTTCTGAGTGAATAGGTTCTTAATAAACTAGCGCGCTTTACCATCAACGATCGCGTCACTGCTTACCATCAGGCGGGATTGTGGTCAAGCGCTAGTTTATGATTATTTAAAAAAAAAATATATATATATACAATATGTAAAGAAAACCCTGTCCGACCCAAAAGGTTAGGTAAACACTTGACTAAATATAATATAAAATTTTACGTAATCATCATAGAAACAATACTAATGAATTATCCCACGAATTAGTTCCAATTTCCCCGAAATTTGGTAATTTTTAAAAAAGTGACAACACCGGTATTATTATGAGCGAATAGCGATGCGACCACGTGCCGCGTGCCCTGCCGCCCGCCGCCCGTGAAAGGGTTGCTTACCGCATAAGTATTAAGTTATCTCTTTTTGCGAAATAATATTAATTTTTTAGGGGGATTTTTTTTAAAGTTTAGCCCGGTTTTGTATCCATTAGAAGAATCAGTTATTGATACCTAACAATACCTTTACGGATCGGACAGGGTTTTCTTTACATATTGTATAAAGCTGGAGGGTTTTTTGTGTGTTTGTTTGAACGCGCTAATCTCAGGAACTATTGGTCCGATTAAAAAAAAAAATATTTTGCTTTGGATAGCCCATTAATTCAGGATGGCTTTAGGCTATATAACATCACGCTGCGACCAATAGGAGCGGAGCATATAAAAAAAAAACCTATCGAAACCTACGTGGGTGAAACCGCGGAGCGTAGCTAGTATCTTATATTTCTTCGAGATTTATGACCAAAACTTTTACAGATTTTCCTATTTTATTTTGTGTTATAATTTATTAGTTTTACGAGCTTTTTCCGAATATTTAGTTATGATTATTAGTGACGAAACGTATCATTTGTACATTTTTCATCAATAATATTGCTAATATTGTTATGATCTACTAAGTGAATTGATTAATTGTTTACTTTTTAATAAGAATGGTGTGTGTCATTATTTACAGGGTAATGAAATTTGAAGTTAAGTATTCTTGTAAATATGTATTTTTTGTGACTTGTTCAATAAATAAATAAAGATATTGTAATATAAATATGGTGGGTGCTTTGGGGTCGCACGTCGCATCTTTGGGACCCAACCGAATCGGACACGGCTGAAGAAGCGAGCCCAAACCAAGAAAATCCGTTTCACGTCGTGGAACGTTGGCACACTAACTGGACGCAAGAGAGAACTGGTCGAAACTCTCCACAGGCGGAGGGTGGCCGTGGCGTTCCTGCAGGAGACTCGGTGGAAAGGCAGCAGATCCCGGATTATTGGGCTATATGGCTACAAGCTGATCTGCACGGGTGCACCTAGTGGGAGAAATGGGGTCGTCGTGGTTGTTGTCTGGCGAGCTCAAGGATGACGTCTTGGAGGTGAATCGGATCAGACATCGGCTGATATCGGTGCGGGTGCTTGTCAACGGGGTTATAACCCACCTGATAAATGCCTACGCTCCGCAGGCCGGGTGCGATGACGCCGAAAGGACGTTGTTCTGGACCTTGCTCGAAGGATTGCTTCGCGGGATTTCGTTATCCCAGGGAATCGTTCTGGGTGGTGATTTGAGCGGTCATGTGGGTGAGAAGTGGGTTTGAGCATGTTCACGGTGGCTTTGGGTACGGTAGCCGCAACGCGGAAGGGAACAACATTCTCCTAACGTGTGCGGCCGCTGACCTTGGAATCGTGAACACCTACTTCAAAAAGAAGCCGGAGCACCTCGTGCCTACCGGAACGGACGAAGTGCTACCCAGATCGACTTTCTACTAACTGGGAGGCACCACATCGGCAAAGTAGCCAAGTGCAAAATCATACCCGGTAAGAGTCTCACTGCACAATAACGTCTCCTAGTCATGGATCTCTGCGTAAAGGCCCAATGTAGACGTGTAGAGCACTGCCGGCGCCAGATCCGATCCGTTAGAGAACCTGTTCAAGAACACTGGGACAGGATCCAGGCAGCTATTACTGGGACGGCGCGGGTGGTGCTCGGCGTCTCCAAGGGTGGCCGCAAACGTGATAAGGAGACCTGGTGGTGGGACGACACAGTCCAGACGGAGACTAAGGTGAAGAAAGCCGTCTTCAAAACGTAGCAAGCGACCGGATCCCCTGCAGATCGCGACGCATACAAGGTTGCAAACGTGCCACTAAAAGAGCTGTAGCCAGAGCCAGACGAGATCACTTGCAACCGCTCTACGAGAAGTTGGAATCGTCTGAGGGTCAAAAGCTTATTTACAGGTTAGCAGTTCCAAGGTCAAAGCGGCATAGGATATATCCAAGTGCCGTTGTGTGAAAGACCCTGTTGACAACCTAATATGCGAAGACCTCGCGGTGAAGGAGAAATGGCGCTCGTACTTCCACGAGCTGCTAAATAAGCAGCACCAAGAGGCGCAGACACCGGAACTCCCTCCAAATCTTGGATTAGTGCCCCCGATAACGCCTGAGGAAGTCCATACGGCTCTTCGTCGCATGACGAATCGGTAAGCTGTCGGAGCTGACGGAGTCCCCTTTGAGGCCTGGAAGGCTATGGGTCCTCGCGGTGTGGGCATATTAACTAACTTTTTGAACCGCGTGCTCCTGACCGGCAAAATCCCGAGCCAATGGAGACTGAGTATTATTATTCCAGTCTTCAAAGGCAAGGGATCGGTATAGAAGTGTTGTAACTATCGCGGTATAAAGGACGTGGAGGATCTCCAGATCAATATCCCTGTGGCGCATCATCGTTGGTCGTGTTGTTGAGTTTAACATTGCATCACCTCGCTCAACTGCCGTCTCCCTTCCTATTCACTAAGTTTTTTTTAGTGAATGGTAGAACTAAATAAACTAGCGCGCTTTACCATCAACGATTGAATCACTGCTTACCATCAGGCGGGATTGCGGTCAAGCACTAGATTATAATTATAAAAAAAAAAATTATAGACTCCCGGATCTGGCAGGAGTGTGCTGTCTCAGAGTGTCAATATGGGTTTCATCCAGGGTACGGAACTATGGATCCTACCTTCGCTCTAAGGATCGCCATGGAGAGATACAAATCGAAGAACACGCCTCTGCATATGCTCTTTCTTGATATGCAGAAGGCATTCGACTGTGTCCCTAGGGGGGTGATCTGGTGGGCACTGAGGTCCAGAGGGGTACTAGAAGCCTATGTTGACATAATTCGAGACTTGTACCTCAATTCCGATTCCGTTGTTAGGACCGCTGTTGGTGACACTAAACCCTTCCCCATCACCGTCGAAGTTCACCAAGGTTCCGTCCTTAGTCCGTTTCTGTCAACGTGCGTCAGCGTGATATTAGACGCCTTGTCGGATAGCATCAGGGATTCACATGAGCAACCTCCTTAGTTACTTATGTATACTGACGATATCGCGCTGGCGGACGCGGACGGTTGGTGCGGCGTGTGAATGTGTGGAAGGAGACGCTCGAGAACGGAGGTCTGAAACTCAAGGTGGCGAAGACCGTGTATATGGCTAGCAACACAACATACCCCATGTCTGTGCGCATAGGCGGAGACATGGTCGAGTGCACAGTTTAAATACTTTGGGTCTGCGCTCCACGTGTCCGGCAACATTGATTGCGTCGGCAAAGGCAACTTCCGCAGCTTGGGCAAAATGGCGTGAGGTGACCCTAAAATGCCGGTTAAGCTTAAGGGGCAGGTCTTTAAAACCATCATTAAACCTCTTCTCTTGTATGGCAGTGAGGCGTGGCCTGTACTTGAGCGACACAAGTAGGAGCTACGTGTTACGGAGATGAATATGCTGCGGTGGATGTGTGGATTTACGCGGGAAAGACCGCATCAGGAACTCCCACATCCGTGGCAGTCTCCATGTCTGTGACATAGCGGACTAACTGCAAGAGGGTCGCCTACGTTGGTACGGTCACGTCTTACGAAAACCGGCATGCTACGTGGGTCACAAATATTTTGCCATGGCCCCTCCACCGGGCCGGAAGAAGCGGGCTAGACCAAAGAAGCTGGCTTGACGTTGTAAGAGATGACATGCGTGCCAACAACCTGACACCACAGGATGCTAAAGATCGCGCGAAATGGAGGAAATCGAGCAAGAAAGCTGACCCCGGGCTTAATGGGATAAACGCTGAGATAATGATGATGATTGTAATATAAATATCTACTAACCTGTTGTAACACTGCACCGATAACATCGTATGGTTGTATAGTAGAGTACATGACAGACTGTATTTCGCCGGGCGTCATGGGTTTGTCAAAAACGGTCTCCTTGTGGCCAATCACGCCCACTGTTAGCTGTTTATAGAAACGGAAATATTGTTAAAACTAGATGAGAATTAAAGATAGTAAATAAAAATTTTATAGCTGAAAAAAGGTAACTGTGTAAAAATTAGAATAGATGCTTAGGTATTAAATGTGCTTCTTTATTATTTCGTTTGCATAAATTTGTATTCTGTAATGTACATAATCCATGTACCTATATAATAAATATAGTATTATAGTATTTATTCTATAATCAAAAGGAGTCAAGAAAATACATATTACAGTAGAACCTAGACAAGTCAAATCTCGGTAACTTAAAAACCTCTATAACTGCAAAAAATAATATGTTCCCTTCCCTTCAGAGCCCAAAACCTCGATAACTTAAATACGCAACCTCTAGTGTGGCCGACACTAGAGGTTGCGTATTTTAAGTAACTCAGACTCAGTAATTCAAAGAAATGTTTCCACAACCACTATAACATGAAATTGTTTGTCAATGAGTCATTTTGAAAGGATGTACCAAACTAAAGGTTTCGGTATTTATTGCTTGTACGTCTTTACTAGCTGAATTGTCACCTATTCTTTCCTTCTTCGAAATTCTTTAAAGCTTTGCGGCGCTTAGCCTTAAGACTACAGCTTACTTGGATCATAAGTTTTTGATCATTGTCCTGGAAACATCGCTTTACCTACTGTGTGATAAAACTGGCTTTAAATGAGTTCAAAAAGAAAGCTAACAACACCCATCTAGGCTGATAAAATAAAAGCTATAGAAACAGTAAAAACTGGATTGTTGAAAGGAAAAAGTTGCAGCTCAGTTTGGGGATATATGAGAAGCTGAAATCTTGAAGAAACAAGAATCAGGAGAAAGACGAAAAATTGCCGTACATTGTTCTAAATTAGGGAATTTAGAACAATGTTAATAATTTAAAAATAGGAACAAGTGTACATACATTTAAACATACCTACCTCTATATTAACCTATCCCTAACATAGACCCGCGATAACTTAAAACCTTTATAACTTAAAATATTTTGTGTTTTCCTTGGACTTTAACTTATCGAGGTTCTACTGTATATAAATTATAAATAGCATATACATAGGTACACCGTACTTCCTGACGAACTATTTTGCGAAAAAGAGCTCATTTTCTTTCGTTCAATTTCTGTCTGTTTATTTTGGAAACCTTTTGGTTAAACAGAATACCCACAATCAACTACTGAAACTTTGAAGTCTTTATACCATTTGGAAACCTGTAGTGGATCGCGACCCACACGTTGAAAAACACTGTACGTTAAAAAAAAATCTGTAGTAGAAATCATTGAAAATTAAACCAGTTCATGAAATGAGACTCAAACTAGACAATTGTTATTTACGAGGCAGATGTAATGGAAACATGGGGAATGGGGAGAACATGTACAGGCGACAGCACATCGAGTTATTATAATCTGTCAGATTTCTTTATTTGATTTTCAACTTTATCTCTAAAGCATTAAGGCTCAAGGTTGATTGGAAACATTGGACAGTTTCGAGTAGCTTGACCTGCTGTCGTCCATACATGGGGAATCCATGTATGGATGATGCAGGAAAAAATTGGGCGGTATACTGACTTGTTTCCCGTTGACCAGCACCGTGGTGATGAAGGGGCTGATAGAGTCCACGGTGTGGTTGAGCAGTGACGAGCAGTACCGCACGGCGCGCCAGTGTCGCAGCACGCCCGCGCTGTGGTACAGGCCCTTCAGTGCTTCCAGCGCCGTAGTACCGTTCACCTGAGCGGTATGAAGATAATAAATTCATTTCACCTTATGTTAGACCTTACTTGACCTTAGGCATTTAAAAAAAGTACATTAAAATAGATATGATACTTCCAGAACACAAACCAGAAGGAAAAATAAAGTTGTTCCAGAAAATTCTGTCAAAGCGGCATTTGTTGCAAGGCAATACACTAAACAGTCTTGGACTTTTGTCACTTATATAATGTTCTCAATAAAAAATGTAACATCTACTCTAAGACATACCGAGACTGCAAAAAAAAAAATCTGACAGAATGGTTCACAAGTAAAAGTTACGAAGAAATCGAGATTATTCTACACATGGCCACATAAATGAAAGCCAAACCATTAAACAAATAAAATACAAACACTCACGCACACCACACACACCCTCACACACACACGCACGCACGCAAGATATCTGTAATATATATTATGTAATATAATTATATTACTAATATCTAAATAATGTAGATATTGTAAACTGGAGGAGCGGAATCACCTAACACAAGCAAACAATTTGCTTAAAAGGTGACTCCAAACATAACGATGTTATTTACATATGTGATGTAATAAACATTTTTATTTTTAGATATAAAATATTCAGCACCAAATTTCATACCAGCACTAAGTATTAATCTTTTAAGAAAAAGCTAGAATTAGAGATATGTTATAATTCTCGGAGTTTAAGTTCAACAAGTGATAGATACACTATTGACTATATGCATCTCCGTTTTGGGCTTTACAAATAGAATACAGATAATATTCGCACCTCAAACATAGGTCCCTCTCTTTCCATTAAGATGCCCCACAGCTGGCACTGGGCGAAGATATTTTCCTGTGACCTCAGAGTGGCGACCACGTCGGGTGTAGAGTGATTCTTAAAGGTTTCGTAGGAAATGTTCTCTTCGCGGTACGTGAGCGTGCGGGGCACGTCTGTCAGCGACTGGTAGCCGATGTACTCGTGCTCCAGCTGGCGGAACTGAGTGAACATCTCTGAAGGGAACTCGCCTTGACTCATGAAGTCCAAATGTTCTGTAGACAATGCATTTTTTATTAAACTGCTTAAAAAAAAAAAACATTTCTGTTGGCGTTGGGGTCATGGTGCGCTAGAAAGATAAGTAAGATTCTATCCCCCTTATTCATAAACGCTGCTTAAAGTTAACTGGTGATTAGCGATTCTTTAACCATACATTTTTGACCTTTTAACGTCACTTAACTTTAATCATCCTTTAGGAATAAACACCAGAGTTTAAGGTGTTTATTCATAAACTATGATTAAAGTTAAGTGACGTGCAAACGTCTAAAATGCATGTTTAAACAATCGCTAATCACTAGTTAACTTTAAGCAGCGTTTATGAATAAGGGGATGTATGTATACACAACGTGTAACTGAATTAATGCACATTATGAAATTAGTTTGTTTGAATCATTTCCAAAAAATTCCGTCAGTCAGATTTCCAAAAAATACTAGACACGTATTTTTTCTTTTTTCATATAAAAAAAAAAATGAAGACGACACAGTGCGTTGAAAACTCGTGTGACGTCACTGCATGCTACACTTTTTAGCGACCAGTGACGTCACCAGCCACCATTCCTGATCTTTGATTCCTTTTATATTTGTCAATTTTTATTGTTTTCATAAAACAAAAAATACGTGTCTAGTAGTTTTTTTGGAAATCTGACTGACGGACTAATTAGTTTTTTTTTTAGTCAAATACCCTATTGTCTACGGTTTACATCTCTTGTGATACGAAGGTATTTGTATTATTTATTAGTGCTTGTGTAAACTTGTGCCCATGATGGCGACTACACAGACGTTTGAAAAAGTGAAGGAAATGGCTTTACGCGATAATTTAAATGTGCGGGAAAACATGAAACGCCGTTTAGCTGTCTGTATCCGCCAACAAGGTGGTCTCATGGAACATAAGAAAATTTAAAATAAAAACAATGACCAGTGATGATAGTTATAACTAATTGTAACAGTTAAGTGTGATATGATAAGTGTTTGACTATCACCACACCGCATTTCGGCTGAAGGTAATATTGGTGCAATAAATGCGCGCCTGCGCCGCCGCATTCATTGATATAAGCCATCGAAGAATCATATTACCGATTACAAATACGTACGATTTACGTTTGTGTGGTTGCCAGCCGGCTAAGCAAGTTCGGTGCGCGCGAAGCGACGCGTTCCGGCTCCGAGCAACTCCGAGGTAATGAATTTTCGCAAGGCTGATCCTAATTTTGGTTACTTTTTGTTATTTATTTTGTAAGAACAATTTTTTTTTTAATTTTCCTTGTTACATTAAAATATCAAAATTAATATGATTAGTGGGCACTGGCCCTACCCGTGTGTTAAGTTAATGTCGCCATTGTGACGCCATGTTGTATGATAATGTCGAGAAGGTGTAAGAAAAAGAATAAGATTACTTGCCCATGCAGGAGCTAGAGATCAAGTTTTGGAGCCTTCCGAGACGCACTTTGACGCCGTCGCAGTGGCCTTTCTTGAGCATCGCGAACAGGTCCAGCATGTGCGTGAAATGTGGGTCACGCATGTGTTCCTCGCGCACCAGCAGGCACACCGTCGGACGTCCCGACAGGCGCCAGTATCTACGAACATGTTAGTGACACTACTGAGCCATGGCACGTTAGGTATCTATGTACTTTCCTTTTTTCATTTAGGACTTCTATCAATAAATATAATTATACAATTGTTACTGATATTGAATCAGGGAATTGGATCCTTAATTTTGAGGATAGGGAGCCAGAGGAATAGAATTAATAATACCTTCAAACTAAGGATTATTTTCAATAAACTGGTAGATACCTATTGAATGACACCAAAGTATCTATAACAATATCGGTCTTTATTGAATCTTCCTCTCAGTCATTCAAAACAATTGACAGTGTATTGAAAACGAGGTCAAAGTAATGTATTTTAATATTTTTTTTTTTTTGTAATTCTTTAGTTGTTTGAACTATAATATTGTATCGCGCTATCGTTCGTCGATCAAAAGTTTCATCGTCCCAATATTTGATGTGAAAACAATCGGACGCACTAACGTATATTTACATCTAGCTTAAATCACTGATGATAGAAATAGCGTCCTGTGGCTCTAACCTTTGTCGCTACTTTGAGGCGGAGTCCAACAAACTACTTTAAATATAAATAAAATGGTGAGAATGTAAAAAACTTTGAGAATATTTCAACAAAAAATAATGATATCACCCTCGTGGTGTTAAATAAAATGTTAATTTGTTTTCTTACTTGCCAACGAACTGCAGTTCAGTCTTAATGTCATCGATGAGCAAAGCCATGTCTCTGTACAGGTAGAACTCCGACACTTCGAATATGAGGGGGTAGCACAGCACGGTCATGCCGCACACTCTATATATCTGAAACAATACTTGTCTTCTTAACATTTTGATAGCCTTCCAGGAATAATGCGCTATCCAACGCAAAAAGATTTTTTCAAATTGGACTAGTAGTTCCTGATATTAGCGCGTTCAAACTCTTCAGCTTTATATCTTAATATAGATAACAGTTACTATCTATTATTAGTTATATACTATTCCAACTTGATAATGGAACCAGATGATTTAAACTGATCTACAGAACAGATCGAGGACTTGGTTTTACGCTATTATGCGATGAGCTGTAACAAGTAACAACGTATAACGGAAAGGGTATAATATGTGTACCAAGGGGCACGGCTTTATTGATGGCAAAGTATATAATACATACAGAAGGGTTTTCAACTAAAAATAAGATACCTACTCTAAGAATTGAAACCCAATTTTCGTTTTCACATGTTTCTTAAATTCAAATCATAACAAACTTGACATCGCACTACGTAGGTCAATAACCTGTTAGGTTACTTGCCAATATCACGATAAATCCTACAGTCTCATAACATCTAAACATATAGACATAAGATTAAAAACCCCATCCAATACCGTTCAATATCATCAAAGAAGCCGTGCCTTTGGTATACAACGTTATTGTTTATTTATGCGAAACCTCAATATTGTTTGTTCAGAAAAAGCATCTGAATCGATTCCAATCCTTTTTAGACCATGTTATATTTTTTCCCAAATACTTTTAGATATTGTTGCTTTGACCATGTTTTTGTTGGGGCAACCAAGTAGAATAGCAAGCTCATAACTTTGTGGTTTTTAATTATATCGTTTTGAAATTTTGTACATAGATTCTTTACTTAAAAATACTGGACACGTGTTTTGGGTTTCGCATAAACAAAAAAACTTTCTTTTTTAAATTATAAACAAGTGCTTGACCGCAATCCCGCCTGATGGTAAGCAGTGATGCAATCGTTGATGGTAAAGCACCCTAGTTTATTTATCCTATTCACAAAAAAAAAAAACTTTGTGAATAGGAAGGGAGACGGCAGTTGAGCGAGGTGATGGAATGTTAAACTCAACAACACGACCAACAATGCTGCGCCACAAGGAGATTGATCTGGAGATGTGACCAAACTCCCGACACAACATTTGGCGCAACATAACCGGCACACATCGCAACACAACTGCTCAGACCCGTCCTCCGTACGGCTTCACTAGACATCATGCCGGAAGACGACGAATCGCTTGGCGGCAAGACTTTACCTGGTGGGTGGTGTTTATGACTACATAACAATGTTTCATGGCCTAAAGGAGGAATATCAGACATACCTTGCTCGTGCCGAGAGACCCCACGGGCCTTATGGGACGTCCGGTGAGTTTCAACTTCGGACAAACCCCTAGCTCTCGGTACACGTGCACCAGCTGCGTTGAACTGCACACCTTCGGAAATAAGTTATTTATGCATTATGCTTAAACTGATATTTCTGATTTTTAATCTAAATTTTCACTCCATCAACAATTTTTACTTCGATGCCGTCAATTGTGTATACCTTTTAAGTGAAGGAACACGGATGGGTTTAAGTTAGTAAAAGTCTTACACGCCCTTCCGCCCCGCCCAAAGTGGAAGAGGTCATTTGATGATATTCACAAAAAAAAAAAGGGCCGGGATACATAATTATTATGTAAATCTAACCTGGACAGGTTCAACTTCGTGTGGCGTCTGCGTCTGTATACCGTACGTGCCCATCATGGCCTGCAGTCGCATAGACTCTGCTATTAACACCACTTGAACGACCAGATCTGTTGCTATGCCCTGCGAAAAAAATCATCACGAAATATACATTATATGTACTTGAACTGTGTGCTTATACTACTCAAAATGAATTATTATTTCTATGTTTATTGCGTAGGTTCGGAAAATAAATTGTCAAAGCACGATTTAGGTGCGTAGATAATTTAAAATAAATGCAGCATGTAGAAGTGAATTATAATTTTCGATAAGCGAAGGTATTAAGGTTCTCGCAACAGACGCGAAGCGACAGCGGACGCAACTCTGGTAGAACAACATGTAGATATTGTTGTACTAGAGTTGCATCGCGCCCCATGGAAATTGTTCTACCAGAATCACATCATTCCTTAGCGTCATGCCTTTCTTGTATTTCAAAAGTTAAGGAAAACAAATAAAAGTTAGAAAAAAATAAAATAAAGAATGTTATTTCCTTTTTTTAAACAACTAAAATTCCACAGTGTAGTACTGTGGAATTTTAGACGTTTTACAAAGACAAAGAAAGAACACTTCATCTATCCAATGACTATTAAACATTGGTAAAAAAAATCGTCTTTCAAATAATATAAAAATATATTACTCATTAATATGCTACATGACGTAGTTTGAAACAAGCTATATACGAACGCCGTCAGAGTCTTGCGTTCTAAGGGCACGCGGACCGGAGTGGCGATATTTTTACCACAGTTCAATCGTCCTAGCTGAAAACATGATAATATTTAATATCTTTACATTTTTCATAAAGCGTTTTTCTTTTACTAATATTTAGTAGTAGTCATTAGATAGATGAAGTGAGCCGTCTTCGTAAAATTCCACGGTGTATAAAAGTGAATGTAATTATGCCATGGCATAACTGCTCCATGCAAGTGTAGTGCAAAGAAATTATTTAATAGAATGTCGTGAAGCAGTTTTTGTAGCTCATGCCGACATATATTTACTCAATACTTACAGCAGTTGGTTTGCCCTGCGTGGTAGACATGAAAGTAAAATAATTTTGATATTTAAACCAATCAGTACATAATATAATAAAATAGTAACGAATGTAATACTGATATGCCTAAATTCAAATACTTTAGAAACGAAATTTGAAACGCCTTGTATACGAGCGCAGTCAGAGTTTTGCGTCCTAAGGGCGCGCGGAACGAAGCGGTGATATTTTTACAACAGTTCATTTACCCTAGCTCAAAAATTGATCATATTTAATGTTTACAAATTTTTCAAACATCGTTTTTAGGGTTCCGGATCAAAAAAAAAAACGGACCCCTATTCATGAGACTTCGCTGTCCGTCTGTCTGTCACCAGGCTGTATCTTTTCATCAGTAACCGTAATAGCTAGACAGTGGAAATTTTCAGAGATTATGTATTTCTGTTGCCGCTATAACAACAAATACTAAAAATAAAAAAATAAATAATGAAGCAGGGCTCCCATACTACAAACGTGATGTTTTCCCTTTTTTAAAGATGATACGGAACCCTTCGTGCGCGAGTTCGACTCGCACTTGGCCGGTTTTTAGGGTTTGTAGCCAAATGGTAAAAAACGGAACCCTTATAGATTCGTCATGTCTGTCTGTCCGTCTGTCCGTCCGTATGTCACAGCCATTTTTTTTTCCGAAACTATAAGAGCTATACTGTTGAAACTCGGTAGGTATATGTATTCTGTGAACCGCATTAAGATTTTGATGCAACAATTAAAAAATAATAATAAATATTGGGGGCTCCCCATACTTAGAACTGAAACTCAATTTTTTTTTTCATCAAACACGCGTGGGGTATCTATGGATAGGTCTTCAAAAATGATATCGAGGTTTCTAAAATATTTTTTTTCTAAACCGAATTGTTTACGTGACAGACGCTTTAAAAGTGGAAAATAGTTGGTACCCCACCCCCCCCCCCCCTCTAACTTCTAAAATAAGAAAATGAAAAATCTAAAAAAAAAAACATATGATGTACATTACTATAAAAACTACCAACGAAAATTGTTTTGAACGAGATCTAGTAAGTAGTTTTTTTAATACCTCGTAAATCGTAAACCGCTTATTACCGCGTAATCTTACATCCTTTAATTTTATAAATCAATGGTACGGAACCCTTTGTGCGTGAGTCCGACATGCATTTGGCAACCGGCCAAATGCATGTCGGACTCACGCACAAAGGGTTTTTACTAATATTTAGTATTCATTAGATACAGCGGGCTGTCTTCGTAAGACGACTAAAATTCCACGGTGTAAAAAGTGAATGTAATAATGCCTTGGCATAACTGCTCCATGCATGCACAACGCAAATAAATTAATTATTTCACAAAATGCCATGAAGCAGTTTTTGTAGCTCATGCCGAGATACATGTATTCAATACTTACAACAGTTGCTTTGCCCTGCGTGTTATACATGAAAGTAAAATAATTTTGATATTTTAAACCAATCACTACAGTAATAATATAATAACAAGGGTTAAAGTATGAAATTGCCGATTATTACTGAAAATCTAATTTATTTACTCAAAATAGTTACCATTTTCAACTGCAGTTCCTGAAGGGTCAAAATTGTGTCTCTAGCTCAGTAGTTCCCAAACTTATTTTTCTCGTGGACCACTTTCAAAATTTTACTGGTTTCGGTGGACCCCCTGCTGCTACATTTCTACCACATTCTTAAAGTCGCCAAAAAATAAAAATTGTGTCACTTCTGAGTTCTGTCCCTATATTCCGATATGTAAAATAAAAACGAAAAATGGTACAATTTTATATCACTTTATTTATTAAAAGAATAGAATTACAAGAAAAAAATATTAAGGTAATATAGGTTCAGGTCATAATTTTAATTAATGGGAAGGATTTATCTGATGGAGTGTCAGCAAACGATCAATGTTTGGCTTTATTTTTGTCAGCAATAACCGCAAATCCCCCCGCTCTGTGATGTTTAATTTGCTCCTTTTTTTGTTAAGAGGTTTGTAACGGCACTGAAACTCCTTTCGACAAGGTATGACGAGGAAAAAGCTATTAAAAATTTTCTTGCGATTTCCCACAGTCCAGGATATTTTTCGGGTATTTCTGCTTGCAGCCAAAATGTTGGGAAGCCTTTTCTAAATTTCACCTTCAGATCCTCATTAGTGCTTAGCTCGAGCAGCTCCTCTTGTAATACAACATTGGCCACTTCCGTTTCATCAAATGGATTTATGATCCATGGTGGTATATCCATCGTCAGTATATCTTCAAACCTGGTTTTGAAGTCATCATGCAGGGCACTTAAATGTTGACTGTAGGTATGGATATCCTCATCAATACATTCTACCTGCGACAAAATTGGAAATTGAGAGAATTCGCGCCGACTAATGTTTTGCTTCATAAATTTCAATTTCCCAAGAAAAGCCGAAATTATCCCCTTTGTTTTTATTAAATTCAGGCTGTCCCCTTGTAACTGCAAGTTAATATCATTAAATTTTTAAAACAAATCTGTCAAATACGTAATGTCTGCTTTGAATTTGATCAAGTTTTCTTTTAAATCTGGATCTCTACTTTCTAAGAACTCTAATATGGAATCGAAAACAGAGTAAAATCTCGTTAAGCATGCACCTTTCGACAACCAGCGTACTTCAGTATGTAAGAGCAGTCGTTGGAAGTCTTCATCATTTTCGTCGCACAATTGAGCAAATAAACGCGTATTCAAAGCATTGCTTCTGATTTTGTTGACAGCTTTTATTACAAAATGAAGAGATTGGTTCAACCTGTCACTTAAATGTTTTGCCACAAGATGTTGTCGGTGGATTACGCAATGAATAGCTGTAAGTCCTGGTATAATTCTTTTGAGATGACTTATAAACCCACGATATCGCCCGACCATTGCAGGAGCTCCGTCTGTTGCCACTGAAATAATGTTTGTAAATGGGATCGATTTTTCCGTAAAAAAATTACTCAGGACATGAAATATTGATTCGCCTTTAGTGTCAGTCTCCAAAGTTCTGGCAAATAGCAATTCTTCGTGAATTTCTTCCTCAACAATAAATCGGACATATGCCAATAGTAATGCTTCATTACTGGGTAACGTTGACTCGTCCAGTTGTATAGAAAAATGAGTTTTTTGCAGATGATTGCACAAAAAGCTTTCGATATCAGAGCTCATTTCATCAATGCGTCTTTGTACAGTATTGTTACTTAATGGGATTCTATTTAGTACGTCAAATGGAGATTTGTACAAAACAGTTTTTAAAACCTCTTCAACAGCGGGTAAAATTAATTCTTCTCCGATAGTGTGCGGTTTTCCAGATTTTGCTATAAGTAATGAGATATTGTAAGATGCCCGCAAGCCATCATCGTTACTTTGAGATGTTGAAGCGAACATACTGTGCACGGTGGGTCTCTTTCCATATTTTTCTTTCAATGTTTGAAAATATTTTAAATCTTTACCTATTTTATCAGTATGACACCTTTTTAGATGATCTTCGAGCTTTGATGGTTTCATAGAGTCATTGCTCAAAACTTTGTTGCATAATAGGCACATGGGCAATTGTTTGTCTGCCTCTGATGGAACAAAACCATATTTCAAATAATCGACACTATATTGTCGACATTTTTTCTTTGCTGTAGCCATGTTTCGTGTCAGTTACCTTACCTGTAAAAAAATATTTTAGTAACCAAGTTTTTTTCTGAATATAGGTATCACACCGCAGCCTTTGTCAGCACGCGGAAATAGAATTACGGCTTGTAAAGGGACCAAGTAATAAACCGCTGAGACAAATACAGACGTTTTCACAAAACGGTATCAATTTTAAAGTACATAATTTACCACTAATTTTTAATAGTATAAATAAAAATTGGTGTACTCAGTATCGAATACTGATCATATATGTGTAGGAAAAAATAAAAGTCGAAATCCCAAAATTGTCCATAAAAACGATAACTAAAATTTTATTAAATCAATGAGTTCACGCGCTCCGTGTATTTGCGTATTTTTTGTCTGCGGCTTCATTGTTAAAACGTGACAAACTGGCATCGAAGTTCAAGCCCCGCCCTTTTCCCGTCGCTCGCGCACCGCTCGCTCTTTCCGAAAAGGAATAGTTTTGATAAAATAGTTACATCAAAATCAATTTAAAATGATTATGAAATTACTGTTTTATAAAATTACTAGTTATTTGCAAGAAAAATTACAAAATTAATTGCTCTGCAATATTGCTTATTCGGCCTTTTTAGAGAGGCAGTGCTTCTCTCGTGAAAAAACAATTGAATAAAACGTGCTGTGTTTGTCTTCAAATCGAAAGAGGACAATTAAAATATCTGTAAGTTACTAAGTTACCTATCTATACAGGCCGTTGTGATCAACCGACTAGTACAAGTAAACAAAATACTTAAGTACTATAACAAAAAAAAGGTAGGTTACTTACTTTTCTCCGGCACTAGCAAACACAGATATAAATTTTCTCACAACTTTTTTTCCAAATTCCGCCTTTTTTCGAAATTCCGGAAACGAATGAATGCGTTTGCCTTTGGCATCAAGTATTTATAGTGGTGATCAAGTTCATGTCTGAACAAGCATTAAGCATTGTCGGGCGGATAGCGCTTTGCAAGTCTGTACACGAAATTGTACGTAATATCGAATATGCAAGTTTGAACAAGTAACAGTCGCTTGCCTTATTAAAATATTATCTGCTTAGATAGGTACTTAAAACAATGTAGGTAGGCCCTTATAAAAACTATGCTTACATTTTTGCTCTTTACTATCAAAAGCAGATAAATTTTCGTGGACCCCCATTAACATCTTATGGACCCCCATTTTTTGTTCACGCCTACGTAGACCCCCAGCAAGTCTCCCGTGGACCCCTGGGGGTCCACCTGGACCACTTTGGGAATCACTGCTCTAGCTGTATGAGGTCTCGCGTTGTCATGGAACAATAATGGTGAAGATCGATTCATGAGTCGAGGCTGTTTTATTGCTAGTTTTGCCAACATTGTTCGCAGTTCGGCACAATAGACATCTGTTGTTATTACTTGCCCAGATCGAAGAAAACCATAGTGAATAACACCACGCCGAGACCACCAAACAGTTACAAGGCAACACAAGTTTCTATACGAGTTTCTCTCTGCAAATCAGTCAAATCCGAGGCACCCTTTTTCGATTTTTTTTATGTTATTGATTTGACGCAAATGAGTGAGCCATGAGTTAAACCATAGCGCGAATTTCTGGATAGTTTGATTAGAATCGGGTTCAATATCTCTCTTAATTCAAAACGAAAGCGTTCAAACCAAAATCTCACCGTGCCTTCATTAGCAGACTCCTCTCCAAACACAACATTGATATTGCGGGCTGTTTCTGCCGCGTTACTTCCGTGGGAACGCGTATTCAAAAATCATTCGAATTTTCGCAGTAAGTATCCATCTTTCTTGTCTGAGTTTAGTCGATATTCAAATGTTTCACATTTTTTAAAGAAGAACATAATAAGAATCATGTGAAAAAAGATTCATACGAAAACCTCAAGCTATGAAGATTCTATGTCAATTCAAAGAAATTATTACAACAAAACGGCAATTTCATACTTTAACCCCTAATAAAATAGTAAAGCAGCCAATACTGATACATAATATATTTAAATTCAAATACTTTAGAAAGAAATTTATTGCTAGCAAGTGTGGGAAACGAATCTGATGCCGAAAATATATTTTGATTTGAATTTTGAATTTTTGTTTCATTGTCTGTTTTCAGGATTCTGGAATCATATCTGGATGCACGAGATGTAGGTAGGATAGAATAGGATATTCGAATGCGTAAACCTCTATTTGCAATAAACCTGTGGTAGTAATGAGAAACAATTATTTCGCGCACTGAGGATGAAAACTCGAACTAAGGCTTAGTTCGAGTTTTCAACGACCAGAGGGCTTAGTTAATTAGCCCTCTGGTCGTTAATCAACGCTACCCTGTAGACCCCTCCCTTTCACCGAGAGGAGGCCTATGTTCCAGAAGTGGAAGCATTATAGGCTAATAGGGTATTTGACTAATTAGTCAGTCAGTCAGGTTTTCAAAAAATACTACACTTTTTTCATATAAAAAAAAAATGAAGACGACACAGTGCGTTGAAAACTCGTGTGACGTCTCTGCACGCTACACTTTTTAGCGACCAGTGACGTCACCAGCCACCACTCCTGATCTTTGATGCCTTTTATATTTTTAAATTGTTATTGTTTTGATAAAACAAAAAATATGTGTCTAGTATTTTTTGGAAATCTAACTGACGGACTAATTAGTTTTTTTTAGTCAAATACCCTATTGTGATGGACAAATTTGGAACTTTTTAATATACACTCATACCTGAAAAGCAGAATACCGTCCGGCGCGACGAGGTCTGTTGTACGAAGGCAGGTATCTCCTGATGGGGTCCAGTTCATTGACGTGCAGTAGTCCACCGGTCAACAGCTGAGCCAACACGAACATCGACTGCGCCCAGAGGAACAGACCACCTGTATCTAACACATCAAGTTAATGTATAATACACATTTATTGAAAGTACTTTAGATTACATTGTGCTCAGTATGCTGCGTATTTTCTTCTACTTAAATGTAGGTACCAGATGACTTTTATACCGTCTCTAAATAATGGGTAAACTGTGTATAAGCCTATGTCGTAGAAAATATTATACAGCATAATATAGAAATTGATTTAGGAATAAATACTTCAGATTTAAAGTAAATTTTTCATACAAGAACAATAAAAATTGAAGTTATCAAAAATATGCAAACTCACCAAAGTACCAAAATAATACGCGCGGGATATAACAACGATATCGTAGCGCTCTATAAGACGTATAGGAGCGCTATTTGCAAGTGAAAATATTCTCGTGTATGGCCTTTGTTCCACTTACACAACACACCATATTATTTGCGAGGCGGTAAAAAATTTCATCCGGTAGCAGTTGTTTTCTGTCACCATTTCTCCAAAAACCCCCTCCTCCAGTCCTAACCCATGCTACACCCTCAACCGTTAAGCTTTATACAGAATGAATTTTTGGACAAGGATCACTGTGGTATTGAAAACTACGCTATCAGAAATGTTAAAATATATTTTCTCTATGAAAGAAACATCGACTTCATACACAAGATTTATAAGTACTTAGTGTTCGTTTCGTATAGGCACCTAATCTTGAATGTCATTTGCAAAATCGATACATGTAAGAGTTATTTTAATGTTGAAAACTGAATTCATACCGCTTTTAAAATCTTGCAGCAGACAGTTTAACAACATTCATTGCGTTATTTACGTTGATGATCAGACAAACTTGTCGAATATATAGAGCAATAGAGTACGACAATGCCTTTTAAATGATTCAAATTGATATAAGTAATATCATGTTATGTAATTGGGGTGGTGTGTTTAGAATATGTAAAATCGGTAGGTACAGTCAGAAGCAAAAATATGTATACATTGCCAAGGCTCCAAAAATATGTAAACATCTTCGACTTTAAGACGAAGTGCTCAACTTGAAGAGCATAAAATTGTAGCCACCGGTTCACCTCATAAATATGTATACGCTCATTGCTTCATTAAATTATGCCCACCACGAAAGGAACAATACTATGTACATAGTATTGTTGTGCCCCTTGGTTCATCCGTAATGAGATCCTCTACCTTGATCTCAAAATCCCCACCATCCAGCAGTTCATGAAGCGTCTTTCCAAACGCTTCTTTGACACTGCCGCCAAGCACCGCAATCCCCTGATAGTAGCGGCTGCTAACTATACCCCCTCCACTATCTCCAAGCTTCGCCGCCCAAGGCATGCCCTCACAGATCCCGATGACCCTATAACCCTCCTCCAAGAGGCCAATAGGGCCACCAGCACAACACACAAAAAAAGACCCACCTACCGACCTCGCCGCCGAGGTCCATCGCTTACTATGTACATAGTATTGTTCCTTTCGTGGTGGGCATAATTTAATGAAGCAATGAGCGTATACATATTTATGATGTGAACCGTTGGCTACAATTTTATGCTCTTCAAGTTGAGCACTTAGTTTTAAAGTCAAAGATGTTTACATATTTTTGGCGCCTTGGCAATGTATACATATTTTTGCTTCTGACTGTACCAACTGACTAGAAGTTTACTCGTAAGTAATTTATCGGGGAAAGTTTTTACGTGGAAGAGGTAGTTTTGCAAAACGAAGCTGCTACACAAGGATTTATACAAAAATGAATAAGTGTTATACAATCGCGTTAAAAAGCGTATTAGTCACTATCGAAATTTAAAAAAAGAGTTAGTACAATGTGTAAAGTTCAACGTAAATAACGATATACTTAACTAGTGAAAAAAGCAGAATACACACTCGAAAAATATATGTACGAAAGAAATAAGTTGAAGTAGTTAAATAATAAAAAAAATGCGAATAAGTGTTAGACAGGTAGAAAACAGTCATTCTCAATGTTGTTACGCTTTTACCTTTTTCATTACCGTCACTGGAGTGATCTGGAATTGTTGAATTGATTTTTAAGTATCGATATTTATACACATTCTTTATTGTACCAATTTAGCAGGTAGGTATGTACCTACATTTTTATTTTAATATTTTTCTAACTCATGCGCCGTTAAACATAACAAAAAAAAATATCTAATATACTAAAGGTGCGTACGGATTGCGCGTACCCTGGTACGCGTACTCAGTTTACGCGTATCCGGAACGCCTAGTCCATACCTGCAGCTACGCGTTCACTCTTGGGGTACGCGTACCGCGCGAGCCAACTCGCAGCGCGAGCCACCATTAGTCGGTTTTTGGTCGCGCGTCAAAGAGGACGCACGCGGCCGGCTACGCTATATTTGGACGGCAAAATGAATAACACGCGTGTTCTTAGAGTTTCAATAATGAAAATATTATTAGATTGATTCAACTTTATGAATTTCGGAGCTCGCGGAGCGCTCTGGATCGATTGACCTCGCGTACAGGTTCCCGGCGGTCCGTACAGGAGCTGTACGCGTTTCCAATGTACGCGTGGACAGTGTTTCCCAACTACGCGTAACACAGGAACGCGCTATCCGTACGCACCATAATAATAAAAAAACGAGTGTGCTTATGACCACACGACTGAAGTGAAACTTCTTTCGCACCTTCTGTATGTATATCTATATATATGTGTGTACAATATATATATGTATACACATATACATATATTAATTTTCTATAAATATTTAAATTTATTACATGCTTTCATTTATAAATTAATATTTTTGCATAGACCTCCAATATAAAAAAAAGTGGATTCCCTCGGGGCCAAAAGGTCGGGCTCTTCTTCCTGAATCAGGGGACCCCAAACTCGGGTAGTCCACGACCTCTGGTTCCCGAGATAATCCACGGGGGGTGAGGTAACTAAAGGGTGTCGGGGGGTGTTCGCAGCGTCATGTTCTCGAAGAAATTCATAGTTCTTAATCAATCAAGGTACTTAGCTTAATATTTGAGCTTATGAGGCTCGAAAGCAATTTGTACTTTGTGTCCAATTATCGTATTGTGACGACATCTTCAAGCTTTCAATTATATCAGAAATGTTCAGCAAAAATATATAAAACAATATAAAAGCCAGAAAAGAACGAAATTTATAAATTATTTGTGCTCTTAGGTAATCAATTGTTAACAAATCTTAAAAAGATCCAAAAAATATATATTGCCTTCGGCGAGATGCGAACTCACAACTTCATACTCGACTCAATTGTTAACAAATCTTAAAAAGATCCAAAAAATATATTTTGCCTTCGGCGAGATGCGAACTCACAACTTCACACTCGACATGCCATGCAATATTTACATGAGCCAGCTCCTTGTTTGTAGTACAGACGAAATAGGACTATACTCTGCTTCCGTTCGCCTTCATCATTTTTTTTCCTATCATTTTTCGTAACGCTTTCGCCAGTTTACTCCCCAAGTCAAGCGTGCCTAAAGAAGTTTCACTTCAAAAATAGCTATCCTAAACTGTCAAATATTCCCAATCAATCTTGAGCCTTACAGATTTAGCAGTAAAGCTGATAATCTAATAAAGAAATACGACAGATTGTAGTAGCTTGAATTGCTGTACTGCCAGTCTAACCTGAATGCAGTTAAATACACATTGTTGTGAATCATTGTAAATTTTATTGTGTTCTTTTGTAGTCCTATTAGATCTGTTCAAGTTAAAGATTCATTGAAAACTACGGTAGAACTTACTTGCAGGTAATCTGCGCGCTGAATGTGGTTCATTGCGCTCAATTTCTATACCCTCGCGAGGAACGTAATAATACCAAGGAATAACAGGATCTGAAATAATATACACAATATCATTAAGGGAGGGTAACAACGAGTTAGCTGTATAAGTACTAGGCTCTGTTTAAACTGATGCGAACGTTATTTTTTCGTGTTTAAATGCGTTTAACGTTATTTTTTCTTTATACTAAACCTGAATATAATATGTTCAGAAGAAGCAACTGAATCGATTCCAATAATTTTTACACCATGTTATATTTTTTCCCAAATATATTTAAGAAATGTAGCAGTGTGGTTACCGAGGGCAACAATATAGTTCACTGCTGATCATAGTGTCCTAGCGACATCGACGCGCCGCGCCGCCGTAGGCGCGGGCGGGCGAACGGCTCGTTGGCCATATTTTTGTAGGGACAATCAGGTAACAATAAGCTCATAACTTGGTCATTTTTCACGATAGCTTCTTGAAATTTTGTACATAAATTCTTTACATAAAAATTCTGGACTCGGGTTTCGCATATACAAAAATAACTTTGTATATAATACAGATACTTGAGGATCTCCTCCGTTTTTTGTCGATTAAAATGAGTAACACACCTCCAAATTCGTCCATATATATTCTAGTTTTCAGTAGCTTCTGGTACTCTTCAACCTGATCTGGCAGGGTACGGAACACGCCGTCAATAATCATCATTACATAGAACAGAGGCCACTCTGATTCGATACCATCAAACTCCTTAAGTTCTCCTTCATGGTAATACCTTCTTTGCGGATCTTCTAGCACGCACTTGTACCCATCACGGCTGAACCTTTTGAACCCACATTTGCCTTGCAAACGTCTTAACATATTATTTTTAGTTAAATGAACTAGGTGTTCCTCGTGCGTGGCAAAAGCCGGGAATGATATTGTCGGTAATAATGCAGCATCTACACCCTGAAACACAAATCTAGGTTTCATCATTCATTTCAACTAAGTCAGTCACATGTGCATATTTTATCGCGTATATTAAGCATTGCAGATTTATAACTAAAACAAGTTTTCACAGATGATCAGTTCAGATTGTCCTTGGTCACAAATTAATACTGAAACCCTCCATAGTAAATTGTAATAAAGGTGTATTTTAGGTAGAGTTGTTCACAACGGCTATAAAACAATAGCATGCTACAGACTATAAACTATTAATTTCTAGCGCGCTATTAAATGCGCTATGTTATAGCGCGCTATAAATAAGAAAGCACGTGGGCGTCCAACAAGCGCGATAATTATTGCAACACGCTAGATTTCGTAGCACGTTACATTACATATCGTTCTTCGTTACACAAATCGCGTGGTATAAAAGCATATTTATATTTTCAGATCTTAAGGGAGAATTGTTTTCTAAATTAGATTTTTTTTTAAAAATATACTCCATAATATGTTTTTGCTTTAAGTGAGCCTTTAAATTGGTTATAGTAGTTTTAATGGACAACTGTCGGCGACAATAATTACAATTAGCAGTCTTGCTGCCGTCTGCGGACTTTTTAAAGAAGTTTCAAATTGGCAAATCACCACATTTTTACATAGAGTTACCTTTGTACACACTAATCGTCACTACTTCGTTTTGCAACAGAATTTTATACTAATATTTACAGACACTAGCAAGCAAGATCGCGCGCGATGAAAATAGCGTGCTGCGACAACAAACATACATAGGCTTCAGTAATCCACAGCGCTTAAACGCGATGACATTCAATCAATTTCATTCATAGCATCATAGCGTGATAGCGTCGTAACGTCCACCTACCTAGCGTGCGCTATGCGCTATGAGGAAATAGGGTGCTATTGAATGGCGCTATGCGCTCTATTAACCATCTCTAATTTTAGCGTTTGCTATCTTTATGTGTGTAGTTTTTCACGCGGATGTAAAAATATCGCAGCGAGATTTGACCGCGCACAAGATTTTCAACTTTCGGCGCTGATCATTACGTTGAAAATTAAGTGCTCGAAACAAATCTGTGTGACAGTGTGAACCTGACCACTAAGTATATCAGAATAAAATTCAAGTGTCAATTGAGTAAGCTACTGGTCAATGCGTGGAAGTGACATATAGGTTCCCTGGAGGCTCTCGTTGAACAATGATAAATATATCTGTGTTTACGAAATATGACGTCTTTTAAGATGTATTTTACCTTGGAACTTGATTCGCGCGGCAGCATAGTTTCGAAAATACTTCTGTTGCGGTTATGAGCATCAATATCTACATAAATTACACTCCATGAAGCTCCTTTGTCTCCAAAAAGATTGCATCCATTGATGGCTTCCAGAGCCGCCTTAGCCATACCTGAAATAGCAAGCAATTTTATTTGTGATATCACTTGTCCAAAATACCTGCTATGTGTCTATGATGTGTCAACATACCAATTGAAGATGCATGGATTTCAGGCTTTCCATCATTGTATTTAGATCCTCTCTCCCACATGCCATAATCTGGTGTTCTGTATGCACGCTCCACATAATATACTAAATTTTGGACAAATGCAACCTCATCCTGTTAAAACAAAAAACAGTATTATAGATATTTAAGATTTTAAATATGACAATTACAACTACAAATACTTTACCTGGGTATAAATAATCTGTAGTCCAGATGTTATCATTTGTACAAGAAACAGTAGATATAGGGAGACAGCATCTATCTGCAGATGATGATACTGT
Organism: Sesamia inferens; assembly: GCA_037179545.1. Lineage (NCBI taxonomy): Eukaryota > Metazoa > Arthropoda > Insecta > Lepidoptera > Noctuidae > Sesamia > Sesamia inferens. The sequence continues at coordinate 22,469,879 of CM073934.1, read as the reverse complement.
TCGTCAGTCAGCACAGGTTCCCCAGTAGTGAGGTGGAACTTGACGTGTAGTGCATGAGCAGCACTCTGACGAGTTTTAAAAGCCTCTACACGTGCCGATTGCTTCACCCAACACTCCAAGATGCCACGCATGCACTTGACAGTGCTTTGACCCAGCTCATACGATTTTCCTCGGTCATCATCAATTCGTCTGAAAGACGTTATTATAATTCAAAATCATAATATAACATAATTATACATATCAAGAGCATGGCTTGTTAGGATGATCTAACTATATTAAAAGGGATTTTTAATTATATCTCCACATGTTCAAAATTATAAGAAAGAACGCCGCCTGCAGTAGACTACTACATGGCGTGTATAATATATACAACGGCTAGCTGCACCCCGCAATTTACTAAAAAAAATGCAAATATGAATATAAAAATTGATAAAATTTTATTATTTTATTTATTCTTAGGCCTAACAAATTTCATTAAAATTGATTCCATTGTTTATAGGACTTCAGGACAAAGACTGTGCCAGGAGAATTTTTTATATTAGAAGATATTGCAAAATAAGTAATATTATGTATTGCTAGTTGGCCTAGTTGCAATATTATGTATTTCCAAATAACATCTTATTCAAGTCATATACATATCTAAAATAGACCATTTTAGCCTCGCATTTTAAATGTCTAATTACCTGTATGCCTGATATAAGCCCCACACTGCAGATGCACAGTAAATACTATCTCTCACACTTCCTATGTGGAGATCAGATGACAATACTGGAAATAGGCCAGTGATAGGGCTTTGAAACCTTAATAACTGCCTTTTAACTGAAAAAAAGAGGGCTCATTAGAAACAATGACATTTAATTATTGTATAGACCAGCAGAGTTTAATTTTGATTGTTTCAATATATTCATTGCATTATGTCTGTTGTTGATCAGTCACATTTTTCGAACATATGAAGCAATTGATTAGGAATATATTTCTAAATGATTCAGATTGATAATAATAGTGTGTTATGCAATTAAGGTGCTGGTGTTTTAGTCTGCTAAATGTTTTTGTTTGTTCTCAACTTAATATTTGCAAAGAAAAATGTAATTAAAATATACAGTATTTTAAGAAAACCCTGTCCGACCCATAAGGATAATCTTGAAAAGTCAATATAATAACTAATTAGTTTAGTTAATAATGGTGATTTTGCTGTTGTTTTACATACCTATGGCATAATATATATCCAGTTGGCGGACCGTATCTTCATAATTAGATATCTTTAAATATTGATGAGCATTCATGTCATCAATACTTCCTTGACGGATCATTATTTCTGAAATCATAATCAAATAATTCTTATACATTAATAATAATATAATAAAATATATACAATACAATAAATACAATATAGTCATTAATTATTAATAATACATATACATATACTATATTTTATTACCAAAATTTAAAACTTGATATAATTACTTGTAGCTTAGCTTTCAGAAAAAAGGTGAAATGAGTAAGTTTAGGTAAGAGATAAGTAAAAAATAATATTTTTTTGTCAAAAACAATACCTGCGATCTCTTGAACTTTAAAGTTAGAAATTGAAATATTTCAAAGTTCTTTAAAAACAACGTTTCAAACACATCATGACAAAGTAATTTAATTCTTAGCATACAATAGAAAAACAATTATTTATTTTCAGTAATATTCGTTATATGTACATAAATGAATATTTTTGTATATAATTTTTTGACCACTATTTGACATTGGTAGTATTCTTCTTTTCACATAAGGAAAGGCAACGATACAGAGCCATACAGCCTGATCTTTATTTTAATCTGTAAGCAATGTTTTGTCCAAGTCTTCTGTTAATTAACAAATACGTCGAACTTCGTTTTTATAAGGCATTTCTGCAAAGTCGTGTTATTTTGTAGATTTATTTGACATTGGAATTAGTTTTGATTTTTAAGCTATTGCATAGCTTCTATCGCGGGCCTTGAGCGCGGGGACCGAATCCAGAAATTCCGTAACGAAAAAACCTCACGCTCCCCATCGTCTAACGTCGTTTCAGTTCGGCAGTCTTCGGCACGGTATGTTTGTGTGCGTGCGACTACATCTTTTGAAAACAATTTATAGATTTTCAAAAAGAGCATGCATATTGCAGGGCGCGAACTCAGTTCTACACACTTGCCATGTTACTGATAGTCGCGATGTGCTAAACTTGCGATTAATTTTCTCTCTGAAATAGGTCTTCTATAGAGATATGTCATAGACGTCATCGACGTTGTCATGGCTACCTTAAAAACTTTTCATATAATTAAGTACTTTTATTCAAATTAATTTAGTAGTGTTTTTATAAAATAGCTTTTTTTTTTTAACGGAAAAGCTAAGATGAATATCACGCTAATTTTTCATTGGACTTTTAAATTATTTATAGTGTTGTTTACTAAATAAAAGCGCGTGATTTTATAGAGTAAAAAGTGCTCACGCGGCCGTTTTTTCAATTGTTGCAAGAATTCAAAAGACTGTCTTTAAATAGTGTTCAGACGATTGCTCAAAGTGTATTAGATTTCATTAGTAATAGAAATGGCATTTCAATAATGACTTTCAACTGCCAAAGTCTAAATAGTCATAAATACGACTTACAAGATTCAGTTACGAGACAAACAAATGTGTTACTTCTTACCGAAACTTGCATGACGCATGATAATCCAATTGAAATACCTAATTTTAATTGTATTGTTCAGTTCAAACGAGATACTGTTTCAAAAGGTGGGGTAGCTATTTACCAAAATAAAAATGATATTACTAATATTATGACTCCGAATATTGAAATAAATATTGCACACGTTAGCGATGTTAATGTTAGGCGCTCAGTTGTTGGAGATATTTGTGCGTGCTTATGCAAACTTAGAAATGGCCTACAAATAGTTATGGTAGCAATTTACATTTCTCCGAATCCAAAATTGGACGAGGTAGAGCATTTTATTCATCGCACTTTACTGGAGTACACTGAAGAAGGCTCGAAAATACTTGGTACAAATGGTAATAAATTTCCACTTATCTTGGCTGGCGATTTCAACATTAACTTCGCTGATAAAAAATCAGAGCGGTTGACAACTTTTCTATCAAAAACATTGAATTTGAAAATGAATAATGATCCACAAGAGTCCACAACAAAATATGGGACCACCATTGACGCGGTATTTTCTAGGTATTTAGAGGATATTAAGTCGCAAACTTATGTTTCTTATTTCAGTTATCATAAACCTATAGTTTCAATGATAAATATTCCTGAATAACCAACAGCTACTGTAAGGTAATAAAACCCACATTTATTGTAAAATAATAAAAATATTTTAAATAATATTAACTTTTTATTTATTTAATAAAATAAAAATTTGTTTTCTTATCGGTCACCACGCTCAAAAAGTGTAACTTGAATTAATATCAAAGAAAAAGAAATACTGCATAAATAAAATAAATAAATAATTATAATTGCATAAATTGATACAAAATGCAATGCAATAGCTTTACCGCGGCAGTCCCCGAGTGCCACACGTCTTTTTTTTATTATTTTGTTTGTTCCATTTGGAACCGGCTAAGGTCAGAGACCATACTGCCATGTCTTCAGTAATTAATATTCCTTTGAGCCATTTCTTCGTTCTTATCTTGTTTCCTTTCGTAACCTTTTTTTTTTTTGTTGTCGCTGGGAAAAATGGCAATTACGCATCCCCGCCCGTCTGGGGACGGGAAGGGTATGTGGGAATCCCCGGGAGAGAACCTCCCGGTATACCCACTAAAAACCCCAGCGGCACTCCGGCGTCGCCTTGGTGGCGGGGGACTGGGAAAAAGCGGAGCTTTGGCTAGCCCCCCACCGGCGTTATGGCCGCCTAATACGGCGGGCCCTCATTCGCCCCTCCACAGGGAGGGGCCGCGGCTCAGCCACCCTCATGGTGAGCGCGTGGCGGGCGCGGGCACCCCCGTGCCTCACGCCCGCCGCTCACCTCAGGGAGAGAGAAAGCGGGCGAAATCCCACCTTCTCCTGACCCTACGCCGCCTGCGGAGCGCCGGAGCGAGGGGTTCCTCCTTTCGCTCGCGCTCCGCGGCTTCCTTCTGCGACATCACGACCTAGCAGAAGGAGGCCATCGCCACCCAGGCCTCTTCGCTCCCCACCATCGCTCTGACGATGGCGGGCAGCGAGAGGTCCCCTCCTACCGTTGCGACAAGATCGCGACGCGGCACGGCCCACGACGGGCACACCGCTAGAGTGTGTTCTGCCGTGTCCTCCGCCGCGCCGCAACCGTGGCACGACGGCGTCTCCTCTCGTTCTATCCGGTGCAGGTATCTGCTGAAGCAGCCGTGACCGGAGAGTACCTACACCAGACGGAAGGAGAGGAACCCGTAACGCCTGTCGAGCCAGTCCTTCAGGACCGGCCCGATGGCGTCGAGGGTACGGCGGCCGAACACCGCGGAGGCGAGGTCCCGCGTTCCTTTCGTAACCTATCCTCAGGGCCGTAGCTAGGGTCGAATTTGAGGTAGGGCAGCATTAGTTACAGGTAGGGCGGAAGTAAAAAAAATATCATAATTGATCTGCCGTCGAAACACTGGCTCCTAAATCAATCACCATGTATATCACCATCATGTGAATAGTTATTCGTAGACAAATAATTACTGTGACAGTGCATGAGCATGGATCTAAGAACTATTAAATCCTCAATGATGAAGAACAAGTGAATAAGATGGTTGAACTTCCAGATTTGGATGTAGAGATCCACGTCTGAGTGAGAGTGAGGTAATAATTAATTATTGGGTGGGGTGATACGAGTAAATAGAAACGACCAAAAATATCATTAAGATCACATTGTTTTTGCGTACTTATTATAATAATTAACTAACATAATAATAAAAAACATTTAAAACAGCTGAATTCTACGATTCGCCATGTTATTAAAAATGCGAAGAACTTCGTTCAGATCAACTGATTTTGTTCTTTTTTTTTCAAAGGCCAGAAATACCATACCAGCCATTCTCTCGTGACCCATTGACAGCCTTTGAGGCCTATTGATTGCAGTTAAAGTTGAAAACGAAAAGCGCGGGAAACGTTCGAACTTGGCGGGCGCGTCCTTTAAGTTTTTATAAAATAAAATAATTTTTAAGTATATATAAGATCAGTAGCGGTAGTGTATTGTATATATTCTGTTAATTAGTATAAATTTAATTTAGTTTTGTACATTTCATCGCTTGGTAAGTCAAACTTTTATCAATATCTAGAAAGTAAGTATGAATGAGCCGCCCGATCCGGGGGACTTTGTCCCACCGGCAGGGAAATTCGTAACAATACAGTCCAATGAGTCTGGCATGGACACCGATGGGTCTACTTCGACCCGTTCTTTGAAAAGGAGCCGCATTTCTGTATGCAAACACTGCAACAAACGTCGTCGTCGACATCATGGCTCTGATACAGTTAGTTGTGGTTGTCAGGATACTCAGTTAAATGAAACTGAACAAAAAATTAACACAAATACTACAAACAAAATTATCACAGTCCAAACTGTTACCTCTCAGAGTCCCTCCACCCCTGTAGGACGAAACACCTACGATAAAACCGATTGTGCACCTTATATTATTCATGTGCAAAAACAAACTTTGTCACAAAACGATGGCACCACCTTGCACCCCATTACATTTGGAAAATTTCTGAAAAAAAACAATATTCCCAATATAATCAATGGTAGTGTGAAGCGCATAGGGCGTAACAAAATTTCGTTAGCTTTTTCAAATTTTGCTGACGCCAATTCTTTTATAAATAATGGCAATCTTGAAGCAGAAAAATTCAAAGCTTATATTCCGACATTCAACATTACTCGTATGGGGTTAGTTAGAGGGGTTCCGGCAGAATGGTCTCCGGAGGAGATTGTCAGTAACATCTCAGTACCTATTGGCTGCGGCCCTATTTTGAAAGTGAGACGACTGAACTTTAAAACTGTAATTGAAGGCTCTGTTGTTTGGAAACCTACACAGTCAATTGTCATTACTTTTGATGGCCAGGTCCTGCCAAAAAGAATATTTATGTGCTACAATGCCCTTCCAGTAGACTTGTATATTTTCCCTACGATTCAATGTTTCCATTGCTGTAGATATGGTCACACAAAGGTACAGTGTAGGTCTAAGCCTAGGTGCTTTAAGTGTGGTCAGAATCACACAGGGGATACCTGTAATAGAGATAATGACCCTTCTTGCTGCATGTGTTCAGGTTATCATTTTGCCACAAATAAATCTTGCCCTGAATTTTCTAGGCAAAAACAAATCAAGACATACATGGCTCAAAATTCTGTGTCTTACGCTGAAGCCCTGAAAGTTCACCCTCCAGTAAGCAGAACCTATGCAGAGACGCTTCTTTCTTCCCCCTCCAATAACTTCCCCAGTAAACCCGCTATTCCATCATTTAACAGAATACCCAAAAATATAGATTCCCCCACTACTAGCCACAAAAAGACAATATTTTCAAAACCTAGATCCCCCCCAAAACCTTCATTTGGGTATGATAAAGACTCTCATAATGCTTTAGTCCAGGAATATAGTGCACCACAGCCAGCTAATGGTTGTGCCTTAAGAAAAGTAGAAGATAGTGAAACAAATAATTTGTCAACTAATGATTTTATTACAGCATTAATTCAACTTCTTTCACAGTTTAATATTTCACCGTCCAACGTTGCCTCTTATTTAAACCTTTTCTCTCTTCCCATTAACAATGGACAGACTCTCCAAAATAATGCAGTGGAACTGCCGCAGCCTGATAAGCAAAAAAAGTGATTTAATTCATTTACTCAATAAATATGAACCTTCAGTTTTTGCATTAGCAGAAACTTGGCTCAAGCCAAATCATGTTTTTAAAATAAATAATTACTATACCATTAGAGATGATAGATCTGATGGGTATGGTGGAGTAGCTATTCTCATAAAGAATTCTATTCCTTTCTCTATTATCCCTTTACCTCCTCATAGTGAGGATATCTCAATTGTAGCTATTAATGTATTTAACATTTGTATTGTTTCCTTATATATTCCTCATCCATCTTCTTCTTTACTTCTTGAGATTAACCATCTTCTTCCTCTTCTTCCAACACCCCTACTAATATTGGGAGATTTCAATTGCCACCACCAATTATGGGGTTGTTCAATTTCCAGTAACCATGGGGATGAATTATTAGATATAATAGACCATCTAAACCTATGTATCCTGAATACAGGTTCTCCTACACGACGTTCTGCTCCTAATCATAGTACAAGTGCTATTGACCTATCTATCTGTTCTCCTAACTTAGCCTCTTCACTAACTTGGTATACACTATCCTCTACTTATGGTAGTGACCACTTCCCAATAGTTATGTCCACTCCATTCCCTAAACCAACCTTTTCTAGAAAAACATCAAACCTTAAACATAAAGTCCCTGATAGGAATAACATCAATTGGGAAAATTATAGAACCACTACTGACTCAAACTTTTCTTCTCTACCGCCTGTTTCTAATGGTAATGAAAATGCGTGTGCTAGGTCTTTAACCAAGTTACTAATGGCAGCAGCAGATGAAGTGTTCCCTGCTAAACATAATAGCTCTCATTCAATTCCTAGGCCTCCATGGTGGGATTCTGAGTGTACAGATGCTATTAAAAAACGTAAAGAAGCAGAATTCAATTATAATCTTAACATGTCCGATGCTAACTTTGATGCCCTAATCACTATTAATACAGAAACTAAGAAACTTTTGAAAAAGAAAAAATATGCAGGTTGGCAGAGTTTCTGCACAACAATATCTCCCAATACTCACCCGACTATAGTCTGGCAAAACATACGTAGATATAGGTCTGCTTTTACACACCCATCTCCTCCTATTCCCAATTCCCTAGCTGCTGAATTCCTAGATAAACTTGCTCCACCGTGGGTTCCTCAAGGTATTAACATAACATCATGTGAATCTGTTACGGCCGATTCTCCTATGACTCTGCATCTCTCATTCACCTTAAATGAGCTAAAAGGCGTAGTACTAAATACAGTAGATTCTGCTCCAGGTCTTGATGGCATTCCATACTCGTTTTTTGCCAATATAAGTGATAATATTCTTAATTATTATTTAAAACTTATCAATTCTATAATGAAAACGGGAAACATTCCATCCGAATGGAAATGTCAAATGGTGTTGCCATTTTTAAAACCGAATAAAAAACCTTCGGACGTTTCTTCTTACCGACCTATAGTTCTATCTTCAGTGTTAATTAAATTAGCAGAACATTTAATAAAAAACCGTCTAGAATGGTACATTGAAAGCGAAGGCCTACTGAGCAGTTCGCAATACGGTTTTAGAAAAGGGAAAAGTACCACTGACTGTGTAAGTATTTTAACCACCGATATCCGTTCCTCATTTTCCAAAAATCAGTCTACAGTTGCAGTTTTCTTAGATATAAATGCGGCCTACGATAACGTGTTACTTTCCGTATTAAAAAACAAATGAGATGTTTTAAAAGTACCACACAATCTTTCTAACTTTATAATTAACATATTAACAGACCGTACATTATATATGCCATTTGAAGATCATCACTTATCTCGCAAGGTATGGAGAGGCCTCCCGCAGGGATCTGTGCTCAGTCCCCTCTTATATAACATTTACACATTTGATTTAGATTTATCCATAAGCAATGAAGTAAAGATACTGCAGTATGCCGATGATCTACTGTTTTATTGTTCAAGTAATTCCATAGAACAAGCTTGCTCTGTTGTTACTTCTGCTTTATCGTCATTATCGTCATGGTTACATGTGAATGGTTTGGAATTATCCATATCTAAATGCGCAACTGTTGTATTTACCCGCAAAAGAAATATTCCTCAAGTAAATCTTACTTATAAAGACGTCCCAATCCCTATTAAAGACAACTTTAAATACCTGGGAGTTATTTTAGACTCCAAACTGAGTAGTATCCCACATTGCGATTATATAGCCAATAAATGTGAAAAACACCTAAATATGTTGAGGTGCCTCTCAGGTGTTTGGTGGGGTGCACATCCTTCTTCCTTAAAGTTGATTTACAATGCAATTATTAGAAGCCTTTTAGACTACGGTTTATTTATTGTAGAACCTGGTAGTGTCAAGGCCTTCAAAAAATTAGACATAATACAATCTAAAGCGCTACGTATTATTTCGGGTGCAATGAAGTCTAGTCCAGTGAATGCACTCCAAGTGGAGTGCGGCGAAGCCCCGTTACATCTTAGGAGACAGTTTCTCTCAGACAAGTATTTTTTCAGAATTCTACAGTTCTCTTGTCATCCTCTCATCCCTAAACTGCAAGTTTTACTGTCTGAAATTGAATCTTCAAGCTACTGGTCCAACAAATCTCCACCCTGTTTAGTTGTTAGTTATAAGAAGTTCATTTCCCTTTGTTCCCCCACACACCGTTCAAATAAACTCCCTTTATTTTGCGTCAGTTATGACAGTTTACACTTTTCTCCCAGTATAATATATAATTTTGTTAGTAAATCTGATCCCCGTGTTCAATTAAAATTTAACCAATTAATATCTGAGCAGTTTATTGATTTCCATTACATTTACACTGACGCTTCTAAACCTGCTGCGATTGACTGTGTAGGTGTTGGGGTTTACCATACACAATATGATGTAGTTCAAAAAATTAAATTTCCTCCCGAGACTTCTGTTTATACGGGTGAATGCTTCGGAATACTTAGGGCTGTCGAATATGTTCGTATGTGTAAACTTAAAAAAGCTATAATTTTCACAGATTCTTTAAGCGCTCTTCAAGCAATTGCCAAATTTCCATTTAAACAAAAATCGCAATTAGATATTATTTTTAAAATAAGGGAAATAGCATTCACACTTCAGTTGCAGGGGTTTGATTTACAGTTTATTTGGATACCAAGTCACAGTGGCATCCAGGGTAATAATGTGGCGGATAAATTAGCAAGTGATGCAGTGCAATGCGGTGATTTGTTTCCATACAAAAACTACTGTCAAGATCTTGTGGCTTTACCAAAATCTTTTTTAAAGAATGCCTGGCAGGAGGAATGGCACTCTGGCAGTAAATCGAAGGGACAAAATTATGCCCGTATTCAACCAGAACTTCCTGCAAAGCCATGGTTCTTAAGAGCAAAACTCAGTAAGATTGAGACGTCAACTTTGACGCGCATGAGATTAGGACACGTTTGTTCCCCAGCCCATCTCGCCAGGCTGAGAATTGTTGACGATTCCGTTTGTGAGTGTGGCACAGATGTTGGTGATCTAAATCATATCATCCTCTCCTGTCCTCTTTATGATCGCACTTCCTTTATTGATAGTCTTTTGTCTCTTGATATTCCTTTTCCAACTTCCATTATTGCCTTACTTCACACTAACGACATCAATGTATATAAAAGCATAGCTAAATTCATCTCGTTAAATAAAATAAAACTGTAAATATCCATCTAATTCATATCCTCATCCTCTTTTGTAATACATGTAAATATTTTTTTCTTATACTGATCTTATATCTTCCAGATAAATATCCAAATTTTCGTTCCGTTTTTACCTTTATTCCTTTTCCCTACCTTTTACTCGTCATTGGCTAACACAAAACGTGGAGTGCCAGAACAAGAAAAAAAAAAAAAAAAAAAAGTTGAAAACGTAGATTCACACACTCAAAGAGTATAGTAAGTATATAATTAAAGAGTGCCAACTCTGCGGTAAAATATGCATGTATGGAAAGTGCTGCCGTCTTCAGATTAATAGGTGAACAACTACTAGTGAATGTAGGTGCGTAGCTATACGTATGTAACTGAATGATACAGGTACATAGCTATACGTATGTAGATATGTATATTATAGCTACGTACCTATGCATACGTAGCTATGTATGTTATAGCTACGTATCTATGCGTACGTAGCTATGTAATGTATATTATAGGTCCGGGTTTTCAGATGATTAAAACAAAGTATTCAGTAATTTATTTATTTTATGAGTGAAAACTTCACAGCTGATAGTATGTAAACATAAAATCGTTATATAAAACATTACGTTAATTATGAAGTACACAGAAATAAAACGATATTACAAATTAGCCGAAAGTGTCAGAAATTAACAGTTTGGAAATTAGTATTTATGGTCTGTCTCCACAAAGGTACTGATTTATTTGTTGAATACCTGTAACATACAATGCAAGGTTATTACCAGTTCACATTGTGACGGGGTCCACGAAGATCAATGCCTCCTGGGTCAGCGTTGCGGGTTGTTTAAAAAAGAAACCGTGGCCCTGGCCGTCACACAGGCAAGTTAAGGAACATGGGTGGGTTTTAGTCAGTAAAAGTCAGACACACACTTCTGCTTCTTCCACAATTTTCAGAGTAGGTACTTTTAAGTTACTGATTAGCAAAATCCAATTGAGGAGAGACTCTTCGGAAGGACTGCATTTCTTTTGCAGAATTCATACAGAAATAAGCCCTTTCACAAAGTCATAAGGGGCTATTTCTCTTTAGAGTTCACACAGAAATAAGTCCTTTTGAAAAGTCACCCCACAAATGATTGTAAATATGAATTGGAACAATTTGGTATGGTAATAAATGTTGTGTTCACACAAATATTGAGCTAACTTAATTCTACTTACGATTCTTATTAACTGTTGGTGCTCCTGAACAAATAAGACGACCTCCAGCTGTCTTGATTGATCAAAATGGTGATCACATATTCTTTTGAACATATTCTTATAAATCTTCATATGATCACTTTCTCTAACTTGGCTGCCAACAGCGGCTATCAAAGTAGCGAACTAATCAGGGTCCTTTTCAGGGTTTGGGAGTCGGAGAATGGGTACACCGTGTGCAACTGAAATTGGAATGAAATTTGTGAATAATTACTTATCAGAATTTGGGCAAAAAAAAAAACATATTATAGAACATAAAAACCTTTTTACTTATATAGATAATACGGTAGGGTACAGTAATAAACACTTACCTAAAGCATCATAGTCAAAAATACAATATTTTCTTGGGAGTTGAAACATGACAACAAATCATGAAAATTGAACTTCAACTTCAAGTCTTGATCAATGGCCTTTGTGGAAGAGACACCACAATTTTGCCAATAACACGTGCGTACATCATATCAATATTTCATATATTCATTCAACACGAGTATAAATAAAATAAAATTGTTTGATTCTCTATCCGCCATCTTGCTTCCATAGCTTGAAAATTGAAATTAAAAAATTTGACTTGGTATAAGATGGCTGCTTTTTTTTTTTTTTTTTGAAATTTTACGACCTGGTAACCAAGACCTTTATAGGTCAATAAGATGGCTGCCCAGTTGTTCACACACTTTTCTATAGATGTCGCTGTCGACTGTAGAAATTCATAAAGTACTAAGTGTGCCCCCCCTGCACACACTGCAGTGCTACATCCTATGGTCGCCACAGACGCAAAAAGTTCATATGTATCTTTGAACGCCTCTCGTTGCCTGTACAAAACTTGCAATGTATTTTCCATTATATCCTCGTTACGACTCAAGTAAGCTTTAACCACACTAGCCTCTTCTCTTGATGGAATTTTCAGACCTGAAAAATTAGTTAAAATTGTAAATTGAACATGACAATTTTTTTGAATTATTTTTTTTTTTAAACTTACCCAAATTTTTCAGTGGAAGTGGAACCATTTTATCTACATCCAACTCATCAAGACTTGCAATCGAATTAATTAAATCATCGTTGTCCGAAAACCTTCTTTGTAATTCAGCAATTAAAATGTCCAACGTTTCGAAATACTCAGACTTAAATGGCTCGTCGTTCTCATCTATATTTTGTCTGGCGGAGGAACAGGGGGTGTACGTCAAATAGTCATCCATCCGATTTGGTTTTTTTACTTGCCTCTTAGAGGTCTGTGTCCTATTTTCAGATTCGCCGCAGTCATTGCTTGTTAAAGACTTAGCTTCTTCCAGAATTTGATTATACATTTGATTTGATCTTAATTTAATAATTTCATCTTTGACACACTTTATGATTGTTATGGCATCTTTTAATCCTGCGCTTCGGGCTTGCAAAGCTGCGTCTGCAGGTTGTAGCGTGGATAAGATTTTTTTGGCCACAACCATGGCTATTCGGAATTCCAGATCAAGCATGACTTTTTTAATACCTATACTCTTGGCGACGTCATCACCGTTGAATCTGCCATTTTTAATTTCTTTCAAAGTCTGCAAAATCGATGAATAATTATCGTATACAACTTTTGTAACTGCTAAATGTCCAGACCAGCGTTGTTCGAGGAGTCGGCCAATCCTTTTTCCATCATATAAGGCAGCTATTTTGCCATGATGAAAGAATTCATGTAACATGATGCATTGGTCAAAAAATAAACGAATAAAAGTCATTTCTGAGATAGTCCTGATGACTATTAAGTGCAAGCGATGGTTATAGCAGTGGACGTAAGGAATTTTTCGGCCCAATTTATTTTCTATTCTAGTCGCAACTCCTGAAACTTTCCCACTCATTACACTTGCGCCATCATAGCATTGGCTAAGCATACAAGAGGGGTCAATGTTATTTTCCGTGAGAGTATTTAACGTTAATTCCGTGAAAGTGGCTGCATCAAGATTTTCAGTAGTCTTAACCATCAGCAACGACTCATTGACGACACCATCCTTGACGTAGCGTATTGCTAATGCAATATTTTCGCGGTTATTTTTATCTCTCGTCCCATCTTCCATTAGAGTAAACCATTTCACGTCAGATTCATTAATATCTTTGACAATGGAACTTCGTACCGCTTGAACCATTGCTTGAATTATTTGATTTTGAATTTCGGGTGAACGATATGTTGCGTTTTGTGGTATATGAGTGAGAACCTCGTTCAAATTTGGATCTTTCATACATGTGTATTCAAATAAATTCTGAAATAATCCTTGTTCTTTTTCTTCTTCCAAAATATAATTTCCACGCAAAGCTAATTCGTTGACAATTAGAAATTGTATTACTTCCATGATAGACTTTACATAATACCTATATTTTTCTAATACTTTTTGATTTATTAACGTTTCAACACTGCTAGATGTAGATATTCTTTGTAATTTCTCCTGCCACATCGACATAGCTTGAATATGAGAAATTGATTTTTCATGTTTTGGAAAACCAGTTTTAGAATCAGTGGCATTTTTCCAGTTTCTAAATCCTGTGGAAGTGTACGAAGTCTGTTTGCTTCCATGAGGTAAAAATTGCTGGCATGGATAGCAAAAAGCAGCATCTTTCTCGACAGAATACTGCAACCATTTATAACGCTTGAACCAATCGGAAACAAAGGCCCTGTTGTGTTGTTTTGGATATGTGTCTAAAACAACTTGTTCTATTGGTTCTCCGATTTGTGCAATATCAGACGGAATACCATAGCTAACGTTACCTGTTGCTACGGAACTAGGAGTAGCGATTGTATTTGGTGCTTCCACCTGTTTTGAACAGTTAGGTTTTTCGTGGTCAATTTGCTCCTCAAGTCTTCGTTTTTTTCCAAAGAAAGCCCGTATATCCATCGCGAAATAAATGAATCTTCAATTTATAGCAATACAAATAACAATTGTATCGATTTTTGTCTAAAGCACTCTTCACCGTACACTTCACTTAACCAAACTACAAACAATCATAATCAATCTTTAGGTCAGGTTTAAAAGGGGATTCCCCGTACCATAGATTGCAATATAGCCCATATTGCAGTCTATGGTACGGGGATTCCCTCTGCATCACACAGATATTGGCGCCCAGTACACGCTCAATCTGGATCACGATCCAGATCTTGCCTTCTCGCTCTTAGATAAGACGGTGTCCCTTTCAGACTCCTACGTGAAAGGGACATAATTCAGTTGAATCTTCAACTGTTGACAATTGTAAACAATTGAAAAGGTGGCTAAAATGTCATGGGCGTCCGCAAAAAGGGAAAAAAAATTAGCTGATTGAGAGGTTAGTCATCGAAAGTTTAATCTAAAAACTTATAAAAAAAAATAACTTTTTCACTTTTATTCTAATTAATAATGTCAATTCATTTATTCTTCTGTAATTGAAAATATATTTTAGTTAACTTAAGTATTACTATGGAAGTAATTAATAAATTAAGTCATTAATATTTTGAGGCTACAAATGACATTAATAATTAGACAAATGTAAATATATTTAGTAGCTTTTATCATAAATAAAACGTTTAATACGAGATAATATAATTATAAAAAAATTATGCAATTATGAATAATCGAGTAAAAATATTTCTATAGATTTACTTATATAAAAAATATATAGAATCACTTATATAGAAATATACAGGGTGTAAGGAGAACGCTTCCGAAGCCAGAACGTAGATTATATACAACCTAAATGCAAACGGATACCAATCACCTTTCGCTTTAAATTGATTATTTTCAAGACTTCATATTTCGTAAACAAGCATTGGATAGCGTACGAAACGTGAGGTCACTGACACGCAAGGCGACGTCGCACTACCGCGCCCGTGCTTATCAGCCGCCGAAAAGAGCCGATTTATACGCAATTTACAAACATCACTTTCAAAATCGCAATTGTAGTCCATTGTAAAAATCTGACAGAGGCATTTTACGTACCTGTCTAAATCCTTTGCGACCTTATGAGGTTTGGCTCGAACTGAGTTCCATTCATTTCAATACAAAGCCGGGCCCGTCGCTGTGTCGATTCGTGAACACGAGGCATTAGTGTTGGATCCTCAACACATTCTTCACGTAGTTTATTAAAAACACTCACTATTCTGCCCCGCATTTCATCAGCACTGTCACATTCCCGATCAAACACTCTTTCTTTCACATACCCCCATAAAAAGAAGTCCAACGGCGTTAAGTCGGGTGAGCGAGCCGGCCAGGCGTGCGGCCCCAGCCTTCCGATCCAGCAGTCATTAAAAAGCTCAGTGAGACGCTCGCGGACGGGACGCGTAACATGCGGTGGAGCGCCATCGTGCTGGAACCATGCTCGACGAAATTCAGCCACAGACACATTGTCTAGCATATCATTTAAGTGTCCATTTATAAAATTAAGATATGCTGATCCATTGAGGCGCTGCGGTAGAAACACTGGTCCTAGAATTCGTCCATTAAAAATACCAGCCCATACGTTGACGGACCATCTGGTCTGATGGCCAGTTTCTTGAGTGGCGTACGGGTTCACGTCTGACCATACATGGGCATTCCTCCTGTTCCACATCCCGTTTCTCGTGAATGTGGACTCGTCCGTCCAGATAATGTGCTCAATGAAGCCAGGCGCACGTTGTTGTTGATCTAGTAGCCAACGACAGTACGCACGACGACGAACGTGATCATTGGGCAACAAAGCTTGTACTTTGTGTATTTTGTAGGGCCGCATTCTGTTCCGGCGCAAAACTTTATGAACTGTCCAGTGAGAGACTGTTGGTACACCCCGGCGCCGCAATAATTTCGCCGCACTTCGTGTACCCAGGCGTGGATTTTGGCGAATCACATTTAAAATACGCTCCTCAGTCTGAACATTCACTTGTTGTCCACCACCTGCCGCCATCGGAGCAATCGGTCGATTTTCTAAGACTCGCTGAAAAGCTGCAGTTATCATGCGAGAATCAGATGGATGGATTCTCAACGCTAGAGAAGCATTGCCAAGGGCTTCTCCTAAACACATCAACATGTTGCCGTATTCACGAGCACTGTACACGTATGCCTCAGGCATTGTTTAAAACAACAAAAAGTTATAACTAAAAAGAATAAAACAGCACTAAAAACGTAACAATAACTAAACACAAATTTAAAACTAACAAAACAATAATTAAATAATCTGTTAAAAACGTAGGTAACGCACAAGCTCACGAACCGAACAATGTTAGATTACTATTATTTACTAAAGAAGCAAACGCTTTGGGGACGTCCCCGTAGGCAAAATCGGTGTTTTTACAGAGGCGAAAATGCTAAAAGAATAATTAAATAATTACGAGATCAGAAATCAATTCATTTTAATTGTTAGGAAATTGTACTTATGCTTTATTAGAAACTGTTTTCATTTTCTAACTTTTAAATAAGATTTAACTGGTTTCTTAGGTTCAATTAATTTAATTATTCACTTTATTGATTAGGTTTACTTACTAAATGAAGGATCCAGTTCTTGCAATAAACGAGCACGCATCGTGTGACTTTAATTACATTATTATAAAGTTCAAATTCAATTGATTCACGGGCGCAACTGTAAATGCGATGAAAATTTTTTAGTCAATTACAGCTGATGTCAGCGATCTTTTACTTTATTTCATTTACTATCGATTATCGACATAATACAAAAC
Source organism: Sesamia inferens (assembly GCA_037179545.1). Lineage (NCBI taxonomy): Eukaryota > Metazoa > Arthropoda > Insecta > Lepidoptera > Noctuidae > Sesamia > Sesamia inferens. Next base: position 22,452,562 of record CM073934.1, on the reverse strand, counting down.
TGTTATTAAATTCACGACATGTCCATCAATTTAAAACTGTTGACGCCTCTGTAATGTTTATTTTTCTTTATTTTAGCGGCGCTTTACAAAGGATTTTTATGGCCTTACAGCCACGACACTGTAGGTATCTAAGTACCTTCGATATGGGCCTCAAGGTTAAGCAAAGTAAACTGGATTTTTCTGATTTGTAAATTTGAACATTCAGATCAAAATAAAATTGTAACCCTGTTAAAGGGGAAAATCATTACGATCCTTGCACGAATGGAACTCGTAAGCAGATATCCCACAACTAGGTAGAAGTGAACTGAAAAGACATTTGCTTCAAGCGATCGAGTGAAGGTTAGTAGTTTAGGAAGATTGGTGTACAATAAAGAATAAATAAATAAAATAGTCAGCCGGCGCATCGCACGTCGCGCGACGCGCGCTTCGGTTTCAGCCGTGAAACTGTCGCGATGTCGGTGACCGCACGCGGTCTTTGAACCCGAGCTTATGCGCGAAAGTCAGCTGATATTATTTACGAATGCATTGCTTGTTAGAGTTGTAAAGAAAAAAAAATGTTTAATCGCAAAAAATGGTTTCATTTAACTCATTTAACTGTTCCCACAGCATAGTGTACGAAAAATGCTTAAGTAAAATTGTTAAAAAAATCCTCATTTTTTGATGGTATCGTATCGAGAATCACTAGCCTTATCACCTGTCTTCGTTTTCGGAAGCGTTTCCCTGACACCCTGTATAGAGTTTTATATAAGATGAAAATTGTTAAATCAGTATGTATTAGTTTTGAATGATTTGTATTGTGTATCACTATAACATAGGTACTGACCAAAGACATTAAAATTATATTTACAATAGACAGGACATCACGAACAAAATTGTAAGCCAATACTTTTGTCGACTTGGTTAAAAGTCGCTCAGTCTAGTGTCCGCGTCAAGACGTAACATGTGTCCACCAAGAATAAACATTTTCTAAGGAAATATGCCCTGTTGCGCTTTGCGTTACTGTACATCTCGTTATGGTAAAATGACTGGACCTAACTACGGAATGTTTTTGTATGAATTATTTATATTTAGTCTGTAATTAAAATTTTAAAAAATTCTTAAATAGTTCTAGAAACTTTTTTATTATTGTAATAAGCGCCCTCTATTGTTGAATAGTTTTACTATTTTCATGTAGAGATGTAGTAATGTTGTTTATCGATTTAGTTATCGATAATACTTATTAAGTTGAAAACATATAGCTATATTTTATTGACATTTAAAATATAGCTAAATAAACTTAAAATATTACTATATTTCAAGTTTATTTATTAGTAACTCTATTTGAACATGATCTTAATATTAATGAACAAAATTGAATAGGTTTTATGTTATTTTAGGTTTTCGAATAAAAATTATGTTGTACGGGAAAAGTGTATACGATTTGTCCAGATAGACCGTAGAGAAGAAAATTGGCTTCCGTCTACTTCGTCGAAATTATGCTCAAAGCATTTTAAAAGTGAAGATATCTACTTTTTAAAGAAAGAAGATTTGTCGATCAAATTTTTATTTATTTATTTATTTATTTATTAACATATACAGCCATCATTACAGGTAAACTTAACCTAATGCAATGGTTGTACCACTTAAATATATTTATAACTAACTATACACATACAATACAATACAATACAATACATTACAATATGCACATACCCATCAAAAAAATAAAAATAAATTAGTAAGTGATCATGTGTATGCAACACATGATCACTCACTTAATGCAATTCAAACACAACAGAATACATGGCCCTTGTGAACACACTAACTGAGCATGAAAATATATCGACTCGAGTGGACACCGTGTTGAGCACACGCAGCGTACGTGTCAGTGGCGCAAGTTGCAACAAGTTTGTGCGCGCATGCGGCACCACCAGGAGTGGCGGCCGTCTCCGTCGCCCTATGTATTCATCCAATTAAAAAAAAAAGGATCGGTACCTTGTACTAGTAATGAATTAGTAAGTTTTTAATTTCAGAACTTTTCCACTTAGTCGTAAAAATTGGGATAATATTTATGGTTAAGTGGATAAGTACATAAATTAGATAACTTATTTATAATGAAATATATTTATAAAATATGTAGGTACGTACATATTTTACACTGATTTTACACTGATACATTCTTACAATGATTGCAAGCTACTTTGTGATTTTTAAGATTCCGTACCTAAAAGGTAAAACGAACCCTATTCATGGGACTTCACTATTCGTCTGTCCCTCTGTCACCAGGCTGTATCTCATGAACCGTAATAGCTAGACAGTTGAAATTTCTAGAAATTATGTTAGTTTTTCTGTTGCCGCTATGACAAGCGCTAAAAATAAAAAAAATATAATATTATTTATTTTAAATAAAATATTTTCCCATACAACAAACATGATTTTTTGCTCCATATTAATAACAGAAACAGATAGACGCTTAAAAGGTTCACAGAATATTTGGTTATATATTCAAATTAAAAATAAAATAAATATTGAAGGCTCCCATTTTAAAAGATAATTATGTATGGTACGGAACTAGTTCGCCAGATCTTGCTCCAGCAGACTACCATTTTCGTCGTGATTTGGACAATTAATTCACACATTAGACAGTTCTGCTTTCACACAGTTTGTGCAATCTAGATCCTCAGAATTCTATCGCAAAGGTATAAACGACTTTCCTATTAGAAGGCAGCAATGTATACATAATACTGGTAACTATATTGATTAAATGTGTTAATTAAAAATGAAAAAATAAACAATTATTTAGATTTTCAGTATTAATCGGTAAATTTAAACTTTAACGCCCGTTATATTAAAAGATTTATATAAATAGAAACTTGTAAACATTGAACATATCTATAATTTTTCTGCTACGTAATTTTTTGTTTCAAGCTATCATAATACGAATAAACATCGTCGTAGTAACTTCTTTGAATATTATCGATAATTTTATATCGAAATGATACAAGCCCTACCACAGTTTTTTGCATTGCCATTTAAAAATATTTGCAAACAAACGTGTAGAAAAGAATCATTTTGGTAAAAACGAAATGCAAACAAAAATTTCAAAACAAAATGCGCTTTATGGCCTAAAAAGTCTATTATAGTAAAAAATCGCAATAAACTGAGTATTAAAATAATTCGTAAGCATAACACATCTAAAATGCCAATAGACGGTGTCACGGAAAATGAATAGTAGCTAATAAAATTCTAAAACAGTTTTTGATCTCTGTACAAGACAAGTTTCACTTAATTTGTTTACTTTTCCATATTTATTTACCCGATTTGAACTATACTAGGGTATTAAATCGGATCTGGCAACATAGACCACACTGGCCACCTACCGCGCAATAGCTGAATATATTTTATGTAAACTTATTTCAGTTTTACTATTTGATGTCTCCAATGGTCGATCTAATTTTGCTATATTGTACTAGATGGCGGAACTGGGCCATGGGATCACAGTTTTTCTGCGATTTTGACACATTGCCCCAAAGAGTATAGTAAGTATATAATTAAAGAGTGCCAACTCTGCGGTAAAATATGCATGTATGGAAAGTGCTGCCGTCTTCAGTTTAGTAGGTGAACAACTACTAGTGAATGTAGGTGCGTAGCTATACGTATGTAGCTGAATGATACAGGTACATAGCTATACGTATGTAGATATGTATATTATAGCTACGTACCTATGCATACGTAGCTATGTATGTTATAGCTACGTATCTATGCGTACGTAGCTATGTAATGTATATTATAGGTCTGGGTTTTCAGATGATTAAAACAAAGTATTCAGTAATTTATTTATTTTATGAGTGAAAACTTCACAGCTGATAGTATGTAAACATAAAATCGTTATATAAAACATTACGTTAATTATGAAGTACACAGAAATAAAATAATATTACAAATTAGCCGAAAGTGTCAGAAATTAACAGTTTGGAAATTAGTATTTATGGTCTGTCTCCACAAAGGTACTGATTATTTGTTGAATACCTGTAACATACAATGCAAGGTTATTACCAGTTCACATTGTGACGGGGTCCACGAAGATCAATGCCTCCTGGGTCAGCGTTGCGGGTTGTTTAAAAAAGAAACCGTGGCCCTGGCCGTCACACAGGCAAGTTAAGGAACATGGGTGGGTTTTAGTCAGTAAAAGTCAGACACACACTTCTGCTTCTTCCACAATTTTCAGAGTAGGTACTTTTAAGTTACTGATTAGCAAAATCCAATTGAGGAGAGACTCTTCGGAAGGACTGCATTTTTTTTGCAGAATTCATACAGAAATAAGCCCTTTCACAAAGTCATAAGGGGCTATTTCTCTTTAGAGTTCACACAGAAATAAGTCCTTTTGAAAAGTCACCCCACAAATGATTGTAAATATGAATTGGAACAATTTGGTATGGTAATAAATGTTGTGTTCACACAAATATTGAGCTAACTTAATTCTACTTACGATTCTTATTAACTGTTGGTGCTCCTGAACAAATAAGACGACCTCCAGCTGTCTTGATTGATCAAAATGGTGATCACATATTCTTTTGAACATATTCTTATAAATCTTCATATGATCACTTTCTCTAACTTGGCTGCCAACAGCGGCTATCAAAGTAGCGAACTAATCAGGGTCCTTTTCAGGGTTTGGGAGTCGGAGAATGGGTACACCGTGTGCAACTGAAATTGGAATGAAATTTGTGAATAATTACTTATCAGAATTTGGGCAAAAAAAAAAACATATTATAGAACATAAAAACCTTTTTACTTATATAGATAATACGGTAGGGTACAGTAATAAACACTTACCTAAAGCATCATAGTCAAAAATACAATATTTTCTTGGGAGTTGAAACATGACAACAAATCATGAAAATTGAACTTCAACTTCAAGTCTTGATCAATGGCCTTTGTGGAAGAGACACCACAATTTTGCCAATAACACGTGCGTACATCATATCAATATTTCATATATTCATTCAACACGAGTATAAATAAAATAAAATTGTTTGATTCTCTATCCGCCATCTTGCTTCCATAGCTTGAAAATTGAAATTAAAAAATATGACTTGGTATAAGATGGCTGCTTTTTTTTTTTTTTTGAAATTTTACGACCTGGTAACCAAGACCTTTATAGGTCAATAAGATGGCTGCCCAGTTGTTCACACACTTTTCTTTAGATGTCGCTGTCGACTGTAGAAATTCATAAAGTACTAAGTGTGCCCCCCCTGCATTGCCCACTCTATTTATCTTAAATCTCTTTGGTACTGACAAAATTATTATAATGGATTATAAAAAAACGGTTATTTTGACTTACTACTTTATTTCTTTTTCTATGTTTTTACAATTAATCGACTTGAATTAATATTTTCGCGTGTAGCGGGCACTTTAGCATGGTTGTTTACAAAAAACAGTACGAAAAAAATGGCTGATGCTAACGTATGCGCACAAAAAAAATTGTGATGAAAAGGCCTATAAACCCTTAGAATAATAACTATAGCCCTATTCTAATTCTTTGTATAAACCCATCGCTTCATGAGATGGCGCTTCGAATGCCATCTATACACAGAACAAAGAATGTAACACTTTTTTTTGCATTCACTGATAAAACACCTGAAATTCAATAAAATATAAACAATATCCATTTGAGGTTGTTTTTGTTTTGACGTTTTGTTTTTTTTTTTTTTTTTTTTTTTTTCTTCTTTGGCTTCGCACGGTTTGTGCATTCAGCCAATGTCAAGTACGTTTTGTTTTTATTCAGCAAAATGTCATCATGACATTTGTCATTGGTGCGTTCCGTTTCATCGGCTTTAGTTTGAACCAATACAAGAGTCTTACCATCACATTATAAATTTTGTTGCAAACTTAGATACCTATCGCTACATTTTTTTTCTCAAACTATGAACAAACAATTTAATTATAATAATTTATCTTAGTTTTAGATATTTTTAAGGTAGGGCATTGTGGTTTCAAGGTAGGGCATTGCCCCACAATGCCCCCCCCTAGCTACGGCCAATTCCTAACTAATCTAACTTAAACCTATCTCCTTTCGTTTCCCGCGTGAACCAACTAGGAGGATGATTTGGCCAAAGTCATGATTGTTGTAGATATATTAAATAAAAATATCCTGATGCAGCAGATGATGCAAAAATAAAATCCAATATAATTTATTCTTCGTTTATTCTCCTTTTATGTTTTAATAAAAGACTCTTTATAAAATCACATTACGTTCACACACATTTTATAATTTCAGTATCTATAAGTAACCAAACCAAACCATTCTTTTCGACCGCATTTTTACAACTGTTACAAAACAACACAAGATTTTTCTCCTGTCTACCGAATCTGTCTTCTCAACTTGAATTAATTTTCTATAGAAAATTTATCAACCAGAGACAATATTAAAATTCAACCTCAACAATGATGTGGTCACTATGCTACAATATTTCAATGTTCTTTATGAATTATTTACTGAATATACTTTTTATTAAATAAATCACGCGTTTTTATTTAATAAATATTTTAAAAGTCCAATGAAAAATGAGCGTGGCACTCATCTTAGCTTTCTCGCCAAAACTCCGATTGGTTTTGATCAAAGATTATAGTAAGGGTAGTGTCATGTCAGTGTTAAAGGGTCACAAGGTCATAAACAATCATGGAATTAGTAGGTACCAAGAAATTTTATCAGGCCCACCCTAGAAAAATACCCTGGCTCATTATATAAAATAACTTTTTCTTCAATTACCGAAACCGAAAATTATTTTCAAACAAAAACCTAAAATAATAAAAAATAACATTACATAAAATTCAGTGTAGTACGCGTATTGCACAATCTCGTAGGTTTCTTGTATAAGAGTTAGTATACAGAGTGGTGCTGACAAAACGTCAATAAATTAAACATCGTGTATCTCAACACATTGTCAGTTTACCCAAAAAAATAATCATATAAATAAGTTTAGTCACAGCCTACAGGAAATTATTTTTCATTTTTCTACATGATGTATATGTTGATAAGGAAGCGCTTACAGGTTAATGACCGGCACCGCATCCCGCGGTACCAAACTTTAATAATGATAGCGCGAAAAAAAGCAAGTCGATACAGGATCGCGCTGTCGCCGATCAGAGGTCAGTGAACCAATATTTTTAAAGGATGTTCTATTATGTTTGTAATTTTATGCGATTTAGTTTGTTTGAAAATTTTTTTTTTTTTTATTTTTGATGCTGGGTTTTTTTCTATGGTTTAGGATTATTCCTATGAACCAGCATTGTTCGTGTTTTCATTTATTGTCGTATTGTCAGCACCACTCTGAATACTGGGGATTCACTATTTTGTGAATACAATATGTAAAGAAAACCCTGTCCGATAACTGATTCTACTAATGCACACAAAGCCGGACTAAACTTAAAAAAGAGTCCCCCTAAAAAAATAAATATTATTTCGCAAAAGAGTTATAACATAATACATGTGCGGTAGGCAATCCATGCGCGAGCGACGGGGTGCAGGGCACGCAGCACGTGGTCGCATGGCAATAATACCGGCAACTTGGTGTTGATACTTTTTTTAAAATTACCGACTTTCTGAGAAGTTGGAATGAATTCGCGGGAAAAAAAGATTATTTCAAAATTCATTAGTATTGTTACTATGATGATTACGTAGAATTTTATATTACATTTGGTCATGTGTTTACCTAACCTTTATTATCCTTATGGGTCGGACAGGGTTTTCTTTACATATTGTATATTATGTATACAAAAATTATCATTATTTTTGTATTTTAACTATAAGTATATTATTGTATCCTACGGACATTTATAAGTAGATGATAAAGAAACAGCTGCTTTGCAAATGTGGTGCAAGTTTGAAGGGAAAAAAGGATTTGGTTAATATTGTTACGGGCTCGGGGTATTAAATACCGGTTAAGGTTTGCGAAGTTTATTAACAACGAAGATACATTCGATAGTAGGCAATGATAAGTAGAACGTAGCTGATATCGCACCGAAGTCTTCCCTTACGTCAACACTACAGATGTTACTTTACGTAGTCCTCAATGTTCTCGTTGGGTTGTCACTGTAGATGTTCCAAAGATCGCTTCTTCTCTATCGCTTGTTTCGCCTCGATAGTCAAATGCAGACTGACTCTGCGTTTTTTGTTTTTGTATTATGGCATCTCGTAGTTGACCATTAGAGGCCGTGACTACTTAACCGGAGTTTCCTGTGGATGCCTTAAGTAAAATTAAACCCCCAGCCAGGGGCACTTAAAAACTAAACTAAAAATTAAGGCGACTACGCACCAAGGGCACCCCCTGTGGGGTACGAACCTCGGCTTAGGGCGTCGCTAGAGAGGACAGCAAGGGACGGCTGGATTGAAAGGGTTCTTAGTGGTTTGATGACCACGGTGTATCCTAGTACTAGCTCTGAGAAGAAACGCCGAAACAAACGGAACGCTTGGAAAGGCGTTTCATGAACTGCTGGATGGTAGAGATTTTGAGATCAAGATGGAGGATCTCATTTCGATAGAACCAAGGGGCCTTAGTGGCTTTACGGAGGAATCGGTTTTGGACTACTTGCATCCTATGGCTATGTCGTGGCTTGGCGTGTGCGAAGACTGGACAAGCGTAAGTCATAATCGAGCGTATACACGCTTTGTACAAACGCATTTTGCACCTGAGCGATAGCTTTCTACGCGGGTTGAGGACAGGGTGGAGTGGACCGAGCTCTTGCTCTGAGAAGTTGAGCTTGTGGTCGAGAATCACACCAAGGTATTTGGCTTGGTTCCCTCAGGGGATCGCCTTGCTCTGGCAAAGCCTTGCTCTGGCAAGGCGATCACGCCACGCCGCCATCACCACGACCCATTATGGTGAAGGGTCATGGGGGGGGGGGACGTAGCGTCGCGGTGTCGCGTGGAGAACCGCTTGCCTTTTCTCCGGGTTGACTTTCATCCTCCATTTCTTAAACCAGTCAGCGGGATTGTTGATTTCGGTTTGGAGATGGAAGCGAATCCGGTCTGGACTGCGTCCCGCCGAGCAGTAGATAGCTGTGTCGTCTGCAAACAGAGCGAGTTGAGCCTTACTGCTTTTCGGGATATCGCTAGTAAACAGCGTGAAAATGAGTGGGGCTAGTACAGAGTCCTGGGCTACACCTGCACAAATGGGGTGGGGGGAGGAGAGCGCTCCTTCGATTTTATAGCGAAAGGAGCGGTTTGACAAAAAGTCCCGTAGGATGAGGACGAGACGGTCAGGCACTCCGAGTTGGTATATCTTATAGATTAAACCGTTGTGCCAAACTTTGTCAAACGCTTTCGCTATGTCGAAGTAAACTACGCCTGTATACACACAACGCAGAAACCCTGCGTGTATATGTTTAGTTATACATAGGATCAAATGCGGACAGGAGTGTTGGGTACGGAACCCAAATTGTTCATTGGGGATTAGGCCCTTGTTCTCGGTGTAGGCTCTGAGAGACGTATATATAAGCCTCTTAGAGCCTCTCATAGATCTTACCGAGAATTTTCAGCAAGCTGATGGGATGATAACTGGATGGTTCGGCTTTAGGCTTGCCGGCCTTGGGAATGCCGACGGTGGCTTCTTTCCACGTTTGTGGAAAAATGTTGTTCCCCATTGCACCATTGAAGATGGTGGTCAAGAGGATGACCAGATGGGCTGGGAAGACACGGACCACTTTGTTGGTGATGCCATCTGAGCCGGGCGCTTTTCTGGTTTGAAGACCTTTGATGATGTCCTGCACTTCATCTGGCGTGATGGGAGGCAGGGGATCCTCAGGGTCGACAACGGGCGGGAGGGAGGTTCTACGTTCGACTTTAGCGTCGACCTCAAGGTTGAGCTTCGTCTACTGGTAGGAGTCTGGGGCACCACTTGGCTTCTAGGCAGGAGGCAAGGCATTCAGCATTGTCATCGTCGAAGGCGATGGTATTGTCGGGGCGAACCACCTCTGGTTCAAATCCAAAGTAACTCGTCCAGCTTCTTTTCCCAGCTAGCTTCACGCCACTCCGATATGCCGCTTTTTACAGTTCTCTGTAAATAGCGCATATGGGCTTTGTTAGCTACGCGGGGAGTTACTGTAGGCACAGACAGCCGAATAGCTGTCGAGTCCACCATGAAGTATTTGGGATTGGTGCTCGACAGCCGATGGGAATTCGGGTCCCACTTCCGGCGACTGGCGCCCAAGCTGATGGGTGCAGCAGGCGCGCTATCAACGCTGCTTCCCAACATGGGGAGCGCCACCTGTAGGCGGTTATACGTGGGAATCGTGCGGTCCATGGCCCTGTATGGCCCCTGTGTGGGCGATGGACCTGACGGCCGGAACACTCGCCATTCTTTGCAAGCCGCAGAGGGCGATGGCCGTCAGGGTCGTCCACGGGTATCGCACGATTTCCAACGAGGCGGCTTGTGGTCTGGCCGGATCCCCGCCCTGGGACATAGAGGCGAAAGTACTCGCGTCATTGTACCGATGGCGCGAGGAAGAGCGGACACGGGGCTCCAGTCCGGTGCAGCGGCAGATCGAGCTGCGCCGAGAGGAGCTCCGTCAGGTCCTGGTGGCGGACTGGCGGCAGAGGCTTATGCGCCCTACCGCCGGCCTCGCTACTCGACGACTGGCTCGGGAGAAGGCACGGCTCCCGAGCCAGTCGACGACGCAGGTACTGTCGGGGCACGGCTGCTTCAGCAAGTACCTGCGTCGCTTAGGCAGGGAGCCGGACGCTCGGTGCCACCACTGCGTCCAATGCGGGGAGGACACGGCGCAGCACACGCTCTCCAAGTATTTAGCTTGGGAGGAGCAGCGCCGTGTCCTCACAAATGAAGTAGGAGGCGACCTGACGACCGGGCCAGCACGAGGGTGTGGGGCCGTGGAAGAATTTAGACTCCCGCGGCCCCACGTGCGCTCGTGATAAAAGAGCCACCGGGGTGGTTTTAGTCAGTAAAAGTCTGACAGACCCCGTCGCCCACCCCAGGGCGGCGGACATCCTATGAGGATGTCCACCCCGGAAAAAAAGGCACAGACAGCCGCGTTCTTCTCGGTCAGCAGTTCACGCAAGTCAGCAGGGAGTTTCCAGCGACAGTCCTCTGTCACTGTGACCTCCCTTAAACAGTCGTTCAGGACTGATTGTACGTGATCCGTGAACGAGTCGATCGCAGCTGTCGTGTCAGCGGTAGAGTCGAAGCGAGCTGGTAGGGAGTGCAAGTGGGGGGCTGTGGTGGATTTTTTTTTTTTTTTTTTTTTATTATAATTCACAAAACTGGTGTACAATCATGCATACAAAAAAATTATCTTAACATAATACATCTGATTGACACCTACTAGATGTGAATCTAACATGCACAGGTAAAATAAACTACTTAGGTGCTATTAATAAAAAAACTTACAAATTGATAAAAATTTGAGAACAAAAATAAAATAAACAAAAACAAAATAAATAGAAAATAAAATAAGATCTCCGAAAGAAAACTAAATAATCACAACATTAAATTTTTGAGTTTAGCTTTCATTGAGGCTATAGAACCAGCAAAGACATCCACATCACCACTAATAGAGTTGGCAAAAGAAAGCATGCGGCTTATGGGAGAAGAGTTGCCTATATTAGTTCGACTGTGAGGCAGGGCGAATGTTCTTCGGTTAATTAAGCGGCTACCACTACGAGGGACGCTAATTTTCACTTCTTCTAATATTTTGGCAGAATCTACTGAACCATTGAGCAATTTAAACAAGAACATAAAATCCAAGTATTTCCTACGTGCGCTTAAAGATGTAATTTTATAATATCTGCATCTGGAGTCGTACGAGCTTAGGCTACGACATCTGTTATCGGAGTAACATAAATGATACAGAAACCTTTTTTGGACTCGTTCGATTCTATCTGAATGTACTCGATAAAACGGGTTCCATACCGTACTGCAATATTCGAGAATACTGCGAATAACGCTATTATAAATGGAAATAGTCAGGGCAGGTTCTCTAAAAATATTCATTTCCCTGACGATGAAACCTGACAATTTAGATGCTTTATTAATAATTTGATCGTAATGACTCCTAAAATTTAAACCACTGTCTACTAAAATACCAAGGTCTCTAATTGTATTAACTTCTTGGAGCGGGCTGTTATTAATCGTGTAGCAAACCTGACGTGTTTTCTTTTTCCGACTAAACTTAATGAAGTAACACTTGCTTTGATTCAAAAACATATTATTTTCTACACACCAATTGAATACGTTGTTTAAATCTTTCTGAAGCTGAAAAGTGTCAGAATCACTACATATAGATCGATATAATTTCAAATCATCGGCAAAAAGTTTATATTCAGAGCCAATAAATTTACCTAAATCGTTTACAAAAACTAAGAAAAATAAAGGCCCCAAATGTGACCCTTGAGGTATCCCTGATGGTATACAACACAGTTTGGATTTAAAACCTTTCAGATACACCAGTTGTGAGCGATTTCTTAAGTACGACTCACACCAGCGTAGCAATGACCCATGTATGCCCATGCCTTCCAATTTAGTTATAAGTAAGTTGTAATCTACCAAATCGAAAGCCTTTTTGAAGTCTGTATATATTGCATGAACTTCATTTCCTTCGTCTAACGCTGATGATATATAAGAAACATACTCAACCAAATTGGTCTGGGTCGATTTTTTAGGACGAAATCCGTGTTGGTTATCATCGAGCATATTCTGAATGTGTGAAAACATTTTTTTCTGAACAAGTGACTCAACGATTTTACCACACGTTGAAAGTATTGACACTGGTCTGTAGTTTGAAACGTCGTAAACACTACCAGATTTAAAAATTGGCGTGATGTGCGCTATTTTCCACTGATCAGGAATTTTTCAGCTGATCTTTCAGTCGTAAGCTTACTTTCCTCCAGTCCGTTACCACTTTCGTCTGGGGTGCTTGACCTGGGTCAGAGAGGTCAGTACGGGGAGCCAGTCGGATGATGACTGAGCGATGGTCGACAATAGCTCTGGTAGTGCTTCTATAGAGTCTGACCGTAGGTTGACTTTCTTTAGAAGCGCTATGTCGAGGACGTCTGGGGTGTGGTCGGGGTCATAGGGGAAATGAGTGGGGGTCATAGGGCCCACGACATCGAAGTTCAATTGGGTGGAGAGTTCAAACAGGAGTCTGCCTTTGATATTGATCCTGGTGCTATTCCAGTCAGTGTGTTTGGAGTTGAGGTCGCCCGCTATTATAACGGAGTCACTCAACCCAAGAAGTAGGGCGATGTCGTCTGCTAAGAGTTGGTGATTCTCCGCAGACGAGGAGAGAAGGTGGGTGGGAGGTAGGCCGATACTATAGTAATAGCTTGGTGGCCTGACATGCCGAGACGGCACACTGAAACTTCGAGTCGTGAGAGGGGTGGGGAGTCCAGTGGGATGCAATATAGAGCCCTTTTGAAATAGATAAGTGTGCCGCCTTTGTGACACTGCAACCTGTCGTTGCGAACTACGCGGTAGTTTGCAATCAGGGGTGTGCGGTGGCTAGGCTTGAGGAAAGTCTCTTGAGCGAGGAAGATGTTAACCTGGTGCTCACATACGAAGGTTTAGATCTCGAACTTCTGGTTTCTAATGTCGTCGGCATTGAAGTGAGCCAGCTTGAGGGATCGGGGCTTGGTTCATTGTTTGGCTCTATTGTCCATTAATTGGATGCAATGGAGGAAAGGGCCTGTGTAATATCTGGATATGCATTGTAAATGCTGATCACAGATTAGAGATTGCCAGTGGATCTGGCGGCTATAAGGTCATTCGCCATTTGCTTGGCGCTTCCTTCATCATTTTCATGACCCCCCGACATGAAAATGACGAAAGTCCCTGAAATCACGTTAAACGCGTCCATTGGACCGTTCCCTACAGTTGGGGTAGAGGGAGCGGGTACGGGGGTCGCTGCCACAGCCCTAGGGGCAGGGGAGGACTTTATACCGTGGCGGGATGGATGCGAGGATCCTTGTCCTTCCAGGCGGCGGTGGTTGAGGGGGTCTGTGGGGCTGCCGCCACGAGAGCTGGGAAACCCTGTTGGTGGTTGAGGAGGCTCCAGACACTGGGTCTCTGGGGGCTCAAGCACACCGGGGGCTGGGGCTGGGGTTTTTTTTTTATTATTTTTGCCGTCTTTCCCTTCTTGCTTGGCAAGAATTCTTTTTTGCCATTGTCTAGTATCTTTCTTTTATGTTTTACCGCTACACTTTTTTGCGGCTTCTGCCTTGTCTTTTATTTTTGGGTTATTCCTTTCCCAAGTCTATTTTCTTTTGTCATCTTTAATTTTTTTTTTCGTGTTTTTTATATAATTTTACAAACATTCCTTATATACTAATTAACTTCTATCTGTTTTTTCTATCTCACTATATACATTGGCATAATTCTTATCCTATTCCTGCCGACGGCACAGTGCTTGGCTGTGCTGCCCTTGTCCTATTGCGCTCTATGCTTATTTTTGCAAGCTTGAGGCAAAACCGCTCCAGATACGGCCTGGAGTGTTTATCTGCCATGATTTCGGCGATGTATGTTTCTCAATGTCAACTTTTTACCAGTACTTACTTCCAAGTCGTATCTGTCGCGGTTGTGCCTCGGGCATTCCAGCAGCAAATGTTGGTCTGTCTCCGTGGCCTCTGTGTCACACACACAGGCTGGACTCTCCTTCAACTTAAATTTGTGCAGGTACGCGGCGAAGCCGCCGTGACCAGTCAAGATTTGCGCCCAGATAGACGTCCTGTCGAGGCACCTCAGGACCCTGCGCGCGCGCACCACACCGGGGAAGAACATCCGCGTAACCCCAGCCGTGGCCCCGCCGCTGTACCTCCCGTTCCAGACAGCTACTGTGCCCTCCCTCAAACGTCGCTTGACTGGACACCTGTCATACGCCGGGGCGATCCTGGACTGGGCCGCCGCCTGCCTAGCCAGTTCGTCGGCGCGCTCATTGCCGGGGATCCCGATATGAGCTTTCACCCAAAAGAACCGGAGGATTTTACCACTCCCCTCTTGCTCCCTGATATTCTTACGAATATGGGTAGCAAGGGGATGGTGCGTTTCCGGGTTTCGGATCAAGTCGAGCGAGGATCGAGAGTCGCTGAGCACTGCCGCACAGTCGAAGCCTCTCAGGACAACCAGGTCCGTAGCCCTGGCTATCGCGAGCAGCTCCGCCTGAAAGACGGTACACATCGGCTCCAACCTCATTCGCTTGGTCCGAATCTCGCACCCATCCCGCCAGTATGAATATGCCGCCCCGACCCCTTCATCCGATTTACTACCGTCTGTGTAAATCAGATGAGCGGGGAGCTATAGCTGAGCCACAGTTTCGGGGAGCATATTCTCTGGTAATCAATATCTGGCTCACTGGCGGGGTGAGGGGCCTCCGTGAAGGCACTACGCTCCTCCAGTTTGCGGGCTTCCAGCTCTTGGGCTGGGGTTTAGGGGCCTCCCTTTGCTGGCTAGCAAAGGGAGGCTGAAGATGATTTGGGTGCTTTTGTGCACTCTCGGTAATTGGCCGGGTGGCCAGTTGCGCCACAGAGGACACAACTCGGAGGCTCAGTACAGAGCGACCGGTCTTTAGGCCGATTGCACTCGGCCGTGCCATGGTTACCCAGGCACTTGACACACCTGGGTTTGGCGTGACAGTGGGTTCGTGAGTGCCCGTAAAGCTGGCATCTGTGGCATTGGCCGACGAAGCCGCTTTTGTGGGGCTTCTCTATAAGGATTCCCGTGAGGGAACAAATGCTCTTCACGAGGAGGATGGGGTGGTGCGTATGATCTTCGGCGGGGGGCAGACCACCAAAACCATGTCACGGTGTCACCAAACATTTTCAGTATAGTATGGATGGAACACAGTTGCAAAGGGTGTCAGATGTTAAAGATTTAGGCGTGCGCTTTACTTCTGATTTAAATTTTCGTTTGCATATAACTGAAGTTTATAAAAAAGCATACCACAACTTAGGGTTGCTGTTACGGTTAGCAAACACTTTCACGAACATCAGGGCTCTGAAATCGTTTTACGAAGCGCTTGTAAAGAGTCATCTGGAATGCAATGCGGTTGTCTGGTCGCCACAAGCGATCAAGTACAAAATAATGTTAGAACGCATAAAAAACAAATTTGTTAGGTTCCTGTATTTTAACAGTATGGTGTGTAACCGAGATATCCACTGTTGTATTCTACTTTGTTTTTACTTGGCATGGTAGGCTACTATAAATTAGAAGTGAGGAGGGAAGTAGCTCTCGCTATTTACCTATTAAAGGTTATGCGTGGTGAAATACACAACCCAGGTATTCTATAGTCGGTTGGCTTGTTTGTGCCTGATGGGTACGTGGGGAGGCGGCGGCGGCCCCCGCTTCTGTAGGTGCCGCCCTCGCGTACCAACCTCAATGCGGTGTCACAACAAGTGTACATCTTTAGCTGTACTCTGAGTGTATTCACACGGGCTGCTTATTGCAACTTAGAAGACATTTGGCCTTAATATGTATTTGCAGAATATTATAAGTCTTACACTATTGTATTAGGTTCACCTGTGAGTTATACATTGTACATAATAGTTGTACATTGTTAAATAAGTAAATAAATAAAGTAAAGGCTACGCTGCCTCTGACTCTGTGCATCTTGTGAACCTCTTTCAGAGGTATGTTTTGAACCTCGAGATCCGCCAGTAAGCATCGTCTGTATTTACCTTCATTCTGTTGAATAAAATGAAAAAACAAATGGTACAGACGATAGGACATCTTCCTACTACACTACAATCTGTCAGATTTCTTTATTAGATTTTCATCTTAAGGCTCAAGGTTGATTGGGAATATTTTACAATTTCGGGTAGCTTGACTTGCTGTCGTCCGTACGTAAATATTAGACAAACAGAAACAACCTGTAAGTAAAGCCACAGTTCTTTAATCTAAAATATTATAAACCCCATTCCTTTTCGGTACAATCGCTCAAGAAAAGAAGTTTGTCGAGCCTTTTTAGCGCTAAGCGGTTACAGGTTTTAGTAATTGTACAGACGACCGACAGGCCACATCATGACTTCACGCGTCTTCATGAAAACTTGAGGAAGGTTTTATGCAAAGTCATGATGTGGCCTGAAACACAGGTTTAATAAACGTAGCTCGGGTATGTCGCTAATTTTACATGATTATCTGTATAATAATACGTTCTGTATGACCTTATATATATTTTTAGTCACACATAATACCTAGCTTTTATTTAGGCAATAAGATATGTATGTATTTCTATAAGAATATTTTTGTCGTTTTTATTTTACAATGTTGTGTAAGTTTTTGAATAAAGATTATTATTATTCCGTTTATTTTTATATATATACATATTAATTTACATTTTTAAATATTTGTAAAAAAACATAAAAACATTTAAAAATATAAAAAATAGTGTTCCACCGATGGCGGGAGCGGGGTCCAAGCTACCGGTGGTTAGAGCTACAGAGACAGGAACCTTCTCACGATGCGGGCCGTATCGAGGAGTACTGCCTTTTGAATCTGGCCCTTGATCCAACTGCCTAACGAGAGCCTCAATAGATGTTGGTCGAGGCTCTTGGCTATCAGACCATTGGCCGATACGACAATCGGTACAATGACAGCCGAGTTCACATTCCACATGTCAACAACCTCGTGCGCCAAGTCGAGATATTTAATTTGTTTCTCTTTCTCAGCTTTCACGAGATTCCCGTCATGTGGAATGGTAACATCGACAATCATTGCGAGGCGCGCTAATCGATCTATCACTACTATATCAGGCTTATTTGCAACAATAGTCCTGTCAGTAATGATAGACCGATCCCAGTATAACGTGACATGGCCATTTTCAAGAACTGGGTCGGGCACATACTTATAATACGGTACCTCAGAATCCACAAGTTTATATTTTAAAGCAAGTTGCTGGTGGATAATCCTAGCTACTTGGTTATGCCTGTGCAAATACTCGCCATTAGCCAAACGAGAGCAACCAGAGATAATATGTCTGATGGACTCACCCGGATGGTGACATGCCCGACACACGTCAATCGTCCCGTCCTTCATAATATATCTCCGGTAGTTATTCGTTAAGATAACTTCGTCCATAATTGCACAGACGAAACCTTCAGTTTCCCCGAAAAGGTCACTGAATCGTAGCCAGGATACGGAGGCTAAGAAGTCTACATCGGGCTCATGAAGAGCCCGATAAAATCGCCCGTGAAGTTCCTTGCTTTGCCATATCATCTTGCGGTCATCAGTAGTAAGTATTATAGGCTTGTGCCAGTTCTCTTTCGCCATGGATAGCGGGGTAAGCCCCTTGTCCACCGTGACCACATCATGATGCATACCCACTACGGTTTTTAAAAAATGTTCTCTGAGACTGCATACTTCTCGGTTGTGGAGGATCTTCGCATTTAAAAAGCCTCGACCCCCGCACTTCCGCGGAATATACAGTCTCATCACCGATGATCGTGGATGATGCATCCTGTTTGCTGTCAGCAGTGTACGGACCCTTCTATCCAGGGCGTCGAGTTCGGTCTGAGTCCATTTAAGTATGCCGAAAGAGTACATCAAAACCGGCATGACCCACCCGTTGAAGGCGCGCACCTTATTTCCGCCCGAAAGAAGACTTTTTAATACCTTCTTCAGGCGACCAAAGAAGCGCTCCTTCAACGATTGCTTCATGTCAGCATCGTTGATACCTAACGCTTCCGACATACCCAAATATTTATAGCTCTCGAATGAGGAGAGGGATCTAAGGTGTATGGAATCTGGGAGTGTAATTCCCTCGGATTCCATAATCTCCCCCCGCTTTACATGCATGACTGCACATTTGTCCACACCAAATTCCATTCTGATGCCACTACTAAAAGTTTCAGTTACATTCAGTAGCTTCATCAGATGCAATTTATTGGGGGCAAAGAGTTTCAAATCATCCATGTAGAGAAGGTGAGATATGACCTGACCGCCTCTCTTCAATCGATAACCCAGACCTGAATCCTCCAGCAGTGTGCTTAGAGGATTCAGAGCTAAGCAGAACCATAGTGGACTCAGACTGTCGCCCTGGAATATTCCCCGCTTAATCCATACAGGTTCATCATTCCCCTGGATCTGTCGACTCCCTGGATAGCGAAGGACTGTCTTCCATTGCCCCATGCACGACTTAAGGAAAGTGCGTAGAGTTGCATTTATCTTGTACAACTCCAGCACCCTCAAAAGCCATGTATGTGGCACCGAATCGTAGGCCTTCTTATAATCTATCCAGCAGGTTGAGAGATCCTTGCGGGATCGGCGAACCTGTTGGCTGATGGCCATGTCTATGAGGAGTAGCTCCTTAGTACCACGGGACCCGCTCCTACATCCATTTTGAGAGACAGACATGATGGTGTTGCTGTCAAGATGTTTGTTTATTTTAGCTTTCAAAATGGATGTAAGAACTTTATAGACCGTTGGTAAACAAGTGATCGGTCTATAATTTTTGGGTTCCGCGGTGCTACCTGATTTATGGAGCAGGTGGGTGATTCCAGTTGTTAAGAACTGGGGTAGCGAACCAGAATCTAAGGATGACTGGAATTGAGATGCCAAACAAGTGTGTGAACTACTTAGCCATTTTAACCAAAAGTTATGCAGCCCGTCCGGTCCCGGTGATTTCCAGTTCGGTAACGAACGGACTGCTGTGGCTACGTCTGATGATGTTATGAAAATACTATCCATTTCTGGTAAGTTTTCACACCCCTGTTTGATATCCTGTATCCAGTCACCCTCAGTGTGACAAACGGATACCGACCATATACCGCGCCAGAATGCACTTGTGGTGGCATCATCTGGGCGGTACACGTCAGCCTCGTTTTGTTCTGGTCGCTCCCAAGTTCTGTATACCCACCTCTCATCGCTCTGGAACATGCGATTCTGCGTATATCGGTCCACTCGCCGCTTATACCGCCGAATACGGCTCGCCCATGCACAAACTTTCTGCTTCAGGAAGTCGATGCGCTCTGTGACATTATTTATGTATTCTCGAGGGCTGATACCAGTCCCCGAGAATGCCTGTCTCACAAAGCGCATCACTCGTGGTCGAGTATTGCCCTCCCTGAAGCAGTATAGTTTGCCGATGAGTACCCTGGTCCCATCGATATGACGCTCGATTCTGCGTTGCCAGGCTGGTACGGCTGGTTTTGGTCGAGTAGCTTCGTCATAATTTGGAAACTTGACTTTGGCTAATCGACATGCCGCTACAGCCGCGCAATACAGGATCGAGTGTGTATCAATGAGATCCTCGCTGCTCTCGAAGAAATTCTTGAGCTGCGAGTCCAAAGCACACACCAGCGCCCTATTTTTTTTATGCATAGGTAGCCGTGGTAACCGGGGTCTAAGGTTGGTCGGAGTGGATCTATAGTCGCGGAACGCATCCTCCAGTGCGCTCCTCAGTCGATCGTTATACTGGCTACTTACTGTTTCAACCCTATCGTCCTCTTCTTCGATACGATTGGACCGCGGCGGAACAGCATCAATAATTGACGCCTGTGCCGCGGTCTGGGTCAGAGTCGGGGCGATTTGGTTGCTCAGTACCTCTGAGCGCAGCCTATCAAGTGCGATATCGTCCAACCTGTGATTGCGTTGGATGACGCGCACCTGATCCGACAGTCGTTGGGCCGAGACGTTGACAGTTGGTTCCAGTGCCTGAAACAAAGACAGCATCCTTTCACGGTACGCAGTGAGGTTAGTTCCCCCCTCTGTAGCCCCGTAATATGCGCGCATGACGTTCTCATTCATTGTCTGAGTCCATCTCATGCGCTGCACGAGATTATCACTGCATCTTATTATTATTATTATTACTATGCTGCGATATTTCAATGTTCTTTGTGAATTATTTACTGAATGCACTTTTTACTGTATAAATCACGCGCTTTTATTTAGTAAACGGCACTATAAATAATTTTAAAAGTCCAATGAAAAATGCGCGTGACACTCATCTTAGATTTCCCGTCAAAAACTAATGCTTTACTTAGAGATAAAGTTGAAAATCGAAGGTAAATACAGACGATGCTTACTGACTAACATTGACAAACTAATATAATTATGGCGTAGGCCCTGTCTTAGAAAAGTACTCGATACTTTGTGGTATCGATACTTTGTGTCGATTCTTTTACGAGTACGATACTTTTTATCTAAACTACTCATTAATAAAGTATCTATACTTTCAATAGAAAGGCATCAAATATGATGCCGTGCCCCTACTAACATATGGCGTAGGCCCTGCTTGCTAAAAATACTCGATACCTTGAGGTTTCGATATTTTTTATCCATACATTTACGAGTACGATACTTTTTTATTGATATTACTCATGAGTACAGTACAGTATCGATACTTTCTATTCGATACCATCCACGAACCACAGCAGGGCATTCGACAGACGACAGCACATCACATCAAGCTACTAGCTACCAGTGGCGAAGGGTCCATACAAGCCGATTCCCACCGGGTTACCTTTCAAAAATCAGTTCCATATTCATACAAAACTATTTACATTCTATTTCATTAACAAAGTATTATTAATCAAATGCCGGCGCGATTTACAATAGCAATCGTAATTTTTAGCAATACCCTAAGTATCACATTTCATTTTATAGTCGTAAATTAATCAGCGCTTCAATTTTTCGTACAAGGAACCCGACGAATTTCAGCTTACCTCGGTCAACGTTTTACTATGAGGCGAAAAGAGACAGAGCGTGTCAGACCATCTCTTTCTAATGCTCGCTAACCGTCGGTAAAACTTGATAAATATAGGCTAATGCCAAGCGGCTTGTAGTTCTCTCATCTCCTCTATTAGAAAGAGACAAAGAAACCACGCCACTACAAGAAAGGAAACACGACAAAATTTCAAAACAAGACGCATTGCATTAGAATATAAATAACGTTGTGATTGTGTATAATTTGCTTTATTTTTGCTTAATATTTTTGTTGGTTTTGGATCGGTGTTTGTGTGGTTCGGTTTTTAACACTTTATTATTTATGTAATTTTTTATTTTATTTTTTCTTGACTCTTATTCCCTAACAATAGGTACTTAACTTAGTACTTACTAACAAGCATGCATGTGTGGTATGGAGATGCACGTCGAAAAAGGCTTTTCTCAAAGCCGCTTTTATCATACTTGAAAGACACTGTTATCAAATCATCAGTCCTTTTTTGTATGGTGAAGGTGGGGCTTTTGATATTATTCTTATCTAAAGACCTCCTCCAAGATATCCTGCAGTAGATAAGTGTATAAGTGATTATTTTTTTGGACCGGCTTCCCTTTGTCAAAATTTCACCCTTCGCCACTGCTAGCTACAATCTGTCAGATTTCTTTTTTAAATTTTCAACTTTATTGCTAAACCATTC
This sequence comes from Sesamia inferens, assembly GCA_037179545.1. Classification (NCBI taxonomy): domain Eukaryota; kingdom Metazoa; phylum Arthropoda; class Insecta; order Lepidoptera; family Noctuidae; genus Sesamia; species Sesamia inferens. The sequence continues at coordinate 22,430,226 of CM073934.1, read as the reverse complement.
AGATTCAAGATTGATTGACTCTCGGTGGTGGGCCATAACATCGGCCGCCGGCAGAAGTTACCACCCACCAGACAAAGCCTTGCCGCCAAGCGATTTGTCGTGTTCCGGCATGATGTCTGGTGAAGCCGTACGGAGGACGGGTCTGAGCAGTTGTGTTGCGATGTTTGCCGGGTACGATGCGCCAAATGTTTTGTCGGGAGAACTCCCTCCAAATCTTGGATTAGTGGCCCCGATAACGCCTGAGGAAGTCCATACGGCTCTTCGTCGTGTTGTTGTCGGCTCATGTTGTTGTGTTGGGAGTTTGGTCGTGGAGGGTCTTCAGATCAATCTCCCTTTGGCGCAGCATCGTTGGTCGTGTTGTTGGGTTTAACATTGCATCACCTCGCTCAACTGCCGTCTTCCTTGCTATTCGCTCAGTTTTTCTGAGTGAATAGGCTCTTAATAAACTAGCGCGCTTTACCATCAACGATCACATCACTGCTTGCCATCAGGCGGGATTGCGGTCAAGCGCTAGTTTATGAATATTAATAAAAAAAAAAAATATGGGAATATATGACAGTTTCGGGTAGCTTGACCTGCTGTCGTCCGTAGAATAGAATGGCAAATGTAGATTAACGTCAAATTGATAGATAAGTGTCAACGTCATTCTTATTACCTATAGAAAAACGAAAACTACCAGAGTATTAGAGGTAGATAACAAAAACAAAACCTCTAGCCTCTGACCTTATTTGATTGTCTGATAAAAACAGATAAACAGGTTTGTTATTTTCTGGGTGCACCTTCCAAATAAGCAATAATCGACAAAGCATATCATTTATTTTTTTAGGCATTTTATTCTTTATTAGAACGTAGAAATTAGTAGATTGAGTGCTAATACACATCATCAACGAGTATGAATAACACGAGTGAAATATCTTCAGAAAATGATAACAATCACAGCAAAGACACCCAACAGGTTTTGATCAATAATTTCTATATTTACGGATATCACACTAATTTCACAAATAATTAAGTGTTTAAGGCACCTTTATATTTTAACAAAAGCAATACCTAACTGCTAACATTTGTTGTGGTTTAGCTTGAACCTGTGTTTTGTTATTATACTTGGTGTTCTTATTATTTTATTGACAAGTTCAATATAATATTTATTTATGATTGTTGTCCTTTAATTTAATCTAGCCTTCATTGTGTTTATAATTTGTTGCCTTAAATATTATAAAGAATGAAGTTAAAGGCAGTATTTGTTCAATTACATGGCACATTATAACACACACATTGTAACACCAATTTTTTTTTTGTAACTAACAATTGAATGGTAAAAGCAAACTTGCATGTATTTATTACATACAGACATGCAGAGAATCTTTTCTATTCTTGTAAGTCAACAATATGATTGCATGATCTTATTTAAGAACATAGTCTAAGTAACAAGCTACAGATGACAGTACATCAAGCTACTGTAATCTGTCAAACTTCTTTATTAGATTTTCAACTTTTTCGCTAAAGCATTAAGGCTCAAGGTTGATTGGATAATTTGACAGTTTTGCTTAGCTTAAGCTGCTGTTTTCTGTACAATCATTATTATAACAAGTTGTATGATTTCAGGTAGACTTATTTAATTTGATTGGAGGTAGCTGGCCACCAGCACCTCGTGAGCCATTGCACTCTGAGTATGGAACATTGCACCATAACTACAAACACACTATGCAGCGAACTTCACAAAATGAGCGAGTCAAGTCTGTAAATTTACTTGCTCATTTAGCACCAGATCGCCGACGCAATAAAACAAATAATCAACCCCCACTTTTAACAGTTAGTGAAGACACACAACAAAAAATGGTTCATGAACCTAAAAAGATTGAGACTGGAATTTTAGTTGGTGAGTATGTTGATGTTTTGCCACTACATACTATAATTAATAAGTTTTATTACAATATACTGCAATTGTGATTGTCTTTCTTTAAACTTTTGCTGTGTATAATGTGGGAGAGATTTTGCCACATGCCTATGCCTACAAATCATATATCATTCATCATCATCATGATAGAAATTCAAAAATTTTAAAGATTTTTTTAGGTTAATAAGTTAGAAATATACTGCTGAATCATCAAAAGTAGATCCAGAAGGGCTCCTCTGCAGTATAACCACGTGACAACATTTGACAAACATAATATGCCTCATTATCTTAGCATTATCCCCCTTATTCATAAAAGATGTTTAAAGTTAACTAGTGATTAGCGATTGTTTAACCATACATTTTAGACGTTTGCACGTCACTTAACTTTAATCTTCGTTTATGAATAAACCCCTTAAGCACTGTGGCGTATATTCATAAAGGATGATTTAAGTTAAGTGTCGTTAAAAGGTCAAAATTTAATGGTTAAAGAATCGCTAATCACTAGTTAACTTTAAGCAGCGTTTATGAATAAGGGGGTATATGTATTGTCATCAGAAGACATGACATGACATGACATGTAAAGATTTTATAGATTATACACATAGATACAGAAGACAGTTGGTGGCAGTAGGCTAATAGGGGGTCTATTACATGCAATTTAAACGCAACAGTTGAAATTTAAGTGTACTATACAGTATGTTAAGAAAACCCTGTCCGACCCGTGAAGGTGTTGTTAGGTATCGATAACTGATTCTACTAATGCATACAAAACCGGGCTAAACTTAAAAAAAAATCCCCCTAAAAAAAATAAATATTATTTCGCAAAAGGAGGTAACTTAATAAATGTGCGTTGACCACCCTTCGCCTGCCGCGCGCGGGGGGCGGGCGGCAGGACACGCGGCACATGGTCGCATTGCTATTCGCTCATAATAATACCGGTGTTGTCACTTTTTAAAAATTACCAAATTTCGGGGAAATTGGAATTAATTCGCGGGAAAAAAAGATTATTTCAAAATTCATTTGTATTGGTACTATGATGAATACGTAAAATTTTATATTATATTTGGTCGTGTGTTTACCTAACCTTTATTATCCTTATGGGTCGGACAGGGTTTTCTTAACATACTGTAGATACACCTCTGGCATACAGGTGTGATGTATCATTCTGTTTCTGTGTTATAAATATTTGACAAAAAAAAAGTAGAAATAAAATTGTACTCTTTATGAAAAAACATTACCATAAAACAGTTTTTTGCAGTTCACGGCACTCACATGTTACAGGCATCTTCTGCAGATTTTAATTTTGTGAAAACTTTGTTTTGGTCTTGACTTCTGCATTGTCACAAGCAGAAACATTCAACCCCAGAACAAATATTTTTCACCAATCATTCTTTGGTGGCCTGGAAGAGATTGCATTAGACATAAGGCTGCTCATTTATGGTTTTTTTTATGTTGAATGTATTTTGTCTGATGTTTGATTAGTGTACAATAAAGAATATATAAATAAATAAATAAATATTATTTGTTAAAAAAATGCTATCCTTTAATAGACAAATATCTCTGGATTCATCAACTGTTTTGTCTAATGAATCTTAACTGATTCATATATTTAATGACCGCATAATTATATTTTTACTAGCTGTTGCCCGCAGCTTCGCTCGCGTTAATTTTGGGCTAACACAGTTCCTAAGCGAATGCCCATTGGGAAGGTCTTCCTTTGCATATTGTGAAATGTTTAATCACATTTCACGTTTTTGTTAAGTGCCCCAATAACATACATTAATAAACCCCCAACACCCTAAGTGTCTCAAGTTTTACCACCAGTAGCATTATTATAAGATACTAGATTATGCCAGCAGCTTCGCTCGCCTTAAATTCGGGGTAACGGGGTACATACCCCTTTACCAAATTTCCATCCCCTATTTTGGGGGCTAGGGGAAGATTAAAAAAAACAGATATTTTTCGTTGAAAACAAAGACTATGTACCGATTTTAGATACCTACTGAAACTGCGAAAAGTCCCGTATAAAATTTCACCCATCTTTTAAATAGTTGTGGCCGTTGTGGGCTTTTTTTCCAAAATCAAAATGATGCACGAATTTTTTGTTAGTCACAAATAATAGTCCACATACCAATTTTTAGCTTTCTCTGAAAGTTGCGTAATGCTCCATGCAAGCTTCCACCCCCATTTTAGAGACGTGGGGGGTTAGAAAGAGACAAAAACTAGCCTATGTTACTCCATCCTTCAGCTCTCGCCACTTAAATAAATCACGTCAATTCGTCGCTCCGTTTTGCCGTGAAAGGCAGACAAACACAAACATACACACTCCCATTTATATACATATCCCACATATTAGTCTGGTTTTATACCTACTAATAATGAATCACTGTCTTAATGTAATGCTAGAACCATTCCAAGGACCAATTACAAAATTATCTTGCTTGGTCTTAGCAGAAAAAAAAAATTTGAAACGGACATTTTCTCTTTATTTAAACCTTTTTTTTTTAACTTCAGATAAAAATAATAAGCACATAAGGTGACTTTATAGATGTCAATGTTATCAAGTTCATCCATTGATATAATATTAAATACCTATATCAATGATTTCATCACTCAATCAGTTTTTAAGGATATTATTATTACACTTTCACTGTTAACATTTATTATGACATACAGAACTATACTTTACCAGTTTATTCATGGATGTGGAGTAACTAATTGTATTTCAGATTACTTAATTAATTTTATTTACAAACAACACAATATTTTGCAAGAGCAACTAACGTAGAATAGTCGCATCTATCTATCGGTCAATTTTAGCTTTTCACAATCTAAATTTAGGCATTAGTGAGGCAGAGGGGGGCGGCCGGCCGGCTGGCACGCTCGCGCAGTGCATCGCCCGCCAACATGTCGTATTTACGTGACTTACCTATTGATGAAATACCGCTCTGTGTGCTTGAATGTGAACAGTGTATGGCCAAACTATTTCAAATTTCTGTAAAAACCATTTTTAATTTTTCTACATACGAACTTATGGTAGGAAACTTAAGTTCAATAGTTTCCTGGTGACGGAGTAGTGTGCTAGATTTACCAAAATATTGCTAGTTTAGGATTTCTGTTTCTATTTAAATTAATATAGTTTTATTGGTTTTTATATATAATATAGTATACCTTTGTATTGTATGATTTTTAGACATATGCAACCCAGATGTTCCTCCTGAGGAGTTATATGATTCGCCGACGCTGGGGTCGCCTCGGGCGGCTCCACCGGCCTGCAGACCCTCACCTGTACACGTTCCTGAAGATATCGGAGTAGGATCGCTTGTAGAAGTCGCTACAGATGTTGACCAACATTACTACGGCGTAGTCAGATGGATAGGAGTTATTGATGGTAAGTGGTAGGATTAGCAGGCTGTATCGCAGTCTTAAAAATTAACGTAATCTCGCTGGTGGATCCTCGCAAGACGGAGGTATTGCGTGCCGCAGTATGTCTTCACCGCAGATTTGAGCCAATCTCGCATCTAACAGTTGGTGTTTGTAAATATGTACTTATAAGTGATAAGCCAGCCAGTAAATGGATTAGTGTAATGATTATGTAGTTTAGGCTCAGGAGGCAGCGCCGTGTCCTCACAAATGAAGTAGGAGGCGACCTGACGCTGCCGGCAGTAGTGCGGAGAATGGTCGGCAGCGCAGAGTCGTGGGACGCAGTGGTGTCCTTCTACGAGGACGTAATGTCGCAGAAGGAAGCTGCGGAACGGGAGAGGGAGATATCAACTCCCTTCCCGGGCCCGGCATGGCCCCGGGCATGGGGAAGTCCCCGCTCCCTATTTGATGGTCCCCGAGGCGGAGGCGCGCGCGAGTGTCGGCGCGCGCCTCTGAGGCGATGCACGGGGTAGTTTAACACCCCACTACCCCGTGCAGGAGAAGAAGCCCGACAGACCGGAGCCAGCACGAGGGTGTGGGGCAGTGGAAGAATTTAGACTCCCGCGGCCCCACGCGCGCTCGTGATAGAAGAGACACCGGGGTGGTTTTAGTCAGTAAAAGTCTGACAGACCCCGTCGCCCACCCCAGGGCGGCGGACATCCTATGAGGATTTCCACCCCGGAAAAAAAAGGGGGAGGCAGCTGCCCGCCAGGCCTAACTTGCGCCCCTCTAAGCCAGAAGCTGGGTACGCTCATGAAAATAAGATATAGTACCGCGAGTCTAATCTTAAACGGTCGAAAAATAAATGAGTGTGTAATATGTAACGTAGACACAGCAACAGCCGGTGTGGAGCTAGAGCAGAGCGTGTGCGGGCTGGGCGATGGGACGCGCGGCGGTGCGCGCTTATTCTCGTGCGCGGCCGGTCGGGCGCTGTTTGTGCCGCTGCCGCTGTGCCGCCGCGACGCGCGATTCCGCGACACGCCGCCGCCCGAACGCAGCGATCTGCACGACGCCGATCGCTTCGACCAGGTATACAATGAAGCTATTTCGTTGACCTGCTTCTATGATACGATAGGACATAATATTTTTCAATATAATTGAAGACCAATACTACAAATACGACAGTACCAATACGGTCAGTATTGCCTATTTATACGTATGTAACTTATAATAGTAGCAGCCGTAGCATAACTGAAGAAAAATATTTCAGCCAGACTGTCCCGTTGTCCCTGGTGTGGTGGCGCCGCTGAGTTCGCTCGGAGAGCTGGCAGGCAAGAACCGCGGCATTCAAGGACATCACAACTCTTGTTATCTCGATGCCACACTGTTTGCGATGTTCACCTTCACAAGCGTCTTCGATGCTCTTTTGTATCGTCCACCTGAGCCTGAGGTAAAATCTTACTATTATTACAAATGTGAAAGTTTGTGTGGATGTATAGATGTTTATGGATGTGTTACTCTTTCACACAGATGGTTTATAACTAGAAATAACCCAGGATTTTTTATCCCGATATTCCTACGGGATCGAAACCTACGCGGGTGACATCACAGGGCGCAGCCACTATTTTAATAATTTTTTAGTCAATTCTGTTTAGTTGAATTAAAATTTCTTTTAAAGGACTCTCCGCATTATTCCGAAGTCCAGCGGGTGCTTCGAGAAGAAATTGTGAACCCACTAAGAAAGCATGGTTATGTGCGTGCTGACCGAGTCATGAAGTTACGTACTCTGCTTGAAAGGCTTTCTGACGTGCCTGGTCTGACATCCGAAGAAAAGGTATAAATTCCTGCTGATGGAAAACTGTTAGTTGCTCATGTTTTCAAATTCCTTTGACATGTGCTACTCAACACCGCGTCTATATCTTCAAAGGGTTAAGTAGAAGTGGTGTGCATACTGCATATAATGTAATTATTATTGCAGGATCCAGAAGAATTTTTAAATGGTCTAGTAGCTCAGTTATTGCGAGCAGAGCCGTTTCTCAAGTTGTCTTCGGGACAAGAAGCATATTGTTATCAACTGTTTGTCGATAAAGATGAACATGTCTCATTACCCACTGTACAGCAGCTTTTGGAACAATCGTTTACCACTTCTGGTGTGAAATTAAGTGAGGTACGATTTGAATACGCTTTTGTAGTGTATTGTGAATCGAAATAATACTTGACTATAGACAATAAAAATTCTGCACTATCTTTGCAGGTTCCAGCAGCTTTCATCATTCAAATGCCAAGGTTCGGCAAGCAATACAAGTTATACCAAAGAGTATTACCTTCTCCTCTGTTGGATGTCACTGATTTAATAGAGGGCTGTAAGTATTGTGATAAATAGTCGATGTTATTCCGATTAGTTTCAATTATATTTTCGAATATTAGCAAGAAAAGATGTACTACAGAACGTTTTTTAAAGTTGCGGTCTATCTGACCACACGCCTACCGCGACGCCAAGTGTAGTGCCGACGATGTGTCGATCGTCTGTTGTGACGTCACCGCACACTGTCAGTAGCGTCTCGTTTTGAAGAGCCTAATGCCCCGTCTACACGCTCCGTGTTACCTGCGAGCATGCGTGCAAACCAGTTTGTGCAGGTAAGCGCGTGTGTGTGGACGGCAAGACGGTAGCGTGCGCAGTCCCGAATGTTTCGTCTTTTTGTGCAGTATGACTGCACAGGCTTGGACTGCCCAGGCAAGATGGAGAGTGTAGACGGGACTTAAGCAACATGGAATTTAGAAATGCTCCTTGGATAACAGTAACGTTATGTATTGAGAGAAAACAATAATTTGTGACAGTGCCTCGCCAGTGCACGGTGTGCGGCTCACTGGCGCGCTGGGAGTGCAGTGCGTGCGCCGGCGCGGCGCTGGAGGCGGGCGCGCTGTGTGACAACTGTCGCCGCATCGCGCACGCCACGCGCCCGCATCACAAGGTAATGTAAACAATAAGTTGTGACAGTGTCTCGCCAGTGCACGGTGTGCGGCTCGCGGGCGCGCTGTGTGACAACTGTCGCCGCATCGCGCACGCCACGCGCCCGCATCACAAGGTAATGTAAACAATAAGTTGTGACAGTGTCTCGCCAGTGCACGGTGTGCGGCTCGCGGGCGCGCTGTGTGACAACTGTCGCCGCATCGCGCACGCCACGCGCCCGCATCACAAGGTAATGTAAACAATAAGTTGTGACAGTGTCTCGCCAGTGCACGGTGTGCGGCTCGCGGGCGCGCTGTGTGACAACTGTCGCCGCATCGCGCACGCCACGCGCCCGCACCACAAGGTAATGTAAACAATAAGTTGTGACAGTGTCTCGCCAGTGCACGGTGTGCGGCTCGCGGGCGCGCTGTGTGACAACTGTCGCCGCATCGCGCACGCCACGCGCCCGCACCACAAGGTAATGTAAACAATAAGTTGTGACAGTGTCTCGCCAGTGCACGGTGTGCGGCTCGCGGGCGCGCTGTGTGACAACTGTCGCCGCATCGCGCACGCCACGCGCCCGCACCACAAGGTAATGTAAACAATAAGTTGTGACAGTGTCTCGCCAGTGCACGGTGTGCGGCTCGCGGGCGCGCTGTGTGACAACTGTCGCCGCATCGCGCACGCCACGCGCCCGCACCACAAGGTAATGTAAACAATAAGTTGTGACAGTGTCTCGCCAGTGCACGGTGTGCGGCTCGCGGGCGCGCTGTGTGACAACTGTCGCCGCATCGCGCACGCCACGCGCCCGCACCACAAGGTAATGTAAACAATAAGTTGTGACAGTGTCTCGCCAGTGCACGGTGTGCGGCTCGCGGGCGCGCTGTGTGACAACTGTCGCCGCATCGCGCACGCCACGCGCCCGCACCACAAGGTAATGTAAACAATAAGTTGTGACAGTGTCTCGCCAGTGCACGGTGTGCGGCTCGCGGGCGCGCTGTGTGACAACTGTCGCCGCATCGCGCACGCCACGCGCCCGCACCACAAGGTAATGTAAACAATAAGTTGTGACAGTGTCTCGCCAGTGCACGGTGTGCGGCTCGCTGGCGCGCTGTAATGGCTCAAACAATGTTCCCGACGTATCTAACGAAGTTTAACCAAGGACGGAACGGCACTATCATTTTTGAAAACATTGATCACCGCCGCAACGCCGACGTGGCAATCATAGAATGGGAAAAATATCGTCGACCCCGCACCGCGTGTGCTACGTCTCCGTGGTTCCACTGCGTACACACAGTTGCTCCGTTTTTTTCTCCATAGTAGTTATAGTGCTATATGCAATAAAAGACTTAGTTTCATAAATCATTTTTTTTTCAGGCCATCCCGCTGGCTGTGTGCGAAGAGTTCGCTAACATTCTGGAATCCTGTCCTGTTCCACGAGTTTATATGGAACTCTTTGCCGTCCTGTGCATTGAAACGAGTCACTACGTGGCCTTCGTCAAAGCAGGGGTCGGTCATGACGCACCTTGGTGCTTCTTTGATTCAATGGCTGATAGAAAAGGTAAGATCGCTAAGAATTATTTACTATTATAGAATTCTAATTACTTGCAAGACAATTCTGATTATAGGTATTTTAACTTACAACAAAATAAAGACTTCTCGTTAAATCACAGTAAAATACAATATGTAAAGAAAACCCTGTCCGACCCGTAAAGGTATTGTTACGTATCGATAACTGATTCTAGTAATGCCTACAAAGCCTGGCTAAATTAAAAAAAATAAATACCCTCTAAAAATAATATTATTTCGCAAAAGGAGATAACCTACATGGCAATACAGACGTGCGTAAGCGACGAGACAGGGCACGGCGCCAAAGAATGAAACGAAAAGCCGACAATACTACCGTCGAAAATGATATTGTTAAAAATTTACTAAATTTTGGGGAAATTATAGTAAATTCGCGGGAAAAAAAGATTGTTTCAAAATTGATTAGTATTAGATTCTGCAAAATTTCAAATTTTATTGGGTCGTGTGATTACCTTAAACCTTTATTATCCTTATGGGTCGGATGGGGTTTTCTTTACATATTGTGTAGGTATACATACATGGTCAGAAGTAGTAAATTCCGAAATTAAGAAATAGATAGATCACGACGAAGTGAGTCACATTATTGGGCATCGAGAGTGTTTATGTTCTGTGGAGGCATAAAAAATGGACTTAATACTGCAATTTTACTCGACGACTTTGCAGTCGACAATTGTCTACAATTGTTACACAATAACTTAACAACAATACAAACATATTGCACAATATGATGCGATAGACACAACAGCATTTTGAATGAGTATTTAGTGCTAACAGTAATTATGAGTGGTGGCTGTGACTCTAGGCGAACGCAACGGTTACAACATCCCGGAGATTGTGTGCATCTCGGAGCTGAGCGCGTGGCTGAGCGAGGAGGGCGCGCGCGGGCTGCAGGCGGCGGCACAAGACCGCGCGCTGCCCGTCCACGCCAAGCGTCTGCTCTCCGACGCCTACATGTGCTTCTACCGCAGCCCCGATGTTGCCATGTACCGATAGCTCGCTGGTGTAATTGACTGTTTACAGACGACGCAGTTAAACAGAAAGGTCTCAACTCAAACCACAATGTATGTTATTGTGGTTTGAGTCCTTTCTGTTTAAGTGTGTCCCAGTGAAGTCACAAATCTGTCGAAAATTACGTCGTATTATTCGGTGCCGTGTACTTACACTCCTTATACGCCCACGATGAAATTGCTTGTAGTTAATAGATAAATTAATATCCGCCTGATGAATTGCGGGTTATTAAAAGTATTGCAGGCGTAAGCACGCGGAACTTTCGTTACTTATTTCGGCAGGCGTGACATTTTTATGAAAATATTGAAATATTTATTATGGACCAGGATGGTTATCCGAAAAGGTAATATATTTTAAATACTTCAGAACTAAGATATTAGAAAAAATGTTCTGATTAATACTTATAATAAAAATAATGAGAGAGAAACTCTTTGTCTTTTCATTCCTTAACGGGTATTGGTACATGTATAAACCTGTGTTAGGACATATGTATTTTTATAGAATTTACTTAGCCGTGGGACAATTTTCAACCACCAAGCAGGTGCAGTCTTGGGTAAGGGTAAATTCACACGTACCACAACCACAACACAACGACGCCACGTGGTCGGGCGTATATTTTGTATTGAAAATGAATATTACAATTTACACGTACCATATTTTGCCGTTGTTATCGACCACATGTGTAATACGACCACATCGCGACGGCAACGCAACCACCGGCGGCGGCACCATGGCCACATCGCCACGACATGACGTCATCAACAGCGCGCACCTATAGTCTTATTTTTATTAGACGAAGTTAACTGACGTTTAATGTCTTGCCAGTTTCCGATTAAATAAAAATAGTGTTGTGATAAAGTGAATGAAAGACAATGCAACCACATTGACTTTTTGTCGGTACCACAACACAACTGCAAAAAGCCGCTGCGACACTATTCACAGCTTGACCACATTTTCTCGCTGCGACGTGGTGTGGTTGTGGTACGTGTGAATTGACCCTTATCGACCACTTGTGTAATACGACCACATCGCAACCACATCCCGACGGCAACGCCATCACCAGCGGCGACACTGCGGCCAAATCGCCACGATATGACGAAGTCAACTGACGTTTACTATGTTGTCAGTTTTTGATGAAATAAAAATAGTGTTGTGACAAAGTGAATGAAAGACAACGCAACCACATCGACATGTTCCCCCCTTTTCCAATCTCCTAACTTTAATAATCGCTCATGAATAAACCCCATCAACACTGTGATGTTTATTCATAAAGGATGATTTAAGTGACGTTAAAAGGTCAAAGATGTATGGTTAAAGAATCGCTAATCAATAGTTAATTTTAAGCAGCGTTTATGAATAAGGGGGATTGTCGGTACCACAACGCAACTGCAAAAAGCCGCTGTGACACTATTCACACGTAACCACGCCTGACTACATTTTGTCGCTGCGACGTGGTGTGGTTGTGGTACGTATGAATTGACCCTAAAAGCAAATTATCAATACAATACGAAATAAAATGCATTTTTTAACGTTTCTTTTTAGCTACACTTGTAATGATCTTGTGGTGTTCGATTCCCGCACGGAAAAAATATTTTTATGGTCTAGGTAGTTGTTCCGGGTCTGAATGTTTGTGTATGTGAGTTTATGTTTGTAAACGCACACACGATGTAGGAGAAATTCTTAGTGTAAGAAGTCTTCTTTAAAAAAAAAAAAATTGGAAGTCAATTTTAACCTACTTCTAATTTTCGTATCAAAACGAAACTTTAAGTATTGATGTTGTTTTGTACGACTAAACTAGAATTTGGTATCTTGGAACTGTAGGCCTAGTATGAGTTTTCATTACGAGACTCGATCGTCGATATCGAGCGCGTTTGACTCATCTATTGGCCCGCTGCAAGGTTGTAAGAACTTTCAACTAAACGACGTAATGAAAACTCATACTAGGCCTACTGATCTCATGACGAGTCAGGAGAGGGATCGTTTACTATAGCTATAGTAAACCCCTCAAGTTTGGGCTCTTTTGAATTGTTTTGACAAGTCCAATAGGTTGCACTCGGTGTCGAGGGTCTGATGATAGCTCTACGACCTACGTGATGGATAGTAGAACTCATCAGTGACTACTAGTAAACCACTCGAATTTGGGGTGATAATTCTTTGGCAAACGCCAAGGTGGAACTTTTGCGACTCGGAGTGAGTATCACACCACAGGTTAGAACGGGCGGGATACACGTGTCGAGGAGATTGGGAGTTAATTTCCAAGATTGCTTTATGTATAGAAATTCTATATTTGAATGGCACTTTTCCTGAAGTCAATATTCTATTAAATAACAAAGAGTATAATAATAATAATAAGTAAATAATTTGGTAAGGTTAAATAAAACTTGTTGCCTGAACAATGTAGGAAAGCAGATTTTTAAAACTTCGATAGTGATTTCATCTTTTCAGGATTAATTATTATTTTCAATAAATATATTGAAAATTAATATAATTTATTGTACACCATAACAGTAACAAACATGTACACATGTAGGTACTTGGGAAAATACTTCTACAAAACGGTGTTACAGCTTATCAGACAACCTAGCATCTGTGATAGAACAAAGCGATTGTTGCTAATAATGATTAAATCTTGCAGCTAGATCAAAAAATCGAAACTACTCAATTAGTTTAATCAGTGACTTCGGTAATAGTTACATTCGATGTTGCCTCTGAGAACGGTATTACTGTGACAATTGGTCGATGGTAACTGAAGTACGATACGAAAGTATTGGACATAACATTATTAAGATATCTAATAAATACAGCATCTATTGTTGTTCCGTATCTGGTGGTAGGTTCTCTTGGATTGTTATTAATTTCCAATTGAAATTCTTCTTGAAGAAACGTAATTAATGGCGTTGATGAAATGGCTTCAATATATTAGTGAACTCAAGAATCTTAGCTAGTTATTTCAATATACTACTAAAGATCGTAAATTATAAATATAAATAATGAATGTTTCACTATAAACTCCATTATGATTAGAAAAATAAATATGCAGAAAAAAATTTTAAATGGCTTCAATATATTAGTGAACTCAAGAATCTTAGCTAGTTATTTCAATATACTACTAAAGATCGTAAATTATAAATATAAATAATGAATGTTTCACTATAAACTCCATTATGATTAGAAAAATTAATTAATTTTTTAAAGTTTAAATTAATAACAAATAAGAAAAAGATTCGTGCGCTGCACGCCATCAGCTGATTTTAAAAAAGTTCTGTCAGTCTTAATAAATTTATTCTCTAAGCAATTGTTTTAATGCATTAATTTCAATAAGAATGAAATTAAAATTAATAATTAATTTAAAAACATGATATGCAATGAAATTTATGTGAATTTTAATCTACCTAGAGAGTAGATTTTACATTTACTGGCGCTCAATACACACCAAATATACGCGTGCTAAATGCACAGATAAATGCATACTTTAATTATAAAAATAAAATTAACTTACTGATGACTTGATAACTCTCTAAATTATCACGGTCAGACATTTTATTATCAGAACAGAAAAATGATTTATTTACCAGAAAAACACAGGTTATGAGTACTGTAATAAACAGAGTATACACTATAGGTATCCGAGCTCAGTGGAGCGAAAAAGATGGCTTAACGCCGGATCGAGTGAGAGAGAAACGCACAGTCGATTCCGAGCTCAGTGGAGCGAAAGAGATGGCTTAACGCCGGATCGAGTGAGAGAGAAACGCACAGTCGATTGCGCGTGGCGACGCGTCGCCACGCCAGAAATCGGTCTCACGTGCGCCTATAGATGTTTCACATCAAAAAGGATAAGTAAATAGGTATACAAAGCAATAAAAAATAATTTGCTTAAACTAGTACATTATGATTTAAAATATGTTACTTTAACTATCTACATTATGACGAGATTACGACTTTGATCTTTTGTTAATTTCAATAAGTATTATTATAATTAATATCACAGATCTTCACGGTTATTTGACTTTATGGACTTGCAATTGCAAGCATTCTTAGGCTGTTGAACGTGAGTCATGCCTTCTTCTATATCAACTTTGCTTTTTACAACTTTACTCCATTCCTGAAAGTGAAAAAATTTAAATATGAACTTGAACTCGATCACCAATCACCAATCGTGTTCGATGTTGAAACAATCACTAACTTAAATGAAAGTTACATTTTGGAATGGGTCATTCGTACTTAATTAAACTTTTTTTAATGAACTATGAACTGCCGCACGGACATTATTGCAGTTTATTCAAATCCCTGTTCCAACACATGTTTATTCAAGTAATAAAGTCGTCCGCTGATCAAGAAGTCTTGTGGTAAAAAAGAAAAAAATAAGTTTATTGGCATTACAGCAAAATAAATATACCTTATGAATATATAGCAAAGATCGTAATGCCAAAAGGGGCCAAAGCTCAGCATAATGTCAGATGACAACACAAGACCACCTACACTATGATTCACCGAAACTATGATTTTCAGCTGCAACCCAAGAGTCCTGCGCAGGAATAAAAAACACAGATTTGCTATTTCATGGAAGTGTCAGTACGACAGCAATAGGGATGTATCCAAGGTATGAAAATAAAAAAAAAAATTAGTCCGTCTTATAGATAATAAAAACAATTTAGGCCCGTATTTTTTATTTTGTCGTAATTACCAAAAACTACTGATATACAGCGTATTAAAGTTACGGAGTGAGGGCTAATTACGTCACGCCGTGGTATATTTTGCGCCACTGCGTGACGTCATGCGATATTTCAAATCAATATATCTTCCTAAGTATTTGAATGAAATAAAAAATACGTGTTCAATATTTTTTATAAATCTATCTGATGGACATTAAATTATTTTTTAGGATACAACCCAATTATGATTATATTAACTTACCCAAAATAAAGCCGCATGATAACAAATAACATGCTGCGGCAATAAGTGTTCATTTCCGAAATTCTTTGCATTCGTCGCAATTTGTTGTACCTTCTGATCGTTTTCCCGCGCCCATTTCACACGATCGACTAAATCGGACAAATCTCTCGTTACAGGTACAAAATGTTCCCAAGCAGTGAGTTGCTTGTAAAAATGTTCATAATAAGGGGAATTCTGTTTAAGAACCAACCCACCGCCAGCTAACAGGTACGGCATACGATATGCGGCGACCGTACCATCGACATTGATTTGATATTTAAACTGCAAAAAAAGACACTACAAGATAAAAAAAAAACGGCCAAGAGCGTGTCGGGCCACGCTCCGTGTTCCCTAGTTTCCCGTCCGTCACAATAAGTACTTATGAGTTAAAAAATGGGCTATTTGTTACATTGTGTTAACATACTAAGTACAGATTCCTAAAAACGGGCCAACGAAGGACGATGATAACTAAAGGAGCTATAGATTCCAACTACGCGCATGGAAAGTTCGAAAAAATTTTGTCATTTGAGTCCCACCCCACCACGAGTAGTGGGAAGGTGTAACATGGAAGTGATAACTAGGCAAGGCGAGAACCTCATTTCTTTTTTTTTGAAGTCGGTTAATAAATGTCGCATGCCATTGTCTGCGGATCGATTATTATATGCTGCAAGTGTTGTATACATTATGGACAATAAAAATTTCAATTACAACGAGACACCAATTGATCAATTCGATAATTTAATAGCACATACCCGTCCCGAACTCAACTACAGAAAAAATGTTAACAGCGCAAAAGAACCCGAGATTATATCTCGGGGAATTTATAGAAATAAGACGGGTTATGCATGTCGGATTTTCAGTGGTAATTGTGGATTGCGTAGACCGATTTTAATATTTTTTTTTTTTATTTAAAGGAACGACGTTCTTGATAATAAAGTAGGTAGGTATGTAAACTAATATAAATAAATGTTTGCGTATACGGTTAAAGTCCTAATTTATAATACACTCTTAAAAATACACTCCTCGTAAATCTACCTTTTTTATTTCTTGGTCGAAATCCTCGTGGAACCTCCATCGCGGGGGTAAAACGCAAAGGGATATGCCAGACTCGTACCGGCTAAAACCACGGTGGTGTTTCATTTTTAGCAATGGACGGGGTTGTGGGATTCACAAAACCATTCACCGCTTCCTCGTAATTCTACCTAATCAATTAATTCAAAAATAGCCAAAAATTATCATCATCGCCTTTTAAAAATAACGGTCCGTTGTTGCTTGATATTCAATTTGATCTGGATATAGGCCTTCTAAGATCAGAGGATCATCAGACTACAGCAGGACACTACTGTACCAGATCACTCAGAAAGTATTGCGACAATAAGTTTTTATATATGAGAAACTGACAAGTTATAATTTATTTAAAAAATATTATTTATAACTAAAAATAGGTACCTACCTACGTTCCAAATTCAAAACATCCATCCACATTTTTCGTGAGCTAATTGAAATTATCGTGTCTCTTTGAAAATCGTCGCATCGAATTGCGTCGAGGCCATTTTCGCGCTATGATATTTTACGACTTCAAATGTCGCCTGAAACGTACAATAAGCTTCAAATGGCATTCATGGATGAAAGCCCTTCTAAGGCATCCGTGTATGGGTGGTATAATGAAATTAAGCGCCGTCGACTAACTTTGGGGGATAAAGAAAGAAGTGGTGGAAGGGGAAAATTCAGCATAAACTGCCGATTGGATCAGGAAGCCTTGACGAGATTCTACACGCACAATCTCACAGATCAATGCTCAGAAACAGGCACGGGTGGAATGGTGCCATGATATGATGACGATTTGGGTGTTTCAAAACGAATCAACGTCTACCGTGAAGTGAAGCGAACTAGAAGGGGGGGGGGGGGGGGTAAGCTATTGATCGGGAGCTTTTCAATTTGACTGGCTACTTGATGTCAATTCCTTTACGAAACCAAAGAAGCATTAACGCTGAATGGTGTAAGTACAAGCAACTGCTTGACAGAAATTTCTGACTTAGCACCGTGTGACTTCTTCTTATTCCCTAAAATAAAAGATCAGCTTAAAGGGATACAATTTTCGTCGCTGGATGATGCACTGTCTGCGTTCGAGCAGGCTGTAAACGAGGTGTCTCCGGCGGTGGCGGGCTGGAAAAAGTGTTTCGAAAACTGGTTCAGACGCATGAAACATTGCATAGAGGTTGGTGGAGAGTATGTACTTTGGAAAGATGTATTTAATTAACATATGTACCTATAGAACATTTTTTTTACTATCGCAAAACTTTCTGAGTGTCCCACGTACATAGACCTCGCCAATCACACGCCATTTATCATGGTTTTCGGCAAGTCTTGCGCAGATACTAGAAGCTGCCTTGCGAAGATCGTTGCTCCACCCATTCTGGTATAGGTATTAGGTTCGCAATTACAGCTCTGGGGCACGTCTTCCCTAATGGTAATCGGTTCTGCGTTACCATTACCATGACTGTTCATATTCGGGCCCGTAAGTCGTAACAGCTGAGTAGGAGGCAATTGTTTTGAGCGAATATACAAAGAAAAGAAAAACTTACGTCGAAAAACTTAAAGAATGATATGTGGGGCTGTTTCGGCCCATATTGAGCCTCTTTATCTCGAAAGAAAAAGAAATTCGTGAGAGAAACATTAAACAAGTCTGGATTGGCGCGTGCAATATCAACAAGTTTCAAACGTTCAGCACGCGAATCTCGACCACGCCAAACAGCTCGTGGCTCGCGCTCTTCCCATACAAGTTCTGCACCACTTTGAACTGATAATGTATCTAAAGTCACTCTGTAATCAGAAAAAAAAAAACAAATAATATTAGGAAATACCTGCGTAAAAATTTAACTTTTTCCTAATATCTATGGGTAAATGGGATTATTACATGTTAACTTGGTACTGCCAACGACAGCGTCTTCGTAAAAAAAACCTAATATTTTTAATACGTTCTCCTCTAACGATTTTATGGGAAGTATTGGAAAATTTGAAATTTAAAAATTATGATTATTATTAAAAACTAAACTGTCTGTCTGTCATTGATAATTGACAGACAGACATTACGGATTTTAAGTAATAAATATGAAATTACATATCAATTTCTGGTAAGAACTAAAGAACTCGTAAAGGGACTGTCATCATTCATGATCAACCTTTTTATCGCCCCAATGCTGGGCACAGGTCTCCTCTCATACAGAGAAGGATTGAGCGTAATCAAATCAAAGGGACTGTAAGCAACATATAAAATTTATTGGAAACCTAGGAAAATAATTTTATGCGATGAAGTTGCAGGCATAAAATCATTAATTGTAATATGGAGATAATTAGACGACAATGGCGCCGATTCCTCACAAACTAAAGTAATTTTTGAGTTAAGTGCATCTTTTCTTTCCACATCATTAAGAAAAGGACAGAAGATAAAATGTCAGTTTAGACCTGTCAAATTGGTGCGCTCCTGACGTAAACTGGCGTATTTTCATAAAATTAAATATTTAATGTCAAAACTATTTAGTGACTTACCTTCCCATATTTTCTAAAGTGGACTCTGTCAAATCATATGTTGGCATTACAATGTCATAAGTTTCATCACTGCCACACCATGAAAAAACGGGTAATGGTTTGTCACGCTTGTTAACCAAGGGCCAATCACCAAGATTTATTACCAGCTCCATATCAGGTAGTTTCACTTTCCTCATTAAAGATAACAGAATATTATCAGAAAACATATTAAAACCAACATGTTTCCCATAACAATTACGATACATTTCGTTTTGTTTTATGGCATAGTGGCAAAAACTGGTACTTTCCGGTTGATGATACTTTTCTATAATCTTTTGTACTTGCTCTTTCATATTTAAATTACGAAATGGCTTAAGATCTTTTGTGATTTGTTCATGTCCGGGTTTGCAGCCATAATTTTTGAACCACTTTTCAATGTCTTTTTCTGGGCAATTACACTGATCCGGATAAATTGGCCCTGCAAAAAAAAATTAAGTTGTCATTTTTCTATTAATAATATATGATACTAGTTTCTAGCCTACTGGCAGACACCGGAACTCCCACCACATTTTGGATTAGTGCCCCCGGTAACTTCTGAGGAACTCGATACGGCTCTTCGTCGCATGGCGAATCGGAAAGCTGTCGGAGCTGACGGAGTCCCCATTGAGGCCTGGAAGGCAATGGGTCCTGGCGGTGTGGGCATGTTAACTAACTTCTTGAACCGCGTGCTCCTGACCGGCAAAATCCCGAGCCAATGGAGACTGAGTATTATTACTCCAGTCTTCAAAGGCTCGGTATCGGAGTGTGGTAACTATCGTAGTATAATGGTCATGTCCCAAACCATGAAGATCTTTCTTCTACCCCATGTCTGCGCATAGGCGGATACATTGTCGTGTGCACAGACCAGTTTAAATATTTGGGGTCTGTGCTCCACGCGTCCAGCGACATTGATTGCGACGTTAGGGCACGTATTTCCGCAGTCTGGCAGTCTCCGTGTCCGTGACATAGCAGAGAAACTGTAGGAGGGTCGCCTACGCTGGTACGGTCACATCTTACGAAAACCAGCATGTTACGTAGGTAACAAAAGTCTTGCCGTGGCGCCTCCACCAGGCCGGAACAAGCGGAGTTGACCACATGAGTGCCAACAATCTCACACCACAGAATGCTAAAGATCGCGCGAAAGGGAGGAGATTGAGCAAGAAAGCAGACCCCGGGCTACAACGCGAAAGCCGCTGATGCAACCGGGACTAGACGCGGAGATGATGATGGACTAGTTTCTACCGCTTTAACCGGATGTCGGAAGTTATCCCACGGTAACATGCTACAGAGACAAAGAGTTACCTTATTTTATTATGCATTAAAAGCGCCTTTGTAGGGTACAAATGCGCTTTGTGTGCGAAGTTTAAATAATGTTATATATAACTCCATAACGTGAGTTATTTGCCAGTGAAAATCGATTAGCCGGAACAATAAGACAAACAAAATGTTTTATGTTTTTTTATTTGTATATATTTTAATACGCGTATAGTAAAATTTTGATATTACAAACACACTTAAATTTTATTTGCTTCCATAGACGGGTGCCCACATATTTAAAAATGAGCATCTCCAGTTGAACTGGGTGCCGAATACAATATGTAGTTGCGAAAAGGCTACCTAGAAATATTTAAAATACTATTAAACTTTTACTAACAAGTACAGACAACAGCAGATCAAGCTACCCCAAACTGCCAAATATTCCCAATCAACCAAACAACAGGGATAAAGTTGAAAATCTAATAAAGAAATCTGATAGATTGTAGTAGCTTGACAAAATTTTTAATCCCTTTAAGATAAATGATTGCTGATAAAACTGTATGGACGACAGCAGGTCAATTTACACGAAACTGTCAAAAATACCCATTCAACCTTGAGCCTTATTGCTTTATTGATAAAGTTGAAAATCTAATAAAGAAATCTGACAGATCCTTATTACAACACATAGATTTTATTACTTCGATCAGGTTAAAACTACCTAAATGGTTATTGAATTAAATAACTTAACCATTATAGAAAATCAGTTTTTTATATAAAAAAAGAAGTAAGAAAAAAGAAATCGGTTGTTTTTTTTTTTTTTGTAAAAACGTTTTTATTTTACACTTTTTATTTATGCAAAGTATTTATATTCAGTTGCATCCGCTCAGCCTGGAAGCTGGCGCAAATATACTTAGTTGGGAATCGATGTAATTTTGTTTACTTTAATTTTTACTCGCAATACCCGCGCGAATTATTGAAACACCTTCAGGTCAGCGCGCGCGTGAGTCGCTGTCGTGCGGTGTCGCAACAAGCTATGGCCTGCGGGTCCTAGGAGGGCGCGCGGGGTACGCGCGGCGGCAGCGCGCAGTACGAACATTAAAAAAAAAAAAAATCGTTTATTTGCACCTTAAAGTAAAGAGAAACACAAAACAATTGTTTTACAATAAAAATAGACCTAAGGTAAGTAAAGTTGTATTTTAGAGTTGCAACCAATACCTAAGCTAAGATAACTAAATATCTTGTAATTATAGGTATCAGCGCCCACCTTCGGAAACAATTGTACCCAAATGATCAAAATAACATATAAACTATGTGCTTTACTCAATTGAATAATTGTCATTGCCTATATTATTATTGCCTAGATGAGTATGAGTTATAATTATTTGGATTTTAGATACAAGGCAATAATTATTATTACTATTTAGGTGCAAAACTAGAAACAAAAATTGAAAAAAAATAAAAATTGAATCAAACAAATAAACAACATATGCTAATACTACGATATTGATAAGAATAATTGGTGTCTATCATTTGCTGATTTTAGGGCGGACAAAAAACACTTTTTTTAAAACTAATGATGTAGATTTGTTCTGTTCTGAGCCACTCATGTTTTTTTGCGCACTAGAATAAAATTTCCCTGTATAAATGAATTAAGTCCAAACACAAAGTAACTACTGTAAACCGTTTAAGAGTACAGTCACAACCCATCTATGTGTAAAGTTCTTATCAATACAAATTAATCAAGCCTGCTGTGAATTGTTGAAGAGTTTCTTCGACTATCTCCCGGCTCTATTATCAGATCTACTCCAGACCTTTATTAAATTGTAGTGCTTTAAAATACTTAATGAAAATACTAAGAAATGCACTAGTCGCCCCTACGATTTTAAAAAGTTCCTATTGATTTCTCTGGTCTTCCATCATAAGATCCTGATGTCCTTATCATGGGACCTCCTTGGCAATATCTTCTTTCCAACAAAAAAAAAGAATTATCAAAATCGATTCATAAACGAAAAAGTTATCCATGAATAAAATAAAAAAGAAAGTCATATACAGATGAATTGATTAACCTCCTCCTTGATGACAACTTAGTTTGGTACTAAGTTGTCACTTTTGTGAACTTAGACTTAGTCAATGTTTGAAATACAAATACTGACACAAAGGTGAAGTCTGGAAGTAAAGATAGATTTTCTTTTGTAATAAAGGGGTTAATGTCCTCAGACTGTGTAAATATCCCGAAAGTAAATCTTAGGAAAATAGTAATTTTTAGGACCTATATGCAAGTCATGAATATTTCACACAGATTTACTATCATTGTAATAAAAATAATTTCAGAAAAAATCAGTAGTCCGTAATAGGTAGATAACTAATTGTTATCTTAAAAGTAAATTAAAAAAATAAACTGTTAAGGTGCAGAAAATATACAAACCTTTAAACTTATACGGTGACTTTCCCAAATCTTTTCTATCATACTGCACATGAATAGACATATCTAAGCATGTTTCATATATCTTGTAGCGAACAATGAAAGTACCATCTTTCCTGTCTAATTTGTTAACCCAGACACGACAAT
The DNA here is from genome assembly GCA_037179545.1 of Sesamia inferens. Taxonomy (NCBI): domain Eukaryota; kingdom Metazoa; phylum Arthropoda; class Insecta; order Lepidoptera; family Noctuidae; genus Sesamia; species Sesamia inferens. The sequence goes on along the minus strand of CM073934.1, from coordinate 22,407,096 downwards.
GTTTACTTGTAGTAGATTTACCATCTATTTCGACAACCAATTTTTTATTTATTTCTGGAGTATACCTGTAAAACAGTTTTTAATAATATTAGCCCAGTCATATTAGGTAAAAAAAGGGGTCAACCTCGGAATGAAAGATAATAAGCTGCAAATTGGTATGAACCTTTGTTTTGTCATTCCAAATGTTGTCTCAAAAGTCACAATCGTTATCGTGTCCGCGTCTCAAGATATTCAAGGTCAAAGGTCACAAAAATCGGTTTTTCGCGAATATCTGGCTTCCTATCGGTTAAATGAGATTTGCATTTATTATAAAAGTTGTAGGCTATAAAATTCCCTACAACTTTTGTTTAAACTTTTTTTTCATACGACCAACCGTTTTGAAGGTAGAGCGCGAAGAGTGCACATCGTACAGTCATATACGGCCTAATGCAAGGTCAAGCGTGAGTTATGGTTATCAGTACGTTATAAAGTCAATTATTTACTTGGAAATTATAATTATTAAACAATGCCCATTATTTATGTACTAACTATTAATTATTTATATTTAATTAAAGTAAGTAACTTGATTATTTATATATAATTATTCATATTTAACTATTTAAGTATAAAATATTATTAATTCTGGATTATATATTTTAGTTTGTAGGCTACTTACCTAACCTACATACCTACCTACTTACCTAAAGCTTTACCCACACTATCCAACAAACCTACCTAAATACCTAAACCCTATACCTACACTATCTTACATACTTACCTACTTTACCTAATCACTTAAATATTCAAAATTAAAATATTTATTCATTGATATAAAATTTAACCTTATTACTAATAAATAAATAAATATTATGTACAACCATACTTAAGAAATAATTAGAATTAATATTAGAACTTAAAAATCAACAAAGATACTTTTGATATTTGAACTCACATTTTGATAAATGTATATTATGCCGTATTTAATAATAAATAAATATATGTGTAAAATATATACTCTTACTATCATTTTAACTTAAAATAAAACTAAAATATATAATCCAGAATTAATAATATTTTATACTTAAATAGTTAAATATGAATAATTATATATAAATAATCAAGTTACTTACTTTAATTAAATATAAATAATTAATAGTTAGTACATAAATAATGGGCATTGTTTAATAATTATAATTTCCAAGTAAATAATTGACTTTATAACGTACTGATAACCATAACTCACGCTTGACCTTGCATTAGGCCGTATATGACTGTACGATGTGCACTCTTCGCGCTCTACCTTCAAAACGGTTGGTCGTATGAAAAAAAAGTCTAAACAAAAGTTGTAGAGAATTTTATAGCCTACAACTTTTATAATAAATGCAAATCTCATTTAACCGATAGGAAGCCAGATATTCGCGAAAAACCGATTTTTGTGACCTTTGACCTTGAATATCTTGAGACGCGGACACGATAACGATTGTGACTTTTGAGACAACATTTAGAATGACAAAACAAAGGTTCATACCAATTTGCAGCTTATTATCTTTCATTCCGAGGTTAAAGCCCTAATATGACTGGGCTATATAGTATTTAAGTTGAAGGCATATGAACAACTGAACTATAAAAGGAATGAGCATAGAACCTAAAGAACCCCACAGGGGGTCTAATGGCTCATAAATAAACCTGTTGAGCTCTTTCCCAAACTCTTCTTCTTCAGCCTACAGAGGTCCACTGCTGGACAAGGCCTCCCCAAGGCTTTCCACGATGACCGGTATTGTGCTGCCCGTATCCATCGGCTTCCCGCGACCTTCACCAGGTCGTCGGTTCACCTTGTTGGGGGCCTCCTTAAGCTGTGTCTTTCGGTACCTTTTCCCAAACTCAGTCAAAAATAATAGTATAAAACAAAATATTCAATCGACTGCATCCGACATGGTTTTGTCAAATGGTTTTAGGCATATTGCAAGGCCTTTAATATGCCACACATAGCAAACTTTTATATGCCAAAGGAAACTATTTATCCATTTTAAATTGCTTTAACATTCTTAGTACCAACTTTGATCAATAATTATTAGTATGATAGTGTGAATTAAAATAAAGTAATAAATTGCTAATTTACTCACGACAGGGCACTAATATGTGTAAAGTTAATAAAAAAGTATCTTGCTGGCATGATTATTTCAAATGGATTGAGTCCTGGACCTAATATAATTACATCATCATTCTGCGATTGTGTTAGAACACATAAAAACAATAAATATAATATTTTTTTTAAATACATTTTTAGTTTACAAAAACAAACATAACCTTATTCCATTCAACAAAAACAAAACAAACAGAACCAAAGACTTTTTTTTTTTTTGCTTCGCTTCTTTTTTTTTTTTTTTTTTTTTTTTTTTTTTAATTTGGCTCGCACGGTTTGTGCATTTGCCACTACAAGTATAAAGGTAGGGAAACCAAATAAATTCATTGAAATGCGTAGGAACGGATTACGGAATTTTGGAACAAAGGATAATAGGATCAGGTTTGGTGGTAATATAATAAATAAATAATGATATACCAAACATATATATTAAATAGAAATTAAAATTGGGAGTTGGGAAATAAAAAAACTTATACTTTAATATTATTAATAGTTATAAAGGTAGATATTAAATTATAAATATCAAAATTTAAGGAGCTTAACAATGTAGGGATTGATGTAGGAAGAGGGACAGAGAGTTCAATAAGGGAGTTAATGAATGAAGAAGAGTCACGGTTGGGGCATGCAAAAAATATATGATTCAAATCTTCCTCACAACCACAACAACATAAATTATTGTGAATAATCCCAAGTCTAGCAAGGTGAGAGGCTGTGCAAACATGACCCAAGCGCATTCGTATCAAACTGGAGGTTGCAAGCTTGGAAAGTTTTAATTTGGAAAACCATACTTTGAGAGGTATTCTTTGTTGTATACGTTTATAATATTGACCTTTACGACTACTTGAAATATTCCATAAATTTTCCCAGGCATCATACAGATGATCTTTAGGAAGACAGTGAAGGTCAGATACAACATTATTATATGGAAACTTATCACCATCATCTACAGCGTCTTTAGCAAATTTGTCTGCTATCTCATTGCCGCGAATATTGTGATGGCCAGGTATCCACACCAAAAAAACATCAAGATTTTTAAATTTGCAATTTAGTAGGAGCTGTCTGGCCTCTATAACATAGGGATGATTTGAACCTGACCAAGGAAACTTTTGCAGTGCTTGTAAAGCACACTTCGAGTCAGTGAAAATAATAGACTTGCTGAGTTTCGCAAGAAGTACGTATTCTAGGGACTTTAAAATTCCAAAACATTCTCCAGAAAAAACTGATGTTTCAGAAGGTAATTTTATTTTTTGATGAATGTTATATTGTTCATGATATACAGCTACCCCAATCGTGCCTGAAACTGGGTGCTTGGAAGCATCACAGTAAATGTAATGCCTATCAGCCCAGTCTCTTTCGACTATGAAGTTTAAGTTAGAGTTAGCATAACGATCATTCTTTAGCGATATAAAGTTATAGTTTATTTGAGGGGAAAAAATAAGAGCTTCGTAACAGACAGAAAAAATTGGAAGATACTGAGAGCGGTGTGTGGGAGCTTGAAGTGAAGTAAATTTACGGAAACTTATAATAGAGCATGGAAGAGATTTATTTGACCAATAAGACGAACATTCAATTTTTTCTGAAAGATACAAAAGTTTTTGATAAAGTGGGTGGTTGGAAAATTGAAGAGTTCTGAGAATGAATTTATCACATAAGTACTGTCTACGAAGTTTTAAAGGAGGGTCCAAAGATTCCACTTGGAGTGCGTTAATTGGGCTAGACCTCATGGCACCAGTTATAATACGCAAGGCTTTTGATTGAATTGAGTCTAACTTTGTCAGACCTACAGCACTACAAGGTTCTAAGAAATATGTCCCATAGTCTAAGATACTTCTAATAATAGCGTTATACAATAATTTTAACACGAATGGATGGGAACCCCACCAAACTCCAGAAAGACAGCGCATAATATTTAATAAACGTTCACATCTAGCCAATACATAATAACAGTGTGGTAAACCTGTAAGTTTACCGTCTAGAAGGATACCCAAAAATTTTACTTCGCTATTTTCAGGTATTTGTTGATTATCATACACAACTGAATATGGAGGAGGAAAACGCATTCTAGAAAATAAAACAGCGCTACTTTTGTTAACACTAAGACACAAAGAATTATTGTCCAACCATGATTTAAGAAATTTTAGAGCGACGTTTAGAGAGGAACTTAGTTTTTCAACAGAGCGTCCTGATACATAAAGAACTAGATCGTCTGCATACTGTAAAATATTGGCTTTACCAGAAATATGGAATTCTAAATCAGAGGTATATATATTATAAAGAAGTGGGCTCAACACCGAACCCTGAGGCAGTCCTTTCCAGGTTAATCTTGTTTTCATTTCAGATTCACCTATGTCAACTTGTAATTGTCTGCCTGAGAGAAGATTAAGAATGAAATTGCAGAATATGGGAGGTACTTTTAGTTTATAAAGTTTAGTATTCAAAACATTTAAATCAACATTGTCGTATGCAGAAGAAATATCTAGGAAAACAGCAAGCATGGATTCATTATTTGAAAAAGCCAATCTCGCATCTGTAATGAAAATCCCTAGACTGTCCATGGTACTTTTTCCTTTCCTAAATCCATACTGACTCAGAGATAGTAAACCTTTACTTTCTACATACCATTCTAAACGGTTTTTAACTAAATGTTCAGCTAGTTTTGAAAACACAGTGGCAAGGGCTATCGGTCTGTAAGAGTTAGGATCTAACGGTGGTTTATTTGGTTTTAGAATGGGGATGACTTCGTATATTTTCCATGAGGAAGGGATTATACCAGAACTTATTGTGGAGTTGATTATGTTTAAAAAGTAAATTAGACTTGAGTCGCTTAAATTTGCAAGGAATGAGTAAGGAATACCATCATGACCTGGAGCAGAATCTTTTACGTAGGATAAAATACCTTTCAATTCTTTAAGGGTAAAAGGACTGTCAAGGCCCGTTACATCCTCTACAGGAGATTGGAAAGGGAGATGAGATGAAATGATGGACATTTGTGGAACAAAAGGAGGAGCTATCTTGTCTAAAAATTTATCTGCAACGGATTCATCCAGATAGTGAGGTATTGTTTCCTTAAATGCTGATCTGAATCGTCGTATATTTTGCCATATTAATGACGGAGAAACGTCAGGCGATAGCGAAGTGCAGAAACGACGCCAACCATCCCATTTCTTCCTTTTAAATAATTTACGAGTATTGTTCATAATTAATGTGAGGTTATTAAAATTTTCTAATGTTGTACACTGTTTATATTTTACTTCAGCCTCTTTTCGTTGGCGCACTGCTAAAGAACATTCATTGTCCCACCATGGGGGCGACGGAATGTTATTATTACATCGTTTAGTTGGGAATGTTTCATTAGCAGCGTCCAACAAGAGTGATGCAAAAGAATCAGCCAGAATTGTCGATGAACTTAATGCATTTTCAGGAAGGTTGGATAGTCTCTGCTCAACTCGCTCACTAAACGTTCTCCATCTGTCATTGTCAATACTGTCATTAGAAGTTTTAATTTTGTATGCTAATCTTGGTCGGCGTCTGGATAGAGATTTGATAAATTTTGTCATAGTTATTATTACGGGATAATGATCGCTATCAAAAGTCGAAGGCAGGGTATTCCAGGTCACTGTAGGCGCAAGACTAGGACTGGCTATCGTGAGGTCTGGGGCACTGATCCCTTCATTAGGTTTAGTGAGACGTGTTGCAAGACCTGTATTCAAGATACAGAGGTTATTAGAATCCAAAATGTCTAATATCCTTGACCCGTAATAACTAGAGTTGGAGCTACCCCAAGCCTGGTGCTGAGCGTTGAAGTCACCCATAATTAAAAATGGTTTAGGTAATTTTGCTACTATGGTTTCTATTTCGTTGTATAATGATGATGAAGGGTGGGGAACATAAACAGATACAAAACATATTTTATTGATAGATACAGCTATTATAGAAAAATCAACACTATGATTTGCAATGGGAATGTGGTGAAAAGGTATTGTGTCATGAATTAACAGAGCAACACCAGCATAGCCATCTGTTCTATCTTCTCTTAAACATAAATATTGGGAGACTTTAAAGTTATAACCTGGCTTCAACCAGGTTTCTTGCAATGCGACAACAACAGGTTTATACACATTAATAAGATGTAGTAAATCGCTTTTTTTAGAGTTAACACTGCGACAATTCCACTGAAGGATTGTTGACAGCTGATCCATTATTGATATTATTAAAAAGTTGACTAATACTTTGTATAGCAGCGTTGGACGGTTCAGACATATTCTTTGTTAGCAAATTAATTAAAATGATAATTAAATCTCTAGTTGACTTATTATTTATGGAATTATTACTGTCAATATTTGTGCCAATGGATGGTAAAGGAATATCATAATCTTTTGTTAGGGCAGAATGAGTATATTTGTCATATCCTGTACTATGTTTAGGAGAATTATTGGGTTTATTAAAAAATACAGTTTTTTTATATGAACTTGTTTGTTTGTTTCTAGTACCTTTGGAGGAGGATTCAAATGTTTGCCTTAAAGGTGGTGAAGGAACTGCAACAGAAGTTAAAACTTCTGAATATGCTTTGTTAACAGGAGGATGCAACTTAACTGCTTCTGCATATGAAATGCAATTGTTAGCCATAGTTTCCTTAATGGCTTTTTGGCGACTAAACTCTGGGCATTTCCTATTTGTGGCAAAGTGGGATCCGGAACAAAGAAAGCATACAGCCTCATCCTCATCTACATTGCAACTGTCCCCAGTATGGTTATTACCGCATTTAAAACACCGTGGAGCTGAGCGGCACTGTGATTTGATGTGTCCATATCGACAGCAGTTGAAACACTGGACTGTTGGGAAGATATAAAGCTCAACAGGAAGAGAGTTGTAACATAAGAATATTCTTTTGGGTAACACCTGGCCGTCAAATGTTATTACAACAGTTTCAACAGGAATGTAGTTTGGTTTACCATCCACAATATGTTTTCTATTGATGCGTCGTACTTTTAAAATTTTTCCACATCCAATAGGCACAGATATGTTATTCAGTATATCCTCCTCAGACCAATCCTTAGGGACTCCTCTAACCACACCCATCCGGGTGACTGATGAGGAGGGTATAAAGGCCTTATAGTTGTATTGTTCCAATGTTTTATTTTCTAGAAAAGAATTTGCATCTGTGAAATTGGTAAATGAGATTAAAACCCTGTTTCTGCCTATTTTTTTCAGACTACCATTTACTATATTTTTTATGCAATTCTTTTTTAGAAAATGACCAAAAGAGACTGGGTGAATAAAAACATTATCATTTGGACTTGTTTGTATCTTTTGGATGTGGATTGTGTAAGGAGCTGCATCATTCGCCTCGTATAGTTTTCTACCTACCAATGTGCTTGGGTCAGATGATTGTTTATGAGTATTGGGTTGTTGGGATGATAGTGGTTGTGAAGTGCTAGTTGATATAGGGGGTATAAATTCAGATTGAGCATTCTTAGAAGGACATTGACAGTCATTTTCACATATTGTTTCAGAAGATTTATGGCGCCTGCGTTTTTTATTACAGTGCCTGCATATTTTGCGAGAGGAGATACGTTTTCTCTTATTGTTGCTTTTGCTCTCGGAAGCATCTGTATCTAGAAGGGAACCCTCTGTATCCATTTCTGAATGTGGAACCGTGACTACAAGCGAAACCTCCGGAGGCGAACCTCCACCAGGGTCGTCTGGGTCGTCGTCCATCACGAAGAGTAAAAGAAAAAAAAACTTACCTAAATCAGCAAATATATAAAATTACTATATTAAATATGTAAAATTAAACTTATTTATATATACAACCACCTAAATGATACTATTATTTACACTAAAAAGTTAAAGAAGCAGAAAAAACTCGCCCGCCACGTTCAAGGTTTCCCGCGCTTTTTTCGTTCACCTTCGCTTCTTTTCGTTCAAACGAACAGAAAAGGCAAATGCATAGTACGCCATACAGCCTAGTCTAATAAAGGCGGGCGCGAGCACCCCCGTGCCTCACGCCCGCCGCTCACCTCAGGGCGGGAGAAAGCGGGCAAAGCCCCGCCTTCTCCTGCCCCTACGCCGATTCCGGAGCGCTGGAGCGAGGAGGTCCTCCTCTCGCTCGCGCTCCGCGGCCTCCTTCTGCGACATCACGACCTCGCAGAAGGAGGCCATCGCCGCCCAGGCCCCCTCGCTCCCCACCATCGCTCTGACGATGGCGGGCAGCGAGGGGTCCCCTCCTACCGCCGCGACAAGATCGCGGCGCGGCACGGCCCACGACGGGCACACCGCGAGGGTGTGGTCCGCCGTGTCCCTCGCCGCGCCGCAACCGTGGCACGACGGCGTCTCCCCTCGTCCTATCCGGTGCAGGTACTTGCCGAAGCAGCCGTGACCGGAGAGTACCTGCACCAGACGGAAGGAGAGGAACCCGTGACGCCTGTCGAGCCAGTCCTTCAGGACCAGCCCGATGGCGTCGAGGGTACGGCGGCCGAACACCGCGGAGGCGAGGTCCCGCGTCCAATGCTGGACGATGGCGTCCCTCGCCTCCCGGCGGACGGCCTCCCTCACCTCCGGGGCCGGACGCTCGCCCAGCGCCCTGCGCCCCGCCGTCCACTCGTACACTCTGGCGAGCACCCAGGCCTCGAGCTCCCAAGGCGGAGTGCTCGCCAGAGCGCATGCCGAAGCGAAGCCTACCGTTCGGAAGGCTCGCGCTGCCCGCTGGGCGAAGACCCTTTGGGGTGCCTGAAGAGCGGTGAGGTTCTCCCTCCTGTGGAGGGAGTCCGCCTAAATTGGGGCCCCGTAAAGGGCCATGCTTCGCAGTATGCCGGCGTATAAACGCCGGCACCGCGTGCTGGGCCCTCCCATGTTCGGCATGAGCCATGAGAGGGCGTCGGCGGCTTTCAGCAGGCGCGTCGACAGCCCGCTAAAATGCGGGCCGAAGCGCAACCTGCTGTCCAGCATGAGGCCCAAATATTTCATCTGGGCCTCGACCCCGATTCTGACAACCCTCCACAAAAATGTGGGCGTCAAGTGGGGGACGCTGCCGGGGGCCGTGAAAGAACACGGCCTCCATTTGTGCAGCGCCACCCTCAGGCCGAGGTGGCGGATCCTTCCCGCCACTAAGGATCCGCCCGCCGAGGCCAAACTGGCCGCCTCCCTATAACTGCCCCCGCGGGAAGTGAGGAGAGTGTCATCTGCATGGCAGATTACACTCGTGCCTCGTAGGAGGGTTCCCCGCAGGAGCCAGTCATAACCGACGTTCCACAGAAGAAGCCCTAGAACGGACCCCTGTGGAACGCCGGTTCCCACAGCGTATCTCCGGAGCTGGCCAGCGCCGTCTACGAGGAGGACAGCACGGTCCTCCAGGTAGCTGGCCAGGAGGCCCCGCAAGTAAAGGGGCACTCCGTGGAACCGGAACGCCTCCAGGATGGTGGAGTGGGGGATAGAGTTAATGGCGTTGGCAATATCGAATGACACAGCCAACACTCCACTTCCCACTCCTACTGCCTCTGTCACCTGGCCCTTGAGACGGGCCAGGGCGTCCACTGTCGAACGGCCAGCTCGAAAGCCGAACTGGGCGTCCGACAGGTCCGGTCCCACGCTCCGAAGATGACGCTTGAGGCGCCCGGCGATGATCCCCTCGAACATTTTACCGACCTCATCGAGCAAAACGATGGGCCGGTATGCCGAGGGGGAATCCGCCGGCCGTCCCTCTTTGTGGAGGAGGCACAACTGGCCTTCCCGCCAAGGTTTCGGGAACCTCCCCGACGCTAAGCACGCGTCGAAGAGGTCCCGAAACCTTCCCTCCATCTCGGTGACCGCGATGGCCACCACCCTAGCGGGAACGCCGTCCGGGCCAGGAGCCGTCTTTTTCCTAAAAGTTCCGTCTAAATTCCTCCTCTGACACCGGAGGAGGAGGAGCTTCCTCCTCTGCCCTTGGCGGGCCCATCACTGGTGGGGCGAAGTGCGGATGCCTGCGCGGAAACAGGGACCGCACCACCCCATCCAGGAGCGCTGGTTCGAGGGTCTCGGCAACCGGGGGACCAATGCGACGCAGTTTGTTCCGCGCCGCCTTATATGGTCTCCCGAATGGGTCGTTGTCGAGACCCTCTAACAGCTCAGCCCTCGCCGCGTCCTTGGCGGCGCCGATGGCCGACTTGAAGGCCGCCCTCGCCTCCACGTATCTGCCGTAGAGGCGGTCTTCACCGGCCTCGTCACGTCGGCGCCGCCGACGCGATCGGGTGTAGGCCCGCCGTGCCGCCACGCAGGTGGCCCGCAGCTCCGCCAACTCCTCCGACCACCAGTACACGGCGCGTCGGGGAGGTGGACGTCTCGACCGAGGCATGCTGGCGTTGCACACCTCGGTCAATGACCCCCTAAGTCGGGCCGCCGCCGCGTCCACGTCCAAGACGTCCACGGCGGGACCTGGCCAAAGCCAGTCCTGGACGAACGCGGCCTCCCGTGCCGCTTCCCGGTCCAGGTGGGTCAGAGTCCACCTTGGAAACGGGGAACGGCGCGACGATGAGGGGGTGCTGCGGCGCCCCCGTGGATTCTGGGGGGAGATCTCGAATCGCACGTAGCGGTGATCCAAGATCGTCTCCCCCAGTTCCACCCTCCAATTTCGAATGCGGGCGGCCAGTGCGGGCGTGGCGAAGGTGAGATCCACAATGGACCCGCCCCGCCGCCGCACGCACGTCTGGACGCTCCCCCTATTCAAGAGGGAGAGACCAGACGTGGCCGCCCACAATTCGACTGCCCGTCCGCGAGCGTCGATGGCCGGGTTTCCCCAGACCACCGACTTGGCATTCAGGTCTCCCAAAACGGAGACCTGACGTGGCGCCGTCCTCCCGATGACCGCCGTCAGGACCCCGAGGAAATCCTCGAAGTCCTGGAGAGGGCGGTTTGGGGAGAAGTAGGCCCCCACAAGGGCCAACCCTCCCCACGCGGCGGCCACGTATCCCGGTCCCCTCTCTAAGAGCGAGAGGGGAGGGGAGTCCGAGGAAGACCGCGCCACGATTGCCACCGAGCCGTCACTATCTCCCAGCCAATTGCTGGGAGTATAGTACGGCTCGGCCACCACTGCCACATCCACCAACCACTCGGCCATTGACTGCACCAGTAAGTCCTAGGCAGCCCGGCAGTGGTTGATGTTTGCCTGCAGGATGCGATGGTCGGTACCCATTATTCAACCATTGCATCACCCTCGGCCACCGCCGCTGATGGGATATCAGCGGGGGTAGTGGCAGCAGCGGCAGGACGGCTTATAACCGCCTGCGGCTTGCCCATCTTAGACGGGGGTCGGCATGACCTCCCCCCCCATCACGTAGTCCGCGGGGCGGCCACTAGAGGCACACGCGGCGCAGTGCGGCTTGGCAGCCTCAAACGTGGCCGCTATATGCCCCTGTTTCCCGCAGCGGAAGCATGTGTCCGCCCTATCCACGGTGGATGGACACATGGCTCGGGTGTGGCCGATGCCGAAGCACTTGAAGCAGCGCATTGGCGCTGCCTCAAGCACCCGGATCACGGCCCGGCTGAAGCCTACCAGAAGCCGTCCCTGGCATTTAGCCTGGACGGCCAACATTGCGGCGACTGGGCACATCAGCCGGATAGTGCCCAGTCCACCGCGGCCGGGCCTGATATCCCGAGCCTGCACCGCTGCGGGTTCGCAGCCACCGGCTTTCGCGACCGCCTCTACCACTTCCTCCTTGGTGACCGAGTCATCTAGACCGGTCACCTCAATGGCTGTGGTTTTGGTTTGGTCGGCCTGGCGACCTTCGCCACGTCGGCAAGTGCCTCCCTCAACTTGCCGGCGAACAAGTCAGCGTTCCTGCCGCCGTCCTTCCCCGGAAACTCGAAGAGTCGAGCTCCGGTTTGGGTCCGTCGGCAGTTACCGAGCCCCAACTCGGCGGGGTCTGCGACGGCTCGAGCCCGTCTCAGGACAGACTCGTAGGTTATCCCCCTCTCCGCGGCCTCGGGCACGATGGTCACCGTGACCGTCGCGGATTTGGGGGCAACCAGCCTCGGAGACTTTTTAGCTGCCAAAGCAGCCGCTGGCGCAGCCGCCGGTGCAGCCGGGGCTTGGGTCGCCTTCTTCCTGCCCCTCTTCACCACCTCTGACCACGGCTGGTTGGACGGGGTGGTGGAGGGGAGGAGGGCGTCTCCCTCCTGAACCTGGGGGCAGGTGTCGCGATGGCAACCGGCCCCGGTTCGGCACCCGCACTCGTACCGGGGGGAGGCAGAGCCCCCGGCGTCTTCTTCCCCTTGCCCTTGCCCTTTGAGGGCTTCGGGGCAGGGGGAGCCACTGTCGGCGTCTTGTCCGCCGCTAGTAGTGGACGGAGACGCGGTTCGGGCAGGAGGCGGTCTTCAATGCCTGCAAAACAGGCACGGGTGAACGCGCTCTCCTCCATGACAACCTTGCGGAACAGTCCCTCGAGGTTGGAAGAGGGGTACCACTGCCGACGGGGGCGGGGCCGTAGCTTCAGCCAGCTTCTTGTGAAGCTGGGTGACTTCTGCTTGCCGGCGATCCACCCTCGCCTGCAGCTGCCGCGTCTCCTCTGACGCAGTACGCTGCGTCAGTTCAGACACAATGCCGAGCAAGCTAGTTGCTCGGCATTTCAGGGCCTTTTGAAACGTGCCCTTCAGGTTGGAGGACTTGGAGGCGACCTCGACGATCTCCTCCTTGTCCTCCTCTGCCAGTCGGGCCAGCTCCGCCACGGATAACCCTTCGAAACTGACGAGGGCCGAACCATATCCGGCCCTCGACTTGGCTGCGCGCGCCTGCCTCTCCTTCGCGGCAACCTTCTCCTCCAGCTCCAGCTCGAGGTCAGCCCATCTGGCCAAGCCGAGCTGACGCTGGGCGTCCGCTAGACCCACATCATGGGTGCCGGCCTGCCGGCATCTTCACCTTCGGCTTCTTCTGTTTGGGCTTACCCTTGGCCGAGTCCGAAGAACACTCGGACCCGGGTCTCAGGTAGGCCCTCTTCAGGTTGCGGTCCGCAGCCACTCCACACATAGACGACTACGGACCCCATGTCCGAGTCGGAGTACTCGTCCTTCCCGCAGAAGCCCGCCGCAGATGGTGCGCGACTGGCCTCCGACGCCGAACACTCGTCGGGATGGCCCTGAGAAGGGCCTTTGGGTTGGCCCTGATAAGGGCCTTTTGGTTGGCCCTGAGAAGGGCCTTTTGAGGCTAAACGCCTGGAGGCATTCCGCAATGGTTTCGGCATTTCGGGGTCGACCTCAAGATAAAAACCACAATAATAAAATACAATAAAAACCCACAATAAAACGGAACCCACAATAAAATTAAACCCACAATAAATCCAGAATAAGACCACAATTACACAATCGCACTCAGAATAAAATAGCCAGATCGCGTAAGTCACAGCGCTCGTTAGCCACCAGTCTGCCACTCCGTTACGGTGGTCAGACACGGCGTTTCCCGGGGAACACTACGTGGAAGTCAGCGCTGTGGGGGGGTCCCCCATAGGGTAGGATCGTTTTTTTTTTTTTTGACGCTGTGGGAATGCATTTACGCACCATACCCCGAAGGGCGTGTGTGGGACTCGCCCAGCCGAAGCCGGGAATACCCACTGTTTAAGGGATGATGAAATAATGGACTGTATATTTAGGTCTGGTATATTGCCGTTGATAATAAATTCTATATAACAAGATCTTGGACGAACAATTATTAAATTTAAAAAGAGGTGTGTGTGGCGGCGGGGTCCGTGGAAGCGAGTGAGGTGAGGTCCGAGCCGGTCCGCTCACTCGGTCATGTCCCCCCGCCCGCGTCCCGCTCCCGCTGCCGATGAAGACTGCTCACGCCGCTGGCGCGTGCATACCGAGACCATGTTGGGTCTCATTCCCAACATGCTGCCCGGGTTGAAGTCTTGACTTCAAAGATCTGGAAGGGGGCAGATATTATTAAAAGCCCTTCTTATGGTGCCCCTTTTTGTTCTTATTTCAGCGACTCTTGAGATGCCGTCGCTGCCAGGGTAAACCTGTATAACCCTTCCCAAGGTGTCGGCGAGTCGCCTACTTGTGATTCCTCATATACTTTCTTGGAGGGAATCTGTGCCCAAAACCGCGACTCGACGAAATATTTAAGTAACTGGGTCCGAGGATGGTTGGGTTGACTTACCTATGTTGATCCTGTTTCAACTGGTGTGTAATGGATGTAATGATCTGCTTCGCTTTGTTACACGATGCATGCCCTCTGCGTTACGCCCACGCTCGATGTTAACCTCTCCATTCCTTAGTCTGTAGGGATTAAGCAATCATCATTTGCTTGTTATGGAACTAAGTGCACAGGGCTAACCATACATTATGCAATATTAATTACATTCATATTAACCGATAGCTTTCTCTTAACCTCCAAAGGAGGGATTGTCTAATATAGCGCCTCGCGCTCCGACATAGTGAATCGTACTAGTCGGTTTTAACATTGGATGTCCTGTATAGTGTGACCCACGCTCACTACGTCAATATCTGCCTCAAATAAGAGGTGCTGCTCCTTTTTCCAAGAGACCCTGCCTTTCGGCGCCGGGTTTATCTCATCTGCCTCAATTAAGAGGTGCTGCTCCCTTTTCCAGGAGACCCCGCCTTTCGGCGCCGGGTTTATCTCATCTGCCTCAATTAAGAGGTGCTGCTCCCTTTTCCAGGAGACCCCGCCTTTCGGCGCCGGGTTTATATCATCTGCCTCAATTAAGAGGTGCTGCTCCCTTTTCCAGGAGACCCCGCCTTTCGGCGCCGGGTTTATCTCATCTGCCTCAATTAAGAGGTGCTGCTCCCTTTTCCAGGAGACCCCGCCTTTCGGCGCTGGGCTTATCCTCACAGTTATATAGAACATACAATAATTACGATACTTTGTGTTACATAAATTCGGTAACTCTCGTTCCGATCAAACTATCACGGTACATTATAATTAGATTGATATTAAATAGTTAATGAATTAACCCTAGGCACTTAGCTTTCGTCAACTGGAGTCTTCCCAGCTGCTCCGGCACTCACACAACACTCATAACAATACTTTAAATATATTTCATCACTTCAATAACTGATGAAGATGGCGGTAGGATGCTAACAGGAAGGAACCTGTCGCGTTGGTTCGTTAGGTAAAATAACCATAGACTATAAATGACCAAGTTATGGTATTGTCTCTTACCTTGTGCAAATTTGTCTGTGGTCTTGTGAGAATGTCTTCTCTTACAATATTAGGAGTGATTTCGCGATAAGTCGCGACACTCCCGCCGGAAACATTTAGAAGAAAGTAATCATCAAGTATTTCGCGATAAGTCGCGACACTCCCGCCGGAAACCTTTAAAAGAAAGTAATCATCCAGTATTTCGCGATAAGTCGCGACACTCCCGCCGGAAACCTTTAAAAGAAAGTAATCATCAAGTTCTGCGTCCAGTCCCTTATCTTCTCAAGGGCTCGGACTGGGGCCTCACACTGGCTCCTCAATTCTCTGATTGGTCTATCGTGGTTGTTTAGGAGAATGGCTGTATGTTTCTCTTAAGCTAGGTAAGTAGCGATTTTGGAACATTTCTTTTAATTCATCTAGTATAATTCTAGACTTCTTCCAGCCCATAATTAAATTCGTTTTTGTGGAAGAGCCTTGTATCATCACGTCCGTTTTTACACTCTCAAGAGTGACACATCTGCCAATTTGAAGAAAATCGGATGGTTTCAAAATATGTTCGAGTTCGGTATCAACACAAGTTAATGGTCTACAATTGACCACCGCTTCTATTTCCTTTATCATTGTTAACAAGTGACCATCTCTTAAAAGATGTTTTTGAAATGTTCTTCGCATGCAATGCTTTATCAATCCAACTAAGCGTTCATAAAAACCTCCATGCCATGGTGCGAGTTCAGGTATAAAACGCCATTTTATTTTATTCACAACGCAGTACGCTTTTGCTACTATGTCGGAAATCAACTTAAAATGCAAAGCATTGTCTGAAGTTATAAGTGTGGGTATTCCTCTAGTTGAAATCATTCGTCTTAAAGCAAGTAGTCCTTGTTCAGCTGAGAGATCTTCAACCACTTCGAGATGTACAGCTCTGACAGCAAGACAAGTGAATAAGCATATCCATCTCTTACTTGTGCCGCTATCTGTTTTAACTAATATTGGACCTAAATAATCAACGCCAGTAAAAGTAAATGGTTGGCTATAGTTCACTCTTTCCGGAGGTAATGCTGGTGTCGATGGTAGTTTATATGGTCCCCCACCATGTTTCATGCAACGGAAACATTTACTCAATATTTTCTTAACCTGGCTTTTACCTTGAGGTATCCAGTACGTTTCACGAATTATACTCAATGTGTGGTTGACGCCCACATGATAATTTCTTTCATGTGTATCTATGATTACCTTAGAGGTGAATTCATAATCTTTCGGTATGATTATCGGATATCTTTTATCAAATGCCCAACCAACCACCAATATTTCAGTCTGCCTTTGCAACGTAGTATACCGTCGATATCTTTAAAGAGACCTAAATTTCGACTAAGATTAGTTTCCTTTCCTTTCAATTCGTCTCCAAAATGTTCAGCTTGTAATTTCTTAATTTCTTTTAATATGCTGTTTTCAGAGTGCATTTCTTCTGACAAATGATCTAATGATTCTTGAAGCTGATGTTCTTCAGCTACCTTTTCAGACATATCCTCATCTTGAGTAATATTCAATTGTAGGCTTTCTGCATTTGGCAGATCCTCCCCCGCTAAAAAAGTGATGGTATTTAGTGGAACAAGTGGCCATTCCGATTGGTCCAACTTTAAGAATTATGGTCCTAGTAACCAACGTGACCTTTCCTCTTCCGAAGCATATGGTCTCGTTGCTGCATCCGCAGGGTTTTGTTGTGATGGAACATGTCTAAGTACCAAATTCTTATTCAGTTTTATTTCCTCCAACCTTCTTGTTACAAATGGTGTAAGTAGTTTGTTAGAATTATACCAGTCTATCACAATCTGGCTGTCTGTCCACAAGGTTTGCTTATTGACCTGCATTGGTAAAAACTTGAGAACATATTTAATCAGTCTACTTCCAATAAGTACACCGAGTAGCTCTAATTTAGGTATACTTAAATTTTGTTGATCTTTTATCGGTACGAGTCGTGATTTTCCTATTATGAAATGTATATTAATTCCCTGCACTAGGTAGACCACTGCAGCGTAAGCCTGCACTGAAGAATCGCAGAAACAATGTAGTTCAGCTATCCCATCGATAGAGATAATAGTTCTACGAGGTATGCAAATATTCTCTATATACTTTATGTCTTTTACAATGGTTATCCAACGCTCTTTAGCATCAATGTCTAGTGGACTATCCCATTTTACTTTTTTCTTCCATAGATCTTGTAAGAAAATTTTTGCAGATAGCATACTGGGTACACTAAATCCACACGGATCGTATACAGCTGCTATCGTTTTCAAAACTCCTCTTTTTGTGCATTTATTATTTTCATTTACCTTTGCTCTTAAGCTTAATGTATCTTGATCTAAGTTCCATTCTATACCGAGTAATTTTATCGTTCTGTCAGGACATATATCCCCTTCTGGAATCTGTTTTATAAATTCTTTAGAGTTTGAACTCCACTGTCTTAGATTCATGGAAATTTCATCAAATATATTTTTCAAATTATGGTATAGCATTACTGCTTCATTAACAGTGTTTGATCCAGTCAGAAGGTTATCTACATAAATGTCATTAGCGATTTTCTTTATATATTCGAATCTTGAACATTTTAGATGGTGTTTGACTGTAGCATTTAGTATAAATGGTGACGCTGTAAGACCAAATGGAACACGGGTAAATCTTAGATGGATGAGGTTTTCATCGGTTACTGGTTTATGAGGGTTCTTCAACCATAAGAATCTTGTCACATCTCTATCTAATTCTTTAAGCCCAATTTGAAGAAAAGCCTTTTCGACATCTGCTACTATTCCAATTGCGTGACATCGGAATTTAATTAAAAGTCCTGTTAAATCTTCCAATAACAGAGGTCCGCAATAAAGGTGCTGATTTAGACTTTTACTGTCCTTGACATGTGCTGATCCATCATAGACTATACGTTGTACTTACCCTGGTGTAGTGATGCAGTGATGAGGAAGGTAATGTACTGCATGGTTTACTTGTCTCTTAGGAACTTCTTCAATTATTCCGTTACTCCACTGATCTTTGATTATATCATCATACGACGTGAGTGTAACTGCATCTAATCTTTTAAGTAAGCCTTTGAGCCGACCAAATGCCAGCCCAAAGTTGGATGGCAATCCGGATGGACTATCACTCCATGGCCAGCTGACATAATATCTGTGATCTTTATACTCTGTAGTTTCATTAACATGCTTGATAGCTTCTTCATCCCTATTCGCTTTAGGTGAGTCTGTTATACCTATGGATTCCAAGTCCCATAAACACTTCAAGCTTTCTCGGTGTAGTGGTGGATCTAGTTGATTGAAACTGTCATTACCAGAATTTTCAAAATATGTAAGCACTGATAAACGTTGCCTGCTTTTGGTAGAGTTTATTCTACCAGAAACTATCCAACCAAATTCAGAATATATCAAATACAAATCCTGTCCTATTTGTATTTTGTCAGTTGCCATTATAGAATAATAATGATCATTGCCTCTCAATATGTCAACTCGATCAAGCAGTGACCCATCATCAGCTAACAGTAGGCCTAGTATGAGTTTTCATTACGAAACTCGTTCGTCGATATCGAGCGCGTTTGACTCAGCGATTGGCCCGCTTCAAGGTCGTAAGAACTCTCAACCAATGAGAGCGCCAAACGCGCTCGATACCGGCGATCGAGTTTCGTATTGAAAACTCATACTAGGCCTACTGATATTTGCCAGAGTTCTTCCACCCAAGTAAATTTTCCTCTGGATAAGGTACTCCTGGAGATATTGATGGTACAACGTTAGCAAATATTGACCTGATTGTATTATTAGTTGTCACAATATCTATTCTTACTAATGAGCTTGTTATCTCTCTAGGGTGTTGAGATCCAAACGTAAATATTGCAAGGTTATTTCGTTCTTCTTCTTGAAGATTCAATTCTTTAGACATAGCTTCTGTAATATAGCTTCTCTCACTTCCTGTATCTAACAGTATCCTACAGTTTCTTCGGCTATTACTGTGGCCTAGTACTTTGACAACGGCTGTTTGTAATATTGTGGACCCTTTTCCGCTTACATGCATTACATTTGTCGATTCCTTTTCATTTCGACTCTTCGGCTGCATTTTGGTAGGACATAAAGCTTGGTTATGTCTTCCATGCTCGCCACAGAAGTGACATCTTCTTTTATTAGGACACCGATGAAAGCGATGCCCCTCTTTAAAACAGTTAAAGCATTTATCTTGAAGTCTTGCTTTTCTTTTTTCTAGAGTATTAAACTTTTCACAATTGCCACTGTAGTGGTCACCTCTGCAGAAGATACAATTGAAGAGCTTCTTTCTTTTATCAGAATTGTGGAATCTCTTTTCTTTAGTTGTATATGGATCAAATCTTCTCTTCAGTCTGTCATTATTAGGTTTGAAATTGTGTTGAAATCCTTTCAATGGTCTTTTACTATATGTGAAAAATTTCTTTGACGTTGCAGGTCTCCTTCTTTCAATATTAGTAGCAGCCTTTATATGCAAAGTTTCCGTAGTGTACGGACTTTCAACAGCACTACTTGTACAAGGTTGTTGAGTTATCCTTATAGCGTCTTCTTTAGTGGATATTATCAAGGATAGATGCGTTAAAATGCATTCCACAGTAAATGTATCGTCAGATCCAAGTCTCATCTTAGTATCATAGATTAGGTCAGTAGGGAATTTTTCCATTATTAAAAATCTCATCTGATTCGTATCAGTATTCTCTCCCATGGATTGAAGTATTCTTAAGTGACGTTGGATTTCATCCAATGTGGTTCGGCATTCATCCAGTTTTACTGCTTGTTTTATATTGTTAATAGCTCTATGATGCGCATGAATTACTTCTTGTTCTTTTCCATATCTGGCCTTCAGGATTTCCACAGCGAAATGGTAATTTTTGTTTGTTGTGTTTAAGCCTTCTATTAGTTTAAGAGCATTGCCCCTTACTGAACTCTTAAGGTATAATAATTTATCTACATCAGTGAGTGATCGTTGATTAATGCTAGAGTTAAATTGATCCCAAAAGGAACACCATTCTAAAAGATCGCCCTCAAAGTGAGGTAGATTAAGGTCAGGGAGTTTGCTGTAAGTGGGTGAGTGCACCTTAATTGGAAGGTTGTTTTCACATTTAGACTTAATCTTTGTGTCTAGTTCGGCTACAATATCTTCCCCATTTAGTTGGTACGTTGTTAGGTTTGAGATCTCATCTGGGTCTGGATTCGTGGAAATATTGAAAAAGTTATACAACTCCGATGAGAATCGTGATAATAATGATTTGAGTTTAGCCAGTTGTACTTTTGCTTCCTCTAAATTGTCATCATTTATATTAGTGGATAGATCATAGGCAAGTGCAGATATGGTTTTGATTTCATCAGCAATTTTAGTCAAACGGTTCATTAATATTTCTTCCATTTCAGGTTTTCTGCAAAGTTATATACCAATATGACTATTATATTCTACTATAAACTTATATACCAATATGTGTGTTATAAATCTAACTATATCCATTTCATTTGGAAATTATTTACTTTTACTAATTTGAACAAAAATGTAACTCTCCCTTAAGTATTGGTTTCATTTAAAATTCACTTGGCCTTAAATTTCAATTGAAAACTTATTAAAGAATGAAGAAAAAAATTAAAAATTTGTTTACAAGTAAGTACTAGGTGAGTACTCATTAATAAATAGTCCCTCAATTCATAATTATCATTTACCAACATCTTCATAAAATATGCATCTTAATTGTCATTGCTCTCCGACATGCAGTTTAATATAAATATTATTGTCCTGAAATAACAACGGTTTACAGTATTATTTTAAAACTAATATTAAAGCATAATTATTTTACTTTAAACTTTACTCATGTACAATCATATCCAAACAGGTATTTGTTAATATTTATGAAAGTACCAATACTTTCAAACTTTAATTTGAATTCTGATTCTAGGACAAAAATAAAAACTTTCTTGGAGTTACTTTTGTCACATGTAGGTATGCATGTGTTTATTATTCTAACCATTGTTAATTTAATTTAATTTAATTTCAGGGAACAGGCAATATACCAAACATATTGCTGTCAATGACTGAATTATAATTAAAGTTGTGGCCAAGTAAGTAATAAAAAATGGAAGAATTTCAAGACAAATAAGTTAATTGACTATCTTAAAATTTCATAGGGATCTTCCTATGAGAATTTCAATCCACAGTAATATGAGAGTAGATGTTGAATTTTCTCTTGAGCACACTGTTTAATAATAACTATTGTCCAACTATACCTAGTGCCTTATAATGCCTTCACTTGGTTTAAACTTTAAACAAGTACAAGTACTTTGTTTACTTATGGTTCTTATATTGCAATGGAATACTTCCTTTCACATTATTGATAGCCAAATAAATCTACCTTTCAAATTAACATAAAAAGCAAGTTCTTTCCTTTCAAGTGTGTAAGTAGGTACATTGAGAAAAGAAGAAAAAATTATTAAATAACAATGTGTTTCTCTGTTTAGACTCCGTAATTTTGTAATTGTTTCACCGTAAGTATCAATTAAAACTGTTTAAATCCTTCTGGCATTCCCACGTGGCCATGGAGAATCGAAATTCTATGAAATTTGAAAACTCGGTACCTTCGACGTAATACGTATAGAATAATTATTTTTCATACCTCAATTCACAGCCCCAACACTAAATCGACTGAACACTCGTTTAGTGTTTATTTCACAGGTTACGCGAGTTTACAGCAAGTATTAACAACTTTCTTGAGTAGTTGAAAAAGTTTTCAGCATAATGGCGTCCTGTTGGCGTCAGTTGTTGAACTTTGAACGGTGACACGAATATGAACGAAAAACGAAGCGTCATTCTTGATAAGGCAGCGTACACATAGTCACGTTTTTCTTCGAAGTATCATTTTCATTTCCGGTACATATGTTGTACTATTTCAATACCTAAAATCGTATGAATATTCCAGTCTCTGTGCCGTGACAACATGACAATCGTATTAGTAAAACAACAATGACAATTTTGTCGATAGCGAACATACTTATTTGTTATAACCTCGACTCATAGCGAAAACGAATTTCAGACGCTTTCACACCATTGACTGCCTCCAAGCTCTCTTAAGCTCCAGCAATTAACAGGCCTCACCACAGAATCCTTACTTCATTAAAACAACCATCACAAAGCTGTCACGGCTTTGTACCACTTGGAACATTGTCCCGCCATTGCGTACAAATACAATCAAGCAACAACACACGTTTTAGCAATTATAACCCTTTTAAGCTGAAACGACTTTCACCGTGGCTACTAATAATATTCATATACACACATCAAAAGTGTCTAGGGATCAAGCATTTTTATGCGGATTTCTTGAGATTGAGATGTGGCTTTGTAATAAATTTATGATTTTATAAATTTATATGGATCCTTTTCGGTGCATTTCATAATTTGAATCAGGAACTGTGAATCAAATTCGAGTAAAAGATGAAAATCAGCTGTCAATATTTTCCCTATAAAACATACAACGCATTGAAGACATTATTAGTGCTACTGTTTCCCTACTACTGATTAAAACCAACGTTATTATGGAGCGGCGACGTCATTTAAGCAGGGAAGAAATGCTCAGAGCCGTGGGAATGATAGAAGCTGGTTCCCGGCAACGTACTGTGGCTTTAGCTCTGAATACAAGTCAGAGTGTTATCAGTCGACTTTGGACACGTTACCGAAGCACTGGTACCGTGGCTGAGTGCCATGGAGGACGGTATCGCTGCACCACACGGAGACAAGACCGATACATTCAAATCTTAACTCGAAGAGCTCCAACAATAACCGCCATGATGTTAGCTTGAGCTTGTTAGCGTGAGGCTTCATCACTCTTCAGGGAACTTAATTAGCGACCAAACAGTCAGAAACCGCTTGCATGAAGTGAACCTTCATTCCCGAAGACCGCTACGGGTACCACCTATAGCAATGCACAATCGTAGGATTCGATATCAATGGGCTCTTGAACACAGAAATTGGGCAGAAGAACAATGGCGTTTCGTGTGCTTTTCTGATGAGTCTCGTTTTGGTATGAGACCGGATACAAGACGTATACGACACTGGAGAACCCCTGGACGCCAACAGCGATTAAAATCCTGCCAGGAAGTCCATCCTTATAGTGGTGGAACCATCATGGTATGGGCGGGTATTTGGATCGGCGGAAGAACTGAGTTGATTTGGATCAGAGGCAACCTCAACGCTCAAATTTATGCTGAGACGATTGTATCAGACGTCATCGTTCCTCTACAAGTGCAAATCGGTCCCTTATTTCAGTTAATGCATGATAATGCACGACCGCACACCGCAAGAGTTGTAAGACAGACTCTCGCCGCAGCTAACCTGCCCTGGCCTGCTCAGTCTCCAGACTTGGACCCGATTGAGCATGCATGGGATATGCTACAGAGAAGAGCTCTGCCGAATATGGAGGGTATCCAGTCGCAAGAAGACCTTTTTTTGTTGTTGCAACGAACATGGGCGGCCATTCCACAGCGTGATTTGGATGAACTCATTTTGAGTATGCCAAACCGAAGTTCTTGTGTTGTTAGTGTTCGCGGTAGAAACACGGATTATTAATTGTTTAAGTTACCCAATAAAATTTTAGAGAAAACTGTTATTTCAGTCTTTTTTTCGAACTTTTGTGTTAGTGGTTCAAATGACAAACATCCCTTTATTAGGAAAATGGCAAATTTCTTTATTAATGCAAAGGTGACTTGGTTTATCGTTACTGTGACAAACGAAAACACTTTATTTGATGAATCCTTAAAGAAAATTTTAATTAATATCAATCAGGAGAAAAGTTATTGCAAAAATATATGTTGATCCCTAGACACTTTTGATGTGTGTAGTTTGATCATAAACATAAAATAAAAACGTCATATGCATGCAGCTTTACCACCAAAATGACTGAATGAGTGAATGAGTGAGCCGGAATTCGTTTCTAGAATGAACACGGATGGCATTACATGTTTTAAATAAACTGAAACCTTTCAACATGAAATAATTTACACCTTTTAAGCCAAGGCAAGCATCATCAGACCCTAGGATTCAGTACAATCACATCCCAGCATCTCCACCATGTCGGCGAGTCGCCTACTTGTGATTCCTCATATACTTTCTTGGAGGGAATCTGTGCCCAAAACCGCGACTCGACGAAATATTTAAGTAACTGGGTCCGAGGATGGTTGCGTTGACTTACCTATGTTGATCCTGTTTCAACTGGTGTGTAATGGATGTAATGATCTGCTTCGCTTTGTTACACGATGTATGCCCTCTGCGTTACGCCCACGCTCGATGTTAACCTCTCCATTCCTTAGTCTGTAGGGATTAAGCAATCATCATTTGCTTGTTATGGAACTAAGTGCACAGGGCTAACCATACATTATGCAATATTGATTACATTCATATTAACCGATAGCTTTCTCTTAACCTCCAAAGGAGGGATTGTCTAATATAGCGCCTCGCGCTCCGACATAGTGAATCGTACTAGTCGGTTTTAACATTGGATGTCCTGTATAGTGTGACCCACGCTCACTACGTCAATATCTGCCTCAAATAAGAGGTGCTGCTCCCTTTTCCAGGAGACCCCGCCTTTCGGCGCCGGGTTTATCTCATCTGCCTCAATTAAGAGGTGCTGCTCCCTTTTCCAGGAGACCCCGCCTTTCGGCGCCGGGTTTATCTCATCTGCCTCAATTAAGAGGTGCTGCTCCCTTTTCCAGGAGACCCCGCCTTTCGGCGCCGGGTTTATATCATCTGCCTCAATTAAGAGGTGCTGCTCCCTTTTCCAGGAGACCCCGCCTTTCGGCGCCGGGTTTATCTCATCTGCCTCAATTAAGAGGTGCTGCTCCCTTTTCCAGGAGACCCCGCCTTTCGGCGTCGGGCTTATCCTCACAGTTATATAGAACATACAATAATTACGATACTTTGTGTTACATAAATTCGGTAACTCTCGTTCCGATCAAACTATCACGGTACATTATAATTAGATTGATATTAAATAGTTAATGAATTAACCCTAGGCACTTAGCTTTCGTCAACTGGAGTCTTCCCAGCTGCTCCGGCACTCACACAACACTCATAACAATACTTTAAATATATTTCATCACTTCAATAACTGATGAAGATGGCGGTAGGATGCTAACAGGAAGGAACCTGTCGCGTTGGTTCGTTAGGTAAAATAACCATAGACTATAAATGACCAAGTTATGGTATTGTCTCTTACCTTGTGCAAATTTGTCTGTGGTCTTGTGAGAATGTCTTCTCTTACAATATTAGGAGTGATTTCGCGATAAGTCGCGACACAAGGCCCAGAGTAAGGGAGGAAGGCTCCTGTCCTTTATGAGGACGAGTGAGCCCAGCCTCAGCTCTTTCTTCCCTGACCGCCATTTCGTCTTCTGCTGGAGAAGGACAACATACTCCTGCGAGAGTCGCCGCCAGAAATGTTGCTTGAGGTGCTCGATTCTTTTGTACCGCTCCAGGCGATTAATGTTGGCATCAGACACCTGTGGATGAGGTATTGCATTAAGTGGCCGTCCAATAAGGAAATGGGAAGGTGTTAGGGCGGAAAATTCAAGCGGTTCTGAGGAAAGCGGAGCAAGAGGACGGGAGTTTAAAACAGCTTCTATTTGAGTGAGGCACGTAGCCATTTCCTCATAAGTGAGATGCGTTGTTTGCAACAACCTTTTAAGGTGTTGCTTTGTGGAACGAACAGCTGCTTCAGCTAAGCCGTTGAAGTGGGGACTATAGGCTGGCACGAATTTAAAGTCTATGCCTTCTTGAGCTACATGACTCTCAAGATCCGATTCTACTAGGAACTTTGATAACTCATTGTAAGTTCCGACAAAGTTTGTACCGTTATCGGACGTTATACTTTGTGGTTTCCCCCTACGTGACACAAAGCGATTGAGAGCGGCTAAATAAGCCTCACTAGATAGCGCAGTAACGAGTTCGACGTGACAGGGCTTTATAGAGTTACAAATGAAGATTGCCAAAAATGACTTAATAAGCCTGCAACCCCTGCCTTTCCTGTCCGCTATCATCACCGGTCCTGCGTAGTCAACACTACAGTGTAGAAAAGGATATTCTAATTGAGTTCGATTTGTAGGTAACTGTCCCATTATTGGTTGCACAGTTTCCGCTTTATACCTACAACACAGAACACATTTATTAACGATGGCCTTTGCAAGGTTTCTGCCACCCAGCGGCCAATAGGTTTGCCTAATTACTAATTAGCTAGTAAGAGCTGGGGACCAGCATGTAAATACTTTAAATGAAATTGTCTGAATAACATCTTTGTAATATTATGTTTACTACACAATAAGATAGGATGTTTCGTATCGAAGGTATATGGGGAATTATCCAATCTGCCACCAACACGTAATAGATTATTGGGGTCTAGAAATGGAGACAAAGAAATAAGTCTATTCTTCTTATGTAATGCCTTATCCGTTTTAAGAATAGCATATTCGTCAGGAAACATTTCCAACTGAGCTTTCCGTAATATTAAATATAAAGAGCTTCTGAGTTCGCTAACTGAAAGATGACCAGTAAGTCTGTTGGTTTTGCTTCGACAATTATTTATGAACCTTAGGGAATATGCTATTGCCCGTTGTACATGAATTAGACTAGATCTATTGTTAATCAAGCTAGTAATAGTGTCTACGTCTGAATTACTGTTAGTTAGTACGACGGTACAAGATATTAATTCTGGTAGATCGTGTTTCTCGGTTTGATTGGGCATTCTTGGCCATTCACGTTCATCTTTCGTTAAGTAAGTGGGACCAGACCACCACAAGGACGAACTACTGATGGAATCAGCCTTCAGCCCGCGGGAAACAAGATCCGCCGGATTGTCTTTCGACGGCACGTAGCCCCACGCGTGACCCTCTGTGTTCTCTTGAATTTCGTGGACACGGTTGCGAACGAAATTTTTCAGTTGTAGTGGAGGTGTGGTTAACCACCCTAAAACTATAGTAGAGTCACACCAAAATCTACAATTGCTTACTCTTAGAGTAAGAGAGGATAACACCTTTGTACACAACCTTGCAGCCAACAAAGCTCCGCAAAGCTCCAGACGCAGGATTGTCGTAGGCTTTATCGGTGCTATCCTACTTTTAGAGGTTAAAAGATGTACCTTAATCGAACCAGATTGATCTACGGAACGAATGTACAAGCAAGCGCCGTACGCTCGTTCTGAAGCATCTGAAAAAACATGAATTTCATGAATACTTGAGTCATCTCTAAGAACCCATCGAGGAATTCTCAAGTTATTTAGAAGAGGTAAAAAATAACTATTTGTATTAAGACAACCTAACGAAGACTCCTTCTCTCCGGTCATGTGACCAAGGCATTCATACTCTTGCATGAACTCAACGTACCTGTTTTTGAAGACAGGGTCTCTCAGAAACTTACGCTCTAGTGACATGAACCTACACTTTGCCTTTTGTAAAGACTCGCCTAAGACTGAAGGATCTTTCTTCAGCGGCATAGTCACGACAAAGCGTCCGTCGTCTTTGCGATAAGTGTGTTTCTTGAAACTCTGCTCACAGGCACGCTCCTCCGGAGATAAGGAGTGTTTGGCTGCGATGGTGTCTAATTCCCAGAAACGAGATAAGTCTGGATTGGCACTCTCACTTATAAATGACAAATGGGAGAAGAGTGTGACTTATGACGGGCAACGTACCCTGACACTAGCCAACCCAGTTTTGTTTCATATAACTTAGGTTGTTTTTTACCTAAATCGATGGAATTATTGCATAATACGGACCAAAATATTTCGGCTCCAACTAAGATATCTATAGCTGACGGTGTGTTAAAGGAAGGGTCAGCTAAACTTATTCCCAAGGGGATATGAAGGTTTTCAATGTTGATGTATGAAGACGGCAACGTTTGAGTGATCTGAGGTAAAATATGGCAGTCTACAGTAAATGTATAGTTGTCACTATAGTTTGACATAATAGTAAGGCTACAAGACTGTGTACAATGAGAAGAGTTGTTATTTATACCTGTCACGGTGGCGCTCACACTACGTCCACAAAGTGACTCAGCTACGAAGTTACCCGTGATACCGTTGTCGAGCAGAAACAAAATATTTCAAATTTCATTAGTATTGTTACTATGATGATTATGTAAAATTTCATATTTGATTTGGTCATGTGTTTACCTAACCTTTATTATACTTATGGGTCGGACAGGGTTTTCTTTACATATTGTATACAAATAAAGCCGATTCCTTTGTAAATAAACTAAACTACATTTAAACTTCATTTCTTCGGTGGTAGGCCATAACATCGGCCGCCGGCAGAAGTTACCACCCACCAGACAAAGCCTTGCCGCCAAGCG
Source organism: Sesamia inferens (assembly GCA_037179545.1). NCBI lineage: Eukaryota > Metazoa > Arthropoda > Insecta > Lepidoptera > Noctuidae > Sesamia > Sesamia inferens. The sequence continues at coordinate 22,378,468 of CM073934.1, read as the reverse complement.
ATTTGTCGTGTTCCGGCATGATGTCTGTTGAAGCCGTACGGGCACTGCACTCGGGCAGTCCGCACGTTTCCTTTGCTGTCGATCACTCTCACGACCGCTGTGGAAAGCAAAACATTCGGAGGAGTAGTAAACTGTTGAACATTAGTTGAACCGGCAAAGTTATTGACGGGCATAACTGGTTCTGGAATAGGGGTTGTTTCTCCATGCAAATGAAGTAGCGTACTGTGCTTTTTCTTGCAATATTTGCAAGGAACGAGATTGCATTTTGATTCTACATGCCCTGGTCGAAGGCAATTAAGGCATACTTTTGCTTTCTTGACCTTTTGTATACGAGCTTCAACAGTCAGGGCTCTAAAGGCTTCACAGTTGAATAAATAATGAGTGTGATTGCACATAGGACATGTAAACATTTTCTTATTATTATTGTAATTTTTATTTTTATAGCTATTATCATTTGTGTTTGAATTTGACTTTTTAGTTGTAAGTATATTGGAATTATGTTTGTTAGTCTCTGTATGCTGTTCTCTAGAATTTTTTCCTTCATGTTCCTGTAAAGTTTCCAACAAATCTGCTCTGTTACTAAGAAAATTTATAAATAATTCTAATGTGGGTGGATTGTCAAGTGTGTTTCGATGTTCTTCCCATTCCCTACGTGTGATACTGTCAAGTTTTTCGGACATGATATAAATTATGAGGGTATCTTGTAAACTAAATTCCGTGTCTTGACCTAAGTTAACAAAGCGCGAAGGTTTTTATTTGTAACGTCTATAAGGTGACGAATAGAAGAACACGATTCACTGTGCATGTGTTCAATCTTGAATAGCGCCTGAACATGATTATTTACAAGCAACCTTTTGTTATCGTATCTTTTACATAACAGATTCCAAGCTGACTCATAATTCTGAGCTTTAAAATCTAAGTTGTCCATAACCAGCAACACGCTACCCTTAAGTGAAGCTCGTAGGTAGTGCAACTTATTAATGTTGTCAATGTCCGACCGTGAATGTATCAATGATATGTAAGTGTCCCTAAATTCAAGCCAGTGCTGATAGTGACCTTGAAAAACAGGTAAATTGATTCTTGGCAACCTCACACAATTCTACTTAAGACCACCTGCCTGTACATCCTCGTCACCCGTCACAGAACCATCCAGAAGTTTGACAGACTGGGGACGGGCACCAAGTAAACTCCGTACCAAGGCCACCAGCCTATAGTATTGGTTTTCGAACTGCTCACGCTCCTCGCTCTCATCATCAGGGGTCTCCACCAACAGCTCGATGTCACTCTGTAATTTGTCGAAATCCACATATAAGCTATCGAACTTATTAAATCTAGTTTCTAAATCTAAAAGTTGTAAGCTACTAAGTTCGTTGCAACTTTTGATTGTGTTAAGGTAGTTGCTAAAAATAGTGAGCTTAGATTTCATACAGCTGCGTCTTTTAAAAAGTTTTTCAACTTTTTCGTCAGACATAGCGATAAAACGTAAAAGCAAACTCACAAGCGAACAAATGCGAAATATGAAACAAGCTTTATAAAAAAAACAAGACAAAAATATAAATAGTAAGTAGCTTGTTATTGAGTTACGTATGACTCAACGGTGCGAACAAAGAAACACCTGATGCGCAGGTACCCACACCGGTTTGTTATCAAGCGATCAGCTGTTTGTAGATAAGAAGAGAATGATTTTTTTTAACAGATGGGTGATGTTTTGTAGCTTTATAAGCAGTATAATTGAACTTTAAGAAATTTAAGGCTGTAACTATGATATTTGACAAAAACGTCTTTTGAAGCAAATTGAAAGCACTCACTTAAATATTGCTATTTAAACAGGAAACAGGAAAAAATAAATAAGGGAAAAATTGGAACGAACTCACAGAACAACTATACCGTCCACAAGGTATCGATGAGAGTGCAAATTCGATCTTCTTTGTCCTTGCTTGACGATGACTCAGCTTTCGGCGGTTGCAAGAGCGATCACCTCTGGATTACGTCTTCCTCTGGGCGGGTTACGGTAGCAATGCGAAGCCAATCCGACGGGAAATTGATGACTCCTGCCTGGAAATGTCGCTGCTGAAGACCGTTACCGAAGAGCCTCGAGTTTGAAATTTCTCCAAGACCGTTACGAGATCCTTGAAGGACCAATGTTTAAGGAGTAATGAAATAATAGACTGTATTTGAAAGGTCTGGTATATTGCCGTTGATAATAAATTCGATATTATAACAAAATCCCGGACAAACAATTATTAATATTTAAAGGAGGTATGTGTGGCGGCGAAGAGGAGAGAAGACGCAGCAGCCAAGGGTTTTTTAGCGAGGTGTTCTTCCTCTTAGCCCCACTCGTTTGCCCGGAAGCAAACGGGGCCCCCAGCTCCTGTCAGTGAGGAGACCGGGTTGCCCGACGGTGACCCGGAGTTCGGGTCACGTCAGCCACCTGGAGTGGTGGCCGACCCGCCGCACGTGATCGCCGAAGCGGTCCCCACTTCTGGTTTTGGTCCGCGCCGGTAAACCGGTAACCCCCATATCGGGGGGCCGTTCCCCTATCCGCCACCCGGGGACGCGTCCGATGGCAGGCCAGAAACTGCACACGGAAATAAGGTAGGATCCTTTTTTTTTTTTTTTTGACGCTGTGCTGCGTCTTCTCGCACATAATGACGTACCCAGCCGGGCCCCTCCCTATGGAGGGCCCACTGTGGGCCCACCTTCTGGCGGGAATCGCCGGCGGGGGATTGGTAAGCAAGCTCTGCTATTTCCTATGACCCCGCCACTAAGGCGATGTTGGTGTGCCGCTGTTCGGTTTTAGTGGGTATTCCCGGCTTCGGCTGGGCGAGTCCCACACACGCCCTTCGGGGTATGGTGCGTAAATGTCATTTCCACAGCGTCAAAAAAAAAAAAAAAAAGGATCCTACCTTATTTCCGTGTGCAGTTTCTGGCCTGCCATCGGACGCGTCCCCAGGTGGCAGATAGGGGAACGGCCCCCAGATATGGGGGTTACCGGTTTACCGGCGCGGACCAAAACCAGAAGTGGGGACCGCTTCGGCGGTCACACGTGCGGCGGGTCGGCCACCACTCCAGGTGGCTGACGTAACCCGAACTCCGGGTCACTGTCGGGCAACCCGGTCTCCTCATTGAGAGGAGCTGGGGGCCCCGTTTGCTTCCGGGCAAACGAGTGGGGCTAAGAGGAAGGACACCTCGCTTAAAAACCCTTGGCTGCTGCGTCTTCTCGCACAAAATGACGTACCCAGCCGGGCCCCTCCCTATGGAGGGCCCACTGTGGGCCCACCTTCTGGCGGGAATCGCCGGCGGGGGATTGGTAAGCAGGCTCTGCTATTTCCTATGACCCCGCCACTAAGGCGATGTTGGTGTGCCGCTGTTCGGGTTTAGTGGGTATTCCCGGCTTCGGCTGGGCGAGAAACAAAGCATTCCCACAACGAAAAAAAAAAAAGGATAAATAAGGATAAGTTAGGATATAAACTGAAGAAAAAAGTTACTTAAGACTAGGCTGTATGGCTTACTATGCCTTTGCCTTTTCCGTTCCTCTGAACGGAAAGAAGTAAAAAAAAAATGAGTAGTGATAGTGACAGTTGCAGTTGTTATTTTAATGACAGTGACTGTCGACTCGCATTAATAGAAAAATCTTACTATAGATTTATTGTAGGGATGGCGATTCTTTTCGAAAAAAATCGATTTTTAAATCGATTCGAATCGTGACCTAATGAATCGATTCACAAAAAAATCGAGATCTAAAAGATCGATCTCCGATTAATCGATCTTTTTTCAATTTTTTTTTAAATAATATTTCGTTGAAAACAAGGTACATATTATAATCAAACGATCCCTTAGCAATAAAATCAGGTATTTCGATAATAAAAAATATTTTTACTACCATATCAAACGAACAGATAAATTATAAAACAAGGCATTTATTTTCTACAGTTAGAAAACACAGTGAAGAAAATTGTTACAAAGTAAAGAAAAAGTTAAAGTTACGGACAATGTAGCTTATAGTTCCCAATGCTTCATATCTAAACTTTTCAAAAACAGCAGTCTATCCAGTCTACAAGGATCCAAGCGATTTCGCTCATCTGTTGCGATGTTGCCGGCCATTGAGAAAAGGCGTTCACAGGGAACAGATGATCCTACGATACTCATGTACATCATGGCTATTGAATAGACTCGATGGTAAATAGAGTGTTTTTGTTCTTGCCAGTAGAGAATAGGATCATAATTTAGGTGCACGACTGACTGCGATAAATAGTGTTTAAATTCTTCGTTTAAGCCTTGACTTTCCTGTGCATTCGTATTATATAAAGAGAGTTGCTTTTTCACAAGCAACTTATGAAAATCCTAAATTCCTTTTTTCATATTATTACCAGTCTCTTCAATGGCATCGACTTCTTCGTTATTATTTCGTGGAAGTTGTTGCCGCGTTATATCTAAAATTGAAGTGTTTATTCTATTTATGGTTCGAGAACAGGCGACATAGTCAGTAAAATGAATTTTTTTTAAATCGAGGATCTAAAATGGTCGCAGCAGCTAACAAATGAACTTGTTCGACACTTCCAAATCTTTTTTTAAGGCCGTCCACTATTAAAGTTCGTGTTTTAGCACCAATATCGGTTGAATTTGGTATAATTTTACTGGCTGTAACGTAATTGTAAATAGTTTATACCAAAAAAAAAAATCGAATGTCGATTTTCAAGGTAGAAAAATCGATTCGCTGAATCGATTCAGTTCTACAAATCGATTTAAAAATCGATCTTTTTGGCCTGAAAAATCGATTCTTCGATTAATCGATCTCAGATCGCCATCCCTAATTTATTGAAACTCGCGTCTGTTTTGGACGTGATATTTTATTAATTATTGAAAGTTAAATGGTTTCAAGAGCTGAAACATAATTTTTCTTATTTTCACATGTACAAGTCTCAATTATGGCTTCTGCAAACCTAAACCTTTTATGCAATTCTCTAAACAAATTGAGGTTATAAAATACTCTTTCTAATTCATATGATAATGTTTTAACATCCAAATTTCCAGCTTTTTGACTCATTTATTAATTAATATTTTCTAGGATAGATCATATCTTCACACGGTCTTTTCAAAAACCTAGATTTAGACCACCGTATTGGTATGCACCTAAAGAAAGAGCGGTATGTATTTATATATAAGTATTATGTATTTATTGAGGATCTCTAAAAACTGATGATAAAGTACCAAAAATTAAACGTTTTTGTGTGCTTATAATTTTATTTATATTTTTAATTTCAGGCTTCAGAGGAATTTTTAACTCAAGAAAATGAACATTTTATTGAAGAAGTGATGCAGGATCAACTGCGTCGCCAAACCTCAGTGCAGTCACCTCTGCAAAATATTGAATTGAACAAAACAGCTGAGTGGAACCCACTAACCCGCAGAGTAGGGCTTATAGCTCGTAAAATAGGCAATTATCCTCTTTGGTCCAAGGATGGAAGAAAAATGCAGACAACATTATTACAGGTACAATGCATCATACATTTTGTTTGTGAATAAAACATTGACAGGGCCCTTGTTTTGTGTAATATAAAAAAGGTATGTAATAATATTGTTATTTATTTTATCTGATTACAAAATTTGTGTATTAATTTTAGGTTGTGGATAACCATGTTATAAAATATATTCCTCCAGAAGAATTTAATCCAATGAAGACCTCTGGGGCAACTTTGTGGAAAGAAAAAAGGAGGTTGGGATGCTTGTTAGTTGGGTCTGAAACCATAGATCCTAGCACTGTTACGAAAGAGTACTGTGGATTATTCAATGATGCTGGCATGCTGCCCAAGAGGCACTTATGCAGATTTATGGTATCACCAGAGGCTTATATAGCACCTGGAACACCATTGTTTGCTACTCACTTTAGAGTTGGTGACTACATTGATGTACGAGCAAAAACGTAAGTCAAATGGAAATTATTTACAGGTAGAATTGTTTAAGCTCTTGTACCCATAAGAATCTGAACTGATTTGCAAATCTCCATCACTAATAGACCTATGTCTCGCTAAATAATTTTAATCCATACTCATCATCTCAGCGTTTATCCCGGTTGCATCCGCGGCTTTCTTGTTGGAGCCCACCCTCTTGCTCAATTTCTTCAATTTCGCTCGATCTTTAGCATCCTGTGCTGTGAGATTGTTAGCACGCATATCATCTCTTACAATGTCAAGCCAGCACTTCTCTGGTCTACCCTGCTTGTTCCGGCCCGGCGGAGGCGCCATGGCAAGGCATTTGTGACCCACGTAACTTGCCGGTTTTCGTAAGATTTGACCGGACCAACGTAGGCGACCCTCCTGCAGTTTGTCCGCTATGTCACGGACATGAAGACTGCCACGGATGCGGGAGTTCCTGATGCGGTAATTCCGCATAACTCCACACATCCACCGCAGCATATTCATCCCCGTGACACGCAGCTCCTGCTTGTGTCGCTCAAGCACAGGCCACGCCTCACTGCCATACAGGAGAACAGATCTAATGATGGTCTTATAGACCTGCCCCTTAAGCTTAACCGCATTTTAGGTGACACCTGTCACCTCACGCCATTTTTCCCAATCTGCGGAAATACGTGCCCTGACGTCGCAATCAATGTCGCAGGACGCGTAGAGTACAGACCCCACGTATTTAAACTGGTCTGTGCACTCGACCATGTCTCCGCCTATGCGCACAGACATGGGTTCTGTCGTGTTGCTAGCCATATACACTCGAGCGAGTCCTTCCACACATTCACACACCGCACCAACCAATCCGTGTCCGCGTCCGCTAGTGCTATATCGTTAGCATACATAAGCAACCAAGAAGATTGTTCATGTGAATCCCTAATGCTATCCAACAAGACGTCTAATACACGCTGAACAGAAACGGACTATGGACGCAACCTTGTTGGACTCCGACGGTGACGGGGAAGGGTTTAGTGTCACCAACAGCGGTCCTAACAATGGAATCGGAATTGAGGTACATGTCTCGAATTACCTTTCTCCCTTTGGACCTCAGTGCCTACCAGATCACCCTCCGAGGGACACAGTCGAAGGCCTTATGCATATCAATAAAGAGCATATGCACAGGCGTGTTCTTCGATCTGTATCTCTCCATGGCGATCCTTAGTGCGAAGATAGGATCCATGGTTCCGTACCCTGGACGAAACCCATATTGACACTCCGAGACAGCACACTCCTGCCGGATCCGGTAGTCTATAATCCTCTCAAAGATCTTCATGGTGTGGGACATGACCCTTATATCGCGATAGTTGCCACACTCCTGTACCGAGCCCTGAAGAAGACTGGAATAATAATACTCAGTCTCCATTCGCTCGGATTTTTTTCGATCAGGAGCATGCGGTTCTAAAAGTTAGTTAACATGCCCAACGCGAGGAACCAACGCCTTCCAGGCCTCAATGGCGACTCCGTCAGTTCCGACTTCCGATTCGCCATGCGACGAAGAGCCGTATGGACTTCTTCCGGCGGTATCGGGGGCACTAATCCAAGATTTGGAGGTAGTTCCGGTGTCTGCACCTCTTGGTTCTGCTTATTCAGCAGCTCGTGGAAGTACGAGCGCCATCTCTACTTCACCGCAAGGTCTTCGCATAGTAGGTACTTAATTTTCTTTCTAACAGGGTCTTTTACACAGCGGCACTTGGATATATCCTGTGCCGCTTTGACCCTGGAACGTGCCAACTTGTAAATGAGCTTTTGCCCTTCAGACGATTCCAACTTCTCGTAGAGCCGTTGCAAGTGATCTCGTCTGGCTCTGGCTACAGCTCTATTAGTGGCACGTTTGGCAACCTTGTATGCGTCGCGATCTTCAGGGGATCCGGTCACTTGCCACGTTTTGAAGACGGTTTTCTTCACCTTAGTCTCCCTCTGGACTGTGTCGTCCCACCACCAGGTCTTCACTCCTTGTCACGTTTGCGGCCGCTCTTGGAGCCTTTTACACAAATCTAAATCTTTCATACAACAAATCTAATAAAAAAAAAATTTTTGTTATTAGATTTGTCTTGACCCCATGAGTGACAGTCCAGACTGTCAATTAGCCTAATTGACTATGTAAACATAATTGAATTATGCATAGGGTTCCGTAGCAAAAATAGAACACTTATAATTTCGTAATTCACGTCTAGATTAGATAACCACTTAGCTTATCAAATAAAACTGGAAGCAACATCTATTTCAGAATGGATCGTGGATTCCAAGGAGTAATGAAGCGTTGGGGATTTAAAGGAATGCCAGCATCACATGGTGTCACCAAAACTCATAGAAGACCGGGAAATATTGGCAGTGGAGGTGAAAAAGCAAGAGTGTGGCCTGGTACTAAGATGCCTGGGCACATGGGGAACAGGTATTTTGATTTATATTGCAGAAACATGAGAAATAACTTATTTGCTTGGTAAAATCGAAACATAAATAGATGCTGTTATGGTAATAATATGTCAACAATTTTCTAATGTTTGATTCCCTCATCCTGGCAACTATTGAAGTGAAAACTTCCATCATTGTGATTTGAATGTCACTAACATACATTTTACATGTCTCTAATGAGACAAATGTAGAAATAAAATACGAATGAAAAGTAAACTTAATTATATTCATTATAAATATTTAAGACTGAAAAAACTGGATCCTACTTTTTCTAAATTTTTATATTAGTCGGATCTCACCCCCGCAATAAGCATGCTCAACAGCTTTCAGTAGCCTTCCTACCACTCCATGTAAATACGTGTACGTTCGCGCAGCGGAATTTTGTTGAATTTAAATTTTTAATTGTGCATATATTTAGTGTATGACGTCGTATAATTGTGTATGGTAAAAAAAACGAGTGTGCTTATGACCACACGACTGAAGTGAAACTTCTTTCGCTCCATCTGTATGTATATATATATGTGTGTTTGTACAATATATACATGTATACACATATACATATATTAATTTTCTATAAATATTTAAATTTATTTCATGGTTTCATTGGTAAATTAAAACTCGTTGTAGACCTTGTAGTACCAAGCTCGCGCCACGGGCGCCTCTGTGCTTATATCCCCCACTTAACTTCCGTTCGCCTTGCCCGATCACTTTTCGTAACGCTTACGTCACGCGTTCGCCAGTTTACTCCCCAAGTCAAGCGTGCGTAAAGAAGTTTCACTTCAAAAACTCGTTGTAGACCTTGTAGTACCAAGCTCGCGCCACGGGCGCCTCTGTGCTTATATACCTCACTTAAGTTCTGTTCGCCTTGCCCGATCACTGACTGGCAGGGGCGTGCACAAAGATTTTATTGGGGGTATGCATAAATATACCTACTATCCAAATCTCTGTGCTTATATATGGTAAAACTTAAAAAACGTAACTTAGACGTAGTTTCAATTTAACATAGTCGCGTACTTTTTCGCATGTCAACATTGAATTGATGTTTGTGCGTGGCTACAATGAACATCTAAGTATGTGATTGATGATAAGAACAAGTCAAATAAATGATATACGTGGGGTATTAGGTATTTTTTATTTGCCCAGATGAATACAATGAAATCATCATCATCTCAGGGTTAATACCAGTCGCATCCAAAGCTTTGGAATCTGGGGTCCGCTTTTCCAGTCTAATTGCTGATTTTGGCGAAATTTCGACAATTTCCGTGAAGCGACTGCCGTCTGACCTCCACAACGCGAAGGCAATATCGAAGCATTGAAGTTAGACCAATTGTTGGACTTTTGTGGGCTCCAACAACCCGTAACGACTGCCACTAGATGTTCGCATGGCAACCGAAACCAACGGCTTAACGTGCTTTCCGAGATACGACCAGACCAGTGCAAATATTCATATTCATGCATACAAATACACTGCGCGAGGATCGAACCCGCGCCTCCTTACGCAGCGGCCGCGTTCGCTACCGCTACGCCATGTAGGCTGTCAAAATACAATGAAATGGTATTACTAACTCAACTGTAAATAAGTAATAATTTATTTCTCAAAAAACAAAAAAAAAAATATTTCACTATCTATAAATTAAATCAACGCGCCTATCTATTTTTAAATAACTCTGTAAAAATCAAATATATATAAGATCGTTTTGAAATCGCTAAAAGTTCTTTTAAAATGGACAGATAGACAAATCTATGAGTCTGCTTTGGCTTTTCATAAATATGCGTAATGCACTACTCATTGGAATCATAACTATTAAATTTTGCTAATTTGTAAACTTCTAAATAACTTAACGTAACTTTTAAATTTATAACGTCGAACTGTCAAAGCCGTGTTTTAAAATAATATACCTATACGAGAAACAAAACAATTTATTTGTACACACTACACAACCTGCTAACCACATATAATTATCATAATACTTTTTATAAAGACAACCTTTCTTTTGTGTTAAACCAAAAACTCTAAAATAAATGAATATTCAATTCCGCTTAAAACAATCAATACATATTTAACCCAAAAACACCAATAATGAAACAACATAAGCTGCTAAAATAAAAAGGTATTTGAACGAACAACAATCATGCTATATTTCTGAACTTCTTAAATTCGTCGCATTATTAGAAGCTGTGCTTTAAACCCAAAGAAATTTCACGCACACGTACACAACAGTTTAGGCACACAAGCAAATAATTTTATACACAGACAGATACGGAAGAGGCACATTTTGTTTATGCTTACGCCGTAAGAGGCGCGGGTGTCGCGCCTAAGGCAACTAATGTGTCTCGTTAGCACTAGGCCCAATAGATGGCAGTGTTATCAATAACTGATTAACAAAGTCTTTTAGTTTTAACTTTGTAGTATATAAATTATTTTACAGTATATTATAATTTTAGAAGACTATTAGGGTATGCAGAGCTTTTCTGCTTGTAAGGAGCGCACGCGCCTGCTGACTGGACAAGTGGATTCCCTCGGGGCCAAAAGGTCGGACTCTTCCTCCTGATTCAGGGGACCCCAAACTCGGGTAGTCCACGACCTCTGGTTCCCGAGATAATCCACAGGGGGGTGAGGTAACTAAAGGGGGTCGGGAGGGGGGGGGGGTTGGATTCCCTCGGGGCCAAAAGGTCGGGCTCTTCCTCCTGAATCAGGGGACCCCAAACTCGGGTAGTCCACGACCTCTGGTTCCCGAGATAATCCACGGGGGGGTGACGTAATTAAAGGGGGTCGGGGGGGATAGGTTTCGTGGGGTTGCGGGAGGGAGGGGGGAGGGGGTGGATTCCCTCGGGGCCAAACGGTCGGGCTCCTCCTCCTGATTCAGGGGGACCCCAAACCCGGGTTGTCCACGACCTCTGGTTCCCGAGATAATCCACGGGGGGGGTGACGTAACTAAAGGGGGTCGGGGGGGATAGGTTGCGGGAGGGAGGGGGGTGGATTCCCTCGGGGCCAAACGGTCGGGCTCCTCCTCCTGATTCAGGGGACCCCAAACTCGGGTAGTCCACGACCTCTGGTTCCCGAGCTAATCCACGGGGGGTGAGGTAATCAATGAGGGGGTCGGGGGGGGGGTAGTTTCGTGGGGATATTAAGGGGTGAGGGGGGGGGGGGGGGTAAGGGGGGATACAGGAGGGACTGTGAAGTAGGCGGTACCGAATTTTATGTTAACTGACCCCTTAATGGTTGTCAGTCAACATAAAATTTAATGTATAGTGTTAAGTGTAAATAAATAAATAAATAAGTGTATCCGTGTCTCAAGACTTAAAGCTAAAGACATTATAGAATCTTTTAAGGATCTTGATGTAAAAAAAACTGCCGATCATTGGGGTTTGTCAGTATATACTGTAGCTTCAATAATAGATGTTATCGCACCTTTCTTAGCAATTGTTTTTAATTCTTGTGTCACATCTGGTATATTTCCTGATTTGATGAAACTTAGCAAAGTAATTCCACTGTTCAAATCTGGTAGTACAACTGATCCCACGAATTTTCGGCCAATTTCTATATTACCAACTTTGAGCAAAATTTTTGAAAAATTAATTTTGAAACAGTTGTTGAGACACTTCAACTTATATAATTTATTGCACGTGAAACAATTTGGTTTTACAAAGGGTCGTTCAACTACCGATGCGGGCGTGGCGTTGCTAAAGAACATATTTGGGGCCTGGGAGGAATCGCAAGATGCTCTTGGTATTTTTTGTGATTTGTCCAAGGCCTTTGATTGCGTACATCACGATACTCTTATTAGGAAACTGTACCATTATGGTTTAAGGGACAGAGCTCTCGACCTTCTGACTTCTTATCTGAATAATCGAATTCAGAGGGTTGATGTTAATGGCAACAAATCTGCAGGATCTGAGGTCACCATGGGCGTTCCGCAGGGCTCAATTCTAGGTCCTTTCTTGTTTTTAATTTATATTAATGACTTACCTCATCACTTGAGGGATAATCACAACATAGTATTGTTCGCGGATGACACTTCTCTTATTTTTAAAGTCAAGCGTCAGCTAGCAAATTTTGACGAAGTTAACAATGCACTTTCGAAAGTTGTCCATTGGTTTAATGTAAATAACCTTCTTTTGAATGAAAAAAAAAACTAAATTCATTAAATTTTCTACGCCAAATGTCAGGCAGTTAAGTACCAATGTTCAACTGAATGGAGTAGAGTTGATCCCTGTCGAGTCGACAGTTTTTCTTGGATTGACTATTGACTCCAAGTTACAATGGGGTCCTCACATTGAGAAGCTGTCGGGTAGACTCAGTTCTGCCGCTTATGCTGTTAAGAAAATTAGACAGATAACTGATGTGAATACAGCCAGAATTGTTTATTTTAGTTATTTTCATAGTCTTATGACTTATGGGATTCTTCTCTGGGGAACTTGTGCGGACATCAATACCATCTTTGTTTTACAGAATAGGGCTGTTCGAGCCATTTACAACCTTGGTCCTAGAGATTCTCTTAGAGAAAAATTCAGAGAGGTGAACATTCTGACTGTAGCTTCGCAATATATATTTGAAAATCTTATGTATGTACATAAAAATATATCTAATTTTAAGAAAATAAGCGATATTCATAATATAAATACCAGGAACAAACACAATCTTGCTGTACATCACACTCGTCTCCACAGAGTAGGCAACTCGTTCATGGGTCAATGTATACACTTTTACAACAAGCTTCCCATGGACATTCGAAACTTACCCATTAAACGATATAAAACCTATATAAAGGCCAAACTTTGCAAAAAGGGGTATTATAAAATCTCAGATTATTTAGAGGATAGAGAGGCTTGGGACTCAGCTGCTCGCTCTGTTAAGCATTGTTATTAAGCAATATGCGTAATTATAACGTAAATTATTGTAAACATTTTCATTTTTAATGTCTGGACTTTAAAAAAAAAAAATGGAGCCGTCACGGGACGCCTGGTAGATGTGAAACATCGACGTTATTTAGTAAAAGTAGTATGCAGAAAAGAACAGATTGTGGTAGGAACTAAAAATGTCAATAAAATAAAATAAAAAATATAACGATTTTTTTTTCTAGATAACGATGATTTTTTATTAAATAAACATTCATTTTCATTGAATACAAAAATTTACATATTTATTTTAAATCGAAACTACTCAATTAGTTTAATCAGTGACTTCGGTAATAGTTACATTCGATGTTGCCTCTGAGAACGGTATTACTGTGACAATTGGTCGATGGTAACTGAAGTACGATACGAAAGTATTGGACATAACATTATTAAGATATCTAATAAATACAGCATCTATTGTCAAGAATCTTAGCTAGTTATTTCAATATACTACTAAAGATCGTAAATTATAAATATAAATAATGAATGTTTCACTATAAACTCCATTATGATTAGAAAAATTAATTAATTTTTTAAAGTTTAAATTAATAACAAATAAGAAAAAGATTCGTGCGCTGCACGCCATCAGCTGATTTTAAAATAAAGTTCTATCAGTCTTAATAAATTTATTCTCTAAGCAATTGTTTTAATGCATTAATTTCAATAAGAATGAAATTAAAATTAATAATTAATTTAAAAACATGATATGCAATGAAATTTATGTGAATTTTAATCTACCTAGAGAGTAGATTTTACATTTACTGGCGCTCAATACACACCAAATATACGCGTGCTAAATGCACAGATAAATGCATACTTTAATTATAAAAATATAATTAACTTACTGATGACTTGATAATGTGTCATAGTGTGATTTTGCTTTCTTTGCAGGAGGCTGATCACTTCGACTCTCTAAATTATCACGGTCAGACATTTTATTATCAGAACAGAAAAATGATTTATTTACCAGAAAAACACAGGTTATGAGTACTGTAATAAACAGAGTATACACTATAGGTATCCGAGCTCAGTGGAGCGAAAGAGATGGCTTAACGCCGGATCGAGTGAGAAACGCACAGTCGATTCCGAGCTCAGTGGAGCGAAAGAGATGGCTTAACGCCGGATCGAGTGAGAGAGAAACGCACAGTCGATGCGTCGCCACGCCAGAAATCGGTCTCACGTGCGCCTATAGATGTTTCACATCAAAAAGACGATGATCCCCGAGTTTGTTTCGGCTATTTCTTCTCAGAGGTAGTCAGTTAGGAAATGCCGGAAAAAAAAATCATATGTATAACATCGGTGATCCTACTTGCTTAATAAACGATTTCATTTCAAAATTTAAAAAAAAAAAAAAAATTGCATAGATCTTCTATTTTTATTGAAAAAAAAAAACTCGTTGGAGACCTTGTAGTACCAAGCTCGCGCCACAGGCGCCTCTGTGGTTATATCTTAACTTCCGTTAACTTCCCCACTTAACTTCCGTTCGCCTTGCCCGATCAATTTTCGTAACGCTTTCGCCAGCTTACTCCCCAAGTCAAGCGTGCGTAAAGAAGTTTCACTTCAAAAAAATTGTGCATGCAGCCATTGTAGAGAAATTCCCCAAAAACTGATGCCGCTGGGCGAACGTTGTCCTGGCGAAACTTTTTTAATCCATAGACTTTAGAAGAAGAGGCGTGTCCGTGTGTGTTTTTTGTTTCCAGCCAGCCCAGCTAGCCCCTTCATCTTTAAATGATTTTACTTAATCATTTAATATTTATTTTTAGATGGCGGATACTACGTGGTGTGAAGATTCTACGTATAAACACAAAGCATAATGTGATCTGGACATTAGGTGTAGCTTTACCCGGAGAAACGGGTGCAATGTGCTATTTATTTGACACAGTGCTTCCATTGAAAAAACACAAGACATCACCCGCTTTTCCTACTCAACCATTTATTGAGGATTTGCCATTGGAATATTATGATGATTCTATCCAACCCTTCGAGGAGCAGTCAATTTCTTTTGAAGAAAATTAGAAGTCCGGAATTTAATCATAGGAAAAAGATGCCTATGTAATGAATAGAAGCTAAACTAGGCGTATACTACGCCCTGAAGTCGTAGGCTATTAGTCTTATCGCATTTAAAGCGTATCTCTTATTATGAATAAAAGTATCGTTTCCTTTTTATGGTCGGGATTCCAGTAAACATTGCTACTGTTCATGTGCCAGATTGTCACCGAAGTGGTCATTGAGGATAATATAATAATGAAATACATTTTGGCAGAAATATTTTTTATTGAATTCATCATTCTCTAATTTACGTCTTAATAAAGAGAATCACTTATAAATACTTAAATTAGTACAAGTGTTAATCATACATACCACTAAAATTGTATTCGCTAAAGCTGTAATTCGAGGATGCAACACAGTGATAAATTGTCGAAAGTCAACTTGACCACTACTATTCACTCATGCATGACCGAGGGCTCAAACTATCATTTATCTTCTGTCCATTATGCTCTAAAACTTATAAGTTAGTCTAGTCTGTGAACAAGGGAATCGGCGCTATTGCCAAATTACAGGTATTCGTTAGGTTAGATGCTAGAAGCACAGGACTATCGAATACTCCCATCGATCAATAGGCCTGTGACCAAACAAGATAACCGCCGGTGGAGCGGAACCCGCAAACAACCGCGCACACCGCGGGCGTAAAACGCGTCGTGAAATGTGCTTTAATTTTTTACATATATATTTGCAATCTGCAGAAGCTGCGGGCCCGCCACGGCGGATGCGGGTCAGAACCGCTCCGTGAGTTCTTAGCCTTATTGTCATGCAGTTTGCGCCCGCGCCATGCCAGACACGCATGCTTGTTGCCAGGCGCGCATGACGATAAATTTATGTTACGATAGGTGTGCCTGACCAGCACGCGGGCGCACGACGCACAATTTCATACACATGCGCGAACTTCCCGCACTACAATATCTCTTGCCAACTTACGTGCCGTACCGTCGTCACTTTCCTTGCCTATTCTCTATAAGAATCTACTACGCTTTGGAATAGGCAACGAATTTCACATTTCTCTCTAACAGACCAGACTGACTATAATTGGTTTACTTCAAATAAATACTTTTAATTTAAATAAAGAAAATGTTTGAATATCTTTCACATTCCCCCTTATTAGTAACAAATGATAGACTCGCATCACAAATTTTGAGACATAATAATATCACATAATTGTTTTCATGAACTGGCTTGTTGTGGCCAAGGTCAATTTGGGGGCATGGCATGGACAAAGACGGTAACACGCTAAAACGTTTTTAGGGGCCCACTTCAATTATGATCGTCGATATAACTAGGTACTTACTAATGTATATTTAGATCTACAGATAAACGCCTATCAGTACAGAACCATTTAAATATAATTTATAATGCCTTGTTAACAATATTATTAACAGTAAGTCCGCTTTACCACTGTTACGGACCCCGCAGACTAAACACAATGGGAAGTCTGCGGAGTTGAAAAATAAATTGCGCTCGTTCAGTCACGTGGGAACCACGAGGCTGTAAATCAAGTTAGTACTTAGATAGGTACTTCTTTCTACTTTCACTGTTGTGAAGGTGGTTGGAAACCATATCCTGGATATGGTTGTGGAGCACCGGGAGGAGGGGCACCAGGTGTTGGTGCACGAGCATATGGGTACGGAGACGGAGGATATTGAGTTGGAGGATATCCTTGCTGATAAGCATGTGGGGGATAACCGCCACCTGCAGGAGGATAATTTTGAGGACTTTGTTGGTATGACGCCTGTGGAGGTGGCGCTGTAGAAACAGACGGTGCAGGGCTTCCAGGTTGAGATGATGGATTAGAATAAGGAGGCTGGGTCGCTGGAGGGTAAGGTGACGCTTGTCCAGGAGGGGGATATTGTTGGCCAGGTGGGCCACTTGACGGTGGTGCCCCAGAAGCCACGGAAGTAGGAGGTGCATTATTTCCATGAGAACTAGAATTATATGTTGGAGATTGCGCCGACGGAGATCCATAACCTGAAGCTGGTGGATTTTGTGATGAATATCCAGTAGGCGGAGGTTGAGGAGAACGATTTGGCTGTGACGTGGGAGTTGTACTATAAGCCGATGTAGGTGTAGTATTGGGGAAGGGTTGTGATTGGTAGGGTTGAGGTTGCGATCCAGTAGAATTGTTATAAGTACTAACCCCTACATTAGAATAATTTGAGCCAGTTTGTGATGGTGGATAAGCTGAATTCCCAGTATAAGCTGGTTGTGTTGCTCCACGTACAGGGTAAGGGGTACCAGCAGCAGCAGGACTGCCAGGAGGAGGTGCATAGGGCTGTTGTGCTGATGATGGAGGATAACCTGGGCCTGGGTGTGTTGAAGGTGGATAGTTACTAGGTGAAGTTGTTATAGGGGGACCATAGTTTGAGTTTGAAGGGTAACCCTGTGGTTGTTGAGGAGGATTAGGAGGCCCATATCCTTGACTAGGTGGTCCATACCCTGGTTGTGGAGGGTAAACACCTGGTGCACCTTGATACTGTCCTTGATATTGATTCTGTGGGTATGGTCGTTGACCATAAGATTGTGTTGGTCTTGTTGGTGTCGTTGAAACACCAGGCGGCCTGTAGGATTGCTGAGCTCCACTAGAAACCTCACCACCGCTTGGAGAAGGTGAATTGATAGGAGGTGCTTGCGAGTTTCCAGCAGCTAGCTGATGAGGTGGCTGTGAAAAGCAATTTTAGTGTTAACAAATGGTCCTTAGCACCAATACCCTTATGCAATAACAAACTAAATTTATCAGTGCATCTCATTCCTTTTATTTCATTAAGAAAAGGGCAGAAGATAATTCTTAGTAGAGTTAGTTGCTTAATCCTGTTAAATTATGGTACACAGTCCATGGTTTTTTTTTTATAAAAAACAGTAATCAACAATGGGCACATTAACTTCAGGCACTGACTAATTTGACAGGAGTAAACTAACATTAAAGTCTGTCCTTTTTATAATGGAATAAGATGCACTGCCCTTTAATTTATTTTAGGTGTACAAGGGAATCAAGGCCAATGTCAGCTGTTATATGTACATATTTTTTTTAAAGCATAATCAACCTATGAACATTTTCACTGCCAGGACACAAGCCTCATTTCTTTGAGTAGAAGTAGCATTCAACATGCAGGACCAGTACCATTGATCTTTCCAAAACAAACTAAAAAGAAACTGTAGATAAAAACAATATTACACTGACAGCATAGAAATAAAATTATTACTGGGGATGATGATTATTTTTAACTGTAAAATCAGTTTGTGACAAAGCGCAATGTAACTTGTTTTGAATGTATAAGTCTGAAATCATCAACCTTAAGGTAACAATATCAGACTTATACACACAAGCAGCAAGGGTGGTGATAAAAGCTTGTGCCTTCTCAGTATTAGATTACTACAGTCAAAACTTAACAGGGTATTTTTTATAATGAAGGAGTCCTAAAATAGACACAGTGCATAAAATTTTTAATCATTCCTTTATCATATTCAGTAACAGATAATATGTTTTCATAACACTATCATACTCACTCACATTTTCAATGTACAAACTTGGAACCATAATTAGTTACAGCTATAGATGGGCAATTCACCGGGTTTAAACCCTGTTCTCGGTAAACATCTGATAAACACCAACCACACCAGGTTTAACCTAGTGGATTGCCCATTTATAGAGGTACTCTGGTAATAAAGCTTACACAATATAAATAATGTGCTGTTCAGCTTGGACTTCATTTATATTTACAGTTTGAGACAATAGTGTTAACTTAGAAAGTTAATACTATCATCAGAAATAAGTAGGGAAGTAGTTAATACATATAATTACCGGAAGTATGCTTTGAATATTTTGGTTCACATCTGCGACCGAAGCCAAATAGACCAAATTTCTGTGTAATATTTGTTGATACTGATGGCACTCCATAAGTTGACCTTTGGATTGATATTCTTGAATGGTTTGAATAAGATGAGCGTTTTCATCTAACATCTTCTGAATTTGTGCCGGGCTCAAAGGCGGCCGATTGCCGCGTGCTGCAAATGCTACAGACATATTGCTCTAGTTTCCCACACAAATAGTTCAATGATGAAAAAGATAATTTCGTACTAACGTAGAATTGTCTGAATGTAGATTTCGGCTAATACGAAGAAATCACTTTAACAATATACAAAACAACGCACATTAATTTCAAAACACATAGTATACACAGTATATTCTCGTACTGTATACAGTCATACACTAAACCAAAAAAAACAAGGAAACTGGCCAGACTGCTTAGTTGTATCTTGTACTGTTGTACATAATAGGTAGACACTAAATACTAGATGTAGTAATAGTAATAGTAAAATTAGTAAATAGTAATGTAGTATGTCACAGATTACTAAATCCAATCTTCTGTTGCGTGCCAGGACGCTATGATGGCCGCTTTGACCATAGACAACATATACATATACGAATAGACATGCCATACGCGTATAATCTGCTCTTTTTTTTTTGTTTGAAAAGAGTGAAAGAGATGGCCTACGCTTCCGGTCTAGCACTATCTCTTTTCTCATATAAGATTGGTAATTTTGAGAGAGGTAAAGACACACGAAACTTCATTTCCTCTCTCTTTCGGATTTAAGGCATGTCCATTAGAATATGTCGATGAGTTTAGACCGGTCAAAGATATTATTATTACTCGTAATAATTCTAGGTACATATATTGTAATTTCTTTGCACAAACCGTGGAGTGCCAGAACAAGAAAAAAACTCACTTCAACCAACTTTTCACGAGATTTTTACTAAATCGAAAGGCTGTTCGATGGAGTTTTGACGGGAAAGCTAAGATGAGTGTCACGCGCATTTTTCATTGGACTTTTAAAAATATTTACAGTGTCGTTTACTTAATAAAGGCGCATGATTTATGTAGTAAAAAGTGCATTCAGTAAATAATTCATAAAGAACATTGGAATATCGCAGCATTGTGGCCACTTCATGACTTTGCTCCAAATCTCCCTCATAGACGGTTCACGCGGCCGTCTTTTACAACTGTTATATCCGCCATTATTGTGAAATAAAATTTTCAAAGAATTTTTATAATTTTTACACGTGTTATTGCCAATATTGTGGTATCTATTCCACAGAGGCCAGTGACCAAGAGTTGAGGTTGAATCTCACCTTGAAAAAAAAATGGTTGCCTGTAAAGTCGGTTTTACGGGCGAAGATTTTACGTGACAACGTCTTTTTCTCGGTAGAATATTTATTGATATGAATATAATTAAATTGCACAATAGGAACAAGGAATTGAATGAAAATAAGAATTGCACAAATTTTAACTATAGAAATATATTTTGTTTACTAAAACATCGGTGACTCATCGTAACGTTACCGAGCGTTACACTTTTTCATAAGTGACTCCCAGCCGCAACCTAATTTAAGACGTTGTCACGTCAAAAAAAAGAAGAAGCTAGTATTATTATACTCTTTGAGTGGATGGTTCTTTGGTGGTTGGAGAACCTAGAAGAAATAACTGAAGCCATGTTTATTCACCTTTGTTATGTTTTCCATCTCGCTTACACTTAAATTAAAAGTTGCCGAAATAAAATGAAGTTTTCCTAGTTACCTGATCAAAAATGTACGACAAAAACAGAGAAACTCACTTTTTTAAATATATTGTGAAATCCAGATACAGGTCTTAAAGGTTCTAATTTTTAATAGTTATTCAAAAATTATACATGATATTGTAAAGAAGTTTTTTATTAAAATTATATTTGAGGTGTCTAAAGTTTACCCACATGTAGCATAGAGTTCAAAGCTTGCAACACTGTTGGAAGGCTACTAACAAAAAGGAGTTTTGGCGGGAAAGCGATGATGAGTGCCACGCTCATTTTTCATTGAACTTTTAAAATTATTTATAGTGTCGTTTACTAAATAAAAACGCGTGATTTATGTAGTAAAAAGTGCATTCAGTGAATAATTCATAAAGAACAGTGAAATATTGTAGCTTAGTGGTCACATCATGTCTTTACCCCAAACCCCTTCCTGGTCGGCCACACGTGGGAAACGAAAGGAGACAGGTTAAGTTAAGTTAAGCTAGGATAAGTTTAGGATAAGTTAGGATAAGTTACAAAAGAAGAAGTAAAACTGAAGTGCAAATAAGACATGGCTTAAAGGTCTTAGAAACCAGGCCATAATTTCCCAAAAAAAAAAAAAACTAACAAAAATTGCTATTCCCTAGTAATTAGTATTATTATACTCCACAGAGTACTTTTTATTATATGGAAATAGAGAGCAATCTCGGCTAAATTTCCAGGAAACTGATTCTGCAGCGCCATCTCCATTTTCACGACGGTACTAATATCGTGACGTCATCTAACCATTCTATAATATATGCCTACGTATGCTTATGTATATATATTCATCTAGCTGCACAGCACGGTTGGTAACCTGGTATTTTTTTTTTTTTTTTTTTTTTCAAAAAAGTTTTTATATTTTAATTTACGCAAACAAACAAAAAAATATCAAAATCAAAGCATTTATTTCAAATAAACCAGTTACAGGCACTTTTGAATTGTCAGAAGGTCGGTCAGTCAGTAAGGTGAAGCTAGTCGCCCATTCCAAAGAGTAGGTACCTATGGAGAAGAACGGGCAAGAAACTCCATGGACACTCTTTTAAATTATCAAGCTATTGATACAAATATTTGATTACATCATTCATTTTGAAATCAATCGTGTGAGAACGATGCAGAAATATATTGTACGCTGAGAGCGTCCATTATGGAAAAAAAAAAACTACAATTCAGAATTTAAAATACGCCGTAGCAGCTAAGAGATGACCAGTCCCCTCTGACGGCGTCCGTTCACGAACATGACGTATGGATCAGCATCATTCAGCTCAACCATATTGAAGGGAACCTAATGACCCAACACACACGCCACCACCAGCGAGACATTTGAGTGAGCATGACATACTCTCAACAGCCATAGCACTATCAAGTCAATAAACGACTAACCCAACAAATAGATGCTTTACAGCAAGTAGATCGTGCTCACACGTGTTCCATGCAATTATACAATACTAGGAAATTGAATCTACACAATGCAAAGACAGTTTTGTCCAAGGTTCAGCAGCTCCAACGGTGTTCCCGAATGCTAAGTTTAGCTCCTGTGTAGCTGCACCAGTGCCGAATACCCCTGTCAGCGATGCAATTCCGTAACGTACAATATGCCTGGCTACATAGTGTGTACTGGCTTTGAGTTAAAAAAAAAAGAACAATTGTAAATTTAAACTACAAGAGGAAAAATTAAAGAACAATCAGTGTAAGTATAGAAATCGGACGCAGTTCAAGCCCAAGCCTTTTTGTAGTCAATATAATCCTTAACACTATAAAATGCTTTCTGACAAACTTACGTTTAATGAAGGATTTGAATTTATTTAGGCTCAGATCTTGAACCACCTCTGGAAGCCTATTGTAAAAATGTATACATTGGCATCTAAAAGAGCCACCTATTTTCTTGAGCCTTGTTGTAGGTACAATAAATTTGTGCTTGTTCCTAGTATTTATATTATGGACATCACTGTATTTTTTATACAATTTTATATTTTTATGAGCATACAAAAGATTTTCATAAATATATTGAGACGGCACGGTCAGTACATTAATTTCTTTAAATTTTTCTCTGAGAGAGTGTCTTGGACTTAATTTATAAATTGCATGAACAGCTCGTTTCTGCAAAACAAATATTGCCTAGAAGTTAAATCTATTAAAAAATTAATTAATTTTTCTTTATGTTTTTTACATTTTATAAAATCAAAAGAAACGTACATAAATATAACAGCTTTTACAAAACATTTTAAATTGTCTGCTGTCAGATAATTAATTATTTAATCATAAATTTCCTGGAAATTCGAAACACACTCTACTAATTCAGATGAAGGACTGCAAAGCCAGTTTCGACCACAGTACTCTCTGTACTTTATATATTCAATTTCATTTTTACAAAACAAATTATCATTGCAAGTTTTGCACCCCTTAAATATTGTTTTTTTTCCTTCCCTCAAAAAATAGCCACTCACATATTGCAAAGGCGCAATAATTTTTGGACATTGTTTCAATTTCAGTGATATTAATGAAATTTGTGGCATTTCATTGAAATTTGTCATTTTTGGTTCCTTGCAGTCCTCACTGATAATAAGGGCAAGTAAGGTTTCGTTATTATCTTTTTCACAGTTTCTTCCTGGGGTATGGACACTGGACAAATTATTTACGAGAAGGGTAGCATAGGCTGACTCAAATTGTTCAGGTGTCGGATTATTATTCCGACACCCATGACTTCTTATGGAGCCAAAGAAATTTTCAATGGGATCCTGATTTAAATGTCTCATCCACACAGATGTAATAGAATACTTTTTCTTTAATATTTTTAATAATAACTGAATACCGTCAAGTGTCCATACCCAGTTTAATAACGAAAGTGTTTTGTCAGTTTTCCCTTGGGGATCTACAAATTTCATTTCACTTAATATTTTTTTTGCGTTATTCCAAAATTCATTGTGAATTGATAAGGGCGTCACAGCTTGCTTTAAGGGCTTGGCATAATTTGTGTTTTTTTTATAACTCCCGTTAACGGAGTCGAACAGACTGTCGAAAAACAGCAGGATATTTGCAGTTCCTTGCACGCTGTAGGCAGAATTCCCTTGTCTGTAATTAAACAAAAGGAAATAATATTAAAATCTGTACCAGTAGGCTTTAAAAATGAACTAAGGAATCCATGATCGATAGTATCAGTCGTCAGACTGAAAATGCTTATTATTACTAATATTAAAACTATCCAAGCAAAGGCATTTTCAAATTTATAAATTGTCGTTCGTAGTTGGGCTGGCTGCAAGTAGCACATAAGTTTGGGAAATTTGTAGGACTTGCGGGAGCGTCATCTTTAAGAGTAGGTACACCTATTTTTTTTCTTGATACAACTATGTTAATGGCCTATCTGAGCTCCTTTAGCGCCGCCATTAGAAATAAGTTATTTTTAGCAAAACTGTGACATTCACAAAGGCTGAATTTTAAATAACATCTCCGTTTTGTTAAAAATAATTAATTTCTAATGGCAGCGCTAGTGGAGCTCAGGTAGGCCCTTAATAAGTCAGTCAGTGGTAGTCTATCTTTATATTTCCAGTTTTTTATAATACAATAATTAATAACACTAATAAAATAATCATACCTATTTTTACAATTTATACCTATTTTTCATGTGATTACATCACAATGGTGTAATCACATGAAAGGGAATTGGGCGCTAAAGCCCCTATTATACCTAAGGGCGTTAATACTTCATATAAATTTAATACGGCGCAATCCGCCGTATTGAAAGTTTTAAAATTAAAACTCCGTACATTCTTCAATACAAATTTATCAAGTCTCATAATTCCATAGAGTTTTCTATCCGATTCCTTTATAGATATTCAAATTTTAAATAACTTATAATAATATTGAATTTAATGTTAAAAAGGTGTGATGAAAAACATTGTGTGTCTCACGTACGGGAAAAGTTAAATTTTTTATCTCACCTGCAAGATATCCCATATTCTTTGCTACAGTTTGGCTAAATATCTGCGCAGCAAATTTAACCTTCATCTTAGCAATTTTTTTTTGGATTAACATGGTTGTCTGTCATTTTGGGTATTAGTTTTAGGTTTTTGTATCCCGGATTTTCTTTATGCAACAACTCCAGGTGCTGCCATTTAGCAATTCCTTCCCTGCCGTCAAGTTTATATTTTAAGTCTTTTGTCAGTAAATTGTTTCTTACACACTTCAGCAAATGTGGCGTATCATACAGAGGCACAATTTCTTTGTCAGTAATAATAAAAACATTATCTCTTCCCTCTTTACCTTCTTTTAATAAATTCACTTTGCTTTTATTTATAAGAATTTTTAGAGCAGAACGATTGTTAGCTCCTTGATCGCACACAGTTGCCACTATTTCTAGCCCAGCTGTTTGTAGCTCCAAAATTACTTTTTGTATTTGTTTAGCCAACTCAGGTCCTTTGGTGGCAGCTGATGAAAAAGAATATGATATGGGCTGCTTATAATTTTTCATTAGGCCCCTTATTAAAAATACTTGGGCATGATCAGCATAGTCTTCTTTTGTACTTTCTCCATCAGTAACAAATCCGATCACCTTATCCTTTCTTTCGTTGTACTGGATATTTGCCTTAAGCGACATTTCGTCGAACAGTAATATGCAAAGTTTATCTTCCAGCTTCATTTTTTTTGCTTTCTGGCTTAATTGCGCAAACACTTTTTTATTAAGGCCGGGTTATATATTTACACTATGAAGAACTTTAATTAGTGTTTGAGGTGCAGGAAGAATTAAAATTTTTCTCAAAAATCTGTAAGCTTTAGGGCTTTGTTTAAATATGCTTAATGTCAAAATTTTCTCATCAAGACTAAATCTTCTGCCTTTTCCTATCTTTTTATGTTCTCTGATCTGCATCATTGTCAATATTCTTGCAGCACTTGACAAATTTTCCATTGTTTTCAAAAAATCAGCATTAGTTGAAATATTTTTAGCTGCTTTGATGGTTGCCGACTGTTTTTTTAGTTTATTACGATATTTGCTGAGTCGCACTCGTAATTTTACTAGGTTGCTATATAGCTGTGCCTCTCCCTTAGTCATAGAGTTCTTCTTTGTTTTCTTTGTAGCTGTAAAATACAAAGAGGATAAGTTTAAACTCATGGTTTTCTATTTAGAATTACAACATGTTTTTCAAGGAAAAAGTAGTTTTTCATTACAAAAATAATCATCCATTTTAATTATCGCTCAATCTGAGTGAATAAGTTCTTAATAAACTAGTGCGCTTTACCACCAACGATCGCATCACTGCTTACCATCAGGCGGGATTGCGGTCAAGTGCTAGTTTATAATTAGTAAAAAAAAAATATTGTTTTTTTTATCACAAGGTAAGGAGAATCCGCGAAATCATTGCCCTTTCACAGGCACTAATCTGTGTACTAAATTTTATTGAAATTGGTTCAGCAGTTTTTGTGTGAAAGGGCGACAGAAATACAGATTTACTTTCGCATTTATAATATTAGTAAGGATTCTCTGTTATAAATATGAAAGAGAAGTGGTAAATACTATTTTTTTTTTTTTACTTACTGGTACTAGTAACTTCAGATCAGATTTTTTCCCAAAAAAAGAATAAAAGATTTTTTTTTTCCCTCTTGGGTGTCCACCCCAACTGATGAAGACACGTCGGGGGCGAGGGCTCTGTCCGACTCCTGGAGCACTCAGGTCTTTGCTGTTGTTACTCACCAACATCTCGCCACAAGTTATTATTACTAGTGGCAGAGCTTTTACAATGTAATCTAATTCAATACACTCTAAGATCATGCCCCTTGTCTTAATGCCTCTTACAGCTTACTATGCATCAGAGATCATAAATAACTACTTCTTAGGAATAAGGGCTACCCTAATAAATAAGGATTATACAAGGTGTCTCAAAAGAAAGTTCACATTTAAATCTTTTTTTAAAAGAAAAGTCTTAGCTTTATTGAAAAAATGTTTATTTTATATTGAAGTACACTGTTTGGGAATTTATTTTTTAAAAATAACATCGTCCAAATGTAAACCGTTGCACTCTCGGCATTCATTTAGTCGGGCACTAAAATTGCCTATGACAGCTCGGCAGGTAGTCTCCGTGATGGCTGCCATTTCATGACGGATATTTTCTTTTAATTGTGCCAGGGAAGTCGGTTTATTAGCGTAAACTTTTGATTTGACATAACCCCACAGGAAAAAATCCACTACCTGTGTATATTATGTTGGAAATACCTGCTGGTACTGTTTGTAGGCTTCCTGTTTGTTGTTGCATGTCATTTAAAGATGCAGAATGAGCAGATGACACAACAATCTCTGAAAAAAAAACAATGCTAGTTATACAGGGTGTCAATGACATGGGCATAATAAATGAAACCAGGGACTATAGTAAACCACAAGACTATAATACAACTGTTACGTACATCAACATTATAACCAAAACATGAAATTTGAGAAATATATTAAATTGATACAAAATACTACAATTGTTATTTTTTAATCATAGCTAACTCTTGAGTAGGGAGCTGGGTTGCCTAATTCAAGTACTAAATAAATTAACCTAAATTTCGACTACATTTTCGATAATAAGTACAGAAAAAAAATCAAAACAGCTGAAATTCAATTTTAAGAAATTTATAATGCAGGTTATGCATTTACACCTATTACGCTCCGTATCAGAAGTTCAATCTTGTAAAATGCCCTTATAGGATGAATAACATTAAAGCAAAGTGACTTGCTAGTAAAACATTATGGTTTTTATTTTTAATAAAAAACAAAAAATATACAATCTCAAAAACATGAAATAGAACTTAATTACCTTTTGATTCTGGTGGTGAAATTTCCATTGGTAGCTGGATTTGCTTCATAGGTCGCCTTTTTTGAGAAGGTAGGCTTAATGGGTCTGAAAAAGAGAGATCATACACTTTATATAGACATATATTATGTGATATTCTACATTTGGGAATGAATACTTGAATTGTATTACCATTCGTTTGTGTTTCCAAATATGCACAAAAGCTAATCCTAACTAATATTATAAATGCAAAAGTGAGTTTGTTTGTTTATTTATTACCCCTTCATGTTAAAATTAATGAACTGATCATCATGAAATTTTGCATACACTTTGCCTGGGGCATGAAGAAAGACATAGCGTACTTTTCATTACACAAAATGTACTATTCTCGAGGGATAGACATTAACACGGGTGGAGCTGTGGGCGAGCGCTAGTTACACCATAAAATAAGAGAAATTAATAACAAACCTGGTATGTTCTTAGTAGGAACTGCTACATTACTGATGCGATTTGAGCGACAACAGTGTTTCTCTACAAAATGAGCATGGCAAACACGGTGACGTCGATAAATGTAGTCATTATTTAGGGCCATAATATCACCACCAATAGCCATCAACCATGAGTTGAAACATGTCCTGTCCTTTTCAGGGTGAAGAAACAGATGGAGAACTGGATGTGATTCTGAAACAAACAGATATATTTTGTTTTTACAATTTGTTGTTATAACACCAATAGAAATACATCATATGTGAAAATTTCAACTGTCTAGCTATCACAGTTTTTAAGATACAGCCTGGTGACAAGCAGACAGACAACTGTCTTAGTAATAGGGTTCTGTTGTTACCCTTTAGGTACAGAACCCTGGAAAGGTCTTTTCTGTCTACCTCGCATACTTGGTGTACCACTGGCGCATGTGTTCCTCTGAACTGATTTCGCACTGCATGCTTTTCCATCAGAACACAACCTGTACAAACTAAAACTCTTTGTCAAAACTCCAGAATAGATTTTAAAGTCCCTCTGTTACAGACCAGTATAGGTGTACAGAACATTCACACTAAGTTACGATATTGAGCAACAATTGGTTCAATATTCAGGCATAAATGGTTGATTTCCCTTATAAAAAGTATGTAGGTATACTATTGAGACAAATTCATCATCATCATTTTCAGCCCACTGCTGGAAGTAGACCTCGGGGTATTTTACACCGCTTTATAGGGCCTTAAATCTATGTTTATCAAATTGTATAGGTATTGGTTGTGTAACATCCCGTTTCTTATTTCAAATGTAGGTATCTGTTATAAGTTATACTTATTCGTAGCCAAAACTTGAATAGAGGCTCTTCTGTGTTTCGGAAGTCACGATTCCAAAATGATTCCAGATTTATTAGAATGTGGCTTTGGGCAGCTTATAAGAATCTGATTGAAGAGTTCTCTGTCCGATTAGACACGAAACACCGACTACAGTGGTGACGTGATATAAGTTAAAATCTGAACATACCTCCACTTTCGTAGCATCCTGGAACACAACACCTCTTCTCCGACATGGTAACGATTGCCACAAACACAAAATCTCACCTAAAAAATAATGAGTCCTCTCTCTAAAATTGAGTCCTTTCTCACTATAACACTGAAAACGAATCACAGCACAATAAAGAAAATCAACGGACTTGTAACGATTCGTACTTATTACAAAAAATAAGAGACGAAAGGGAAACTGCGTAAGCGGCAGGGGGGGCACACTTAGTACTTTATGAATTTCTACAGTCGACAGCGACATCTAAAGAAAAGTGTGTGAACAACTGGGCAGCCATCTTATTGACCTATAAAGGTCTTGGTTACCAGGTCGTAAAATTTCAAAAAAAAAAAAAAAAAGCAGCCATCTTATACCAAGTCATATTTTTTAATTTCAATTTTCAAGCTATGGAAGCAAGATGGCGGATAGAGAATCAAACAATTTTATTTTATTTATACTCGTGTTGAATGAATATATGAAATATTGATATGATGTACGCACGTGTTATTGGCAAAATTGTGGTGTCTCTTCCACAAAGGCCATTGATCAAGACTTGAAGTTGAAGTTCAATTTTCATGATTTGTTGTCATGTTTCAACTCCCAAGAAAATATTGTATTTTTGACTATGATGCTTTAGGTAAGTGTTTATTACTGTACCCTACCGTATTATCTATATAAGTAAAAAGGTTTTTATGTTCTATAATATGTTTTTTTTTTGCCCAAATTCTGATAAGTAATTATTCACAAATTTCATTCCAATTTCAGTTGCACACGGTGTACCCATTCTCCGACTCCCAAACCCTGAAAAGGACCCTGATTAGTTCGCTACTTTGATAGCCGCTGTTGGCAGCCAAGTTAGAGAAAGTGATCATATGAAGATTTATAAGAATATGTTCAAAAGAATATGTGATCACCATTTTGATCAATCAAGACAGCTGGAGGTCGTCTTATTTGTTCAGGAGCACCAACAGTTAATAAGAATCGTAAGTAGAATTAAGTTAGCTCAATATTTGTGTGAACACAACATTTATTACCATACCAAATTGTTCCAATTCATATTTACAATCATTTGTGGGGTGACTTTTCAAAAGGACTTATTTCTGTGTGAACTCTAAAGAGAAATAGCCCCTTATGACTTTGTGAAAGGGCTTATTTCTGTATGAATTCTGCAAAAAAAATGCAGTCCTTCCGAAGAGTCTCTCCTCAATTGGATTTTGCTAATCAGTAACTTAAAAGTACCTACTCTGAAAATTGTGGAAGAAGCAGAAGTGTGTGTCTGACTTTTACTGACTAAAACCCACCCATGTTCCTTAACTTGCCTGTGTGACGGCCAGGGCCACGGTTTCTTTTTTAAACAACCCGCAACGCTGACCCAGGAGGCATTGATCTTCGTGGACCCCGTCACAATGTGAACTGGTAATAACCTTGCATTGTATGTTACAGGTATTCAACAAATAATCAGTACCTTTGTGGAGACAGACCATAAATACTAATTTCCAAACTGTTAATTTCTGACACTTTCGGCTAATTTGTAATATTATTTTAATTCTGTGTACTTCATAATTAACGTAATATTTTATATAACGATTTTATGTTTACATACTATCAGCTGTGAAGTTTTCACTCGTAAAATAAATAAATTACTGAATACTTTGTTTTAATCATCTGAAAACCCAGACCTATAATATACATTACATAGCTACGTACGCATAGATACGTAGCTATAACATACATAGCTACGTATGCATAGGTACGTAGCTATAATATACATATCTACATACGTATAGCTATGTACCTGTATCATTCAGCTACATACGTATAGCTACGCACCTACATTCACTAGTAGTTGTTCACCTACTAAACTGAAGACGGCAGCACTTTCCATACATGCATATTTTACCGCAGAGTTGGCACTCTTTAATTATATACTTACTATACTCTTTGGTAAGCGGGTTATGCAAAGCAAAACAACGACAAACGGCCATTTTTTTTAATTTCATGTCATTCTTATTTTTTTTTTATTTATTTCTGGCTCTGTCATTCTCATTATGATAGTCAGTAATTGCCATGTTAAAAAATAATTGATAATCAAGATTGTTTAGCTATTCAAATCAAACGCAACTTTTTTCAATATATGATTTGTTTTTAAGCTAATAGTGAAGTTGATTATAAGTATAACATAACTTAAATATTTTGAACTCTATCAACAGTGTTACCATTTAATATGTATCTTTTGTAGCGCTATCTATTGAACGATATGATAAACCATTGGTATATTTTGTGAATAGCGCCATCCAGTTTTATACGAAGTCAACTATCATCTGCATAATGCTACTAAATTAAATAGTTCTCAAAATGTATAAATAACGTATAATGTGACACCTCTCGAATTTTGTAACATATAATTGTTAAATTTCCCTGCATTTAGTACATGGATTGTACCCCCTGTTATACTCTTTGAGAAGAAGGCTTTTCGATGCGTGTGATTTATGTGAACATCTGTGTAAATACTTAATCCATAATTACCAATATACATTATGAGAAACGGTATCGAAATGCTTTTTACAATTAAGTCTCCTCCTAGTACGTTATGAAGTACCTAACTAAATGTTTTAGTATATGCCGATTGTAACAGATGTCGCTAGTTGACTTACAATTAATTCATTTGTATACACGTTCTTTATTTTGTAGACTTTAATCCCAACGCATTAGTTTGGAATTACAACTTGTACGATAGCGCAATGTTTTTGTAGAAATACAGTTGTGGTAAACAATAAAATAACACATAGAAGTTAAATCTGGGTACGTAACTTAGCAACATTCTTTATAGTATAACAAAATTTTCAGAATTTGTATATAAATAAGTCAAGATATATACAACATAGCTATATGTATTGATTAGTCAAGGCTACTCATAGACTCTTAATCTACATAATTATGGTTTAGGCACAGGTACGTACCTAAACCATAATCTAATTGAGGATTAGGTACTTTAAAAATATTTAACAATACCTAAGTATTTAAAATTTTAAAACATTTCTTTTAAAATTGTACGTAATAATGTACCTTTACCTAGCTCTTTCACCTGCGAATATCTAATAATATATTTATAATAGGCTTTTCATACACCGAAAATTTAGCATAATCTGGGAAATGTATAAGGTTGTGCATACCTACCTATTCTGAAACAGTTCAAAGACATTCACTTCTCTGAAGTTTACCAAAAGAAACCCACTTGGTGTATTTCATCGGTCAGCTAGTGTAATATTTATTTATATTAAGCGCAGTCTAATCACAAATTGCAATTGTACCTACACACTTTTTAGTTTGTAATCCTCATGCTTGTTCGCTGCTCCGGCGCAGGTTCAGGGATCGGGAGGGATTCACGGAGTATCGTAAGCCTATCAAACTATTATTATTAAGTTCTTAAACTTCACACTAGTTTGCATATTCACAATTATTGATTGTAAGGAATGTACTTATATATATAAAGATTTTCTGAAAGTGGGCCGCGTGAGTGATAAATTATGTGGATATCGGTAGTCCTGATTTGGGTATGGCAATAACAGAAAGGGAAGAACAAAAAAAAAAATCTTTTTTTGTTATCCTACCACCTATGAGCACCTATGGAGCGCCTATGGAGTACCTATGGTTAAAAAGAAATGTGGCGCTGATTCAAAATAACTGGAATAAGAGAATGACAAAACGTGTTTCTTTTACTTTTATAATATTATTACCTACCTACTACTACTCGCGAGAGTTAACTGTGCACCTCGCTGGAATGCAGTCCATATGTATCAATGTAATTGCAAAACGTCAACGTGTGAGTGTGGTGGGTCGCTAACCGGCCCCTACTTCAAACAATTTTAAGACTTCTGACCCATCCCACCCCGTCGTATCGTAGCTATATAGATTTGTAGTAAGTACGATTAATTATAGCAATAGGATCCAACATCGCAATAATTTTGGTGTAAATAAAACATAGTCGACTTTTCATTTTTTGCATTTTTCTTAGGTAATTTATTGATCCAGTACAAAGAAGTTTTAAAATGGCACTTAAAGGAGTAAGAGTCGTAGAAATGATGGGTCTAGCTCCAGGCCCATTGTGCGGAACCTTATTAGCAGACTTCGGAGCAAGTGTTACTGTCGTAGAAAAGGTTAGTAAATAGTGATCGAAGTCGTCACCACGACAATACATACCTACAATCTATAGTTACTGTCATTTTTGTAACCTGGTTTTACCATCTTCGCCATCTTCCGAAACAATGTTTTATCTGTAGGTAGGTACTTAACGTAATACACAATTTTCTTTAATATCATGGTCATGCGTTACTGCTTATAAATTTTACTGTACCTACTTCACATCGAGACCCCATCTAAAAAAAATACTTTTTGAAAGGATTTCGTCGGAAATGCTAATGGTTACTAAAAGGGATGCGAAGTAACATGTACGCACGACAGCAGGTCAAGCTACCCGAAACTGTCAAATATTATCAATCAATCTTGAACCTTAATGATCTAGAGATAAAGTTGAAAATCTAATACAGAAATCTGACAGATTGTAGTAGCTTCATGTGTTGTCGCCTGTACTTTTGAAGTGCAGAAATAGCAATAATATTGTATTTCAACTTACATTTTTTTTTTCAGATGAATCCAAATCCATTCGACGTAATGTCTAACGGAAAACGAATGATATCAGTGAATTTAAAAACTCAGGAAGGCGTCAATGTGTTAAAAAAGCTTTGTGCTGATTCGGATGTTCTTTTGGATACTTTTCGACCAGGCGTTATGGAAAAACTGGGCCTAGGACCAGACCACCTGATGATAGAAAACTCTCGCCTCATCTATGCAAGATTAACTGGATATGGCCAAAATGGATTCTACAAAAACAAAGCTGGACATGATATAAACTATGTCGCCATGTCTGGTATTCTTTCATTACTTAGCAAAAATAAACAACCACCAACACCACCTCTTAATATTTTGAGCGATTTTGCTGGAGGTGGAGTATTGTGTGCTTTAGGTATATTATTGGCCTTATTTGAAAGAACCAAATCAGGGAAAGGGCAAATTATAGATGCAAGTATGACGGAAGGAGCTGCTTACATAAGTAAGTGGTTATTTAAATCAAGGCAACTGCCAATTTGGTCAGGCGAGCCCGGAACAAATCTTTTAGATGGAGGATATGCATGTTATCAAACATACAAAACTAAAGATGGCAAGTTTATGGCGGTTGGAGCACTTGAACCACAATTTTATTCAAATTTTTTGAAAGGGTTACAACTTCCTGAAGATGAATATGTTCAAGCAGGAGACAATGAACATTGTAAGAAAAAATTTCAAGAAGTTTTTTTGGAGAAAACCCAAGATGAATGGTGTCAGATATTTGAAAACTTTGATGCTTGTGTCACTCCCGTGTTAAATATTGACACAGTTGATAAACATAAATTTCGCGTATCTGATTTGGCTTTTCATAGAGATATAAATAATATGGTTGTACCTGAACCAGCTCCAAAAATGTCCCGGACTCCAGGAATATCTAGTAGCCATGAACCTTTACCAGTGCCAGGACAACATACAATAGAAATATTACATGAATTGGGATATAGCAAGATTGAAATCGAAGAACTTATTAAAAATGAGCATGTATATGCAATTATAAAGTCAAATTTGTAGCATATTTTTAATTGAATGAAGGGAATACAGCTTTCAGTTCCTTTCTTACTTGTATAAATTCATCCTGTTTTGAGGACAATATATCTGTATTTAAGAATACTGGATGTATATAGATTGCATTCAAAACTTTTAATATATTTTTTAAATCAAACTTGATTATACTTATTCCAAGAGAGTATTGATTACAACATACTTGTTCATTCCCCTGTAATTGTGATAGCCTTTTCTTTGCAATATAACATAGAAATGTCACAAATGACTCAAAATCCATGCCAAAGTGAGATTTTAGTATCAGCTGGCATTCAGCAGGAAATTCAGGTGTGCCTCTGCACTCTTCTATTTGATTTTCTACTATTACCAAAGATTGTTCCAATGCCTTCCATACTATTTCTATATTACAAGCATTTATCCAATTATGGTTGACTGAAATTGTTTGAGCTTCATTGATTACTTGGTGATGCCACCCAGATGGAACAAATAGAGCATCTCCTGCTTCTTGAGTGATTTCACAGTATTTGACATTTTGATACTTTTCTGGTTCAAATACTAAAGGCAGATTACCCAATTGATCTTTTAATTTGTTCTCTTCTCCAGGAGGAAATAAAATCCATTTTTTCCTTCCAACAACATTAACTGACCAGCTGTAAGAACAGTACACATCTTCATGCAAAGGGGTCCTAGAACAATTCATAAATATTTATATACATTGTATTAATAATAACAAAACACACTAAATTAAATTTAAGTTCAGTGAATCTTTTTCTTTATATTTCATTATGAAAAAGTCAGAAGATAAAATATTAGTTTAGTACTATCAAATGGTTGGCAAACATGGCTATTAAAAATACATTACTATAGAATACAGTGTTTGTATTATTCAATTTTATGATATACAACTTGCTCAGCAGTGACTTTTTGTGATGTCAATGCTGGCATGTCAGTTGCATTCAGTTATGACTGGAACCTAGTTGTCTCTTGTGGCTAGTTAAGTCCAACATTGTTGGGAAAAGGTGCAGCTAGATATCACCTAAAATTAGTAGTTAACAAAATGTGAGACATGTGTATGGACCAACGGTAGGTCACACAATTTGTATAGATACACTTGGCACTATTATTCTCTCTTACGTTTAATTGAAAGATTACAGTATAGTAAGTTAGTGAGCATCATGTGTTAATGTGGAGTATTACAAAAAGTAGTCATAAGAAAAGAACTGAATTATTTTTTTATTCACTTATAAGTTTTATGTATACTTTTCATGTAAATTAAAGTCTTATTATAATTTCTTACCAAGATCCTTTAGGACCAATGTACACAAACATAAAATCATCTTCTTGATTATCAATTGAAAATTCATTTAGCCAGTCCAGAATAAAATATTGTGGAACCTCATAAAATTTGTCATCAGGTCTACTTCTTTGTAGGTGCCAATCTTTTAAATACAATATTCTGCTATCTGTTGTGCTCTGCAAATACTCTATATACTGATGTACCTTCATATCAGATTTGCACTGAGCATTGAACTGTATGTTTTTACAATCCGCAACAGGAGCAATAAGATCACCATATTCTTCAATTAAATGGTCATAATTGATTTGGTCACCTTTTACCCACAGACTGGCGCATTTCCAGTTGTCTGTTACATTTTTAATCAGACAAGGTATATTTTTCAACATGTAGTTATTAAAAAAGTCTATGAAATCCAAGCTACACTGCTGTAAGTTCGCACCATCAATACTCCAGTCACTATAATCATGCTTTGGAATTTTTGTATCTAATGGACACTGAATTTCAATTTTACTCTGCGCCATTATTGTTTTGCTTGAAGATGTTGTGATAAGAATACCATGACTTTCATTGTTTCTTGTATAACTTAGGTTGGACCATGTTCTTTCTATATTTTTTATTATCTCTGTACCTAGATTCTAATGAAGACTGTTGTTTGTACATGGTATACATTCTTGTTTGATTAGAGATTTTGACTTCAGCAAATTGTAATTTCTGCAGCAGATTGTTTTGCAGTAAAATTAGTCGCCCTAATATTGGACAGGATTTCAGGATCAGAAATTCGGAATATATCAGTTTGGCTCGTTCATCGGTGTTTGTTTAGATTATGTAGTAAGCCGTAAAGTCCAAAGATTATAGGGTAGCAAGGAAAGCAACGGGAGTAACAATAGATTTAAAGCGGACCGGACAATGAATCAGGGTCTAGTAAGTCTTCTTATAACAACAAATATTGTAACAATTTAATAGGGACCGCACAAATTCATTTTTTTTTTTTTTTTTTTTTTCTTCTTTGGCAACTGAGCCGGTGTCGACTATTCTGCCAGTGTCACGTGGTGACGGCAGCAAGTAAAGGCAGGCCGTCGAACTTTTCCCTTCGTGGTAGGTGTTAGTATAGCTGCATGGACAAACACATGGGTTAGTAAGACAAAAAATCTAATTTACAGGGACACATGAGACAACAATTAGACTAGTTTATACTATATACAGACTATTTACACATAAACTACGTACCAATTAAAATTTTAAATCGTTCTCATTTAAGAATCGGGCCAAAAGATTAATTAATTTAGGGGAGAAGTGGGAAAGTAGGGTATGAAAATTAGTTGGAAGAGGAATTTTGAGTTTGGGAATTTTTGAATAGAGGTCAAAAGATTTATTAATAAGGGAGCAAGAAAAGAAAATATGGTCTAAAGTACCATCCTCAAGACCGCACTCGCACAGGGAATTATCCCGGACGTGGATCTTTTTCAGGAACACTGGGCTACAACAATGTCCGAGTCGAAGTCTACACAGTGAGGAAACAGTTCTCTTCGACAATTTAGGACATTTAGAAAACCAAGGCCTACGCTGAACCTCAGGCTGTATGGCAGCGTAGTAGATGCCCTTGGTTTTAGAAGTCGCCTTCCATGTTTCAGTCCACGAGTTAAATAACTTGGGTCTGGCACCATTCCGCAAATCGTAGTTATGCGCTACGTAGTGCTTTTGATCAACCGGATTCGATGTGGCATACTTTGCTAACGAATCAGCGCACTCATTGCCAGCAATACCCGAATGACCGGGGATCCAGGTTATCTCAACGTCCAAGCCGTTTTGGTAACATTCAAATAACAAGGTCTTTATATCTAAAATGATTTTACTATTAATTTTGCTATGGAATTGATTTTGTTTAAGGGCCTGAATACTACTACGGGAATCTGAAAAAATTACTGACCTTGTTATTTGATGGGATTTAATGTACTGTAAGGCTTCTAAAATAGCAACACACTCTCCTGTAAAGACTGATGCTTCTGGTGGGCATTGGAACAGTAAGGCTATTCTATAGTTTTGATAATAAACTGCCACCCCAGTACATTCTGTTACAGAGAGTTTTGAAGCATCGGTATAAAAGAAATTCCATCCTTCCCAATAACGCTTGACAGCGGACTCGAAGTCATCTCTGGCGTTTTGGGAATTCCTAGGTATACCTAAACCTAAAACGACTTTTGGTTCATAATAAATCGACTCGTATGCAGCGGAGAAGACCGGAAGAGATGGGTATTGGCAAATAGGCACGGAGAGCCGTTTAAGCTCTCTATACCTATTTATCAATAGGGGAACTGTTTTATGGTCCCAATAGGAAGAATTATGAAAAGAGAGGTCAATTTGTTCTAAAATTGGGAGCAAGGGATGGGATGAGAGGAAAAACACTTTAGTTAGGAATCGATCTGCCAAGTATTGTCTCCTAAGATGTAAGGGAGGGTCGGCACATTCCACTTGAAGTGCGTTTATGGGAGATGATTTCATAGCACCTATCACTATCCTTAGGCATTTGGACTGGATGCTATCAAGTTGCTTTAGCGCTTCTTTATTGCAAGGCTCAAGTAGGTAGCTGCAGTAATCTATAGCGCTTCTGGTCAGAGCATTATAGACCAGTTTAAGGGTGTAGGGGTGAGCTCCCCACCACACCCCAGCCAAAGCCTTAAGGACCGACACTGAACGTTCACATTTTTTGACCGTGTTGCTGATGTGATCAACCCCAGACAATTTTGAATCCAAGGTTACTCCCAGAAACCTAGCCTTATCTGAGACTGGAATGCTTTGGCCGTTCACGTTTAGGTCGATGAGAGGAACAGAACGCTTGCGTGTAAAAATGACAGCTTTACTCTTTGGTGCACTTAAAGACAAACCATTGTCAAGTAGCCATTGGTTTAATGAGGCCAGAGAGACATTCATTGAAAGAGCGGCATCCTGAATGGAACTGCCACACACCATTAGTGCAATATCGTCAGCATACTGAAGGATCTTACAGTCGAAATTAAGGGAAGAGGGCAAGCTAGCTGTGTAGATGTTGTATAATGGGGGACTAAGAACTGATCCTTGAGGTAGACCTCTCCAGACCGATCTTTGTTCAGAGTCACCCCCTGGTATTCTAAGTTGAATGGTGCGACTGGTAAAAATGCTACCAATGATGCGACAAATCCTAGCCGGGATTCTCAGCTCGTGCAACTTTTGCCTGAGATTAGGGAGGAGAACGGAATCATAGGCAGCTGATATATCCAGGAAGACAGCAACCACAGACTCATTTCTGCTAAGGGCCAGCCGGACCTCTGACGTGAGGATACCCACACTATCAGCTGTGCCCAGACCTTTCCTAAAGCCAAATTGAGTCGTTGGAAGCAGTCCTCTGTTTTCCACCAACCACACTAATCGGTTTTTTACTAAGTGTTCTAATAATTTGATAAGTATGGACGATAGGGCAATGGGTCTGTAAGAGCAATGATCATTCGGATCTTTGCCTGATTTTAAAATCGGGATGACAACTTGAACCTTCCACTCTGTGGGAATGAAGCCAGAAGTAAAACAGAAATTAGCCAGGTCCAGGTAGTATTTGTGAGTTTTTGGTCCAGCTTTAGAAATAAAGGAGTACGGGAATCCATCCACTCCCGGAGCGGAGTCCTTGACGTGGGATAGCACAGCTTTCAACTCGTCCAAGCTAAATGGCATGTTCATTGGTTCCTCAATGTTGTCTGCATCATAGATGTCAACATTGGTTTCCTCAAGACTTGGAACATAAGCCGGAGCGATTTTTGAAAAAAACTGGTGTCCCAGTTCTTCCGTGAAGTTGTTGGAAGAGGAGGCAGGCGCTAAACTGCTCCTAAATCTTTTCACCTTTCGCCAAACCACCGAAACCGGGGTGGACGGGGCCAGCGAACTACAATATTTTGACCAACCTTCGCGTTTTTTCCTTTTTAGGAATTTCCTGGACTTGGCCAATATCCGTTTGAAGGCAATGAGGTTATCCAGGTTCATATTGCCATTGACTGTCTTTTCAGCCTCATTCCTGGCCCTGACCATGTCAGTGCATTCCCTATCCCACCATGGCGGGGGGGGGAGTTTACCAGAAAAGGGTTTTTTGGACGGGAAACAATCATCAGCTGTGGAAGCAATTGTGGAGGAGAAGGACAGGAAACATTCCTGGGCGTTAGCATGGTTAACTTCTGGGAGGGAGGACATTCTAAGGTCTAGAATTTTAGAATATAAATCCCAGTCTGCCGAGTTTAATTGGTATTTTAAAAGAGGGGGAGAAACTTTAAAAGGAATGCTTTTGGAAGGAAATTCAATTATGATGGGGTAGTGATCACTTCCATAGGTCATATCCAAGCGACGCCAGATGAGTAGACTAGCTATATTGGATGAGCAAAATGTTAAGTCAACACAGCTACTATTCTGACCAGGCAGAGATCTACGAGTAGCATTGCCATCGTTGATCAGGCACAGATTGAGTTCATCCAATATATCCAGCAAGCCAATGCCAAAGTTATCACAAGTGTCTGATCCCCAGCGGTAATGATGGCAATTGAAATCGCCCATTACAACTATTGGGCCACTAAGACTGCATAACAAATTCCTAATTAGTGAAAGATACTGAAGTTGTGGGTGCGCAATATAAAAAGAAAAAATATTTATACCCTCAGCCTTCACAGCAACAACATTTATGTTATCGCCAACAAAGGTTAGAGGAATCTGAGAGAATGATACCTTGCTATTGATGAGCAAGGCACATCCTCCATATCCATCAGATCTATCATCACGGACACTGGAGAAACATGGCAGCCTGAAATTGCTTCCAGGCAAAAGCCATGTCTCAGCAATGCCGCAGACTGATGGTTTAAACCTATTAATTAAATAAGAAAGATCAGGCTTCCTGGGAGTAATACTCCTCACATTCCACTGGAGAAATGTTAGGGGATGGAATTTTATGGATGAAGTTTAATATGGAGGTCAATTTCGATGCAACGTGGTCAGGTATGGAATGAGATGGGCTGGCAAGAGCAGACATGAGCATGTCTGTGATTAAATTTAGGATATCGGTATATTTATCCTGCTGTTTGTGGAGGATTGGCTGGGGAGCTTCCAATGGGAGAGCACAGCCATTTTTAGATGGGGAAAAGGAGTAATTTTGGGAGAGGTTCAGGTGGGTCCGTTTATCATAACCGGGTGAAAGTGGGGTATGGGATTTTGGTTTTAAAGGGACCGTTTTCCGGTATGAATTTTGGGTTGCTGGGATGGGTCTTGAGGACAGGGGTTGAGGTTTATTTATAGTAACTTTGTTACGTGAGAGAGATTTAGAGACATCAGCATATGATCTGGAAACAGGTGGGAAGACCCGACTTGCCTCCGCATACGATATCGATTTTTCCGCCATCAGAGCTTTGATACTCTTCTGTCGGCCCAATTCAGGACAAGCACTGTCATTTGCGAAATGGTTGCCAGCACACGAAACACAGAGACTCAATTCACGGGTGACTTCACATCCATCTCCTGGATGATCTCCACCGCACTTAAAACATCTAGGTTTCGATCTACAGATGGTGCGGGTATGGCCAAAGCGACAACAATTATAGCACTGGACTGTTGGGTAGGTGTATCTTTCCACTGGGAGAGCCGAGTAGAAGCAATAGACACGCTTGGGTAGTATTTGACCATCAAAGGTAATAACTACAGTCTGTGTGGGCTTCCACTCGGTCACACCGGCAGAAGACACCTTCCTGCTCATTCGTCTCGCCTTGATGACAGAGCCACACCCCTGAGGAACCTGGATATTTTTTATGATTTCATCTTCCGACCATTCGACTGGAATATCCCTCACAATACCCATTCTTGTGATGTTGTATTGTGGAATGGCAGCCATGTAATTGTGCTGGGATAAAATCTTATTGTTAAGGAAACTGTTTGCATCCTGATAAGACTTGAACTCAACTGACACGCGATTTCTGCCTACACGTTTGATCCCATCGAGACGTATGTTATTCACGTTATTCATCGTCAAAAACATACCAAACTTGATAGGTTGTAGCACAGTGCCTGAAGTTTGATCGTCTTTAAGTGAAACATTCACTACATAGGGTGGATTGTCTTGTGGTGTGTACGAAAGCCTGCCTAGTGTATTTTTAGGAATCTTACTTTTAATACTTGAAGAGACCGGGGGCGAACTAGCGACCCTCTTGCGACTATGGGTGTCCGTATCCATAACATTATCGTTCGGGGTTATTTCTATATTCTGTGGGAGGGTGATTGTAAGTCCAGGAGAAAGATCAAATAAGTCAGGGGGCGGGTCAGGATCAGGAGGCCTTTTTGAGGCCATTTTGAATTATGCTAACCGAAATAAAATAGAATAAAATAACAATACAAACGGACGATTACAACAAACAAAAAAACAAACCTTACACCAAGTACACAAACACAATGAACACTCTCGATCGAGTTTCACAACAAAAAAAAACAAAAAACTACAATCGAAAATATTCGTAGCACTGACAAAAGCACGTGTTAAGCCTTTCACCACTACCGACGAAAAAAAAAGCACAAATTCATAGAGTCAATTTGAAATAATGACAGTACTCAGTAGTGACACGAATGGTTTTTTTTGCAACTTTATGTTGTGATAACCGAGGCTTTTAAGTCTTGACAGCAAAATTAGAGTATAGTAGAGTGCACCAAGGGATTAGCAAAAGGGGACATAACATAATGTTTTGAAAGTCAAACCCAACACCTTGCGTGCCGTCTGTATGCTCGCTCAGTTGCCTTGGTCGACGTGTGATTGGCAAGCTGAGGCTAAGCCTATTTGCAAGCGCGAGTGCGAGTCCGTACTTCAATTGCGGGACAATCCCAACAGCAACCTGCGATATTTTTGTTAAGAATATTGCGAATAGAAAATAATGAAACAAGGAATGTTGTATGTAGTTGTCAAACCAAAATAAAGAATTCCATATATTTTACCATATTTAATGTTTATTGGGTAAGTTTAGATGTATCATAATATTTAGTCCAATGGCAACGGCAATAGCGTAGCTTTTTATCAGTGAAATATTTTTTTAAATCGAATAAGTAGAGCGAACGAGTGTTGCACTTCAGGCAGTCTCCGAATGGGGCAATGCCAATCTTGTAGCATTCAATGCCGCCAAAACGCAGGCGTGTCTTTTCACCGCCAAAAGGAGCCCGTTCACCTTGGCTCCTACTTTTCGGAATGTATCCTTGGAGTGTACCGACCGCCTTCAGCTTTTGGGTATTGAGATTTCCTCGAACCTAAACTTTGGGCGGTTCATTGAGTCCAAGGCCAAGGCGGCTGCCAGAAAACTTGGTGTAATCGCAAAGGTCCGGCAGTACTTCACACCAGGGCAGCTTCTAATGTTGTACAAAGCACAGGTCCGTTCGTGTGTGGAGTACTGCAGCCACATTTGGGCTGGTGCTGCTAAGTGTCACCTGGCCACTTTGGATTCAGTGGAGAGGCGTGCGAAGAGGCTGATTGGTGACCCTGATTTAACTCGAGTTGGTCTCCAAAGCCTAGAGCACAGGCGTAGAGTAGCCAGCCTTTCGGTGTTCTATAGGATACATTCTGGGGAGTGTGCGAGGGAATTTGCACGATTTAATTCCCCCATCTCCGTTCCACCATCGGACGACCCGTCGTACGGCGAGTTTCCACCCTTATGTTGTTAACACCTCTACGATCCGGACGAAGCGTTTCGCCTCCTCCTTTATACCGCGTACATCGAGGGACTGGAACAATCTGCCGGCGGCGGTGTTTCCGTCG
Source organism: Sesamia inferens (assembly GCA_037179545.1). Lineage (NCBI taxonomy): Eukaryota > Metazoa > Arthropoda > Insecta > Lepidoptera > Noctuidae > Sesamia > Sesamia inferens. The sequence continues at coordinate 22,334,536 of CM073934.1, read as the reverse complement.
GACTACAATTTGAGTGTCTTCAAGGCTAGAGTGAATAGGCTCTTAATAAACTAGTGCGCTTTACCATCAACGATTGCGTCACTGCTTACCATCAGGCAGGATTGCGGTCAAGCGCTGGTTTATACTTTAATAAAAAAAAAAAAAAAAAACTTTATTATATGATTTTAGATACATATTTGTTACGAACGCGAATAATATTTGGTTCAACATGCAACCTGCCAAATAGCAAAAAACGTAAATGTGTGACAGTGTGAATTAGATAAAGCGTAGTGTAGCATTTCGTTGCTATACAAACTATTTAGCGTTCATAAAATGTTGACATAATATCGACAGTTTGCATCTTATTCGAACTTGAAGGAGTACAACATACTTTATTAGAATACAGGTACAACTCTATCGTAAATTTCAGTTCAGTTGTCATTTTGTGATGGCGGCGCTTGGGGAGTTACGCTACGGTTCTTAATCATTCGCCGCGGTATTTTCTTAGTTTTGATAATGAGATTTTTGTTTATTTTGAATTATTTTATATAAGTGACTTTTAAATATGTATTATCATGTGTGCCGTTTGACTGAACATCATTTTTACGTGTTCATTACTTGCTGGTATCAATAATGTGTTTCCAAATAAAAAGTATACTTACCTATTGGAACCTTATTGGCGTGTAATTGGTTCCCTAATTCATATTAACATCAATATACCAAGAAGAGGAAGAATATATAATAATTTATAGACAATTGAGTTGAAAACAATACTTACTGTATCAATAAACATTCAACATGAATGATGTTCGTGACAAAGTAGTCGCTGGAACCTCGACGTGGGAGAGTAATGCAACTCAGAGTGACTCCTCACCAGAACTCCAGTCATCGCCGAGCGGAAGTGGTGAGACGCCCCATACACCAGGGGCACCAGTGCCATTGGCCCCACACCTAGCTGCTGAATTGCACCCAGATCTATTACAACAAGGCTGGCGGAAGTACTGGTCCAAAAGAGAGAACAGACCATACTTTTGGAACAAGCTGTCAGGTGAATCAATGTGGGAATTACCAGCAGTTAAGAGAGATTTTGATCCTATAACTGACCCATTAGGTATTTGTCATACGGGGCCATCAAATGCAGGCAATATGACTCCTGGAGCAAACAAACGTCGTCCATCTGAGGATAATGGACCTCCACCAAAGAAATTTGTACTTGCTGGACCATGGGATATAGAAGTGCCAACTAATGTTGTCATTTATGAGAGGCCTCCTACTATTTGTCCACATCCTCATCCAGAAATAGAGGGATTTAGATTTACTTTGGCTAATAAATTAAGACAGTGCTACCAAGAGCTATGCCACACAAGAGAAGGCATTGATGCTCCAAAAGACTCTTTTAATAGATGGTTGATGGAGAGAAAAGTAAACGATCAGGGTGGTTCTGACCCACTGCTTCCTAGTCATTGTTTTCCAGAAATATCACATTCAATGTACGAGGAAATTATGAATGACATTCCAATTAAGCTGACTCATCCTAAGTTTACGGGAGATGCCAGAAAACAGTTGTCAAGATATGCAGAAGCAGCAAAGAAAATGATTGAATCAAGAAATGCCTCACCAGAAAGTCGCAAGGTAGTGAAATGGAATGCTGAAGACACATTTCAATGGTTGAGGCGAACTGTAGGCGCTACATATGATGATTTCCAAGACAGACTGGCACATTTAAGAGTAAGTAATTATCCTAGTTTTTTTGATGTTTTATTATTGCTAAGTTTTTGACTGTATATAGGGATTTTTTATTACAGAATGACCTCTGCAGTATTTAAATTGCCAAGGTCCAGGAAAAAATTACCTTTATCTCTTATTATCATTAATGCTTATGAGTTGTATGTACATAAAACTATATCGAATTTTAAGAAAATATGCAACATTCATAATATAAACTTTGCAAAAAGGGTTAATATGAAATCTCAGATTATTTAGAAGACAATAAATCTTTAAGAAATATGCAGCATTATGCTACAATTATGACATTTTTATCACTGTTTTTTTTTTAAATAATATAAATTGATTGTTATGTACAAAGCAAACCCATTGTTACTGTAAACATCGTCATTTTTAATGTCTCGACTTGAAAAAAGCTGACATTCACTGAGTTTGTTTCGTCTTTTCTTCTCAGAGGTAGTCAGTTAGGAAATGCCAGCTCCAGCTAGTTTAAAAAAAATATAACATGTAAAAGGGAACGGCGATCCTACTTGCATAATAAAAGATTTCATTTCAGTTAAACCTTATTCCTTGTCAATCATTTACCACAGCTGTTTTTAAAATTGGGATAGCATAGATAATCTTTATGAGATAAATATTATTTTTAAGGACTGCTTAATTTAATTTGATATTTTTTTTTCTAATAAATAAAATTATAAAAAAAAGTAACATAATTTTCTTGTTCATAAACCAGAATAACTATTTTCTCTATCTAGTTTTCTCCCATTTTCTTTATTTTAACTTTGTGGCCAAACACAAAGCTGAATATTCACACATTACATGTTATATTGTTCTTGCAATGATAAAAATATAAGATATGGTATGTTATAGATGAATTTCTCGGTGGTAGGCCATAAGATCGGCTGCCGGCAGAAGTTACCACCCACCAGACAAAGTCTTGCCGCCAAGCGATTCGTCGTGTTCCGGCATGATGTCTGGTGAAGCCGTACGGAGGACGGGTCTGAGCAGTTGTGTTGTGAAGCTTGCCGGGTACGATGCGCCAAATGATGTTGTGTCGGGAGTTTGATCATGGTCCATCCAGATCAATTTCCCTCTGGCGTAGCATCATTGGCCGTGTTGTTATAATAAATTTGCATCGCCTCGCTCAACTGCCGTCTTTCTTTCTATTCACTAAGTTTTTTAAGTGAATGGGTTTAATAAACTAGCGCGCTTTACCATCAACGATTGCATCACTGCTTACTATCAGGCGGGATTGCAGTCAAGCGCTAGTTTATAATTATTAAAAAAAAGAAATAATTTTGTTTTTGTTAATTAATTTCAGAGACAGTGTCAACCTCACCTTGCCGAGACTGTAAAAGCATCTGTTGAAGGCATCTGCCTCAAAATCTACCACTTGTCAGCTGAATATGCTCGGAAAATAAGGGAAAGGCATAGTGGATTACTCAAAGAAAACGGAATACAGGTAAAAATGTTTTTTTTTTTTTATCTAAATTTTTGCAAGGCTTCAGTACACATGGAGGTAAAAATGATGATTAATAAATTATCTACCCTCTGTTTAGGCTTGACTTCGACTAAACTTCGATATTTTTCGTGAAGCAATTGCCGTCTGACCTCCACAACCCGAAGACCAATTGTTGGACTTTTGAGGGCTCCTACAACCAGTAATGACATAGATGTTCGTATGGCAACCGGGACCAACGCCTTAACGTGCTTTCCGAGGCACGACCAGACCAGTGCAAATATTCATATTCACGCATACAAATATTTGCACTCCGCGGGGATCGAACCCGCGCTTCCTTGCGCAGCGGCCGCGTTCGCTACCGCTAAGCCACGGAGGCTATCGAATTTCGATTCCTAAATTTTCCGGATTAAATTCTCGAAACTATTGCGTAAACCGCATCGAAACCCCGTGTGTGATTTTGAACGCGGCACAGCTCGGTCACACAAACACGCGAAAAGCTACTTTAATTTATAACTATATGTGCATATTTGTAATGACTAGGAACTTCAAGCACCGTTACAGCAGGCAGCCCTACGTAAGGTGTGGTGTTACCCAGTGCAGTTTGCGGTGCCGGCGCCGCGGCCTCCGCTTGTGGAGCACTTTCTCGACCGCGATCAGACGCTGTTGCGCTATCTCGGTGAAACACAGGCTCTCAATGCGGTGTATTTACAGAAGCTGGTAAGCCTTTAAATTATTTTTATTCATTATTATTATCAAAACACCAGCCTCTCAAGTACGAGTGTGCGGGTTCGATTCCAGGTGAGGCAAGTACCAATGTAAGTTTTCTAAGTTATATGTACTTTCTAAGTATATCTTGGATACCAATGACTAATTACAAGGTGAAGGAAATTATCTCGAGGAAACCTGGACTTTAAGTCTGAAATCGCCAACCCGCATTGAGCAAGCGTGGTGATTACGGTCAATCCTTCTCTGTATGAGAGAAGACCTGTGCCCAGCAGTGGGACGATAAATGGTTGATGATTACGTCGTCCTCCGTGGCGCAGCGGTCAACACCCCTGCCTGCGACGTGGATGCCCCAGGTTCGATCCCCGGCCAGGTCATGATGGAAAACGATCTTTTCTTAATTGGCCTGGGTCTTGAATGTTTATCTATACAATATGTAAAGAAAACCCTGTCCGACCCGTGACTAATACCTACAAAGCCTGGCTAAACTTAAAAAAAATACCCCTTAAAAATAAATAAATAAAATAAATAGGTAATTTCATGGCAACATAGGCACAGGTCATGACCTCAGTTGACCTCATGCATGTAGGTATAGGTAGTCTATCCACGTTTATCGACTCTCGAAAGAAACAATAATACTTAGGCAGCTCGTGAAAAGAACTTTTTTTTAAGTAAGAAGGTCGTCTGACTCTCCGGATGTATCATTTCATTCGATGAGCACAATGGCGGAGATGTTGTTCCATATTTCGTTCACTAAGAACGATATAGGCCAGGGGGGCAATCGCGCTAAAATAATTCAACCAAAACAGAATTGGATCGCAACCAAACCATAACTTTTGTTAAGTTTCGTATCGCGCTAACGGTTTATCGCCATAACTGGATCGCAATTGGTACGTAACCGCTGTCAAATGAAAAAGTTGAAACAAAGCTAACTTTTTCTATGCTATGTCAAACTTACGTCTAAACGATAAGATTTACTTATAATTGTTTTAGTTTTAATTATTATATCTGATGAAATGTATCACTCATACCTACATTGATTTTACTTCAACCGAAGTTAAAACTTTAGCGCGATACGAAATGTGATCGAAACTAAACCATAACTTTAACTGGATTAGATACGAACAAGAGTTGAACTTCTACTGTTTTATTTAGCGCAATTACCCCCCTGGCACCGTGGCACGAGATTAGCACGGACGTTTGGCAGCACGGTTCTGTCCGATTTAATGCGTTTCTAAAGCTGCACCCACGCATCTCGTCTTCAGTATGACAAACCTTTGTGAAGATTAATTGTTTGACGGTCCCCACAAATAAAAATCAAGTGGTGTCAAATCCGCACTGGCCACAAAGTCGTCCACAGCTACCTATACACTGCTCGCCGTACTGATAATGGAGGTACTCACGTACAGAACGGCAAAAATATGGTGGGGCTCCGTCATGTTGGAACCACATTAACTAATAAATAGCCACATCCAAATCGTCCAACACCTGCTCACAACACAGCTAATTGCACTTACTACCTTCCATCAGCATGTTACATTACTCTACGTTAGAAAACGACATTATCACACAATACACGAATAGTCTACACGGAAGCAATGTTTACGCGCAACTGATAATTTAAAGTAAAAATGATTTTTATTTTATAAAAATAGGTACCTACGCGACTGGCCTCGAGGTATACTTTTAGTAAATAGAGATGTGTAAGTAATCAAAATATTGATTGTTCTATCGATACGATTTACTCGTCTATTTTTGGTATCGATTTAGTATTGTAGTTTCTCATTCTCATTCTCAATTCAACATCGCATGAAATTGTTTAGAACTTTTACAAAACTCAAATTAGCTAGGTACACTGCTGTAAATGAAAATCATGCCGAAGTTTTAATTTCAGTTTCGTTAAAATATGTGTAAAACTTTATTAAAATTGTGTTTCATTAGGCCTTCTCGGTTCTGTTTACTAATACTTGTGTTATAATAATGTTATTAGTAACTAAAGATAACAAACAAAAGTGCTTTTACCATTGGGTAATCTGTACTTTTTTACAACAATCATTCAACCAGGTACAAGTTTCGATTAACAGCGATAAAAAAACGTTATCACGCAAAAAAAATAGTGCATCTCTAATTATTTCTTTAACGTCGCCGACAATGCTCTCTCGCGACGCCGCCATAGAAATAAAGAATCTAATAAAAGAATGAAAAGAAAGCCGACAGTTATACCGCCTAAAATGATGTTGTCATTTTTTTTTAAATACCAAATTTTTGGGAAAGTTAGCGTAAATACGCGGAAAAAAAATATTGTTTCAAAATTGATTAGTATTGTTATTATGATGATTATGCAAAATTTCAAATTTTTTGTATGGCTATATTTTCGTATCGTAGTGCTTGTTATTACTTGTTTGTTTTATTATTTAACACATTGTTATCGTTCAGTCAAGATGTTAGAGAGATTACGCAGTTCCAAAAAGGGGTTTTTTTGATTGGGGATGTAAAACATCAAATCACCTCTAATGGGCAAGTATTGGCAGTTTTGTTCTATAATATTCGGTAAGTGAATTTAAGTTTAAATGAAAGCGCGAATCTTACTATTCGTGAGTGCATTATTTATTGGGAAAAGGCACTTATTCCGATTATAGCTTTACCTAACTGTGTTAAGAAACTATTGGCCCTATACCAAGTTTGGCGCTCTACAAAAGAATGCGAACAAAACCCAAGACATATTCGAACAGCGTAGACAAGAGTTTGTTACAAACTTGAACAATTTGTTCGACATTGCACACGTCGACACGCTTGAATTAATAAAGATAAATGAATATAGGGCCTTCTTGCAGCGCCAAAGAGAGCCAGGCAGACCTACCTCCTTAGCTGGAGTGGATAAAAAGTTAACCGACAAGTAGGAAAAAACGTGCTTGAGAAAAATAAAGGACGAAAACGTCAAGCTATTTATGAAGCATCCCTAACAGCGTCAACGTCCCCTTATCAAGAAAATTCAACATCTAATTCTGAAGTAATGGATTTACAAGAAAATTTGCTCACCCTGCCGGCAGTCAGATTCTAAAAAAACTTCAATGAGAAATAAAATTGTCACTCCAAAGTAGTGTCCGACCGAAACTGGTTTTTCTGCCGAAACCGAAACTGGAACCGAATTATCGGCCAGGGCTTCAGTTTCGGCCGAAACCGAAACCGAAACCGAAACTCACGTGTCTAAGTATAAAATTTCTTAAAATACTGAAATTTGGAGAATTTTAGGTACCTATTATTTTGCATTAATGGCAACACAGTATATTAAGTTTGTTGTAATCATTTATTTAACATATTATAAAAAAATATATCTATTAATAACATTTTTATTATTTTGACAAATTAAGTTTTCATAGCAAAATTTTAATCATCATCATCTCAGCGTTAATCCCAGTCGCATCCAAAGCCTTTTTCCAGCTCTGGAGTCTGAGGTCCGCTTTACCAGCTTAACTGCTAATTTTGGCTAAACTTCGACATTTTCCGAGAAGCGACTGCCGTCTGACCTCCACAACCCGAAGGCGATATCGAAGCATTGCAGCTAGATTATATTTTTTAGTTACCACATTATTAATTAGTTACTGTTTCATTAAATACTATGTATTGGTATTTTTTTTAATATAAATTGAGACAACATCACATACATTGTCCTGGAACCCAAATTAAGGTTTTCCCTTGGGTTATAGATGACCAGAAACAATTTTGAGATCTTGCCGCGGGAAACGAAGTTAGGCGAACGCGATCGTGCGGAAACGTTCGAAATAAGTTTCGGTTTCGGCAAAAGTTTCGGCCTATTTTGGCCGAAACCGAAACTGCCACCGAAACTTGATTTTTGGCCGAAACTCGGCCGAAACCGAAACCGAAATTTCGGTCGGACACTACTCCAAAGTTATTAGCAACTCTAGATAGATTTAAGTTAAGTATGAGTAATTCTGTATTTATTATTTAAGCTACTATTGAGGCTCTTGGACTCAACATTGACGAATTTCCCATTAGCAAGTCCACCATTCAAAGAATTCGAACGGAGAAATGAAAAGAGCGGGCAGAAGCTATAAAAATTAATTTCCAAAACGAGATGCCAGATACTGCAACTGTCCACTGGGATGGAAAAGTTGCCGGCTTTAGATGTGCGCCAATGTAAAGAGGAACGCCTCCCGATAGTGATTTCATGTGGCGATAATAGTCCGAGAGCTGGCACGAATTTTTGGGTAGGTATTTGAGGCAAGCTGAAAACTTGTCCTATACCTCTCCTATTATACCACAACAGGGAACTGCAGACCTGGCTGGTGAGTAGCGGGGCTAAATTAACCCCTAAATTTTTGAAAATATTATTTTTTTATTTTGAAAAATATATTTGAGGCAATATGCAATTTTTATATGTTGTAGTTTAATGTATAAAGAATATTAAAAAAATAAGCCAGACGATTTGGTCGGGATTTTATAATTGCCAGACAACCGCTTCCTGAGTTGGATAAAGAAAGTTTAATAAAATCCTTAGAAAAGTATAAAACATTTATCCAAGAAACAGAAACTTTCCAAAAAATACAAAATTCCACAACGTTATATAATCATCGCATTTGCCGAAAGAATTATTTTAATAAATTACGAGATCTTGAAGAAAAACCCGAAAAAAAATATCATAAAAATTTACAATTACACAAAGAAGCTTTTAATGAAATTTGCAGCTTTAATAATGAAAAAGAAACAAATTTTATATGATAAAAAAATATAACAAAATAAATATATCCTTTTAACACGCACAAATCAACACAATCATTTTTATATGAACCGTTTTTAGTAGAAATTCACAAAAAAAATTATTTTTTACTCCGAAATTTTGTATTGGAACTTCGTGGCTATTGTAAGTCACGTGACCTCGCCAGAGCCAATAATAACGCGGCAAGCAAGAACGCAGACAGCTGCCGATAAACTCTCTCTCTCACTCTACAGCTTGTCTATAGCGCTACGCACTCGTACCTATACATAACTTGTTGGATCACCTGGCAGGTAGAAAGTCCCACAGAAATGACCTGTCTTTTTGAGGATCTTATTTTTTAGTTATAAATAATGTTCTATTAAAATTTCAAGTTGCCTCAAATATATTTTTTATATTTTTTTGCAAAATATTTTTGCACGCGTCTGGCAATTATAAAATCCCGACCAAATCGTCTGGCTTAATTTTTTTTTTATTGTTTATACATTAAACTACAACATATAAAAATTGCATATTGCCTCAAATATATTTTTCAAAATAAAAAAATAATATTTTCAAAAATTTAGGGGTTAATTTAGCCCCGCTACTCACCAGCCAGGTCTGCAGTTCCCTGTTGGGGTATAATAGGAGAGGTATAGGACAAGTTTTCAGCTTGCCTCAAATACCTACCCAAAAATTCGTGCCAGCTCTCCTACTATAAGGAACAACTTCTAGTGGTGCCAAAGTTGGATAGCTTTACTGGAACTGAACAGGCAGGAAAAGCAGTTTGGGATGCAATTACAGACTGGAATCTTGAAGACAAGGTACAAATTCTTTGCTGTGGTACCACTGCTTCAAATACTGGTCGTCTTAATGGAGCCTGTGTGCTTCTACTTCGTTTCCATCAAAAGCAAGGCCTTGTTTAATCGTTTGAAAATTGATGATAGTTTTCTCAAAGAGTGTCCTACTTCATGGCCAAATAATGCTGCATTTGTACAATCTAAAACACAGATGAAGGCACTAAGAGCTGTTAATGATACGGCAGATAAGTTAATGCAAGACTTCCTTGGAAAGATTACTGTTGATGAGGAACAGAAACAATTTTTACTACGTTGCGTACAGGAGCACAGCGTTACCCAGTACCCAGTACCTAGACTGAAAATGAAAACTTTGAAAAAAAAATTTTGTAAAGAACACTTTTATAATAAATCAGTTTCAACTAAATATACGATTAAGGTAAAATAATACTTTATTTATTGAATAAAAATTAAATTCTAAAATGCCCTCTATATTTTTCATGCAAACATTTTGTAAAAAGTTTGACATCAAGTCGGATAACGATAACCCGTGCGGTTATCGTTATCCGATCCCAAAGATATTTTTTATTTTGGTAATTAGGGTCATTTAGAAAAAATATAAAGAGTATACATATTTAAATTTGAAATGAAATGAAATGAAATCGTTTATTAAGTAGGATCACCGATCACTTTTACACGTCATGTTTTCTTTTTTTATTTTTTCTTTGAAAAAAAAGAAATTCACCCTTATAGGCTGGCCAGCCAATATATACTATAGCATCACGCTGCGACCAATAGGAACGGAACATATAAAAAAAAAAACATATCGAAACCTACGCGGGTGAAACCGCGCGGCGCAACTAGTTTATTATAATGAAAATATGATAACTAAAATTTTATGTCGCTTTGGGACATGCCCGGTTTCGAACCTACTACTTCGTGTGTGAGACCTTAAGCACCATTGGGTCATCACGACTGTCTGTCTGTCTGGTAATCGAATAAAATGAAGCATTTTGTAAAAAAAAAAAAAACGGGTTCCGTACCAACTAGTAGAGAACGTAATAAGCGTTTTTTTTCCCTCGCGAGGGGAACATACTCCGCCTCCTTCTGTGCCTGATTCGGACCACACCGACGATGACGGCTGCATGGCTCTCAGGCCTCGACCAAGGGGCTACTAAGCGCATGCTTGGAAAGGTGCCAGTTCCCACTTCGTTGGAAGATGAGGATACTGGTCCCACTGCTAAATATATGTACGACGGCTGCATGGCTCTCGGGCCTCGACCAAGGGGCTTCTAAGCGCATGCTTGGAAAGGTGCCAGTTCCCACTTTGTTGGAAGACGAAGACACTGGTCCCACTGCTAAATACAGGGTGTATCTGACATCGTAACGCAAACTTCGCGAAAAGGCTACACCGCATGCCACTAATAAAATAATGATAGTAATTTATGTCGTTAATTAGTGGTTACAGAAATAACAGTGTTTAAAAAAGTGTCGGCTCGGCCTTTGAATGTTGCAAGCGTGCCGCCGTGCGGGTTTGTAGGTATTACGTTGATCCCTGATGTGAAGTCTATTAAATCAGCTGATTAGATAGTTTTTGGAGATTTGCTTTCATTGCGCTTTTTTGTGTAATTAGCGAATTAATTAATTTTTACTTTAAAATCTTATTAGGTTATAAAAGTATAGTAATTCGAACGGTCTAAAGTGAAAAAACTACATATATGTTTTTTTAAAACATGAAAAAGCCGACGAAAAATTCCATCACTGAGGGGTTCAGAATAATGTACTGGATCCATGGTACTCGTTTGTGCGTCGATGTCAGATACACCCTTTATATGTATGTCTTCTCCCTTTCTTTGCGAAATAAGAGGAACAACCAAAAATAATAATCAGTTTAATTTATATGTTTGTGCTATCAGCACTTTGCAGCGGTGGGCGGGGTTGTGGTCGTGTGCTCCGAGTCGGTGTCTCAATTGAATTTTACTTTGTACGACATTGTACGTCTCGCAGATTTGTTGTTCACCGTTTCACGCGCTCCAATATCAGTGAATCAAACAATATAAATAAACTGTAATCACGATGATTGCTTGTGTCACAGGAGTGTCTGTACCGGTACAGCTGCTTTGATGACAAGAAGTTCGAGCAGTTCCTGTCGCGCGTGTGGTGCCTGCTACGGCGTTACGCTGCGTGGGTGGGTTCGGGCGGCGAAGCGCACCTCACGCAGATGTCGCTGCCCGTGCCTGTGCTCGAGTGCCTGCACCGCTGTTTTGGCGTCACCTTCGAGTGCTTCGCCAGTCCACTCGACTGCTACTTTAGACAGTATTGTTCAGCTTTCGCCGATACTGACTCCTACTTTGGGTCTCGAGGGTACGTATTGATTTCATAATAGAATTCTAATGGATATTCTAATATAAAAGTGCCTCTTATATAAAAGTGTGTCTCAAATAATTCTCATTTTGGTGTCCTAAAAATATTAAATAGCCAAGTAAACTGCGACCAACTTGGTTATAACAATCAGAGCATACATAGGTACATCGGTAGGTTCGCGGTACGCAATCCATACCGCAGGATGTTTTTCTTATTTCAACATTCATAAATATTTTATGATAGTTATATAAAGACTAATATTTTATTTAACCGTTTAACCTTTTAATTTAACCTTAAAATATTTGAAATTAATTTAAATAAATAACTTTAGTTTTATGTTTTTCTTCTTTTTAAATTGCACACCAGTGTTGGCGCCGAATTTTTTGAAGCCTTGTACAAGTTTTGGTGCTAAAATCTTAGAAAATATTTTTGCCTAATATTCAGCTACTAGCGACCCGCCACGGCTTCGCACGGGTGTAATGCTGATACTAAAATACACTAAAGAAAAACTATGAACGCTGTATAAAAAATGGCGGCCCGCTGCTCCCGCCGGTCGGTAGCGCTGCAAACACGACGCCCGCAATTTTTAAATATGTCTAATTATTTTCGAAAATATTCATTTAAATCATGTGCTGTAGAGGGCGACATAAATATATATTAAATAAACAGTGTATTTAAGCTATTAAATTGGATAAGGATTAATGCTGTATTGGTTAAAATCGCTTCGAAAATTAGTTGGTATTTGTCGTAAAAAGTAAATGACAAAATGTTATTGTAGGATGTCCATAAGAGATAGACATATACCATCGCGGACTTTTTTGTAAACCTTTTCAATGTGTACAATATTTATGTATTTATATATTCTTTATTCTCCACCAATCAATCATCGAACAAAATACATTCAACACAAAAACATACAATGGGCGGCCTTATCGCTAATGCGATCTCTTCCAGGCAGTCAAAGAATGGACAGATTCTCCTGAGCCACAAGTGGGAATGTCGTTGGTGCAAACATCATTATTACAATATACTAAAGTAGATACACAAATACATACATAGATACTGAACATAACAGCTAAGCAAGTAAATTAGTCAAAAAGTGTTTGTTGAACAAGATCATAACGACAAGTAGTGTTCCCTCACAAGTCTCTTGAATTCCTGCAACGATGGTGCGCGTTTAACTTTAATTGGCAATGCATTCCAAGAACGAGGGGCCTGAACAGTGAAAGATTTATCAAGGAACGTTGTGGAATGCATAGGAATTTTGAGCTTTAAGTTATCTGATGACCTTAACGATTTAGTATGTGAGTTGCACAGAAATTGAAAGCGATTTTTGAGATAAAGAGGGGTGAAAGGAGAAAAACGCACATTATATAGAAGGGAAAGAATATGAGCATTTCGACGAAGGCGAATTGGTAACCACTTGAGCTTCACACGAAATTCGGTTACATAGTCATATTTGCGCAGACCGAATATGAACCTTATACAAACATTTTGTAGTCGCTCAAGCTTATCTAGTGGGTCTTAGGTAAGATCAAGATAGCTGACATCAGCATAGTCAAGGATGGGTAGAAGAAGCGATTGTGCAAGAGCAATTTTGGTGGCAGTCGGTAGGAAATTACGTAATCTCTTCAGAGACGTTGCGGATGCAAATAACTTGCGGCTAACTTCCTGCAGCTGGGTAGTCCAAGAGAAAGTTTTGTCAATATAAATTCCCAAGTTCTTAACTTTGTCACTAAAGGGAACCACTGAGTTTTCAAAAGAAACTTGAGGTAGGATCCTGCAATCGATTCTAGAGACCGTCCTTGAACTGCCCACGGCTATAACCTGCGTCTTTATGAGGTTGACCAAAAGCCCATATCTTTTGCTCCAGTCACATATGCGGGTCAGATCACGATTGATCGCTAATATGGCCTCAGATAGATTTCCAAGAAGCGCTCGTGAGTAAATTTGTAAATCATCTGCATAAAGATGGTAGGAAGAAATTAGTTCGTCAGAGATAGAGTTAATAAAATCTGCGAAAAGTACCACCCTGCGGTACACCAGCAGGCGTATTACTCCAGGAAGACAAGGTCTCTCCGAAGCAAATACGTTGCCGGCGACCAAACAGGTAACTACGAAACCAGTCAATTAACGATGGAGATATGTTCAGAGAACAAAGTATGCCAAGCAAAACATCAAAATCAACAGTGCTATAAGCATTACTGCAATCCAGCAAAGCTAAGACTGTTAGATTACCGCTTTCCATGGCTGACCTTATATCTTCCGTAATGTTCAGAAGCGCTGTGTTGGTGTTATCACCAGGACGAAAGCCAGATTGGAAGGAGCTGAGGAGATTATTCTTAGAGAGAAAAATGCTCATTTGATTATGGATTAACCGTTCAAGGAATAGTAAGACGGATATTGGACGATATTCAGAAAAGGATGTGGGATTAGATTTTTTAGGTAAAGGAATTATTTGAGCATCTTTCTACGAGCAAGGAAAAATCCCACTAGATGTTGAAAAATTGAAGATATGACAAAATACGAGAAGAATAACATTCAACACAGGGAGCAACATGTTACGGCTGATACAGTTACTTCCTACTGCATTGGAAGTAATTAATAGTATGCTCTTCTTAACATCACAAACGGAAAATTGACCAAAGACAAATGGAGAATAACTGGGAGTCGGAAGAGCAGAAAGATTGGTTGTTTCTCTCGGTGGTAGGCCACATCGGCTGCCGGCACAAGTTACCACCTACCAAACAAAGTCTTGTCGCCAAGCGATTCGTCGTGTTCCGACATGATGTCTGGTGAAGCCGTACGGAGGAGGTCTGAGCAGTTGTGTTGCGATGTGTTCCGGGTACGATGCGCCAAATGTTGTTGTGTCGGGAGTATGGTCGTGGGGAGTCTCCAGATCAATCTCCCTCTGGCGCAGCATCGTTGGTCGTGTTTGTTGGGCTTAACATTGCAACACCTCGCTCAACTGCTGTCTTCCTTCCTATTCACTAAGTTTTTTAAGTGAATGGGTTTAATAAACTAGCGCGCTTTACCATCAACGATTGCATCACTGCTTACCATCAGGCGGGATTGCAGTCAAGCGCTAGTTTTAATAAAAAAAAAAAAAAAACTATCAAAGTTGGACGAAGCAGTAAAATGATTATTCATAGCATTTATGTCTATGTCTTTCGGGATAGTCTCTTGTCGGATTTTACCGATCTCCAATGTTCTAAGAAATTTCCAAACTTTGGATGCGTCCCCATTTTGGAAAGCAGTATGAATGTAGTGGCGATGAGCATTATTCCTGCACACTAAATAAAGCTATTACCCTAATTAAAACTATTAATAAATTACAATACAGCATCAAAGAATTCTTCGTCATCGCTGTCGACTGGTAATGTACCCAAGAGACTGGCAGCATTGCCGCGTTGAATGGCAATACTTAGCCTCTGGCCAAGGTAAAAGCCAGCCCTTGGGTCACGGGAAGTGTCAACAAGCCGTTTGGACAGTTCATTAAAAAGGCAAAGAGCACTCGGACCCCACCGCCCAAGGGTTTCA
This sequence comes from Sesamia inferens, assembly GCA_037179545.1. Taxonomy (NCBI): domain Eukaryota; kingdom Metazoa; phylum Arthropoda; class Insecta; order Lepidoptera; family Noctuidae; genus Sesamia; species Sesamia inferens. Next base: position 22,319,232 of record CM073934.1, on the reverse strand, counting down.
ACCCCAAAGGGCTCGAAAATATAATTTCCGATAAGGTTGTTATATTTTCGCCGTTTGAGGTTTTCTGCAGCCGCAGCAGCAACGCCAGCACAGCACGTCGATCCGGGAAGATGGGATGGCGCAAGAGTATCGACGCAAGTTGCATCCCACACTAAAGGCCTACCCATCTTCCAAGGAAATAATGACATGCCGTCTGGTCTCTTGCCATCATCGCGCACCAAGCCATTAGGTTCTAATACAGCTGGAACGCCGACAGTGACAAGAGTTCGTCGAATAATGTCGTTAATGTTTGCGTGCCGAGCTAAGCGACCCGCGCTTTGGCTGCAAGCCAGGCCGTGGTGTCCGAGGTTGTTGACATCTGCACCACAGTGACAGCGATGAGAAAAAGAGCAAGGAGCTCCTAGTCGTAAGGAAGCAGCGATGCGGAAAATGGTGTCGTCGAACAAGTGCGTTGCATAAGAATTTTAGCTTTAGTCTTAGGCGGACGGATTTTATAAAAAGTCGTGGTGGCCTAGTGGTTAAAACTCCAGCCTCAAGACTCAAGTATGAGTGTGCGGGTTCGATTCCAGGTCAGGCAAATACCAATGTAACTTTTCTAAGTTATATTTACTTTCTAAGTATATATTGGACATCAATAACAGAATAAAAGGTGAAGGAAAACATCTTGAGGAAACCTGGACTTGTAAATCTGAAATCGCCAATCCGCATTGAGCTAGCGTGGTGATTACGCTCAATCTTTCTCGGTATGAGAGGAGACCTGTGCCCAGCAGTGGGACGATAAAAGGGTTGATGATGGATGGATTTTATATGATAGGAAAATAAGATCGTGATAGGAAAAGGCGTCGGCTGAACATTGACCATGCTTGGCAACGTGATCAAGGGAAAAGACAAGAATTGAATCGAGGAGTGAAGGCGTAGGGTTAGGAAAATGGTGGCTGGCACTTAATGGAAGAATGGAAAGATTATTGGAAGCCACAATATTAGGGAGAGAAGAAGATCGATGGTCTTTTTTCAACAAACAGGTATTAAAGTCACCCATGACTATGCTATGACTGTAAAAAGGTGCAAGGATTTCTAGGAGGCTTTCAAAGGAAGAAAATAAACTAACGCGTAAAGAGGGGCAATAATAGACGCCAAGAAGTAATTTCGAATGGTGAAGTTCGACTTCAATGAAGAGATGTTCTCCGGCATCTCACGGCAGTTGTTGAGCCGATATATTGACATTATAGTAGGGAATTTGCGTACGGAGATATATGTATGGCAACATCACCACCAGCACCGACTGCGCGGTCGTTTCTTATAAGCTGGACACCGGGCAGAGAATAACTTGATGACGGGAGGCAAGGTTTTAGCCATGATTCGGAAACAAGTATATTAGCATGTATGTTCTTACAGTCAAAGCTAGCCAGCATATCGTGGAAATGAGCCGGAATGCTTTGAGCGTTAATATTTGTGACGTTAGAATTTTTAGGAACATCAGAAAACTGCGCTGTGAGACACGAGAAGGTAGACTCACGAAACTGTCGTCGTTGCTTGTTATAGAAAAAAAAAAAACTACTATTATCACTACTTACATCGATAGACATAAATATTTACCTAATGTAGTAATAAATAAAAATTAAAATAAACCGTTCACTAAAAAAACCAGTCCTGCCGTTTGCGTTATTAATTATATAGAAGTAAAATCTACTTACGCAGACCGGGCAACAAAATAGAAATTAGAAAAAGATATGCAGTAATAAAAATAATATAAAACTACAAGACAAAACACTAGAAAAACGATTTCTTGTACCAATCACACACTGCCACTGCACAGCAAGGATAAACCGAACACACTGAATGAACTGACAGTATTGAGTGTGACAACTGACACCTGACAAGATTGTTATTATAGCATTTGTATCAAAGAAATTATTTGAAGGTGTAGCGGTACCTACAAACGCCACAAAAATGAACGACGCACACTGGTGAATTTCGCTCAAAAATTGGCCAAAATTATGTCAAGCGTGTTATTCCCATATATTGCTGTAATCTGCCTAAAATAATAGATTGAAGGTGTTTTAAAAAGCAAAACTATTAAATGTATTTTTCATTGATATATTTAATGTTAATAATACTAGTTAAAAATGAGACAAATAACAAAAAAAAAAAAAAACTATTACGATATAGAACTTATTTCTGGTTCTTTTAAGAGATTTATTACATCTTGAGGATAGGGTTTAACTTGTCTTTGTGGTAGCTTTTTGAGACTTGTGATGAGATGATCTGATGAAATTAAAAGTTGGTGAAACAAATCCTCCATAGTCTGTTTCCTAGAAAATTTCCGTGTAAACCTTCACGATATTTTTGAATATCTTTGTTCTTACTTTCTTGGGCCTCTTCAGATAGAAGATTTATTGGAACCACTGCATTCTGTACTATAATATACCCATGGATTAATATTCTGTGAACTGTAGTTGGCATATTATACCATGGATACCATTTCAAAAAGACGACAGCGGTTTTCAGGCAGTATATTTTAAACTTTTCCTCATTTATTGCTAGCCCACTAGACATTGTAATCAAAATAATCCATAGCCTATAAATCAATTGTTTACTTATGCCAGTTATTTCTGCAGATATTTCGTAATTGGAGAAAAATCGTCGAGCTGAATTTCCATCATTGGTACTCCCATATCCAGGTTTAGGCTGATCTACCAACATACCTAGTTTTGTTTTAAATTCTTGTTGTACTCTTTTTTTCTCCAATTCTACTAAAGTTTTATTTGCTGTTCCTCTGGCTTGCCACTTACACAGTTTCAGTTTGTACGACAAGTTTAACATACATTCATAGAATCGGATCCAGCAATGGAGTGATGAAAGTCCTAGAAGCAATCGCTGTTCATATATAATGGGTCATTTTCACAGTGTTTTTTCCCGAACTTTTGTAACTAAGCGTTAAAATTGTATCTCGTGGTTATTAGATTCACCTGTTGAGTAATAACTCAACAATTCTCTTCGACTAATTGGAATGCTATGCTAGGAACTGCCTGAAAAAATATTATGATTACTTTGTAAATTCGTAAACATTGTAAGTTTTGCACTATTTTGTTTAGGTGACGCAGTTAGACGCAGCTAATTTTGGTATGATATGAAAGCTATAGATATGTTCTTTCGAAATATTTAAAAGAAACGAGTGAGTGCGATTGAGTATGAACTTTTTCACTGAGTAAAACAAAAAAAAACTGTTAAAAGATAGACTTCTATTCAAACCTACATATCTATTATATCGCAAGTAATGTAAACTGTTTAGTAATACAGAAATAATAAACTAACCTGAAGGTATAGAATCCATTATGTTCTACACCAAATATCAACTAAATAAAATTTAAACGTTGTCATTAAACAAAAGCTCAAAGTTGTAATAAATTACTCAACAAGCAAAACTGTTTAAAATGAGTGTTGTGGGTATCTGAATAAAAACTGTCAAAGGTTTAAATGGTCATTAATAGATGGCGCCATATGTCTTGTTCCTAAATTAGGTTACTATTTTTGAATCGGAGTAACTTTGTTTTTTTCAATTTTGGCCACTAATCACGTAAATTTCACCAGTGTGCGACGCGTCATACTGACGTCACACGAATTCTACATCTCGCAATCAGAGTTTACCGTGCAATTAGCATACATACAACTTGCCAATTTCAACCATCGGGCAAGTGCCCGCCAGACATAACACCCGTCTGGTTGGAGGATCCTCCCTTTTCTATGGAGGATGAGTGAGCTTTACTCCCTGTTCCTCATGCCACCACAAAGGTATAATAAAAACAAGGCTTGGGAGTTTTGACGGGAAAGCTGAGTGTCACGTGCATTTTTCATTGGACTTTTAAAATTATTTATAGTGTTGTTTACTAAATAAAATCGCGCGCGTGATTTATGTAGTAAAAAGTGCATTCAGTAAATAATTCATAAAGAACATTGAAATATCGCTACATAGTGGCCACATCATGACTTTGCATCAAACCTTTCTCATTGACGGTTCACGCGGCCGTCTTTTTCAACTGTCATTGGCGATATCCGCCATTATGGTGAAATAAAATTTTCAAAGAATTTCTATAATCTGTTACACGTGTTATTGGCAAAATTGTGGTATATATTCCACAGAGGCCATTGACCAAGAGTTGAGGTTGAATCTCACCTTGAAAAAAGAAGAAGAATAATAAAAACAAGGCTACCCGGACGTTGAACACATCATCACTATGGTATCACTTCTTTAAAGCCACAGCACGCCTTAACCTTGCGGTCTTTGCAGCAGCAACAACCGGGACTGGGGCTGGCACAGCCGATTGTATGATTCTTGCGTTGGTAAATATTAAAGACTTTAGATAATTAGACTGGTTTATTTCACTTGTATAATTATTACATTATAATCGACATCTTCCAGGTCAGATCCTAAGTTACAATGACAAGACTATAGACTATATTCATAGACACTAATACATAGAGATGGTATTAGTTACTCGACTACAGAGTAGTGATGTATGATACAACATCCCCCCTGTTTAAGTTTAAATTAACCCTTGACAAACAATATTATAGAGACCTGACCCAGTTACAATTTAGACAATGACTTAAGCCTATGGTCAGGTCTTAATCTAGTATACAATGTTCTACTTAATCTATTCCATCAATTAGCCTTCTGGTTGGCTTTACAACTCTTCCAAAACGAGTTACATGTTGACTGACTGAGGATTGAGATGAGAGCTCTTGAGGTCCAGACTCCTGCCCGTTACCTTCCTCTCTCCCCTGCGACGAATTGGATAGCATAGGAGAATATTTGTGTCTTACAACAAATGGTTTATTTCACTTGTATAATTATTACATTATAATCGACATCTTCCAGGTCAGATCCTAAGTTACAATGACAAGACTATAGACTATATTCATAGACACTAATACATAGAGATGGTATTAGTTACTCGACTACAGAGTAGTGATGTATGATACAACACCGATGTATTTCAATCACTCTGCTCAGAGTCACTGGGATTCGGCGTAATCTTGTCCAACTCAGCGATGGTCTCAATCCGATGTCGCGAACCATTAACACACAGGACAATGCGTCTAGTGTTGTAGTGTTGGGAGTTTGGTCGTGGAGGGTCTTCAGATCAATCTCCCTTTGGCGCAGCTTCGTTGGTCGTGTTATTGGGTTTAACATTGCATCACCTCGCTCAACTGATGTCTTCCTTCCTATTCGCTCAGTTTTTCTGAGTGAATAGGCTCTTAATAAACTAGCGCGCTTTACCATCAAAGATCGCATCACTGCTTACCATCCGCGTGATGGTAAGCAGTGATTGCGGTCAAGCGCTAGTTTATAATTATTAAAAAAAGAAAAACTATTGGATAAAAAATTGTAAAAAGATGCAGAGAGACTGTGTAGATTATACTTGACAGTGTTGTCAAATTAAAAAAAATGATTTTTTGTCAAGACGATTTTGCTTACAAAAAGTTATTAACATTTTAATAACATATGTTTAATTTTAATTATCCGTTTTCGTTGACATTTAGAAATCAGCAAAAATATAATTAAATAATAAAGGACGCTTTCATTGAAAACAATCGTTATTAGTAAGTTCGATTATTCGGTAATTATTAACGATTATTGGTAATTTATTTCTTTCTTCTTTGGCTTCGCACGGTTTGTGCATTCAGCCAATGTCAAGTGTGTATTGGTAATTTAAAGAGTCAGTCTACGGTATAGTACCTTACTGCGTGACTTTGACATGATGTCAAGAAAAAATACAATTTATTGTCTACATTGATTAAAATTTTAAGTGATTAAGAATTGTAGTTTTTTTTTTTTTTATTAAAATATAAACCAGCGCTTGACCGCAATCCCGCCTGATGGTAAGCAGTGACGCAATCGTTGATGGTAAAGCGCACTAGTATCCTTGAAGACACTCAAATTGTAGTCCGACGGAAACACCGCCGCCGGCAGATTATTCCAGTCCCTCGATGTACGCGGTATAAAGGAGGAAGCGAAACGCTTCGTCCGGATCGTAGAGGTGTTAACAACATAAGGGTGGAAACTCGCCGTACGACGGGTCTTCCGATGGTGGAACGGAGATGGGGGAATTAAACCGTGCAATTCCCTCGCACACTCCCCAAAATGTAACACCGAAAGACTGGCTACTCTACACCTGTGCTCTAGGCTTTGGAGACCAACTCGAGTTAAATCAAGGTCACCAATCAGCCTCTTCGCACGCCTCTCCACTGAATCCAAAGTGGCCAGGTGACACTTAGCAGCACCAGCCCAAATGTGGCTGCAGTACTCCACACACGAACGGACCTGTGCTTTGTACAACATTAGAAGCTGCCCTGGTGTGAAGTACTGCCGGACCTTTGCGATAACGCCAAGTTTTCTGGCAGCCACCTTGGCCTTGGACTCAATGAACCGCCCAAAGTTTAGGTTCGAGGAAATGAAATGAAATGAAATCGTTTATTAAGCAAGTAGGATCACCGATCACTTTTACACGTCATATGTTTTTTTATTTTAATTTTTTTTTTTTTAAACTAGATGAAGCCGGCATTTCCTAACTGACTACCTCTGAGAAGAAATAGCCGAAACAAACTCAGGGATCATCGTCTTTTTTAAAGTCCAGACATTAAAAATGAAAATGTTTACAATAATTTACGTTATAATTACGCATATTGCTTAATAACAATGCTTAACAGAGCGAGCAGCTCAGTCCCAAGCCTCTCTATCCTCTAAATAATCTGAGATTTTATAATACCCCTTTTTGCAAAGTTTGGCCTTTATATAGGTTTTATATCGTTTAATGGGTAAGTTTCGAATGTCCATGGGAAGCTTGTTGTAAAAGTGTATACATTGACCCATGAACGAGTTGCCTACTCTGTGGAGACGAGTGTGATGTACAGCAAGATTGTGTTTGTTCAACCTCAACACAAAATCTCATCTCAATGGAAATTTCAACACCCAAAAGCTGAAGGCGGACGGTACACTCCAAGGATACATTCCGAAAAGTAGGAGCCAAGGTGAACGGGCTCCTTTTGGCGGTGAAAAGACACGCCTGCGTTTTGGCGGCATTGAATGCTACAAGATTGGCATTGCCCCATTCGGAGACTGCCTGAAGTGCAACACTCGTTCGCTCTACCATGGCCTCTCTTTCGGACCGGATTGATTCCCTACTAGCTCGAGCATCCGGCAGGTATCTTTAAAATTACGTGGTTTTACGGAAGAAATAAATGTCAATTTTTAAGTTACGCATGTACAAAGTTATGTCGTCATGAAACGTCAAGTTGCACTTCTTATATTTGAAGAACTGTAATTTTAAATATGCGTTTTCGTTGACATTTATAAATCAGCAAAAATATAATTAAATAATAAAGGGCGCTTTCATTGAAAACAATCGTTATTAGTAAGTTCGATTATTCGGTATTTTTAAACGATTATTGGTATACAAGTGAATTTAAAGAGTCGCAACACTATGGTATAGTACCGTACTACGTGACTTTGACCCGACGTTGAGAAAAATACGATTTATTGTCTACATTGGTTGTATTGTTTTGTTTGAAAAATTTTAATGTAAATATAACTTTAAAATTACGTGGTTTTACGGAAGAAATAAATGTCAATTTTTGAGTTACGCATGTACAAAGTTGTGTCGTCATGAAAAGTCTGAAATGTCAAATTGCACTTCTTATATTTGAAGAATTATAGTGGGGTTTTGGCGGGAAAGTCAAGCCGAGTGTCACGCTCATTTTTCATTGGACTTTTAAAATTATTTATAGTGTTGTTTACTAAATAAAAGTGCGTGATTTATGTAGTAAAAAGTGCATACAGTAAATAATTCATAAAGAACAGTGAAATATCGCAGCATAGTGGCCACATCATGACTTTGTCTCAAACCTCCATCGTAAGACGGATCACGCCGTCTTTTTCATCATGAACAATTCATTACGTGACATTGGCTAAATGCACAAACCGTGCGAAGCCATAAAAGAAAGAAAGAAAGAAAAAGTATAGTAAGAACATTTAGGTTTACATTTATTCTGACTAGGTGTGCTGTACTTGCATTTGTAAAAGGACTTTCGGTACCATCACATTAATCAGAAAATATTTGCTTAGGCCATTTTTAGAGCTACGTCCAGTGTCCGGGTCGATGGTGGCGCACCCGCCGTATTGCGAGGAGCTGTTGGAGGCGGCGCTGCGTCATATGGAACGGCTACTGCAGGACTCCGCCGAGCCTCTGAGCTTCGTCGTCATCCTGCCCGAGTGGCCCGACAGGCAGACACACGCTTTACACAAGCTTCAAGCTAGCCACTTCAAAAGAAAACAGGTTCCTACTTACTTTTTTTTTACTTCCTGCATTTTGCTGATTGTGAATACAAATTAGAGTCACGTCCGAATAGTCATTTCAGTGGGCAAGCACGGACTCAACGTGTAAACACGGCAAAAAATATTTTTAAGTGTTATCAATTCGCAAAATTTTAAAAATACTTGTGTGAATAGAAGTACGTGGCAGCACATTGCTAGATATGTTTTAATTGCAGCTGAAAGAGAACAGCAGATGTTCGAAAATATTCAGGTGAATTGATTTTTTATTATAATTACTATTTCTTTTTATTTTAGGTGGTTATTCCAGCTTTTGAACACGAGTACCGCCACGGATTTCAACATATCCTTACCAAGTGAGTAATTTAAATCTGCTTGTACACACGTACAGACGACAGCACATCAAGCTACTACAATACATATGTCAGATTTCTTTATCCAATTTTCAACTTAATTAATCTCTAAAGCATTAAAGCTCAAGGTTGATTGGAAATATCTGACAGTTTCGGCTAGCTTGACCTTCTGTCGTCCATACATTGCACTTTTAGCGGCATTAGGGCCGGCGCTCACTGACGGTACGGCACGGCAGGTTTTGCAGTGACATGCCGTGGCGTGGTGTGGCATCCCGCGGCGTGCTGCGGCATCCCACGGCGTGCTGCGGCATCCCGCGGCGTCCCGTGGCATGCCGTGGCGTTTCAGCCCTGTGTTTCTTTTAATATGTTGATCCATGTAGAAACGGAAGGAGACATTGTATATACACTAATGCGAACGAACCAGATTAATCAGTTTTTCTTCATCCGTTTTTCCGTATTTTATGTGACAGTAATATTATTACTATATCGTGTACGCACGTGCTAATCACTTGTCACGCTCAGTCAGTGTGAGAGACAAAAAAACGCGCGCACCAGTGAATTTTCTTCCTGCCTTGCCCCCGCGCACCAACCGAACTGCGCTCCACCGAAATGCTGCTAGCAATCATAATTCCTCGACCCCAAAGTGACCCATACGTCTCGCGGGATTCAATGGCGTGCCGCGGCATCCCGTGGAATGAAAAAGCATGACACGTCATGCCGCCGCATTCTGCGGCGTGTCGCGTCATGCCACAGCATCCTGTGGCACGTCGCGGCATCGTGGTATCAAAATAAAGTAACATAACTTCTAAACTCATGGAAATAAGATTCAAAATAACTTAATTAGTATTAAAATCCTTTGCCATGACACACCGTGCCATGCCCATGCCGGCGTCCACTAATTTCGGCGCCACGTTAATTTGTGAGCAAATTTAACCTATTTTTCCGCGTAATTTTTTAATGAGAAGATGGCCAAGTACGATAATCTTCTTTCTTTGGTTTGAGTGAATAACGTTACATTAGGTTAGTGTATGTGAGTAGGTATCTACGAGTAATAATTTTCATGCAAATCAATCACCAAACAAAAAAAAATATTGAGCATGTATGAAGTCTGTCTGCGGCTCACAAGCCATACACAGCGCATGTGGTTTCAGGTATTGTTTTAGATTTGTCGCATCAGTACTCACCACGTACATTAAATGCTTTTCATAATGACTAGCCTGCCAGCGGATTACTTGTTTAATAGGTAGGCTACTAGTCCTCAGATAAGTCTCGAACTAGATCTTCTTTAGTGCTTTTTGTTCTATAATAAACCTGTCATGCGCGGTTTTTATAGGAAAATTTTGTTTAGACGAAAAAATAACATATTAGATTATTATTTTTTAAGGCATTATCATTCGTAAATTAGCTTTCCTTCCGAAATATTCAATTTCTTTTCAAAAAACGAAATTAGGCGGCTGTTGTGTAATTTGACGATAATAATTAATAAGGTCTAGCAAAACTACAGAAAAAAGGCTTATTTACGTTTGCAAATATACCCACTATTTATAGGCCGCATCAATTTTGGCGTAAGAACCTCGAACCCTCGCCTCGCATTTTTTCATAGATGTAATAATAATAACAGTTTATTAATCACTCCAAGAATTACAAATTTCTCTTAGTCTACATACAAAACCATGGCAATGAATACTTACGTATATTTTATAAGAGATAAAGTTGACAACTATACTAGTATAAGCTGTGTCACAGTCGTATGTATCGCTACGCTACACTAAAAAGTGGTGAGAAGCAGAGGCGGGAGATACGCATATAGCCCACATAACACGTGACATGTCACAGGAACGAGGTGTACTTCAGATGGGGCGGCGGCACGGTGGTGGTGTGGCTGCAGAACGCGGCCGGGCACGCGCGCTGGGGGCCCACCGAGGAGCGCGTGGAGGCCCTGTTGGACGCCTGGCGGCCGCGCGCCAAGCTGAGGGAGCCCGCGCCGGCCCCGCAGGCCACGCCCGACCCCGAGCCCGCGCCGCCTCCTGCTGCCGACAAGCGCTAGCCTCTCACTCTGTAAATATTCATAGTGTACATAATCTTATACATAGCTAGATATATTATTATATGGACGATAGGTATATTTTTATTTTTAAATCTCCCATGTCTGTTGTATAGTTCGATAAAAGTTTATTATGTTTTGATTGTTTATTATATTTTCTGAAAAAAAAAAAATGAGTTTTTATACAGTGTTTTTCCTTTCGTACTGAAATAGTATTTATTTTACTTTAATTGCAACTCTCAAAGACGTAATCTCTACCGTTATCATATTTTCCGAAGATGTAAACAATGGCTGCTCCAAATTTTCTATGATTTATAGATGTGATTAAATGAATTTTAAGTTCTGGTGCTATCAATGTTATATTTGTCATTTTCAGTTTGCTTTTATTATTTTAGTATGAAAACTTAAAATTGGTAGTTTTATTGACAGATTAATTTATACATAAAATATATTTTTTATTAAAAAAATGCAAGCTCTTTACTGCCTTTGCCTTTTACACCCAATTTTTCCAAACTATAAAAATCGCGTCATCTTCGTTTTGCCTACCGCGATGACGTTGACCATTAAGTAGACCAATTGGATCGTAATTTTAACCCTTTAATAGTCTGACATGTAGATGTTCCAACCCACCCTATACCATTTAAGTAGGGCAGCTCTCCGAGTGAAATTGCTTAGTCATGAATGCCTGAATACGCCGTACCGCTCACTGGCAAACCTCGAGCGTGGACCTCAGCCAAATTGTCAAAGACCATGTTTAAGAACCATACGAGAGGATACGAAAAATACCTACACATTGGCCCCGATGTTCACAAACTAAATTAAATTAAGTTCAATGCATCTTTTTCTTTCTATTTTATTAAGAAAAGGACAGAAGATAAAAAAAAAACAGTTTAGACCTGTCAAAGTAGTGCGCTCCTCAGCACTCTTGACGTAAACTGGCGTATTTTTAGTCGCCAAGTTTATAATCGCGTCTAAACTGTTTAAGGAGTATCTTAATTTGACAGGACTAAACTGTTATCTTCTATGTTTTTCTTAACGAAATGGAAAGGAAAAGATGCACTTAACTTAAAATTAGTTTAGTGTGTAATCAAGAGAATCGACGCCAATGTCGATGGGCCTTCTCTTGAGGGATAGCAAAAGATTGCCATTCATTAGTTCTTTTATAGCCAGGCATTTACGGTGCGTCTTGCAACTTCTTTGTTTTGTTTTACGCCGATGAGTATTTCTATCTTGATCAAGCGAAATCTACCCACCGGCCATTAGTGTACTGTGCAGTTATAACGCTCCTTAATAATAAATCATTTTCAAGCAGTCATAACAAAGTTTCAGTCCAGTGTTGGTTCTTATATACAAATAGTTCAATAGTCCAAAAACGCATAGGTTTTTGAACTATTGAACTATTTTTGAGTTGAAAAAAATATACATAAACATTATAAATAAGAATTATTAACGAGAAACAACTAAACTTTTAGCAAAGTACCCACGGCGGCCTTGACTTGAATGTGTCGTGGAAATTATTTGTGTGCATTTTTGTTTTTTTTTTTGAGAGTCATTATTATTATTCGAAACAAATGATGACTGCATTGCCACCGAAATTTGGCTGCTGTGCTCTTGAACTCACTGATAAAAATTTACTCGTTGTAAAGTTTGCGAAAAGGCGTTCCATCATGAGTGCCTCAACTTGGAATCAACACGCGACCTGACTTCGTGGTGCTGTCCTCAATGCACTGTAAAACCGTCTGAAGCGAAAAACACCGATATCACACCTGTGCGGTTTAACCTTTTCAACGCCAATCACTTCTGTACAAGTACGAGATTTTCGTGCCCTCAGCGCCACTACTTGATTAGAAGTAATCACAGTATAAAATAAATTTACGACTTTTACAAGACCTTTTATTTTGTTTTTATGGAAAATTGCCCTGTTGTCAGTCATATTTTTAACTTTTTCACAAATAATAAGTTCAAATTTGTTTTATTTTCAATAGAAACAAAAACGCCAGGAAATATTTTAATACCAACATAGCTATGCGCATAAGAGGCAGGTATTGCAATCCCCACCAAATCCAACAACTACCCCGTCATTGAGGAGGGTATTCGTACCATTATCGAAGATAAATTAAAAAAAAAAATGTCGATGCCCCTTTCTCTTTTTCTGAACTCCGATTGGCTCTTGATGGACTTGCTGATTCCTCTCCTGGTGCAGATGGGATCCCTTACTCACTATTGAAAAATGCCTCAAATAATACAAAGCAATATTATCTCGATCTCTTTAATAACTTTTTTGAATTCGGTTTGGTTCCTCAACAGTGGAAACATCAGATAATTATCCCGATCATCAAACCAGGCAAAAACCCGTCCGACCCAAACAGCTACAAGCTTTATCGTCTGTTTTGTGCAAGGTTGCAGAGCATATGATGAAGCATAGACTTGAGTGGTTGGTGGAGAATAGGAACTTGTTGCCATCATCCCAGTTTGGGTTCAGAAAAGGAATGAGCATAATGGATAGTCTCAGTATATTAATTTCCGATATTCGTATTTCTTCTCTACGTAAAGAGTTTTTAGTAGGAGCCTCTTTGGATATTACCTCAGCATTTGACAATGTTTTGCTCCCAGTGCTCAAGGAAAAACTTATCCATCAGTTAAATATTCCCATAAAATTTGTTCGCTTCATTTGCAACTTATTAATGGAGAGAACCATCTCCATTAAAACTCGAGACTCCTCTTTTCCTCCTAAGACTATCTGGAAAGGCTTACCGCAAGGTTCAGTTTTGAGTCCTCTTCTATTCAGCCTTTATACTTTCGATTTACACCTTTCTGTAGATTCGTTTAGTCAAATATTGCAATATGCTGACGATTTAGCTATATACTTTTCTGGTAAATCTCTAGATGAGGCTAGTTCCCGTCTAAACTCCGCTCTGGGGTATCTATCTGATTGGCTCTCATAGCATGGCTTATCCTTAGCAGCCTCTAAGAGTTCTGTGGTAGTGTTTACAAAAAAAAGGTTATTCCTCCTGTTGCATTAAAGTTAACGGCGATAATAATAAATTTTTAGGAGTTTGATTAGATACAAAATTATTCGGTATTCCCCACACTGACTTTGTTTCTCAAAAATGCGAAAGAAACGTTAATGTTCTTCGTTCACTCTCTGGGGTTTAGTGGGGTGCTCACCCATATACTCAAAAACTGATCTACAATGCTATAGTTCGTAGGCATTTTGACTATGGCATGTTTCTATTAGACCCTCGTAACAAATCTGGACTCCAAAAATTCAATAAAATTCAGGCAGTGTTTACGTATTATTCTAGGGGCGATGAAGTCGTACCCAATAGGGATGTATCCAAGGTATGAAAATCAAAAAAATAATTAGTCCGTCTTACAGATAATAAAAAAAATTAAGACCCGTATTTTTTATTTTGTCGTAATTACCAAAAATTACTGAGATATAGCGTATTAAAGTTACAGAGTGGGGGCTAATTACGTCACGCCGTTCTATATTTTGCACCATGGCGTGACGTCATGCGACATTTCAAATCAATGTATCTTCCTAAGTATTTGAATAAAAGAAAAAATAAAAAATACGTGTTCAATATTTTTTATAAAGCTATCTGACGGACATTAAATTATTTTTTAGGATACAAGCCCATTAATGCCATGCAAGTTGAGTGTGTTGAACCTCCCCTCTCAATTCGAAGACAATTTTTGGCAAATAGATTTATTTTTAAACTTGTGCAAAATTCTGATCATCCTCTTCTTGGTAAACTGGACCAATTATCATCTATCTTTGATTCGTGTCCTCGTCGTTCTAATATTGAGCTTCCTTGTCTTCTTCGTGCCTACCTTCAATTCACGCGTCTTCCTAGTCCACTTTTTCAAAACCCTATTTTATATCTGTACTCGGTGCCTTATAATGCCCTGGTATTCCAACCGGAGGTCGTTTTGGACTTTGGAATTAGCAAAAATACCCTCGAACCGTATAAGACATTTGTGAAAAAAGTGTCCTCTAATTATAAGAACTGGACTACTTTATTCACTGACGCCTCCAAATCCTCTGATGATAGCCCGGTAGGAGTTGCTGTTTGGATCCCTCATACAAAAATTATTCTAAATTATAAAGTGTCCTTCAGTTACGTCCGCCTTTACAGGTGAATCAATTGCCATTTTCGAAGCCATTTCCTTTGTTATGTCTCATAAATTGAATAATAATTGAAAAAGTTGCCTTCAAGCCATTCTATCTAATCCTTTTAGACCTAAGTCAAGATTCCCTATAATTCTTAAAATCAGAGATTTGCTGTTCAAATGTCATGAACTTGGCATCCACGTCGTCATAGCCTGGATTCCTGGTCATGTCGGTATTCTTGGTAAAGAGTCGGCTGATTCTTGCGCCAAAAATGCTGTTCTCACTGGCGCTCTTACCCACTCTGAAATTTATTCCCATGATATTTGTACTACTCTTCCTCTAAATTTGTTTCTTCGTCCAAAGTTTGGCAAATCTCTAAAACCGTAAAGGGTAAATTTTATGGAGATATCCAACCTGAAGTACCCCACAAACATTGGTTTTTTTAAATCTCTTTTATCTGTTCTGTGTGTCACGTTGCAAATATTTTGTGAGCTAATTTTTATTCGTTTTTTTGCGTAATTTTGTCAGTTACTTTATTGATAAAAATGGTTGCCTGTAAAGTCGGTTTTACGGGCGAAGATTTTACGTGACAACGTCTTTTTCTCGGTAGAATATTTATTGATATGAATATAATTAAATTGCACAATAGGAACAAGGAATTGAATGAAAATAAGAATTGCACAAATTTTAACTATAGAAATATATTTTTTAGTTCGGTGACTCATCGTAACGTTACCGAGCGTTACACTTTTTCATAAGTGACTCCCAGCCGCAACCTAATTTAAGACGTTGTCACGTCAAAACAAAATGCTACTTAACTGGTCACGCGCCAGTTTGACCGATTCGAAGTCGATCGCCCTGTAGGGTTCTTCTCAGCCTATAGAGGTCCACTGCCGGACAAAGGCCTTCCCCAAGGCTTTCATTCCACTGAGGGGGTATCCCATAATCCCCACGCTTTGCAAGCTAGTTGGGGGATCGCAGTAATTTGATATTCCACAGAAGCGCTGTTGGCCGCTTCCCTGATGAGAGTAGGGTAGATTGTAGGGTTTATATCTTTGAATATCCTCGATGCTTTGAAATGTCAAAGCTTCATAGTAAATTGTAAGTTCTACTATCCTACTATACGTTTGCTACTCTTTCGAAATTGAATAAATAACTGTTACCTATACCCATATATCCCCAGACCCCACGGGATCGATACTAATACGTGTAAAACCACAAGGCACTGCTTTAATGAGGCGAGAACTAATTTCTGGAAAGGAATGTTTTGTGGAAAACAGCAATTAAAAGAAGGAGCTCATTTTCGCAATTTATCTTTATTTTTTACAACTTCTGTCCAGTGTTTAACTGAAAATACATAAAACTTTCAAACATGAAGTAAAATGGATAGCCGTCATTGAATGATTCTAAACTAGACGCCGGCTCTGAGTTTACTTGTAAGAATTAAAAATAATTAATAATATGTAGATACGTAAGTTAATGTTGTATATACTACCTTAATTAAATCCCGGTTCTATGCCTATATTTCTTTAATAAATGTGTGGTCATAGCTTTCTTAGACGACAAACCAATGGCGGCTAAAGAACCAGGTCATTTTGCCGCCAAACGATGACGATTTCGTAGGTTTTTTTTTATTTGTATCGTCCACCTAGTTTGGCGACACTAAAGTAGTTTCCACCAGCCGGATCGCGCCTGAACGTAGCGGACGCAGTGTCGGCACACTCTACTTCCGCTTCTAAGCACTTGGCCCGACTTCTAAAGTCAGCTGGAACCTAAGTGCGAGCGTACAGCTGCAATTGAATCATTCAACTTTCCCGCAGTCAGGACCTAAATCAAATGCGACGGCAGCCGAACACACCGCCCGTCAACCGCGGCGTGTGCATAGATCAGACCGGGTTTCTGACCGTGTAAAATCCACGCAAACTTTAGCGTTTCAATTTACTTGCTCCAAAGCAACCTAAGGCGCGTCGGTCGGTGTAAATCGTATATTATGCCTAGTCGTAGTCATTAAAACGTTTATTATATTCTATGGGTTAGTTAATATGTGCAAATAGTAGGTGCATGCCTGAAATGCAAATATTGCGCATAAAATAATTTAATAAATTGTTGTGTTAACTCTCAACTTCCTACTTTACATTCTTAGAATAGGTATATCTACAACGTTATTTTTTTTATGCGAAACATGAATACAGTTGTTGAGAATAAGCAACTGAATCGATTCCAATCATTTTTATACCATGTTATATTTTTTCCTAAAATATTTAAAGGTAAAGATTGTATTACATATTATGACATTATTTGATACCTATCATAGGACACAACACATCTCTTAGCGGTACTAGGTGTGAGCGCACCCCATTGAGTTGGGGGGACGCCGCTGCTGGCGCACAGTAATCGAAATTTTGTACATTAATTCTTTACATAAAAATACTGGACACGTGTTTCGGTTTTCGCATAGACAAAAAATAACGTTGTATAAATTATGAAGATTGATACAAGAGGACATTAAGTAATACTACTACACATACTTTTTCATATATCTTATAAATAAATATACTTCATACTTATATAACTACTAGTCCTGAAAACGTGACAGAATAAATAAGTCTGAAACCTTAAACGAATGATTGATTATTGTACTTTGCTGATGTACCTGAGGTCCTCCTTAGATACATCATAATAATTACCATAATGATGACCTCATCATTAGTGCGTAACCAACAATTCATTAGAACATAATGAACAAGATTGCTTAGTTTGTACAACGTCGAATACAGGAGGTACAAGACAACGTAGAATAACTACAAGACACTGCAAACCAAAAGAAGCGGAGTAAAAGGAATTTTCCGTGGAAAATGTGCTCGTATGACATCAGACTTAGTGATTTTCAAAGAGTTTTTACATAGATTTTTGAGAATATATGAACTGCACAGGGGAACATACAAGGATGGCATACGCAGCCCAATTATGTGGGTCAAGCGGTTGACCGTATATTAGGATCTGTCCAGATCATGTTGGAGATCCGCATCTTAGGGGGATATGAGAATCTTTTTTTACGTTAATAGGGGTATCATAGTAATATTATCCTTATTTCAGTACAGGCTTATCTTTACATACGAATTAAAAACTAGCTTTATATAAAATAGCGGTGTGTGCATCATGCCTTTAACATCGTAGTTTATAAAATGGCCCACATAGTTCAGATTACGTTTATAAGAGGAAGTATATTCGACTGTATGAGTAAGAGAACTGACATTTGTCAAGTTCAGGGACAAAAGTTAATACATCATTTTCGTAGACTTTTCATGGAAAATCATCAAATGATCTCTACCGTTCTAGGCAGAGCAAAAGGATGTGTCAGACTTTTACTGATTAAAACCTTCACTTTCCTGTGCGCCAGGGGCTACGGCATCGCTTTCGAACAGCGGCCCTGGCAGGTATCGGTCCTTGTGGACCCCGTCAATGTGTGCCGACATGACGGACCTGCCCCCCTAATCGGCGAACACATTTTTGTCAAATGATTGCGACCAGTTCGGATCAATTGGGATCTTTCGGACCGCCCTTACCGGGCGGCAAGCTGCCCACTGATGTTATCTCCCGACTAGGGCGTCTCCTGCTTCGGCAGTGAGGGCGTTGAGATTGCCTCTCCTTCGCGCGCTCCGCCCGTTTCTTTGCCAGCATTGTTTCGTAGCAGGTATCGGCCTGCTATTAACTCTCGCTCCGGTCCCGGACCATGGCCTGGACCAGGGCCGGTCGCGAGAAGACACTGTGGTGCTCTGCCTAAGCCGGACAGACATCCAACGTAACCTCAGGGTGGTGACATCCTGGCGTTTCCTCCCGGTTTATCCAGAATGAGAATCTCCCAAAAGCATTGTCCGTTTAAGACCTGCCTCCTCTCGCCATATATACCACAGGATAGTCCGGTTATCGCACTATCCCGTGGAAACTAAGCGATTATACGCTAAGGGCACCCCTATGCAGTAAGAGTCTCTGCTTAGGGCGTCATGAGGGCACCAAGGGATATCGGGATCATATTTTTTTTTAATTCGATTTAATGTTCGCGGCGTGTCCTAGTGCTCTGAATAAACTCAAAGGTCACAGATGAGACATTAAATTTAATGGCTCCGCTGCGGTGCGGGCTGGCTTTCATCGGACAGGGGTCAATTGCGTTGGGCGCGTTGCAGAACTCGGCGGCGAGGTCGGAAGGCGGACTTTTCAAGATCATCGGGGTCATTGCGGTCACGCCTAGGGCTGCGAAGTTTACTAATTTTGGAAGTTATATTAAGTCAATTGTATCTTACTTACATTTTTTTTTTATTGTTGGAATCTGCTATCAGTTTATTCTTTTCGCCAATAAGGTGAGGTTTAAACATTGGACTTAATCATGTATGACAACCATAACCATCATTAAACTTTTTCCATCTTAAAATTTTCATTATTTGAATGTCAAGTTCATTTTTAAACAAGTAAATAATAATTGTTGGTTTAGCAGCATATTCACAATCATTGTATATACTGCCCAATATTGTAAGTATTAAAACATTACCAATGTTTTAAAATTCTAATTAATTACCTGTTGTATATTTTATAATGACAAGGCAGGTTGGAAAACATAATAAAAACTTATATGCCACTTAAACATTTTGTAACAAACCTTACAATGTTGATTCAGTAGCATATCAAGTGGTGAAAAATGTACAGATTTACTGTGCTAACACCCAGGTGTTGAAACCTAAATATGTCAGTGTCTTTGATTATAATGGAAGTACATTTATTTCCTCCATTTAGTTGTATTCCTCATCTTCATCCATAGCAAAATCAACGCCAGTGTCGACAGCACATACAGGACTGAAAAACCAGATTAATATCAAATTAATTACTGATTGAAGCGGTTTTATGCTAATTTAGTATAGTGCCAAGATTGCTAACAAATTAGCATCTGGCAATGTCTTCGCCAGTGTGAAATTTCTTGTTTTAACATAAATAGTGTCCTACAGCATCTTACCGCTGCACATGCAAATATTTATATTCTTTTAGCATTCTTTCTACTGTTGTCTTTGCTTGATAGCGATGGCGGTATTAAAAAAGCATATAGTTTTCTTGTTTTAGACTATTTAATTCAATTTTTTTTTCCAATCAGACAGTTACTTCTAGGTATTAATTAGCATGTTCAAATAAACTCTTGAGCCTTATTATATTAAATAGTATGTATAAGTTAGGTACCTCATTGCTCTACACGTGAAAAAGACAATCCTTTTCAACTTTCTATTGTAAAAGAAATAGTTGAATGCCCATAGACAGCCAGGTTCTCCAAAAGGGTCACTGGCAAGATCTGGGTTGTAGCTGTATATGCGACACTCTGGCAACACCACCTCCTCATCAACGGCAGTCCACAGCGTCGGGCGCAGCTGCCGCCAGCGTACGCCACCTACTGCCGACAAGTCCGCATCAACTGCGGTTTGTACCCAACTAAGTGATGGCTCCGCACTAAATTCACTGCTCTGTGAAATTTAACAAAATGATGGGTTCTAAAACTATTTACAGATAATTTCTAGAATATGGGAATATCAGTTTGCCTCAACATGTCATACAAAAATGAATAATCCTTCCAGAAAATAAAACTTTTACATTACAACCTGTGCCTAAAATTAGTAAACCTTAAAAATGGTAAGCTAACTGTCACTCTTGGTACATTAATAATAGTAGAGCTTAAAATAAATATTTTTCCCATTCATGTCATATCCAATTCAAAATAGTTTTGATCAAGTTTTCACAGTAAACAGAACAGTAGGTTATCTAAGGCCGGCACATAGTTAATAGCCTACTCTTGGCACAGAATTATTAACCTACTCTTGCGTTGATCCCCAGGGTTTTCATTTTTAACATTTTCGAACAAACAGCGCTTGATGTCAATTTATGTAATAAAAAGCATAATATGATTGAATACTTTACAAATTCTACACAACCATTTAGCTTAAAGTAAAAGTGGTGGTACCCCTAAGCGTCATCTTACTATAATTTTATTAAGTTAATATTATGAATAAGCCACCATATTTGGATCAAACAACACATAAGAAAATAGAAAAAAAAAGTAGTAATTTGCAGTAGTAATTATTGTGAAATTGCCCTTATTACACTATACAAGAAAAATATGTTTACCTAAACAATATTTCGTACTCAGTCCTCTGTTTTATAGGAAAACTAGACTTCTAAAAATAAACTTTAGCTCTAAACATAGTATTCAAGAAATTATTTATTATATTATAAGAATTAATATTAAGTAAATTTGGGAATACATTTAAATGGAAAAATGTGACTTAGCTACGCTCTTAATAAAGCAAATAAACTGTGAAATAAACAATACAAATATCACATTTTCTAGTAAGATTTAAGTATAAGTAGGTACTTATATTTCTATTTCAGTAGGAATTATGAATGATAAGTCCGGGTTTGTGAAATCGTTATTGGGGCACCCGAAAACACCACAATATTTTTTCCCCTTTTGGAAGTCATGATACTCGTAATAATTAATATTATGGTAAGTGGCCAGCGAGAATTGATGAACGCAAGCGGTCATGTAACTTACGCGCGTGCTCACAGTCACGCGGTACAGCCCGTACTGCCGCCTCGTTATTCCCTGTTATATTATGCCAGCCTATGCGTGAAATCGTGTACCGCCAAGCCGCGCGCGGCGCGCACACTAACATTCACACCGAGTTTGTATGAAGATGTTTTACTGTTCTGTTTACGGTGAAGTTGTTACAAAATTATCATAGAATTATCGAGACAGCTAAACCAATTTATGGTTTAAGACATTTATTTCTCAGACAGAATATAATGATTCACTTACAAAGATAAACACTGGTAACAAAAGTAAACATTCCTTAAAACGAGAATCAGAACTGCAGAAATTAACTTCTTATTGGAAAACTTAATTCTGTCTCTAATTATTAAATGTATTTAAAAATTTATGCTGCAAATTGGCCTTAGTATTACTTTACTAACCTTTGCCATTGAAAAATCATAATCTGGAAAAGCAGCATTCAGTGTAGCAATCAAGTAAAACAATGTTTTACGAGATATGGTATCACAGAGCACACCATCTTCATCACCAGACAGGCTTTGGCTGTTGATTTAAAAATAAAACAATATTAATAGGCTTCTCTAACTTATAGCTATAGGGAGAAAAAAAAACCTAAGGTTTTACCTGTACACAACACTTTTTGGGGGTGACAATGCTTCAAGAGTTGTTTCACCAATAGATGTGAATCTCTTATAGAAAGACTTCTCAGCCCCAGCCATTTTGCAGCTGTAGCTTTCTACACGACCCTGTACGGCACTATCTCCATTCAAGATCGAGAGAGCTCTGCTCAATGCCTCTAAGCGGCCACTCTCTAGAAGTTTCATTTTCTCTGAAGATGTCTTGCTTAGTTTACCCACTAAAATTACTTGTAGTAAACGGTGGCTGTATTATAGTGCAGCAAGGAACACTATTTCTGTACATAACCGAAGGGTGTATGAATATTCCTTTTCTCTTTGAGTGTAGCAAGTTTACACTCGGAATCAATTTCGTCTTCTGTTCTTCTTCCTCGCTGATGGAATGCGGGAACATCACAAATAAGAAGAAAAAATAGATCTACGAAATTGCTGAACGGATGCAAATTATTTATAGCTTGTTTTGCCCTTATACAAGGAGATCGCGTCACTTCACTTGTCGTCCCACAAAAATGTATAGTATTAAACACCAAGACAAATATACAATTACAGATCAATATCCATAGAAGACATGGTTACGAGAAACAGTGAACCAGAAGGCACAATTTTCTAATAATGCACAGATCGATCGATCTCCGAAATCAAATACTTCAAAAACAAAATATGTACACAAGCACCACAAAATTTACTTCAACAATCGTCAATGGCGGATCACTCACTGTAGGGTAGTAATAAGCTTGTCGAATAAATATCGATACATCGATATTTTCAATTTGATATTTCCCCTTTTTGGGGCAATATTTTTTATAACGATGTCCAACGGTGCCTTTCTAGGCACTTCTCAAAGAAATCCACCGCTCTTGTGGCGTGCCCAGCACCCCGTTGCGATAACCGTACTCTCCATGTCGTTATGAGACCATGCTTGAGCTCTGTCTGCTGCAACGGTTTTTTGCGGCAGTGGAGTAACGCTCAAGCATTGCTTCCTCTCATCACTCCCACATGTGGGCAAGGGTTTTGGCTCCAGATCCTATGGCAGCAAACCGACAAGGAGGCTCGCTGGACTCGACGGCCATGACCCTTTGGGACGCAATCAGGAGTCGGGTTGGTCGTTGCCTCAAGGACCGCGCCAACACCGTCGCCTCGAATAGGGCCATGGACGGCACAACCCCTAAAATGGGCCCCCGGCAGGAGACAATTAGTCCCCCTAGATTGGGGAGAAGCCGCCTCAGGACAACCCCGGCCAAAGCGAATGCATCTGCTGTAAATCTTGCATACCAATATCAGAAGTCGGCTTACAGCCGACCACATAAATCAAAGAGTTTTATTGTATAAGATAAATATTGGTTATATTGGTACAAAAAAAACTAAAGAGTTTAGCTTTATATATTAGTATAGATTCTACACTAATACATAAAGCTGAAGAGTTTGTTTGTTTGAACGTGCTAATCTCAGGAACCACTGGTCCGATTTGAAAAAATATTTTTGCGTTGGATAGCCCACTAATCCAGGAAGGCTTTAGGCTGTATAAAATCCCGTTGCGACCAATAGGAGCGGAGTATATAAAAAAAACATCGCAACCTACGTGGGTGAAACCGCGAGACGCAGTTAGTAATTAATATTTGTTCTCGTTGTTTTTGATTTATAAAAGTGATGTCTATAGATTAGTACTTATCTAGTACAAGTATTTTTAAATAAAAATATCGACATCGGTTACTCTAAATAATTATTTCTAAAATATCGGTACCTATCATGTTTACCGTGATACTTTATTGCCTATTGCGACATCCCTACATCTCACTGACGTATGGCAAGGAACATAGACATATACTAATGGACATGCCGTACGCGTATAATCTGCAGTAAATTTTTGGTTCGAAAAGAGTGAGAGAGATATCCTATGCTTCCGGTCAAGCACTATCTCTTTCCTCATAGATGATTGATGATTTTGAGAGAGATAAAGATAGACGAAACTTCGTTTCCTCTCTTTCCTTCGGAGTGCCACAGTTCTCATCTCTAAGGTCCGTATTCCAAAAGGAAACTCGAGCATTGATTTCTGTTAAAGCATTACTTAAAACTAGTTTCAACCAATCAAAAGGCTTGTTTTGAGTGGCGTTCTATAATACGCACCTAAGGTCCGTATTACAGAACGTTACTCGAGACTCAAGCTCTATTTAAGTCTCGTTTCAAGCCATTTGATTGGTTGAAACTAGTTTTAAGTAATGTTTCAACAGAGATCAATGCTTGAGTTTCCTTCTGGAATTCGGACCTAAGGCATGTTCATTAGTATATGTCGATGTTTATAACAACAAAATTGCCAGCTTGTTAATCTTATAACTGAGTTTTGGCGGGAAAGATAAGCTGAGTGTCACGCTCATTTTTCATTGGACTTTTAAATTATTTATAGTGTTGTTTACTAAACAACAGTGAATGATTTATGTAGTAAAAAGTGCATTCAGTTAATAATTCATAAAGAACATTGAGATATCGCAGTATAGTGGCCTCATCATGACTTTGCTTCGAACCTCCTTCGTAGACGGTTCACCCGGCCGTCTTTTTCGACTGTCATTCTTGATATCCGCCATTATTGTGAAATAAAATTTTCTATAATTTGTTTAATAATTTGTTTTTAACACGTGTTGGTTTTGGCAAAATTGTGATACATATTCCACAGAGGCCATTGATCAAGAGTTGAGGTTGAATCTCACCTTTAAAGAAGAAGAACTTTCTCACTCGAATGCCATTCGAGTGAAGATAAAACTCGAGTGATATTTATTGACTCGAGTCACTCAGAATATAAAACTCGAATGACCAAAATTTTAAAACGAATGATACAATATTATTAATCTAAAAGCCACCAACTCAAACAAGGTCTAAGCAAAAGGTCAATGTAGTGGTTCCTCTTACTTAATTATTCAGAAATGGCTTTCTTTATTTTCGGAGCATTATCTGATACTATTGTCACAATTCTTTCTATAATTTGCCTATCATCAAATATCGACTTCAGCACAGTTGCTAAAATAATAGAAGAATGTTCCTCCGTAAACTCCTCTCGAGGAGTAATAGCTTGCGAAAAAGATTTGAATTATAAATAAAATGTATTGTAAAAGTTAGATATGCTTTGTTACTGTCAGAAGTCCATAAATCTGTTGTAGCAGCCATATATTCAACTTTTGGAGGAGGAATCTTCTTAGGTAGAATAAAACTGCGTGTCCGATATGATCTGTGTTATTCGACTTCAAAACCCCTGCTTATATCTACATTTTTTATGGTACAAGTTGCGGTATGACTAATTATTTACAATTATAAAATACAATATTATTACTGCGATCTTTAACACGCGTCGCGTCTCGGAGAGGGGCGCGGGGCGCCGCTGGCCCGCGCTGTGAATCTATAAATATAGGTAGACGCGCTGAGTCGTTCCTTTTCGTCGAGGGCCGCCCGCCGTGTCAAGATCTCCGCTGCGCTGCGCCAGCTTCGTGTGTCGTCTTCGCGCCAAGATTCCACTGCGATGTATCCTTCGTGTGCAATCTTCGTGTACAGATCTCCGCTGCGATATACCAACTCCGTGTGTCAAAAACGTACTTACGAGTGATGTCGTTGAACCCACGCAACGCATCACGTATCTTATTCCTTTGACAGTAAACGCCTTTTTCAAGGCGGCCTCTTGTTCCTTTCAACAGATGTGTCAAACGTATAGCGTCTCTCTCGAGACGGCGTTGTTCGATTATTCCTGAATGGATGATGTCAAAACGTATTGGTAATAAGGTGTTGTTGGTATTCCTTGGTAACTGGTAACTGTTTGGAGGTAACTGGTAACTGTTTGGAGGTACGGTAATTCTATGAGTGCTGTATGTATGTTCCTACAGCATCCCCCTCTTAAGCGAATCGTACATTTTTTTTAACGATGCGTCCGGTGCGAGTGACGTAGGATTCGCGGGTTGTACTCGAGGTCGGCGGGGTCAGCGGCCGCGGCTCGTTATTCGCGCTCGATGTATGTGTGCGACGAGTGTCACGTGCGTCTGTTGTTCCTCTAGTAGTAGATTCTTCTTGCTTGAGTAAGTGTGCTGGTTTGAGTCTGTCGATTGTGATGACAGATGTTCGTAGGGGCATCTGAATGGTAAATTGTTTGTTGCCGCGATGTAGAACTTTGAATGGGCCTTCGTAAGGTGGAGTCAGTGGGCTTCGTACGGTATCATTACGCACGAAGACATGAGAACACGTAGCCAAGTCTTTGTACACGAAAATCTTTCTGTTGTTGCTATGTGACTTGCTGTTTGGAGATAGTGTCGACATTGTTTCGGTCAGCTGACGGGCGAATTCTGCGTCGTCGTTTTTTGGCTGTGTAGGCGTGAAAAAATCTGACGGTATTCTTAATGTTGACCCGTATGTCATGAGAGCTGGGCTGACTTGCGTATCTTCACGTAAAACTGTTCTTAAACCAAGGAGTACGGTCGCTAGTTCCTCGCTCCAGTGTACGCCGGCGTTTCGCGCCATAAGTGCGGATTTCAATGTTCGATGCCATCGTTCGACTTGACCGTTTGCTTGAGGGTGAAATGCGGTGGTTCGAATCCGTGTTATGCCAAATTTCTTCATCAGTGCGTTGAATAATGACGACTCGAACTGTCTGCCTTGATCCGTCGTCACACGTAAGGGGCAGCCAAATCGCGCTATCCATCCCTCGTAAATTGCCTTAGCAACAGTGTCGGCGGTGATGTCACGAGTAGGTATTGCTTCGGGCCATTTAGTGCAACGGTCGACCATAGTGACTAGGTATCTATAGTCATTAGACGGCGGAAGTGGTCCGACAATGTCTACGTGAATATGTTCGAAACGCGCTGATTTTTGAAACTCGCCGAGCGGGCTGATAACATGTCGCTGGATTTTCCCGCGCTGGCATCCGATGCATGACCTTGTCCACATACCGACTTCTTTATTCATATTCGGCCAAAAGAATTTAGTGACAATAATCTTTCTTGTCGTACGTACACCTGGGTGACTAAGTTCGTGTTGTGCTTTGAATGCTACAAAACGATAAGACGCTGGTAGGTACGGGCGTAAGTTGCCTGTTGATGTTTCGCATATGATAGGTCGTTGACCTCCGGGCAATGTGATTTCTGCAAACTTCAGATTCGGGTTGGTCATGCTGATCTTGAGTTCGTCGTCGTTCTCTTGGTCTTTAGCGAGTTGATTGTAGTCGATCGTAGATTGCGACAAGTCGATTTCTTCTATACGAGATAGGGCGTCGGCCGCTTCGTTATTATTACCGTGAACGTATTGAATTTTCGAGCAAAACTGACTTATGTAATGTAGTTGACGCTCTCTTCTCGGTGTATCGCTGGTACTTGGCGCTCTTGTTAATGCATACGTTAATGGCTTATGGTCGGTGAATATTGTTACGTCGTTGCCTTCTATCAGCCGACGTAGGTGTTTAATTGAGGTGAACATTGCCAATAATTCGCGATCATATACGCTATATTTTCTTTGCGTATCACTCAATGTTTTTGAATAGAATGCCAGTGGTTTCCATACGCCATCGACCTTTTGTTCTAATACAGCGCCAATGCTAGTGTTTGACGCGTCTGTGTATAGACGTAATATTGCGTTGGGAATCGGGTGCGTAAGTGTTGTGGCCTTGAGAATGCTTTGTCGGCATTTCTCAAAAGCTTGCTCGCTTTCTGGTGTCCATTGTATCGGAGTTTTATCATTTTTCTTGCTGTTGTGTAGGTACTTGTTTAATTCATGCTGATGTTCGGCTTGATGTGGTAAACAGCTGCGATAAAAGTTAATCATGCCTAAAAATCTTCTTAGTTCTTGTACTGTCTGTGGTTTCGGGTAATTGACTATTGCTTGTATACGTTCTTGCGTGGGATTGATACCATTTGCTGATACTTGATAACCGAGGAACTCTATGTTTTCTTTATCAAACTCGCACTTGTCGATGTTAAGACTGACGCCGTAGGTATTTAGGCGTTCGAGTACTATTTGTAAGTGCTGGCGATGTTCTTCCTGGTTATTTGAATAGACAAGTAGATCGTCGACGAAACAGAATACGATGTTGTCCAGTCCTCGTAAAACTTCATGCATGAAACGTTGAAATGTTTGGCCTGAGTTGCGTAATCCAAACGTCATGCAGTTGAATTCGAATAGGCCGAAAGGTGTTATAATTGCGGTCTTCTGTGCGTCTTGTGCAGCTATAGGAATCCAAAAGTATGCCATTTTCAGGTCCAACTTTGAAAATATTTTCTTGCCGTGTAACTGGTACGTAAAATCCTGAATACGTGGAATGGGATATCTGTCAGGTACGGTGACTGCATTTAGTCTCCGGTAGTCTCCACATACACG
This sequence comes from Sesamia inferens, assembly GCA_037179545.1. Classification (NCBI taxonomy): domain Eukaryota; kingdom Metazoa; phylum Arthropoda; class Insecta; order Lepidoptera; family Noctuidae; genus Sesamia; species Sesamia inferens. The sequence goes on along the minus strand of CM073934.1, from coordinate 22,290,829 downwards.
AAGCGACCCATCCTTTTTCTTGACGACGTGGAGAGGACTTGCCCACGGACTTTTTGACGGCTTGCATATACCCATCTCTATCATGCGCTCGAATTCCAGTTTTGCCGCTTTGTATTTGTCCGGCGGTAGAGGGCGCGGCCGTGCGTATATCGGCGGTCCTGTAGTCTCAATATGATGTGTGACGTCATGCTTCACTGGAGTCTTGAGTGACATAGGCCGCAGAACATCAGGATATTTCTTCAATATGTCGTGATATACGTGGTCTCGGTTGACCATGTGTATAGTTTCTTCGTTGTTATTTATTTTGATGGCGTTCACGCTGAGATCGGTAACGCGGTCGATAAGTTTCCTCTGGTGCAGGTCGACTAGCAGTTTGTGGTAAACTAGGAAGTCTGCACCCAGTATTGAGGTTTTTACATCGGCGACTACGAATGTCCATTTGAAGCTTCTTCGTAAACCTAAGTTGAGTTCAAGCGTGCGCTCTCCGTAGGTACGAATCTCTGTTCCGTTTGCCGCGAACAATTTGTAGGTATTCTTGGTCGGTTTATTTTTCTTATTTCGGACGGCTAATACCGATATGTCGGCTCCTGTGTCGACGAGAAATCTCTCTCTGTTGTTGATGTCGATCACGCATAGGCGGCGAGATGTGTGGTTTACATCGACACCCGCCACAGTCGATGTACTTTTTAGTTTTCCTGCTTGCTCTTGGAACACGGGAATTCGCATTTACGAGCATCGTCGCCGTATCGATAGTGATAACGGCATAGCCAGTCGGCGTCCCTCGGTGTACGTGCGTTACTAGCGCGCGGGCTTGACCTTGAGTGTGAGCGAGAGCGGCTATGTTGACGGCTAGCAAAGTGCGAGCGGGAACGGCGATGTGATGCATTTTGCTGATTACTTCGTAATTCGGCGACTTCGAGAGATAGCTTTTCAATTTGTTTGCAAAGCATGCTGATTTGCAGATTTGTGACGGAGTTCTGTTGAACTTCGTTGACCGATGCTGGCGGGGGAATTACGGAGACTGCGGCGACTGTTGGTTCGAAGTGTTCCATCATTTTGTCGGCCATCGCAGCTAGAACTTCGAGTGTAGATTCTGTGTTCACGGATAATACTGCGCGAACATGGGCGGGCAAGTGATTGAGCCACATGACCTTGAGCGCTTCGTCGGACAGAAGTTTGCCACTTAGGTCGCGCATTTTACGTAGCAGCTGGCTCGGTTTCTGATCACCGAGTTCGAGACCGCTGAGGAGTTTCTGAAGCTGGCGATGGTCTGATTCTTGATAAGTGGAAATCAGTCTTTCTTTCAGCGCGCTGTATTTACCGGTGGCTGGCGGTTCTAGTATGATGTCGGCGATTTGTTCCAGGTCGCTGTAGCCGAGTAGTGGGACGACAAGGTTAAATTTCTGCTCGTCACCTATCTTGCTGGCGGCGACGGCGGCTTCAAACTGCGCGAACCAAAGACGCGGATTTTGGCGCCAAAATGGTGGTAGTCGTGCAGGCAGCGATATTGTAGCTACGTCGTTCTTCATTGTTGTGACGCCTAATGCATCGCTGAATTCTTCGCTCCTCGACATTTTTTTTTATATAATTTCTGCAGGGATTCAGTCTTGATATTTCTTCTTTTCTTTCTTTTCTTCGGGGTCACCAATTTGGAGGAGGAATCTTCTTAGGTAGAATAAAACTGCGTGTCCGATATGATCTGTGTTATTCGACTTCAAAACCCCTGCTTATATCTACATTTTTTATGGTACAAGTTGCGGTATGACTAATTATTTACAATTATAAAATACAATATTATTACTGCGATCTTTAACACGCGTCGCGTCTCGGAGAGGGGCGCGGGGCGCCGCTGGCCCGCGCTGTGAATCTATAAATATAGGTAGACGCGCTGAGTCGTTCCTTTTCGTCGAGGGCCGCCCGCCGTGTCAAGATCTCCGCTGCGCTGCGCCAGCTTCGTGTGTCGTCTTCGCGCCAAGATTCCACTGCGATGTATCCTTCGTGTGCAATCTTCGTGTACAGATCTCCGCTGCGATATACCAACTCCGTGTGTCAAAAACGTACTTACGAGTGATGTCGTTGAACCCACGCAACGCATCACGTATCTTATTCCTTTGACAGTAAACGCCTTTTTCAAGGCGGCCTCTTGTTCCTTTCGACAGATGTGTCAAACGTATAGCGTCTCTCTCGAGACGGCGTTGTTCGATTATTCCTGAATGGATGATGTCAAAACGTATTGGTAATAAGGTGTTGTTGGTATTCCTTGGTAACTGGTAACTGTTTGGAGGTAACTGGTAACTGTTTGGAGGTAACTGTTTGGAGGTACGGTAATTCTATGAGTGCTGTATGTATGTTCCTACAAACTAAATGTAGAATATCTACAATTACCTACAGGTCGTGCGGCATGATAAGTAATAAAAGCCATAATTCATGGTTATTCGTTTAATTCCGTAACAATTTTATTAACTTATATTACAATGCCTAAAGATGAATCAACTGCGATCTCATCTCTCGCCAAATATTTACGCCCTGACAAATTTGATATTGAACCTGATGCTGTAGAGGCGGACTCTCAATGGCTATATTGGATGGCGACCTTCGAAAGCTTTCTGTCGGAAGAAGCTAAGCCCAATGAAATCCCAGGTACCCTGAAGCTTAAACTATTAATAAATCATCTGTCAGCGTTCATATACAAACACGTCAAAACTTGTAAAACTTATGAAGATGCTATCAAAACGCTAAACGGTATGTACTTCAAAACTAAAAATACTACCTTAGCCCGACATATGCTTTTCAACAGAAGGCAACGCGCCGAAGAAACTGTTGCCGATTATGTTAGAGCTTTGCGCCTATCGGCTAAAGACTGCTCGTTTAATGCGGTAACTGCTGATGAACACGAAGAACAGGCTATTCGTAGTGTAATAATCTCCGGGCTGGCTTCTCGCAAAATCAAAGAACGTCTGTTAGAAAGCAATGATCTCACCCTGACTGAAACAACTGGAAAAGCTATAGCGCTCGAGACAGCTAAAAAGGATTCACATACACTTAGTGATTTACCACATCCCCACTCTGGTGCCATCCTCCCAGAACAAAGTTCACAAACCTTAGCGGCAACGACACCAACAGCACGACGTCCCATCTCGCAAGCCACTATCCAACCATCTACGCGACCAGCAAGGAGTTGCTATTTCTGTGGTGGGAGCATCCACCAAAGGATCAAATGCCCAGCCTTCCGTACCACCTGCAACTTATGTTCCAAAAGAGGCCACTTTTCTAACATATGCAGATCCGCAGGTGCCGCTACTAGTAACTCTATCTCGACCGAAGACTCAACCAATCCTAATGAAGATGGACCATCCGATTGCGACGTCATATCTGTTGCTTCATCTATTAGTCTCAAAGGTGCCACGGTCCAAATTACAGTTAACGGATACAAAGCCGACGCCCTCATTTATACGGGGAGCTCCATTAGCTTCATTAATGGCAAAACTGCACGCTTGATGGCATTACGTAGGAAACCATGTTCACAGTCTGTTAATTTAGCTTCGCTTCACCAGATATCGCCTGTCGAAGGTATTTGTTTCGCCACCATATCCCTCAACAAATACAACTACAAACAAACACCACTCCTCATTGTGGACAACCTCTGCGCCGATGTGATTATCGGCCACGACATCTTAAAGGAGCATTCTAAAATTGAATTCCAATTAGGAGGTCCGAATTAACCATTACAAATTTGTAGTGTGATGCAGGCCTCTGTCCCGCTGGCTTCCGTCTTCAGCAATCTATCTCCGGGGATTCGTCCAATCGCCATGAAAAGTCGACGCTATAGCAAAGAGGATGAAAATTTTATTAAATTGGAAATATCGAAACTGTTAGAGCACGGAGTTATAGAAACGAGCAACTCACCTTGGAGAACTCAAGTTCTCGTTGTAAGAGACGGGGCTCATAGGAAACGTCTTGTCATAGACTATTCTATGACTATCAATAAATTTACTGAACTAGACGCGTTTCCATTACCGAAAATAGAAACCATGGTGTCAAGAGTATCAAAATATAAAATTTTCAGCCAGATTGACTTAAAATCTGCATATCATCAAGTGCCCATTCTAAAGGCAGAAAAATTTATACAGCGTTTGAAGCATGTGGGAAACTACATCAATTTACAAGAATCCCGTTTGGTGTGACCAACGGCGTGGCAGCATTTCAAAGGACTTTAGATTTCATCATTACGAAAGAGAAACTCAAGGGAACTTTCGCATACCTCGATGACGTGACAGTATGTGGTAAAAATGAAACCGAACTTAAAGAGAATCTACAAAGCTTTTTGGAAGCTGCTAAGAAGTACAATCTGACGCTGAATGAGCAAAAAAGTGTTTTCCATCAAACAAAAATTAATCTACTCGGATACACTGTCGAGAATAACACTATTAAACCAAACGCCGATAGACTAAAACCGCTGCTAGAACTGCCTATTCCCACCAAAAACAGCGAACTAAAACGCGCTTTAGGCATGTTCGCTCACTATGCTAAATGGGTAGAGAGATTTTCTGAGAAAATAAAACTGCTGACGGGCGTTTGCACATTTCCATTGACTTCGGTTGCACGAAAATGTTTCGAAGATATTAAAAACGACATTAAAAAGGCAACTCTGATGGCGATTGACGACAGAGACACATTCACTGTGGAAACAGACGCATCGGATTTTCGGAAAAAGTTCACCCCGTCGCCTTTTTCTCAAGAACTCTGTCCAACCCAGAATGCAGACATTCATCGATAGAGAAAGCAGCCTGCGAAATTGTCGAGAGTCTCAAGAAATGGAGACACTATCTCATTGGGACACACTTCCTTCTCATTACCGATCAAAAATCAATGTCTTACATGTTTAATCAAAACCATAATAGCAAAATCGCAAACGAAAAGATATTGCGCTGGAGACTAGAGTTATCCTGATATCATTTACAGACCTGGGTCCCAAAACACGGCAGCAGACGCTCTATCCCGAGTCAGCGCTTACATGAATGTTAATAAATTGAAAGGACTCCACGACGCCCTGGGTCATCCTGGTGTTGCTAGGATGTACCATTGGGTACGCTCTAAAAACCTTCCTTATTCAGCTAACGATGTCAAATCGATGACGGCATGCTGCAAGATCTGCGCTGAGATAAAGCCAAGATTCTTGAAGGTAAAGGGCAAACTAATGAAAGCTACATCACCATTTGAACGATTAAATATTGATTTTAAATGCCCTCTTCCTTCCAATACTAATAACAAATACATACTAACAATCATAGATGAATACAGTCGGTTTCCCTTCGCTTACATGACATGACCTCCTCCACTGTCATCAAGTGCCTAAAGGATCTATTCTTCACTTTCGGCCAACCACTATATATACACAGTGATAGAGGCACTTGTTTTATGTCAGAAGAATTTAAAAACTTTCTAAGGGACTCAAATATTGCATCATCAAGAACAACACCGTACAAGTTACAACCCACAGGGTAACGGGCAAGTTGAACGCTTAAATGGAACTCTCTGGCGCACAATCCAGCTCAAATTGCGCTCCCAAGGACTTGCTACGGAGAATTGGGAAACAGTAATAAAAGATGCCCTTGATTGCGTCCGTTCTTTATTGTGTACAGTGATCAACGCCACCTCTCATGAGAAATTTTTTGCGTACCCTAGAAGATCACCTAATGGGGATTCTTTACCGTCATGGCTGTCTTCCCCTGGGCCGGTCCTGATAAAGAAGAATGTCCGCCACTCGAAGTCAGATCCCCTGGTGGAGGAAGCCGAACTTATCGAAACCAGTCCTTATTATTCCTTGATAACACACGCAGACGGTAGTACCACGACGGTGTCGAATAGGCAACTGGCACCCTTCCCAAATTGCGATGAGCGAGAAATACAAGGGCAAGACAATGTCCTAGATGAGCAAGAGGTACGAGGCGATGTCCCTCCGACCGAGTCTCAGCCCCAAACTTCACAGCCGGACACTTCACAGCCGGAAACTTCACAGTCGGACACTACACAGCCGGATACAAGCAGGAAACGTGTTCGAAGATTACCATCTCGTTTTAAAGATTATATAATGGATTATATAACGGGGGATGGAAACTCTACTGGGGAAGAATGAGGCGGTATACCTACAGGCTGAATGTTTCCTGTATAGTTGACACATGTCGGCCCTAGCATTTATTAAAACTCTATTACCTATCTGTCATTCCTATGTAACTTTTATAAGTTAATAAAAGCCATAATTCATGGTTATTCGTTTAATTCCGTAACAATAAGCATCAAGAAGAATTTTCTCTCTTAAAGATTTTCTGTTGGGTATGTGGCGTATTGTGTCACAACACTAGTTAATGTTACAACCCTAAACACTTACCCCCTTATTCATAAACGCTGCTTAAAGTTAACCTTTAACCTTACATTTTTGACCTTTTAACGTCCCTTTACTTTAATTTTCCTTTATGAATAAACACCACAGACTTAAAGGGCTTTCATTTTTAATCGATGATAAAAGTTAAGCATGCAAACGTCTAAAATGTACATATAAATAATCGCTAATCACTAGTTAACTTTAAGCAGCGTTTATGAATAAGGGGTTAATGTTTCCGACAGCCTACTGCATACCTATTCTTTTTCTTAATTTATGAAATCGGATTGGTCAAATACATGATGTGACGCCAGAGCATACATCAGAGCTTTGAAAATATATCGATTTTAATATCGGAAAATAAATATCGAAAATCGATATATCGCGGGAATAAATATCGATAGTTTTCCGAAAAAATATCGATATTTTGATATATCGATATTTTTTGCGATCCTTACAGTCAGTGTCAAACTCAGTCAAACTGTCAAGTTATCTTGTGCAAGCGGTGTTTCTTTCACGCATTTTATTATAATATTGTAACCGAAGGATGATCTTTAAAGTTGCGGTTATTAGAAATATTTGAAGAAACACTATGTTACTTTTATCTCCCACTGTTATAGGATTATTAAGAACTAGTTGTACTAGGTGCATTAGATATCAGAATTATGGTAAGCGTTATTACACATCATAATAAAATCGCACTATTAAAGTTTTTCTACTTAAAATACTTTAACAATATTTTGTCCTATATTTTTTACCCCCTTGTTTTCACAGCTACTCGTAAGAGATTTTACCGTGGTACGGGTATTGTACAAAGTGATAAGAAATGGGAGATAACTTTGGATCATCGTCGTCTGAAAACACCTAATAACCAAATATTGGCAGTACACAGTGAGCCGCTAGCTCGTGCTATAGCTTTTGAGTGGGATGCTCAAACTGAAATAATAGCACAGCCAACTATGCACCTGGTTTGTATATGTTTTTATATAAGTCCTTATTGCCCAGGCCAGGGCAAAGGCCTCCTTACTCTCCTATTTACACCTTCGATCAAATATAAGATACGAAATAACAAGCAGATTTAAATGATATTAACGTTTTAAAATTACTTTTATGAAGAATTATAACTTTTTGATTTTAGACTGCACTTTGCAGCACTGCCCTGGACAACCCCGCGAAGTTGACTCCACATGATATTGCTATCTATTTCCTAGACTACATCTCTACAGACACTCTACTTTTTTATTCTGAGGTAAGTTAGTAAGAATAAATGTATTTACAGCACAAGAGGTGGGCATTACTTTGTTAATCAATCTGCTGAACAGATTAACTTAAAGATATGTTAACTCTCCTGTTAACTCCAATCCATTATATATTATTATTTTTATTAAACAAATGTTTCTCCACGCTAGGATAGTCACCTGTATTGTGGGTGGGTTTACAAACATATATAAACTCACATACACAAATACCCAGACCCGGAACAACTACTTGTAGGTCATACTTTGTCAGTCTCCGTGGCGCAGCAGTCAGCATGCCTGCCTGCGACGTGGAGGCCCCGGGTTCGATCCCCGGCCAGGTCATGATGGAAAACGATCTTTTCCTGTTTGGCCTGGGTCTTGGATGTTTATCTATACATATATGTATCTATTATAAAATATAGTATCGTTGAGTTAGTATCCCATAACACAAGTCTCGAACTTACTTTGGGGCTAGCTCAATGTGTGTGATTTGTCCATATTAAAAAAAAAAAAAAAAACTAATTTGATTTGATCCGTCCGGAAATCGAACCCGTGACATGCGGCGCAGCAGTCAATAGCTTAGCCACTGTCATTTATTGATATGCTGTAATTTTATTTGTGTGTTTTAATTATACATCATATGTTTGGCAATATTATAGATTGCTCTTTATTATATACACCATATAAGTTACAGAAGTTAATTAAACATAAGTGTTTAATTTCTGTTTCTATATTTTATTTACATGTTTACCTCAGCCCAAAAGCAGTATAAGTTTTAAATGATAAACTTAAACTTGATGTCTGGTGAAGCCATACGGAGGACTGGTCTGAACAGTTGTGTTGCGATGTGTGCCGGGTATGATGCGCCTAATGTTGTTGTGTTGCGACTTTGGTCGTGGAGGGTCTTCAGATCAATCTCCCTTTGGCGCACCATCTTTGGGATTGCGGTCAAGCGCTAGTTTATAATTATTAAAAAAAAAACATTGTATTAAATTTTTAGAACTTAAACACTACAGATTATTTAAGTTAACTGTGTAATTACTTAATAAATAATGAAGTTAACTTTTGTAATAAGTAATTGTCTTCCTATGGCAGTATAGTTGTGTAGGATTTGAAGTATGTACATTGAAAAATATTCTAACTAGATATTTTTCTCATTTTTTTATTTTCTTTATAAGGCAATAATTTTCAGGGTTCGAAAATATCCGATATATATAATAAATGTCAAAGTATCGGATATTATTGATATATATCTGATATAAAAAATGTAAAGAAAACCCTGTCCCACCCAAAAGGATAATAAATGTTAAGTATACACAAGACCAAATAAAATATGAAATTTTACGTAATCATCATAGTGACAATAGTAATGAATTTTGAAATAATCTTTTTTTTCCGCGAATTAATTCCAACTTCAAATTTTTTAAAAAGTCACAACACCGGTATTATTATGAGCGAAAAGCGATGCGACCAGGTGCCGCGTGCCCTGCCGCCCGCCGCCCGCCGCCCGCCGCCCGCCGCCCGCGCATGTTCGCCTAACGTGTTGCCTACCGCACATGCATTAAGTTATCTCGATTTTTCGAAATAATATTTATTTTTTAGGGGGATTTTTTTTTTAAGTTTAACCCGGCTTGTTGACATTATTAGAATCAGTTAACGATACCTAACAATACCTTCACGGATTGGACAGGGTTTTGTTTACATATTGTATATCCAAAATCGGATATCCAATATTTATATCCATTTCTTAAGACAGTTTATTATTATGAATTATTGTTACAATATCAAAACAACATATTTTTAGTTATTATTTAACAAAATAAACATAAAATCTTATAATAGGGATTTGACTAAAAAAAAACTAATTAGACGGTCAGTCAGATTTCCAAAAAATAGTAGACACGTATTTTTTCTTTTTCATATAAACAAAAAATGAAGACAGTGCGTTGAAAACTCGTGTGACGTCGACGGAAATCTGACTGACGGACTAATTAGTTTTTTTTTTAGTCAAATACCCTATTCCCAAAATTCAACTAAAAAAACCATCTTTTTTTGAGAAAACAAAGTCTTGTATATTAGTGATACAAAATTAAAATATCTTAAAAAACCTAATATTTGTACTCAGTCGAGTTATAATCAAATTACAAATCAGTCTTTTTCTAGTCAGCTAGAACTGTCAAATCGCCTGTTGACATTTCTAAAGGACTAACACTTCACTTCACTTTTAAAGAGTATGTTTACAGATGATAGAATTGAAAATTATTTTGGCTCTTTTACGTTGCACTATCATTATTGATGACAGTACCTACTTACTTCTTAAATTCGTATTATTACGATCTGAAGACAGAAAAAACGACGAATAGGCCAGCAACACGTCAGTAAAAGTACTTAAATGCAATATATCTAGTAAATTTTGATATATATCACAAACAATCGTTTGATATATTTCATGATATATGTATATCAATTAATATGTATCCTTCGAACCCTGATAATTTTACAAATATAATATGGACAGATTACAGATTGGTTTATTCACATTGAAGTTGCTTACCATCAAGAAAGATTGTGGTCAAGCACTAGTATATAATTATATAAAAAAGATGTTGTTACAATCTGGTAATGTTTCCAGGGCTAACATGGTCAGGGTCCCAGAGATAGCACAAGACATGGAGGTTTGGAAGGAAAAAGGGAGCCTTTGCCCAGCAGTGGGACACCAAATAGGCTACAAAAAAATATATAGATTGGAACTCACAAAATTTTACCATAAACCATCCAATTGAGTCACAAAGTAAATCAATTGGTTATGAATAGCACTGCAGATCATTAGTGGCCAAGTAAATGTAGCCAAAAAGTTATATTTTAATTTTGAGACATGTTTTTTTTTTTTTTAGGAAGATGAAGAATTGAGGAAATTTCAGGAACAAGAATGGGGTCCTATATTGGAATGGTTCCAGAAGAGGTTCAACATAGTTCAAGAGGTAGCCAAGGGTCTAGAACCACCACCGGTAACTGCAGACACTAGAGCAGTATTAGCGAGATACTATTTATCATATAACTTTCCAGCACTTATTGGTATGTATCTGGCATATCTTTCCAAAGAATTGAAATAAAACATTCTCAAATCGTAAGATACTGAGGGTGATCAAAGTCAAAGCGCCATTTACTTTGCTAAGCCGAGTGTTTTTTATAAATTTAAAAGGACCTTATTGTTAAAAAGAAAGGGATTACATTCGTATAAATCACTTGCTCACATTTATTTATTTAATAGAGCATGGAGGGCCACAACTAATAAAAAAATAAAAACAGTCAATGGGAAACCAATAAAAAGATTTCAGGTTTAAAAATGATTTTTCCCCGTTTTACTGTACATAATGTTTAGGCAGGAGAGCTTGGGGGTTTACAGGAAAACGTTATAGTGTGTGGACGGGAGGGAGGAGCTAAAACATTAAAAAAATGCGTTATGTAATACTTGAACGCTCCCTAACTGTAAATTTATTCGATTAAGCTATTAATATAGCTGTCACCTTACATTGTAAAAATTATCATACATCTATAAGAAATAAAAGACTTCGCGATTCATTAATACTGATTTTGCTTAGTATTTTTTTTATTAAACTGATAGGGATGTTCGTACTTTTTCATAATTTCCCATTGTAAGCTCTATAGGACATCCCAGAGAATTTGCAGATGAAAAGTTCACAAATTCCTATTGATGGGAATTGTTTACGGGGATTAATGAAAGAACAGATTGCTCTTTAAATTTACCTCCTTAGGTCCGGTGGGTTAATGAGGTGTCCATTATAGGGGGCTTCCTTTGCATATTGTGAAATGTTCGAATCCCGTTTCGACGTTCTTGTTATGGTCGCAAACCATAAAATAATTATGTACATGCAAAAACGCTTTGCTATTGCCCGTGGCTTCACTCGCGTTAAATTCGGGGTAACATGGTTCCCCTTTCCCAAATTTCCATCCTCTATTTTAGGGGCTGGGGGAAGATTTCCAAAAATAATAAGCTAGATATTTTTCGTTGGTAACAAAAATTCTGCGTATTGATGTTTAGCTTCCTACATTGAAAGTTGCGAAAAGTCCCATACAACATTTCTTATCCTCTCTTTTAAAGAGGTGGTGAATTTAAAAAAAAAATTGTTCAATTTTTTTATCAGTCCCATATACTTGGTCCACATACAATTTTTAAGGCCCCTTCCTTTCCTATTTATAATATTAGTTTGTATTATACTCAGGGTAATTTTAAACTGATTGAGTATTAAATACAGTCATGTAATGATAGTTTTTATTTATTTTAAAACAGCAATGACATTCGGCGTAGATGCGCTCAAATCGCCAATTCTAATGTTGGCCTGCGTGGAGCGACGACTGGAACCAAAGCAAGCTGTTTTATTGTCACGACTTGAAGAAGAGTACCAGGTTAGTAAATCTTGCATAAGTAGAAAATACAATTAAAAAAACAGAGTACCCGTCGTGTACCTAACTGTGTCATTATCCAAACAATAATACATATTTAAAAACTTTATTTCACGTTATACCACTTAAAGTTTCTAAATCAATCATCATCAGTATCCTTTAGCAGGTTCCTGCTAGATATTGGTCTCCTATTTCACGCCATTTAACTTGATTCTCGGCAACTTTTATCCAGCTACGACCATCAGCCATCCTGTGAAGGTTAAATTTAAATTGACAAATAGTTAATAGAGGATGTAAAAAGATCCATCACGAAGCCGTACTAAGTTGTTGCCTCGCAAGTTTTATGTCATGTGTGAGAAATCTTTGTTTGCGGAAGCGATAGATTATTAAACTGAAAATTCTATTTTAAAAAAACGAGTGTGCTTATGACCACACGACTGAAGTGAAACTTCTTTTGCACCATCTGTATGTATATATATATATATATATGTGTGTACAATATATACATGTATACACATATACATATATTAATTTTCTATAAATATTTAAATTTATTTCATGCTTTCATTTATAAATTAATATTTTTGCATAGACCTCCAATTTAAAAAAAAAAAAAAAAAGTGGATTCCCTCGGGGCCAAAAGGTCGGGCTCTTCCTCCTGAATCAGGGGACCCCAAACTCGGGTAGTCCACGACCTCTGGTTCCCGAGATAATCCACGGGGGGGTGAGGTAACTAAAGGGGGTCGGGGAGGGGGATAGGTTTCGTGGGGTTGCGGGGGGGAGGGGGAGGGGGAGAGGAGGGGAGTGGATTCCCTCAGGGCCAAAAGGTCGGGCTCCTCCTCCTGATTCAGGGGACCCCAAACTCGGGTAGTCCACGACCTCTGGTTCCCGAGATAATCCACGGGGGGGTGAGGTAACTAAAGGGGGAGAGGGGGGAGTGGATTCCCTCGGGGCCAAAAGGTCGGGCTCCTCCTCCTGATTCAGGGGACCCCAAACTCGGGTAGTCCACGACCTCTGGTTCCCGAGATAATCCACGGGGGGTGAGGTAATCAATGAGGGGGGTCGGGGGGTGTTCGCAGCGTCATGTTCTCGAAGAAATTCATAGTTCTTAATCAATCAAGGTACTTAGCTTAATAATTGAGCTTATGAGGCTCGAAAGCAATTTGTACTTTGTGTCCAATTATCGTATTGTGACGATATCTTAAAGCTTCTATACTTTCAATTATATCAGAAATGTTCAGCAAAAATATATAAAACAATATAAAGGCCAGAACAGAACGAAATTTATAAATTTATTTGTGCACTTAGGTAATCAATTGTTAACAAATCTTAAAAAGATCCAAAAAATATATATTGCCTTCGGCGAGATGCGAACTCACAACTTCATACTCGACTCAATTGTTAACAAATCTTAAAAAGATCCAAAAAATATATAGGTATTGCCTTCGGCGAGATGCGAACTCACAACTTCATACTCGACAGGTCATGCAATATTTACATGAGCCAACTCCTTGTTTGTATTACAGACGAAATAGGACTATACTCTGCTTCCGTTCGCCTTCATAATTTTTTTTCCTATCACTTTTCGTAACGCTTTCGCTAGTTTACTCCCCTAAGTCTAGCGTGCCTAAAGAAGTTTCACTTCAAAAGTTGAAACCGAACTGGTGACCGTAATCAGATGAGGACCTAGGGTTTTTTAATATTTTTTTTTTTAAGTTGTGTGTTTCTTTTTTTTGTGAAATATGAACTCCATTTTGACAAGTTATGCGAACATAAATGTAAGGAATACCTGATTCTTTTTTCATAATTTCAGGTTTGGTCCTATAGTAATAGTTCTTCATAATGATGAGTACAATCACAGGTACAACGAACCCTTAAGAGGTTATCCATTCATTACCGGACAACGTGTATATGAAGAAGTTATGATTATGAAAGAACATGCATAAAAAATATGAACATCCGAATTGAACAACTCCTCCTTTAATACACTAGATTTAGGGGTAGTGCCTCGAAAACAAGACCTTACGTTGTGCGATCATAAATAGAATAAGCACCAACATATTTTTCTTTTGGAATAAATACAATGTGCCTCTACAATGGCGACACAAATTTGACTCAAGATTAGGATTAGTGACCAGTAATCCTATTAAATATAACGATAACAAGTATTCGAAACTTAAAATCTATCTCCTAGTAGGAGGAATAGGAGGCTCCTACGCCGCTCGCCAACTTATAGCTCTCTCTGTTAGTAAGTTTTTAATTGTAAAAGGACCCTACGCCACATTTATTTAAGTAAAGGTTGCTCAAAGATGCTATTTTAGAAAAGTTTAAATAATGAATATAGCACGTTTAATGAAGTTTTAATATCATGTTCATGAAATGGAAAGGCGAAACCATATACGGGTGTTTTTATGTCGCCATTATAGCGCCGCCCAGTATTCATCCAGTATAATCCAAAAAAAACTATTTTTGAAGTGAAAGTTTCTTTTACGGCTTTAAATATAAATTAAACGAGTAGGTAAGACACGTAATCGAAAATTCATAAGACGGAGGGAGAGTAGATCGCTGGAGGGGTGAAGAGCGGTGAAAAGTGTCAGTGTTTTTGCACCGCATTGCCTCATTGTATTTTTATTATGAATATCTGCTCAACTTTGCTCCAGCCAGCTCGTGCTGTTTCCATTGAAGCGGAGCGGAGATTTCAAGTATAGTGATTGGTCAATTTGTGCACCGCTAAGCTCCTCTCCACTCCGCTCCGCGGGAGTGAGAAACCAGGCCTAAATAGTTAAGCGAAGTGAGCATGGAGTGAGCTGTCACCAAGTATTGTTACTGTTTGTCATTATTGGCAGCTCATTTTAAGCTTACTTCAGCTAACTTTCCACTGTGAGATTTTTACAGAATCGATCGGCTGGACTTTCCACTTCTCAGTCTTGAGCTATAACTGTGTACCAGGGGCGTGCACAGAGATTTCAGGTAGGGTATGCATACATACACTTCCCAAATCTCTGTGCTTATACAACGTTATTTTTTGTTTATGCGAAACCTGAATATAGTTTGTTCAGAATAGAAAATAGCAACTGAATCGATTCCAATCATTTTTACACTATGTTATATTTTTTTTTAAATTATAAGGGTATGCACTGCTTATATGCTTCTATGGAGCGCACGCGCCTGCTGTGTACCAATCTTGTCCTGTAAGCAGTGGTCAATCGAAACCTATCCCTTTTGTAACAAAAAGCACCCGGTAATCAATGTCTTCCTGTAGGTGTAATATGGCTAGGTAGGTAGGTACTTATTTGTATTTCGACATGAATCGAGACTACAAAGAAAGAAAGAAAATACATTTATCCAGCACAGACTAGACACAATACAAGAAAGAGATGTGGTTTTTTACTAAATGTGCATCGTTTTGCACCTGAATACTCAGTACCTACTACCTACTACGTTATTGAGATACAAAATCTAATTTTATTATTTGTTATAGTTAAGGCAGTGGGGGCGCGTCGAGTGGGCTCATGAGTTAAATCAAGCGGAGTTAACAGCACGTGTGGCCGCCTCTTTGTTAGTCATCCATAGCTCTGTTGAAGGACACTCTGCGAAAACGAAAGCGGCGCCTGAAGAAATAAGCCAATAAATACCGTAGACCACGTTTACGTTTCACTTTTATTTAAGTCTAAGAATAATAGGTATGCTGTAAATATTTCCAAGACGGAAAGAGAAATTAAATTATTCCAACAGCATTTCGATCATTTTTACTATATATTGCCCCTCCGTAAATCCTTAGGTGCGGACAGTCGGACGGCCAGCACGTGAAGCTACCCGAAACTGGTAAATTTTCCCAATCAAACTTGAACTTTAAAGCTTTAGCAATAAGTTAAAACTTACTAAAGTAATTTGAAAGATTGTATTAGTTTGATGTGCTGACGTCTGTACAATACTGTATACTTAGAGTATAATTAATTGAAAGCATAATTAGTCATTATCAACCTTTTAATCGTCCCACTGCTGGGCACAGGTCTCCTCTCATACAGAGAAGGATTGAGCGTAATCACCACGCTTGCTCAATGCGGGTTGGCGATTTCAGACTTAAATTCCAGGTTTCCTCAAGATGTTTTCCTTCACCTTCAGTCATTGGTGTCCAAGATATACTTAGAAAGTACATATAACTTTAGAGAAGTTACATTGGTACTTGCCTGACCTGGAATCGAACCCGCGCACTCATACTTGAGAGGCTGATGTTTTAACCACCAGGCCACCACGACTTATTATACTTATACTATTAATTGAAATACTTAGTGATAAATAACAAATGGTTATGTTTTCTATGTAGGTTGGTACAAACGCTACACAACAATCATATAACTAACTAGATGACGTTGGCGTTTCCTATATGACTAGCCTGAGAAGAAAAGTCGATACAAACTCACGAGGTTACAGTATCCTTTAACGGACAGACATAATCTTGATTAAATCCTTAAAGGACAGTAAGACAGTAAGGAAAGTATATCGATGTCCGAGATGGTCTTTTGAGAAAACAATCCCACAGATTAGAGATAACCTGTGACGTCCAATCAGTGCATGCATTGGTCAAAAATCTTGCGCTCAATTCAAAATTGAGCTCTAATGATTCGACGAACAATACCAAAGAAAGGACATTTGTGTAGGCCATATTACTCAACATGCCAGACTATGCCAAAATTAACAGAAAAGAGAGAGAAAACAAAGTAAGAAGACATAGCCTTATGCTTAGATAATTATTTATCTATGAATAAATTGATGTACTTATAGAAAAAAAACCAGCTAAGTGGAAGTCGGACCGGCGCATGAAGGGTTCCGTTGTGTGGATGGGAAATCATTAAATGTTTCGCTCTGGGCAGGGCGGAAGGGCGTGTCACACTTTTACTATCTAAAACCCACCCGTGTTCCTTCATTTGCCTGTGTGCCAAGTCCACGGTTTCTCTTTTGATCAACCCGCAACACTGACCCAGGCACGGGTCTTCGTCACGATGTGCTAACATCTCTTTTGAGGCGCGCGTGAAACAACGCGCGTCGACCCGGCCCTGGTCCTTGCCATCCAATATATAGGTATTCTATTCTGCTTTAGTATATGTAGGTATAGCGGCAATAGAAATACATGATCTGTGAAAATTTCAATTGTTAATTTATCACTGTTCACACAGCGAAGTCTTAATAATAGGCTCCCGTTTTTACCCTTTGGGTACGAAACCCTACAAAACGTTTAAGTAAGGATGTTTCTTCTATTTGCAATATTTCAATGAATTTTTTGAAACTCCAAATATGACGTGTATGCGTAGGTAGTACATAGCTACTCGTGCCTATATCTTGCCGATGATGATGCATTCAATTTATTATAGGTCACAATCTGTATTAATTTGACCTGATTTGCAAGTGATATAAGAATAACAGTTTCTATAAGATAACTAATCAAGCAACGCCAGGAAGTTCACATTTAAAAGAAGTGAGGTCGGAGCACCTTTAGTTTAAGAATGAAATGAAAATAGCAAAACCGAAGTCGCGAAGTTCCTCTAAATATAGCTGGGCGGGCGGAGAGCGGCGCAGTCGCAGCTAATCGCCAGTGCCCGAGTGCGACCTCGCTTTGTTCACAGTCGAGAACCGAGTGCGATCACTGTTTATACATTTAGACCACAAATCAACGTTCGGTTCCATTTGTCGATAGTCTATGTTGATACATAACAAAAGAATCTTACTGATTTCTATCAAATGTGCTACCTACAGATAATTTTGGAAAAAAATATATTATCAAGTGTATAACGAAATAAGCCTACTTTTTGCTCAATAAAATGCTGAAATGAGGTTAATATGTTCTAGTTTGCAGTAGACACGAAACTTATGAACCCGAATTGAATCACCACAACGTAAGTACCCATTGATCTAATTGATGCATAGTTAACCTATCTAGCGATCTAGCAGTATCATCATATAGACAAACTAGTCATCGAATTACTTACGGTAGATAATGTTAGAAGTTACCTTGCTGTATAATCCTGAAATATCATATATAGGCGTAGTGCTTCTATTCTTTGGTAAATTCGTATTGGGAATTATTCTATTTTGTTTTAAATTAAGGCGAAAGCGCCTGAGTAACTCGCAAAATTCAAATATTCTTACGTCTCTGCAATTTGCAGGTCAGTGTCAGATTGTAAACTTATTAATCAAAATGTTATTATCCGCGAACGTAATATGTAGGTATGTACCGACGACAGCAGGTCAAGTTATACGAAACTGTCAAATATTCCCAATCAACTTAAAGTTTTAATGCTTTATGAATAAAGTTGAAATTCTAATAAAGAAATTTGTCAGATTGTAGTAGCTTGATGTGCTGTCTGTACCTAGGTGAAGTGAACGGGGAAAATGAAGTGTAAGATCCTCCTAATAATTCTGAAAAACTGGTGGAAGTTTTATTTACACTGCATCTAAATATAATTAAAATATTACAAAGCCGATTAAAAACAAGACAAAACGTATATTTTCGAATGCATTCCATTACAGGGGTGATGAACAACGACGTAGAGGTAGAGGGTCGCCCTCGTCCACTGTCTACGGGCTTGTGGACGTTATTCTCTTGGCTCCGGCGCGACGACCGCTCCGTTTCCAGTGAAAGCCTCTCCAGCGCCGGCTCTGACAGAACGGTAGCAAGTTTTGCGTTCTTAACACCAGCGCGTTATCAACCTGCAAGAGGACCATTAGTAGTGCCTCCGCCGGGTCCTCCCACAGACTCGTACAAAAAAAGAGTGCATGATAGAAACCTTCGTCGTCACCACGATCGTGATATTACCCTTCATCGCAAATACGGTTTATTCAAGAGTGAAGGAAATTGTGGTTACGACGCTTTTAGTCTTCCGCCAGTAAGAAAAATAAACACTGAGTCTGGCAGTAGATGGGATCGCGATAGGAGAGCTACAAGTGAGTGTTATCAACGTCGGTTAGCACACGTTCCTGGTAAGCGACGCGCACCTCTGCCCCCTGTATCGGCCGCTGGTCCGCCTGTCTCCCTACCGCGCAGTTCTACAAGAAAGCGACCTGCACCACAACCACCTATAAGATTATTGGAAAAGAACAAAGACATTTCGAAAAACGAAATAAACACTAGTGCTGCTCAAATGAGTTCTAACGCTTATCAAGATAAATCCAAAACTAGACATAACGATTTAACGATGGGTTGTAAATCAGAAAAGTATAGTAAGAAAGACGCAAGCACTAAAGACACAAAACTAAAACGCGAAAAAAGTTTTTTGAAACAAATATTTGACGGTAAGAAAAGAAATTCATATATAGATACTTCGGCTGTAAAAATACTTCCGAGTATTAGTGAATTAGATAAACAGGCGGCTGAAATAATTGAAACATGTAAATTGAAGGCAGCGGAACAAAATAACAATACTACATATCACAAGACCGGTGCACATACTTCTGACCAAACTGAGTCTTGGTTTTGTATTCGCTGTTTAAGAAAATATGATTCAACAGTAGTTACGTGCCTCCATTGTGTAGCAAAATATAATGTGCAGACTTCTGAAAATGTTAAAGATAACAAAGAAGCACTAGCTAAAACTTCTAATGAAGCTTACACACAAATGGGAAAAGGCTTGTTACCGAATACAAGTTATGATGCAGAAGACAAACAAAAACTCAAAGAAATGTTGAAAGAAATGAAAGATTCACTTCCTAAACGACCGAAACATGATTTATTCAACAAATCAGAAAAACAAACTTCTGTTGAACCAGGTAGCTCAGGGAAGAAATGCTATTCTACAGAAACTCCTACTCTTCGAGTTGGAACAACAACGCGAGATGTAAAGCAAACAAATTCTGTTTCCCAGCCATTAACGACAAATGTGGGTGTAAAATCTGCGCAGGAATCGACGAGTTCACAAAAAAACCCGTCTCCAGCACAAGCTACATTAGTAGCACAAGTTATATCAGCATATAAAAAAAATATGAATGATAATTTGAACCTGGCAGTCAAACATGCAACTCAGAATGAAAGTGTCGCGCAAGCTGAAGTTGCCGATAGTCGCGTTAAGGTTAAAGAACCTGAAAAAGCACCACAAACACAAGATATTAACATATTGAATACGCCATTAAAAATATCGTCGCTGTTGAATCCTATGTATATACCTAAGAGTTCCGTCTTAAATAAACCACAATCAACAAATATTTCCCAAAAAGAATTAAAAAATGAAATTATAAATCCCAATAAAGTAAGTTTAGACAAGGAACATCAAATCTCTCAAAAAACAAGCGTTTCAACTCCACCGTCTGATATGCTGGCTGTTCCTTCTATATCTCAAACAAGTGTATCGTTCATTAAAGTAGAAAACAAGCATAAAACCAATATGGAAAACTGCACTAAAGTAGACCTAAATATATCACAAAAAGACAAACCACCAATAAAATTAGCAGAGGCTAGGAAAGTCCCAGAATCAAATAAACCTCAGGAAAAAATATCAAAATTACCTTCGTTAGCAAAAGAACACAATTCGATGAAGAATACTGAGACACAAGATCAGCATTCTAGGCGTAGAGATCTAATCAATTTACTTGAAAGATCGATAGCTCGAGGAGACGAGCGTGCAGCAGCAGAAGCAGCTGCTAAACTAGCGCAGTTGCGTTTATCGTGTTCAGTTTTGTCATTTTCGTCTCAAATATTATCTCAACCATCGACATCATCATCCAATAATGAAGTGTTAAAGACAGGCAATGAAGAACAAAATACTAAAATATCCGGTACAAATAACGATGGTAACAAAAAAGAACACATTGCACCTCAAAGTGCAACGTCACACTTATTTAAAGAAAAACCGTCATCAAGAGTTCCAGTTGTTAAAGTTAGCACAAGTGCTGTTATTGTACCAAACAAGGTAACTACATCGTTAGTTTCTAATGCAAACACCCCTACATTGAAACCTGATCAAAATAAACTGGTCGGAGATACACAGCGCAAAGAAAAGGACTCCCCTAACAATAATAATGACAACAAAGTTACGTAAGTATAACACTAAATATTAGTTATACCAATTTATAATTTACTTTCAGGATCAAATAAGACTTTTTCGAAATATCGTAATAGGTACCACATTAAATTATCTCATATAAGAAGAAAGAATAAACGTATAGCTTTAAATATTAGCATATAAATTAAACTTGAAGAGATATAATTTAAAGCCTATATAAAGCGAAAAAGAATTAGTGCTTGCTACACGCTTGCCCATTATATCATTTAATTATTTATGTGCCTCCTACCTTTTCTTAAACTTTTAATCAACATTTCCCTTCTCGCCCAATCCGTCCCCCCATCCCTATAATTTATTGTATCTATGTCAAAAAATATATTTTAGAATAGCAGTATTGGTCGAGGACCGAGAAGCCACAAGGGGCCCTGTACATCTGCGTATAAACCGCCAAGCGTGTATAGGAGACCTTCGCCGAGAAGCAGAGACATCACTTGGTCTAGCAACGAATCTACAACGCTGGATTGTTGGTCGTGCTCTGTGTGTTAACGACACCACACCCATCATATCACTCGCTGGCCCGGACTTCAGCGCACCGTTTTATTTATGTGTAGTAGAATCAGGTTGGTACATACGTAATTTAGTTATTTTCTTACAAAATAGGAGGTATTTACCTCAACTTTAGAACAGTAGGTAATGCTGCAATAGACTGCGGACTGTGAAATAGGCATTGATGGACTAGCTGAAAATGTGTGTCGAAGCGAAGGAGTAGGTCTAAGGAAAGGACTGAAGAAGTTAAGGACTTTTATAGTATTTGGTAGATATTTATTTATACTTACAAATAATAAAATTGTCCACCTTTTGTACTAGGAGCCTAGGTTACGCGGTTTCCTCGCGATGTTTTCTTTCAGTTTTGGAAGCAATAGTGTTGAAATTGTTTATACATAGGGTAATGCGTTGGGGGAGTAGTCGGAGCCGCTTGTTAAAATAATGAACCAAATTAATTTACCTTATTTATAATTTAATTTCAGAAACTAAATTGGAAACCAATTCACAAAAGCACAATGATAAAGTGAGTAAGGACACAAATGACCAACCGAAAAAAATAGGCAACGTTTATAATGAACTGGTACAGCTAGAGCAACAAGCACTAGTTTCAAATGCAGAAAACTTTGAGTGTGGAGTTTGTATGGAAGATTATCCACCCGGTCAAGGAGTAGTGTTGCGCGAATGCGTACATATTTTCTGCAAGGAATGTTTAACCGATGTGGTGCGTCATTGTGAAGAACCAGACGTCCCCTGTCCGGCTATGGGTTGTCGGGGAATGCTACAAGAACGAGAAATTCGCGCCCTCGTGCCTGCTCAGGACTATGAGCGCTGGCTGGCGCGGGGGTTAGCTGCCGCAGAAAGTGGGACTCGAAACGCCTTTCATTGCCGTACTCGTGATTGTAAAGGTTGGGCGTTATGCGAACCGGGCGTCCAACGTTTTCCGTGCCCCGTATGCAAATGCATCAATTGTGTTCCATGCCAGGTACCTTGATTTGCATTTTATTAATTTGATGTTTTAAGTGTAATACGTCCTAACATACAACTAAATAATTTACGAACAATTATATTTGTACCTAACATACAAACTTTAAGCTAGCGTAGTAACGTGCGTGCATGATGTGAAGAGGAGAATAAAGAGGCTCTAGCCATGCAGTATTAATAATTATCGGCCAGTATTATTATTTTATAATACACAGTCCTTTCTGGTTTACCTAATAGTAATATTTGCTTCGTCAATCCGAATTAGCACAAAGTCCCAATACAGACCAGAATCCCTCATAAAAGTAAATCTTCGATGTGTACTAAGTATGTAATAGTGCATATATCATTTCTCTGTTATTCTACACTGAACAGTGAATAAACCCAGCCACCCGCTACCTTGACTGAAATTTTATTTTTATAAAAAGTATAAATCCTGCAACTGTAGGTACTTATGAGAGTGCGTCTCATGCTTTGATCGAAAATACAAGTTGATGTGATGCGTGATTAAAATTTTATTTGCTGTTCAGTGTATTATTTAAATATTCCTATTATTTTTGTAATCATGGTAATAAAAATGGATAAGTACAGTCAGCAACAAAAGAGAATGAGTACAAAAGAGATTCGAGAGTGGTGGTATCGGCTGGGACTTGTAGGTACTTAATATACATATCTCATCATCGCACTTTAATATTTCCAGAGATAGACCTAGATTTCCAAACCGCATACTTCTCTTGGGATTTCTGTAAATCTATATGCCCTGTAGATAACTACCTAATAAATGTTTCCCTAACTAGACGGATCAAAACTTGAGTAGGAAAATGTGTCAAATCTATATTGCGCTACCCAAAAGATAGAAAAGGGAAATATTCAATTCAAACCAGTTAAAAACATTGTCAACAATGTTGCAGCCACGAATTGCCGGAAAAGTATTATGTTTGAGAGTATCTTTGTCCGTTTTGGCAAACGGCCCATTACTTGTGTGTGTAAATCAGGCTCTGTTTTCTGACTAGACAGTAATGTTAACTTTTTTTTTTATTTAAGGCTATTCACGATGGACACACTTGTGAGCAGCATCGCGCTATACTTAGGCAAGCGGCGATTAAGAGCACCAATGCAAACGAAACAGACGATGGTACACGAACACTTCTCAATTCCTTAATTAGCAAGGGAGAAGCTCTAGAATGTCCTCAATGCAGTGCCATAATAACAAAAAAATGGGGCTGTGATTGGGTGAAGTGCTCAGCGTGCAAAACGGAGATATGTTGGGTGACACGTGGACGGCGCTGGGGGCCAGGCGGTAAAGGCGACACCAGCGGCGGCTGTCGTTGTGGCGTAGACGGGAAACGGTGCCATCCATCTTGCGGTTATTGTCATTAGGAAAACTAATCTTACTTAGGCAAATCGTCAACTATCACACCGTAAACTTAGGTAAAGTGAGGTGTCATTCCAACAACATGATGCATGAGATTTACAGCTCACTCCACCTAATTTTTCACGGTGAGATTTTTACAGAATTGCAATATCTAAACAACAGTACACACTGTGAAAGCCCTTTACTTTAAATAAAGCAAATTGATGATTTAGTCTAGTAAGATTGTAAACTGTATCTCTTACATGGTAGTGCTTTGTCTATGATATGCACGTTATAAAAATATAGGTACTGATATGCAGATGTGGATAAAACATCGAGATTTCCTTATTTTATGTAAGTTTAATATCATAGTATTGACTTCATAAACCTTCGCAATACTGCATATTTAAACCTAGACAAAAATAACGCGAAAAAGCGTTTATATTGTAGGTACCCATGGGCGTAGTCAGGATTTTATCTAGGGGGAAAAAAAGAAAATCTTATGGTGCGTACGGATAGCGCGTTCCTGTGTTACGCGTAGTTGGGAAACACTGTCCACGCGTACATTGGAAACGCGTACAGCTCCTGTACGGACCGCCGCGAACCTGTACGCGAGGTCAATCGATCCAGAGCGCTCCGCGAGCTCCGAAATTCATAAAGTTGAATCAATCCAATAATATTTTCATTATTGAAACTCGAAGAACACGCGTGTTTATTCATTTTGCCGTCCAAATATAGCGTAGCCGGCCGCGTGCGTCCTCTTTGACGCGCGACCAAAAACCGACTGATGGTGGCTCGCGCTGCGAGTTGGCTCGCGCGGTACGCGTACCCCAAGAGTGAACGCGTAGCTGCAGGTATGGACTAGGCGTTCCGGATACGCGTAAACTGAGTACGCGTACCAGGGTACGCGCAATCCGTACGCACCTTCACGACTATATGGTTTTATTCGTTCGTAATAGAGTACGGAACGACAGCAGGTTAAGCTACCCGAAACTGTCAAATATTCTCAATTAACCTTGAGCCCTTAACGCTTTAGAGATAAAGTTGAAAATCTAATAAGGAAATCGGACATATTGTAGTACAGTAGAACTTCGATAAGTTTAAGACCAAGGGAAACACAAAATATTTTAAGTTATCGAGGGTCTATGTTAGGAATAGGTTAATATAGAGGTAGGTATGTTCATATGTAGGTATGTACCCTTGTTCCTATTTTTACATTATTAACATTGTTCTAAATTAGGAAATTCTGCGATTTTTCGTCTTCTACATTGAAGACTTTCTCCTGATTTTTGTTTCATCAAGATTAAAGCTTTTTAAAGGATGATTGATAATGTACTCTCATTTATCCCAAACGGAGCCGTAACTTCTTTCCTTTTCAATCCATTTTACACTGCTTGTTAGTTTTGTTTGAACTCATTTTAAGCCAGTTTTATCACACAGTAGGCAAAGCGATTGTTCCAGGACAATGATCAAAAACTTATGAACCAAGTAAGCTGTTGTCTTAAGGCTAACCGCCGCAAAGGTTTATAGAATTTAGAAGAAGCAAACAATAAGTGAAATATGTATTGTTTACGTTAACAATTTAACTAGTAAACACGTGCAAGCAATAAATACCGAAACCTTTTGTTTTGTGCACTCTAAAATTACTCGTTGACAAACAATTTTATGTTATAGAGGTTGCGTATTTTAAGTTAACGAGGTTTTGGGCTCTGATGGGAAGGGAGCATATTATTTTTTGCAATTATAGAGGTCTTTCAAGTTAGCGAAGTTTGACTTATCGAGGTTCTACTGTAGCTTGATGTGCTGTCGTCTGTACCTATTCACATTAGTAGGTAGTTGAGGTGAATAGGTGTAACAAACAGAAATAGATAGTATTATTTGACGAGTAATCTGCGCGGTTTGACTTTTTTTTTCAATTTTATTTTATTGCACTATTTTCCGGTGTAAGCTTAAATGGTCTATGCAACCATTCAAGCGATTTTCAATCATTATAGACCTAACCACGTTAGCCCCCTATCCATACCTCGCAAGGCTCATGTACGGAGGACAGCAGGTCAAGCTTCCCAGACTGTCAAATATTCCGTATACCAATTAACCTTGAGCCTTACAGCTTTAGCAATATGCTTGAAAATCTAAAAAAGGAATACGATAGATTGTAGTAGTAGCTTGAGGTGCTGTCGTCTGTACCTATGGGTACCACCTATATATCTGTAAACTTGTTATTTGCTTACAGGTAATTTAAATACGCATTTGCATTAGATATCAATGTAATTTAAACCTTATGTTTCTTTCCTCAATTTTTAGACCTATTTTACTAACGGTTTTAGACATGTAATTAAGTAGTCTGCAATTTATTTATTTTCATTTATTATATTCAGTATACCGCCATCGCAAATGCTTATAGATACCAAATCTAAAGATCCAACGTCGATTAATACTTTTGTTTTCGAAATCTTAACTACTGAGCTAAGTAATTTATAAAAATCGAAAGCAAAAGATAAATGTTATAAAATACCAAAAATTACCTACATTATCGAAAGGTATATTTCATGTTAATCAATTTTTTTTTCTGACATTACCTAACTATTATGAATTTAATCATTATAATTTATTACAAGATGAATCATTGTTTTTTTTCACCTTGACACATCAATCATCCTCGGCAGTGTGAAAATATGCTGAATTATGCATTAACATGCTTTAAAATTATTTAAATTTTGAGTAAATAATAGTGTGAATAATTATAATCATTAAATCAAATAAAAAAGGCAGTGATAGCATGGCATACTGTTGACACAAGCGAATGCTTGAAAAAAAAACCATGTAGGAATAAGTTGTTTTTCTTAATATCTCAAATTAACTGTAGTGGAATTCGTAAATTAAAATATAGGTAGCTAGGTATAAAGTATACTTTCGCTGCTGGCCAAGCGCAACATTTCATTCACATAGGCTACTGATAATTAATACATAGAGGATGTACTGCTTTCTGTTTTTTATTCATTAATAATCATCAGAAAACGTAGTGATTACTTGCTCCGTGTGAGTCAGTCGCCGCACCATGCAGACCAGGGGATATTAGAGCACAGCATATCAAGTTGTAAGAAAATATATATAAATATTGCTAACTTAAATATCTGTTGCGTAAATGTACTTGATTTTGCAAACATTTTACTTCCACTCCTACAAAGCTAGAAACTTGTGATTTCTGAAAGCAATAATTATTTTCTTTTTCAGGGAACATACATTAAGCACAAGCCTCGTTTTCGGGGGCTCCTTAAAACCTGTCATTGATATTTTTTTAAGCCACGGCTATTTGAACTATTTATGTAGGTAGATGAATGGTCTAAAACTAAACTCAGGTATACTGATATCAGGTAAGTAAATGGTCAAAAGTAAATCAGAAATACAAGTGGTGGCGTCATGGTCATTGTCACATTCATCATGGCCCTGATTCACGAGGCCCTTTACTTCGCCACCAGTGCTCCTAAAATGGTAAATTCGAACATATCATACCTGCACTGGGCCAGTGTCTTTGATTAAAGTCCACTCCATCTTGAACAGAGAAGGAATGCATCCCAACTGTGAGAAAATTATAGGCTAATTATGATACTGCTTCATTTCCCCTGACATTCTCTAGGTTCTTTTTACTACTTTTTTGGACAAGTCAACTAGGAATCTACTGTTTGGTATGGTAACCCTATCCAAGGTAGCAGGATGCTAAAAGTTAAACAAAACTTGCAGGCCTGGTAATGTAGGTTCAAATTAAAATCAAACGGAATTGCTTAAACACTATAATAGGTATGAATGAAAGCTAAGTCCATTTTTAATATTTGGTTGTCATTAGACAACATTAAAAAAGATTTACGGATGACAGCAGGTCAAGCTACCCAAAACTGTCAAACATTCCCAATAAACCTTGAGCCTTAATTAAAGCTTTAAAAATAAAG
Organism: Sesamia inferens; assembly: GCA_037179545.1. NCBI lineage: Eukaryota > Metazoa > Arthropoda > Insecta > Lepidoptera > Noctuidae > Sesamia > Sesamia inferens. The sequence continues at coordinate 22,262,969 of CM073934.1, read as the reverse complement.
TTGAAAATCTATTAAAGAAATATGACAGATGGTAGAAGCTTGATGTGCTGTCTGTACATATATGCTTATACACACTGACTATGATACAATACCTATGAATCTGAGGATTGTTTCCTATAAGTATGTTGACTTGTCATATTGCCAACAAGCTTTTTGGTTTTAAAAATTCTTTAGCTCATAATCATAGCATACATTTAGGAGCTAATTAGAACAGAATCAGATATGTGTACATATGCAAAAAAAAATAGGCTGACAAGTCAGAAGTTGTTTAGGGTTAAAATTATTTTCAACAGCCGAATGTCCATGGCCAAAGTATTAAAATTCATTCACACCTCACATTTTTAAAATGCAAGGTGCATTTTAAGTTTAAAGGAAAGTGTTATCACAAATGATTTACACACAGTGATTATTCACTTGATGCACTGTCACACATCATTGCACTGATTTTAATAGCGTCGCATTCCTGGAGGCCCACGACCTTGAGGCCCACCACGGCCCATTCCTGGAGGGGCTCCCATCATGCCAGGAGGTGGTCCTCCCATCATTGGGCCTCCACGCATTTGTGGTGGGGCAGACAACTGTCCTCGAGACCCAGGAGCCATATGTTGTTGAGATGGACCACCAACACCTCTGGCAGGTCCTTGTAAGCCAGGTGGGGCGCCTGCGGGTCCAGCACCACGCCCTGCCGCACGACCACCGCCAGGGCCTCCAATAGCGCCCGGTATTGGCACACGTGGTAAACCTTCTTCTGGTGGAGGTGGACCTTCAATTGTTAATGAAACAATATTTTCACCACGTAGCAAAACAAATCCCAATGTTCTTTTCTCCTCTCTATCAGCAGTTTTGCTATTTTTGGATTTAATTTTTCTGAATTCTTCACAGTCTCCCAAAATTAAATTCATGTGTTTATCAAATGCCTTGAAAGTCCCAATGAATGTTCGTGAATCCTGTAGCATTACTCTAACCCTATAGTTAATATGCTGTTGCATTTTATTATTCTTCCCGATCGTCTGAAAATAAATATTGATATTGTTATTATACTGGAGTATACTCATGTACACTGGACAGCAATAAAACTGGGCCACTGCTACCTTGGAACTCAAAATCTGCTCATTTTCTCAAAAAGTAAAAAACCTACATCAATTATTGGATACAGCTTGCTGTTCTGCAAAATCACCACCTAAATGCAGTTCAAATAACAAAGTGTGTGACAAACACCAAGTGATCATAAGTTTTGATACTGACAGGAGACTGAGTAGAACCTCATTTCAGAAAAACCTGCAACAGGCCCACCATCATGGGTGTACCCAGCTTCTAGGGGGAGGGGCAAGTCAGGCCTAGGGATGGGCAAGTAAGGCCTGGTGAGGGTAAGTTATTACATCAGCAAGTCAAATTTTTTGAGTGAGTAATCTTTGTGTGGCAATAGTCGGACACGGTTTTTTAGCAATTAAACCATACATTTTGTCAGTGTCTACCGTGTGGTTTATTTAAAAGTTAGAGGAGATAAGTCCTCATTTATATTTTGTTTGGTAATCAGGGGAGTTCATAGATGTTCTAGGAGATTTCCAGGGGGGGGCGGTTGCCTGCCCTGGATATCACTAATGCTGGCAGCTGCCCATGCCCAGCATTAGTGATACCCAACCATCCAATACTTTGAATTTGCTCCTGAGAATAGAGATAATTAGAAGAATGAAGGTAATATATTCTTTACTAACAAGACGCAAAGTGAGTTAACATGGAAGTGATTGATGTCAGACAGTATATTGTCAACCTAGAAGATGTTGTGCACATACAGAATTGAACTGATGGGCTGGACAAGTAGACTGCCTTTTCATCACTATATTACTGAAATTCTCGCAGGCAATGTGGTGCTTCATACAGGATATATCTGGCAGTATACACAGCTGATGCATCCTAAAGCAAGGCCTCATACAGCTCATGTAGTGACCCAGTAACTTCACAATGATAACATTCCTATGATAGTGGCTAGCTCGAAATCCGAACTGGAATCTGATAGAAAACTTATTACTTGCATCCAGGCTCCCAGCGCTATGGAATGTAATTTCATTGTTAGGCTCTTATGAAAAACAAGGATGCCGGATGTTATCCGAACAAAGGGAGGGAATAGTGTATAGAAAGTTTATTTATTTATGTTTTTCTGGGTTTAATTTTTTTTTTTTTACCCACTTTATATATACTTACTACAACTTTTCTTTGTAAGATCCATGATAAATATTCAAATTGATTAATCCCGACGTTGTTCCGTGCATTTTAATCGACATGAAAAGCACTTTTATTAGGTGCAACTTTAACAGCGGTAAGTTATATATTTTTTTGAGAAAATCGAATCAGTTAGGTAGCGGATGACCCGGTTTCGTTGCTATCCAATGTATTTCACATTACAAATCTTATTATCTTTTATAGTATAATTTGCCGGCTTTTCCGGTATCGAGTATAAGCTTGGTAAATAAACGATAATATCAATTTTGAATCATACAAATAATGTGTATAAATAGGATAGAAAAAAACAGACAATGTAAAACAATGTTAACATACCATTTTGAACGATTGATTTTCAAACAAATCCTTGATTAAAGACTTAAAGGAATCCTTTTTAAAATACACTAGACGCCCCTGTCAAAAACAAACAATCGATCGAGTGAGTCTGTCACTGTCAGTCCCATTGACGTAGATATATACTACGTCTATGGCAAAGAGTATAGTAAGTCTATGGCCAGTCCACGACTCTGTCACTTTTTTTTCTACATTTGGCATGATGCTGCTTGCGTATTGCCATTATCGAGTATTTGATTTTGTTTCAGTAGATTTTAGTACAAAGGTAGGGAATCGATATGATGTGGTAAGGAAATTTTGCGGTAGGAAAAGGGAAATGGATCAAAACAGTTGTACGGATAGGTAAAATATGATAGGTTTTAATAAAATATAGCAGAAAAAATTATACGCGGATATTATTACTTTCAATAAATAGGCAAATAGTTTTATAAATATCAAAATTTCGATAAGCTAATAATATAGGAACAGAGGTTGGGAGGGGAACGTTAAGAGAGATCAGTGATTCTATGAACGCAGTACAGTTATTTAATGAACAAGAAAAGAAGATATGATTCGGATCGCCAATATCTGTGCTACAATGGCAAATATTAGGTACTAGTGACTATGCTAAGTTTATATAAATGTGTAGGAGTTGAAACATGACCCAATCTTAATATTATGATACAACTAGCATGTATAGGAAAATGTTCAAAATCAGTAGAATTTTCAGCAAGTATAGCAACACCGTCATACCCGTCAACGCGATCTTTCTTTTTTTTAATAATTATAAACTAGCGCTTGGTGCCGGCGTTATGGCATACCACCGAGAATACAATATAATAAAATATAATAGGTTCAAAAAGAAAAGTAGGTGTGCACAGCGGGCGCACGTCCTCTCATTCAAAGTGCACCTCTCTAATATTCGAAGTTTGCACTCCAATCTCATTGCAGTACATCACTACCTTGAGACTGAAAAGCCCCATCTACTTTTCTTGACGGAGACCCAGATCAGATGTCCGTCTGATGCCTCAGCTACCCGGGGTACGCATTGGAGCATCATTTCCTGCAGCTTGCCGGTGTCTGTGTGTATGTCCGCAATGACATCTGTTGCCGGCGCCCTCAGTTCTCGTCCCTATGGCTGTTGACACTGGTGTGGACAAAATTGTTTACACTGGTGTCTACCGATCGCACAGCGGTGATCAGGAGACAACGCGATTATTTGACCATCTCAGTGAGGCTGCTGACAATGTGCTGCATCGGCACCCTGACGCACAGTTCGTCGCTCTGGGGGACTTCAACGACTCTGGCTTTTCCCGTACTAGAGGACCGACCACGCTGGGAGAGAGGCGCGAAACTTCGCGCTTTCAATGGACCTTTCCCAGCTGGTAGAGCAACCTATTAGGGTGCCTGATGTAGTTGCCAATTGTCTGGACCTTCTGCTGACCACTGATCCGGACAGATGTGTTGTAACAATTTTCTCACCGTTGGGAACTTCAGACCACTGTCTGGTGAAGTCTGTATCGTCCTTCTCCCCACCAGATCACGACTCTCGTGGTGAACGGCGAAAATGGCGATAAAGATCAGCGGATTCTTCTGACAATCCATCGAGCTGTGCGGACGCTATAAGCGATGAGGTGCGTCATGCTATGGAGTATTTTATCCCCTTCAATGACGTGCCCGTCGGTGGCTCGGCTCACCCATGGTTCAATGCCGATTGTGTCCAAGCTGAACAGCGTAAGCACACGGCATTTCTCACCTGGGTTGACGCTCGTGACCCCGTAGCTCCGGATCTAGGTTCAAAGAAGAGAGCCTTTAACCGTGCTGCCAAATCCTACAAAAAGGCGCTTAAGAAGGCTCGCTTTTGATCCATATTGGCAAGAAGTTATCTGTCGTGGCCTTTCCCAAATCGGTCGAGGCGTACTTCTGTCGGCCCACACTGCCTCCGCTGGTTAGGCCTGATGGAACACTGGCTCATACGGCGAGAGAGAAAGCAGGTCTCTTTGCATCTCTCTTTGCCAATAATTCGCGTCTTGATACTGGCAGTGCTACTCCACCTAATTTACCTCATTGCGGAGCTTCAATGCCTGAGGTTCGCATTAGGAACAAGGAGGTTCTGAGAGTATTGTATCGTCTGGACATGAATAAGGCTAGTGGTCCAGATGGTATACCAGCGATTGCCCTTAAAGCGTGTGCGCCCGAGTTGTCTCCTGTATTGACGCGGTTGTATCGCCTCTCATTTAGGACTGGTATAGTGCCCAAGCCTGGAAGCTTGCCAACGTGCAGCCCGTGACCAATAAGGGTAGTAGTGCGATCCAATCGGCCTATTTCGATCACCCCCATACTTTGCAAAATTATGGAGCGTGTGTTGAACTCGCGCCTCTTGACATACCTGGAAGGTAACGATCTCCTCAGTGACCGACAGTACAGATTTCGCCGCAATCGGTCAACTGGGGACCTACTATTGTATGCCACTCACTTGTGGATCGAGGCCCTAGAGAGAAATGGGGAAGCGATTGCTGTCTCCCTTGATGTCTCGAAGGCCTTCGACCGGGTATGGCACGCTGGCCTTTTGACTAAGCTTCCAGCGTACGGCATTTCCCCTGGCCTGACTGGCTGGGTAAAAGACTTCCTGACTGAACGGTCCCTCCGAGTTGTTGTCGACAGATGCTCATTAGAGCCCATGTCGACTAATGCCGATGTTCCTCAGGGGTCTGTTCTCTCTGCAACTCTGTTTCTGCTGCATATTAACGATCTGCTAATGCCCGGTATCTATGGGTATGCAGATGACAGCACAGTTATGGAGAGATACCTGCCGGACGCTCGGGCTAGTAGAGAATCAATCCGGTCCGAAAGAGAGGCCATGGTAGAGCGAACGAATGTTGCACTACAGGCAGTCTCCGAATGGGGCAATGCCAATCTTGTAGCATTCAATGCCGCCAAAACACAGGCGTGTCTTTTCACCGCAAAAAGGAGCCCGTTCATCTTGGCTCCTACTTTTCGAAATATATCTCCGAGTGTACCGTCCGCCTTCAGCTTTTAGGTGTTGAGATTTCCTCGAACCTAAACTTTGGGCGGTTCATTGACTCCAAGGCCAAGGTGGCTGCCAGGAAACTTGGCGTTATCGCAAAGATCCGGCAGTACTTCACACCAGGGCAGCTTCTAATGTTATACAAAGCACAGGTCCGTTCGTGTGTGGAGTACTGCAGCCACATTTGGGCTGGTGCTGCTAAGTGTCACCTGGCCACTTTGAATTCAGTGGAGAGGCGTGCTAAGAGGCTGATTGGTGACCCTGATTTAACTCGAGATGATCTCCAAAGCCTAGAGCACAGGCGTAGTAGCCAGCCTTTCGGTGTTCTATAGGATACATTTTGGGGAATCGGAATGGGGGTTCAACGTTGAAAGCGCCGCCCTCAACAACTTGGGCGCCAGCCGCCGAAAGTGGGGGCCGAAGTTCCACCGGCTGTAATGAAATGAAATGAAATGAAATGGTTTATTAAGCAAGTAAGATCACTCATCACTTTTACACGTCATATGTTTTTTTTTTTTAACTAGATGAAGCCGGAATTTCCTAACTGACTACCTCTGAGAAGAAATAGCCGGAACAAACTCAGGGATCATCGTCTTTTGTCAAGTCCAGACATTAAAAATGAAAATGTTATTATATTACGACATTATAATTACGCATATTGCTTAATAACAAAGCTTAACAGAGCGAGCAGCTCAGTCCCAAGATTTTTTGTCCTCTAAATAATCTGAGATTTTATAATACCCCTTTTTGCAAAGTTTGGCCTTTACATAGTTTTTATATCGTTTGATGGATAAGTTTCGAATGTCCATGGGAAGCTTGTTGTAAAAGTGTATACATTGACCCATGAACGAGTTGCCTACTCTGCGGAGACGAGTGTGATGTACACCAATCCCAGGTACTTCATGGTGGACTGACAACCATCCGAACCCCCCTGACCACGATGTGTGAACCGGATGGCGGCGCCCCCCTGGGACCATGAAACACCATGGCCTCCGACTTCTTGAGGGCCACCTCCAGGCCTAGGCGACGTACGCGGTGATGGTAAAGCGAACTAATTTATTAAGAGCCTATAATTCAGTCTAGCCTTAAAGACACCACCGCAAATTGTTCCAGTCCCTCGATGTACTCGGTATATAAAAGGAAGCGAAACGCTTCCTCCGGATCGTAGTGGTACGTTAACAACGTAAGGGTGGAATGTCGCACGACTGGGTGCTGCGCGCTGACCTCCTTATCGGCGTCAGCGTAGTTTGTTACGCTGACGACACGCTGGTTCTGGCACAAGGGAGGTCACACCAGGGGGCGGCTGACGCAGCGACTCGGGGTTGCGATAATCGTCAACAGGATCCGGCAATTGGGACTCGAGGTGGCCCTGCAGAAGTCCGAGGCCATGTGCCTTCATGGTCCTCGGAATCCGGCACCGTCGGGTTCCCACATAACAGTGGGCGGGGTTCACATCGGCGTCGGGTCGACGATGAAGTACCTGGGACTCGTCCTCGACAGCCGGTGGAACTTCGAGGAGCACTTCCGACGTTTGGCACCCAGACTGGAACGGGCCGAGGCTGCCGTGAGGCGGCTCCTCCTCAATCTAGGGGGACCAAATGCCTCCTGCCGGAGGCTCTACGCGGGGGCCGTGCGGTCCATGGCCCTTTACGGGGCACCGGTGTGGCGCGGTCGCTAAGGAAGCGATCAGCCCGATGCCTGACCGCGCCCCAGAGGATCATGGCCGATCCGGGGATACCGCACGGTCTCCGCTGAGGCGGCGAGCCTCCTTGCCGGATTGCCGCCATGGGAACTGGAGGCCAAAGCCCTCGCCCACATGTGGGAGTGGCGAGAGGAGGCAAAACGCCGGGGCATAACTCCGCTGCCGCGAGAAATCGCGGTACGGCGGACAGAGCTCCGGCGGGATCTCATGGCGACATGGAGAGTGCGATTGTCGCAACCCAGTGCTGGGCACGCCACAATAGCGGCGGTAAGTCCCCTCTTTGAGGAGTGGCCAGAGAGGCGCCACGGCGCCCTCACCTTCCGCCTGACGCAGGTCCTCATCGGACACGGTATTGTTTCGGGAGGTTCCTGTTCCGTATTAGGCGGGAGGAAACGCCAGGGTGTCACCTTTGTGTGGATCGCACTGAGGACACGGTGGAGCATACGGTGAAGGTCTGCCCGGCTTGGGTAGAGCACCGCCGTGTCCTCGTAGACGTGTCCTCGGCGGCGATCTCTCGCGTCCGACCCTGGTCCAGGCCATGGTCCGGAGCGAGAGTGCATGGCAGGCCGTCACCTCCTTCTGCGAAGCAGTGATGCTGGCAAAGGAGGAGGCGGAGCGCGTGAGGCAACTGGAATCCCAGCGCCCTCACGCCACTAGTCGCCGCAGTAGACGCCCTGGTCGGGAGACGACACCTAACTCCCAGCCACCGTAGGCGCGGGCCTGCGGGCGGTGAGCAGTGGGCAGCTCGCCGCCCGGTAAGGACCAGGCCCGAGTCAACGGCGCGTCGTGTTTCACGCGCGCCTCATAGAGATGTCAGCACATCGTGACGGGGTCCACGAAGACCGATGCCTCCTGGGTCAGGGTTGCGGGTTGGTTAAACCCGCCACACTTTTCCCAACCACTGCAACTCCTGAAAGCCAGAATCAACAGTGGCGACCGCCAGAAAAACGCCGAGCAATGAAGCTCGACGAGTCCCGGAGAAACGATTCAACTGTCTTGGGTCCCGCAACGAAATTAATCAGAAAAGAATAGCGGAGGAGTAAGAAAAAAGATATTTTTTCCACTTCCCTCCATAACAAGCAGGAGACAGAACAGAACTAGGCCAAACGGCACAAAGAAAGGGACATTATTGCAACTGGGAGAAGCCCAGATTGCCAAACACCACGGAATAAAATTTGATTAAGTTAATGGGTCCTAAGTAGGTATTAGCTGTTACAATTGATTCCAATAATAGGTATGGCAAAAGCGCCTGAACGCACGGAAATTGGTTCTAGTTTCTACAAGGTCCGTATAATAAACGACTCCGGATGTAACTTGTACACTATCCAACATAATATTGCGTTCATTCTGCCAAAGAACACACTCCCACAAGATGTGATGTGCGGACTGTTCAAATTCACAGTTCGATGTAGAACACTGACACAAAGGGGAAGGAACAAGTTTAAAAGAATACAGTTTACTTTTAAAGTTGCCATGACCTGTGAGAAATTGGGCAACGCAGTGGTCAACCACCAGCCATGTCTTAGCCAGCCGATCGCCAACGGATGGAAAGAACAGATGGAGGTGCCGGCCCTTGATGGAATTATCCCACCTACTTTGCCATTCGGATAAGAGGTCCTCCCAGACTTCAGTCTGAGGTTTAAATAATCTAGAGATTTTATTAAAGTCGCGTTGTGTAACAAAATTAGTGTCCATGGCCTCCCCCCTCGCGGAGTAGTACATTGAAGCACGTCGCTGTACCTCAAGGTCGACTGGAAGTACACCTGCCAGTACCGGTAAGGCTTCAGTACTGACCGTTCTATACGCCTTGCATAAAAATATCAATGCCAAACGTTGGCTTTGAAGCAGTTTACGTCGTGCCGCTCCTATGCTGGCCCTATCGGCCCAAACAGGTGCACCGTAGCACATACATCCTAAGTAGGTAGCTCCATATATAGTTTTTAAAGTTAGGAATGATAGACCCCAAGTTGCTTTGGATATTCTAGTTAGGGCATAAAAGTTCTTTTTACCTTTTTCACCAACTATTTTTATATGTTCGATAAATGAAAAATTCCTTTCTAAGATCATACCAAGGTAGCATACGGATTGCTGTTTTTTAATGGGAACGTTGTTAAATTTAATAGTAGGCAATGATTTAAGATTACCTTTTAGTAGAAGTTGATAGGTTTTATGTGGCGCAAATGCTAGGCGGTTACGATCACCCCACTGAGATATTAGATTTAGGCAAGTACTGGCCAAGTTCTCAAGTCCAGCTCGGGTACTTGACTGAATGAGCAGTAGGCCATCGTCCGCGTAACCAGTAAGTGAACAGCCGCAAGGAAGCGGGATCGCGAGGAAGTCATCAAAACCCAAATTCCATAAATAAGGACCGACAACTGAACCCTGAGGACATCCCATGGTTAGTGTTTTAGTACTAGAAAAATGACCGAGCTTAAGTACCGCGGAACCGTTTATAAAGTAAGAGTAAACGAGATTATATATGTTTCTATAGCAACCGCGGGTTTTTAATTTTAACAACAGCATAGGCCACCAGGCGTTATCAAAAGCCCCAGAAATATCCAGGAAGATCCCAATTACGTACTTGTTTTCAGATTGGTTAACGGTTCTTCTGACAGAAAGCGCCGCGTCGACTGTAGATTTACCTATGGTGAAGCCATATTGATTATTATGGAATTTTGGACCGTTCGGTAGTAAACGTGGAACGATGAGGCGCTCAAGAAGTTTACCCAAAGATGGTAGAAGTGTGATAGGACGATATGACTTCGGATCATCCGGTGGTTTGTCACCACACTTTGGTATTATTCGTAAGAAACCGCGTCGCCATTTACGAGGAAAAACGCCTTCAGGAATGCATCGGTTATAAACAGTTAAGATGGCATCACCCGCTGTTTTACACGCTTCTTTAATCATCCTATTAGATATTTTATCTTCACCTGATGATTTGTTGACCGGTAGTTTTCTAACAATATTTATAAATTCGTCATTAGATGGTACGTCTGACATTGGTGATTCAGGTGGCACAGGAGCCCACGCTCTAATCTGTTGGTGGTAGTCGCTATCGTTAGCCGGTGAATCATCAGGGATAAGTGTATTAATTAGCACTTCTGTTGTTTCCTCTATGCCTGTGGTATGCTTATCATTGACTTTAATGTTTTGAACGTATGCAAGGTCGACCGATCTGTTAGCTTTAAATTCGTGATATAAGGGAGACCACGGACCCTCCCTGTCAAGCTTATCAACAATTTTTCGCAACAAATTACCCTTAGATTTTTCCACCGATGCTTTGTAGCGTGACTTGGCAACTCTAAAAGCATTTAAAGCGAACGTAAGAAGATCTCCAGTAATCTTTCGGCTCTTGAGTTTATTTAACTGTCTACGCGCTCTGCGATATCTTTTACGCTGTTCAACTAAGTAATCACTCCACCAGTCACATCTACGAATATTGGTCATAGATCCGCGACCAATGGCAATGTCAGCACAGTAGGTAAAGGTTTCTGACATAATGTCAGCACTTTCTTCGGCTGACAGCCCGTCCCGAGTGAATTCTTTGGCGTGACACGCAAAAAGCGAGCCGAAAAATTCCCAGTTCGCGCCTTTACATCTATATCTGAAATTACCGGGAATATGAGACGGACCCTGAATATAACCAGGAACAAATTCGTACACGATCAGGCGATGATCACTACAAGACGCGTCCGGTAGGACACGCCACCTATCCAAACGTACGTCCGCACTTGAAAGTGTGACGTCAATACAAGATTCGCCCATTTGGCTGCAGAAAGTAGGTGGTGCATCAGGGGAATTATGAATCGATAGGTTCATCTCAGCAATGAAATCCTCAACAGGCGGGTTGGTTAAACGAGAAACCGCGGCCCAGGCCGTCGCACAGGCAAGTGAAGAAACACGGGTGGGTTTTAGTCAGTAAAAGTCAGACACACCCTTCCGCTCCGCCCAGAGCGGGAGAAGTCATTTGATGATTTCCTATCCCAACAAAAAAAAAGGGTGGAAAGTCGCCGTACGACGGGTCGTCCGATGGCGGAACGGATATGGCGGAATTAAATCATGCATTTCCCTTGCACACTCACTAGAATGCATCCTATAGAAGACCGGCGAAGGGCTGGCTACTCTACGCCTTTGCTCCGGGCTTTGGAGACCGTTTCGAGTTAAATCTGGGATGCCAATCAGCCTCTTCGCACGCCTCTCCACTGAATCCAAAGTAGCCAGGTGACATTTCGCAGCACCAGCCCAAATGTAGCTGCAGTATGCCACATACGAGCGGACCTGTGCTTTGTATAGCATTAGAAGCTGCCTTGATGTGAAGTACCACCGGTCCTTTGCGATGACGTCAAATTTTCTGGCAGCCACCTTGGCCTTGGACTCAATGAACCGCCCAAAGTTTAGGTTTGAGGAAATCTCAACTCCCAAAAGCTGAAGGCGTTCGGTGCACTCCAAGGATACATTCTGAAAAGTAGGGGCCAAGTCAAACGGGCTCCTTTTGGCGGTTAAACGACACGCCTTTGTTTTGTCGGCATTGAATGCTACAAGATTGGCTTTTCCCCATTCGGAGACTGTCTGTAGAGCAGCACTCGTACGCCCATAGCCTCTCTTTCGGGCCACATTAATTCCTTAGGTACTAGCCCGAATTACCGGCAGGTATGTCTCCACAACTGCGCTGTCATCTGCATACCCATAGATACAGGGCATCAGCAGATTGCTAATATGCAGCAGGAACAGAGTTGCAAGGGAACAGATCCCTGAGGAACACGGGCTTTGGTCGACAAGGGCTCCGATGAGCATCCGCCGACAACAACTTGGAGAGAACGTTCAGTCAGGAAGTCTTTTACCCAGCCAGTCAGGCTAGGGGAAATGCCGTACGCTGGAAGCTTACTCAAAAGGCCAGCGTGCCATACCCGGTCGAAGGCCTTCGAGACATCAAAGGAGACAGCAATCTCTTCCCCATTTCTCTCGAGGGCTTCGCCCCACAAGTGAGTGGCATACACTAGTAGGTCCCAAGTTGACCGATTGCGTCGAAACCTGTACTGTCGGCCACTGAGTAGATCGTTACGTACGGAGGTTACTGAAATCGACCGATAGTTGGTTGGATCGGCATGACTACCCTTTTTGGGCACGGGCTGCACGTTGACAAGCTTCCAGAACTTGGGCACTATAACAGTCCTAAATGAGAGGCGATACAAGCGGTTCAATACAGGATACAACTCGGGCGCACATGCCTTAAGATCAATCGCTGGTATACCATCCGGACATTCGGCATTGAAGTTCCGCAATGAGCTAATTTAGGTGGAGTAGCACTGTTTATGTCAAGACGCGAATTATAGGCAAAGAGAGATGCAAAGAGACCTGCTTTCTCTCTCACCGTATGAGCCAGTGCTCCATCAGGTCTAACCAGTGGAGGCACAGTGGGCCGACAGAAGTTCGCCTCGACCGATTTGGCTAGGGACCAGAAAGATCTGCTACCGGGTGGTTGTGCAGAGGGCTTGTTGCCAATATGAGTAATGCGGTCGAAGCGAACCTTCTTAAGCGCCTTCTTGTAGGACTTGGCAGCACGGCTCTCTTCTTTGAGCTTAGATCCGGAGCTCTGCGGTCACGAGCATTAACCCAGGTGAGAAATGCCGTATGCTTAGCTGTACCTTTAATTAGGTATTTTTAAGTTCAGTACTTATTAATAAAATACCTTCTTTTTAATTGTATCTATTATTATCGAAGTTTAATTAAAACCTCTTATGACTTGACCACAACTATGCGACCCACCCTCTGGCGCCAAAGCTGGATCCGCCCTTGAGGAGAATCATGTGATATCGACGGACATGAATTATAATAAGAACTGAAGATTATGTTCATCCGCGTGTATGTAGGAAAGGACGACATTATTTTGGCAATGGAAATACATACCTAATAGAAAATAAATTAACTGAAGTTTAGTTTCCTGAGAATTATTGCCACCACACCTGTGATAGTTGCGTCTGCTGAAAGGAGTTTTTTGAGGAACTCCGTGACACTGATCGGCTTTCAGCCCTTGCTATTCTTTCAATCGAAAATTACGATGTTTATTCGTTGGGTTGTTGATAGTTCTAAGAATAGCTGCAAACACCAGTTTTAAAATTTAACATCTCTATCTATTTGTTATTTTTTACTCATAATATACTTAGTTTGAAAATTCATTTTTTATTAATTTGTATAACATGACATTTACTTACCTAAATCAAACAACCAGAACTACTTTCGCAACACATACTTTTAATGAAGGATAAAGGGCCTCGCAAAGGTAAGGCCGCCGCTGTCACTGAGTGTTCACATCACCGGCGAGTACTAGGTACCTACTCATTTTTCCCAGCGATAAGAGCTATCAAAGAGAATACTCGCTTAGTGACGCTCCCTTACCTTAATCAAAACTTAAGCTTTGGCTGGCCTTAGCTGAAATAAGTCATGCTCAGGGTTAATTCTCCATCTGTCGCAGTATGTGGATGGCTAATGAGCCACGAAAGATCACTGCGGTCGTCCTTGTCGACTTGTCATCGATATATGAAACTGTCGATATCAAGAGATCAGCGCTGGCCATACAATTTTTAGAGGTGGTGCAAATCTAGAGTCATTATAACCAAGAAAAATTTCGGTTTCCATAACAACTTGAACACGTGCGTAACTTCAACTGACTTGGCACTCGGTTTCAAATTGTGCTCTGAGCGAAACATCCAACAACCAGGCACTGACTGGTTGCCTAACCGATACCAGTGAGTGTACTATATTCCACAGCTGGAATATCAATTCCACTCCGTGTACATCGCTGGCGTTGTGTGCGTTCGCGCAGCGGAATGTTGTTGAATTTAAAGATTTTAGATATGCAGATATTTAGTGTATGACGTCGTATAATTGTGTATGGTAAAAAAAAATTTGTGCACGCAGCCATTGTGGAGAAATTCACCAAAAACTGATTCCGCTGGGCGAACGTTGTCCTGGCGGAACTTTTTTTAATCTATTGACTTTCGAAAAAAGAGATGTGTCCAAAAATTAGTGTGTATTTTGTGTTAACTTCGGAGATATTCAAGTTTCCGCTGCGCGAACGTTTGGTCATTAGCTAGTTTTCATATAAAGCGCTTACATAGAGAGCTGTAGATTTTTACATACTTTGTTTTGAATTTGTGTATATTTGTTTAAAAAACAGATTTAGAAAAAATCGTAAGGCTTAAAAGATAAAAATATAAACGTAAAATACGCTTATTTCGTCTTAGTTCTTAAAGTATGCACTTTGGGGTCTAGATTTTCACGTTTATACAAACCTTGTAAGTGTCTGCAATATATTGCCAAGTATCAATGATGTTCCTTTAGTAATAAAAGAGTTATAGGACAATTTACCATGACAAAATCACTGTTTACAAAGCAGTCAAATATCACGACATTCTAAAGGAATTGCATGGTAAAATGTATGCCAATAATTAGTGTATTCATTCAACTATTCACATGCAAAATTTCATGTCATTAAATTCAGTAATTAAAGAAAACCAATTATAATACTGACGAAGCATCGAAAACCTACATAACCCGACCAAGTTCGGATAGCTATAAAAAAGCGGCCGTGCAATATATTTAGGTAACATCCCAAAATTTACAGTATGATACCGGTATTGTATTGGTATAGGTGATAACAAAATTGTTTCGATATAATATAAAGGTCATTTATTTTTGTACACCTATTTTTTTTAAATGTATTTGACTATGACAAAGTAGGTACTATTTACGTAGTTATTTTATTTAAGTATGCGCTTGAGAATTGAGATATAATCTAGATATATTAATTTAGGCAAATAAAATTGATACAGCTAATTTCTATTGAAGATTTCACGCATCAGGATTCTTACTATAGACCCCCCAGGGATATTAAATAATTACCACAAGTAATTACTACTGTTTAGGTAAATATTTATCATATTGTAGCTTATAACACTTTTTATCCAATGCACTAGACGAGCGTTCCCCTTTGCAAATTTAGTGGATCAAACAATCTAATAACTTAAAAAAAACTACTTCTTCAATCGATTTTTTAATTGATGCTCTATACTGTTGTACTGGTTGTGACTTATTTAAGTGAGCATGTTCCCCCGCACCCCACCAAAATATGCAGAATTATTTTGATTGAAGCGGTACGCTTAAGGCTAGTTCTTTGGTTATATAGTCTAAGGTCCGTATTACAGAACGTTACTCAAAACTCAAGCTTTACTTACTAGTTTTAAGTAATACTTGAGCATTACTTAAAACTAGTTTTAACCTATCAAAAGGCTTCAAACGAGACTTAAGTAAAGCTGGAGTTTTGAGTGACGTTCTGTAATACGGACTTGTTGCTCGAAGGGTCCTTACTATTGTAGTTATGAATTGATCAAAAATATTCTAGTGTGAAACAATAGACAACGCGCTGCGCGCAACGAGCGTTAGGCGGCTTCCCGCTTGAAACAGTACTTCCATCCTTGAAGAAAAGAGAGGGCAATATGTTTTCATTAGCCGCGGCCCGCGCGTATTCATTTGCTGTTGTACTTGAACCTGATTAATATATCTAGATTATATCTCAAGTCTCAAGCGCATACTTAAATAAAATAACTACGTAAATAGTACCTACTTTGTCATAGTCAAATACATTTAAAAAAATAGGTGTACAAAAATAAATGACCTTTATATTATATCGAAACAATTTTGTTATCACCTATACCAATTCAATACCGGTATTATACTGTAAATTTTGGGATGTTACCTAAATTTAATATTGCACGGCCGCTTTTTTATAGCTATCCGAACTTGGTCGGGTTATGTAGGTTTTCGATGCTTCGTCAGTATTATAATTGTATTTCTTTAATTACTGAATTTAATGACATGAAATTTTGCATGTGAATAGTTGAATGAATACACTAATTATTGGCATACATTTTACCATGCAATTCCTTTAGAATGTCGTGATATTTGACTGCTTTGTAAAGAGTGATTATGTCATGGTAAATTGTCCTATAACTCTTTAATTACTAAAAGAACATCATTGATACTTGGCAATATATTGCAGACACTTACAAGGTTTGTATAAACGTGAAAATGTAGACCCCAAAGTGCATACTTTAAGAACTAAGACCAAATAAGCGTATTTTACGTTTATATTTTTATCTTTTAAGCCTTACGATTTTTTCTAAATCTGTTTTTTAAACAAATATACACAAATTCAAAACAAAGTATGTAAAAATCTACAGCTCTCTATGTAAGCGCTTTATATGAAAACTAGCTAATGGCCAAACGTTCGCGCAGCGGAAACTTGAATATCTCCGAAGTTTATGCATGCACAAATTTTATTCATACATACACAATTACACACAAATACACACTAATTTTTGGACACATCTCTTTTTTCGAAAGTCAATGGATTAAAAAAGTTCCGCCAGGACAACGTTCGCCCAGCGGAATCAGTTTTTGGTGAATTTCTCCACAATGGCTGCGTGCACAATTTTTTTTTTACCATACACAATTATACGATGTCATACACTAAATACCTGCATATCTAAAATCTTTAAATTCAACAACATTCCGCTGCGCGAACGCACACGCTGGCGTTAGGATAGATCTGCCTAAAAATAACAAGAGTACAACCTCCTGTACGAAAAAAAAAAAAACAATATACGGACGACATCAGGTCAAGTTACCTTAATGTATTATCTATAAAGTTGAAAATCCAATAAAAACGTGTGCGTTCGCGCAGCGGAATGTTGTTGAATTTAAAGATTTTAGATATGCAGATATTTAGTGTATGACGTCGTATAATTGTGTATGGTAAAAAAAAATTTGTGCACGCAGCCATTGTGGAGAAATTCACAAAATACTGATTCCGCTGGGCGAACGTTGTCCTGGCGGAACTTTTTTTAATCCTTTGACTTTAGAAAAAAGAGATGTGTCCAAAAATTAGTGTGTATTTGTGTGTAATTGTGTATGTATGAATAAAATTTGTGCATGCATAAACTTCGGAGATATTCAAGTTTCCGCTGCGCGAACGTTTGGCCATTAGCTAGTTTTCATATAAAGCGCTTACATAGAGAGCTGTAGATTTTTACATACTTTATTTATTTATTATTATTTATTTATTCTTTATTGTACACCAATAAAACATCGAACAAAAAACATGGAACATGAAACATACAATGGGCGGCCTTATCGCTAATGCGATTTCTTCCAGGCAACCAAAGAATGGACAGATTCTCCCGAACCACATATGGGACTGTCGTTGGTGCCAAATATTTACTAAAATAGATACACAAATACATACATAAATACATAGATACTTTAATAGTGTAAATAGCCATTCATAACGACAAGTAGTGTTCCCTCACAAGTCTCTTGAATTCCAGTAACGATTGTGCGCGTTTAATTTCAATTGGTAATGCATTCCACAAACGAGGGGCCTGAACAGCGAAAGATTTATCTAGGAACGTTGTGGAATGCATAGGCATTTTGAGCTTTAAGTTATCTGATGACCTTAACGATTTAGTATGTGAGTTGCACAGAAATTGAAAACGATTCTTGAGATAAACAGGGGTGAAAGGAGAAAAAAGCACATTATATAGAAGGGAAAGAATATGAGCATTCCGACGAAGGCGAATTGGTAACCACTTGAGCTTCACACGAAATTCGGATACATGGTCATATTTGCGCAGACCGAATATGAACCTTATACAAACATTTTGAAGTCGCTCAAGCTTATCTAATTGGTCTTGGGTAAGATCAAGATAGCTGACATCAGCATAGTCAAGGATGGGTAGAAGAAGTGATTGTGCAAGTGCAATTTTGGTGGTAGTCGGTAGGAAATTGCGTAATCTCCTCAGAGACGCTGCGGATGCAAATAGCTTGCGACTAACTTCCTGCAGCTGGGAAGTCCAAGAGAAATTTTTGTCAATATATATTCCCAAGTTTTTAACTTTGTTACTAAAGGGAACCACTGAGTTTTCAAAAGAAACTTGAGGTAGGCTCGTCCAATCGATTCTAGAGACCGTCCTAGAACTGCCCACGACTATAACCTGCGTCTTTATGGGGTTGACCAAAAGCCCATATCTTTTGCTCCAGTCACATATGCGGGTCAGATCACGATTGATCGCTAATATGGCCTCAGATAGATTTCCAAGAGGCGCTTGTGAGTAAATTTGTAAATCATC
This sequence comes from Sesamia inferens, assembly GCA_037179545.1. NCBI lineage: Eukaryota > Metazoa > Arthropoda > Insecta > Lepidoptera > Noctuidae > Sesamia > Sesamia inferens. The sequence goes on along the minus strand of CM073934.1, from coordinate 22,244,497 downwards.
TGCATAAAGATGGTAGGAAGAAATTAGTTCGTCAGAGATAGAGTTAATAAAAACTGCGAAAAGTAAAGGGGATAGCACGCCACCCTGCGGTACACCAGCAGACGTATTACTCCAGGAAGACAAGGTCTCCCCGAAGCAAATACGCTGCCGGCGACCAAACAGGTAACTACGAAACCAATCAATTACCGATGGAGATATGTTAAGAGAACAAAGTATGCCAAGCAGAACATCAAAATCAACAGTGTTAAAAGCATTACTAAAATCCAGCAAAGCTAAGACTGTCAGATTACCACTTTCCATGGCTGACCTTATATCATCCGTAATATTCAGAAGCGCTGTGGTGGTGCTATGACCAGGACGAAAGCCAGATTGGAAGGAGTTGAGGAGATTATTCTTGGAGAGATAAGCGCTTTGTTTTGAATTTGTGTATATTTGTTTAAAAAACAGATTTAGAAAAAAACGTAAGGCTTAAAAGATAAAAATATAAACGTAAAATACGCTTATTTGGTCTTAGTTCTTAAAGTATGCACTTTGGGGTCTAGATTTTCACGTTTATACAAACCTTGTAAGTGTCTGCAATATATTGCCAAGTATCAATGATGTTACTTTAGTAATTAAAGAGTTATAAGACAATTTACCATGACATAATCACTGTTTACAAAGCAGTCAAATATCACGACATTCTAAAGGAATTGTATGGTAAAATGTATGCCAATAATTAGTGTATTCATTCAACTATTCACATGCAAAATTTCATGTCATTAAATTCAGTAATTAAAGAAATACAATTATAAAACTGACGAAGCATCGAAAACCTACATAACCCGACCAAGTTCGGATAGCTATAAAAAAGCGGCCGTGCAATATATTTGGGTAACATCCCAAAATTTACAGTATAATACCGGTATGAATTGGTATAGGTGATAACACAATTGTTTCGATATAATATAAAGGTCATTTATTTTTGTACACCTATTTTTTTAAATGTATTTGACTATGACCAAGTAGGTACTATTTACGTAGTTATTTTATTTAAGTATGCGCTTGAGACTTGAGATATAATCTAGATATATTAATTTAGGCAAATAAAATTGATACAGCTAATTTCTATTGAAGATTTCACGCATCAGGATTCTTACTATAGACCCCCCAGGGATATAAAATAATTATCACAAGTAAGTACTACTGTTTAGGTAAATATTTATCATATTGTAGCTTATAACACTTCTTAACCAATGCACTAGACGAGCGTTCCCCTTTGCAAATTTAGTGGATCAAACAATCTAATAACTTAAAAAAAACTACTTCTTCAATCGATTTTTTAATTGATGGTCTATACTGTTGTACTGGTTGTGACTTATTTAAGTGAGCGTGTTCCCCCGCACCCCACCAAAATATGCAGAATTATTTTGATTGAAGCGGTACGCTTAAGGCTAGTCTTTTGGTTAAATAGTATAAGGTCCGTATTACAGAACGTTACTCAAAACTCAAGCTTTATTTACTAGTTTTAAGTAATACTTGAGCATTACTTAAAACTAGTTTTAACCTATCAAAAGGCTTCAAACGAGACTTAAGTAAAGCTGGAGTTTTGAGTGACGTTCTGTAATGGACCTTACTATTGTAGTTATGAATTGATCAAAAATATTCTAGTGTGAAACAATAGACAACGCGCTGCGCGCAACGAGCGGTAGGCGGCTTCCCGCTTGAAACAGTACTTCCATCCTTGAAGAAAAGAGAGGGCAATATGTTTTCATTAGCCGCGGCCCGCGCGTATTAATTTGCTGTTGTATTTGAACCTGATTAATATATCTAGATTATATCTCAAGTCTCAAGCGCATACTTAAATAAAATAACTACGTAAATAGTACCTACTTTGTCATAGTCAAATACATTTAAAAAAATAGGTGTACAAAAATAAATGACCTTTATATTATATCGAAACAATTGTGTTATCACCTATACCAATTCAATACCGGTATTATACTGTAAATTTTGGGATGTTACCTAAATATATTGCACGGCCGCTTTTTTATAGCTATCCGAACTTGGTCGGGTTATGTAGGTTTTCGATGCTTCGTCAGTTTTATAATTGTATTTCTTTAATTACTGAATTTAATGACATGAAATTTTGCATGTGAATAGTTGAATGAATACACTAATTATTGGCATACATTTTACCATACAATTCCTTTAGAATGTCGTGATATTTGACTGCTTTGTAAACAGTGATTATGTCATGGTAAATTGTCCTATAACTCTTTAATTACTAAAGGAACATCATTGATACGTGTGCGTTCGCGCAGCGGAATGTTGTTGAATTTAAAGATTTTAGATATGTAGATATTTAGTGTATGACGTCGTATAATTGTGTATGGTAAAAAAAAATTTGTGCGCGCAGCCATTGTGGAGAAATTCACGAAACACTGATTCCGCTGGGCGAACGTTGTCCTGGCGGAACTTTTTTTAATCCATTGACTTTAGAAAAAAGAAATGTGTCCAAAAATTAGTGTGTATTTGTGTGTAATTGTGTATGTATGAATAAAATTTGTGCATGCATAAACTTCGGAGATATTCAAGTTTCCGCTGCGCGAACGTTTGGCCATTAGCTAGTTTTCATATAAAGCGCTTACATAGAGAGCTGTAGATTTTTACATACTTTGTTTTGAATTTGTGTATATTTGTTTAAAAAACAGATTTAGAAAAAATCGTAAGGCTTAAAAGATAAAAATATAAACGTAAAATACGCTTATTTGGTCTTAGTTCTTAAAGTATGCACTTTGGGGTCTAGATTTTCACGTTTATACAAACCTTGTAAGTGTCTGCAATATATTGCCAAGTATCAATGATGTTCCTTTAGTAATTAAAGAGTTATAGGACAATTTACCATGACATAATCACTGTTTACAAAGCAGTCAAATATCACGACATTCTAAAGGAATTGCATGGTAAAATGTATGCCAATAATTAGTGTATTCATTCAACTATTCACATGCAAAATTTCATGTCATTAAATTCAGTAATTAATGAAATACAATTATAATACTGACGAAGCATCGAAAACCTACATAACCCGACCAAGTTCGGATAGCTATAAAAAAGCGGCCGTGCAATATATTTAGGTAACATCCCAAAATTTACAGTATAATATCGGTTTGAATTGGTATAGGTGATAACACAATTGTTTCGATATAATATAAAGGTCATTTATTTTTGTACACCTATTTTTTTAAATGTATTTGACTATGACAAAGTAGGTACTATTTACGTAGTTATTTTATTTAAGTATGCGCTTGAGACTTGAGATATAATCTAGATATATTAATCAGGTTCAAATACAACAGCAAATGAATACGCGCGGGCCGCGGCTAATGAAAACATATTGCCCTCTCTTTTCTTTAAGGATGGAAGTACTGTTTCAAGCGGGAAGCCGCCTAACGCTCGTTGCGCGCAGCGCGTTGTCTATTGTTTCACACTAGAATATTTTTGATCAATTCATAACTACAATAGTAAGGTCCGTATTACAGAACGTCACTCAAAACTCCAGCTTTACTTAAGTCTCGTTTGAAGCCTTCTGATAGGTTAAAACTAGTTTTAAGTAATGCTCAAGTATTACTTAAAACTAGTAAATAAAGCTTGAGTTTTGAGTAACGCTCTTTAATACGGACCTTAGACTATTTAACCAAAAGACTAGCCTTAAGCGTACCGCTTCCATCAAAATAATTCTTATTTTGGTGGGGTGCGGGGGAACACGCTCACTTAAATAAGTCACAACCAGTACAACAGTATAGACCATCAATTAAAAAATCGATTGAAGAAGTAGTTTTTTTAAAGTTATTAGATTGTTTGATCCACTAAATTTGCAAAGGGGAACGCTCGTCTAGTGCATTGGTTAAAAAGTGTTATAAGTTACAATATGATAAATATTTACCTAAACATACTTACTTGTGGTAATTATTTAATATCCCTGAGGGCCTAGACAAAGTACACACGCTTAGTAGCGTTTCTAAATCTACGATCGATAACGAAGTAGCGTTATTGTCGATAGAATGCTAGACAAAGTCACAAGTTAGCTCCAATCGCTGATTCTATTCGTATCGGAGAAATCTTGCTCTGTGGTTAGCGATCATTCACTTAATCATTCGCTCTGCGACGACAAAAAACACTTGACATTGAAAAAACGCGCGCGGAGTTTATTTTGATAATTGTGATTTGTTTATATTTTAGGTGTTTGCGGTGTTTAATTGTAAAGGATATTAAAATGTAAGCACTTTGCAAGTTTCTAAATGTTACAAAACTAAAAGTTATTTAAAAATCATAATGATATTCATTATTTGAATGACCAAATTTATTTTAAGTTTGTTTATTAGTTTGTAAAAGCAATTTTTAAATCCTTCTTTTAAAGGATAGAGTTCTATTCACCCCATTTTACGGTAATATGTAAAAATAGAAGTGTCACTTACTTTTGTCTCAAAGGGCAGTTTTCGAGACACCTCAAGTTGGTCCAGCGGCGAAGATCACGACAAAGCTTACGAAAAGAACGTTTGTCAAACCGATATCGGTTTCGGAAACCAGAGTCCGTGATATCCTCAATTCTTTCAAAGCCTCGCCCGTTATAATCTATCTTGTCACCGGAGCCATACATCTTCCTAATATGTGCAGCCCATAATAATCGTAATGTATGCATATTTCACAGTAAACAGAATGTAATCACAAATAAAATAATTCAAATCTAACAAAATAACTCGCACACAACACACCTCAAACAAACAGCTGACCGACAAACCGCCATTCGCTAGCGTTATCTACAAGGTCCACCCGATAGAAAGAAAGCGTTCGAAACGAAACGCTCCCTAGCGTCAACGATTATCAAAATAAGCATGTTGTCTAGCACATTTCTATTCGTTTTCGATGGTCACGTGGTTTTTCTCCAGTCTCATTCATTTTTTTCGTTTTCTACTTTCGTTGACGCCGATAGAATGTTACTTTGTCTAGGCCCTCTGGGCTATAGTAAGAATCCTGAGGGCCTAGACAAAGTACACACGCTTAGTAGCGTTTCTAAATCTACGATCGATAACGAAGTAGCGTTATTGTCGATAGAATGCTAGACAAAGTCACAAGTTAACGCCAATCGCTGATTCTATTCGTATCGGAGAAATCTTGCTCTGTGGTTAGCGATCATTCACTTAATCATTCGCTCTTCGACGACAAAAAACACTTGACATTGAAAAAGCGCGCGCGGAGTTTATTTTGATAATTGTGATTTGTTTATATTTTAAGTGTTTGCGGTGTTTAATTGTAAAGGATATTAAAATGTAAGCACTTTGCAAGTTTCTAAATGTTACAAAACTAAAAGTTATTTAAAAATCATAATGATATTCATTATTTGAGTGACCAAATTTGTTTTAAGTTTGTTTATTAGTTTGTAAAAGCAATTTTTAAATCCTTCTTTTAAACCCCTTCTCGAGACCCCTCAAGTTGGTCCAGCGGCGAATATCACGACAAAGCTTACGAAAAGAACGTTTGTCAAACCGATATCGGTTTCGGAAACCAGTGTCCGTGATATCCTCAATTCTTTCAAAGCCTCGCCCGTTATAATCTATCTTGTCACCGGAGCCATACTTCTTCCTAATATGTGCAGCCCATAATAATCGTAATGTATGCATATTTCACAGTAAACAGAATGTAATCACAAATAAAATAATTCAAATCTAACAAAATAACTCGCACACAACACACCTCAAACAAACAGCTGACCGACAAACCGCCATTTGCTAGCGTTATCTACAAGGTCCACCCGATAGAAAGAAAGCGTTCGAAACGAAACGCTCCCTAGCGTCAACGATTATCAAAATAAGCATGTTGTCTAGCACATTTCTATTCGTTTTCGATGGTCACGTGGTTTTTCTCCAGTCTCATTCATTTTTTTCGTTTTCTACTTTCGTTGACGCCGATAGAATGTTACTTTGTCTAGGCCCTCTGATGCGTGAAATCTTCAATAGAAATTAGCTGTATCAATTTTATTTGCCTAAATTAATATATCTAGATTATATCTCAAGTCTCAAGCGCATACTTAAATAAAATAACTACGTAAATAGTACCTACTTTGTCATAGTCAAATACATTTAAAAAATAGGTGTACAAAAATAAATGACCTTTATATTATATCGAAACAATTTTGTTATCATCTATACCAATACAATACCGGTATTATACTGTAAATTTTGGGATGTTACCTAAATATATTGCACGGCCGCTTTTTTATAGCTATCCGAACTTGGTCGGGTCATGTAGGTTTTCGATGCTTCGTCAGTTTTATAATTGTATTTCATTAATTACTGAATTTAATGACATGAAATTTTGCATGTGAATAGTTGAATGAATACACTAATTATTGGCATACATTTTACCATGCAATTCCTTTAGAATGTCGTGATATTTGACTGCTTTGTAAACAGTGATTATGTCATGGTAAATTGTCCTATATAACTCTTTAATTACTAAAGGGACATCATTGATACTTGGCAATATATTGCAGACACTTACAAGGTTTGTATAAACGTTAAAATCTAGACGCCAAAGTGCATACTTTAAGAACTAAGACCAAATAAGCGTATTTTACGTTTATATTTTTATCTTTTAACCCTTACGATTTTTTCTAAATCTGTTTTTTAAACAAATATACACAAATTCAAAACAAAGTATGTAAAAATCTACAGCTCTCTATGTAAGCGCTTTATATGAAAACTAGCTAATGGCCAAACGTTCGCGCAGCGGAAACTTGAATATCTCCGAAGTTTATGCATACACAAATTTTATTCATACATAGACAATTACACACAAATACACACTAATTTTTGGACACACCTCTTTTTTCTAAAGTCAAAGGATTAAAAAAAGTTCCGCCAGGACAACGTTCGCCCAGCGGAATCAGTATTTTGCGAATTTCTCCACAATGGCTGCGTGCACAAATTTTTTTTTACCATACACAATTATACGACGTCATACACTAAATATCTGCATATCTAAAATCTTTAAATTCAACAACATTCCGCTGCGCGAACGCACACCATTGATACTTGGCAATATATTGCAGACACTTACAAGGTTTGTATAAACGTGAAAATCTAGACCCCAAAGTGCATACTTTAAGAACTAAGACCAAATAAGCGTATTTTACGTTTATATTTTTATCTTTTAAGCCTTACGTTTTTTTCTAAATCTGTTTTTAAACAAATATACACAAATTCAAAACAAAGTATGTAAAAATCTACAGCTCTCTATGTAAGCGCTTTATATGAAAACTAGCTAATGGCCAAACGTTCGCGCAGCGGAAACTTGAATATCTCCGAAGTTTATGCATGCACAAATTTTATTCATACATACACAATTACACACAAATACACACTAATTTTTGGACACATCTCTTTTTACTAAAGTCAAAGGATTAAAAAAAGTTCCGCCAGGACAACGTTCGCCCAGCGGAATCAGTATTTTGTGAATTTCTCCACAATGGCTGCGTGCACAAATTTTTTTTTACCATACACAATTATACGACGTCATACACTAAATATCTGCATATCTAAAATCTTTAAATTCAACAACATTCCGCTGCGCGAACGCACACAATAAAAACTCAGCAGATTGTAGTAGCTAGATGTACTGTCGTCTGCATCTATATAAAAGTGTGGGGTAAACGTGTTTACGAGTATTGAGTGTTTCCATTTTATCGTAATTTCACACCATCGTTTCACCTGTGAACCATGGTAAACGCTCAGATTTTCATCAGAATAGTATAAAATGCCTAGTCAAGTATAATATCCGGACGCAGATGCATAGATGGACATAAGGTTCTATTTGATTGACATTTGAAAACCAAGGGAAAAACTAATAAAATATCGGTATATTATTTAAAATCATTATTGTACTTTATTGTAACCTATTAATATAATAATCTTACAAAATACCTACAAGATTAAATATAAAAACTTATTTAACAATAACAGCACAAATGCACTTACCTACCTATTAAGTAGCTTTTAGTCTTTTCCTCAACTCTTAAATAATTAACGTTACAGATATTCGTGTTTCAAAGAGAAGTCTCCACACTCTCCACTGAAGGTGTATACTCTACATACTACAGGCCATACACACTCAATTACTTACACAACACAATTTACCTTAACCTATAGCTACAATCTCATTCAGAGACAACAAACAGCCATTGAAGATAATTGTAAGAAGCCTTGGAAAATAACACTAATAAAATACTACATTCAGGATGTAATACGAATTTACGATACATTTTGTATTAAATTAGGTACTTAATTATAGTACATAACATACTACATTGCTTATTTCTCAATCTGATGCGGCAGCTGGAGCAAATTGTATTACCGACGTGTGCCGGACAGCTGGCACCTCGGTATCAGGTTGGGGAATAAGTTTCCGTTTCCGTGGCGGCAATGAGGATGGCGCAAAGGTATATTGGACTGATGTAGTGAGTGGCGGTGATGGAGGAGTTGGAGGTGACGGGGAGACAGGCGGTGATGGAGAGACAGCCACCGCGGCGGGAGCAGATGGGGTTACAGAACACTGTGGAGACGGAGGAGAACTAGGAGGAGTTGGAGGTAATTGCTGCAAAGCAGCTTCTACCAAATCACACATAACATTACCATTAACCACTAGTGAACCCGTTGATGAGATTTGTTGAGTACGTGGTGTATCGGCGCCATGTTCTTTATAAATATGGGCTTCCATTTGTTTTTTGGTGTTGAAGGTGCCATCGCAAACAGTGCAACGATAACATCGCTCGCCGTAATGTTGGAAACGGTGTAATTTTAACACATGATTGTAGCCAAAATCGCGGAGACATATATCACAAGTGTAGGGACGTTCACCAGTATGTGTACGTGAGTGTACTTTAAGTTGTTTCGAGCAGGTGAAACCTTTCCCGCAGCCGGGCGCCGGACATCGGTATGGCTTTTCACCCGTGTGGGTCCGGAGATGGATGACCAGCTGTCCTGACTGTATGAATGTCTTGTGGCAATGGGGGCAGGCGTGCGGCCGTTCTCCGGTATGTATGCGAGCATGGCGGTGTAGTTTCCCAGAGTGCTCGAAAGCCGCGTCGCACACTCCGCACCGGTATGGTCGTTCTTTAGTATGGATCCGACGATGCACTTGCAGGTTCTCCTTCACGCTAAACATCTTGTGGCAATATTCACACTCAAAAGGCCGTTCACCAGTATGGGTTCGATAATGACGCACAAGTCTTGCGGGCACTGCGAACGTCTTATGGCAAACGTCGCAGCGATGGGCATCAGCAGTGGCACGGTGAGAGCGCGCGTGAGCTGTTAGCGCACTGCGAGTGGACAACGTAAGTCCACATTCGCCGCATTGATGGATCCGTTCCTCCTCACCTGTCGAACGATATGGGTTTATTTTATTATGCGATAACGATTCCATTATTGATGTCGACCGCAATTCGTTTAACGCCCCGATTCAAACGCGACGACCGTTCACAGTACAGTGTCTGTTGTGTATGGCATGCAGCGACCGACCAGGAATATCAGGATGCACCAACATAATAGGGCCACGCAGGGGTGCGAGCGGTAAGAGGCGAGCGGAGCATAAGCCGAGTGAATGTCCTCTGATAGCACGTGGAGGCCTGCACCGCGGCACTATCGCGTCGAAACCGCGGTGCAGGCCTCCACGTGTTTGGGCCGCCGACCCCGCTGTTCGCACTCACACAAGAAGATATCCCTCTCTCACTCGCTCCACCCCGCCCCATTTACAAGCGTAATATTATGTAGGTACATGGTAGGCATATACGTATTTCCTGGCATTTTTTTGATACATTTTTTAGTCTTCTCAAAATGATTCGAAAGTATTATTTTTATAATACCTATGTACCGTAACCATAAAATGAAGAGATTAGAATCGTCAATGAGGCTGACAATAAATCCAAAGTTAACACTCGGGAATTAGTTTCAAATTAATATAGCCTTTATAAAAATATTAAAAATTCTTTGATTAGCAATAAGTAAATGAAAAGTCAGGAAATATTTTGGGACACAAGTGATAAGTAGGTTCCGACTTAAAGTGAAAATACTGAGTGCGTAGTCTCTAGGAGCGTACTGAGCTAAAATTATGTAAATCGAGGACAGACTCACATAAAATAATAATTAAGAAATTGTTTCTACTCCTCATATTTTAATGGAATAAACAATTTCATGTAAAACAACATAGAAAAAGTACAACTATTTTTTTTAGTTTACGGTCATCGATCACTTATATTCAGTGTATTTTGATTATTAACTAAAAGTATATCATTCTATCTATGAATAATTTTAAAAAATATTATAAAATATAATTTATGCCAATGACACAAGTAAACATAACGTAAAATTGTACAGTAATTATTAATGTTATAAATAAAAATCCTTACCTATCATGTTATGAACGATGATGATTTTTCTAGCGAGGTCAATGTTGTTAATGTTGGCGTAGGTTGTGTACAAAGGTCTAACACCGAGCAATTCAGTAACAGCGACACACTCACTCGGCTGACAGCAGCCGAATGCCGCGCTGCGGAGCTGGCGGATCGGAATAGGTCGCGTTATAAGGCATAAGCGCCAGCGACAATAATAAACAAGCTCCATCTTACACTTGACTAGTACAGACGACTGCACATCAAACTAGTAGTAGCTTCAATCTGTCAGATTTCTTTATTAGATTTTCAACTTTAGCTCTAAAGCATTACGGCTTAAGGTTGATTGGAAATATTTGACAGTTTCGGGTAGCCTAATCTGCTGTGGTCCGTATAAGTACCACTGCGGCTTTTATAATTAATATTTCTATGTTATGCCTTTTCTCTGGCGCAAGCGGGTTTATATCACTAAACTTTTTTGTAGAATACAATATACACTAATATGTCGGAGACAGCGACGGCAGAGCGGTAGGGTCGACAGTGAGTTTTGAATTGAAGCACGACGTGTAGATATACCCTCCAATCTTCATAATAACAATTTGAATAGGCAAACCGACAGTTTCGGTTCGGAGGAGTGCCTTGGTCCGCGTCTCGATGCAAAGTGACCGTTCGACGAACCCCACTATCCAAAGCGACTCTGTCCATGTGACGCCATCGTAAAATAACGTCACAAGCGTTCGCCCCTCTACTACGTAAATCAAATCAGCAACTTCTATTAAAATTAAACGACGATCTCCGACACGGCCAGCCTGACGAGTTGTACGTCCTCGTGCATCATCATCATCATCTCAGCGCCAATCCAAGTCGCATCCGAAGCTCCCTCAGCCCCGGAGTCCGTGATCCGCTTCACGAAGCCAACCGCCGATTCCGGCCAAACTTCGATATTTCCCGTTGCACGTCCTCGTGCATGTCTGTAACAAATTTAAAAAAAACACAGAAAACCGACTTTGAAGCATTTTTGAGAGCTCGGCCAACCTGACCGTCACACATCACGTTTAGTTACAATGGCTATTAGAAAACCAAACAAGCTTAATCATTTTAACAACTTAAACGCAAGAGCTTCCTTCAAGCCTCATAATTATCAAATTTCAAAAAGAAAACACAAAAGGTTCCTTCAAGCCTCATAATTACCAAATTTCAAAAAGAACACAAAAGGTTCCTCCAAGCCTCATAATAATCAAATCAAAATCATAATCATCAAAAAGAAAACACACCATGGTTCGCTACCACAGTAGCTAGTGACAACTCATAGTTGACACCCATATCGTCATCACCTCTTGTGATACGACCAACTCTAGAGTCCACGACTCCCAGGTCAACACATGACCGTACAACTAATAGTCTCCTCTGAGACCCTGGTCCCCACCACACCACCATCTGCCCATCGTGCCCTGACCAACTCCTCACTGAGTTTCAGTCACGACAACAGACTAGTGCATGCAGTGCGACCATATCTACCTAGGTCCCCGCCACACCACTAGCTGCTCATCGCCCCCTGAACAACCCCTCACTGGGTTGCAGTTATGACTACAGACTAGTGCGTGCAGTGCGACCATACCTACTAGTGTCCCCGCCACACCACTAGCTGCCCATCGCGCTCTGAACAACCCTTCACTGGGTTGCAGTTACGACTACAGACTAGTGCGTGCAGCGCGACCACATAGCCATGATACGTGTTCTATTTGCTGGCGGAGGCATTCTCCTCACCATGTTCTACGTTATGAAAATCTAACTCAGCAGACCCATTACTTGGAGAAGTCTTTCGTATACGATCGTGGGGGTACTTTATAAGTTCAGTTTCCAATCAACGATTTCAATAGGTAACGATCGCCATCATCGCCATCAAACAACTCACCAATATTAAATTTCATTACTTTAGCTCATTTCTATCAAATTTAGATTTTTCGTAAAAAGCACTCATTTCTATGTTCGTTACCGCTTGTTCTCTTGAGAAGATTTAATAGTCTAGCCGCACATACTATCAGAAACTCAAGTGAGCTCGTAACTATAGGCACACACAGTGAACTTTAGTTTCGAAATAAAGACAAACCAGACATAATTTTAAAACCCTGATTTAAAATTTCTCAGCCCATTATTACAAACAATAATCGGGTAGTACAAGAAATAAAATTTGCAAAAATAACTCTTATTATCATGTCGCAAAGAAATGGTTTAGTTACACAACGCTGGTACTACCCATACCCTGTATACGTACTATCGCGTGTGTACGTATACCAATGAAATTACAGATAGCTTGACAAGAGAACATTCAGCACCGAAATCAAAATAAAAATAGTACGACTCACCGGATTATGGCAATTTCCCACAAACACCTGCCACTTGGCAGTTGTCTACCGTTGCACACCGGACATCTCTGAGCTCTCATAAAATCCCATTACGTTACCACAAACATTTTGGGTATTTTGAAACCTTCTCATCGCCTGCAGAGTAGATGCTGTCCTGAATTCTTCTCATCGCCTGCAGAGTAGAGGCTCAAGTCTTGAAACCTTGGGCGTTCCGCAAAGTGCACGCAGTTCTGACTCCGCGCCACACGCCATTGATGTGATTCACCAAGCAGCTAGAAGCGCGCTCCGCAAGCCCACCTTGCGCGCTCCGCAAGCTCACCTTGCACGCTCCGCAAGCGCACCTTGCGTGCTCCGCAAGCGCACCTTTCGCGCTCCACAAACACACCTTGCATGTTTCGCAAGCGCACCTCGCTCGCCAAGCAACAGCCAGCACTGTCGCGCGCCAAGCATCTGCCAGCACTGTCGCGCGCCAAGGAACAGCCAGCACTTTCGCGACAGCGCCGCGTCCAGCCGCACGTGCACGCTTGCAGCGGACTCCTGCAGCGCACTATCACGCGGAGCGATCTCTGCGCCAGCAATTGAGCGCACCTCGTAACTTCACGTTCACTTCCAGCCTCACGTTATTCTGTTCCTTGATTTATAACGAGATTGTGAGCAGTGTAGTTCTTTATCCAACTTCTGATGTCGGAGACAGCGACGGCAGAGCGGTAGGGTCGACAGCCTCCTGGTGTGGTGGTACAGGTTCCGTTTCGTAGGTGAGTTTTGAATTGAAGCACGACGTGTAGATATACCCTCCAATCTTCATAATAACAATTTGAATAGGCAAACCGACAGTTTCGGTTCGGAGGAGTGCCTTGGTCCGCGTCTCGATGCAAAGTGACCGTTCGACGAACCCCACTATCCAAAGCGACTCTGTCCATGTGACGCCATCGTAAAATAACGTCACAAGCGTTCGCCCCTCTACTACGTAAATCAAATCAGCAACTTCTATTAAAATTAAACGACGATCTCCGACAAATACATGAATTAATTATTATCATCATCACCACGTCGGCTTAGTGTCTTTTTCTTCCATACTTTTTTATTAGACGTCGTCTCCTTCTTAACCATATCAACATTCATACATATTTACAATCGATCGTTTCTTTGGTCTTACCCTACTCTTATAGCCATCGAATTAGTTATTATATCCATAAAAACAAAAATTTGTTTCAGGTGTTTAACAAATACATATAAAATGTATTTTATCTTGAAAATCTCCATCGTTAATCAGCACCAATTAATTTACTTATACTGAGGCGCGGGGGGCTTTGATTTGCGCATACCTAATAATTATCAAAATTTAAAACTGTACACCCGCTACCAGGCTACTACTTGGGACTCAGCAGACCCAGCCTAAACTAAGGTCTACACTTCGCGGGCGCAGTTTTTTAAAGGTTAAGAAACTTTGGTGGATTAGGAAGGCAGGCACTTGTGTATCCATCCTTAAATAAAAACTTAATAATAAATTATATACATAGGTATTTCAGTTGGAATTCGACCTATCTGTATTACATGTGTACCTACAATTTGTGTCTATAATTTCTACGTTCATTAATTATATTTTTTAACTCTACGCCAATATTTTGGATTATCATTTTGTTGTCATACATGTACCTACATAGTTTATGGTATTTGTAATAGTTACACAAGCATAGCGTCATTATAATATATATACATATACCTACCACACGATAGACTGTGCGGTGTGCGCGCGTTTGTTGAAGGTTGGTTGGAATGTCCGAACGAACCGCGCGCGGGACGCGGCGTGCGGGTGAAGGAGGGCAACGCTAGCGTACACGTGGAGGCCCACCGCGGTTTCGAAACGCGCGTGTGAACTTTCGACAACACTGCGCGTGCGTAACTCCCTTACCCCCCGTCCTCTCTGCCTTCCGCACTCTCCCTCTCGCCGATACGATATCTGTCTGTCTAGCTAGGACAACAACATAACGCGAACTATGTTAGGTGGGTCTGGTGACCCGTGAAATCATTCTCAAAAGTACGGTATTTAGGTAGGTATTTCCTTGAGTTACTTAAATATAATAAATTATAGGCACGTATATGGACTTGACGTTTACGTAGCTTATCGTAAATAGATTACCTATTTACTAATCTATTTACGATATTAAATAAACGTCAAGTTTAAATTTACTTTTTTGCCTTCCTAATTACCTACATTGTTAAGGCTGCCTAGTACACGTGTAGAATTGTTATTATATAGGCAAGGCAACATATTTATATACTTAAGTAAATAAATTAAATTTTTACAGGTGTAATGTTAAATTCCATAAAAAACAAATATTATAAGAGTTTTAAACGTTATTAGGTACGGAAATAAAATCTTTAGTTGCTAATAAATAATAATAGGTAGAGTGGACTTGTCTATTTTAAGCATGTACAGTTCATCAAGCTACTGCCATCTGTCAGATTTCTTGATTAGATAAATCAACTTTACCTTTAAAGCATTAAGGCTCAAGGTTGATTGGGAATATTTGACGGTTTCGGGTAGCTTGACCTGCTGTCCTCCGTACTATACATACTTATATGTATATCTCGACCGTATTGTTAGTTGAGATTTAGTACATTTATGTGCTGATTGGTTGTGTTATGAAGAAAAAACTGATAATAACAAATGACGTTGATTTTTAACGCGCTTATATTAGCTTCAAGTGTAACTAACAAACTTAAAAGTAATGTAAGTAATAAAATCTTGAAGTCAATTTAAACCCCTTTCTGATTGTCATATTGAAATGTATTTTAGTATTGTAGTATGTACCTTTTGTGTATTGGGTAAATAATGTCTATAAAATAGGTGACAAGACCATATACTATTCTATTCTATGACCTATTCAGCGATAATTTCCCCATTAACTCCTATATTATTTTAAAGTCAGGGGGAGGCAGCTGCACCCCCAGAAATCTCGTAGATCATGTATGAACACTTCTAATTACAAAAAAAAAGTATAAGCGAGGACTTATCTCTTACTTTTAAATAAGTCATTAATAAAATATACGATGCAATTGCGAAAAAAACGCGTGCGACTATAGCGCATAAAAATTACCCACTCTAAAAATTTGCCCCCCTAGGCCACGAGTAGAGTATCAGCGATTGACCACTGGAAAGTCATAATGACACCATTTTGAGAGTAGAATACGAAACTTGTCAAAATCGATCATTGTGAGGTCACTGATTGACTATCCTGATACTATTATAAATAGCAGGGCCCCTGGTACAATGACGATCTTTTCAGCAAGAGGAAAATAATATAATTTAAATAATGTCTAAGGTCATGGTCAGCTATTCGGCAATTCAGCATGATCCCGTCTGGCAAACATACAAATCTGTTAGGGCATGATTAACCACCATTCGAACCATGAAGCATCCAAATTCACAAACATAGGTACTTGATACTTATAAAAAATGAATAACAGATGTAAACAGGCAACATTACCACAGGAAAAGTAATAATATATAAAAATACACCTTTTTTCTCCTACGTTGTATGTACGTACTGTATTCATTAGTCATTATCAACCTTTTAATCGTCCCACTGCTGAGCACAGGTCTCCTCTCATACAGAGAAAGATTCACCACGCTTGCTCAATGCGGGTTGGCGATTTCAGACTTAAAGTCCAGGTTTCCTCAATATGTTTTCCTTCACCTTCAGTCATTGGTGTCCAAGATATACTTAGGAAGTACATATAACTTTAGAAAAGTTAAATTGGTACTTGCCTGATCTGGAATCGAACCCGCGCACTCATGCTTGAGAGGCTGGTGTTTTTAACCACTAGGCCACCCTGTAATGTATCCATTGCATTTATTAAGGTATTAAATTTTAACGAAAATATGAATACCTACAACAAGATGAAACCGGCTTGGTCCAGCCTTTCTAAAGTCAGAAAAGTAAGTCACTTTCCTGGTAATAGTTTTCCCTCTTAAGCGAGGTACAGACGACAGCACATCAAGTTACTACTATCTGTCAGTATTATTTATTAGAGTTTCAACTTTATCCCCCAAGCATTAAGGCTCAAGGTTGATTGGGATATTTGGCAGTTTGGGGTAGCTTGACCTGCAGTCGTCCGTACATAACATAACATAATCAGCGTATAATTTTCCCACTCCTGGGATACAGGCTTCCTCTCGGTGAGATCCGTGCCGTGATCTACCACGCGGGCCCAGTGCGGTTTGGTAGATGTCACATGTCTTCGAAGTATTGCCTCTAGGACATGCCGGTGTCCTTAGTATGCTTTCCTTCACCGTTTTGAGAGCAGTGGTGATGAAAATATTTATACAAAGTAAAGCGTTTGACGGGGTTCGAACCTACGACCTACAACTTGTAAGTTGCGGCCGATACCACTAGGCTACCACTGCTCACTTGAGCCTTGAGGGTAGTAAGAATCAAAAAATCAAAATCAAAGCATTTATTTCAAATAAACCAGTTACAGGCACTTTTGAATTGTCAGAAGGTCGGTCAGTCAGTAAGGTGAAGCTAGTCGCCCATTCCAAAGAGTAGGTACCTATGGAGAAGAACGGGCAAGAAACTCCATGGACACTCTTTTAAAATATCAAGCTATTGATACAAATATTTGATTACATCATTCATTTTGAAATCAATCGTGTGAGAACTATGCAGAAATATATTGTACGCTGAGAGCGTCCATTATGGAAAAAAAAAACAACAATTCAGAAATTAAAATACGCCGTAGCAGCTAAGAAATGACCAGTCCCCTCTGACGGCGTCCGTTCACGAACATGACGTATGGATCAGCATCATTCAGCTCAACCATATTGAAGGGAACCTAATGACCCAACACACACGCCACCACCAGCGAGACATTTGAGTGAGCATGACATACTCTCAACAGCCATAGCACTATCAAGTCAATAAACGACTAACCCAACAAATAGATGCTTTACAGTAAATAGATCGTGCTCATACGTGATCCATGCAATTATACAATACTAAGAAATTGAATCTACACAATGCAAAGACAGTTTTGTCCAAGGTTCAGCAGCTCCAACGGTGTTCCCGAATGCTAAGTTTAGCTCCTGTGCAGCTGCACCAGTGCCGAATACCCCTGTCAGCGATGCAATTCCGTAACGTATAATATGCCTGGCTACATAGTGTGTACTGGCTTTGAGTTAAAAAAAAAAAACAAACAATTGCAAATTTAAACTACGAGAGGAAAAATCAAAGAACAATCAGTGTAAGCATAGAAATCGGACGCAGCTCAAGCCCAAGCCTTTTTATCGTCAATATAATCTTTAACACTATAAAATGCTTTCTGACACAACTTACGTTTAATGAAGCATTTGAATTTATTCAGGCTCAGATCTTGAACCACCTCTGGAAGTCTATTGTAAAAATGTATACAGTAGTAGTAGTATATAATCACTAGTACCTCACTTACCTCACTCATTTCACTCACTCACAAGTGAGGTACCAACTATTAATGTCTGGTACCAAAATCATCATGATCATCATCATCAACCTTTTTATCGTCCCACTGGTGGGCACAGGTCTCCTGTCATACAGAGAAGAATTGAGCATAATCACCATCACCACGCTTGCTCAATGCGGGTTGGCGATTTCAGACTTAGTCCAGGTTTTCTCTAGATGTTTTCCTTCACCTTTTAATCAGGCATTGGTATCCAAGATATACTTAGAAAGTACATATAACTATAACCTACTTCCTCTGGAAGGTGCACAAAGACCTATATTGAAGGTCATGCTTGGACGACAACTAAGATACAGCACTGAACTTTTGCATAGAGAGTGCTCCGTTTTAACTGTTAGACAGCTATTTATTTCATCAGCAATACTCCGTAAGCATAAAAACATTGCATATATCCCAATTGCAAAGCGGGACAAAACAAGAGTTTGCTCAGGGATGCCTCACAGAACGGTACATGCTAGACAGTATTATATTACAAGTAATATTTTATACAATGTGCATTTATGCACTTACAAATAATAAATGTAGGGTTGTAATATGAGACTGGCTACTTCGATTAAACTATAGTCAAACTGAAAAATTATATTTGATATATACATGCACACCAACACCCACATCACACACCCAGCACACAAATCAGACACCCACCCCCATAAGCCGGCTTCATCTAGTCTAAAAAAAAAATGACGTGTAAAAGTGATCAGTGATCCTACTTGCTTAATAAACGATTTCATTTCATTTCATAACACACACCCTACACTCACTAATATTCTACACACTCATTCCTCAGTACTAAATAGTTTAGTTTTACAGTGGAAGTCATGGAGAAAGAAACTAGTATCGTTGGCAGTAATATTAAAATCTTGCATGGCTCGTCGATAAGATTTGATTCAAAGTTTTTTTTTTCCAGACGATAGATAGAAATGAACAAGGGGAGAGGGTCTCCCGTGTGATACCGGGCTTAGAATAGTACCAACCCATATCCTCCCGTGGGTGTCGTAAGAGGCGACTAAGGGAACTCTCACCAGGGAAAACCCGCCACACTTTTCCCACCCACTGCAACTCCTGAAAGCCAGAATCAACAGTGGAGACCGCCAGAAAAACGCCGAGCAATGAAGCTCGACGAGTCCCGGAGAAACGATTCAACTGTCTTGGGTCCCGCAACGAAATTAATCAGAAGAGTAAGAAAAAAGATATTTTTTCCACTTCCCTCCAAAACAAGCAGGAGACAGAACAGAACTAGGCCAATCGGCACAAAGGGACATTACGAGTATAGCAACTGGGAGAAGCCCAGATTGCCAAACACCACGGAATAAAATTTGATTAAGTTAATGGGTCCTAAGTAGGTATTAGCTGTTATAATTGATTCCAATAATAGGTATGGCAAAAGCGCCTGAACGCACGGAAATTGGTTCTAGTTTCTACAAGGTCCGTATAATAAACGACTCCGGATGTAACTTGTACACTATCCAACATAATATTGCGTTCATTCTGCCAAAGAACACACTCCCACAAGATGTGATGTGCGGACTGTTCAAATTCACAGTTCAATGTAGAACACTGACACAAAGGGGAAGGAACAAGTTTAAAAGAATACACTTTTAAAGTTGCCATGACCTGTGAGAAATTGGGCAACGCAGTGGTCAACCTCCAGCCATGTCTTAGCCAGCCGATCGCCAACGGATGGCAAGAATAGATGGACTCACCAGGGAAGCGGACAGCAGCGCTTCTTCTGTGGAATATCAAATCCTACGATCCCCAACCCGCCTGCCAAGCGTGGGGATTATGGCAAACCCCCCCAAATGATGCACACGACTAAGCCAAGGCCCCTAGTGGGGTGCGAAGAATCTCCGGAAGAGATCCGGCTACCACAAACAACGACCGATCGACCTGGCAACACTAAACATGCGCACACTGCGAACTGACGAGAGGGTTATTGAACTGGAGGAAGAATTGAGCAAGTTGCGATGGGGTGTCCTGGGATTATCTGAAGTCCGAAGAGAGGGTGAGGACTCGATAATCCTTAAATCCGGTAACTTGCTCTATTTCCGGGAGGGCGACCATCAGTCCCAAGGTGGTGTCGGGTTCCTCGTCCACAGGTCCCTTGTGGACAATGTGGTGAAGATCGAGAGTGTGTCGACCAGGGTGGCGTTCCTGGTACTCAGAATAACCAAACGGTATTCGCTGAAGGTCATTCAGGTATACGCCCCGACCTCGACACACTCCGACGATGAAGTAGAGACTATGTATGAGGACATCTCTAAAGCCAAACATAGCTCTAAAACTCACTACAGCGTTATCATGGGGGACTTCAACGTTAAACTTGGAAAACGGAGCGGTGAAGAGCTCGGACTGGGAAATTTTGGATTTGGGCGTCGGAACCACCGAGGCCACATGTTAGCTGGCTTCATGGAGAAGGAGGGAATCTTTATGATGAACTCCTTCTTCAAAAAGCGTGAACAGCGAAAGTGGACTTGGATCAGTCCCGACGGGGTCACTAAGGATGAGATAGACTTCATTTTGACGATAACAAGGCACATATTCAATGATGTCTCAGTGATCAACTCGCTCAAATGCGGCAGCGATCACCGTATGGTCAGAGGCACATTGAATCTGAACATAGTGTTCGAAAGATCTCGCCTGGTGAAGTCCACGCTCCGTCCAGCACCCATCCGGATCCACAACTCCGAAGGTTTCCAGCTCGAGCTCCAAAATCGCTTCGAAACAGCTTAAAAACAACAAGGCGCCAGGCGATGACGGAATAACGGCAGAGCTACTGAAGGCGGGTGGTGAACCGATCCTTAGGGCCCTTCAGAAGTTATTTAATTCCGTCATAGTTAAGGGAAAAACGCCACAGACATGGCACAGAAGTGTGGTGGTACTCTTTTTCAAAAAGGGTGACAATACCCTTTTGAAAAACTACAGACCCATCTCACTTCTGAGTCATGTCTATAAGTTGTTTTCAAGAGTCCTCACGAATCGTCTCGCCTGCAGGTTTGACGACTTCCAGCCGCCCGAACAAGCCGGTTTCCGAAAGGGCTTCAGCACAGCACACACATACATACGCTGCGGCAGGTTATACAGAAGGCCGAGGAGTATAACCTACCCCTTTGCTTGGCGTTTGTGGACTACGAAAAAGCTTTTGATTCGATCGAGACCTGGGCTGTATTGCAGTCTCTCCAACGGTGCCAAGTAGACTATCGGTATATTGAAGCGCTGAAGGGTTTGTACGAAAACGCCACCATGTCAGTCCGAATACAGGACCAGACCTCGAAACCAATACCTCTGCAGCGTGGTGTCAGACAGGGAGATGTTATCTCCCCGAAACTGTTCACCGCTGCATTGGAGGATGACTTCAAGATTCTGGACTGGAAAGGACTGGGCATCAACATCAATGGCGAGTACATGACACACCTTCGGTTTGCTGATGATATCGTAGTCATGGCTGAGACCGCGGAGGACCTGAGTACAATGCTCGAAGACCTCAGTAGGGCCTCCAAGCGAGTCGGTCTTAAAATGAACATGGGCAACTCCTATAAAGATTGGAGACTCTGTTCTCGAAGTTGTTGACAGCTACGTGTACCTGGGACAAACTATCCAGTTAGGAAGGTCCAACTTCGAGAAAGAGGTCAATCGTCGAATCCAACTCGGCTGGGCTGCTTTCGGGAAGTTACGTAGAATCTTCTCGTCAGAAATACCGCAGTGTCTCAAGACAAAAGTCTTCGACCAGTGTGTGTTGCCAGTGATGACTTATGGAATTGAGACGTGGTCGCTAACAATGGGCCTTATAAGAAGGCTCAAAGTCGCTCAAAGGGCAATGGAGAGGGCTATGCTTGGGGTTTCACTGCGCGATCGAATCAGGAATGAGGAGATCCGCAGAAGAACGAGAGTAACCGACATAGCCCGAAGAATTGCAACACTGAAGTGGCAATGGGCTGGACACATTGCCCGTAGGACCGTTGCCGGATGGGGCCGGCGGGTTCTCGAGTGGCGACCACGCACCGGAAGACGTAGCGTGGGTAGGCCCCCGACAAAGTGGACCGACGACCTGGTGAAGGTCGCGGGAAACCGCTGGATGCGGGAGGCGCAGGACCGGTCGTCGTGGAGAACCTTGGGGGAGGCCTATGTCCAGCAGTGGACGTCTTTCGGCTGAAATGATGATGATGATGAAGAAGGGGAAAGGGATTTACAGAACTTGCGCCAGCCAAGGGATTTCTTATTGGAAAACAGTCTGGCAATGCGTGAAGCAATCTGCTTGTAAGGTATATAGTCACCCATATCTAGAGATGATGAAAGCCTGTTCTCCGCTTCCCTGCGATGGCGGACAAATGTGCACTCAGCATCCCACCAAGGAGGAGAAGGAACAAGCTTAGGAGAAGTTGTTTTTAATGGAATAGATGATTGAGCAGATGAAAAAAGAGCTGAAATAAAAAGCTCATACATGAGAAGGAAGGGAAAGTTTCAATTTCTCTGTCAAGGCAACTAGAATATTCATCGCAGCTGGCTTGAGCAAGACAGTACTTTAGGAGAGATTGGAATGGTTTGGGTGGAGGAACAGCTGGATCACTGATATCTGTTTTGAATAATTATGTATTGTCCGAGGTGACATGAGAGATGTGACCTCCAAACACTCTTCTTCTTCTTCTTTTTGGTTTTAATGGCTCCGCGCGATTAGCGATTGAGCCAAAGACAAGTCATATTGTATTTTTTTTAAGATTATTACTTATAAAACGGGGAAACTTGTATTTACAAAAGGGAAAATAAAATTTTGAAACGGAATTTAGGATTGGATCAGGAAAGGACAGAATAATAGGATATATATAAGTATGAAATAAAAAAAAAAATACATATATTGAATAATATTTACAATTTAATGTTATTAATTAATATAAATGAAGAAAATACTTTATACACAGACGGTTCACCATAGGATAAAAGGATGTTTACTGAAGTAGGAAGTGGGATGGGAATTTCAAGGAGGCTTTCATAAAATGAGACTCGATTATATCTAGGGCAGCACAAAAAGATATGGTTTAGGTCACCCACCTCACCGCATTCGCACAAATCACTGTCGAGTATACCAAATCTAGCGAGTTGAGCAGGAGTGCAAACATGACCCAACCGCATACGAGTCAAAATACAAGTTACTCTCCTGCTCAACTTCAATTTAGAAAACCAGGGCTTTGACGGAATTGAATTTTGAATTTTAGCGTAAGCCCTTCCCTTCGATTGGCTTGAAGCAGACCAAGCAATTCTCCATGTTTCATCAAGAGTAGATTTAGGCAAAGCACACAAATCATGAACACAATTGAAATAGTCCGACCAGTCACCACAAGAAACAGCCTCTTTAGCAAGATAATCTGCGCGCTCGTTGCCTGAAATACCAGAATGAGCTGGCACCCAGGAAAACACCACTGTGTAACCCATCTGATAACATGACATCAGAAGGTTACGAATTTTAATAATGATAGGGTTAACAATACCTGACTTGAACGGATATTTAGATAAGGCTTGTAGGGCACTCATACTGTCTGAAAATATAACGGATTTTTTAAGTTTTGCAATAAGAATATATTCAACAGATTTTAGCAGTCCTAGACATTCTCCAGAAAATATGGATGATTCAGGTGGGAGTCTTATTTTTTGGACTATATTGTATTGGGAATGGACAACTCCAATCCCAACTATACCATTGGGTGATTGTTTAGAAGCATCACTATAAATAGAATGAAAATTTGAGAATTCGTTATTTAATAGATTATCCACAAAGTGTACAGATTCAAGCTGATTTCTAGGGATATTTACATTAATTCTAACATCTGGAGAAGTAACTAATGCGCCATACATAGAATCAAAAGTAGGATAACAGTATGAATTAAATGTCGGGGCTTGTATGGCACTGAATCTTTGATAACTCTTAACAAGACAGGGTAGAGATTTATGAGTCCAGTACTGACTATTTTTTGTGTATTCTACAAGTAAATGAAGCTTAAATCGTAAAGGATGATTAGAAAATTGCATTAATTTGAAAATGAATTTATCGGACAGATATTGTCGTCTTAAATAGAGAGGTGGCTCTACACACTCTATTTGCATAGCATTAATAGGGCTGGACTTCATAGCTCCAAGAATAATTCTTAATGCCCTTGCCTGTATACTATCAAATTTCTTCATAGCAACAGAGTTACATGGTTCTAGAACAAAAGTGGCATAATCAAGAAGGCTACGAATAAGGGCGTTATATATAAGACGTAAAAAGAAGGAATGGGATCCCCACCAGACACCGGTTAAACACCTTATCATATTCAAATTTCTTTCACATTTAGCTACAATGTAATCACAATGTGGTACTCCGGTTAATTTCGAATCCAAAATAACTCCTAAAAATTTTGCTTCTGATTTCACAGGGATAGGATTACCTTCGTAGGAAACAATAGGATTGGCAGTTATCCTTCCTCTTGCAAACAAGACTATTGTACTTTTTGATACCGATAAATTTAGTCCATTATTATCTAACCAATCATGTAAATGACTAAGAGAGGTAGTTAAGCAGTTACTAGCAATATTAATAGATTTGTCAGCAACGTAAAAAAGAAGATCATCAGCATACTGTAAGACGTTTGCTACTGAGTTCGAGTTTTTTTCTAGATCGTAAGTGTAAACATTGTACAATAATGGACTAAGAACCGAGCCCTGGGGGAGTCCTCTCCATACAAACCTAGAAAGTTGAGATCCATCATGGAGGTCTAATTTCAAACATCTTTCAGACAACATGTTTATAATAAATGATATTAAAAGTTGAGGGATACGTAGGTCATGAAGTTTCTCATGAAGCACAGGAATAAGAACATTATCATATGCCGAATCGATGTCCAGAAATGCTGCTAAAACTGACTCATTTTTTGAAAATGCTATTCGAATATCCGAAACAAAAATGCTAATATTATCTATGGTGCTCCGACCTTTCCTGAAACCCAGCTGATTAACTGTCATAATGTTGTTGTTTTCAATAAAAAATTCTAACCTATTTTTAACAAGGTGTTCAGTTATTTTAGCAAGAACAGATGAAAGGGCTATGGGACGGAAAGATGAGACATCTGAAGAAGGTTTATTTGGTTTTAATATAGGGATTATAGATTGAGTTCTCCATGATGGAGGAATATTACCTGAAAACATAACTGCATTGATAGTTTTCAAAAAATATTCTAATGAGTTATCAGTACAGTTTATCAAAAAAGAGTATGTTATACCATCCTCGCCGGGTGATGAATCTTTAACATAAGAGAGAACTCCTTTTAATTCTGACAAAGAAAAAGGAGCATTGAGATCAGAATGATTGCTTGTATTATTATATAAAGTGCAACAATGAATATTATTTAATTCAGGAACAGACAAAGGAGCTAGTTTATCCATAAATTTATCAGCTAGCTCAACGGAAAGGACACCAAATGAAGAAGAAGAGAATGCCGATCTAAATCTACGAATATTCCTCCACACAACAGAAGAGCATACATCAGGATTTATGGACTCACAAAATCTTCTCCAACCTTCAAATTTTTTCTGTTTTAGGAACTTGCGTGTGGATCGAGCTATGAGAGAGTAACTTTCATAATTTTCTGAAGTCATTAAGGATCTGTATTTTTTCTCAGCCTGTTTTCTTTTCTTAATGGCCATAGTACATTCATGGTCCCACCATGGTGGAAAGGGAATTTTGCCCTGTCTAGAACCTTTTAATGGAAATAGAGTATTAGCAGCCTCAATAAGAAGTTTTGAGAACTCTTCTGTACATAGTAATCCATTAGAATCATTAATAGCAGGTAAGGATGAAATTTTACTATCAACATACTGTTTAAATATTACCCAATCATCTTTCAATTCTGGCAGTTTATGTTTTAATTTAGAACTGTAACTTAAGTTGGAAGGGGAGCAAGATATGTGTAAGGAGAGTATAATAGGAAAATGATCACTGCCAAGAGAGTCATCAAGGATATTCCAAGATAACAAAGAGGCTAAATTTGGAGAACAGAGTGAAAGATCAGGAGCACTTAAACATTCATTAGGGCCAGTAAGTCGAGTTGGAGAGCTATTGTTCATTATACATATGTTTAAAGAATCTAGGATATCAATCATCAAATTGCCATAGTAATTGGTAACAGAGCTGCCCCATGCCTGGTTTTGGCAATTAAAATCACCTAAAACCAAAAATGGGGAAGGTAAGACAGATAGTAATTGTTTAAACTCATTATATATAGAATAAGAGGGATGTGGAATATATACAGAAATAATACAGATATTATTTACAATAACAGCAATGGCATTAATACCATTACTGAGAAGGGGAAGTGGGAATACTTTATAGGAGAAAGTTTTACTAATGAGAATGGCCACTCCACCATACCCATCAGGTCTATCATTTCTCACTGTAACAAAACCAGAAATCCTAAATGGAAACTCTGGTTTCAACCATGTCTCAGAGAGACACAAAGCCATAGGCTTATATTTATTTAGTAAATAAATAATGTCAGATTTTTTGCTTATGGCACTTCTACAATTCCATTGTAAGATTTTGTGATCCATTATTGAATTGTTTATTAAGAGCTGTGAGTAATATATTGGCAACGTTGGACGGTGAAGAATTAGAAGTAGAAAATTGTTGACTAGAATTTGTAAGTAATGTAATAAGTTCCAAAATAATTTCAGCAATAGATTTATGAGGTATTGTATTTAATGATTGTTGCGGTACTTGACTATGGGACATTTGGGTAGACAAATTATTATATTCATTGGCAATAGAATTATGCATGACACGATCATATCCTCCACTTGGTTTAGGAGGAATCCGGCGCTGACTAAAAGTAGTTTTTTTATAAGAAGTACTGGGTAACTGAGAAACAAAGTTTGGAGAGGGAAGATGATGATTACTTGGTTGAGAAGGAGGAGATGCTGTAACATCAGCATAAGATTTGGAAACTGAAGGGTGAATCTTGGCTGCTTCAGCATATGAGATGCAATTTTGGGCCATAGAAATTTTAATATTTTGTTGCCGTGTGAACTCAGGACAAGTCCTGCTATTAGCAAAATGTCTACCAGAGCAATGGAAGCACTTACCATTTTCCACTATCACTGAACAACTTTCTGGAGTGTGTTCATCTCCACACTTAAAACATCTGGGCCTAGATCGACATTGTGATTTAGTATGCCCAAATTTGCAACAGTTATAACACTGGATTGTGGGAAATATGTATAATTCTACTGGCAGAGCTGTGTAGCACATGTAAACACGTTTAGGAAGTACTTGCCCATCAAAAGTTAAAACTACAAGATTTGTATTAATAAATGAAGAAATACCATCATTCATAGTCTTGCGTTTTATTCTCCGTAGCTTAACTATTTGCCCACAACCAATAGGAACAGTAATGTTTTCCTGAATTTCCTGCTCAGACCAGTCCTGAGGCACGCCCCTAACTATACCCACTCTTGTTACATTGAAACTTGGTATAAATATTTTATATGAAAGATTCAATAACTCTGCATTTTCCGTGAATTTATTAGCAGCTTCAAAATTCGTAAAGGCCATTGAAATTCTGTTTCTTCCTATACGTTTAACACTACCATTAACAATGTTATTAATTTTTAAATTTTTCAAAACTTTTCCAAATTGAATTGGGTGTAAAGATACCGAATCATTTTCAATGGTCGTTACTCTTTGTACATGGACAGTAAAAGGACCCGAGTCCAAGCTAACATATTTTCTGGCAAAATAGGTTTGTTGCGGCTGTGAGAGACCCAAACCAGTCTCACTGTGTTGTGAAATTGACAGGTTTTCATTGGCAGGTTTACTCAGGTGGCTGGGTGGTTGCATTTCAACTTCAGATTTAAGAGCTCTAGAAATGTCAGAATTAGCTGAATCAGAATCATCACATTGACATGCCTGAACAAAAAATCGTCCATCCTTACTTTTCCGTTTTTTCATATTACATAGACGGCATCGCGGTTTGCGTGGTCTGATTCTTTTTCTATCAGAAAATTTGCCTATAAGGCCATCCTCAGTATCCATAGATGAGTCGTCGATGACCACATTGAACGCAACAGGTGGACCAGGTCCTGGCCCGCCGCCAGGATCGTCCGGGGGATCAGCCCCCATATTAGAAAAAAAAAAGAACTTACCAAATAATTAGCAGTAAAATATCTGCACACTATATACACAAATAAGTAACTAACTACTAATAATATAACTATATACTAAATAACTTAACCGATCCACAATAATTAATTAAATTAAAGGAAAACCAGAAAAACACGACCGCCAGATTCTAAGTTTCCCGCGCTTTTTTTCCCTCCAAACACTCGGTAATTTTTATCAATAAGCATATGTATATAGACACTTTTTATATATGTTTTAAATTGTTTTAGGTTTGGGTGTTGGTTTTGTGTGGAATATTTCACAACACAGAAAAGAAAAACTGATTTAAATTATTATTTCTAAAATTTATAAAAAATATGCTGTTGATGTTTGCTGTGTTGCCAGTTTTTTTATTATTATAACTTAGAAAAGTTACATTGGTACTAAAATACATAGTACCAAATAGGTATAAAAACCAAACGTTGCTCAAACTTACAAAATAATTTATTTTATCTACTCTCATATCAAAAAATTAAAAATATAAAACTATAAAGGAGTTTATATTGACGTACTTTACCCATAGTATATCGAAAGAAAATTAAAAAATTAAATTATAATAAATTTTTGTTTCATTATCGTACAGATTACAAACCATAGACAGCAATATTTCATTTTTTATATGTGGCTGCGCGCGCTTTGGCGCGTGCGCGGTGATGCAGGGTGCAGAATTTTGGCGCCAAATACGTTTCTTTGCATTGCAAGTCATTGTTGTGTTTCGCTGGACACATAATTGATTATTATTAATTCTTAAAATGTTAAGTGACAATGAAGATTTTGTCGCCGCCCGATATTTTAGAGGCTGCGACAGCAGTCAGTCTGAATAATTTACTACCAATACCAATTAAGTCAAGAAAATTATACGATAAATGTTATCAAGATTTTTTAACATAGAAAAAATTAATAAAAGTGCTACTTCGTATATTCAATACAATGTATGAGATTAGATAAAGTAGTGTATGAAACTGTACATAATTAGGTATTACACACTCGTGAGTCGTGTGATACTATTCGCTACTATTCGAGTCTAAAAAACTCGCTTCGCTCGTTTTTTAAACTCACACTCGTGCATAATATCCCTCATTATTTAACAGTTCTTTCTTTATTTCTTTCTTTATTTTTTGGCTTCGCACGGTTTGTGCATTTAGCCAATGTCAAGTAATTATGAATTATTCATGTAGAAAAAGACTGTAGCGTGACCAGTCTTACGTGTGAGGTTTGGGGCAAAGTCATAATGTGGCTACTATGCTGGGATATTTCACTGTTCTTTATAAACTATTTACTAAATGCACTTTTTATTATTAAATCACGCACATTTATTTAGTAAACAACACTATAAATAATTTTAAAAGTCCAATGAAAAACGAGTGTGACACTCAGCTTGACTTTCCCGCCAAAAAAAAAACTATTTAACAGTTTCATAAACTACTATTTAATCGTATTTAAAAAAAGGAGGAAGTTCTCAATTCGAATGTATTTTTTTAATATTATTTTATTACTGCAGCAGCAACGTCAGCACAGCACGTCGATCCAGGAAGATGGGATCAATTCGATGGCGCAAGAGTATCGACGCAAGTTGCATCCCACACTAAAGGCCACCCATCTTCCAAGGAAATAAGGACATGCCGTCCGGTCTCTTGCCATCATCGCGCACCAAGGGGTTAGGTTCTAATACAGCTGGAACGCCGACAGTGACAAGAG
The DNA here is from genome assembly GCA_037179545.1 of Sesamia inferens. NCBI lineage: Eukaryota > Metazoa > Arthropoda > Insecta > Lepidoptera > Noctuidae > Sesamia > Sesamia inferens. Next base: position 22,214,328 of record CM073934.1, on the reverse strand, counting down.
TTCGTCGAATGATGTCGTTAATGTTTGCGTGCCGAGCTAAGCGACCCGCACTTCGGCTGCAAGCCAGGCCGTGGTGTCCGAGGCTGTTGACATCTGCACCACAGTGACAGCGATGAAGAGAACAGCAAGGAGCTCCTAGTCGTAAGAAAGCAGCGATGCGGAAAGTGGTGTCGTCGAACAAAGTGCCTATGTTCGACGAAGGTAGTGCATGAAGCCAAAGACCCGACTCCCACCTTCCCACAGCTAGCAGGCGCGCACGCTCCGCATCAGTAGCAGACGAGACAAGTAAATTGTTCCGTATTACTCTACAGAGCGGCTCGTCCCACTGTCTCTGGGAAGATGGATTGCTGGGTGGATCTGTATTCGGGCAAGTGATTCTCCAGGAATCCATAGCCTCGGAGAAGAACGGCACATCAAAATTAATCAGTGAGGGGGCTAAAATTTTCCTGATTAATTTATCAGTGAAAAAGCAAAAATATAACAACCTTATCGGAAATTATATTTTCGAGCCGTTTGGGGTTGAAACTCTTGGGCCGTGGGGTCCGAGTGCTATTTGCCTTTTTAATGAACTGTCCAAACGGCTTGTTGACACTTCCCGTGACCCAAGGGCTGGCTTTTACCTTGGCCAGAGACTAAGTATTGCCATTCAACGCGGCAATGCTGCCAGTCTCTTGGGTACATTACCAGTCGACAGCGATGACGAAGAATTTTTTGATGCTGTATTGTAATGTATTAATAGTTTTAATTAGGGTAATAGCTTTATTTAGTAATTTGTATTTATTTAGTTTTATAAGTTTGTATATACATATAGTAAGTAGATTGTATGACATTTATTAAAAAACTTTTATTACTTCAGAACTTTCGACAGGTTGAACAGATTTCATTATTCTATTTTTAATCTAAAGATGGTGTTTCCTGTGTGGTCCTACTTTTCATTTTGGTCCATTTCTGAGAATGGCATCCATAGCCCATAGGCAAACCGTAGTCTTAAATTAGCATCAAGTATGTGCGTGGCAAATATAGACAAATATGTAGCTTAATATCTTTCGGTAGGTGTGCTTTTGATTATTCTTTTATATATCCGACTTGAAAAATAGGAGAAGGTTCCCAATACCTCTTTATTGCGGTATTTTCACACCGCATCATATGCATAGCCTTTTCCCAACTAGGTATATGAAATGAAATCGTTTTGACTGATCACTTTTACACGTCATATAGGAATCAGCTTCCAGTCTGCACCTGAGTACCAATATTTTATAAAGAGCGACTGCTTTTCACAACCTTCTCTATTCCGTGTTCACAACAAAAAAGTGAAAAATAAAAACGTTTAAAAAAAAATAGGAAACAGTGGCATAAAAACGATAATACAAAAACCCATTACACCGGCTTATACAATTACTTAGTTATTTTTGACTTTGTAGTGTTTTTTTGTAAGACAGTTGTATTTTTTTTTTTCTTTATGTAGGAATCGAAACCCATCACAACTGACTGTGGATTGGACTTTCGTTAGATTGTTTAATTTGACTGTATACATAGAATATAAGAAAGGGTAGTAGGTATGACTAGTAGGAAGAAGTAAGAAAAGTTAGGCTGTCTGAGGTTTTGTGTTACATAATATGTTATTTCAGCTACCTAAACCTTCTGTCAGGTGTCACCTTGTAAATGAATAGATAACTTGCCAATAAATATTAATACTAACCAAAAAAAAAACAAGAATTTGAATAGACTAATTTGAATTTGTTTATCATACTACATATTATTAAATATATATACTTAATACATATTATAAACGTGAAATTTTGTATGTCTGTTTGTTAATCTTTCACACTACAACTACTAAAAGGATTTGGATAAAATTTGGCATATAGGATAACCATCGACAGTCTCAAGACAGTCGCAAGGAGAGACGGATTCGAAACGTCCGCGCAGTGCAAACATTTGTTTCCATGAATATGATAAATATTTGCACTGGTCTGGTCGTGCCTCGGAAAGCACGTTAAGCCGTTGTTCCCCGTTGCCATATGAACATCTAATGACAGTCGTTACAGGTTGTTAAAGCCTTCAAAAGTCCAACGGTCTAACTGCAATGCTTCGATATCGCCTTCGGGTTGTGGAGGTCAGACGGCAGTCGCTTCACGGAAAATATAGAAGTTTTGTCAAAATCAGCAGTTAGACTGGTAAAGCGGACCCCAGACTCCAAAGCTGAAAAAGTTTCGGATGCGACTGGGATTAACACTGAGATGATGAGATAGTTTATAACCAGGAATAATACATAGGATACTTTTGATCCTTCAGGAACAAAACTTATACAGTTGAAACTAGTAATCTAATAACACTAGCCATCCAACCTCGCTTCGCACGATTTTTAGGAGCGAACAATAAGCATCGTGATGTGTTTCTTATACACCACCAAACGTTGCTTAAAGTTAACTAGTGATTAACGAATGCTTCGCCATAGATTTTGACTTTTGCACGTCACTTAACTTTAATATTCGTTTATGAATAAACACCGTAGTGTTTAAGTGGTTAGTTAACTTTAAGCAACGTTTTTCATTCTTTATTCATAAACGTTGCTAGCTAAACATAGACCCCTTTGGGTCTGTGTTTAACCTTACAAGATAAACATAGACCCCTTTGGGTCTATGTTTAACCTTACAAGATCATATTCATAAACCTTTCGGAATCAGTTCTTTAAATGAAGGTGAAAACTGCATTAAATCCGTTTTAGGAACAATGCGGTCACACACACTGATACGAAAAAGTGACTTTATCTATCCTCACTCATAAGTCATAATAAGGCTATTTAGTTAGTTTATTTGCATGCGCTTATCGCTGCAACTACTTACTAGTCGGATTAAAATAAAATATTTTTGCTAAGTTTAAGGCTATTTAAAATTACAGAATTGTAGCACTAAGGCTCTTAGGAGCTCAGCAGAAAGAAAGATAGTACGCTTAGACTCCATTCAGAACAAGATTAGACATTTTGACCTAATACATACTTACATATAGCGTTTTTAGTCCGTTCGACCAATTATGACTTCAAATTCAACAAATTTTCAATGTCTGAGCAGTTGTGTTGTGATGTGTGCCGGGTACGATGCGCCTAATGTTGTTCTGTTGGGAGTTTGGTCGTGGAGGGTCTTCAGATAAATCTCCATTTGGCGCAGCATCGTTGGTCGTGTTGTTGGGTTTATCATTGCATCACCTCGTCAACTACCGTTTTCCTTCCTATTCGCTCAGTTTTTCTGGGTGAATATGCTCTTAATAAACTAGCGCGCTTTACCATCAACGATCGCCTCACTGCTTGCCATCAGGCGGGATTGCGGTCAAGCGCTAGTTTATAATTATTAAAAAAAAAACATTAAAGAATTTTTCGATAGTACGTGGGACACTCCGAAAGTTTTGCCATAATAAAAAAAAATATTCTATAGGTACATAATATTTTTATTACATCTTTTCAAAGTACTCTCCACCAGCCTCTATACAAAGTTTTTTGACCGCAACCCTGCCTGGTGGTAAGCAGTCATGCAATCATTGATGGTAAAGTGCGCTAGTTTCATGCGTCTGAACCAGTTTTCGAAACACTTTTTCCAGACCACCGCAGACACTTGTTTTACAGCCTGCTCGAGTGCTGACAGCGCATCATCCGGCGACGAAAATTGTATCCCTTTGAGCTGATCTTTTATTTTTGGGAATAAGAAGAAGTCACACGGTGCTAGGTAAGGGCTGTAAGGAGGGTGACCCAGGAGTTTGACCGGTGTACGGACCAGCAAGTCCCTCGTTTTGATTGCGGTGTGGGCGGGCGCATTGTCGTGGTGAAGCAGTAACCCGAGGAGCCCTGTGTTTGGTCGCTTGTTGCTCACAACAGAGAAAACTTCTGTCAAGCATTTGGTAGTTATAGCATTCAGCATTAATGCTTCTTTGGTTTCGAAAAGGAATTGACACCAAATAGCCAGTCAAATTGAAGAAGCTTGCGATCAAAATCTTACCCCCGCTTCTAGATCGCTTTACTTTGGTAGGCGTTGATTCGTTATGAAACACCCAAACCGTCGACTGGCGCTTCGTTTCTGGATCATGTTGATAAATTAATGATTCATCAACTGTAACGATGTCGTAAACACGCCGAAACAACCCTGCTTCAAATTTATATATATATCATGGCACCATTCCACCAGTGCCTGCTTTTGAGCTTCGGTGAGATTGTGCGGTACCCAGCGTGAAACTATCCTCCGCAACCGAAGTTGCACGTGTAGAATCTCGTGAAGGCTTCCTGAACCCATCTGCAGTTTATGCTGAATTTTTGGTATGTAATTCGTCTATTGTCTTGGATAAAACTTTTCACTGCTAGCACGTTTTCTTCTGTAGCAGCCGTCAAGGGGCAACCACTCCTTTCTTCATTCGACAAAGTTAGTTGATCGCGCTTGAATTATACACGCGGTTGCCTTAGAAGGACATCCATGAATGCCATTTGTAGCACTGTTAATATCAAGATGCGAATTGTTCCCGGTTATAAAGTACCTGTATATCAAATTTCTTGCAAATATGTTTGAAAAAGAGTGACAAAGTAGCCCACCGGTATCGGGAACAGGGTCAACGCTACTGGCGGTCAGGGCTCCAGAGAGAGGAACCTCCTGTCAATGCGAGGCGTGTCCAAAAGTACCGCTTTCTGAATCAAGCCCTTAATCTAGCTCATCATCATCATCATCATCGTTGACTGTCACGACTATTGGTACAATTGCTGAATCCACTTCCCATATGTCGACAACCTCGTCAGCAAAGTCAAGATACTTGATTTGTTTATTTTTCCTGGCTTTCACAAGGGTCCCATCATGCGGGATGGTTATGTCAACAATCATTGCACGTCGCTTTGATCGATCCACCATCATTATATCAGGCTTTTTGGCAAAAAATAGTGCAGTTAGTGATGATGGAGTGATCCCAGTACTTACAATGTGATATTGCATATTTTCTAAAACATACATGATACTTACATACATCCTCACAAACTTTCGCATTTAAAATATTATTAGTAGGAAATAGGAAACTTAGGAGCAAGTATGCTAGTATGATTTAGGATAGAATAGGATTAGCAGTAGGTATAATATCACAGTAGGCCGCACGTCATTTTGACCTCGAGCTGTCTTGTCTTAGTACTGAGTTTCCATAGAATGGAGCTCAGCTTAGATTAGATTATTTTGTTATTCATCATGACGTGTGGGCTACCGTAACTACACGTGCCTCCTATTTTTCGAAAATAAGATAATTATTTGATAATTTTCTGCCTGCTTGGCAGATAAGAGCCCTAGAGGGCTCGATATTTGGTGATAGACCACTAAACATCTAGGTAATTAGCACAAGATACACTCGACATATGTCTTGTTTACTAATGAGTGGGTCTATTCTATACAAAGACATTTGTATGTGCCTATTTAAATCTCCTTGATTCTATATTATGATCCTTACACGTGTAAACAGAGCTAATACTTTTAATAATGTATGCTTTGTGTCTAAATTCTTATAGAATATTCACAAGGAGAGTCATTTCAGTCTACTTAGTATTAGTAATTAGTATAAGTACATAAAGACTTATGTAATTAGGAACATAATGTATTTTTAGTAGATATCCAATATTCGTACTGTGTCAGACGAAAGAAAAGGTTCGTAGTTCACAAAGTGAACAGTAAGGCGGGCGGGCGCAAGCATTAGGTAAGTGAGGCGGGCGCGCGGGGAGGAGTACCGACACGCGCTGCACGGTCACCGAACGTTAGAAACCGCGGTACTGAGGCCACACGGCTCGTGCGCCCGATTCAACCTTCCTCAACGCGACCGCAACTGACCCGCGCCACGGGCCGCCCCGCGTTCCTCTTGCCCCGCCATCACCCCCGCTGTGGCCTGCGCCGCCGCCGCGCCGCCCGTGGAACCGAACCTCGCTATAAGCAGGCCCGATTCTTTCGTTGGTATAAATTATTATATTGTTATGTTTCAGTAAGTGTTATATCCGCTTTATTGTCTTATATTTTGCACTTGGTAACAAAATCGACCTAGTATTATAAAGTGGTTTCAATGAAATGTCAGTTTTAACTGTAGCTACTTTAATACTTAGGTACTCGCTGATGGTTTATCTTCAGTTTTCTCACACGACATTAGGCAGGTACCGAGGTTGACATTGCGACTGTCCTGCAAAATACTGCTATAAATAGGTAGGTACAGACGACAGCAGGTTAACCTACCCGAAACTACGAAATATTTTCAATCAACCTTGAGCCTTAATACTTTAGAGATAAAGTTCAAAATCGAATAAAGGTATCTGACAGATTATAGTAGCTTGATAGGCTATCATCTGTACTTATATACATATTATTAAGAAGTTCAGTAGGTAAATATTTAGCTTTACCCGGCCGTTTACTTCATTCACATACATAATTTTTAGTGTTCCCTAGCAAAACTATGGCAAAAGCGGTACCTACCCGTAATATTTATTTTTGATCGCCATGCCCGCCTGTCGGCCTGTCCGTTAGTCCAGATAATATACCAACGACAGCAGATCAAGCTACCCCAAATATTCCTAATCAACTTTGAGCCTTAATGCTTTAGGGATAAAGTTGAAAATCTAATAAAAAATGTGACAGATTGTATTAGCCTGATGTGGTGTCGTTTATACACACACTACACACCCATTTTCGATTTAGATTATTATTTTGCACTATGCCAATCAAAGTTTAAAAAATTTATATTCTGTGCACAGCTAATCAATGTGGTACCTACCTACCTAGTGAAAACACGAAATAAACAATTCGGTGATGAGCCGTAGATTGAAAATAACAAAGACATTAAAATTATCTTAAATCTCTTTCGAAAATAATAATTCAATGCACATCTGCCTTCAACTGCAGTGATAACTTTTTTCTTTCAAGAAATACCTATTATAAAACAAAATTTTTGCTGTCTATACTATAGATTCGATGTACTTACTTCTTATTTTATAACCCGTCATTGTGGTCAGATAGGACGGATTTTTTTTTCAGCAACGTTTATGCACATTTAATCCCAGTGATTTGGCATGGCATGAAGCGAACATCTACATATGTAGAAGCGTTTTATGAATTCTTCGTAGTAGGTAATCTTGGAAATGAAATTCGAGATCTAAAATGTATGATAAAAATCACTGGTGTCCCCAATTTGAAACGATAACTTCAATTGTGTAGTTTCTCAAGGAGGTATGATATAAGTAGTGTTTAACTTTTAGGCATAGGTAAAAATTGGTGAAATATATTTTTTTTTTTATATATAGCTTTTAAGGTAGGTACATACAATACGATACGTTAACATATATTTTTTCTTAATAATTATAAACTAGTGCTTGAATGCAATCCCGCCTGATGATAAGCAGTGACGCAATCGTTGATGGTTAAGTGCGGAAATATATTAAGCCTATTCAGTATTCACTTAAAAATCTTAGTGAAGGAAGGCGGCAGTTGAGCGAGGTGATGCAATGTTAAACCCAACAACACGACCAACGATGCTGCGCCAAAGGGAGATTGACCTGAAGACCCTCCACGACCAAACTCCCAACACACATCGCAATACAACTCCTCTGACTCGTCCTCCGTACGGCTTCGCCAGACATCATGCCGGGACACGAGGAATCGCTTGGCGGCAAGACTTTGTCTGGTGGGTGTAACTTCTGCCGGTAGCCGATATTATGGCCTACCACCGAGATGTATACTCGTATCTACTTTAGAATAGTTTAACAAAATATAGCGATCGAAATAAAATCTTATTTTTTTAATAATATGTAGTAATAGCGCTTGGCAGCGATTCCGCCTGATGCTAAACAGTGATGCAATCGGTGATGATAAAGCACACCAGTCTTTTTTTAGTTTATTCACGGTCTGTAGACACTTTTTGACTTTAATTATTCCTATTATAATGTAATCATTTATTTAAGTAGTTATTTTTTATTTAATATTATTTTTTATTTTGGGCTGATCATAGCGCACTTTATCCTCATGTTTCACAAATAAAATATTTCTGATTTCTGATTTCTGACGGGAAGACCACTGATGCAAATTGTTCCTCGTTGTACGCGGCATATAAAGCGAAGCGAAGCGTTTCGTCCGGTTCGTGGTGTCATAAGGCTGGATACTCCCCGAAAAACGGGCTTAAGAATCACATTCACTATCCATGTAATGCTCCGTGCACACTCTCCAAAATCCATTCTATCTCAATAAATTAACCTCTCGGCACGCCTCTTCACTGACTCCAAAGCATAGATGGCATTTTTCAGCACCAGCCTGCATGTTATTGCAGTACTCCACACATGATTAGACCTGCGTCTTGTGTAATATAACAAGCTGTCCGGTGTGAAGTATCGCAAATTTTAACTACCAAGAGTTGAAGGCAACACATACTATGTATATGTATACTGCACGGTTAAGCTATTACGGTACTATAGCGGTAAGGCAGTGGTTAAGCTATTGGCGGACAGTTTTTTTTTTTATTTATTTACTTATCACTCTTACAAGTGTGTGTCTGTCCTATAAAATTTTAAAGTTTGCACAATTCCTGCATAAGCATAATGTGGAAGGCATTAAAGAGGGAGGCATCAGAAGTATGGGTCGGAATAAAATTTCCGTAGACTTTAAGTCAGCTGACAACGCAAACAATTTCTTGTCCCTTGGTGTATTGGGGAGCAACAAATACGAAGCTTATATACCAAAATTCCACATTTTTAGGATGGGTGTTGTTAGAGACATCCCCACAGAATGGTCTCTTGAAGAGCTTGTTCAAGGAATTTCTTACAACGGAAACTTTGGCGAGGTGATCAGAGCTAGGCGGTTAAATGTAAAATCCCGAAAGGATGGCTCCACATCCTGGATCCCATCTAACTCGGTGGTCCTTACATTTTTAGGACAAATTCTGCATGAAAGAGTCTTTTGTTATAATGCATCGCTTCCAGTCTCCGTCTACCAACTTCCTACCATCCAATGCCGTAATTGCTATAGCTTTGGTCACATAGCAAACCAGTGCAGATCACAGCCGCGCTGCTATAGATGCTCCCAAAACCACAGTGGTGATTCATGTTCAGTTAAGGACTCAGATGTCACATGTTTCCTATGTCATGGATGTCATGGTGGTAATCACAAAGCTATTGACCCAAAATGCCCCGAGCATGCCCGTCAAAAGGCCATAAAAACAGTCATGTCTCGGGAAAATATTAGCTACCTGGAAGCTTCAAGGAGGTATCCCCAGCCTAAGCGTCTCTTCTCTGAGGCTGCTGTACTCCCCGTCTATCCCATACTCTACCTAAACATGTGCAATCTTCTCCTTTACAACCTACTACCTCTCCAGTAACTTCCTACAAAAAAAAACTGTTTTCACTCCTCGTCGCCCTCAAGCTGTCTTAGGCAAGTCCTATGACATTTTTACCCAAAATTCTATAGTAGCCTCTCCTTCTTCTTCACAACCCAATGGTTGTGCTCTTGTTTCTCCTCCTGAATCCTCTCCTCTTGCCACACCCAATGATAATCTGGTTGAACTTCTCCTCTGCTCCCTTATTAATATGCTTTCCAAATTCTCAGACTCTCTACCGTACAATGTCCCTGTTCTTGTAGAACAATTACTATCTGTGTCATCCCAAAACAATCTTCCCAATGGATCTCAAAATTCTACAATGGAATTGTAGAAGCATACAACGTAACAAGCAGGATGTGATCTTTCTAATAAACCATTTTAAACCATCTGTCTTTGCTGTATCGGAGACATGGCTTAGGCCTGGGTCCCATTTCAGGATACCAGCCTTCTCATGTCTCCGCGATGACAGAGATGATGAAAGGGCAGGTTCTGCCCTTTTAGTCAACAGATGTGTTAAGTTCACTCAAATTCCTTTACCAAATCATTGTTCAGGTCTTCATGTGGTAGCCGCTAGGGTTTCAGATATTTCTTTTCTCTCTGTATATATTCCCCATCCCAATCCTAACATTATTTCTGAACTCAGATCTATCCTTTCTGCTATTCCTCCCCCCATTATTCTCTTGGGTGACTTTAATTGTAGAAATACACTTTGGGGATCCCATTGCAATGATCCTTGTTCTTCCTGTTTGTTGGATCTTCTGGATGACACTCAAATGGCGTCTTATCTGGAACGTTTGTCTTACCTGTACGATTAAGTACAAAAACCATTGTAATTACTGCTTCTGCCCATAAATATTTTTGTAATTGTTTCACTTCTATCATGGTACGCGCGGCTTCGAAAATAGTTCGCATATTACGTTCTGCTCTGCCATTTTGTTGCGGAGCATATGGAACTGACATTTCATGTGTAATACCTTGAGTTTGGAAGAACCTCTTTAAGTTTGTATTTACAAACACCGCCATTATCGGAGTTTATCCTTTTAACATCATACCCTGTACTTATTTTAAATTTCGCAACAAACTCTTTAATTATTTCTGCTGTTTCAAATTTATTTTCAAGAAAGTACACTTAACTATAGTTTGTTCTGTCATCTTTTAAAAGCAAAAAGTATCTTGATCCACCTAAAGAGCAAACTTCCATAGGCCCACATAAATCCATGTGAACCATTTCACTTGGAATACTGGCTTTTGACGAACTTAAATGGTTGCCTGTGGAGTTTCCCTCTTAGGCAAGCCTCACACTGTTCTACAATGGAATGATACTGTATATTCATCCTCTGTAATACATCTTTAACATGCCTATAATTCTGATGACCACTTCTTTCATGCCCCTCTGTCAGTGATACATATGCATTCTTTACCTGTTCTGTTTTGAAATCAAAATTCATAAAGAATAAGTTACCGTGTCTGGAAGCTGAGCATGTCACCTGACCATCTTTGTAAGATTTACAACCATCTGTATCTACTTTCATATTGTAACCTCTGTCTATAGCGGAAGTAACTGAAAATAAATTAGCTTTTAGCTCTAGTACATATAAAACATTTAATAAAATAGGCGAAATGGTTTTGTACCTTCTATGGCATCAAACCTAACGTTACCTTTCCCCTGAATTTTTAGTTTTCTACCATCTCCTACTGTGATACATCTATCCTCTGTAGTTTCCTTATAGTCCTCAAGCAATCCTTTATCCTTGCTCATATGCTCCGTCGCCCCTGTATCCATTATAAATCTGTCATCCTGTTTAACATCTGTCTGTAATGTAAGCATTTGCTCCATTTCTCTGTTTTTGCGCATCTGTCTGTCTATTACTATTATTACTCCTTCCTATGTTACTGTTACATCCACTGTTACTATTACATCCTCTGTTACTATTACTTGCTATCCGCTGTCAGCATTCTGTATATAGATGTCCTATCTTTCCACAATAATTACATTTTCTCTGTCGGCAATTTGCTTTGAAGTGCCGATACTTGCCACACACAAAGCAGGTTTTATAAGTTCTCACTTTCGCTGTTAGAGATGTCTGTGCTGGGGACGTAGTTAGATTATTGTGAGCAAACATTCTTTCTTCCTCGGCTAATAGTCTTGAATTTAGTGCTCTTACGGTCTGTTCTATCTCAGGTACTGATTCTCAGGCAGATATGATATGTTTATGCCAAATGAATTGAGTCCAAATACAAGGTAGCTACTGTAAATCGTTGAGGAGTTTCCTGAACTTTTGTCTTCATCATCAGCCCCTTAATGACAAGCACAACCCATCTAGGTGTAAGGTTTCTATCAATACAAATTATTGAAGCACAAACACAAGGTAGCTGGTGTGAATCGTTGAGGAGTTCCCTCGCCTGTCTCCCGGTTCCATCATAAGATCTACTCCAGACCCTTATTATATTGTAGTGTTTTGAAATACCTAGTGAAAAAACTTACAAATGCACTAGTCGTCCCTATAATTTTTGAAAGTTCCCCTTGATTTCTCTGGTCTTCCACCATCAAACCCTGATGTCCTTATCATGGGACCACATTGGGAATGGCTGCTTTCCAACAAAAAAGAATGATGATCAAAATCTGTTCATAAACGACAAAGTTATCCGCGAAAAACATAAAATAAACATATATATGGTCGAATTGAGTAATCTCCTTCTTTTTGAAGTCGGTTAAAAAAATAAAAGTCTAATGTGATCAGTCTTATTAACGGCTATAGTAGCCTCAATGACCTTGTGCATGTGGGCGGAGCTAAACGCCGTACTCCCGAATTCGTAAAATGCGCGCGGTGGCGCGCTAAACTAAAACGACAATCAAAGAATATCCAGAGATGCAGACAAGCCGCGTGTAGGGCGCGATTTGTGCCTACGATTTCAGACGGGGGTATGGATGCAAGACGATAAATATATATTTTGCATTGATAAATGGTAATATCGTACTATAATATATTTTTAGTATTCTTGATCAATGTTTAAATAAAATCAAGGAGTGCTCGTTATACAGTTTAATGGCCGATCGCAGACTGACAGACATTTGTAAAACAAGTACCCACACATTATAATATATCATAACATTAACATAAAAAATAATGGTAGATGGTAATATCTATCGATTCAACATATTTGAATTTTTTTTTTCACTACTTTTCAGTATATGAGTATCGTGTCTTTGCAGTGTCCTTGAATTAATTACTAATGCGAATAACATAAACGAGTTCATCGCGTTAACGTAAAACAAACGCGCACTAGGCACTTTGTGATATTTTTATTAAAAAAAAAACGTTGAACCACACTAGAAATTACTTTTATCGTGGGTGCATTTTTAAACATATAAATTCACAGACACAAACAGCCAGACCCGGAACAACTACTTGTAGGACATGTTCTGAACATTTGTTCCGCGCGGGAATCGAACCCGCGACACGCAGCGCAGCAGTCAATAGCTTAACCGCTGCGCTAACCGTGCTTTATATAGATGCCTTGAGATTACAAAGCGCGTAGTTTCGGCCGTTTTCCATAAAGAGATAGTACCCTATTTATACTGTGTTTATACTGTGTGTGTGAATGTACTTCGTCGTAATGAGATTTCAAATAAAACACGAGTTATTTTAAAATCTGTAAATTTTAATTCTTCGATCCAATAAATAACATGCGAGATTATAGGCATATCTAAAGCTGCAGAAATTTCTTGCAGTTGAGAATGGCCACAGTCTATTTCTATAGTTCCTACAACTGCACAGCTGATATTGATTTCTGTAGGATGTGCAAAATGTTTCCATACACATACGGCATTTAAAAATAAATAGGGAATGTAGTCCCACTTGTCGTTCTCCAACAATATCCACAGATCCTAAACCACAGTCTATAATTCTCCGTGCTTGGCAATTTTCTTTAGTTCTGAATAAAAGTAAGCAATATTAATTATGCGTCGCCCTTCGATGAAACAAGCTTGAGATTTGTTGAGGTTTTGGTGATATTTTGAGCTAAAAAAAGATATAACATACATTTTAATTAACCCTGGCAACACTGTTAGAGATTTTTGTCAAGGAATTAAGAATTTATCAAGAAAAATTAATTAAGAATTAACAAAAAATAATTTTACAGGTATATGATATATTTGTAAACTAAAAATATAGGTTGTAGGACATGCAGGCATAATTTTACCTGAATGATGATGATGGAACTTGCGTCGTTTTTTTGTGCACATAGAGATATATAATATTATCATTTTCTTGACGACATTCTGTATGGATGTCTGACCTAGAATCAACTGCGTTAGTGTTCGACCTAAAAAGCAAATTAAACTTTTAAGTTCTGTCGATTGGTTTCTTTCTCTTCTTTTCTGTAAGTCGAAAAATGTTATTACAATATTATTTGTGAAAAACAGAATATATATATATATATATCCTACAGTATGTTAAGAAAACCCTGTCCGACCCGTGAAGGTGTTGTTAGGTATCGATAACTGATTCTACTAATGCATACAAAACCAGGCTAACTTAAAAAAAAAATCCCCCTAAAAAATAAATATTATTTCGCAAAAAGAGGTAACTTAATAAATATGCGTTAAGCACCCTTCCGCGGGCGGCGGGCGGCAGCGCACGCGGCACGTTGTCGCATCGCTGTCGCTATTCGCTCATAATAATACCGGTGTTGTCACTTTTTTTAAAAATTACCAAATTTCGGGGAAGTTATTTCAAAATTCATTTGTATTGGTACTATGATGATTACGTAAAATTTTATATCATATTTGGTCATGTGTTTACTTAACCTTTATTATCCTTACGGGTCGGACAGGGTTTTCTTAATATACTGTATATGTATATACGGACAAATCACACAGATTGAGCTAGCCCCAAAGTAAGTTCGAGACTTGTGTTATGGGATACTAACTCAACGATACTATATTTATAATAGATACATATACATATAGATAAACATCCAAGACCCAGGCCAATCAGGAAAAGATCGTTTTCCATCATGACCTGGCCGGGAATCGAACCCGCGGCCTCCACGTCGCAGGCAGGCGTGTTGACCGCTGCGCCACGGAGGACGTCAAAAAAATTTACTGATAACTGTGACATTCCAAGCCCGCCAGCCCGCGTCCATCGGCTTCGGCTACTTTAAACAATTACATATAGAAATAAAATATTTACAGGAAGAATCATTTAAAATAATCCAAGTAAGAGTTTTTATTACACATTTTTGCTAATATCGCAAAAACTAAAAGTCCTATCAACTCAAAACTTTTTGTAAAACTGTTTTTACACCAAAACCTTTAATTGAGTCCTAATTTTTGGTTTATATCACCATAAACAAAAAATCACATTTTCAAGTTACGTAAATTTCTAATAAGATTTTTATTTTTAAATCTCCTTACAAACCTATAAATTATAATCTAAGTGCGAGTGTTTACTTACCTGAATAGAGTTTTCTATATTATCAGCGGATGTAGTTAGTCGGATTATTGCCTTTCAAGTCTAAAGATTTCTTTCTAGATTTCCTGGAACAATTCGTAATTGTTTAACTTCAATTGTAAAAGAAAAATGGTTACAAAGAAAAATACAGTAATATGTAGGTATAAATACAAGAGTATAGGTAGATAGATACTTACGCCACCAGACGCATCTTCAATTCTCATTTGCGAGCTAATCTATGAACGTACACTGACACGATTCGCTCGTAAATATTTGCACTCACACAGACAACCACGCGTAGTCGGCGATAGCCGGAGCAGAGCAGCAAGCGACACAACCCTCCCGTCTGAATGCTAACGCACGACTGCCGCCCGCGCCCGCGCAGAGCACCTCTAAACCTATGTTTCAAAATAAGGATATTTTCTTGGCAAATGTTGATGGATTTAAATACGCTCTTGCATATCTGTAGTACTTCTAACCACGAATTTTTCAGTGTAAAAAAATTTCCACACATCAATGCCGTTTAGAAGTAATAACGAATATTAGCCAAAAATAGCGTTTTGGTAAATATTTTTTTAAGGCAACAGGCAAAATCCTATGAAAAAATCATCTTTAGTAAATGTTGTACATGAATCAATAGACAAGATATATTTTTTTCAAATCTCAAAACCAAGCCGTTAATTAGAAATTAGCTTCCTAAAGTGACCATTTTACGCTACTAAATGAGACTAAGGCCCTTAAGTACACACATCAAAAGTGTCTAGGGATCAAGCATTTTTATGCGGATTTCTTGAGATTGAGATGTGGCTTTGTAATAAATTTATGATTTTATAAATTTATATGGATCCTTTTTGGTGCATTTCATAATTTGAATCAGGAACTGTGAATCAAATTCGAGTAAAAGATGAAAATCAGCTGTCAATATTTTCCCTATAAAAACATACAACGCATTGAAGACATTATTAGTGCTACTGTTTCCCTACTACTGATTAAAACCAACGTTATTATGGAGCGGCGACGTCATTTAAGCAGGGAAGAAATGCTCAGAGCCATGGGAATGATAGAAGCTGGTTCCCGGCAACGTACTGTGGCTTTAGCTCTGAATACAAGTCAGAATGTTATCAGTCGACTTTGGACACGTTACCGAAGCACTGGTACCGTGGCTGAGCGCCATGGAGGACGGTATCGCTGCACCACACGGAGACAAGACCGATACATTCAAATCTTAACTCGAAGAGCTCCAACAATAACCGCCATGATGTTAGCCGTGAGGCTTCATCACTCTTCAGGGAACTTAATTAGCGACCAAACAGTCAGAAACCGCTTGCATGAAGTGAACCTTCATTCCCGAAGACCGCTACGGGTACCACCTATAGCAATGCACAATCGTAGGATTCGATATCAATGGGCTCTTGAACACAGAAATTGGGCAGAAGAACAATGGCGTTTCGTGTGCTTTTCTGATGAGTCTCGTTTTGGTATGAGACCGGATACAAGACGTATACGACACTGGAGAACCCCTGGACGCCAACAGCGATTAAAATCCTGCCAGGAAGTCCATCCTTATAGTGGTGGAACCATCATGGTATGGGCGGGTATTTGGATCGGCGGAAGAACTGAGTTGATTTGGATCAGAGGCAACCTCAACGCTCAAATTTATGCTGAGACGATTGTATCAGACGTCATCGTTCCTCTACAAGTGCAAATCGGTCCCTTATTTCAGTTAATGCATGATAATGCACGACCGCACACCGCAAGAGTTGTAAGACAGACTCTCGCCGCAGCTAACATCAATGTCCTGCCCTGGCCTGCTCAGTCGCCAGACTTGAACCCGATTGAGCATGCATGGGATATGCTACAGAGAAGAGCTCTGCCGAATATGGAGGGTATCCAGTCGCAAGAAGACCTTTTTTTGTTGTTGCAACGAACATGGGCGGCCATTCCACAGCGTGATTTGGATGAACTCATTTTGAGTATGCCAAACCGATGTTCTTGTGTTGTTAGTGTTCGCGGTAGAAATACGGATTATTAATTGTTTAAGTTACCCAATAAAATTTTAGAGAAAACTGTTATTTCAGTCTTTTTTTCGAACTTTTGTGTTAGTGGTTCAAATGTCAGATATCCCTTTATTAGGAAAATGGCAAATTTCTTTATTAATGCAAAGGTGACTTGGTTTATCGTTACTGTGACAAACGAAAACACTTTATTTGATGAATCCTTAAAGAAAATTTTAATTAATATCAATTAGGAGAAAAGTTATTGCAAAAATATATGTTGATCCCTAGACACTTTTGATGTGTGTATTATTGTAGTATTTAACAACCCTTTGCATAGAACGTTATTTATTATTGATTCTGCATAAATGGCCTGCAACTCATCCATTTTAGCCAATTTTTTGACCATGTTCATTCCAGCAACATTAAACTCCGACAGCTCCTTGTTAGTTGCTTTGATAGTTTCTGAGCAATCTGAAATCTGAAGGATTCTGCCTGGGTCAATTATATGCCTGCTTTATGTTGCTTGGTGTGGCCTTAATTTTTCCTCCTCGAGGTCCCTTTTTTTCCTCCAATGGAGGTGGAGTAGGATCAGCGTCAGTTTAAAAAATAATTTTATTAAGTATTCGACTTTTCAGATGCCGTCTACGAAAGCAGAATGGGTCAAGGTTTGAAAAGAAATGGCAATTTATCAGTGCCATGGATGGCAAACACATTCGCATTGTATCTTTACCACAACAATATATGTTAAGTGGAAAGCTTAAGAATTCCTAAATCATTATTTTACCTAATTTAATTAATATATGAAAATAAATATAAAAATTACTGTAAGACTTACACTGCAAGTTTTTAAAATGCCATTATGTGTTGACCGTAATCTTAATTGATACAATAAACAAAATACAAAAAAATCACTTAGGTACGACTTTGTTTTGCTGGTCAGTTTCACCAACTGAATTCTCTGTTATACATTCTTCATTATTTCAATGAATATTGTCATCATTTATACTGTCATTATTTTTTGGATCTTCATCAATATTACATATACTGTTAGTAGGTACTTCTTGGTCCTTAGTAAAGAGCATATCTTCAAAGTATCAGAGGGAGGATTTGTACAAGTCGGCTGTACCTCTTCCACTGCGCTGGCTTTCTGTAACTTTCTTAAGTTCCTTCCGGAATGAGCCCCTTAAACTTTGTAATTTCTTGACGACATCACGATTGACGTCTTGAAATCCTTTTTCTTTACAATAGTTATTTATTTTCTTATAAGCTTGGTCTTTAAGATTTTTGTTTTTATATTCTTCGGATTTTATTTTCCAGAGGCAAGGAAATGACTTATACAGATTAATTAACTCTAATATTAACTTTCTGTTCCATGTACCTACGTATATCCGTCATCTTAATCGAGCGACTGTATGTGCATTATATAGGTACGATACACGAGAAATTCCTAGTGTGGGGAAACGTTAACGCAAAAAAAAGTCCAAGGACACATCCTCAAAAGCAGAAACCAAGACAAACAAGCTCCTTTTGGAGGTTAACGGACATAAGATGTTTTTATCTGTTCTGTGCATCAGACACACCTGTAGGCCTAGTATGAGTTTTCATTACGAAACTCGTTCGCCGATATCGAGCGCGTTTGATTCAGCGATTGGCCCGCTTCAAGGTCGTAAGAACTCTCAACCAATGAGAGCGCCAAACGCGCTCGATACGATCGAACGAGTTTCGTATTGAAAACTCATACTAGGCCTACTGTATTTTGGCGCCGTAGAATCCCGCAACATGTTAGCAAAAGGTCTAACAGAATTAAAACCATTTTATAAATTAACATAAAAAATGAAAGGCGAATCATTTTTTTTTTTTATTTATGAAATGGTTTTGCTTCTAAACAAGAGAATCATAAGAAACATCGGAAGCAGGTAATAATAATAAAGCGATTCAAATGGGTCTGCGCACTGCTGATCGATTCTGTCTCATTGTGTAAAGTTGGGTGAACTGAGCTTAGAACTCTGTTACATAAAAAGCTTAAAGTGAGCCGTAGACAGAGAATCCTATAGACCAGAGTTTCCCAAACTTTGTTCTACTAAGACCCGGTAAATTTCATACTCCTTCGCTGTGAGCCACTTAAGTTTTTGGATCCAACTAAAATGAGAATTAGGTAAAAAAAATACAAATATGGTTAACTAGCTTTCCGGCCGCGGCTTCGCCTGCGTTCAGTTCGGTTATATCGCGCTTTTTTTATTTCCCTCGGGAATATCAATTTTTTCCGGGATAAAAAGTACCCTATTATTTAATCCGGACTTCTAACTTTACGTCTGCAAAATTTCAAAGCAATCGGTTCAGTAGTTACGGCGTGAAGGAAGGACAAACAAACAAACAAACACACTTTCACATTTATAATATTAATATGGAAGTATGGATATGGATGTACATATTACAATACAATAATACACACGCCGTTGTAGGAAGGGCTGCAAAATGCAACTCACAGACTACTTTTTTATATATGAAAGTGCGACTGAAGCAAAAGCTAGCTACAACGCATGCGAGTGCACTCCGCCCGACCCCCGCGCGCCCCTTTAGTTACAATACCTGTAATCCGCTCGTCGAGCGATCATCATTGTCCTGTTAGTCAAGAAATAAAATCGACAATACTAGTACTTATTTAAAGGCACAGCAATGCCTCCATAATGCTGCGACCCGGTTTTTTTTTTGGGAGCGACCCGATGCGTGTGCGACCTACCTGTTGGAAAACGCTACTATAGACTATTTGATGTGTTTTTCGCACAAAAAAGAACAAGTTACGCCGATATCGTGTAAAGAAATGAGACAGAAAGATGACGTTTTGTTTCACCGCGTTTGCTGCGATTGCAAAGTTACTAAATAAAACAAAGTTATGACAGTTAATGTGCAGATAGTTGTCAGAAAAAAAAAATATCGGAGCTTACCTTTAAAAAATTTTAATAAGTATATTATGTTGTGAACACTTTAGACTCGATAACTCGACCAAGACGACTCAGTTAGCGCAGTGATTGAATGATCGACTGCTGCGTTGCGTGTCGCTAGTTCGATTCCCGCACGGAACAAATTGTTGTATGGGCTACACCGCTACAGGTCGTTGTTCCTGGTCTGGCTCGTTGTGTATGTAAGTTTAAATGTTTGTAAACGCACCCACGCACAAGAGAATTTCCTAGTGCGGGACAACGTTTAAAAAATCATGGTGTTTTTTTTTTAATAATTATAAACTAGCGCTTGACCGTAATCCCGCCTGATGGTAAGCAGTAATGCGATCGTTGATGGTTAAGCGCGGTAGTTTATTAAGAGCCTGAAACAGAAAAACTGATCGAATAGGAAGGAAGACGGCAGTTGAGCGAGGTGATGCAATGTTAAGCCCAACAACACGATCAACGATGCTGCGCCAAAGGGAGATTGATCTGAAGACCCTCCACGACCAAACTCCCAACACACATCGCAACACAACTGCTCAGACCCGTCCTCCGTACGGGTTCTCCAGACATCATGCCGAAACACGACAAATCGCTTGGCGGCAAGGCTTTGTCGGCTGCCGATGTTATGGCCTACCACCGAGTGTTAAATGCTTTTGGGTGGAAACGTGATAATGAGATGAAAATTGACTGAGACTTATCCTTTCATTATTTTACTATGTTCATACATGGTGTATAAACTCAGTAAAATGCTATTATACTATACCCTAGACATAAATACATCGATAAAAAAATAAAAAAACAACGTACGTATGTTTTCTCTCGGGGCAACCTGACTCCTACATAGTGCGTCCCCAGGTGGTGGATGGGAGAATGCTCGCCAACCGACAATCTGTGTGTAAAAAAAAAAGGCTGCGAAAAGGGAGAGGGAGATCTCGTTCACTCACTCGGCCCGCAGCAGGCACACTGGTCATCGGCGGAGGGCGCATAATGCACCCTTCCACCCTAAATGGGTCCCCCAAACATCAGGACCCAATCGGCGGCGCGAAGTTTTCCACGCGCGCCACTTTTAGTCGTTGCGGGGGGAGTCAAACACCTCACTTCCCGAGGAGGCCCACAGTGGCAGGCCGTCGGCAATCGGGGGTTGCGAAAGCAGTGCTCGTTCTTGCAATGCACTCTCCTCCATATTTATACTGGAATGGGGCAAAACAAAAAAAAGAGAGAACACTAATGCTATGGTGTTCCCCTCAGACAACGGAGAAGATCGAACTGAATATGATTTTAGGGCGTTCCCCGAAGCGACGAGAAGAAACAACGGGACACCGTCCCAATGGCCGGAGTTCGTATAGCCACTTGGAACATTGGAACGATGACAGGATGCACCGCTGAACTCAGCGTTATTTTCGAAAGACGCCGCATAAATATCTGTTACGTTCAAGAAACAAAATGGAAGCATGAATGAATGGAATGGAATGGGTGCAAAATCACGGCAAGTAGGGAATGGACAAGTAGGTCTTTAGACCTACTTGTCCATTCATCATTGTTCATGTGTTCTTGTTCATTGTTCATGTCAAACTCTCATGCCGCACCCACTCCAATTCTAGTTAGTTCCTGGGAGAAACAGTCCAACTAGATAGATCCAGAGGTGTCTCGACGAATCCAGCTCAGCTGGGCAGCGTTCGAGAAGCTACGCTAGATCTTCTCGTCGTCCAAGATACCACAGTGTCTCAAGACTAAAGTTTTTGACCAGTGTGTGTGGCGTGGTAGCTCACAATGGTCCAGGACTCTACATGTGGCTGCTAAAGGAACTACTGATGCGGTACGTAATATCATCTAAAAAGCCCAAGTTAATAAGCAAAACATATGGATAGTCTTTATAGATCTTAAAGAAGCCTTCTATCGTGTACCAAGATCCATAATATGGCAGACACTGGCCCTGCTTCTGTTGTTCACAAACTAAATTAAATTTAAGTTCAATGCATTCTTTTCTTTCTATTTCACAAAGAAAAAGACAGAAGATAAAATATCAGTTTAGACCTGTCAAATTAATGCGCTCCTGACGTAAAGAGGCGTATTTTTAGTCGCCATGTTTATATTCGCGTGTAAACTGTCTATGGAGTATCTTAATTTGACAGGATTAAACTTAAATGTTATTTTCTATCCTTTTCTTAACGAAATTGAAAGAAAAAGATTCACATAACTTAAAATTAGTTTAGTTTGTGAACAACAGAATCGGCGCCAGTGAGAGAAAAAAAAATGTATATAACACTAATTTCAGACCTGTATACACATGTATAAAGATGACGTAGGTAGCACTAATATCCGATGGCGCGAGGAAGAACGGACACGGGGCTCCAGTCCGGTGCAGCGGCAGATAGAGCTGCGCCGAGAGGAGCTCCGTCAGGTCCTGGTGGCGGACTGGCGGCAGAGGCTTATGCGCCCTACCGCCGGCCTCGCTACCGTCGAGGCGATCCGGCCAGTACTCGACGACTGGCTCGGGAGGAGGCACGGCTCCCTGTCGTTCAGGGTGACGCAGGTACTGTCGGGGCATGGCTGCTTCGGCAAGTACCTGCGTCGCTTAGGCAGGGAGCCGGATGCTCGGTGCCACCACTGCGTCCAATGCGGGGAGGACACGGCGCAGCACACGCTCTCCGAGTATGTAGCTTGGGAGGAGCAGCGCCGTGTCCTCACAAATGAAGTAGGAGGCGACCTGACGCTGCCGGCAGTAGTGCGGAGGATGGTCGGCAGCTCAGAGTCGTGGGACGCGGTGGTGTCCTTCTGCGAAGACGTGATGTCGCAGAAGGAAGCTGCGGAACGGGAGAGGGAGATATCAACTCCCTTCCCGGGCCGCAGAAGACGCACCGGGCGCCGAGGAAGGGCGGATAACGCCCTCTTCCGCCCCCCATGATTGGGTCCAGGGGCGAGGGACATGGGGAAGTCCCCGCCCCCCATTGATGGACCCCGAGACGGAGGCGCGCGCGAGTGTCGGCGCGCGCCTTTGAGGCGATGCACGGGGTAGTTTAACACCCCACTACCCCGTGCAGGAGACGAGGCCCGGACAGACCGGGCCAGCACGAGGATGTGGGGCCGTGGAAGAATTTAGACTCCCGCGGCCCCACGCGCGCTCGTGATAGAAGACACACCGGGGTGGTTTTAGTCAGTAAAAGTCTGACATACCCCGTCGCCCACCCCAGGGCGGCGGGCATCCTATGAGGATTTCCACCCCGGAAAAAAAAGAAAAAAAAGGTAGCACTAATATCTGATAACTTCGAAGATGCAGGAATTGCATGATTTAATTCCCCCATCGGACGATCTCTCGAAAATCTAATAAAACATTCTGACAGATTGTAGTATCTTGATGTTCTGTCGCCTATACAAGACAATTCAGAGCAATGGAGGGAGGCATTCGAATCAAATGGGTTGCGCATCTGAAGAACTAATAAAAAAATGCATGGTTGGATCAATCAAATCACCATCGTTGAACAACTCAGAACACGCGGACACGTCAGGCTGGATACCCACAGCTCTGCCTAAGTAAACAAATTCAAGTATTTGGGTTTCGGTATCTCGGCTGATGGATCCATTGAAGCGGATACAGCTCATCGGACAAACTGTGGGTGGAGTAAATGGTGAACTCTTACAGGAGTACTGCGTGATAACAAATGCCAGTTGAAACAAATGGCAAGGTCTATAAAACAGCTCTTAGACTAGATCTCCTCTACGGCAATGAGGTATGGGCTGAGAAGAGAAGCCATGTACAGAAGTGACACACCTCCGAGATGCGAATGCTGCGCTGGGCGGGCAGAGTTACGCTTAAAGGCAGGGTGCGCAATGAATATATAAGAGGTACCTTTAAGGTTGCTTCATATACAGTGTAGGCCAGACGACCATATCGTAAACAAGTGCCTTTCCATGGCTACAAAGACGAGATGGAGGAGAAGGGGAAAGCCCCCAACTACATGGATGACGAATGTCCGCAAGGATATGGAGCAGTTGTGGTATAACGAGGAAGACGACGTATACCAGCGCAACAAGTAGCGTCTAAGCACCAGGAAAGCCGACCCCGCGTAACGGAAAAAAGCGAGGCCAAAGAAAGAAGGTCGTAGCTACATGACGAACAGATTAGACACCAAAATTTTAAAACTGTGGCAGCATGTATTTCTTCTTCTTCATCTCGGCGTTAATCCCAATCGTATCCGAAGCTTTTCAGCTTTGGAGTCTAGGGTCCGCTTTACCAATCTAACTGCTCATTTTGGCTAAACTTCGATATTTTCCATGAAGCGACTGCCGTCTGCCCTTCACAACCCGAAGGCGATATCGAAGCATTGCAGTTAGATTATTTGTAGGAGTTTTGAAGGCTCCAGTAGATGTTCGTATAGCAACCGGGACGAACAGCTTAACGTGCTTTCCGAGGCACGACCAGACATACCTGTGGCAGCATGTATTTACGACTACTAATTTTGATAGTTAACTGTTTATTGAAAACCACAAAAAATATTAGACAAGCTCCATGGCCTATTTTGAACTGCGCTTCCATTCCATCACGCAACAAATAATCTAAGCAAAAAATTAGGAACAAAGCTTGTTCTATTTTAATGGCAACAAGGTGGAAAACCAACAAAAACTTATTGAAAATAAACTTGGTGTATTATTTATTCATAAGCCAGATCTAAGAAATAGTGCGTACTTAGAATTACATCATTATTCATCTCACTCTTTCCTGCTCTTAACTCATTTTATTTTAGTTTAGAAAAATGTCCTTTTCCTTACTTCACATGCCTATACCGATCATAATCGATTTATCTGTTCCACTTGCAGACTTTCTCATTTTGTCCACTTTCACAAATTACGGGGTAAATTCCTCATGCGGTAACCCTTTTGAGACATATTTTTTGTTTTGTCTCTTTCTGCAACAGGCCTTGCAGACGTCTATCTATAGCACCTCTGTCTACGAAGTGAGCTATCAATCCCTATCATTCTTCTTCTTTTTTCAATGTGAGATTCAACCTCAACTCTTGATCAATGGTCTCTGTGGAATAGGTACTACAGTTTTGCCAATAACACGTGTAACAAATAATAGAAATTCTTTAAAATTTTTTTTCACTATAATGGCGGATACCGCCAATGACAGTTGAAAAAGACGGCCGTGAAATTCAAGTTCAATTTAGGCTATTTTAATTTTAATAAAATATTTACTCCACTGGTTACATATCATTGAACTTTATTTTTAATGCTAATGTTGGTTAAACATACATATATACTTAACCGTGATTCCGCCTGATGGTAAGCTGTATTGCAATCGTTTTTCGTAAAGCGTACTATTTTATTAAGAGCATAATCATTTTAGCCTTAATACCTTCAAGGTTAAGGCAGGATAACCGCTTCAGGAGAATTGTTTCAGCTCTTCGATGTACCCGGTATAAAAGACGAGGTGAAATGCTTTGTCAGGATCGTAGCGGTGTCAATAACGCAATGGTTGATGTGTTGAGGGTTGTCGCCGATGACCGGGGCCGGGTCGACAGCGCTTTGTGTTTCATGCGCCCCACAAAGAAATGTTAGCTGACCCTGACGGGGACCACGAGGACCGATGCCTCCTGGGTCAGGGTTGCGGGTTGGTGAAAAAAGAAACCGTAGCCCTGACGCACAGGCAAGAGAAGGAACACGGGTGGGCTTTAGTCAGTAAAACTGATTTTTAATCTGACACTCCGTTCCGCTCCGCCCAGAGCGGGAGAGGTCATTTTATGATTTCTCATCTAAAACAAAAAAAAGGCTTGACGTCGATTAATCGAATTAATTCATCTAATTTCCTGGCACACTCCAAAATACAATAAAATACTGATAGGCTGGCTTCCCTTCGTCTGGACTCCAAGTTTTGCAAAATGGTGTTAACCAGATTTTCACACGGCAAAAAATGGGTTGAAATTGAAGCACAATGTGACGTGTTTGTTATTCATCTACTAAATTAGTATTGCAGTACCCATATTTTACGTAGGCACAATATTATTACAATTATACTGTGTCTATAAAGTCGTGAAAATAAATGAGGGCGCTGCTGTCGTGCATATAGCAACCCTGTTAGTGTGACTGAAATCATTTTGATACTAGCACATTTTTGTACTATAAGCAAAACTGGTTTTAATGGAAACACAAAACTATGGTCTCTGGCGTTTAAAAAAAATGAGTAAAACAAAAACGTTAAACGTTAACGTTTTTGTTTTACTAATTTTTTAACGTGTTTTTACCAATGAAAAGTATTCCAAAACATAATAATAGCTTTCATCATCTGATACCAAATATTCTTCGTTAAAAAGTATTTTATTGTCAGCTGCGTCACTAACAACGTCTCCAAAAATCACGTTAAAATATATAATAAGAAATATGTATGATTTTATTTTTTGTTTTACTCTTTTAATTTAAACGCCAGTGACCATAGATTTGTGTTTTCATTAAAACCAGTTTTGCTTCTAGTACATAATAATGTGCTAGTATAAAAATGTTTTCAGTCACATTAACAGGGTTGCTATATGCACGACCGCAGCGCACTCATTTATTTTCACGACTTTATAGACACAGTATAATTGTTTTAATGTGCATTTTCTGTCTTCCTATAATACAGTACATTCTAATTCCATGGGCTAATCTGATTTCTTTTGTCAGTATTTTATTATCTGTACGTTCTAACGTAGTCTGTGGTTGCACAGAGTACATCAAAAAGAGCACAGCAGAAAGCGCGGGAAACTTCGAACTTGGCGGACGCGTTTTTTTATGTACCTACCGAAGTTGGAAATTTTAAAATTGTGTAATATAGGATCAGTCACAGTAGTATTATAGTTTTATATTCTTTTATTTATAGTTTTTACTTAGTTTTAGTGTTTATTTCTCCGGTAGTGGTAAGCTTATATAATTTTATATTAGTTTATAAGTATGAACGACCCGCCCGACCCGGGGGAACTAGTTCCCCCGGCAGGCGTTTTCATCACAGTTCAATCCAATGAATCGGGTATGGATACAGATGTTTCTTCCTCGGCTCGAAACTTAAAAAGGTCACGTTTACATCTCTGCAAGCATTGCAATAAACGTCGCCGCACCCGCAAAAATCATGGGTCGGACTCCACGGGTTGTAACTGCAATGATTCTAAAGTTGTTGAATTAGTTCCAGTACCTAATACCAAAACTATGCCTACTCAGCCTATAGCAATTACTGACATCCCCGCTCCTTCTATGATACCTGCCCCTCAGATTGGCAGAACAAGCTACGAACAATCGGATAGCGCGCCATTTTTGATTCATGTCCAAAAGAATTTTACAACACCTAATGACGGTACGACACTGCACCCCATCACATTTGGTAAGTTTTTAAAACACAACGCCTTCAAAAACATAATTAATGGGAGCGTTAAAAGAATTGGTCGTAATAAAATTGCACTTTCTTTTTCCAATCATCTAGACGCAAATTCTTTTATTGTACATGAAAGCCTAAAAACACACAATTATAAAGCCTTTATCCCTACCTTTAATATAACACGAATGGGATTAGTACGTGGTGTTCCTGCAGAATGGTCTCCTGAGGAGGTAATCGATAACATATCAGTACCAATAGGTTGTGGACCAATATTAAAAATCAGACGTTTAAATTTCAAAAGCAATGTTGACGGAACAGCTGTCTGGAAACCATCCCAGTCCATAGTAGTTACCTTTGATGGACAGGTTTTGCCCAAGAGAATATTTATGTGTTATAATGCGTTACCTGTGGAGTTATATATATTCCCTACAATTCAATGCTTTAACTGTTGTAGGTTTGGTCACACTAAAATTCAGTGCAGATCCACACCTCGCTGTTATAAATGTGGTCATGAACACTCTGGGGACAGTTGTGATAAAGATCTAGAAACTGCATCTTGTTGTCTGTGCTCTGGATTTCACTTTGCGATTGATAAATCTTGCCCAGAATTCTCTAGACAAAAATCAATCAAAACATACATGGCCAAAAATTCAGTTTCCTATGCTGAAGCAGCTAAACTACATCCCTCAGTTAGTAAATCTTATGCAGATGTACTTTTATCCTCTCCATCGCGAACATCTTCAGATATGTTACAGACATCCCCTAATGCTAATCTTTCTCATAGTTACAAAAAGACTGTTTTCCTAAAACCACGAATGCCTCCAAAACATGAACATGGGTATAATAAAAATGCACATAATACTATTCTTAGAGATTTTGCCATACCTCAGCCTTTAAATGGCTGTGCTTTGACTAACAATAATAACAATGAAATAAAAGACACAAATTTTTCCATTAATGATCTTCTTTCAGCTTTACATAATCTTCTCTCCCAGTTCAACATAACACCGTCCAACGCTGCCCAATCATACAATGTATCTCAATCCAGTCATAATGGACCCATCCAATATAATCCAGTGGAACTGCCGCAGTCTAATAAACAAAAAAAGTGATGTCATTCATTTATTAAACAAATATGATCCATTTGTCTTTGCTTTAGCAGAGACTTGGCTCAAACCATTTCATATTTTTAAAATTAATGGTTATTTAACCATTAGAAAGGATAGATCTGATGGGTATGGTGGAGTAGCTATACTTATCAAGAATTCTATCCCTTTTACTTCTATTACATTACCACCTCACAGTGAGGAAATTTCGATTTTAGCTATTCAATTGTATCATATTTGTATTGTTTCTATCTACATTCCTCACCCCTCTTCTTCTATTCTTCAAGAGGTGAATAATCTATTTTCTTTGCTACCAAAACCATTTTTGGTTTTAGGGGACTTTAACTGCCATCACCCATCATGGGGTTGTTCAACATCTAACAGTTATGGGGATGAATTACTAGATATTATAGACTTACACAACTTATGTATCTTAAATTCAGGAGAAGCCACACGTCGGTGTGCACCCAATCAAAACCAAAGCGCAATTGACCTTTCCATTTGTTCTCCTAGTTTAGCCTCTTTATTAACTTGGCACACTCTTACCTCTACTTATGGTAGTGACCATTTTCCAATAGTTATTAAATACCCTCTTTCCAAGTCAAAACCACAACAACGGAAATCAAATTTAAAACATAAATTACCAAATGGAAATAGTAATGACTGGGATAAATTTAGAGCCACTGTTGACAGTAAGGTTTGCTCCTTGCCTCTCCTTACTGATAGTAATGAAAATACCTGTGCAGAAGCTTTAGCGCACATATTAATTGAAGCAGCAGATGAAGTTTTCCCTGTTAAAAACAAAAATATTAGTACAATCCCTTCACCTCCATGGTGGGACTCAGAGTGCACAGAATTGTTAAAGAAACGGAAAGAGGCTGAACACAATTATAACTTGGATATGTCTGATAATAATTTTGTAATTGTTACTAATATTATTAATGAAACTAGTAAACTTTTCAAGAAGAAAAAGTTTGAATCATGGCGTAACTTTTGCACATCAATTTCACCGAATACTCATCCTACGATCGTCTGGCGTAATATTCGTAGGTTTAGGTCTATTTATAAAGACCCTGCTCCTATTCCCGATTCTTTAGCCAGTGATTTCCTAAATATATTGGCCCCTCCTTGGGTGCCTGAGGTTATTGAACCTAACCTGCCTCTTGCACCTAACATCCATAATACTTCTGCAACGCTCGGTTTGCCATTTACGCTCAATGAATTAAGGGGTGTTATTTGTAAAACTAAGGACTCCGCGCCGGGCATTGACGGCATCCCATATTCCTTTTTTGCTCATCTAAATGACGACGTCCTCAATTATTATTTAAATATTGTTAATTCTGTTTTGTACACTGGACATATCCCTGATGAATGGAAACGTCAAATGGTGTTGCCATTCCTTAAACCAAATAAAATTCCCTCTGATGCTTCTTCATATCGTCCTATAGCTGTTTTATCTTCTATTTTAATGAAATTAGCAGAACATTTAATAAAAAATCGCCTAGAATGGTATGTTGAAAGTAAGGGCCTTTTAGCAGAATCCCAATATGGATTTAGAAAGGGCAGAAGCACCACTGACTGCTTAAGCATTTTAACATCGGACATTCGGTTATCCTTTTCTAGTAACCATTCCACAGTAGCAGTTTTTCTGGATATAAATGCGGCTTATGATAATGTAGTATTATCAATTTTACAAAATAAACTAAACGCTTTACAGGTTCCATCAACTTTGTCGAATTTTATTATTAAAATTCTGACTGCACGCTCTGTCAACATTCTAATAGAAGATCATGAGGTATCTCGCCTTATATGGAGAGGTCTCCCACAGGGTTCAGTGCTCAGTCCCCTTCTATATAACATTTATACTTTTGATATGGACTCGTCCTTAAACAATCATGTAAATGTTCTTCAATACGCCGACGATTTATTATTATATTCATCAAGTCACTCTGTTGATCAAGCTTGCTCTTATATAAATTCTGCTTTATCTATTCTTGAGTCTTGGTTGCACTTAAATGGCTTGGATATATCCACGTCTAAAAGTGCAGTAGTTTTATTCACTCGAAAAAAAAATATTCCCTTTGTAAATTTGTTGTATAAAGGAATACCTATTCCGGTAAAAGATAAATTCAGATATCTAGGTGTAATATTAGACTGTAAATTAAGCAGTGTTCCACATTGCGATTACATTGTTAACAAGTGTGAAAAGCACTTAAACATGCTTCGTTGCCTCTCTGGTGTGTGGTGGGGTGCTCATCCCTTTTCATTAAAACTAATCTACAATGCTATTATCAGAAGTACTCTGGATTATGGATTATTTGTTCTGGAACCTGGTAGTATAATGGCTTTTAAAAAATTGGATCGTATCCAGTCAAAAGCTTTACGTATTATTACAGGTGCTATGAAGTCGAGTCCCATTAATGCACTCCAAGTTGAATGCGGGGAAGCACCCCTATATCTAAGAAGACAATTCTTATCAGACAAATACTTATTCCGTATTCTTCAGCTCTCAATTCATCCTCTCATTCCCAAACTGGACTCGCTAATGTTGCAGATGGGATATTCTGATTACTGGTCTCATAAACGTGCTCCATGTTTACTAGTTAGCTATAAAAAGTTCCTATCACTTTCTTCACCTGTTCATCGTTCCAATAAACTCCCCATATTCTGCAGTAGTTATGAAAGTTTTCAGTTCAGTCCCATCATAACTTATGATTGTATAAATAAATCGGATCCCAATTACTGTTCAAAATTTAATTATTTTCTGTCTGAACACTCAGAATACCACCACATTTTTACTGATGCTGCCAAACGTGCTCCAACAGGTTGTGTTGGGGTAGGTGTTTACCATTCCCAATTTAAGATCATACAAAAAATAAAACTACCTCCGGAGACTTCCGTTTTTACAGGGGAATGTTTTGGAATTTTAAAAGCCTTAGAATACATTCGTGTTTTAAAACTAAAAAAAAGCAATTATTTTTACTGACTCTCGAAGCGCTCTTCTAGCCATTAATAAATCCCCTTACGAAGACAAGTCGCAGACCTCTATTATTTTGTCTATAAGAGAATTTGCGTTCAGAATGACCACTGAGGGCATCTCGCTACAGTTTGCATGGATTCCGGCCCATGCTGGAATCCAAGGCAATGAAGTGGCCGATGCTCTAGCTGGTGATGCGGTGCATTGTGGGGACTTAGTCCCATATAAAATTTTTAATCATGACCTTTTAACTCTGCCTAAGGGTTTTCTCCGGGACACCTGGAAGGTAGCCTGGGATACCAGTAGCGGATTGAAAGGACATTACTTTTCTCTTATCCAACCCGAGATTCCGGAAAAACCATGGTTTGGCAGGGCAAAATTTGGCAAAATGGAGACCTCTATTCTAATACGAATGAGACTGGGCCATGTTTGTTCCCCATCCCATCTTTCCAAATTTCACATTATTGACGATCCCATTTGCTCTTGTGGCACAGATGTAGGCGACCTTAACCATATCTTTTTCTCCTGTCCCTTGTATGACCGTTCTTCCTTCTTCTGTAACCTGTTATCCCTTGATATTCCTTTTCCTACTTCAATACTATCTTTACTTTGTACAAATAGTTTTCCTGTATATAAATGTATAGTCTCATTCATCACCTTAAATAATATAAAGTTGTAAATAATTGCCATTGTAAACTTCACATCATTCTTATATAAAAAAAAAAAAAAAAAACTGATCCTATATCTCCGTCCTATCCAAAATTCCGTAAAATTTTAAATCCGTTTCCCTACCTTTAGTACCTAACAATCCCATCACACTTGACATTGGCTGAATGCACAAACCGTGCGAAGCCAAAGAAGAAAAGAAAAAAAAAAAAAAAAAAAAAGAGCACAGCAGCCTGCTGTCAGTTTTACTCTGTTTTATTCGGGAATCGGTTGGGCAAAAATCATGACAAAAAGGATTAATTTTATGGGACCGAATAGATGTTAATAGCAAGTTTGCTTATTTGCTATCCCACAGAAAAATTAACCGGACTTTGCCCGACTACAGAGCGTTTTTGCAAATTATATGACATTGTGCTGGTTTGTGGTTGCGTTGTAAACAAATGTGTTATTTACATAATCCTGCCTAAAAAGGAGAAATTTGAAGGGAATTTGTAATATATTTTTACTAGTTCTCTTGCTGACTTTAATCAGAAATCATCACTATATTTCTAATAGACACAAATTCAAAATGGGAGGTGGAGACTTGGTAAGATTTTCTATTCTCTTGACCTAAGTCATAGTGCTGTTGTAGTACTGATAAATAAGTTTTCGTTCTATACTCCATTCGCAATTGCAATTAGCGTGAGACAGAAGTTTAAAAAAAGCTTGTTTTTAGAGTAAAAGGTTACTGCAATAAAAATACAGTATTTTATTACAGTTGTTAAAATTGATAATGGATTTGTATAATGAACTGATGTACTAACAGTTATACTTAAATAAACTCATTTGAACAATCTGTTTTCTGAATTTATGAGGCTTTCAGTTTTAATAAATAAACATTTTATGTAAGCTGCTAGGGTATTATAATTTTGCTGGGATATAATGACTTTTACCAAAATTCCTAGCTGTTTGATTGTCATTCACTTGTTGATTTTTATGAATACTATCTTACTTGATTTTTTGCTAGTTTTCATTATTCAGTTGTGATTGTTTGTTTTTATTTTGATATTCATTAAAATTGTTTGATTTCATCTTGAAAATTAGAAGTTGTACATCTCTGCTTCTATGAATCTCTTGCTTAAAGTTAATATGAAGAGAGTATTGTTACTAACTCATCATCATCATTCTTCTGCCCTTATCCCAATTTATTTGTGGTCAGCGCAATATGTTTTTTCTTCCATACTTCTCTATTAGAACCCCCTTCTTAATCATATCATCAGTATTATTACTAACTAAAGTTTCAAAAGTCAACGTTTATCAATACTTGAACCATGTTCTAAAAGCTACATACTTTCTACTTAGTCCTGATATGATTCTGACCAGTACTTTGTTAATCGCTAAAAAATCTTCTATTATTCTTCTAGAACTCCAAGAAGTCATGGCATCCAAATACAATGAAAAATCAGGAGCGTGTATGGAAGGCGGAACAGGCTGTGGCTGAGGAGAAAAAGAGGATGATGGAACTACAACGTGAACGTGCAGAAGAACGGGATCGTGCTGAATTGAACAGTTTAATAAAACACAGTAGTAATTCCCCTGCGAATGACACACGTTTGTCATGGATGTATGATGTAGGCAACACCTTTTTTAATTTGTTGATACATTTAAAATTCCTTGTTAGAATATTAAATTATGTTTATACTATAATTTCTGGGTATATAGTTGTTTATTTTTGACCCAGGAGAACATATGGTAATTTACTTTTATTTAAATTGTGTTGTAACTGCTGTCAATAAATTTTTTTTTCCAGAAACCTGATAAGAAAGTTGATCAAGAAGCATATTTGCTTGGTAAATCAATTGATAAAAATACTGAACAAACAGAAAAACAGGAACAAGATGTGATTCCAGCTGTATCGAGAAGAGTAGTTGGCTCCAGTATGTTAACTTCAGGTGGTGATACACAAGTAGATATGTCTCGGAAGATTCGTGAAGATCCCTTGCTCTTAATTAAAGAGCGGGAGCGTGCTGCTCGTGCCGCCTTGTTGAACAATCCCTTACAACGACGCCGGCTGGCTGAGTTGCTGAGAAAAGAACAGGTAGATGTCCTTGTATACTGGATTTTATGTGTTTTATTCTAATAAAATTAATAATTCACTGTATTTTATAAAATGACACTTTTGCTGAGCTATGTATCATTTATGACAAAAACTCAAAATGACATGAATATATGTATTATATGCATAAAAGTACTCATCATGAAGAATGTTAATGACATTTAAAAAAAATTGTCAGACCATTATATAAATATTATGGCAAAACAATGCCATAGACAAGGTAATTGGGATTAGGATAGGACATGGTAAAAGGATTGCACCACATATTATTAGATTTAACCTTAAATCTAATAATAATTCACTGAAGAGTAATTTACTGATTTTGCTGTTGCACACCTGTGTAACTCGAAATATGTATTAATAGATAGTAGTAATGGGTATTTAAACCCTTACTGTACCTACATAATACATACTACAATAATATTTGTTTTTTGTAGGATTTAAGAAAAGAAAACAAATCCAAGAAATTACCTAAAAAGAAAGACAAAAATCTTGATAATCTGCTTGCCGCTAAGCTCAATGCTCTAGGGGGACAGAAAGGTATTGATTTAGCAACTCTTTTAGACTCTGATGATTCCTCTAATGATTCATCCGCGGATGACAAAAAAAGTAAAAAGAAGAAGAAGAAATCAAAACAGAAAAAGAAGAAAAAAGAACGTAAACACTCATCAGATAGTGATAGTGATGATGAAAAATCATCAAAATATAAAAAAGAAAGCGATACAAAAAGCAGTAAAAGACCGCCCGAACATCGAAGTGATAAGAAGGAATCCCGAAAAAGGAAAAGTTCTGAAAATGAAAAATATTCAGATGATGAAGTCACACCTAAGAAATATAGAGGAAATACACCAGAAAGGCATGTCCCGCGCCGTTATTATGAAACAGATTACAAAAAAACTCATTATAATGATAAGAAAAGTTATGGGAGTAAACATTATTCTGGAAGACAATACAATAGAGATGATGAAACGCAAGGTAAAGATGTAGAAAAAAGGGAAAGTAGGAAACGCGGGGGCATGACTGACGATGAGAGAGCTGCTAGGTTAGCAGAGATGGCGGCAGCAGGAGCGGAGCGAGAGGTGCAACGCGGGCGTCGCGTGGCTTCGCAGCGCGCCGCCGATGCTGCGGCTGAGGATGCCCCACCTGCGCCCCGCTCCGCACAGCCGCGCGCACTGCCCGACTCGCTCGAGAGCCGTCTGCACTCCACCAGGCATTATATACAACGTGACAAGCGTCATATGAATGAGCATTTCGCTCGACGAAAATAATTTTATGGATTAGGACAATTTTATTCTAAGTAAAAAGAGATAGATAGAATTCGAATCGATAGAAAAGGTTTCGTTACAATGGTCGTCATGTAAATCTGTATTTACAAGTATTTGGACATTAAGCCCGTCCAAAGATTTGAATCGCTAGATTTGCTGTCACTGTTCTTACTCATGCGAAAATGTGTCCATAGTAAGAAAAGTGGCACACACTTTACTCGCAATGATATTGTGTATCTACTAAAAGCAGTATTGAATGTCAAAAGTGTCAAAATGTAACAAAACTAGATCTTTTAACTCAGTAGTGCGAATCTAACAATTTCAATCTTAATCACTGTCATCATTTTTAATGAATGTAACATAGAATACCAATCTACCTCTTTTTACATATAATATCATTGGTAAGGAAAATAAATATAAGCTCAATAAATTCGTAATTATTATTGTGTTTAATTATTATAATGATAATATAAATATTTTTTAATTGATTCAGTAATGTTAATCCATTATATTTTGAAGCAACCGACACTTCGTTGTTTTATATCTTGTCAATCCAGTGGAATCTTCTCTTTTACGATCTGTAACAATTTGTTCGATATTTTACTATCTTTGAACTGTAAGTTTAATAAAAGGAAAATTATTTTGACAGTTGTCGTTGTTAAGCTTTGTCTTAACAATTTAGTAGATTATCCAGTTGTTTTCCCCTTCTAAAGAAAGAAATTTTGAAGGCTCAATCAGGTTTTTTCAAATATTCCAACTTTCCTATACTGCCCTATTAAGCGCAAAAGCGTTAACTCAATGAAAGGGAGTTTCGAGATAATAGACGTTTTGTAAAATTCTTTATTCACTTTATATATTCACTTTTTTGCTTTTAAATAGAATTTATATTATTATGTTGGATCTATTTATTATTACAATAATTAAAAATATAAAAATTATATGTGGATATGCCTAATTCATGAGATACTGCTACACCGCTTAGTAAATGGAAGAATAAAAAAAGAGTTACCGCTTTTCGTTAGCTTTTCTCCTACATGTCTGTATGTAAAGAAATGTGAATTTTATGTCGAATAAAATTACGTGTAAATATGTAGATAAAACCAAAAAAATATATTTATGAAGTGTTTTATTATTTCAGCTTATAATGGCATAAAACTTTAGTTGGAAATTAACAAT
Organism: Sesamia inferens; assembly: GCA_037179545.1. Lineage (NCBI taxonomy): Eukaryota > Metazoa > Arthropoda > Insecta > Lepidoptera > Noctuidae > Sesamia > Sesamia inferens. Next base: position 22,177,952 of record CM073934.1, on the reverse strand, counting down.
TTAAAAAATTGAAATTAAGTTAAAAGCAGGGAGTTCTCTTTCGTTTCAAAAGGACAATTCTATTTTCATCAAAAAACAATCCAAATCAATGAATCAATTTTTTAATTCTACTTTTCATATCACCATAATGATATTAACAAATTTTTTTTTTATGATATTGCCTTTTTTGCTTTTTAGGATTCCGTAGCCAAATGGCAAAAAACAGAACCCGTATAGATTCGTCATGTCTGTCTGTCTGTCTGTCCGTGCGTATGTCACACCCATTTTTTTTCCGAAACTATAAGAGCTATACTGTTGAAACTTAGTAGGTACCTAGTGTAGTGTAGTGGTATTCTATGGACTGCATTAAGATTTTGATGTAGAAATAAAATAATAATAATAAATATTGGGGGCTCCCCATACTTAGAACTGAAACTCAAACATTTTTTTCATCAAACACTTACGTGTGGGATATCTATGGATAGGTCTTCAAAAATGATAATGTGGTTTCTAAAATATCTTTTTTTCTAAACCGAATGGTTTGCGTGACAGACGCTTCCAAAGTGGACAAAAGTTGGTCCCCCCTCTAACTTCTAAAATAAGAAAATGAAAAATCTAAAAAAACATGATGTACATTGATATAAAACTACCAACGAAAATTGTTTTGAACGAGATCTAGTACTTACGTAAGTAGTTTTTTTTAATACCTCGTAAATCGCTTATTACCGCGTAATCTTTCTTACAAATAAACTCTTTAATTTCATAAATCAATGGTACGGAACCCTTTGTGCGTGAGTCCGACACGCACTTGGCCGGTTTTAATGAAATGATTTGACGGTATTCTAGTATACAGCTGTTTGACTACGTAATATCGATTTACCTCTTATAGGTACCCTTAGTGATTTGTGGTAAAACTGAGATATGAAAATAATTGTTGAGGCTTTTTCATATGTTTTGAACAAGATACGGTATAAATTGCTTAGTGCAAAAGTTGAGTATTTTTTAAAGCTATCCGATGGCATAAATATCAAAATTTCGATTTTTTTTGAGATACCGCTTTTGGGCTTAGTAGGGCAGTATACTGGACACATCTATTGGCCCACCTTGCATTTTCAGTTTCGTTTGGTCCTAGCTAAAATTTTATGGTCGAGCAAAAAGTTTTTATGCAGTTTTGAACCTGGCACATTCATAATTTCATTCAATAGTCTTATTTTTTAATTTCGAACACAGAATTTAAAGAAACAAAAGACAATTTGGAGCCTGTTTGTTGATATCAAACAATCGAATACTATGAAAACTTGATTTTATTGGTTTACTTGCGATTAAATTTTTGAAAAAGAGATTGATATCTATGGTTTTGCAACAAACATTACCTAATCTTAACATTAAGGTGAGGTTCTATCAATAATCTATGGTTACTTCACCTGAAGTCGCCGCCCAAGCTGTGGCACATATTTAGGCTGGACACAGCCAAAGAAATATGAGTGCTCAACTTAATTTAAGTGGATCTGTGGTCCGAAATGTTTATCGGAGGTAGTACCTAGAGACTGGCGGCTTTGTTCGTCGCCAAGGAAGGCCACGATCTCGGGGTCACAACTGAAAGGCAGGATCGATTCATCGTGACGACCAGCTTGAGAAATCGTCACCTTACCTCCATTGAGATACAAAATCAACTTCGCGACTTCCACGGAGTATCTGTGAGCGCTCGAACTGTTCGGAGAAGGTTAAAAGAACGCGATATGGTACCACACAAGTCAGCTAATGGGCCCAAACTAACGCGAGCCCACCGAACAGCGCGCCTTCATTTCGCACGCACTCATTTAAATTGAACACAGCAAGATTGGAGCCGTGTACTCTTTTTTGATGAATCTAAAATTGTGTTACATGGCAATGATGGAAGGAAGAAGGTCTACCGACGTAAGGGAGAGCGTTTCACACAATTCTGCTTTGAAGAGAGGGTTGCTTATGGCGGTGGCTCATGGACTGTCTGGGGCGGTATATCCGCGTGCGGCAAAACTCAACTTGAGGTTGTTACAGGACCACGGCTGCCAACATTAAATGCTGAAAGGTACATTCGTGAGTGCTTAGAACCTCGTGTGATACCATACGCGGACTATCCAGGCCCAAATTTCCTTTTTATGCATGATAATGCAAGATCCCATACGGCCGGCCAGAAGCCCAAACATGAACACCATTGAGCACATGTGGGACGAGCTAAAAAGACGTGTTAGGGCTCGTCAAGTCGTCAGCCAGTTGCTCAGACGATGCAGGAGTTGAAAACTGCGATAGAAGAGGAATGGGAGATGATCCCTCTAAATTTTATAGAGCGGTTGATAAACTCTATGCCTAATCGTATAAGAGCTGTGGTAGATGCCCATGGAGGCAACACACGTTATTAAATTAAACCTTTATTTGATAAAACATGTTTTTTATTCAAAAATCAATTGCCTTTAACAAGGCGCATATCCGACTTGTTAGGCGTAGCTCCATGTCGTATGGTATTCTGAATTCAAATTTAAAATAATACGATCGAAAAAGATGGTAAAATGTAGGTGTCAGGTTTAAAACTGCATCAATAGTTTTTGTTCAATCTAACAATCATATTTCGGCAGGGGCCATCGAAACCTAAACTCTTAAGGTGGGCCAATACCTAGATGTGTCCAGAAATTCAATTATCACTTATGTCGGTCAGTTCCATGACTGCCTTTTTTAAAATATAATATACATTTAAGTAAGTAAATTGTGTTATTTCTACATTTTTAAAATATCGTCGCCATATGGTAAAACGGAACCCTTAGCATTTCATTATAGCCGTTTTCTGTCACGATTTGCTCCGTGGTCACGACTGTCACGATGTGAGGCTATTAATTTATTGGCTGCACTATTGTGGTACATAAATTGGTAAGGTGAGTTTTGTCCACCGCTCCAAAATGGTGTATTGAAATAAAGCTAACCCTAACCGAATAAAAATGGTGCATGTCAATAGGTACCTACAAACGACAGCAGGTCAACCTACCCGAAATTTAATCAACCTTGAGCCTAATGCCTTATAGATAAAGTTAAAATCTATTTAAAAAATTACAGATGTAGCACCTTGATGTGCTGTCGTCTGTATATGTAGGTACCTACATAGTTCTGGTGCGAAATGAGAGTTCAAAATATTACCTACCTACTTATCTGTTTTTTAGAATATCATATTTTGGGAATATACTATGGGAATATCATGACTATAACTCGATTTAATTCCAGTCTCTATATTGTCAGAAAAGAGACTTGTTCCTAAACAGATTTTTGATGTTTTTTTTTTTTTTTTTTTTTTTTTTTTTTTTTTTTTTTTTTTAATTTGGCTCGCACGGTTTGTGCATTTGCCACTACAAGTATAAAGGTAGGGAAACCAAATAAATTCATTGAAATGCGTAGGAACGGATTACGGAATTTTGGAACAAAGGATAATAGGATCAGGTTTGGTGGTAATATAATAAATAAATAATGATATACCAAACATATATATTAAATAGAAATTAAAATTGGGAGTTGGGAAATAAAAAAACTTATACTTTAATATTATTAATAGTTATAAAGGTAGATATTAAATTATAAATATCAAAATTTAAGGAGCTTAACAATGTAGGGATTGATGTAGGAAGAGGGACAGAGAGTTCAATAAGGGAGTTAATGAATGAAGAAGAGTCACGGTTGGGGCATGCAAAAAATATATGATTCAAATCTTCCTCACAACCACAACAACATAAATTATTGTGAATAATCCCAAGTCTAGCAAGGTGAGAGGCTGTGCAAACATGACCCAAGCGCATTCGTATCAAACTGGAGGTTGCAAGCTTGGAAAGTTTTAATTTGGAAAACCATACTTTGAGAGGTATTCTTTGTTGTATACGTTTATAATATTGACCTTTACGACTACTTGAAATATTCCATAAATTTTCCCAGGCATCATACAGATGATCTTTAGGAAGACAGTGAAGGTCAGATACAACATTATTATATGGAAACTTATCACCATCATCTACAGCGTCTTTAGCAAATTTGTCTGCTATCTCATTGCCGCGAATATTGTGATGGCCAGGTATCCACACCAAAAAAACATCAAGATTTTTAAATTTGCAATTTAGTAGGAGCTGTCTGGCCTCTATAACATAGGGATGATTTGAACCTGACCAAGGAAACTTTTGCAGTGCTTGTAAAGCACACTTCGAGTCAGTGAAAATAATAGACTTGCTGAGTTTCGCAAGAAGTACGTATTCTAGGGACTTTAAAATTCCAAAACATTCTCCAGAAAAAACTGATGTTTCAGAAGGTAATTTTATTTTTTGATGAATGTTATATTGTTCATGATATACAGCTACCCCAATCGTGCCTGAAACTGGGTGCTTGGAAGCATCACAGTAAATGTAATGCCTATCAGCCCAGTCTCTTTCGACTATGAAGTTTAAGTTAGAGTTAGCATAACGATCATTCTTTAGCGATATAAAGTTATAGTTTATTTGAGGGGAAAAAATAAGAGCTTCGTAACAGACAGAAAAAATTGGAAGATACTGAGAGCGGTGTGTGGGAGCTTGAAGTGAAGTAAATTTACGGAAACTTATAATAGAGCATGGAAGAGATTTATTTGACCAATAAGACGAACATTCAATTTTTTCTGAAAGATACAAAAGTTTTTGATAAAGTGGGTGGTTGGAAAATTGAAGAGTTCTGAGAATGAATTTATCACATAAGTACTGTCTACGAAGTTTTAAAGGAGGGTCCAAAGATTCCACTTGGAGTGCGTTAATTGGGCTAGACCTCATGGCACCAGTTATAATACGCAAGGCTTTTGATTGAATTGAGTCTAACTTTGTCAGACCTACAGCACTACAAGGTTCTAAGAAATATGTCCCATAGTCTAAGATACTTCTAATAATAGCGTTATACAATAATTTTAACACGAATGGATGGGAACCCCACCAAACTCCAGAAAGACAGCGCATAATATTTAATAAACGTTCACATCTAGCCAATACATAATAACAGTGTGGTAAACCTGTAAGTTTACCGTCTAGAAGGATACCCAAAAATTTTACTTCGCTATTTTCAGGTATTTGTTGATTATCATACACAACTGAATATGGAGGAGGAAAACGCATTCTAGAAAATAAAACAGCGCTACTTTTGTTAACACTAAGACACAAAGAATTATTGTCCAACCATGATTTAAGAAATTTTAGAGCGACGTTTAGAGAGGAACTTAGTTTTTCAACAGAGCGTCCTGATACATAAAGAACTAGATCGTCTGCATACTGTAAAATATTGGCTTTACCAGAAATATGGAATTCTAAATCAGAGGTATATATATTATAAAGAAGTGGGCTCAACACCGAACCCTGAGGCAGTCCTTTCCAGGTTAATCTTGTTTTCATTTCAGATTCACCTATGTCAACTTGTAATTGTCTGCCTGAGAGAAGATTAAGAATGAAATTGCAGAATATGGGAGGTACTTTTAGTTTATAAAGTTTAGTATTCAAAACATTTAAATCAACATTGTCGTATGCAGAAGAAATATCTAGGAAAACAGCAAGCATGGATTCATTATTTGAAAAAGCCAATCTAGCATCTGTAATGAAAATCCCTAGACTGTCCATGGTACTTTTTCCTTTCCTAAATCCATACTGACTCAGAGATAGTAAACCTTTACTTTCTACATACCATTCTAAACGGTTTTTAACTAAATGTTCAGCTAGTTTTGAAAACACAGTGGCAAGGGCTATCGGTCTGTAAGAGTTAGGATCTAACGGTGGTTTATTTGGTTTTAGAATGGGGATGACTTCGTATATTTTCCATGAGGAAGGGATTATACCAGAACTTATTGTGGAGTTGATTATGTTTAAAAAGTAAATTAGACTTGAGTCGCTTAAATTTGCAAGGAATGAGTAAGGAATACCATCATGACCTGGAGCAGAATCTTTTACGTAGGATAAAATACCTTTCAATTCTTTAAGGGTAAAAGGACTGTCAAGGCCCGTTACATCCTCTACAGGAGATTGGAAAGGGAGATGAGATGAAATGATGGACATTTGTGGAACAAAAGGAGGAGCTATCTTGTCTAAAAATTTATCTGCAACGGATTCATCCAGATAGTGAGGTATTGTTTCCTTAAATGCTGATCTGAATCGTCGTATATTTTGCCATATTAATGACGGAGAAACGTCAGGCGATAGCGAAGTGCAGAAACGACGCCAACCATCCCATTTCTTCCTTTTAAATAATTTACGAGTATTGTTCATAATTAATGTGAGGTTATTAAAATTTTCTAATGTTGTACACTGTTTATATTTTACTTCAGCCTCTTTTCGTTGGCGCACTGCTAAAGAACATTCATTGTCCCACCATGGGGGCGACGGAATGTTATTATTACATCGTTTAGTTGGGAATGTTTCATTAGCAGCGTCCAACAAGAGTGATGCAAAAGAATCAGCCAGAATTGTCGATGAACTTAATGCATTTTCAGGAAGGTTGGATAGTCTCTGCTCAACTCGCTCACTAAACGTTCTCCATCTGTCATTGTCAATACTGTCATTAGAAGTTTTAATTTTGTATGCTAATCTTGGTCGGCGTCTGGATAGAGATTTGATAAATTTTGTCATAGTTATTATTACGGGATAATGATCGCTATCAAAAGTCGAAGGCAGGGTATTCCAGGTCACTGTAGGCGCAAGACTAGGACTGGCTATCGTGAGGTCTGGGGCACTGATCCCTTCATTAGGTTTAGTGAGACGTGTTGCAAGACCTGTATTCAAGATACAGAGGTTATTAGAATCCAAAATGTCTAATATCCTTGACCCGTAATAACTAGAGTTGGAGCTACCCCAAGCCTGGTGCTGAGCGTTGAAGTCACCCATAATTAAAAATGGTTTAGGTAATTTTGCTACTATGGTTTCTATTTCGTTGTATAATGATGATGAAGGGTGGGGAACATAAACAGATACAAAACATATTTTATTGATAGATACAGCTATTATAGAAAAATCAACACTATGATTTGCAATGGGAATGTGGTGAAAAGGTATTGTGTCATGAATTAACAGAGCAACACCAGCATAGCCATCTGTTCTATCTTCTCTTAAACATAAATATTGGGAGACTTTAAAGTTATAACCTGGCTTCAACCAGGTTTCTTGCAATGCGACAACAACAGGTTTATACACATTAATAAGATGTAGTAAATCGCTTTTTTTAGAGTTAACACTGCGACAATTCCACTGAAGGATTGTTGACAGCTGATCCATTATTGATATTATTAAAAAGTTGACTAATACTTTGTATAGCAGCGTTGGACGGTTCAGACATATTCTTTGTTAGCAAATTAATTAAAATGATAATTAAATCTCTAGTTGACTTATTATTTATGGAATTATTACTGTCAATATTTGTGCCAATGGATGGTAAAGGAATATCATAATCTTTTGTTAGGGCAGAATGAGTATATTTGTCATATCCTGTACTATGTTTAGGAGAATTATTGGGTTTATTAAAAAATACAGTTTTTTTATATGAACTTGTTTGTTTGTTTCTAGTACCTTTGGAGGAGGATTCAAATGTTTGCCTTAAAGGTGGTGAAGGAACTGCAACAGAAGTTAAAACTTCTGAATATGCTTTGTTAACAGGAGGATGCAACTTAACTGCTTCTGCATATGAAATGCAATTGTTAGCCATAGTTTCCTTAATGGCTTTTTGGCGACTAAACTCTGGGCATTTCCTATTTGTGGCAAAGTGGGATCCGGAACAAAGAAAGCATACAGCCTCATCCTCATCTACATTGCAACTGTCCCCAGTATGGTTATTACCGCATTTAAAACACCGTGGAGCTGAGCGGCACTGTGATTTGATGTGTCCATATCGACAGCAGTTGAAACACTGGACTGTTGGGAAGATATAAAGCTCAACAGGAAGAGAGTTGTAACATAAGAATATTCTTTTGGGTAACACCTGGCCGTCAAATGTTATTACAACAGTTTCAACAGGAATGTAGTTTGGTTTACCATCCACAATATGTTTTCTATTGATGCGTCGTACTTTTAAAATTTTTCCACATCCAATAGGCACAGATATGTTATTCAGTATATCCTCCTCAGACCAATCCTTAGGGACTCCTCTAACCACACCCATCCGGGTGACTGATGAGGAGGGTATAAAGGCCTTATAGTTGTATTGTTCCAATGTTTTATTTTCTAGAAAAGAATTTGCATCTGTGAAATTGGTAAATGAGATTAAAACCCTGTTTCTGCCTATTTTTTTCAGACTACCATTTACTATATTTTTTATGCAATTCTTTTTTAGAAAATGACCAAAAGAGACTGGGTGAATAAAAACATTATCATTTGGACTTGTTTGTATCTTTTGGATGTGGATTGTGTAAGGAGCTGCATCATTCGCCTCATATAGTTTTCTACCTACCAATGTGCTTGGGTCAGATGATTGTTTATGAGTATTGGGTTGTTGGGATGATAGTGGTTGTGAAGTGCTAGTTGATATAGGGGGTATAAATTCAGATTGAGCATTCTTAGAAGGACATTGACAGTCATTTTCACATATTGTTTCAGAAGATTTATGGCGCCTGCGTTTTTTATTACAGTGCCTGCATATTTTGCGAGAGGAGATACGTTTTCTCTTATTGTTGCTTTTGCTCTCGGAAGCATCTGTATCTAGAAGGGAACCCTCTGTATCCATTTCTGAATGTGGAACCGTGACTACAAGCGAAACCTCCGGAGGCGAACCTCCACCAGGGTCGTCTGGGTCGTCGTCCATCACGAAGAGTAAAAGAAAAAAAAACTTACCTAAATCAGCAAATATATAAAATTACTATATTAAATATGTAAAATTAAACTTATTTATATATACAACCACCTAAATGATACTATTATTTACACTAAAAAGTTAAAGAAGCAGAAAAAACTCGCCCGCCACGTTCAAGGTTTCCCGCGCTTTTTCATTTTTGATGTTGGTTATGTAAAATAAGGGGTGTCTCAGCAAGAGTGCACTTTTTAAAATAGGAATATCTTTTTTTTTCACGCAAGTGGCAACTCTGAAAAAACAGCTGTTATCTTTGTTTATTCCGTTTATTTACAATAGATACTCAAAATAATGACTTGGCTTAAAGGTCCAGTAACCGAGCCAGATATAAATAAAAAAAAAAAAATAAAAAAAATAGAGCGCATTTTAAAGAACAACGCGTTATAATTGTGTAAACTCATTACAAAAATGGGGAAAGTTACGCTGAAACCGCTTATAGGTACGCGGATTTCTTGTGGCCTCAACTAGACGGCATGAATCTGGACAACACGTGGTTCCAGCAGGACCGTGCAACCTTCCTCATCGCGCTTTTGAAACGATCGTATTGCAGCAACGATTTCCAGAAAACATTACCTATCTCACGAAATTGTGATGTCAACTGGCCACCAAGATCGTGCGATTAAACCGTGTGATTTTTTTCTTTTGGAGTTTTGTGTAATTACGGGCTTATGCGAATAAACCCGAAACCGTTCCTGAGCTCAAATCGGAAATCCAACGCGTCACCGGTTAGATACAGCCACATTTCATTGCAAAAGTCATGGAAAATTTCATGAAAAGAGCGATGGCCTGTCTTTGGAGCCGTGGGGGTAATTTGCCGGATATTTTATTCCATACTATATCGGGACATGTCTTCTTTACAATACAATAAAAAAATTGGAACCCTGTCATAAGCTACTTCTTTTTATTTTAAAATTAAAAAGTGCACTTTTACTGAGACACCCTTTAGCAGAAGATAATCCAACAACACAACACATTGGTCGCCGAATTAACGCCTGCACTAAATTCCACTAGGACCTATTATTATATATTGTCGGGGATAAGGTGAATATTTATGCTAATTTCGGAACCTGACCATAGTTTAAGTAAAGGTGAAAAGTTGTGGTTGTAGCCGCTTAGAGTCCGGCCTCTGTCAACCCCACGATGGAGGAAGTCCATGAGGATTTCCACCGTGAAACCAAAAAAGGGCCTATTAGATATAGCCCCAATTTTTCTTTTTTATCTTATTATTCTGTTCTGGGGAACCGGTAGAACTGTATCCACCTTAAGGATATGACATAAACACATGACCTGATGTTGTGGCCAGTTTTTTGCCACAATGCGGAATAAATTATTAGATTGGTTAAACTTATTTACTTAACTACAACCCTTGTATGTTATAGTTAAGTAAATAAGTTGTCCATGGTTAGGTAACGAAGGCACTCGGTGCCTGTACCTCCGCACACATCCCGGCATAGATGGGGTCACTGTCCCAGGGCCCTCGCTCGGGTAGCGGCAGCGCGCGGCGTCGCAGCTCTGCTACGAGTTCGCTCACGTCCATGATGGGGATGGGGTCGAGCCCGCGCGCCAGCCCCGCCAGGTACTCCACGTAGTGTGTCCTGCAAGTACAGCCGTGGTCAACACACCTCGATGAGGCTCCGCTTGTAGAGGCCCTCTAGCGTGCCGTAGGGCCGAGGCGGCAGCCGGATCGCGGCGCGTTTCACCAGCGTCTCGAGGTCGTCCACCGCCAGGATCGGAAGCGGGTCGATGTTGCAACGACGAACCAACCGACTCAGGTATTCCAGGTAATGATTCCTGCAAGCACATGCCTCACTCACCGCCTCGCTCGCCTCGACCGATATAAACTTTGAAATCACCTTAGCTTAACTTATAATGGTATATCAGGTGTATTAACATCTTCATCATTCGAAGAAAGTCGTCCACTGTTTGACATAGGCCTCCTATCATCACAAGTTTCTGCAACTATGGCTTATTATAACGTCAATGTTCAAGTTTTGGTTACGATTAGCAAGTTTGAAATGTAGTAATAGTAGATAGCTTTAGGTACCTACGTGTCTACGTAGTTAATTCATTATCACGAAGAAACGCCTACACAATTTACATAGGTACTGTTCCTACATTTTGTCAAGCTATGAGGAATAACCGAAGCAATATACATATACTTAAGCTCATTTTATATTTGCGATATCCCGGTTGGTTTATCAATATCAAATCATGTGTATTTCCTCCACTATACTAATAATAATAAATAAAATAAATATATACGAACAAATCACACAGATTAAGCTAGCCCCAAAGTAAGTTCGAGACTTGTGTTATGGGATGCTAGCTCAACGATACTATATTTTATAATAGATACATATATAGATAAACATCCAAGACCCAGGCCAATCAGAAAAAGATCATTTTCCATCACGACCTGGCCGGGGATCGAACCCGGGGCCTCCACGTCGCAGGCAGGCGTGTTGACCGCTGCGCCACGGAGACCGCAAATACAAATATAATAAATACTACTACTACACTATATATCTATATAAAGCGAGGACAGCTAATACTGGAAATGTACCTATTGCTAAAATGCTTATCAAGCACACACTACCTACCTACACCTCGGTATACATCTCGAACTTTGTATGTATAAGTCAGTGTGGTGTCCACATGTACAGACAGCACGTCAAGCTACTAAATGTCTAAAATATGAACTTCATAGCTAAAGCATAAGGCTCAAGATTGATTGGGAATATTTAACAGTTTAGGCTAGCTTGACCTGCTGTCGTCCATACCTAAGTATCTACCACATCGCTGTTTGTCAACAATTATTAATTTCGATTGTGTGTAACTCGGATTTATTAAATTAATTTATTTTAATGAGACATTTATCAGTCTACTATCAAGGCTTTCTGTAAATCTTATATACAGCGATATACAAAGAGGGTAGGCGCTAGGTACCAACGAGAATGTGTACCTATGCGTTCGAACACCTACTGAGTTACCTGCAAAATATTTAATTGATAGCCAAATTCTGCAACGTTGCTTTGTAAACCCGTTACCCGTACCCATAGTCCGTCGAACTTATTACCCTTGCTAGCTATAGGTACGGATACGTACAAAGCGGTCTACCTAATCCCAGATACCTTATACTCACTTGCAGAGCCCTGCGTAATTATTGGGTGCCTCATTGGCACACGTGCCATCTACGAGCCCTGCCGGTGTTTCTCGTTGTAACTGAACGGGACACCGCCCGGTGCTGCCTTCCGCTGCGTTTGTTTCAAATGTGACATTATTCATCTAAAAATAAAAATGTGAGTATTATATAAAGTCTTAATAAAACATCGTTTTATGGTTATTGATGGGAGTCTACACCTACAAACAAATGAATATATAAAGTAGGTAAAATACATGAATATAAGTAATTGATTGCACTTCGATTTAAATTTTAAAATACTTATTTAAAAACCGGGCAAAGGTGACTGCGAATTCGAACTCTCACATGAATTGTTCTAGATGGTACAAGGGACTAGATTCAATTTCATTAAATTAATTTATAATTATTAGTTTATTATATTATATTTATTTAGCTAGAGGAGACGGAGCGAGTACGTTCTACCTTTATTTCCAAAAGTATTAATTATATTATCTTTGTTAGTTCTTCATGTTCAGAGTAAGCAGTATTTAACCTCACCTACTTTATGGTAGGTACTTACAATACTTACCTGAAGTAAAGTTTGCAACTCATGTGGTTCTTTGTCCCTTAAATAAAACAGACAATTTCGGGGATGATGCGAATGCAGTCCTAACTTTGCGCAATAATCACTCAGGCCACACCGTGCGCCCATTGTGAATGGTTTTCCGCAGCCATAGCAGAACTCGTATTTGCATTGAGTACATGTGAAATGCATGCAGCCTCCCCTGAAATTTATTACAATTTCAAACATAAACAATGAAGTATCGGAAAAAGGTAGGCAGATTTTGAAAACTATGTTAGGGTCGAATCTCAGTCTAGCCGAATACAGTTGTATAGTACGAATACTTTACATGAAGCATTACCTATCTTAACTTCAAAACCCAAGAAATTAGTAACACGTTACCCCTTGGTGAGACTGCTTATAATTTTTTTTGGGTCCTGACTTCACGTGTTAAAGATCTACGAATGTCTACCTAGACCAACAGCTAACCTGCTTGGCGTGGTATGAAGGGGTCTAGATAATGGAAGTATAGTGTATCTATAAAGTCGTGAAATTGAATATTTCTGGAACTAAAAATGTTAAAAGTACGGTAACACTAAATTATAGTACATCGAATCTATTGCATTTATTATTGTTTTTCAAATCTACATGGATAAAACACCGAAGAGGTGTATTCAAAATGAGCAAAACAAATAAAAGTGGAGCTCGCGAAAAAATTTTTAAAGTAGGTATATCGGCGATGTTTGCTAGAACACGAAGCTGGACAAATTTTTATCAAATATGGATGATATTTATCCTTGAACAGTAGCTAAAACAGGTAGTGTAATCATGTTACTGTTTGTTTTTATCTACTAGAAGTTTCAAATTTACTAAGTAAACGATTTTAAAACTAAAATGAGGATTTATAGGTTAGATTGCAAATATAAGAAGACCATATTGTAGTGCGACTAGCACAGTTTTTATACTTTAGGTGATTTAATTTACCGCTGATTTTAAAAATGAATTACATTTTGTTGGGAATTAAAATTAGTGCTATCCATCTTTTGATAGAAATTACATATTATTATTTTTAATCTTTCAGGAAAATGTGAGAGTTGATCCTTTATCAAGGTACAGAGTGGTGCTTATAGTCATATTGACTATAAATTAAACATCGTGTACCTCAATACATTCTCAGTCTACCCATAAAATCATATAAATATGTCCATTAGTTTAGTCAGAGGAAATTATTTTTCATTTTTCACATATTCTACATGATGTACATGTTGATAAGGAAGTCGATACAGGATCGCGCTGCGGCGGATCTGAGGTCAGTGAACCATTATTTTTAAAGGATTTTCTATTCCGTTTGCAATTTTATGCGATTTAGTTTGTTTGAAATTTTATTATTTTTTATTTTTGATGCTAGGTTTTTTTCTATGGTTTAGGATTATTCCTATGAACCAGCATTGTTCATGTTTTCATTTATTGTCGTATTGTCAGCACCACTCTATATATATGAGTTAGTTATTCGCTTAAGTGAAGATACCAGGCTGTTGACAGCAGTAGCGGAGACGTTGTTAGTGACGCAGCTGACAATGAAAATACTTTTTAACGAAGTTATTTGGAATCAGATGATGAAAGTAATTATTATGTTTTGGAATACTTTTCATTGGTAAAACACATTAAAACATATGATAATAAATATGTATGATTTGTTTTGTTTTACTCTATGTATTTAAACGCCAGAGACCATAGATTTGTGTTTTCATTAAAACCAGTTTTGTTTCTAGTACAAAATAACGTGCTAGTATCAAAATGATTTCAGTCACACTAACAGGATTGCTATATGCACGACTGCAGCGCCCTCATTCATTTTCACGACTTTATAGACACACTATAAGTATCGCACAATTACTATTAAGTAAAATTTTAAGAACCAAAAATATAATAATTGTTATTAATTCATCAGTACCTGGAGAGGGAGTATTTAAAATGACACCTAGGGCACTCGAGTCCATTGTCTCGTAAATGTTGCTGTATTGCAGTGACCGACCGTTCAGGATCGTTGTCCTCTAGCCACGCAGTATATTGTTCACAAGTCAATCCTTCGTGATTAGTGCTCCACTGTAAAATATGTGAATATAGTGACTGTAGTTTACATACTTAGGTGGTTCTAAACTCGATTAAACAGATTTTAATGAAGATTACCTGTTTCCTACATGAAGCACAACTTATAGAACGACATTCCGGGCAACGTATTTTCTTTTGTTTCGGATGCACAAAAAATCCCGAAGAACATTCCATGCACCACCTGAAGTTTGGATCTCGAGCTAAGGTTCGGTCTCGTAACTGTCAACAATTATTATTTAAAATTATCATCGTGTCCGGAATAGAGAATGAAGACAGAATTCTTTGGTAAAAGGAGAGGGACACCTCTGCCCTGGATTGATACAATACAGGCTAGTTAGATTAGATTAGACCATGTCCGGGTGGACAATATTTATTATATTTTTTATAGTAACACTAACAACTTCTAACTTCAACCTTTTGTCCGTCTGTAGTCTAAAAACGAAACACATAAAACCCATTACAATTACTTACAGAACCTATACATGCAATAAATTGAACTGTGGTCATCAATTAGAAGAACCCGTCTTTACCTTCTGCGATTATTGTTGTTTAGTTCACTGCATGTGCGATGAAATGGCATTAAGACTAAAATATATATAATGTTTAACTAGCTAACACATAAAATACTAAATTGTAAAATGCACTTCCATTACCTTTCTTTGAAACAACTCGTGCACATCTATGTCTAGCAGAGTTTTTAAAAGTATGTCCAAATGTGCAAAATATTCAAGCCAGGCATCTTCAGGTAGAGTTTCCAATTCTGGAAGTTTACAATAGGGACATACGCAGTCAGCGATACTTCTCTCCGTTATTTGTACAGTGAAATAATGCTGTGCGCATTCCCGACAGCATCGATGAGTGCAACGTAACATGGACACCATCTGTAAAATAAACTGTTATGTTATCTACTGATTGCGATGTGCAATCACAGTAGGGTAGGTAGTAAGCTAGTTTTAAGTTAACGACTGCTGCGTCAGTCCAACATATGAGCTTGTACGTATCGGTTTGTTATTTATCCGTCCACCTCCCCCCAGTTATAACATAAACAAAGGCGCATTTTATGTAACTGAACTTCGATGAAGATTGGAATGTTATTTTACTTTCTTACCTCATGCTCCGGTAGCCGAGATGCACAGAGTTCGCAGTCTTGATATAAATAAGCTAGAGCAGATGAGAGGTCAATACATTCAAGGGCAGCTAGCAGAGCAGCTGGCGGATCTGCGCCTTGCTTTATCAACTCCACCGCGAGCTGCGCTTGCTCCCATGTCTCTGTTGCACCTTCTGCGAGTAGCATTCGGGCTTGCCTCTGAAAGGAGTTATTGTTTTTTTTACCTTTATCATCATGCAACAATGTATCATATCTTTATGATACTAGCAAGTATGTATTATGTATCTGAACTTACCTCTGGTGAACCTTCTGGAAGTCGGACTTTAGCCAAATCTATGATATTACCAGACACCCTGCGGACAGTAATTGGTGGAGGTGGGGAGGGCGGTGATCTTATTGGTTCTTCAGTTGGTTTAATGATTATTAACTGTGAGTCGTCCGAATCACTATCGGTCCATTCGTCTTCTGTACGACAGGTTTCGCGGAAAAATGGCTTCTTTTCTTTCGATGGCGTAGTAGTTTTAGGAGGTGAGAGCTGTTTTTCCTCTTTTTGTTTTAAAGGCGGGAGAGGAGCTGGTTTTTTCTTACTCAATGTTGATGTAGTTGGTTTTACCTCGGGCATCTCAGATTTTGTAGAGGTAGATTGGGAAGGAATTGACTTGTTATTGAAAAGTCTAGTTTGTAATTGCTTTACATGACCACTTCGAATGTTGCCAAAGTGAGATTTAGGAGGAGCAGGAGCTGGATATTGTTTAAGTGATGTTCGACGTACTGGGACCTTTGAAACGATTAGTTTTGGGGAATTATCGTTCTTTGGCTTATTGTTAGGTACGATTCTTATCAGTTTAGGTATGTTAGACTTATTAACTATAGAGTTTTTAATACTGTTGGTATCACTTGGCGTATCAACTGACGACTGACTAGGTGTGATTTTTTTATCATTGTTGGCACTATCTACTTGTTCTGGATCTGGAGGGTTCTCTTCTACAGAGGTTACATTGCTTCTGATGTTTTCTTCAATCTTTAATAATTCAAGTGGAGTGTTTTGACTATCAGCAGGAAGCGGTGGTTGTATTTCTTTAACAAGTAATATTTGATTAGAATCATTATCAGAATAATTATTTTCATCGGGTTCTTCTTGATCTAAATCTGGTTCTGTATTCATATTTATTGTAACAGATTCAGGTATGACCTCTTCTTGTGATTCAGTATTCTTAACATCAACAGAATTATCATCCTGTATTTGCTTTACGGTTTCTAGTATAGCATTGAAAACTGGTTGTATATTTTCAGAAATCACTAATTTAGTGGAAGCCATAGGTTTCACTGTAGTTAAAATAATCATCTCTTTTGCAAATAATTCAACATTTTTAGAGGTAAAACTGTCTTCTGTCGTAGTTTTTACTGTTTTTTCATTATCAGTAACTCTTATTGGATCGATATTGACACCATTTTGAGTATTACTAAGTTCTTCATAAATTTCTTCGAAACTGTTAACGCTTCTAAACACGTTATTATTCACATCTTCTTTTTTTGAAGGCCTTAAAACATCGTGTGTTTGTGGTTCATTTACTTCTATTGTAAAAGTATGTTCTTCTTGTAATGTACGTGCTATAGAATCAAGCATTTCAATGTTTGCGTGCTTGAAATCTTCTAACTGATTTTCTACATGGTCTAAAGCTTCTTCAAAATTATCATTTTCCTCAGAACTTGTTATATCTTTTAGCGCCTGGCGTTTTTCTGATGGATCCTCATCTTCGGAACTCGTAACTTCCTTTTCATCTGATGTTAGGTTTTCCGTTCTTTCTTCAGTGTCGCTATAACTTGATTCTTGTTCATCATTTGTTTCATCACTACTTGATTCAGTTTCACTTTGTGATACAGTTCTGCCATCAATGGAATTTATGTCAGAATTAATTTCTTCTTTCATCTGCTGAATAAGTCTTTGTGTGTTATCCACAATATCTGTTAGATTATTAGATTTTTCTTCTAATTGTGTGTGATTTCCGGAGTCTGAAATATTTTTTTCAGATTTATTCACTTTTTTAGGATGATGGTTACTATTACTTTCTGATATATTACTATTATGACTATTTTTGGTTTCTAAATTTAAAACGGGCCTGTCAGTTTGGCTGTTTATTGGTGGACCAAGTTCATTATCTGAATTTACTAAATTGTTATTTGCTTGTTCATTTTTAAGAGGTAGATTATTTATTTGCTGAACTTCAGGTAATTGTTCAACTTTAAAGGTTTGATGATTTTCATTTAGGTTTGGGGATTCTGGCTTCTTATTATTAGATCTGTTCGTTTTTATAATTTGCTCCTTTATATCATTCTGCAGGCTATTATTTCCATTTGACATTTCAGTGTTGGTATTAATTTCGTTAATGTTAGGTAATGGACTTGACCTTGTTAAGGCATTGTAGGCATCTATAAAATCATTTTCAGATTGAATTAAATCAATCGGTTGTGTCTTTGCACTAACATTAAGATTCACTTCTGGTTCAAATGAAGTATTTCCAGATAGCAGTCCTTGTAACAGCAAGTTTTCATCAATTGAAGGTACTCCGGCTTCTTGGAGCAGCATTTTTAATTTTTTTGCAACATCACCAGTTTTCTCAACAATATTTAGGTTGGTTAATTTATTTTCTGGAACGATTGCTTCTCTTTCATAATCATTCAAATTTATGTTTAGTGGTAAATACATCCAGTCGTCGTCTTGAAATCTAGGCGGTGTCGGTGCTTCAAACTCATCTGAACTATCTTCTGCTGAAATGTAAAGTGAAGGTTATGACGTGGTACGATGATGATGTGATCTTGTAATGCAACGATATTTTTATTGGTTTGTTGTTCGTTTGAGATTACCGCGCATGCGGTGAGAGTGGCGGGATGAGGAGCGAGGAGGAGCTGCGTCGTCATCTGCACCCACAGGGGAGCCCCAAACATGCCCGCGTAGCCTTCCTTCTTCACCGACGCCCATAACCTCCGCCTGAAAATAAATTATGCGTTTGTACTTGAACACGTTGGTGGTTAAAGCACAATTGTTTTTTAGCCCAATATCTGCCCCCTAATCGACGAACACATTTTTGTCAAATGATTGCTACTAGTTGGGATCATTTCGACCGAACGGACCAATGGGCGGTCCGAACGATCCCAACTAGTAGCAATCATTTGACAAAAATGTGTTCGCCGATTAGGGCGCTGGTCAGTAAGCAAAAAGCAAAAGATTATACCGAAAATTTAACAAACAGACCTTGGGATCTAGGGACAATGACGATAATGAGTGGAAATTACTATTGAATACAGAATGTTTTCATTAAAACTGAAAATACATATAAACAGTGGCGTAGCTTGGGGGGGGCAGGGGGGGCCATGGCCCCGGGCGGCACATGAAAGGGGGCGGCGGATAAGGAAAAAAACATTGCATGACCAAGAAAAAAAAGTTATTCCAAATCACATCGAATCCAGACTGTAAAAAACAGCTTATGAAGTCCGGCTCTCTGGGACTATTAAAATATATTATTGACTCCAAACTTGAAAGATGGCTTGCCAAACATTGTAATTATATTCAGAATTTTTCTGTCTGCCGTCAGCAATGCCAGTTGTGAGAGAAGCTTTTCTAAACATTGTATAATGAAAAATTTGAATTTATTGACTCTAATGCACTCATTAGTCAAAATTATTTTACGACCAAAGATAACTATTATCTTTGTAATTTTTTAAAAAGACAGGTAGCAGAATCGCTATCATACTATATATATAAGTCAGCCAAGTGTTTGGCTAACTATGCTGCTTCTATTGAGCAGTTAAGTAATACACTTAGTGGTAATGAGCAGAGCTTGGAATTTGTTCCAAGTTATTTAAATTACAATTTGAGACAATAGAGTCAACCTCTAGCACTATTTTGAATAATGAATTAGACATGTACCCATTATCAAGGGACATTGAGACAATAGAGTTGAACTCTAGCAGAGATGTGAACCTAGAAACATTAATATCACACCCAATAAATTTTAATTTTCAAAATATAATCAATAATAATAACCTTAAAATTGTTCATCAAAATATACAGGGTGTGATAAATAAACAATTAGAATTGGAGTTGTTCATGAACTGTAGTTATATTGATATTGTTTGTCTTACTGAACATTGGTTAAAAGCCCATCAGTTCATGTTCAGCTTTAATAACCATCAGATTGGTAGCTCATTCAGCAGAGTGAATATGATAAGGGGTGGCTCCCTAATAATTGTTCGCAACAATATCAAATTTAAAGAACGGGCTGATATTGTAAGCCTCTCTGTTGAGCGAGTTATTGAAATTGCTTGCATCGAGCTCGAGCGGTTCATTGTAATAAGTGTCTACAGGCCCCCATGTGCTTCCTATGATATTTTTGGAAAATATATGGAGGAAGTTTTATTAAAGACTTGTCACAGTAACAAAACAGTTGTTGTCTGTGGAGACTTCAACATTAATATTCTAGAGAAATCAGCTACAGTGAATGAATTTATCTCATTATTCAAGTCCTATAATTTGTACGCAAGATTCTTTGAGCCGACTAGAATAACTGCCACAAGTGCCACCTGTTTAGACAACATCTTTACTAACCTAAGACCTTCTGACCATTTAATTATAAATGAGTTAGACTCTGATCACTGTGGCCAGTTAGTTACTTTTCCTCAGAAGAGTGAAGTCAGAGCTCAAAGAAAACTTGTGAGTTTTGTTCCTGTAAATGAAAATCGTTTAGGACAATTTAAAAATAATTTAATTGAAAAGCTACCGGGCTTGCCTCATCACACCAACCCGGATCATGCATATAGTATACTATTTAACTTGATTAATTGTGAATTTATGAAAGTTTTCACAAAAAAAACATTGCCTGTTAGCGACCGCATTATATTTAGTGACTGGGCAACCCCAGGTATTTATAAAAGCAGGGAAAAAATGTATGAATTGTATCAGGAAAAAACATATAACCATGATGTAGCTTTTCAAGAATTCGTTAAAAAGTATTCAAAAACTTTTAAGAGAGCCTGTTCCTCAGCAAAAGCCATACACATTAAAAATAAAATAAAATCTTCTAGAAATAAAATCAAAACAACTTGGCAAATTATAAATTCTGAAACTGGAAGAACCAAAGTACAAAATCGCGATTTCCATCTTAAAATTAACGATGAAGATATAAAGGCGGACTTGGAGGTAGCAACTGAGTTTGAGAATTTTTTTACTAGTATTCCAATAATAACAACAAAAACTTTGTCTTCTTCCTCCACTTCTGCCTACGCCATACTAAAAGAATGTGTTCCGGAATGTGACAAGCACTTTGAATTTGCGTTTGCGACTGCTAAAGACATTATAGAATCTTTTAAGGATCTTGATGTAAAAAAAACTGCCGATCATTGGGGTTTGTCAGTATATACTGTAGCTTCAATAATAGATGTTATCGCACCTTTCTTAGCAATTGTTTTTAATTCTTGTGTCACATCTGGTATATTTCCTGATTTGATGAAACTTAGCAAAGTAATTCCACTGTTCAAATCTGGTAGTACAACTGATCCCACGAATTTTCGGCCAATTTCTATATTACCAACTTTGAGCAAAATTTTTGAAAAATTAATTTTGAAACAGTTGTTGAGACATTTCAACTTATATAATTTATTGCACGTGAAACAATTTGGTTTTACAAAGGGTCGTTCAACTACCGATGCGGGCGTGGCGTTGCTAAAGAACATATTTGGGGCCTGGGAGGAATCGCAAGATGCTCTTGGTATTTTTTGTGATTTGTCCAAGGCCTTTGATTGCGTACATCATGATACTCTTATTAGGAAACTGTACCATTATGGTTTAAGGGACAGAGCTCTCGACCTTCTGACTTCTTATCTGAATAATCGAATTCAGAGGGTTGATGTTAATGGCAACAAATCTGCAGGATCTGAGGTCACCATGGGCGTTCCGCAGGGCTCAATTCTAGGTCCTTTCTTGTTTTTAATTTATATTAATGACTTACCTCATCACGTGAGGGATAATCACAACATAGTATTGTTCGCGGATGACACTTCTCTTATTTTTAAAGTCAAGCGTCAGCTAGCAAATTTTGACGAAGTTAACAATGCACTTTCGAAAGTTGTCCATTGGTTTAATGTAAATAACCTTCTTTTGAATGAAAAAAAAACTAAATTCATTAAATTTTCTACGCCAAATGTCAGGCAGTTAAGTACCAATGTTCAACTGAATGGAGTAGAGTTGATCCCTGTCGAGTCGACAGTTTTTCTTGGATTGACTATTGACTCCAAGTTACAATGGGGTCCTCACATTGAGAAGCTGTCGGGTAGACTCAGTTCTGCCGCTTATGCTGTTAAGAAAATTAGACAGATAACTGATGTGAATACAGCCAGAATTGTTTATTTTAGTTATTTTCATAGTCTTATGACTTATGGGATTCTTCTCTGGGGAACTTGTGCGGACATCAATACCATCTTTGTTTTACAGAAAAGGGCTGTTCGAGCCATCTACAACCTTGGTCCTAGAGATTCTCTTAGAGAAAAATTCAGAGAGGTGAACATTCTGACTGTAGCTTCGCAATATATATTTGAAAATCTTATGTATGTACATAAAAATATATCTAATTTTAAGAAAATAAGCGATGTTCATAATATAAATACCAGGAACAAACACAATCTTGCTGTACATCACACTCGTCTCCACAGAGTAGGTAACTCGTTCATGGGTCAATGTATACACTTTTACAACAAGCTTCCCATGGACATTCGAAACTTACCCATTAAACGATATAAAACCTATATAAAGGCCAAACTTTGCAAAATGGGGTATTATAAAATCTCAGATTATTTAGAGGATAGAGAGGCTTGGGACTGAGCTGCTCGCTCTGTTAAGCATTGTTATTAAGCAATATGCGTAATTATAACGTAAATTATTGTAAACATTTTCATTTTTAATGTCTGGACTTTAAAAAAGACGATGATCCCTGAGTTTGTTTCGGCTATTTCTTCTCAGAGGTAGTCAGTTAGGAAATGCCGGCTTCATCTAGTTTAAAAAAAAGAAGAAAAAAAAAACATATGACGTGTAAAAGTGATCGGTGATCCTACTTGCTTAATAAACGATTTCATTTCATTTCATTTCATTTCATTTCATTTCATTTCAAACTAAAGCTGATAAAAAATTACCTTAGGTCGACTATGTCTACGTTGAGGCTAACAAATCTAGCTATACTGGCAATTTTATATGAGATACAATTTGATATTGACGATTGTGTAAAAGATTTTGCTTTGAAAAAAGCACGCAGAGTACATTTTTAATCTATTTTTTTTAAAGTAATAGTAACAAAAATATTTAAGGAGGTTACTTACCCCTCTAAATCTAGTGCCACAGATAATCTTTCGTGATTTCTCTTGTTACATACCGAAATAAAAAAAGTGGTTTGAAAATAGTTAAAGCCATATCTAAGCTACTTTTGAAACAGTGTATTTATTATATTCAGCAAGTTCGAAATTCAAAATTAGCTAAAAACCACAACTTTAAGCAGAAATTAAATCTGTAACTAGCTGCAAATATCAAATGAATTCAAACAAATCATTTAAAAAAATAGCTTCGATACATCTTATACATTTTTCAAACCACTTTTTTAATTTCGGTCTATAACAAGAGTAATCAAGAAAAAAATATGGTGGCGCTGGTTAGCTAGGGTACAACCCTTAATAATATTAAGCACAAATTTTATTCCTTCTAAGTTCAATAAGCACTATGTATAATTTAGGATATTATTTACACTCAATTGACAGATAAATACCTACTTTAATACTTGTTATTAAAGCTGAGCCATTTAAGAAAATCAAACTTTCTGTGGGTTTCTTGCGCAATTGCTTCTCTTAGATGTAGAGGGTTTTTCATTAAGAGCATTAGAACATTGAAATGAAATAAAACAATCTGTTTAAGTGATATTACCAAAATTTTTATTACATTTTAAAGAATATTCAATGACATTATGTGTGGAAAATAAAATCAGCCAAATGGCCACCGCGACTCCGCTGTAGAAGGTTCTGGTGGACCAATTTTGAAGGATGTCTTCGCATAAATGGGGCTCAATTTCACGAAGAACGCGAGTTATGTTGGCCTTTAGGGCAGCAATTGACTGTGGTTTATCTGCATATACTAGACATTTCAAGTAGCCCCACATAAAATAATCAAGCTGTGTTAAGTCACACAATTTCGGGGGCCAGTTGTTGTCGCCACCACGCGAGATGACGAAGCCCTCGAACTTCTCTTTCAATAAATTTAATGTTTCCCGTGCTGTATAGCAAGTGGCGCCGTCCTGTTGGAACCACATGTTTGTGAGATCTATACCAGCTACCTTAGGCCACAAAAAAATTGTTATCATCGTCCGATATCGGTCGCCATTGACAGTGAGTGCGGCTCCTTGCGCATCTTCGAAGAAATAAGGGCCGATAATACCGCCTGACCAAAATCCACATCAAACAGTTACTTTTTCGGAGTGTAAAGGCACCTGATGAATTTTCCGCGGATTTTCATCGCACCAAATCCGGCAATTTTGTTTATTAACAAAGCCGCTTAACTAGAAATGAGCCTCATCAGTGAAGATGATTTTTTTTTTGCAAAAGCAGGTTCAGCTGCCAGATGCTCTAACGCCCAACCAGCGAATAGACGGCGCTGCCTGTGGTCATTGGGTTTTAGCTCTTGAGTTAATTGGACTTTATATGGATGAAAACCCAAATCTCGGCGCAAAATTCGCCATGTTGATGTCGCAGAAAGACCCAGTTCTTGCGCACGACGCGGAATGGATTGTCTGGGGTTTTCTCGCACACTGTCTCGTATGGCAACAATATTCTCCAACGATCTTGCGTTTCCTTGACGTACAGGAACTGCTTCATCGATCACCGACCCGGTTGTCTCAAATATATTTATCAAACGACTGATTGTGGACTCTGCAGGACGGCCATAAACGCCATAAATTGGACGCAACGCACAGAACGTTAGGCGAATAGAGTACTGATTTTAATAATACATTTTAATCATTTCTACGCGTTGTTGAAGCGTGTAGTGTTCCACGGTGAAATGTCGCGACTAATTAAGTATTCATGCCAAATTTGACAGCTATCGTATTACCAAGATGGCCGCTATGAGCTGTCAAAGTTCGAGCGTCCCTATTGAAAAACCCTTTATTTTCCTTCTGAAGCAGTGCATGGTAGTTTATTTTGACTTGCAACAAATAAGGTGAATAATGGACATGAAGTCCATTCAATATAATATTAAAACTTTAAATTATTTATAATTAAAATAAAGGGCGGCGGATTTCCGGACGGCCCCGGGCGGCGAAAAGCCACGCTACGCCACTGCATATAAAATACATTCCTGTACCTGTCGTTTGTGTCTGTCGACACATTCTGTCACAGCTGGCCACATAGCTCCTCTATGTCTAGCGAGAGCGGCTCTCGCCTCCAATTCTGTGATAGCTGCAGTAGGCGCGAGTCGGGCTGCAGCAGCGCGAACTCCGGCACAGAGACTTGGCCAACGCTCTCGCAACCAAGCTAATGGTGATGCTGGACTTTGTGTTAGTGCTGCTTGCACTTCTGCAGCGCTAAAGCCCAGCCTTTCAGCTTCACTCATCAGTTGAGCTAACTCCATTCCTCTTTCTGCTTCTCGCATAGCGCCAGCTCCGGCTAGAGCTTCAAGTGAAATCGCACGAGTTGAATGACGTTCTGGAGATGCCGCCTGAGAAGGAAAATAATAATCGGGCGAGTTCGTAGTACTACGGTCAATGTATAACATACATGTAATATCCGTCACGATATTGTTTAAGAACGGATTTAGATATAATAAGTTAAACGATTTGTACCTCAGAGCCATAATAGGTGGAACGGCGATTAGGGCGAGCCCGACGTAAATCTAAATGTGACGCGCGACGGGACAGTCGACTATAATTGTCTCCCCATTCACCCCCAGGACTGCTGTCACGTTCGCGCCACTCCCATCTGCTGGACCCACTTGGACCAGCTGTACGAACGCTTCGATCGCTTTCCTGTGGATGTCATTAAACGAATAGTTTTGTTAAAATACTGAACAAACTAATAATTTTAAAACATGTAATAGTAAGTCGTGGTGGCCTAGTGGTTAAAACACCAGCCTCTCAAGTATGAGTGGCCGGTTCGATTCCCAGGTCAGGCAAGTACCAATGTAACTTTTCTAAAGTTACTATGTATTTTCTAAGTATATCTTGGACACCAATGACTGAAGGTGAAGGAAATCATCTTGAGGAAACCTCGACTTTAAGTGTGAAATCGCCAACCCGCATTGAGCAAGCGTGGTGATTACGCTCAATCCTTCTCTGTATGAGAGGAGACCTGTGCCCAGCAGTGGGACGATAAAAAGGTTGATAATGATGATGATGATGAATAGTAAGATTTATTCTGAGGAACTTACACGAGTATCGCTAGACATTGAATGTCGGCTTTGAGATCTTTCTCTTCTACCATCATCTCGAAATCGTCTCCTTGGCCGTGATCGTGTAACGGATGGGGCACGTTCGCGTTCCCATGCACTAGAGTTCGGAACTTCATAGGTCTGTAAACGTTTTTAATAAAGTAGTAACATAAGTAAGTATATATACTGTCCTGCAAAACTAAGCAACCGCTATATTTCTTATAATTGGTATAACTTTTTAAGTTCACGAAATATAGTTAAAAAGACTCGAAAAAAAGAATAATTTTGTATAAAAACTCATAGCCGAGACAGAGTCCCATGAGATATGGCTGCAAAAAGCCTTTAAAAACAAAAATATTTTTTATCGAATTACATACAATGTTGTCATTAGTTTTTAAAAATGATTGCAACAAAGAGTATAAACATTGTAATAGGGAGTACTCTTAAATTTTTTTATTCTCTTTGATAGGGGCAAAGATAGTGAGCAAAGAGAATAACGACAAAATATGGATATCAGTACCTATGTATAGTCTTTCGTGTGTTTTCAAGAAGCTTTGATTAGTGGATACGTATGTACATATGTAATTCATAAGTAAAATATATCTGTGCTTATTTTCATGTATACCATAGCCAAAAGATTAAACTCTTCTCCTCCTTTCTCGTTAGCTTAAAGTAGGTGTGATACAACGAAAGCTTACTTGTGTAGAAATACTTTGAGGAGGTGGAGATGTACCGGTATTAGACACGTTATTCTTGTTATTCACTACCGATGAAGAGTGCCGCTCAACAATGGCGTCTCGTGGTGGAGATGTCCCAGTGGACTTTTTTTGGACATTTTTTAGCGATGCGTTAACATAAGCATTGTCTCGGGGCGGTGAAGGCCCTACAGAAATACTGTGCCGCTTTGGAACTTCATGCCGAGCAGATTCTTTGCTGTCGCGATAAGGTGATACTCGCATTGTTTTATTAGTATCTCGTGGCGGAGATATCTCAGCACTGTCCGTTCTAGCACCATTGCGATCCTCTCGAGGTGGCGAAGGACCAACGGCCATGTCATGTCTGTTTTGTATCTTGTTGTTATGATTGTTGGTACTTGATTCTCTCGTCGGCGTGACGAGTCGGTTTATTGTTTTCTTAGAAGTATTTCCCTCTCGAGGTGGTGATGGCCCGCATCCGGTTGATGCGCGTTCTTTTTTCGAATTCTTTTTCGATTTTTCAACCTCTGAAAATGTAAACAAGTTTAAGTAAAACCAAGGAATGAAGCATTAAATATGAAGGTGTATTTTTTGGAAAAGAGAGTGAGACTATCTGCAACAAATAAAAAGGATAAATAATAAATATAATCTTATTAACCTCGTTCAAAACGGGGCTCTTCCATAACACGTGCAGGTGACGGGGATTGCTTACGAGTGATTTTCAGTCTCTCAAAATTCTCATTTACATCTTTTGTAACCGGTTTAGGAGCAGTTACGGGTGTACGGCAGCAGATAACACACACTCGAACTCCAGCTTCGTTCACAAAGGTGCAGTGTTCGCACTGCCAGGTCGAGCTGGGTGGCGGAGGTGGAGGTCCAAGAGAATCTTCCTCCTTCTGTTGTGGTTTACTAGGCGGGTCATGATCACTTTCGCTTTCGCTCTCCGAATCGGCATCGCTTGATGGAAGTGGTGGCGGTGATGGTGTGCGGTGTTTCATTCGACGAGACGTACGAGATCGCACACTCATAGCCGGAGATGCTGCGCGTGACCCAGCGCGCGATGCAGCACGAGAAGCTGCACGAGTTTCAGCTGAAAAACAAGTTTTTTCTTTAACTTAAATGGTAAATCGAAGTTTGTTATATAGCCTGTCTGTGTGTTGTAAAGTTAAGTATATTATTTTCATATTCCTTTATTTGCATTTCACAAAAATCATTCAAAAAACATTCCACATAAAGGTATCCTAAGAGCCGTTGTAGACCCTGGTTACAGCAAGAGGTCACAGCAAAAGTGTTGAATCAAACAATACTTTTGCTCTATGTAATAAAATAATAGATAATAACAAAAAAAAAATATTAATTGGATTTATTCATATTTATTACGGTAATTCACCGATCTATACCGATAAATCCGGAAACAAGATATCCATGTGAATTTTTATCCACTGACGTCTTTTCATACACTTGAGGAGTGTTTTATTAATCGGGATGTAGTTTTATTCAATCTAATTCAAATTTATTTTATTCAAATACTTAGTGCCTACCTCTCCTGTAAGGTTGTGGTGTTTGTGGTGGAAGTATATGTGGATGCGGTTGCATATGAGTGGGGTGCCCAGGTGTGCAGCAAGTGGGCGCCCATCCTGGATTTGTGTTGGCCCAGGGGTGGTCGAGGCTAGCACAGCTGCCGTACCGCCACGGCATTGGGGCGCAGTGTGCACAGCCGGCGCAACTAGTGGCTGCACCACCGCTTAGTTCGAGTACCGACGCTCCTCGGCGCATCGGCCGGCTCCATCCTTGCATCGTGGGAGCCATATTATCTGAATTTTCCCATTGCTCGGTTGGTGCAGCCTATAAATAAATGAGCGTATATCCTTAACTTTGTCTACAAGATAAAAAAGAAAGGTTATAAGTAGATACAATAAGTCAGAGTTACCATGTTCGGGTGTATTCCGAAACCTTGTAGTGATCCCCGATTCCAATTTGCATTCATGTGTGACAAAGTATTAGACTGTCCCTGGGCAGGTACATGCTGTGCTGGGGTCACATGCATGTTCGTTGGTAGAAATGGCATACTGCCGAGGCGGTTCGCTGTAGGTGTTGTAGTCATTTTAGTTTGAAGATGTAGGGGTATCTGTTGATGCATGCCATGTTGAGCGTGTTGTATATGATTGCCTGGTGGCACAGTGGGGGACTGGCCGTGTGTGCCCATCATCATAGCCACATGTTGCGGTGAGCTAATAGTAGCTCGTCGTTGGTCCATTACGGGTGGTTTAGGACTAGCGCTCATTCTGTCGCCGATCATCTATAACAAGAAAATTTTATGTATTAAATATACAACACTAGAATTCTTTCAAATTAAGTAACGCAATACCTTATGTTTTCGTGGCGGCGGCACAGGTGGCGCTGTCTTTGGCGGAAGTGGCGGTCGTTCTTCACGTAACTGAGATGGCGATAGGGCCTGGAAGACGGAAATCATTTTTTATTATTAACCATGGCTGGTCAAAGCATCCTGCTCTCATCTTTCACACAAAGAAAGCATGCGGAATGTTACAGGTAAGAGCAAGCTAGTGGAGCGACGCGGCCAATTATTGTTTATGTACATATATGAAATGATATTCTGGAAGTTAAACTTTTTAAAAGTTGCTTCGGACCTGTCGCTGATGATGTCTCCGTTTGGGGTGTCGGTGGTACATGTCGTCGCAGGAGGCGCACAGCGCTCGCCGGCCGCACTCGGCGCAACGCACGCGCGCTCCGCCTCCTCCACACAGTCCACATGATGCGCCTGCGTCGACTGGGTGACCTGGTGGTAAGAAACCATTACACTCTTCACTTAACGGTGGTGATTTTCGACCATGTGCCGTGCAACTAAGTATCAACAGTGACCTTATTGTTGTGATTTTCACAACAACGTGAGCTAACCAGGTATAGTAAAGTTTCTGTTTTTATGTATCAATTATAAATTAGCGCTTGACTGCAATCCCGCCTGATGGTAAGCAGTGACGCAATCGATGATGGTAAAGGAAGACATTCAATTTGTACTCCGACGGAAACACCGCCGCTGGCAAATTGTTCCAGTCCCTCGATGTACGCAGTATAAAAGAAACGAAAGTCTTCGAAACGCTTCGTCCGGATCGTAGTGGTGTTATCAACGTAAGGGTGGAAATTCGCCGTACTTTGGGTAGAGCACGATGGGTGCGTAGCATTTTCATCGCCCTAGTCTTGTCGGCTAGATACTGTTTTAACAATTTGGTTTAAGAAAAACTTTAAATTTTACAAACCTGTTGGAGGTCTTGGAGGTGGCGGTGGTGGCGGCTGTATCTTAGCATTAACGTATTGATCACTTGGGAACTCAACGACCTCGTAGTCAGGCTCAGGTTTGGCAAGAGGAGCGCGGTGCATCGAAGGCGTAGTGGGGCGCAGCGCCTGCGCACGTACTCCAACAGGCGCCGGCGCCCGCCCGAGGTGCGCGAGATGCGCTGGCGGCGATGTCACGCTCCGCGGATCGCGACCTCGACCCTTCAGCATCTCTGTAAATGCACGGAACAGATTTACGTATCTAGGAATCTAAAATGTTGTGTCGGGACAAAAAAATCTCTTTTGTCGCCCCGCCAACCTAATCGTTAAATAACTTTTTTCTATAAACCCTTTTTTCTATGCCTAGGTATAGAAAAAAGATTCATAGGTGCATTCTCAAGGTGCATTGTCATGTGAAACAGGTGACCATTTCTCAAAATAGGATAAGGCTTGAAAAAAATCTTTTGTTATATTAGAATAGCATAGGTAATCGAAATACAATTTTACTCTTTCTCTTAAAAAAATGCAGCCTTCTCATTCTTAATCTGATGCATTCCAATTTTCAATTGCTAAATTCGCGTTCCGGTCACATTCCATCATAATGTGAAAGGCGTCTTCGGAACGCGGACATCAGACTTTAAACTGATTAGGTGCGAATGAGGTTGGAGCATACAACAGTATTTTAGCATTTTCTTTATCTGGTAAAGTAAGGATGCTTTACAAAATAGTTGAGGTTGGCTTGCGCCGTCGGGCGGGGTCGGCCTGGTGACGAAAGTGTATTTGAAGTTTTTTGTATCTTGTAATTTGTACTTAGCATGTAGCTGCATTACAGAGCGACATTGTCATGTGTGACAAAGCTCTCTAAATAAAGATTAAAAAAAAATTGCTAAATTCGCAAGAGTTGACTTATTTATTATATATATGTTATGTATTATTTTGAGCCAAAATTGCAAGATAGGTATTAACAATAAGTTTAACAATAATTATAGGTATTAACAATAATTTTACTTTATCGTTTTGTAATGCAAGACTGGAGGAGAGATAAGACTTAGATGCCGCGTCACGCGTGTCTCTTTCAAAACGTAATTACTGTGCAATGGGTGGTGCAATCGTCTGCCACGCTTGAATTTTGGGCCCCTGAAATTGGTGCCCGACTCGGGGTACGGGCATCCGCTTGCATCCCTCCATTCTAGTTGTGCCTACCTAATTAATTTACGGTAGGTTAACTACTAGGTACGTTGCCCTAGGTATGAATGATGTAAACGAAAGAAGCGTAACACTGTTTATGTTTTACCTTGTTATAGTTTGACTAAGTGAGTGATGAATGGCGAGCTTGGTTCTCACTGCATTTCAACTGTTGACTTTATAGTAAACGCAGTCGCTGGTACTGATGACGTATTTACCGGTAGTTTGTGGCCAAAATAGTAGCTTTACAAAATGTTCACAGTGCAACATACCTATCACTTATATAAACTTTCTTGGCTGGTTACACCAAATATTTGTTCCAGTTACTGCTTAAACTAATTTATGATTTCTTGTGATGTTAAAGTGATATTTAAGAATTAAGTTTAGATATTATAATAACGATATTATTAACATTTGCAAACGGTAGCTGTGGCCGGGATAGAGCGGGCGTTGCCGCGTCGTCGACGCCTTGCCGACCTATATTCCGCCACTCATATCCCAAAATATCGAAAGTGTGTTCACACTCTATGTAAATAACAATTAGCAAGAGTATATTTTTTAACATTAACCCCGTATAAAAGAGCTCACCGTTCTTATAACTTTCGTACTTTAGAGAACATTTGTATCTTATCTCACCTGATGTTTCGTTTTATTATACTAAAACTGAGTTTGATGCCACAACACTTTAATTATTCACTAAATCAGTTTCCACAATTCATTTTCACAATTATGCAACTGCGCACTTTTCCTCATCACTGCACTCGCAGCGACCAGACTTGCGACAGGCCGGCGGCGGCTCCGCGCTACACTTTCCTCGCGGCTCGAGTGGCCGGTGGCTGCTAATCTTGCTCCCTATGCGGACGAAATTGACAGCGGGAAGACGCGTGTGCGCCGCCTCTATTTCTGTCCGCGGCCGCGTTGCCCCGATTCTAGTAAAATTACGACGCGCTGCTATTTCCGCACTCATCCCAATGCCCCCTCTAGCCAGAGTCAAATACCTTGCGAAATTGTTTCTTAATATTGAACTTTTATATTTATGATGAAAACAGAAAAATTAAGAGGTTTTTATCTAACTATTAATTACATATAATTTAATAATCTGGTGGTGTCTCGTAGGTATCCACATAATAGGTAATTAGGTATTTAGGTTTGTAGCTGGGTATAGAAAGTTCGTCACATGTCCCTATTTTTTGTCGTCGCCACTACGGAACCTCTGTATGAGAGGAGACCTGTGCCCAGCAGTGGGACGATTAAAAGGTTGATGATGATGATGACTACGGAACCAATGTTTGTGCCTGGTCCAATATGCACTAGGCCGATTTTTTTAATCATCATCAACAACCGTTTTATCGTCCCACTGCTGGGCACAGGGCTCCTCTCATACAGAGAGGGATTGAGCGTAATCACCACGCTTGCTCAATGCGGGTTGGCGATTTCAGACTTATAAAGTCCAGGTTTCCTCAAGATGTTTTCCTTCACCTTCAGACAATGGTGTCCAAGATATACTTAGAAAGTACATATAACTTTAGAAAAGTTACATTGGTACTTGCCTGACCTGGAATCGAACCCGCGCACTCATACTTGAGAGGCTGGTGTTTTAACCACTAGGCCACCACGACATTTTTTTAATACTGGTAGCTTATAATATACTTATTTTAAATTAATATATACATTATGCAGATCTCTTATTTGGTCTTCATTAGGATCTAGCAAATTAGGTTTATTCATTGGAATAAAATATCTTCTATTCTATTATATAAATAACTATTTTTTAAATGAATAAAGGGAATTTGTGATCTACTCAGAAGTTTTATTCCGTATTTTAAACTCGATCTTTCAATACGATGCTCACTAATTGGCAAGCTTATGCATGCAGCATGGGTCGTGAAGCTCAAGGGTCAAACTAGAGAGTTTGTCCTTTATTCTCGTGGA
Organism: Sesamia inferens; assembly: GCA_037179545.1. Lineage (NCBI taxonomy): Eukaryota > Metazoa > Arthropoda > Insecta > Lepidoptera > Noctuidae > Sesamia > Sesamia inferens. Next base: position 22,144,670 of record CM073934.1, on the reverse strand, counting down.
CTTTCATTTGACTTGAATGTTTAAACATGAAGCTACATCACCGTGACTGCAAACAAGGTCATGTTGATGTGATAAATTTTGTTTAGTATATGTATATTTAAGTACATAGATGTAAACATTTCCATAAATAGACGATGTTGCATCAAGGTTACACCTGGTTAAGCTGGATGCTGGCTAGTGGCTATAGATTTAGTAACAGTTGCAGTGTGAGTTTAGTGTGTCTCTATTTAGATGTTCACAGTTGAGATTTGATGATCATATGATCAAAGACACTAATAATGTATACCGCTAGGTATCGCATCGTCACTGGTGGTTATTTGATTATTATTTAAAATTATAGGTAAGGTAAACACAGTTTTATTTTCGTACTTTTATTTTATTAAGATATAGATAAAGCGTTGATTGTTTTGAAAAAGTGGGGCACATTGTCCAGTGTTCAGAAAAAGGTGGGAACGTTTTTTAAAGGGGATTTCTCGAAATTATTTGCTCCCTCGAGTGAAAACCTTGGATTACGCCTGATTATACAATGTGAAGGAATGCATAAATAATTGAATTGTAAGTAAATAGGGGCTCATCGTTTGTCTAATGATGGGGAACGAAGAAAACTGTGGATCAAAGCCTTATACCCAAAAGCATTGAAACCAAATTCAGCGGCACGGCAATAATATATGTAGTGATCACTTTAAAATGGAAGATTTTTACGGCAAGAGCGCATAATATACTCGATAGTAACTATAAAACATTCAACCAGGGAGCATTAAACAAACAGACAGCTGCAGACTGTTTAGCAGCTTTACTTGTCTATCCCCGGTGAAAGATGAGCACTAAACACATGGCATGGTTTACAGTTTTGATGCTAAAATTATTGAAGAAAAGGATTTTCTTTAAAGGTTTTAAGGTTGTTTAGAAACTCCTTGATTCACCCTTTATAGTTTGAACGTTCGAACTTATTTCAAATATGACCAGAAAGTACCGTTTCTATGTAAACCATATTGTGTCATTTCAATGTGTAGTTTGAATATTACAGCATGGAAATATTGCATAGTTTTAAACAAAATGGTTATTTTACATCTGAACTGTACCACTTACTTGCTACAAAGAAGTTGGTTCATGCTTCAACTGAGGTACGGTACCATCTATTATCTAGGAAGTGGCTGGACAGTGCCTACTCGTAAAATGCTAAGTTCGATTAGGATAGGAAAAGGTGTACCTCCAGTAAACCCATATATCCCCAGGTGCCATGTAATATGGCGAAACCATTATGATCACTCGTGTCTAAACAGACATCTACGGCTGCTACTCAGAAATTCCTCATGGAAAACCAAACAACACTATGCCTGACCTGGCAAGACCAAGAAGTCACACTCAGCGGGAGCTCAATTATTAAAATTCTATTTATTATTCAAGATTAATATCTTCCTTGGCAGATTATCCCGTCGGAATATGAGAGGGAAATGAAAATGACTACGCAGCAGCGGCTGCAGAATTTAAATAATATGGAAATTGACAACATCATAAGTATTGCCGGCAAGAAACCTAACAAAATTGTGTTATCTTTCACGCCCAAGCTCCTTGTGTTTCAAAACTTTAAGCCAAATGAAAAAATAGTGGCTAAATTCTCAGTTAAAAATATAAGCAAGGTTACAAACTAGTTATTTTTGTGCCATTTTAGTTTAGAAAACATCAATGTTTTACTCACTTGTGTTTTTTTTCTACAGAACCCCACATATGTTAACATGGTGTTCAAAGAGTCTTCCTACTTCTTCATCAAGCCGTGTGGTGGACAGTTACTATCCAGATTAGCTCCAGGAATCACCGTCACCTTTGCCATTACTTTCGCGCCTGTTCTTTATGAAGATTATATTCACAGAGTAACGATTTTCACTGACACAGACCAATATGTTTTACCATTGATTGGTGAGTTTCTGATTTTAGTTTACATTTATCTTTATCAATTTTAAAAATAAATTATAAATACTTAATATAAAACTCTTTTAAAGCTTTGGGCCCGAGACCGATTTTCGATTTTCCCGATAAAATAGAGATTCCAAAGATTCCTCTTAAAGTCGAAAACAAAGTTTTAATGACAATTCGCAACATTGGTGAGGTACCTGCTGGCTTTACACTCACTTGTAAATGGTAAGTCAATGCATATTACCTATTATTAAGTATCACTGAATTTCTGAATGCAAATAAATATAAAAATGTTTCTACTTGTTCGCAGCCCATTTACGGTACAACCAAAGTCGGCGTACTTAAGTAAAGGTGAAAAAATTGATATCACAGTAGCGTTTAAAACGATGCACTTGGGCGATACGACTGGTTTATTATATGCGACTTTTGAAACTGGTAATTAGATCCACTGAACTGCCAGTTAGCGTTGAATGATTATTTAATTCTAAAGCAACTTACAAAATGTGTGATTATTATTGTCAGGAGAAAACTTTAGAATAACATTGTCAGGGAGTACGCATACCGTCAGCGTAATACTGGAGAAACAAGTGGTGAGGTTCTCCGATACTTACAATACCATGATGCGGCAGCAGACCTACAAAATGATCAATAGATCTGATCATATACTCACATACATGTTTATGAAGAACGACTGTGTGTATTACGGTACGTATTATTGGAAGTACATCATCAGCTTTTAGCAGAATACTGCTGGATGTGACTCTCTACTACTGCACGCTGTGTAACTCAGATTTCAACATCTTTCATCTAACTGCTATCGACCACCCTGTAAAGATCTTCGTTCTACAGCCTGAGGGCATCCTACCTTGCATTTACTGATTCGCGGTCTCTACTTAAGAACAGGTCTACCGCAAAGGCCACACAGGTCTAATATTAATATGGCCGGCCCATTGCCACTTCATCATGCTTAAATATTTTGTGGGCTATGTCGTCGACTTCGGTTTTCTGTCGTATCACCTCGTTAGGTTATCCTCGTATAGGCCGTTCCATAGTTAACACGTTCACAGTCCAAAAGAAATTTGTTAGCCACACCAAGATCAACTTTTTTTTTAGTTTATTTTGTCAACTTTGATAAGTACTTTGGGAAAATAACATGCAAATTATTGTACTAAAATAACGAGTATTTCCCCATACGTCCCCAACAAATTGAAATCTTAACTCACAAATCTAACGAAGCTACAATAAGCTACTAAAGACGTATGAGGAACACGACTCCCAAAGTAGGCGTGGACTGGACATAAAATTAAATTTGCGACTCCAAATGGGGTCGTGGACAGTGAACGTGTTCAACGATCTTGAATTTATGGACAAAGTACAGACGACGGTCGAGCTGCTACAATCTGTCTAATTTCCTTTTTACATTTACAACTTTATAGCTAAAGCACAAGTTTGAATGGGAATATTTGACAGGTTCGGGTAGCTTGGCCTTCTGTTGTACGTACAAAAAACATTATTTGAAGTACAAACTGGTGTAGATTATTAGATATATGTTCTAAATAATTAAAATAATTAATATTAATGAATTGTTGCTATCGAACTCTAATTTTCAAGACCAGTTTTAGATTGGGTATATTAATAGGCCTGACTTTACCACAGATTTCGAAGAAAAAGTGAAATTAGCGACAATGTTTTATAATCTCAAAGACATTGAATCTGCCAAGTCTATGAAGCTGGTGCAATACGATGTGTTGAGCAGCGATGAGCACGAACGTGTCTACACTCGAATTTTCTTTGATGAAATTCAGGAGCTCGTGGCGGACGAATCGTTACATTACCAAAATACACACTTCTCAATAGAACCAATTGTGAGTAAAAACCATTGAAGATACAAAAAATAAAATTGGATCTATTTAAATACAGAATACATTTTGTTTTACAGAAAGGAAAAATATGGCCTAATAAAGCGACAGAATTGACAATAACGTTTTGTCCGAAACAAATAGGAGAATTCCACACAACTGCTTATATTGATATCGACGGGTTCGTGAACCGCGTGCCGCTGGAACTGGTGGGCGTCTCGCTGCCGCCGTCCATTTACCTCAACGTCGAGACCCTGGATATGGATCGCGTTTATATTAACAAGCCTTATCATTATGAGATTGTTGCCATCAATAAAGGTATTTGCAAAACACAAGTTACAAGCAAGTATGCAATTTATTTAAAAAAACATTTCTAAATCTAATTTTTTTAGGTCACATAAATGGGGTCATAGTATATAAAGAATTGCCTACATTGTTTGGGAGCATAATAACATGTACTCCAGCAATGCACTGCTTAAAACCTGGAGATAAAGAAATTTTCGTAATATCCTTCTGTAATTCTAATCAAGGACCGTATTTTGAGGAAATAAACTTTAGTATTCGTGAAACAGATGTTGTTTTAAAACTTTATTTGAAGTAAGTTACCAGTTACTTAACTTGGTGTATTGTAACTAAACTGGGTGTATTTTTGTGACTATTTCATTAAAAATGTTTAATTTGTTATTTCCAGAGGCGAAATAATATATCCATCACTTACGTTTAGCATTCCGTGTTTAGATTTTGGAATGATAAGTTTAGGTAAGAAGCGTAATGATTGTGAAATAATAAGATTATAAATAACAGTTTGACATATTCCGGGACAAATTGATACGTTCGTTGCCCATGGTTTATATCATAATGTAAATATTTTATATTGCATAACCCAACATGGGCACTTACAAACGTCAGAAGCTAGGTGCACGATTCCAATTTGTGGTTTTTTAAATAGCCATACCTAGTAGTGTAGTTGCAAGGGAATCTCACGTTTGCAGAGGGATGAGTAGAAATAATAATTTCTTTGTAGCAAGGCTTACAGCTTGTAGCTTGAAGCTTGAAGCAATGTAGCGAGATGGTACCTATAAATTTTATCATAGCATGAGACTACGATGGTAGTAGGGTTTACTATTCCCTACGAACGTCGCTATATTCGTAGAAACTCGAAGTTTTGCTACGAACGTAGCAGTTTTTTGTAGCAAGGTCTACAGATGCTACGGGCGTGCGCTACGGACGTAGCGAAGTGCGTTAGGATTGAAGACGTTAGTGAATCAAATTGGTAAAAAATAGTAGATAAATTGTATTATGTCCTGTAATAGGTGTACCAAAAACGATGGAGTTGGATGTTATCAATGAGTCAGAAGTGCATGTCAGCGGATCTTTAAAAATCTCGTCGGACGGGCCTGAAATCAGCAGCATAACACTTACCGACTATGCGGTCGCCGATTATCCTAAACCAGAAATGCCTCAATGGCCAAGAGAATTTAATATTGAACCTTGTAAAGTAGACATAGAGCCTGAGTCGAGGATATCAATCATGGTAATTCATCATTCGATTATTTGAGTTAATAAATAATAATAAAAAAGCTTAGTTAATACTTGTATACTATAATGTCAGTATGGTGAGTCTGTCGTGCAATCAATAATTGCGGAACTTTATTTCCCTAAAGTTGAAATTTGCGGTTTGTTTTTGTTTAAATATTAAAATGTTACCAGCAACACTGCAACATTCCATGCAGCCAGCAACATTGTTTTTCCTGCAGCAAAATTATTCGTTACGCTGCTGACAGAATTTGTTGAAGTGGAAGTACTGACACATCTAACACTCAATGCCAGTGCGGTGACTTCGATGAGACTATGCCCTAGGTGACTGAACACACAAATGCTAGCAAGTGGGAACTTGCTGTAATTTAAGTAACCGTTCACCTGCACATATAACAAGAAAAACCATCATCGCCACGAAAAGAAGAATCTGCTGAATTATTTTTATTTATTTATTTAATCTTTTGCACATGAAATGTACAGAGGCGGACTTAATGCTTTAGGCATTCTCTACCAATAAACCACAGGTGGTGAAGAGATAATATACCCTAATTCTCCCCTGCCCTCTACCCTAATTGTTGCGAAAATAACTCTGCAATTTCCGCTTAAATGCAAACCGAGTGGCGGCCATCCTGATATCAAGAGGAAGCCGATTCCACAGAAGAAGGGATTGAATAAGAAATGAAGAATGAACAAAGTCAGACGTATGTGAAGGACAGAGTAAGAGGAGATTGTTAGAAGAACGCAGATTCTTAGTGTGTGAAGAACATAAATATTGGAAGTGAGTCACAAGATAAGAAGGAGGAGTGGGTGATTAAAGAAGGGAGAAAAGCGTGGTCAAGGCGCGCAAATTTCTTCTCTGATGAATGAGCATCCATTTCAGTTCAGACCTGTAGCTCGACACATGGTCATATTTCTTTAGATTAAATATGAACCGGATCCCATTGTTGAGCAATTTATCAAGCTTATCCAGCAAAGCCGGATTCAGGTCAAAGTAGCACACGTCACCATAATCGATTATAGGCAAAATCAAAGTCTGTATAAGCATGGTTTTCGTTTTAACGGGTAAAAAGTTCCTCAAGATTATTAATTATTATTATTGTTATTCCTCTTCAAGACGATACAGGGAACGCAGGGCACCGCGGACCCTTTGACTAACATTGGAAACCTGACGTCGAGACAATATGCAAACCAAGATCTTTGACATTAGGGGTAATGGGTATGACGGTACCATTGAAGATAAGAGAAGGGAGAGAGCTAAAAGTTAACCTACTCATCATGCGTGAGCTTCCAATAATGATGGCCAGACACTTTCAAGGGGTTGACTGACACCTGAAACCTATCAGACTAATCTTTGATAGCCTCCAAGTCTTGGTTTACCTCCGTTATAGCGTTCGCCACACCTTCCACACGCTCAGCTGCATATAATTGAAGATGATACGAACACCGAAGACAGTGAGTTATGAAATGAATGAAAATGAAGAATAATAATGGAGAAAGAATACCGCCCTGTGGAACACCAGCATCCAGATCACGCCAACTCGATGAGCTCTCATCGACGCGAACCGACTGCTAACGTCCCCGTAGATAAGAAGAGAACCATTCCAGTGCCTCGGACGAAACCATAAGGTGAGAGAGAATAGCAAGGAGAATATTGTGGCTGACGGCGTTAAAGGCATTGGCGAAATCAATTAATACCAAAACGGTAACTTTGGTATCCTCCATCTATCCTCTCTAATGTCACCAGTCACTCCAGGAGAGTGGAGGCTGTGCTGTGCCCAGGTCTGTAACCAGACTGTAAGGGACTGATGAGGCTATTCCGATAAATAAATCCAGAAAACTGCTTATGTACGCAGGCCTTAAGCACTTTAGACAAGAAAGGGAAAATGGAAATGGGACGAAAGTGACAGGGTTGGGAAGGATTTGACTTTTTAGGGAGTGGGCAATTTTTATTTTTAGAAATCAAACTTTTTACACAAAACTTCTATTTTAACCTCACAGGTCACTTTGACGGCGAACTTAGTGAGAGCTAATCAAACGTCACTGGAACTGGAGTTGGAGAAGTCCGATAGTCCTCCGATAGTAGTCCCCGTGATGTACAATGCCATGGTGCCTGAGATAACGCCGGCGCCCGATATCAAGCAGCGAGCCTGTTTCTTAGACTTCTGTTATTATAGTGAAATAATTATTAGCTCAAACGCTTTTCGGGGTTATTTTACATTGGAAGAACCACAGGTAAGCGAGAACTCAGACGACGGATTTTTTAAAATAGGAATTTATGTTTTTAATGTCAAGTAAATTATTATCTATGTTCTATTCGCGCCGACTGTCTATTTCTCCCTAATAAAGCTTCTGTTTTAATGGATATTCGAAAATGGTAATTATGTCGTTAATTATAATAATTAACGACATAATTACCATTTTCGAATATCCATTATGATAGATATGTATGCTGAAATTTTTGTTGACTACTCTGAGACGTCACTTTAAAGTCACTAATTTAATTGATATATGTATATATATTATATATATTCAGTGTCCAATTAAATTTTCTTTGATCAACCCAATTATAAATATCTGGTTATAACTACTTACCTATGTGATATTGTTGATATGTCATTAGTAAACTATAATTATTTGTTTATTTTTAGGAAGAAAGCACTTTAGAAGTCAATGTTGGAATAAAAGAAGGTTTCATCGAACCAAACAGCACGATTTGCTTCCCAGTCAGTATAAAAACAAGCGTGCTCGGCGTTCAGGAATACACTGTGAGGTGTGCAAGTATATGAGTATACGTAGTCATCATCATCATCATCTCGGCGAATAATCCCGGTTGCATCCGTGGCTTTCCCGTTGGAACCCAGGGTCCGCTTTCCTACACTTACTCCTCCATTTCGCACGATCTCTGGCATCCCGTGGTGTGAGATTATTGACACGCATGTCGCATGTCTTACGACGTCAAACCAACACTTCTTTGGTCTACCTCGCTTGTTCTGGCCCGGCGGAGGCGCCATGGCAAGACATTTGTTACCCGTTAAGACGTGACCATACCAGCGTAGGCGACCCTCTTGCAGTTTGTCTGCTATGTCACGGACACGAAGACCGCCACGGATGCGGGATTCCTGATGCGGTCTTTCCGCGTAACTCCACACAAATAGTATACTTACTTAGTGTTCATGCTAAAAGATTTTATTTCTGTAAGTAGGTACAAAAACTATTACACAGCAATAATATTTTTGAAAACTTCTTAACGGCTAGTTTTTATATATCTATGCTAGCTTTTGGCCGCGGCTTTGTTCGCGTTAAATTTGGGGTAACACGGTTCTCTTTTCCTGAGTTTGAACACAAAAGAGAAATCTGAAGAGAATATAATTTTTATGCGTTACTGTAAACGATTAGGAAGAGACGGAAAGTAGATTATGCCATTCTCAATCCCTTCAATCAACTATCGCCACTTCCTATTTATAGTTGCTAAGACTTAATTAGCTATTGACTCTCATTATTTATCTAGTTAAAAGTTTAGATTACCATTGTTGAGTTAGTAACATAGCCAAGTAATTTAAATCTTCTCGTTCTTACAATAGGATGAATTTATTTGGGCAGTCCAAACCACTTGAGATTTGTCACATCACGGGCTTTGGTGTCAGACCAATCGTGACGTGCACCCCTATGTCTCTCCATTGGGGCCAAAGCAAATTACTGACGAAGTCTGAGAAAGTTCTGACGCTGTTCAATGATTCTCCAGTCAATGTTAACTATACCGCGTCACTGGTAAGCCCTTGATTACAACGTAACAATAACGAATATAATAATAGTTTTTAAAACCAAATTTCGGTCATGTCGGCCAGTCTTAGCGGCCACGAACCAACGCAGCGAAGTATATGTATGTATTATAGTGCATATGTGTGCACGCATACTCTATTCTGTCTGTCTCATAGTTCGGATAACAATCCGACACAAACGAAGATAGTTCCGGTGTATTTTTCTAGGTCAACTTGCCAAGAAGCAATTATTTTCAAAAACAAAAGTTTATTTGGTAAATTTGCTTCTCATGTACAGTGGGTACAACAGCTGAACTCAGCGGTTGTTGTTCTACATAATACTTACATGTCGCATTACACGATAGGTAACCGCGTATTTACATATATATTTTTAATAAAAAATTCTAGTTGAACAAAGATGGAAGATGGCAAATATCACCATCGGAAGGCTATGTAGAGCCTGAATCAGAAAAAGATTTAACACTAACTTTGTATTTGATCGACGCCGCCACTTATACTAATAAAGTGGTATTACATTTGGATAAAGTAAAGGATATCGTAAGTAAAACTTCATATATGTAAATATAACTATGTACGTAACTATACGTAGGTTATTCATGAAGTATAAGGGTTTTCTGGAAATCACAGGGGCAATTCTAGGTTTTTCGTAATTTTAAGAATGTTTACAATCTAATTTGTCTCATTAGTCAAAAATACCTACTTTTTCTACCTTTTGATAAATTTTTGACATTAGTTTACCGCCGAGATGAGATTGTTACTAGATTTTTTACATTTTTAGTTAGTTTAAAAATTGTAAGGTAAAACTTCAGGCTTAAACCACCGAACCAGTTGTGTTCGTGTTTTTTATAAAAAATGAGAGCTTAGTTCTATGATGAGATTATCATATTAGTAGATATTAAGAACTTAGTCTAAACCGAAATAGGTTCAAAATCTCATCGGCTGCCGGCAGAAATTATCACCCACCATTTGGTCAAGACCGCGATTGTGGTCAAGCGCTTTTTTATAATTATAAAAGAAAAACTACTAATTAACATTTGTTTCCAAAATCCAGTTAGTGCCTCTTTCTGCTACCGGTTTTGGGACCAGCATAGTGGTCGGTGAGCTACGTGATCGAATAGTTCTCGGACGACATTTTACCAAAATACCTCTGGAATCCAAAGTTATTGTGGAGAACTGTGGGACACGAATGCATGCACTGGAGTGGAGCGAATATTATAAACCACCTAAAACTAAACAAGCGACAACGTATGTAGATAACTTTAAATAGATATTGTAAATTGATAAGTAACTAAAATCTTAATTATGAATCATTTCTCCGCTTTCAGGGGATTCTTCAACTTGGATCCACGAGCATTTAAAATTTCTGCCGGGGAAAAATTTGAATTAACAGTAACGGGATGTTCTCATAAAGTGACAACTATAAAAGAAATGTGGTATTTAATTGGAAGCGTAGAAGGTATCAATAAAAAAGAGCTGTTGTTGGAGTGTCCGATTATAGCGGAATTCGTTGATCCGAAAATAGAAGTCTCTTCTTCAGTTGTAGAATTACAGTGTGACTTCGGACCGTACAGTGAATTATATAAGTTAACAGGTGTGAAACATTGTAATCAAACAACTTATTGCCTAACGAAAGTTATTTGGGTACTTAAGGATACTTAATAGTGCTTACCTGCATTTTGATACTAAGGTTTTTGATACTAATTCTCAGTATTTTTCAACACACTTGCGAGGAATGATTGAATAACATTTTATAAATACAGTATTTCGTATAATATTTTAAGATTCGTGAAACCAGCTCGCCTATATACGTTAGCGAGCAGAGCTGGTATAATCTCTGACATTCGCTTGACAACGGACGATAGCAGGTCAAGCTACCCTAAACTAAATATTCCCAATAAATCTTGAACCTTCCTAATCTTTAATCTTCAATCTTGAGCTTTAACAAGGAAGATGGATGGAGAGATGGAGGTTTTGGCGGGAAAGTCAAGCTGAGTGTCAAGCTCATTATTCATCAGACTTTTAAAATTATTTATAGTGTTGTTTACTAAATAAAAGTGCGTGATTTATGTAGTAAAAAGTGCATTCAGTAAATAATTCATAAAGAACAGTGAAATATCGCAGCATAGTGGCCACATCATGGCTTTGTCTCAAACCTCCATCGTAAGACGGGACACGCGGCCGTCTTTTTCGACATGAACATTCATTACATGACATTGGCTAAATGCACAAACCGTGCGAAGCCATAAAAGAAAGAAAGAATCTAACAGATTGTAGTAGCTTGACGTGCTGTCGTCTGTACGATGGAAATGTTCAGTCGATACGAAACTTATAGTATCATTAGTATTCGCAAGAAAACTCTTAATGAAACTGCTCTATATTTTTGCAGATATTATTACTATTAAAAATGTTTCTAAACTACCATTGGACTTCGAAATATGTGTTAAACCTCCGTTTGCAATCATTCAAAAGCAAAACACATATAAAATACCACATGACGAAGAAAGTATGACATGTTGTTGCATACAATATAGGAAGTCTGATTTAAATCTTCAGAATCTACTAAAGAAAATAGGTCCTATTCAATCTCGAACGTTCATTGACTACATTACATCGAAGCCCGTGGAACCATTACGAGATGGATCATTAAACTTTTTTCAGGACATTCGTAAAATTAAAATGGCTTTCAATCTTACACATATGGTGGAAGAGCGATTAGAAGACCAGGAGGTTATGAAATTGCAGATACTGTTCGATACTACGAAACACTTAAGTCTTAAGTCTAGAGTTTATTGCGATTTAATGAAAATCAAATTCAAAGGACACAAAAATAAAGTAATTTCTTTGACATATAATGATTAGTTTTAAATATCTTATAAACTTTGAAGAAGTCCGGGGCTCAATTTTGATGAAAGGTAAAACTGCATCATTGGATTTTTGAAAAACCAATATTTCTAATTCTAACTTATAATCGATCTCATTGATGTTGATAAAACAATAATGCCCATGCCTCATGTCATCTGATTCTGTCGTTTTTTTGATATGAGAATAGATAAAAAATATTATATCATTCGTTAGTGTTGCTAATAAGACGTTATTAGCAACACTAACGAATGATATAATATTTTTTATCTATTCTCATATAAAAAAAATAAAAATATAAAACTAAAAAGGAGTTTATATTGACGTACTTTACCCATAGTATATCGAAAGGAAATTAAAAAATTAAATTATAACATTATTTCTCTAACAAAATAATGTTATAATATTTTTTTTTTCATTACCGTACAGATTACAAACCATAGATAGCACTATTTCATTTTTTTATCTGTGGCTGCGCGCGCTTTGATGCAGGGTGCCGAATTTTGGCGCCAAATACGTTTCTTTGCATTGCGAGTCGTTGCTGTTTCGCTGGACACAATTGATTATTATTCTTTCTTAAAATGTATGAGATTAGATAAAGTAGTGTATGAAACTGTACATAATTAGGTATTATGTAACAGTTTCATAAACTACTATTATCTACTCTCATATCATAAAATTAAAAATATATAACTAAAAAGGAATTTATATTGACGTACTTTACCAATAGTATATCGAAAGGAAATTTTATATTAAGGACAGGATATTTTCATTATCGTACAGATTACAAACCAAACAAATAATGCTGTCTATGCATTATTTCATTTTTTATATGTGGCTGCGCGCGCTTTGGCGCGTACGCGGTGATGCAGGGTGCAGAATTTTGGCGCCAAATACGTTTCTTTGCATTGCAAGTCGTTGTTGTGTTTCGCTGGACACATAATTGATTATTAATATTTCTTAAAATGTCAAGTGACAATGAAGAAAATTTGATGCCGCCCGATATTTTAGAGGCTGCGACAGCAGTCAGTCTTAATTTACTACCAATTAAGTCAAGGAAATTATACGATAAATGTTATCAAGATTTTTTAACATAGAAAATTAATAAAAGTGCTACTTCATATATTCAATACAATGTATGAGATTAGATAAAGTAGTGTATGAAACTGTACATAATTAGGTATTACACACTCGTGTGATACTATTAAAAAACTCGCTTCGCTCGTTTTTTAAACTCACACTCATGCATGTTATCCCTCATTATGTAACAGTTTCATAAACTACTATTTTCAATATTAACAGGTCCGCTTTTTGCCCAGAAATAATTATGAAAACAAATTCAATGATGATGTTTTATCTTTTTATCATCGAAATCGACTTCGGTGACTCCTTTTAGTGTTTTCTGCTATACCTACTTCATTGTTTTGAATGTTTCGAATTTGGCCATCGACGGCCTCTTGAATAATTCTTGCATGTTTATTATGAGTTTATTTTCGTTTTTAGGATGCCATAAAACTAATCGGAAAAATTAACTTCCCAAATATATTTGTCTTATCACCCAGACTCGATTTTCAATGTATTTTGAATGGCAGTATACACAGCAAAACCATTAAAATACAAAATGTTACACCAGTCGTGGTTTGTTATAGATTTCAATGGAAAAAATGTTTGATTACCAATCTTCCTGTAGTAAGTATTAACATCAGTTTACCTTGAAACTCTGACCATAACGAATGATAAATTTTCTCAATAGTAGTTTAATTCAGTATTTTTATTAGGAATGGTCTTTTAATGGTCTAATTTTTAAACGCAGCCCGAGGTGCCAGTAGGTTTCAGGTGTAATCCAGAGCGGGTCACTACTGAAGACTCTGAAGACGCTGAAGATAACGGTGGGTATTTGTTTAACTAATGATTAATTATATATCTATCTGTAATATGGCCTTCTTAGAATGAGACGTACGGTTTAATGATATAAAAAACTCTACCAATACAAATTTTATGTTCTAGGAAGCAATCAGCGTGAAATTTTAAGTAATTCAACATCAGGCGGATATATGCATGATCAATACAGTGGTAGTACCAATAGAGAGGTTTTACTCAATGACGAAAAAATAATGAGAATCCAAACGATTAAAAAAATCGTACCTATGATGGAATGCGATTATGACACAGAGTTTGAGTGGTCCCATAAGTTTGCCAGGCTTTCTAAGTCTTCAAACAAAATCGACATTAACGACGTATTGCAATTGGTATTACACCGAGGACAGCTTAAACCCGGTGAGATTCAGTACGTGCACGTCATGTTTAGACCAAAATATAATATTAGCGTCCGCGCCATCCTGGAATGTGAAGTTCTGGGTGGGCCCCCTGAGACGATCATTGTAACTGGACAAAGCTGTGATTTAAGGTATAAAATAAGCTCTGAAAGTATAAATTTCAAAATTAGATCCTTTCATGAAAATGCCATTGAAGAGATAAAAATATCTAATACTGCGCTACTAAACTTTGAATATAAAACATACCTAAATGAGCCAATATTTGAAAATGAACTGGATGGAACTATTCTCGAAATATTGCCTCGTGGCAAAGTAATAGAACCTGAGGAAGAAGTCGAAATGAAAATCGTAATGCGGCCTGGCGTGGTGGGCTACTTCCATAGAATATTTTTGTTAGAAATTGGGCATCTTCCTCACATTCCTATAGAAGTATTTGGTTGGGGTGTTATACCTCAGATATATATAACGTTACCTAAAACAGCTGGGAAAAACGTAAGTATTTTTTTTAAAACTGAGTTTTTGTAGAAAAATTTAAAAGACTTCAACGATCGATGAATTATTTGTATTTATAAATGATATATTATTAATCAATTACGTCTGGTTTTGACTAATTTGTTACGACTAAATTAATATTTACCTTCTAACCTTTTCTTATTGTATTAGAAAGCATTGTGTTAAAATGATGCATCATCATCATCATCATTCAACCTTTTTCTCGTCCCACTGCTGGGCACAGGTGTCCTCTCATACAGAGCGATTTCAGACTTAAAGTCCAGGTTTCCTCAAGATGTTTTTATTCACTTTTTAATCTGTCATTGGTGTTCAAGATATACTTAGAAAGTACAATATAACTTGGAAAAGTTCATTGGTACTTGCCTGGCCTGGAATCGAACCCGCACACTCATACAAGGTTGATGTTTTAACCACTAGGTCACCACGACTACCATATAATGCATTACTGATGCATAACTCAAGTTTAAACCTTAGGCGGTTCATTGAGTCCAAAGCTGCTAGGAAACTTGGTATTCTTGCATAGCTGTACTTCAGATCAGGATAGCTCGTAATGTTGTACAAAGCGCAGGTTCAATCGTGTGTGGGGCCAAGCCAAATACGGACTGGTGTTGCATAATGCCACCTGACAGCTTTGGGCTCGATAAAGAAGCCTTAGACTCAATTCTAAAATCAATTTGAATAAAAAATGTTACGTAAGGGATGTTGTTTAGTGTTTATGAATAGATGTGAAGATATCGCCATGTTGTAAGTTGTAACTATGAATGTAATGTAATATAAATAATCATTATTGTTGGTATTGCCAACTGTTATTAAAACTATGATATTTACATTTGGCGATGATAATATCATGACTATGCCAAATAGTCACTCTCATAATGTTTAATGTAGATATACCTATATAGGTTTAGACTGGGCCGATTTAGACTAGGTATACATTTTATACCTAGTCTATATAGACTAGGTATAAAATGTATACCTAGTCTAAATCGGCTCTATTTTAAGATTTGTAGACTTGTTTCACATATTTCATTTTTTTGAACTTTGCCCCATACTAGAATTTTCTCCTATATCGTGGGTGCGTTTACAAACATATAAAGTCACATACACTAAACAGCCAGACTCGGAACAATTACTTGTAGGCCTTACATATATTTATTCCACGCGGCAGTCGAATCCGCGACACGCAGCGGAACAGTCGATCAGCTATACGTAATTTTTGTACTAAGGGCCATGTTGAGATATAATTACAACTTAATCCGGTTGTCATGTTGGTAATTTTGAGTTAAGGTGAATGAGCGTTTATAGCACGAGAAATGGATTTTTTAAAAATTGCTTAAAAACGTAAAAATGGATGTTGAAGTCTGTGTAAGTTAGTGAGTCAGTGTTAGTCGTGGTTGCTCACAATGGGCACAAAGGGCGATGGAAAGAGCTATGCTCGGAGTTTCTCTGCGCGATCGAATCAAAAATGAGGAGATCCGTAGAAGAATAGAATCCGTAGAAGTCACCCACATAGCTCTTCGAGTCGCTTGTATTAAGTGGCCGATGGGGTAGTGGCGACCACGTACCGGAAGATGCAGCGTAGGGAGGCCCCCAACAAGGTGAACCGATAACCTGGTGAAGATCGTGGGAAAGCGATGGATGCGGGCAGCACCAGACCGGTCATTATGGCAAGTCTTGGAGGTGGCCTTTGTCCCGCAGTGGACATCTATACCATTATATCATTTATACCATAAGAACAAATCAGAGACTATCTCTTTGTTCTTATGGTACAAATCTAAATTGATGTATTATTTTCATAGGTCGGAATAGGTAGAGTGAATTGGGGTCATTGACGGAAACGTATATTATCCGGCTATTTACGGAATTATTAAAAAAAAAATATGTATAAATTATATTAAGTCGTAAAACCGTTTGATTTGGCCATACCCTTCATTAGAGGCTAAAAATAAAAAATTGAAATGTATTAATGCTTCGATCGGAATTTGATTGTTTTTATTTTTCAACAATAATAAATTAGTTTAGTTTTATTACCTTCCTTTAAATGAATTGAGTAGTAATAATGTCACTACCAACATGAACAATATTTACTTGCATCCGGAATTACATTAGGGCAATATGTAATATCTTATCCACGTTATTTTTTCTGTGAACATTTATGATTATTAGTACCAAAAATCACTCTACCTATTCCGACCTATGATTATGATTCTAATGATTATATTTCTGTAAATACCGGGTGCGGCAATTGAACTGTCCGTCTCAATCGAACTGTTTTAAAATTCAAACTACTGAATCAAACGCATTCAAAATTTTACAGGGCGGTCTTTGACATGTTTGCTGTCATCATTTGAAGTGATCATCGAAATACGTTGAGCGCTGTGAAATCTGCAATTGAACGAGAAATTTGTTCATCGCACTATTCAACATTGTAATGAGACTGGTAGCGTTAAGAAACGCTACGGTGGCGGACGACGTTGTACTGCAACGGCGCCAGCAATTGTCGAAAAGGTGCGTCATCGATTACACAGAAATCCAGCACGCTCAGCAAATTAGCTCGCATATTGAAAGAAAAGCTTATAGTCATACCATTGAAAAAAAAAATCCTTTCTCAGGAACTTACTGCTTTACAACGTAGCGAACAATTACATCGATCGAAGAAGCAGCTTCGCTTGCTCGACTCTGGCGAGCTTCCCAATTTGGTGTTTTCAGATGAGAAAACTTTCTGCGTTGAGCAGTTTCTTAATAAACAAAATTACCGTGTTTGGCTTAAGGGACGTGTCAGCAACCATTCAGATGGATTGCGAGTCACTCGAGGTGAAGCAGCCGATCAAATCATGGTCTGGGCGGCGGTGTCCGAAAAAAGCCGTTCTCCACTCTTTTTTCCGCCAATGGGTCGCAACAAAGTCAAAATAAACCAACAAAACTATAGAAACAAAGTCTTATTCATACGAATAATACCAAAGTGTGGTGACAAACCACCGGATGATCCGAAGTCATATCGTCCTATCACACTTCTACCATCTTTGGGGAAACTTCTTGAGCGCCTCATCGTTCCACGTTTACTACCGAACGGTCCAAAATTCCATAATAATCAATATGGCTTCAGCATAGGTAAATCTACAGTGGACGCGGCGCTTTCTGTCAGAAGAACCGTTAACCAATCTGAAAACAAGTACGTAATTGGGATCTTCCTGGATATTTCTGGGGCTTTTGATTACGCCTGGTGGCCTATGCTGTTGTTAAAATTAAAAACCTGCGGTTGCTATAGAAACATATATAATCTCGTTTACTCGTACTTTATAAACGGTTCCGCGGTACTTAAGCTCGGTCATTTTTCTAGTACTAAAACACTAACCATGGGATGTCCTCAGGGTTCAGTTGTCGGTCCTTATTTATGGAATTTGGGTTTTGATGACTTCCTCGCGATCCCGCTTCCTTGCGGCTGTTCACTTACTGGTTACGCGGACGATGGCCTACTGCTCGTTCAGTCAAGTACCCGAGCTGGACTTGAGAACTTGGCCAATACTTGCCTAAATTTTATATCTCAGTGGGGTGATCGTAACCGCCTAGCGTGTGCGCCGCATAAAACCTATCAACTTCTACTAAAAGGTAATCTTAAATCATTGCCTACTATTAAATTTAACAACGTTCCCATTAAAAAACAGCAATCCGTATGCTACCTTGGTATGATCTTAGAAAGGAATTTTTCATTTATCGAACATATAAAAATAGTTGGCGAAAAAGCTAATAGGAACTTTTATGCCCTAACTAGAATATCCAAAGCAACTTGGGGTCTATCATTCCTAACTTTAAAAGCTATATATGGAGCTACCTTCTTAGGATGTATGTGCTACGGTGTACCTGTTTGGGCCGATAGGGCCAGCATAGGGGCGGCACGACGTAAACTGCTTCAAAGCCAACGTTTGGCATTGATATTTTTATGCAAGGCGTATAGAACGGTCAGTACTGAAGCCTTACCGGTACTGGCAGGTGTACTTCCAGTCGATCTTGAGGTACAGCGACGTGCTTCAATGTACTACTCCGCGAGGGGGAAGGCCATGGACACTAATTTTGTTACACAACGCGACTTTAATAAAATTTCTAGATTATTTAAACCTCAGACTGAAGTCTGGGAGGACCTCTTTTCCGAATGGCAAAGTAGGTGGGATAATTCCATCAAGGGCCGGCTATTCTTTCCATCCGTTGGCGATCGGCTGGCTAAGACATGGCTGGAGGTTGACCACTGTGTTGCCCAATTTCTCACAGGTCATGGCAACTTTAAAAGTAAACTGTATTCTTTTAAACTTGTTCCTTCCCCTTTGTGTCAGTGTTCTACACTGAACTGTGAATTTGAACAGTCCGCACATGACATCTTGTGGGAGTGTGTTCTTTGGCAGAATGAACGCAATATTATGTTGGATAGTGTACAAGTTACATCCGGAGTCGTTTATTATACGGACCTTGTAGAAACTAGAACCCATTTCCGTGCGTTCAGGCGCTTTTGCCATACCTATTATTGGAATCAATTGTAACAGCTAATACCTACTTAGGACCCATTAACTTAATCAAATTTTATTCTGTGGTGTTTGGCAATCTGGGCTTCTCCCAGTTGCAATAATGTCCCTTTGTGCCGATTGGCCTAGTTCTGTTCTGTCTCCTGCTTGTTATGGAGGGAAGTAGAAAAAATATCTTTTTTCTTACTCCTCCGCTATTCTCTTCTGATTAATTTCGTTGCGGGACCCAAGACAGTTGAATCGTTTCTCTGGGACTCGTCGAGCTTCATTGCTCGGCGTTTTTCTGGCGGTCTCCACTGTTGATTCTGGCTTTCAGAAGTTGCAGTGGGTGGGAAAAGTGTGGCGGGTTTTGTCCCATTAAAAAAAAAGTCTTATTACTAGGGCTATTACCGTGTGCACGTTACACATTTGCTTCTGAGCGTTGGACTTTCCAGCAAGACTTGGCGCCATCGCACAGAGAAATTCCAAGGCAAAATTGCTTAAAAGTGAACGTTCCGGTGCTGATAGACCGAGATATGTGGCCGTCGTCATCGCCCGACTTGAATCCGCTGGACTTTTGTATTTTGGGTGTTTTACAAGTCAAGGCTTGTGCTAAAAACACATGTCGGTGGAAGCGCTCAAAGCTACCCTTACGCAAGAATGTAACTGTTTAAGTGATGGTGTCGTTCGAGCAGCGTGACCTTCTTACAGAAAGAGACTCTAGCTTGTATTGCAGGCTAAATGCGGCTGTATTCTATCGGTATAAGCCATAATAAAACTTTGAACCTTCTATTTTTACATTCTAAAATTGTATAAATACGTATTGAAAATTAACAAAAATATTTCATTTTCGCATACGGACAGTTCAATTGCCGCACCCGGTAACATTTGTTGTAGTGGTGATCAAAATTTTGATCAAGTTAAAATTTGACACGGATTTGAAAGTTACTAAACAAGTAAATAAAATTGAATTTGGCGGGGTACAACTGCATTCACCGCAAAAACTTTATTCTGATCTCCCAAACTTATTTTTTCTTCTTCAATATTACCAAATTGCGCATAAAGGGACTAACTACACTTATTCAGCTCTGTTTAGCTTTTGTTGTTAGCTATTTAATTTTTAGAAAGACCGCCAAAAAAATTTAGCTAAATCGGTGTTCTGTGACTGTTGAACACGTCACTGCCACTTCAGCGAGACAGTCCCAGATAGATTTCGTGTAACAAAAGAACAGTAGGTATTAATTTATTATTTATGATTGTACTAGATGTAAAATTGTTTCAGTTGAATCCGGAAATAGGGTACAGGGCCATTCCAGCTTTGACGCCACAATATTTGGCAGCGATCAATGAAATGTTTAGTAAAGGCAAAGACGAACATTTAAATTCTCCTTTGTTTGAGAAATGTTGCGAAGATCCAGATTTTGTACAAGATTGGCATATTTGCTCACCTTGGGTAAGTAGTAATATTTGCATACCAACATTAATTAATAGTTATAAAGCGAAATGCATTAAAAACACATTACATTTTTTACCAGGATTGTTATCCTTCTGCCATGGATATTGAATTAGCAATAGAAAGGCTAATGGTTATAGATCATATAAAGACCCGTCCAGAAATATTGACCGCTTATTCTACTACGGCAAAAGTTGGACCAATACCCGGATTTCAAACTGTTCCCTATGTCATAGACTATGGAGTAGTTATTACTGGAAGTACAGTAAGCAGAAAGCTTCATACAGCTAGCCTGGGGCCCTAGTCTGCTATTTTTGTAAATTTGTCATTCCAACACGGTTCCATTGTCATTGTGCTTAAAAGTTTGTAATCTGCTAAATTCATAATGATTGATCAATTATCTCACTCGTCTTGTAAAGAAACAGCGATAGAATAACATTGCTGTATTGCCATTATTATAAAACCTACAAACCTAAAAACTACTACTCAATTTGAACATTTATTAACATGGAGTGGAGTGATTGAGCACTGAAAAGTAATAATGACGCCATTTTGGTAGTACATTATGAAACTTGTCAAAATCGATCATTTTTAGATCACTGATCGACCATTCTGACATTGAAATAGCAGACTAGGGCCCCAGTTTTACGCATTTTGAAAAAATTCGCCCTTGCAATTCAATTAATTAAAATCAACAGGTGCAATGCATAGCTGAAGTGTTTAATTATGGACCAATTGCCACAAAGATACATTTTGCTAAAGGTACAAATGTTCCGTCGTGGCTAGGAATGAAATTATGTGCAAAACTAAGTCCCGGTGAGACCGGAAAAATGGAAGTTACATTCATGCCTACTTCTGTCGACTTTACCGAACTTGAACAGAATGTGGAAACAGCTTTCAACCTAGAGGTTAAGTATCGACCTAGTGGAAATTACGTTACTTAGAAGAACATTTGCATGAAAACATAAATTTGATAGTGCTTTTTGAAACCGATAAATAATGAACGCGTCAGACCAATGCATATGAGTTAAGTTGAATCATCGACAACGGGATGTTGATACATCATTTCTTAAAAGATTTTACAGAATAGTTGTAAGGATATTTATTATAGTAGGAAAAAAACTAAGAATACCCAATGTTACTACTACAGTCATTTAATTTCAAGTAAGAATCCTGAAATACATCCTATTGCGTAACGCACTTTCTCTCATTTTGAAACATCTTATGATTACGGATTAGCAATATGCCCAGTGTGTTACCAGTGATGACTTACGGAACTGAAACGTGGTCGCTCACAATGGGCCTCATACGAAGGATCAGAGTCACACAATGGGCAGGGCAATGGAAAGAGCTATGCTCGGAGTTTCTCTGCGTGATCGAATCAGAAATGAGGAGATCCGCAGAAGAAGAGTCACCGACATAGCTCTGCGAGTCGCTAAAATTAAGTGGCAGTGGGCAGGGCACATTGTTCGTAGAACCGATGGCCGATGGGGCAGTAAGGTTCTGGAGTGGCCGCCAAGTACTGGAAGACGCAGCGTAGGGAGGCCCCCAAACAAGGTGAACCGATGACCTAGTGAAGGTCGCGGGAAGCCGATGGATACGGGCAGCACAAGACCGGTCAGCGTGGAAAGCCTTGGGGGAGGCCTTTATCCAGCAGTGGACATCCATAGGCTGAAGAAGAATATGCTCATTATTGCTGCTCTATACCTATGTTCGAAAAATACATATGTCTGAATGACAACCAAAATAACGCAATGAATGTTGTTGAATTGTCTTAATGAAACCCATTGCTATTTTCTTTTAAAGTGTTTGTGAGTTTTTTTATTTATTTTAATTATTTTTAAAAAAACGTTGCCCCACACTTTGAATTTCTCCTATATTGTGGGTGCGTTTACAAACATATAAACTCACATACACAAACAACCAGACCCAGATCAACTACTAATTACTACTATTAATAGTGTGTTACGCAATTACCCTGCTAGTTACAGTGGATTCTTTATAATATGGTCTTTGTTAATTAGGTACCCTATGGAGTGACAATTCCAATACAAATCAAAGCGCTCTGTGCAGTGCCGTACTTAGCTTCCAACGTGTCATGTATTGATTTTGGATCTGTGAGGTGTGGGGATAAAATAATATGTTCAATTCCATTAAAAAACGTGTAAGTAATTCATTATATGAAAATAGAAAATTATCTTAGCATCATTGTTAGCCCACTGTAGAAATAAGTGCCTTTTTCCGGCGATGAGTTTTTTGCCAATTTGATTTTCAAAGTAGGCAAGTACTGCTTATTGCAGAGAGTTCAAATTCCCACGGAGATTTTTTTGGCGCCTTTTGATGTGTTCTGTCGAATTCTCAATGCTCAGCTCAATCTTGAGTGTGCCTAATCCAGTGCGCGATATAGTCGCGTTGCAGTATTTTCCGCCCGTGTGTACGTGGGGTTATACGGGAATAATTCCGTAGTGTGTTACTTGAAGTTTATTTATAGGGGTAAACCTACATGTATTTGGTACGTAACTTTGAAGCTGAAGGCGCCGGGAGCTCTTCCCATGGTTGTGCTCGACAGTTCAGGAAAATACGAACCAGGAGAAGGGGGGTGGCTCAGCGTCGCTTTTAAACCGACAATGGAGGTTCGTCATTCCATTATTTTATGCTTTATGGCGAATTTCGTGTCCGTTTGTCTCACTTTGCAGTTGCGACTACGGAGACTTATGTTATACCAAATTAGTTAGGTTTTTATTTTTTCATTTTATAACTTCAGAGTGACCTCGTTAAAACTTTAGTCAATTACTGATAGTGGTGACTATCATTTTCGACAGACACTTAACGAACTTTATCTGTTTATTAGAAACTAATATAAGTAACAAAATTTTGTACTTATGTCAGTAAATTTTAATAATCAGTCAGAGGCGAGTTAACAAGGTGATTTTTGAGATGGGACGTCTATGCCTTACCTACTTAGTAAAGTAATCAGAGAACCTGACCTAGATTTTGGGGCCACTTGCCTGTGAACGGAACCGAAAGCTATTTCTTTTTAAAAAAATAAATGAACACATGTATGTAGCAACATCGTAAAAACACATACTTACATTGAAGTAATTCTGTTCGGTAATATTTGGTTCGTAATGTTATATTAAACCTTTTATTCTTTTTGAGTTTCTTCAATGGTCGCGATGTATGTTTCTATCGTGGTATTTTTTCTATATATTATAGGCACGTTTTCCTCTGTAATGAAGAATCGAAATTATGATGTATTATGAGCTTTAGTTTTTCAATTAGAATATTAAAAAATTGGATTCTAAGACCAAGCTCCGTTCAAGTTGAATATTATATTATTTAACTTCAGTATAATAACTAACCAATATTCTGTGCCCATATTGTGTAATAACATAAATAACCCTGGTTTCATTACACAGATGTTGTACGAAGGCGTACTGATATTCAGATTTCACATGAATCCTAATAAAATGACGATACCAGTGACGGGACAAGGCATTGTCCCTCACGTGCATATCATCGGTCCTAACGTTAACTTTCCACCGACACTGCCGTGGGCTGAAACCACTGACATTTACTTCGGACTGACGAATCCTTGTCCCTTTCCTATAGAGCTAATTATAGCTCATACTGATAAGTAAGTGTAATAATATCATTTCAATCCTACACCCGTCTTTATTACAATGAAGATTAGTAGAGCCAAATTCAAGCTACTTCAATCTCTCAAATTTCTTTTCTCTGGCAAATTTCATCTATAAACACTAAAAAATTAAGGCTCAAGGTTGATTAACAATATTTCACAGCTTCCGCACTATATTTTTATCAATTAAATGTACACACAAACATGCTGTTCAAAAATATACTTAATATTAATGTCGTGTCGCTTTCCTGTTTTAGTAAATGGAAAGAAGAAGAGGAAATATTTCAATTGCTTTATAAATACTACAACAGGCCCGAAGAAATGTTAGTCCCAGCTATTACACCAGGAGTTGGATTGCCACGGGAAATTGTGGACTTTTACTATAATTTTCAGGAACAAGTCAAAAAGTACGTACCTAACATTACTATTAAATACTGCTTAAATTATTCATAGTCATAAAATAACTGCTAAAAATCACTTACATACTTATATAGTGTTATTTGAAGTGATTTTTAGAAGTTTTGTCTTATGTAAACACAATATGTTGTCAAATTAGGTACTTCTAACTTAAAATGAAATAACTAACACAGGCTATAGGCTCATGAATAGTGTTAGAATTGATAAGCACATGCCTACGACCATAATACTTATGGTTAGTTTAACCAATGACTATATTGATGTTGCAAGGGAATCGTCAAAATAGTTGGCAAATGTAAAGTAACCAAAGTGACTTGACTTATTTGAATGATGATGAAGATCGAACTACAAGTGAAAATTTGACCCCCCCCCCCCCTTCAGGCCTTCAGTTTAAGTTTAAATTAGGATTGATACTGATCATCTGTTACTTACAGTTTTAATGGAAGTACATGTCTTTAAAGATATCGCTCGTTTCATCTAAAAGTTTTCTATCTATTCTGTTTCAGAATTAAAGAGGCAGAATTGGCTCTTAGCAAAGCGACCGCGAAAGCTGCAACCGCTGCAACAAAGTATGTATTCTGTTTTTAATATGCTTCACTAGCTTCTGCTCAAAACTTTATCTGCGTAAAGGTCCGCCACAATAATATTCATGAAAAAATACATAGGTAGGTATAGTATGTTGCAAATGCAATTCAAATTCAACTGCAAATTCAATTAAAAAAAGATTTGAATTAAGAAGTTGAATATAGATTGCAATATAGGTCATTGACTTTATTCTTAGTGTAACTTTTCTTCAGGTTTACTAAAAGCGCTTACACTTAACACGCGGGCAGTAAGTGTTTATCAATAGATCATTTCACTCTACAAACACGTGTTTTTTGTATACCTACTTGGTTTTAGAAAATCGAAGAGCCCCAAAGTTAGTCATAAAGTGAACGTACAAACCAAAACTCAAGCAGTCGCTCCGCCAAGGACACGTACCGAAGCTGAAATTATTGCAGGTAGGTATATATATTGCTGCCATTCTGCTCACTTATTTATTCAGCGTTCTAGACATTCCGAAGCGCTTGTTTTTTTATTCGCCATGCCGATTTATTTTGTACTCACACTTAAGGTAACCGCCCACCACCGCCCCTACTAAACTAAGACGACTGCTCGCAGTCCACGCGGTGACAGTTAGCAGACACCCAGCAGTCCACGCGGCAACAGCAGACGGCCAGCTATCCACCCGCCGACCGCTCTCGCTTTTCGCAATAGGACTGTGAGTCGATCGTGAGTGATCGGTACGGCGCTGCGTGTCACGGGTTCGACTCCCGCAGCTAAAAAATATTTGTATGGCTTTTAGGTAGTTATTTCGGATCTGATTGTTTGTGTATGTGAGTTTAATGTTCGTAAAAGCGCCCACGATACAGGAGTAATTACGTATTTGAATATAGGGCACGATTTTTTTTATCTTTTGGTCTTTCGAAAATAACATCCGGAAAGTATCAACACGCACATGAAATTATAGTCATTGCATTAATCACTATACCGTTGCGTATACCGAGACCCCACGCAGACAAGCACGACTCCTCATGTGCAGAAGACCAAAATTTAGTCGCAATCCTATCTCGGCGACAAACAAAAGTCGAAAACTTGTCAAAATAGGGATATTTGGGTTTTTTTTTTTTTGACAAATTGAGACTGAGGCCAGATTATAATCGTTCTTAAAATTACGAAAATTGTATACCTAATAGCAACGAAAGTGTACCAAATAACACACAAAATTTTATTTAAAACTTGTGATCTTAAATTATTTTTTTTCCAGATGAAATGAAAGATATGAAGGCTCATGGTGTGGACCCATTAAAAGAATGTTTACATGATTTTGATTATAGCTATACAGAATCGTCCAGCGACAAACAAATGAAAGGCATTCTCATATTTTTTCATGGCTCGCCGTGTGAAGGTAGATTCACCACTTCCGATTTGAGTTACCTATATTGTAAAAAAGTGTTGTTAGTGTTTATTTTTATATACATATAAATCACTCCCATTTCGATAGTTTTTCGAAAATATACGATTGAAAATCAATGTGCGAATACTTCGCACGGGTCACTTATCACCTGTTTGTGATGTAACCGTGGTTAGTTACGATTCAAACAGAGGATTCATAATTGATGAAGAATTCGAAAATTATCTAAATAATATGAAAAACAATAAGGGTATTGTTATTTTGGTAGCGTTATGTTATGAAGAACAAATGTGACCAAATTAATGGTCTCGCTGCATCTATATTAACTAGTTGTTGTTGTTTGTTTTAGAAATGCATTGTCAAGAAATGGCTTATTCAGTTGCCAAACATCTAAAACTACCCACTGTAAATGTGGATAATAGTATAGTTCAAGCATTATGTGACACTGACATTCAAGCGAAAGAATTGCTAGTTACTGCCATTGCCGAGAATTATGATATGATGCGGAAAAATATGAAAAACGATTCAGATCCCAGTCCTGAACACGATGAAGGTATAAACGCATTACGCATTAGTGCTCAACCTGCCTTGAATACGGCAGTAAAGAACTTAACAGTTAAAATTATAATTAATACAGGATGTATCTGAAATCGTAACGCAAACTTCGCGAAAAGGCTACACCGCATGCCACTAATAAAATTATGATAGTCATTTATGTCGTTAATGAACGGTTACAGAATTCACAGTGGTTAAAAAATTGTGTCGGCTCGGCCTTTGAACGTTGCAAGCGTGCCGCCGTGCGAGTTTGTAGGTATGACGTTGATCCCTGATGTGAACTTTATTAAATCAGCTGATGAGATAGTTATTCGAGTTTTGTTCACATTGCGCTTTTTGTGTAATTAGCGAATTAATTAATATTTACTTTAAAATCTTATTGCATTATAAAACTATAGCAATTATGAACGGTCTAAAGTGAAAAAAACTGCAAATGCTTTTTTTAATCATGAAAAAGCCGACAAAAAATTCCAACACTGGAGGGTTCAGAATCACGTACTGGATCCATGGTACTCGTTTGTGCGTCGATGTCAGATACACCCTTTATAAAAAACTACGGGTTGCCCACCGGAGTGCCAGTAGAAGTGAAACTTTGATCAAGTTTTCACTTCTACCGGCACTCCGTTGTGCATTTTTTAATACTTTAAACAACTCTTGCGAAATTATTTCCTAACCTTTGCAAAATGGTTAGGAAATGATTTCGCAAGAGTAGTTTAATTATTTTATATCCACACATTTTACAAGTATACCGACGGTCAAGCCATCAGCAGTCACTATCCAAAGATGCGCTTAGCAGGCTGTAGTACAAACACACACGCACACTCCCGCAAGCACCCCGCAGAAGAAGGCATACATTTTCGCTGCGCGTTAGAAAGAGACGGGCATATTACGCTACACAGGCAGTTTACTCTCCCTCCGTCTAACGAATTTTCGATCAGGGTCAGATGCCCTGACGCGTCATCCTAAAAAGTTAAATTCCATTAAAGAAGTTTTCACTACAACCCATAAAAACAACTAACTTTTGACAGATGAATTCAGCGAAGATAAAGATGACTTTGAAATCCTTTTGAAGAAAATTAAATATTTAGCCACGACAAGAAATGTGGCTACGCCTCGTTCTAAAGGAGATAAGAAGAAAAAGAAATCTTCTCCCAACTCGTCGGTTGTATCACAAACAGCGTTGGATGCTATGGGATCGACGACATTATTCCAGATGGTTAGATACGTATTATATTATTATAACTTGTCATAATGTAGGTCGATTGGCTATGTGTATTTAAAATGTAGAAAGTATTTGGTAGATAGAAATATCCGCAGAAAATACAATTCTACTTATTTTTCTTCTTGGCAGGATTTAGTTGAACAACTGCTTACAGAGTTATTCCTTCAGCCCAAATACCATAACGGTTTTGTGGTGGACTCGTTGACAAGTATCGTTGTAAAGAACCCTCCTTTAGTACTGACCACGTTAATAAAATGTAAGCGCAATATTCGGAACCTGCATCTCGTACTCTGCCACTCGGATTTCTCTAAATGGGCCCAAACATACGAAGAAACCCAACGAGATGCTGATATTCTGCTTGCCGAGTTAGTACTTTTATTTATTAGTAGATATTACGTATGCCATCTAACAGTATTCTTCTGGCTTGTCTGGTTCGACACGAGTTGCGTTTCAAACATTTATCGTAAAATATTTTGAATGTAGGTATTCGTTTATGGAATATTCTGGCTGCGTGTTGTCGCAGGGCTCACTTTGGCTTAACTCGCTTGTTATTATCCAAGTCTTTTAGTTGTGGAAAATAGTTATTGATGTGCACTAATGCATAGCTGTTTGTAGATTATACAGTCCGATATTATACTAAAGTAAAAAAAAATTGGGCTACAACTTATATCAAGCCAAATTTTTTGCTTTTAGAAATGTTAAGTATATGATAGGTAGTTGTACTCCTGAGATTTGTATATATCTACAGACCCCAATCAAAAGTGTATGATGAACCGGAAATAGAGGACATTGTAAAGTCATTGGAAGACATGGATGCAGAAGAGTATGACAAAGTTTCTCCAGAATTGAAGACATTATATATTTCTTACGGATTAGAATGTAGAAGGAATAAATATTTAGAAACTCGTGGATTGTAAGTTTTCCAATATTTATCTTAGAAAGTGTAGTTGACAATCACATGAATTTATGAAAAATATTTAAAAAAATGTCCCATTCATTATCCATCATCTGCAGTGTATATGAAATTCTACTAATTCTATTTCCTACTACCCTATCCTACTTCCTATTGATATTATGATTGTGAACGTTTGTGAGGATTATTGTATATATTTATGGATAGATTCCTCTTTTTGATTGTAGAAGAGCTTGATGTTTGACACAATGCGCTATTAGTCTTTATGTACATTCGAACAATCATCTTATCCTAACTTACGTGCCCATTATAGCATAACAACATATAAATTATCTTGATATCGCTTGTAAAAAAAGAAATTATAGATTTCGCGGGGAAAGAAAAGCTGCGTATGGCTATTTCAAATAATTTCAAAGAACCGTTCCACAATGTAATGAGGGGACAGGCACGTTAAATACCAACAGTAGATAGATATCGATGATATTTGTAAAGCTTAGTAAAACTAATTTTATAATCCCTCTAAACCTAAAGTACCTACTTATGTACTATATATTAAAAGTAACCGTTAAATAAAAAACTGTTTTTATTTAACGACAACTTGTTAGAGGATTGCCTTATAAATTGGAGTCACAGACCTCTAACTGGAATGAAACAATTATACGAGTAGAGTCATACAAGTAGTTGTATGACTCTACTCGTATAATTGTTCTGAAACATCACTATTATGGATATGGAGTAGTCCATATCCATAATAGTGATGTTTCAGTATTCGAGATTTGAGTAAGTATGAAGCCTCTCTGCGCGCCTCTCTGTATAAAAAGAGGCCTTTACCCCGCAGTGAGACAGTTACAGGCTGGTGTATATTATACTTTGTACATAATATAGGTAACCAAATTCCAGACTACTGAATCACGTATTTACTCCAGTTTAAAACGCTAACATACTCAAGCACACAATCATACTCCATCGCTACAGAGCGCTATCTCAAAAAATTTCAGCCCGATTTATTATCGGGCTCAAGTTGTTAGAGATATTCGAAAAATCATTGAGTATGTGAGAATATTGATGCGCAATCATGAATGGGTAAAAAACGAATTAGTGGCGAATAAAAACTGCCTGCAATTATATGTCTTGAGTAAGAGATCTGTGGACACCATACATACGTACAACTAATAAAATTAACATAATGTCGATTTCAGAACATCTTTACTTGATACTTCTAAGAAAGAAAAGACTGGAAAAGGTAGGTATTGCACCTGGACGTTAATATTACACAAATGCTTCAAAATACTCCCGACCCTCCAGACTAAAATAATAACTACCAACTTTTTCTAAAATATAATATTGAATCAATTAACAACAAGCCATATAGAAGAACGGGGATAGTGTTATTACGTGTTTCATCAAGCGAGGCGCGCGTCAGGTACTTGTGGTAACCAAGTGTACAGACTCGTTAAGAATGAGTGTGTAGACTTGTAGTGTCATCACATAGACGGTACTTAGAGCTATTCACAGCGGGCATCGCTTCGTGAGATAAAAGTATACAGTAGTTACGTTACGTTTCTATAACGTATGTACATCATAATATTTTTTACCTTAGCCTTTGGTGGGTTACACACTACAATGCGTATCGCGACGCGTTGGGACGCCTGACTGCGAGCCAAATTTTCCTCGCGGAGGCACGATTGTGATTGATCTTGATGTAAAATATCTTCAAATGTCATCTGCGCCCCGTCGCCTGGTACGTGTACGATCCACCTTAGGGGGTGGTCGTGGTAAAGCGATGAAGTTAAAAGTCTCCAAAAAAATTATGCGAGAATAAATTTCTACCGCTTCTTTATCTTATTCCGCGCATACAAAGTCTTGCTTTGTTTTCCAATCTTTTATGAGGACATAACAACTATGTTTTATTTATTAGATGTACGCAGTTTATATTCAATACCAACAGAAGTAGGAGACGCTAAAGACTCTAAAAAAAAAGTTAAAAAGGACGAAAGTAGAGGTACGGATACTGTTTAATTTTAATTAACTTATGTGTCTTGTCAACATATTCTTGATGATAATCATGATAGTAACAATAATGTGACTTTAATTTAAGGAAAACCAACCAGTGAATTTGCTGCAATGAATGCAAAGTACACCGAATATCATAAAAATACATACGAGAATCTCATAAACATCGCAAATAATTGGATCATAGATGAAGCTGACGTGGGGATGCCTATGTACACCTTTAACGGTCAGATCGTAGGCGCAGCTCAAAAGAAAAGCAAGAAAAAATCTGAATTGCAACTTCAGGTTTGTAATGCAGCTATTATACTTAAGGTTCCATAGCCAAAGGGAGCCCCCAACAAGGTGGACCGATGACCTGGTGACGGTCGCGGAAAGCCGATGGATGCGGGCAGCACAAGACCGGTCATCGTGGAAAGCCTTGGGGGAGGCCTTCGCCCAGCAGTGGACCTTTATAGGCAGAAGAAGAAGATAGAGAGAGGCCACAAGAATGCGTTGCGGCATCGCATCGTAAAAATCTTTGATGCCGCACAACGACACGCACCTAAAAGCCTACTGCTGTGTATCGTCGTTTCTGCGATACGACGCCGCAATGCAGTGTTGTGACTTTGCCCAAAGAGTGTCAACAGAACCTTAAACTTAGCCTTCGCTGTTCGTTCGTTCGTCTGTCTGTTAGCAAGCTTATAGAACGATATACGAGTGTAGTTAAAAATTTTCAGTGTGGCGATTTAGTAGTTAAAACAGACATCTAAAAACGTGTTTTCAGCGCTTTCGCCTCGTGATATAGAACTTGTCGCATGCGGAGTATGCGACTCACCCTTGGTCGCTCGATAGAAAATATATGTACGTTAACTTTTAAATATTTCAGATGTCTGAAGTCTGCTTTGAAGATAGAGGTTTCCCACTGACCCTCATTATGTGCCCTTGTTTGCGTTACAAGGAAGGTATAAAATATATGTTTAAGCAATGGGCCTATGTTTCTGAGGCTTTGAAAGAAGAAGTGGAATGTGATATACTTAAAAGTCCTGTAAATAGAAAAGAATTCACTGTTTTGTTGCCTAAAACTTTCCCCACAATAAATCACGAGTTACCACTTCAGTGGTGGTACTTAGACGAAATGCCGGTAACTTATTTAAAATTTATTTTATTATTTATGCACAGACTTAATATTCTTTATGTATTTATTTTATTATTTATGCACTTCAAGTTACTACACAATCTTTCAAATTCATTCAAAAGATTTTCGATTTAATCATCAGAGCAATAAGGTTCAAGATTGATTAGGAAAATTTGACAGTTTCGGGTAGCTGGACCTGCTGGCGTCAGTAAACATAATACATGAATACAGATACAAAGTTATTTTTTATTTATGCGGAACCGTACAATTTTTTTTTACAAAATTCTAAAAGATTTCTTGAAAAACCACAAAGTCATGAGCTTGTTATCTTACTTGGTTGTCCCAAAAAAATAGTGTCAACGCACCGCTCGCCCGCCCGTACCTCCAGGGGCTCGGAAAGGCCCAGCTATGCGCGCGCGCCTAGTACTATGTTCTACCGTCGGCTGTGTTGTGTGCTCGGTAATCACACTGCAACAATTTCTAAATGTATGTTATTGGGGAAAAAATATAACATGGTGTAAAAATGATTGGAATCGATTCAGTTACTTATTCTGAAAAAACTATGTTCAGATTTGGTAAAAACACGTTGTATATAATACAAAGGTAGGTTATTTCTTTAATAATTTCTTCCAGCAGAGCTGCAAAAGGAGAATTTAAAAAATATATAGATTATATAGAGAATATATTGCACAATTACATTTGCATTGACAGCCTCCGTGGCGTAGAGGTAGCGAACGCGGCCGCTGCGCAAGGAGGCGCGGGTTCGATCCTCGCGCAGTGCAAATATTTGTATGCATGAATATGAATATTTGCACTGGTCTGGTCTCGGAAAGCACGTTAAGCCGTTGGTCCCGGTTGCCATTCAAACATCTTGTGGCAGTCGTTACGGGTTGTTGGAGCCCTCAAAAGTCCTACAATTGGTCTAGCTGGAATGCTTCGATATCGCCTTCGGATTGTGGAGGTCAAACGGCAGTCGCTTCACGGTGTTGTATCATACATCACTACTCTGTAGTCGAGTAACTAATACCATCTCTATGTATTAGTGTCTATGAATATAGTCTATAGTCTTGTCATTGTAACTTAGGATCTGACCGAGAAGATGTCGATTCCAATGTAATAATTCTACAAGTGTAATAAACCAGTCTAATTATCTAAAGTCTTTAATATTTACCAACGGGACAATCATACATGGTGTCAGAAGAGTGAAAAAAACCCAATACGAAGAAAGAAAATTCAAAAAATGCAAAAGTCGGATGGCGTCGGTGGCAACCATGACACCGGAACTGCAATGAACAATGGCTTGAAGGCGCTTAAAATATCGTCAGATGCAACAAACAACAATTACGAAACCTGGAAGCGCTGGTGGCAACAGTTCGAATTATACTTGTTGGCAACAGGTTTGGACAAGTCCGGTGAGAAACGCAAGATCGCCATTTTACTACATCACATTGGTGAAAAATGCTTAAATATTTTCAACACATTCAACATAAATATTGGAGAAACCACATTACATGACGTCAAGGCCAAATTCGACGAATTTTTTCAACCTAGAAAAAATATTACCATGTATCGTTACATGTTTTTTACCACACGTCAACAGAAATCGGAAAGCATCGAGGATTTCTTAACCGATCTCGAAAATAAGAGCCAAGATTGCGAATTTGGAACGCTCAGAGAATCTCTTATCAGAGATATTTTTATCGCCAACTTGAGTTTGGACTTAGCACATGTACGTCAGAGACTGCTGCAGGAACCTGATCTGACATATCAGAGGATGCGAGAGCTAGCTAGGACACTCATCGTCGCACAGCAGGATGCAGACCAAATTGTCAAGAGGTCCACTAGTGAAGAGTCTGAAAAAGTCATGCATCTGCGTCGGAGGAGCCGTGGTCGAGCGGAGCGTCAGCGACGGCGAGCTTCACCAGTCAGTCAGCAGGGATCCAGCGCAGGGAGGTCAAAGTCAAGTCCCAGTCCTGAGAAGCGCTCGAAGACGTGTAGCCGCTGTGGACAACACCACCGCTACAAATGTCCAGCGCAGGGAGCTAAATGCAGGTCATGTAACTCTTATGGTCATTTTGCAAAATTTTGTTACTCCAATAATAAAAAAGTCAGTCATTTAGAGTCTTTTAGTTCAACTGGTAGTCAAGATAATTTTGTTGGAATTTTAAATTGTCATAACATCAGTCATAGTCATAAGTCTAGTCAATATAATTGTCATTTAGAGTCACAAAGTCATCACAATCAAAATCATTACAGACATAGCAGGTTGTCATACACACAGTCAAATCCTAAGTTACAATCAACGGTCAGGTCGCACATAGGCCAGTCGCAGTCAATGTCTAAGAGATCTCATGTGGACTCATCTTATCATAAAAAATATCCTGTGTCATATTTCTGTGATGAAAGTGGTGATAATGTCATATCTGAGAGGTCTAATAAAAAATGCCTCAGTGATGAAAAAAGACTGGTGACTGATAAGTCTGAGAGGTCCAATGAAAACTCTTGTCATATGTCATATTTCAGTGATGAAAACACTGAACAGTCTGAGAGATTCAGAGTCAAGTCAAAAAAGTCAAAAAGTCTTAGTCGAGATTCATATCTTAATGATGAGTACAGACACAAGTCTGAGGAATCTCACACAACAAACACTTGTAGAATTATTACAGCAAAGTCAACACATAGTAAACAGGTCAATACAGTCGAGTCAAAAAGAAACAAATACTATTCTAAACAGTCATGGAACATAAACATTTTAGTTGGTCATACACAAATTAATTGCATTATTGATTCAGGAGCTGATATTAATATTATGTCAAAGAAAACTTTTCAATCTTTGAAATGTCAAAGTCAAATGTCACTTGAGAAATGTCAAATAAACGTTAGTGGGTTTGGTGGTATATCAATACCCATTATAGGTAAAGTTAATGTAAAATGTAGTTTATCTTTAAATAATAGCACTATTAGTGTAAATATAGTGTTTATAGTCGCAGATTTAGTTTGTCCGAATGTTTTAGGTCTACCAACTTGTGAAAAATTAGGTATGATTCAAAGAGTTTTCTCTGTGTCTCAACAAAATCTTAGTGAACAAATTCTTACACAATACAATGATGTATTTCAGGGTCTTGGATGTCTACCTCAAGTCTGTCGCCTGAAACTCAAACCTGAAGCAGTGCCATGCGTGGATGCTCCGAGAAGAGTACCCTTCGCTTTACTGAACAAACTGCGCGATGAATTGGATCGCATGGAGAAAATGCAGGTCATTGAAAAGGTTTTTAAACCTACAGAATGGGTGAACAGTATAGTGATAACAGTCAAAAGCACGGGTCAGTTACGAATTTGTTTAGATCCTAGAAATTTGAATAAGAATATTATAAGGGAAATTTATCCACTTAAGTCAATAGATGAGATCAGATCTCAACTAGCAGGAGCTGTTTGTTTTTCTCATTTAGATGCATTTTCAGGATTTTGGATGCTTAAACTAGATGAATATAGTTCTGATTTATGTACATTTCAAACACCTTTCGGTAGATATAAATATTTAAGGTTACCTTTTGGTATTAATGCATCGTCTGAAATTATTCAAAGAGTCATGATGAATTTGTTCGGTGATTTAGAAGGAGTTCTAATATTCATCGATGATATTTTGGTATATGGACCAAACGAGTCAGTACATAATGAGAGAGTACATAAAGTCATGCAACGAGCACGTGAAGTCAATTTAAAGTTCAATAAGTCTAAATGTAAATTTTTAGTTTCAGAAGTCTGTTTTTTAGGGTATGTTTTTAGTAAAGATGGTGCTAGGGTTGATGAAGAGAAAGTAAAAGCAATTGTCAATATGCCCACACCAAAAAATGTCAAAGAATTGCAAAGAATATTAGGTATGATCAATTATTTAGGTCCCTTTATTAGCAATTTGTCTCAAAAAACTCAAATTTTAAGAAATCTTTTGAAGAAAGATTCAGTCTGGACTTGGGATGAAAATCATAGTCAATGTCTTAAGAGTTTAATCGATGAAATTACAAAGTCACCAGTTTTAGCTCATTATAATCCCAATGTACCATTAGTCTTGTCAGTCGATTCGTCAAAGTCAGCATTAGGAGCAGTCATTATGCAGAATAATAAACCTATTGCTTATAGTTCAAAAACATTAACTCAAACTCAGTCAAGGTATGCTCAAATTGAGAAAGAATTGTTAGCCATTCAGTTTGGTTGTGAAAAATTTCACCAGTATGTGTACGGTCATAAAGTAACTGTTCATACTGATCATAAACCTTTAGTCTATCTTTTTAAAAAGCCACTACATGATGTACCAGCAAGATTGCAACGTATGATGTTAACTTTACAAAAATATGATTTGGAAGTTATACATGTTCCAGGTAAAGAAATGTTTATATCTGACACTCTGTCTAGAGCAGCATTGAAAGAACATTATATACCTGAGAATGAGTCAGAAATATCTTGTCATGTCAATTTAATGCATTCAAGTCTAGCAGTCACAAAGGAGTACTGTACAAAATTGTTACAGCACACTATGAAAGATGATACTTTGCAATTGTTAAAAAAGTATTATTATGAAGGTTGGCCAAAAAATAAAAATAATGTCAGTCTGTCAATAAAACCATTTTGGAATATACAAGCTGAAATTCATGTAGTCAAAGATTTGTTGTTCAAAGGGTCAAAATTAATAGTACCACAGGCAATGTATAAGGAAATGTTAGGTAAAATTCATGAAGGTCACCAAGGTATAAATAAATGCTTAAAACTGGCTAGAGAGTCTTTGTACTGGCCAAGCATGTCAGCTGATATTAAAAACTTGGTAGAACAATGTTATGTATGTGCACAATTTAAACCTAATAATCCAAAGGAACCACTAAAAAATTTTGAAATTAATAAATATCCATGGCAACAAGTAGGTGTTGATTTAATGTATTTTGATAACCTTACTTATTTAATTGTCACAGATTATTATTCTAAATTTATAGAAATAGCTTTGTTAAATAAAAACAGTACAGCAAAGAATGTAATAACACATTTAAAGTCCATTTTTGCTCGTCATGGAATACCTTTATCTTTAGTGTCTGATGGCGGTCCTCCTTTTCAGTCATTAGAATTTAAGAATTTTATGCATGAATGGGACATAGAACACATTGTAACTAGCCCATATCATCCACAGTCAAATGGTCAAGCAGAGAGTTCAGTCAAAATCATCAAAAATATGTTAAAAAAATGTAAAAGAAACTTATCTGATCCATACATAGCTTTATTACAGTATAGAAACACACCTAAGAATAATTTACCATCTCCAGCTCAATTGTTAATGTCCAGGAATTTAAGAAATAACATTCCTATGTCTTATAAGAAATTAAAACCTAAAGTGGTTACATTCAACAATTATAAAGAATGTGTCAAGCAAAATAATAAAAATAAGTCTAAATATTATAATAGAAATACAAAGTCATTGTCATTATTGTATCCCGATGATCATGTATACTTTAAAAGAAAGCCTGATAGCAATTGGGAACAAGCCATTGTCAAGCTAAGGTTGGCTAATAATAGGTCATATGTCGTTGAGGATGTCAATGGAGTTAGGTATAGGAGGAATAGGGTTCATTTAAGACACAAATATTCTCCTATGCTATCCAATTCGTCGCAGGGGAGAGAGGAAGGTAACAGGCAGGAGTCTGGACCTCAAGAGCTCTCATCTCAATCCTCAGTCAGTCAACATGTAACTCGTTCTGGAAGAGTTGTAAAGCCAACCAGAAGGCTAATTGATGAAATAGATTAAGTAGAACATTGTATCCTAGATTAAGACCTAACTATAGTCTTAAGTCATTGTCTAAATTGTAACTAAGTCAGGTTTCTATAATATTGTTTGTCAAGGGTTAATTTAAACTTAAACAGGGGGGATGTTGTATCATACATCACTACTCTGTAGTCGAGTAACTAATACCATCTCTATGTATTAGTGTCTATGAATATAGTCTATAGTCTTGTCATTGTAACTTAGGATCTGACCGAGAAGATGTCGATTCCAATGTAATAATTCTACAAGTGTAATAAACCAGTCTAATTATCTAAAGTCTTTAATATTTACCAACGGGACAATCATACACACGGAAAATGTCGAAGTTTCGCCAAAATCAGCAGTTAGACTGGTAAAGCGGACCCCAGACTCCAGAACTGGAAAAAGCTTCGGATGCGACTGGGATTAACACTGAGATGATGATGACACAATTATAATAAATGTAGAGAAGAATATGATTTATGATGTTTTAAACTAAAAAAAAATAACACACAAATAATCTTTAGTTTACTGCCACATATCAAAAATCGTATAAAAGGCACACTGCATTGTGAACTTGAGTTGCAATGAGAGCCACTTTTTGTGCAATGGTGTTAAAAAAAAATTGTTATGGAAATATACAATGTATTACTCACTTATAAATGTTATCATCATATAATAATAATATTGAATTACATTTCAGATTAAGAAATGCGAATGTAACCAGCTAACCGATCTTAATTTGTTGGACGATTCCAACCAAGATAATGTGTTAAACATAATTTCGAAGTGGCATTGTATTTGTGGAAAAAAGGTACATACTTACATAATAACGAGATAACGTGTAAAGTAATATTTGATTTTATTAGAGTTAATTGGGGTTTCGAGGGTGCGGCGTCCCGTGCAAAAAGAATTTATACTATGACTTGGCTATTGCCCAGTGGCCATTGCTCAGAGCAGTGGTGGTTCATTGGAGAGTCGAAGTCGCACTGGGCCCGCGAGTTACTGATAATTTCCTCTCAAAGACAGGAGGCTCGGCAGTGTAATATTATGATATGGAAAGAAAAAAGTGTATTTGTCTACTCTCATATCAAAAAATTAAAAATATAAAACTAAAAAAGAGTTTATATTGACGTAATTTACCAATAGTATATCGAAAGGATATTAAAAAATTAAATTATAACATTATTTCTCTAACAAAATAATGTTTTTTTCATTACCGTACAGATTACAAACCATAGACAGCACTATTTCATTTTTTATCTGTGGCTGCGCGCGCTTTGGCGCGTGCGCTGTGATGCAGGGTGCAAACCAATAAATAAACTGTATCAATCTTAATCTTTTATTTCATATATTCAATACAATGTATGAGATTAGATAAAGTAGTGTATGAAACTATGCATAATTAGGTATTACACACTCTTGTGATACTATTACACTCGTGCATAATATCTCTCATTATGTAACAGTTTCATAAACTACTATTACAGATGACTTCCTCGCAAACATCAACGGGTGATATTCCCTCAGTGTCTATTGAGATGACTCCCGAGGACATTGATGAAGAAAAGGAGTTACTTCCTCTTCCGTTACGCAGCGTCAAACCTATTCAAAGTAAATACCTACTTTCTATTAATAAACAGAACAGTTTTTGATATCATTAAGTTGCTGTTTCCTTTTGCCTTTTATTGCAGCCCTAAGGCATAAGGCAATAGTCATTATAGTGCACGAATATTGCAGTAAAGACAGAGTTTTGTTGACTGAAAATCTACCTTTGTTTTAATCCTTTGTGGATCTTCAATTCATGGATTGAAAATTTCAATAAGTGTATGTTAATATGGCCTCTTGTAATGGCAAATACGTATAATAATTAATATTGTAAAGAGAAAAGATTTAATTTTATGTATGTACGTTTGTTTGCTACGCTTTCACGCTTAAACGGTTGAATGGATTTAGATGAAATTTAGCACACGGGGAGACCATAATCTCGATTAGGACATAGAGTACTTTATATACGAATAATCCCACGGAATTCTGAGGGGTGTGGCTAGTAAAAGATGAACTTTTAATTCTGGTGGTAGTTATTTACCTACACTCCTATACTATTATTGTTTCTAGTTTTAGAAGAGCAAGGTTACGTAGCACAGGTGCTTACAATAGTAAGCATTATATTATAGAATTTTGTAAACATATATAATTATTATTACTTATGGAAGTTTCAATCCGACTCTCACCAATATCATCGCACAACATAAGTGATGCTTATTTCAGCGACTGGATCTCGTTTGGTACTACAACCTGGTGACCTAGTGAGGTGCAAATATTCTTTTAGTCCTCAAGACGAAGGAAACTATAGCGTCAAACGGTTTATAGAAGTTAGTGGATGGCCTGAATCAAGAGTTGATATCAATGTTCACGGCATTTGTGATTTACCGAGGTATTCTCAATATTTATCAATTAATTTGCGACTTTTGAAGGACCTTTTATCCTTATATCTGTGGATTCTTACTATTATTCTCTACATATGAGCGTTATACTTACGTTTTTATTTCAGATTGGATAGCCGTCCAAAAAAGATGTTCGAAAATTTTGTAAGAAGAACTCACGAAGAGAACGTCTATAAGCTAACATATTTAGATGATCTCAAAGTGTTTGAATTCGGACCAATATTCGTGGGAATGAACAGGTATCGTGGTAAATAAAAATAACTTTACTTACCTTGTTATTGATTGAACCTATACTAAAGGAAAAATTGTTTTTAGAATTTATGAAGAAGATTATACGATCGATTTAAAGAATTCCTCCCTTGTAACCGCAGATGTTGTAATCGAGTTTCTAGAAGATACTGACGTATTTCAAATAGACAAAAAGTTTATAAAATTAGAAGTAAGACTTAAAAATATTTTTCGCACCTGTATTTCGGTTTCTTTGAAGTTCAAATTTTCATGCTGCATTAGTAATATTAAATGCCATTGTTTTCCCTGCGTAGCCCGGGTGTCGAGACAAACTGACAATTTCGGCAGCTCCTGCAGTTGTTGGTGGGCACACTA
Organism: Sesamia inferens; assembly: GCA_037179545.1. Lineage (NCBI taxonomy): Eukaryota > Metazoa > Arthropoda > Insecta > Lepidoptera > Noctuidae > Sesamia > Sesamia inferens. The sequence continues at coordinate 22,103,325 of CM073934.1, read as the reverse complement.
GTGTATTATTGTTCTGTGTTAAAGATAATCCTGAAATAGTAACAGTCAACATCGCTTGTAGTGGAGTTTTGCCGATCGTGGAAATATTGCCTTTAACTAAAACGATTGGTAAGTTTTAAATATGTTTATGTAGTTTAAAAACTCTGAATAAAAAGTCTTCTGTAATAGTCGTCGCGTCGCCTATCTCTTCTGTCTGTCTACTTCCCTCTGTACGAGCTTTTCTTTCTTATATTAACTTATGGTCGTAAAATTGACTGCTGAGCTTGGAAACCATCCTGGGTTAGATATTTACCTACGTGTGGGCAAAGTGTTATTGGGTTTCATTTCATTAGGAATTTCTTACTAAGAGCCCGGAGTTGGAAAGTTGCCATGGCCGAAGGCTAAGGAAAGACAGGGTACACCTGTGGCACGTTAGACATCACAGTGCACAGGCGTGTGTGTTACGCTTGTGCACTGTGATGTCACTCCCGCCGAAAGCTAGTCTTTGTTGAAATTGGCCGTCATATAATCATAACCGATATACGGCGTTCTTTTACGTATAATAACATATTTCATTTCATACGTCCTGTTTAATATTTGTATCTACTTGTTGCTATAGTATAGACAGACTATTATAATAAATTGGCTATGTTTGAATACTTTCAATAGATTTTTATTTGATGTACTTCACTCTGCAGAATACGGAAAGCTTCTGCTCTATCGTCGAGAAGATGATAGATTTATTGTAAAGAACGATTCTATTCTGCCAATAATGTGGAAGATACGCAACGCTGAAGATTTCATCCAAGATTTTATAATAGCTCAAACATCGGGCATCGTGCAGAGACATGACAACCAAGTGGTTCCAGTTACATACATAGCGTGCCAAGTTGGTGTTATACCACAGAAAGTCCTAACGATCGACGTATGTTACATCTATGTTATATACTTATATTGATTATAGTTAATCGACGGCACGGCTGGCGTAGTGGTTAAATGTGACTGCGCTGCGTGTCGCGGGTTCGATTCCCGCACGGTACAAATATATGTACCTATAGCCTACAGTTAGTTATAGGAGAAATTCTTAGTGTGGAGCAAAGTTTAAAAAAAAATGCTATGTTACAATACACTGCATAAAAAAGTAATGCAAAGTAAAAAGCACCTGCGATGAATACAGTATGAACCTAAAAACGATGTAATAAAAGCCACTTTTAGAGAATTGATTATTCTCCGTAGGTATCAGTTAAGTATTTGATTTTATTTAATAGATAATTTACAGATATTTGACGCAGAAGGACGTGGAGAGCCAATGTTGGTAGACAGTTTGTATTTATCCGCGGAATGCTACGATGTTATGATTGAATGCGCTCATGAAAATCCAAGCGAGAACTATCTTAATTATGGCAACGTCAAAGTTAATTCGACAGTTGTCCGAGAACTGTACTTGCTTAATAGAGGCAAATATAACATATATTACAGGTTTGTAATAATAATATAAGTATGTATATTGTTAATAAAATACATAATAGAATAGGGATGTATCCAAGGTATGAAAATCAAAAAAATAATTAATCCGTCTTATAGATAATAAAAAAAAAATAAGACCCGTATTTTTTATTTCGTCGAAATTACCAAAAACTACCGAGATATAGCGTATTAAAGTTACGGAGTGGGGGCTAATTACGTCACGCCGTTATATATTTTGTACCACGGCGTGACGTCATGCGACATTTCAAATCAATACATCTTCCTAAGTATTTGAATGAAAGAAAAACTAAAAAAACACGTGTTCAATATTTTTTATAAATCTATCTGATGGACATTAAATTATTTTTTGGGATACAAGCCAATTGTTAAAATCTCATTATCCATTTGTTTTCTGGTAGGTACATTTCATAAAAACCCAGCTACACACAGCGTCTTGTATGCGCAAACAGTTTGTACAGACGACAGCACATCAAGCTACTGCAATCTGTCAGATTTCCTTATTAGATTTTCCACTTTATCTCTAACGCATTAAGTCTCAAGGTTGATTAGGAATATTTGACAGTTTGGAGTAGCTTAACCTACTGTCGTCCGAACAGAAGTTTGCGCAAACAAGGAAAGTGTGGCCTGCATACCACACGATAGCAATATTCTTCAACTGAATATACCTATTACTGAAGCGACAAACATAAGTTATTTACTAGGCAGTTGCAAGTAAAGACGTCTGACCTTAGTGAAGATTTCTTCAGAGAGGTCAAATGCGTAGTGGATAGGTACTCGTAACTGGCAAACAGATTCTATAACTAGACGTATGAATGTGAAAGAAGCAAATGGTATATGTATGGTATAATGGTATGTCTGAGCAGTTGTGTTGCGATGTGCGCCGGGTACGATGCGGCTAATGTTGTTGTGTTGGGAGTTTGCTCGTGGAGGGTCTTCAGATCAATCTCCCTTTGGCGCAGCATCGTTGGTCGTGTTGTTGGGTTTAACATTGCATCACCTCGCTCAACTGCCGCCTTCCTTCCTATTCGCTCAGTTTTTGAGTGAATAGGCTCTTAATAAACTAGCGTGCTTTACCATCAACGATCGCATCACTGCTTACCATCAGGCAGGATTGCGGTCAAGCGCTAGTTTATAATTATCAAAAAAAAAAAAAAACATAAGTATATAGGACATACATATCAAGCCTAGCAGGAAGGCTCTGTTCGTCTGCCTATGTCGTCAGGAAATTGAGACGATACACTAACGTTCCCATTCCCTCTAGTCTATTTTAATTAAGTCTATTTTAATTAATTTTACAGCGTTACGTGCTACGATATTCTACTGTAGGGCCAAACCGCTGGCATAAAAATATATTTGTCTTTCAAAAACGAGCTGATCGAGCAATTCACCAGCTAGGTACCAGATATTTGTCAAGAGATTTCTTTAAAGATATCAGTATTCCCACGGTTGCTTCCCAATTCATCTTCGCCAACATCTTATATATTAGGCAAAATATACATATTATGCACACTAAAACAGTGATATTCCCAATGTTAGAAATAAAAATAAACAACTTTCATGGGCCTCATAAGGTTCATAACCAACAAAATGAGTTATGTTATGACCTTTGTACTTTAGGTGCGAACAACTTCTTTGCAATACGAGTACTTAACTTTTAATGTGTCTAAAGCCCTAGTAAAATCCAACCTCTGTCCAAAGGGATATTATTCCAACAACAACTATTTGTAGAACAGTCAGTCGCCCTGATAAACTCAAGACAACGTTTATGTCTTTCTCCAGAATTAGCTTACTGACAGGTTATATGGGTTCATATTTATAGTTGCTATATTTTTAAGAACTCATCAATGCATAAATATGTAAATTGTATTCCTGGAGGCCTTTATTTAGTTAATAAGTTTTTACACACATTTTTAATTTTAATGATTTTTATTTTTATGGCTTTGTTTGTATATTGGCGTGGCTGCTGATATATGGTAAATTATTTAATTTACTTTCTCTGTCTTGCAATCTTAGTTATTTTATACGTCTAGAATTGTGAACAGTCAGATGTTTTATTAACTGAACAGACAGCTGTGCTACTTGGAAATTTGGTCCGTCATTTCTTCTCCGCAAAAGCACTAAGAAGTGGCGAAGGGTGGGCGTTTTGATTGAAAAAGTGCTGATTCTCAACCTAATTTGAATAAATGACTTTAATTTTGAAGCAGGTGTTCTAGAGTTCCTGCTCAACCCAATGAGAAAAAAATGTATGACAAAGTGGGTCTTACATTCACTTTTCGATTTGTATTATTGTCGTTTAGCCGGTTTGACGTTATAGGTACGCTTTGTTAGTGAAAAGTATACATACTTACAATTAGCGTAAATAAGGTTGCGTGTTAAAGGTTTATCAAAGCAAATCTACCTACGCGGATTTTTTTTTTTGTTTGGGATGGTAAATCATCAAATGACCTCTCCCGCTCTTGTGTGTCACACTTTTACTGACTAAAACCCACCCGTGTTTCTTCACTTGCCTATGCGCCAGGGCCATGGTTTCTTTTTAAAACAACCCGCAACCGTGCACGGTTAGTGCAAGTAAAGCTTAGTGCAAGAATATCAATGTACTGATTACAGAACATTTAATACCACAAAACTTGTAACCGCAGGTTAAAAAAGGTAAAGAACTTTCCGGAGCCGTCCCTGCTGCGGTCGTTCGAGTGCATGCCGGAGTGCGGGGTGATCCCCGCCACACTGAAGCTCGTCGCTATAGAGTTCGAATGCACGCCGACCACCTCCATGAACTTGGTGAACGTGCCCGCGTATATCTGCTCGCTGCTCGATGGCAGCAAGAACCAGGTCGTTGTCGCTAAGTTCCCAGTCTGCATTACCATTGCATCGTTCTACAATACGTAAGTGCCGATTTTGCCTTGAATTTTACATCGGTGAAGGAAGTCATAGTGAGAAAACTAAGACTAAGAAGTTAAGGCGCCTATTCTCTTGTTCATAGACTAATTTTATTTTCAGTATTTTTTTCTATCCATTTCATTAAAGAAAGGACACAAGATAAACTATTAGTTTAGTGATTAGTCCCATCAAATTAAGGTAGTCCATAGATAGCTAGCTGGCAGAGAACTGCTCAGGATCGAGCTTGTTGGCGTGCCATGGAGGAGGCCTATGTCCAGCAGTGAACGAGTAGAGGTTGTTGATTATGATGATGATGATGATGATAGACAGTTTTGACGGAATTAAAATGGCTGCTAAAACGTCAACTTACCTGATGAGCTGACTAATTTAGCTTAAAAAAATGGAAAAGATATAAAAATATACTTTGTATTTCTAGGTTTACCTTATTCCCATTGGGCGAATTAAATTTCCATATAATAGCAGTTGGAACTGGAATAACGAGAGAAGTTATTTTGAACAATACAAGCAAGTGCCCCGTGACCTACGAGATAGTATTGCCTCCCGCGTACCAACAAATACGTGACCCTACTCTCCCTACACCTCCCCAAAAGGAAAAAACTACTAAGTAAGTACATTATGACTTGATCATGACAGAAATGAGTATAGGTAAATGCCTAAGTTTGTATGTATATTTGTTCCTCTTTCACATAAAAACCACGGAACTGATTTAGATGAAATTTGGAATTCAGGTGGTTTATAACTAAGAATAACACACATAAGTAGGATACTTTTTATCCCAATATTCTCACGGGATCTAAAATTACGTGGGTGAAACCGCGAGGCACAGCTAGTATTAATAAAAATAATTAGAATCGTTATTGATTCTTCTACCTTCGCATACGCATGATGTAAAATTGAATGTATTTAATGAATAAAATCAATGTAATCTATATCTTAATGAATATTCAACAGAATTAAAAACCCGCCATTAAAATGTGGCAATTTCCTTATACTGAATGAAGATAACCTACTTCCTCCTGGAACAAGCCGGACCATACAGATACAATTCTTTGCGACAGAAGCGCGCAAGTTTGAGGAAACCATTAGCTTTATTATAAGTGACACGTGCCCTGCTGAGGCGCAAGGCGTTCCTCTCAAGCTAGTCGGCACTGGAGCTATGCCCACTTTGGATCTGTGGAATATTGAGACCACATTTAGAGAACATTTGATTGTTAAGAATCTAGCAGAATATAAAGTGCCAGAGGTAACGTTTGCAGCTGACATCATAACGTTAAAAGTAAGGTATTGTAAAAGTGAAACGGTCATGTTTTTCTGACATTTTTCTTGTTTACAGTCATCGCCACATTGTGTTTTTGCGGAAAATTCGGTGACATTGCATTTTTTCTGCGTCACAGTCCATTCCAGTCATACGGGATATATTGATCTTTATAATAATGGACTTGTTGCGTGCGCACTCAACATGAAACTTCACCATCAGTCTAATTCTCATTCAAAGATATTTTCTTTGGATAAGTTTGAAACGCATATAGAACCTTTGTTACATAAGAATCTGGGAATTATTTTTAGTCCAGAGGCCCTACAGGTACGTACGATGATTCTTATAATAGTCAGTAGGTACTCACTGTAGGTATACACTAGTACAATTGGGTTGTATCCTAAAAAATAATTTAATGATAGATTTACTTATAAAAAATGTTGAACAGGTATATTTTATTATTTCTTTCATTCAAATACTTAGAAAGATATATTGATTTCAAATGACGCATGACGTCACGCCGTGGTACAAAATATACCATGGTGTGACGTAATTAGCCCCCACTCCGTAATTTTAATACGCTATATCTGAGTAGTTTTTGATAATTTCGACAAAATAAAAAAATACGGGTCTTATTTTTTTTTTTTATTATCTACAGTATGTTACGAAAACCCTGTCCGACCCACAAGGATAATAAGGGTTAGGTAAACAAATGACCAAATAAAATATAAAATTTTGCATAATCATCATAGTAACAATACTAATGAATTTTGAAATAATCTTTTTTACCCTGTAACTTCCCCAAAATTCAGGAAATTTAAAAAAGTGTAAACACCATTTTAGACCTTATAATTGTCGGCTTTCTTTTGATTATTTTTTTAGGTTCTTTAGCGGCGTCAGTGTGTCTAGCCGCCGACGGCGGCAAAGGAATAATTAGAGCTGTACTAATTTTTGCGTAATAACGTTTTGTTTTTGTCGCTATTATTCGAAACTGTACCTGGCCGAATGATTTGTTGTAAAAACACAGATTACCTAATGGTAAAAGTACTTTTTTTGATTATCGATTAATTACTCATAACAATATTGTAACACAAGTACCTATTATTAGTAAATAGGAACTAGAAAGGTCTTATGAAATACGATTTTAGGAGAATATTATAAACAATGTAAAGCATTTAAGTTCACCTGATTTAAGTTATGTAAAAGTTCTAAAATCTAAAGAATGCCATGCGATGTTGAATCGATGCGTGAAATTCTGAAATACAAAATTGATACCAAAAATCGATACGAGAAATATTTTGAATACTTTCACACCTCTAGTCAAAGGGCACCGCCGTGCAGTTAGAGTACCTATTTTTATGAAATAAAAATCATTTTTATTTTAAATTTATTAGTTTCGCGTAGACATGGCGTCCATGTAGACGTATCGTTTATTGTGTGATCACATAGTTTTCTAACGTAATGTAACCTGCTGATGGAAGGTACCTAGTGAAACTGCAATTGTGTTGTGTTGTGATCAGGTGTTGAACGATTCGGATGTGACTACTTCTTGGTCAATGTGGTTCCAGCATGACGGTGCCCCACCATATTTTTGCCGACCTGTACGTGAGTACCTCCACTATCAGTTCGGCGAGCAGTGGATTGGTAGGAGTGGACTAACGTTGTGAAACACCGTGCTAATCTCGTGGGACGGTGCCAGGCCGGTATCGTTCTTAGTGAACGAAATATGGAACAACATCTCCGCCACAGCCATTGTGCTCATCGAATGAAATTCGAAGATACATTCGGAGGGTCAGACGACCTTCCTACTTAAAAAAAAGTTCTTTTCACGAGCTGCCTAAGTAGGTATCATTGTTTCTTTCTAGAGTCGATAAACGTGGTTAGACTACCAATACCTACATGCATGAGGTCAACTGAGGTCATGACCTGTGCCTGTGTTGCCATGAAATTACCTATTTATTTTATTTAAGTTATTTATTTTTAAGGGGGTATTTTTTTTTTAGTTTAGCCAGGTTATGTACGCATTAGTAGAATCAGCTAACGATACCTAACAACACCTTCACGGGTCGGACAGGGTTTTTGTAACATACTGTATAAGACGGACTAATTATTTTTTTTTATTTTCATACCTTGGATACATCCCTATTCACTATTGTAATAGAATATTGGGCACCTAAATATATAAATTTGGAGTATATAGTATAGGATGTAGGAGAAAAAAGGGGAGGGCCGAGCAGAGAAAATCAAAATAACATGGCATCAATTGTTTTGAAGTCGTGGTGGCATAGTGGTTAACCAAGTGTTAAGTGTTTTAACCACATAGTGGTTAAAACACCAGCCTCTCAAGTATGAGTGCGCGGGTTCGATTCCAGGTCAGGCAAGTACCAATGCAACTTTTCTAAAGTTATGTGTACTTTCTAAGTATATCTTGGACACCAATGACTGAAGGTGAAGGAAAACATCTTGAGGAAACCTGGACTTTAAGTCTGAAATCGCCAACCCGCATTGAGCAAGCGTGGTGATTACGCTCAATCCTTCTCTGTATGAGAGGAGACCTGTGCCCAGCATTGGGACGATAAAAAGATTGATGATGATGATGATAAATGCTGCTTGAACCTGAAAAGGCTCAGTTAATAGTCTTCATAATTTTCTACGGAGAAGCCCAAATTCTGTTAATACACCGAGAGGTACATTTGATACAGAAACAGAAGGCAGAATAATGCCCGGAACATGGAGGGTGGATAATAACGCAACAACATCGTTTTTGCCAATAACGAATATTCCTCGTAGACCAGTCTTTCCCAAAGTGGGCGATAACGTGCCCTTGTGGGCGCTGCAGGTCTCAAGGGGGCGGTAAGAGACCCAGAAAGAAAATGGGGGCTTTGTGTAGAGGCGGGGACGGGGGTGATTTGTAATTTTATTTAGCTAGGAGGCCTCTTAAACAACGACGGCAAGAGCTCTCGACTCTCAACAACAACTTGTGAACATCAACTAATATGAATTAAAAGATTGCTCAAACTCGGTTCTATATTTCTCTCCGCGTAGTTCATATATCTGTCCTATTTTATTGAATATAGAAAAAATGAAAATCATGTCAATCAGTCGCTCCGTTTCGTAATGAAAGTAGAATACTTTCGCATTTTAATAGTTATCAGTACTCGTAGATATCTATTATGTTTTTGTTAAATAACCCGAATTGTGCATTCTTGTATCAGACGGCTGGTTCATTGAATACTTGTTCGGAATTGTTGAGTACGATTGAGCGTCGAATGAGATAAACGAGTTTATGCATGTTTGTTTTATTCCTGTCGGTGCGTGCTGCTTAAGTATTCCTATATAAACAATGTAATATTTATTTTATTTTCATTTGTCGTCCTGCGCGCAATAGATGAGCAGTACTTACGCCTCCTCTTAACTACTCACGAAGTTGAACGTATTTCTCAAAGTAAAACAATGTCGGAAGTAAAAAAGAAGAGACGGCAATACTGTGCGGAATATATTAAATTCGGATTTATTGAAAATCCCACAAACCCAATGTCGCCTTTGTGTCTTCTGTGTCTAAAAAATTTTCGAATGAAGCAATTTTCAAGGCTGCAAGATCATTTGAATAAAATGCATCCAGATAAGAAAGACAAGAATGTAGCATATTTTCAAGTCCTAGAGAAGAAGCATAATATTCAGCCAAGTGTAGCAAAACTATTTTCGGCGACTGCTAAGCAAGATGACGACGGGCTTCGAGCTTCGTACAATATCTCTTTGTTAATTGCTCAAAAAGGCAAACCACATAACATCGGAGAAGAGTTAATATTGCCAGCAATAAATGAAGTAATAACTACTGTGCTTCATAAACCGGCCGCAGATATTATCCGAAAAATTCCTTTGAGTAATAATTCTGTGCAAAGATTGAATTGATGAAATGGCTGAAAACATTGAAGAATCATTGTGCGATCACCTGAGGACAAGTCAATTCTCAATTCAGCTCGATGAGTCCACTTTACCAACTAATGAAGTATTGTTGTTGTCTTACGTGAGGTTTATTAAAGATGAGAAAATATGTGAAGAACTATTATTTGCTAGAAATTTAGAGACTGATACAAAAGGTTAAACCATATTCAATACATTGGAAAAGTTTTGCGATGAGAAAGAGATTCCTTTGAAAAATATTATTTCAATTGCTACGGATGGCGCTCCGGCTATGACAAGGTGCCATAAAGGCTTCATAGCGGATTTAAAAAATAAAATTCCAGATGTCCTTGGTGTACATTGCGTTATTCATAGACAACATTTAGTTGCTAGAAACTTAAGTGAAAAACTATTTCAATCACTGCAATATAATCAAAGCAGTCAATAAAATCCGCAACAGCTCTTTGAATGATAGATTATTTCATCAGGTTTGTGTTACTAATGACGAGGATTTCAACAGTGTTGTTTCATACTGAAGTTCGTTGGCTATCAAGAGGCAATTGTCTGACTCGATTTTACAATCTGTTTGACTCTGTTATAGAGTTTTTGGAAACTAAAGATACAGAATTGCACGACAAGCTCATAACATCAAAGAATGATATAGCTTACATGACAGACCTGTATAAATTGTTCAACGATATGAATCTCCAACTGCAAGGCGATAAACTAAATTTAATTAAAACAAAAAACGTCGTTGCTGCTTTCGCAGCCAAACTGCTTTTACACTGAAGAATCTGGGCAGACGTGTGTTTTTTAAATTTACAATTTTTCAAATTTATCAGTATCATGCAGTAACGACTAATTGTTTGCCTACTGTCAACATTTGGAAAACCTCCACATTGACTTCACCAAACGATACCAGGACATTTTGAACTTTGAAATAGCAGACTGGGTGTTGGATCCGTTTTCAAATGTCAACACAGCAATGTCACCTCAGCTGGAAGAAGAACTTATAGAATTGACAACAAACGAGTAAATAAAAATCAAGTTCAAAAATGGTTACCAAGAATTTTGGCTACAAAAACCGATCCCGCAATTGTACCCTGGATTGTGGTCAATCGTTCAACGATTCTTGATAGCATTCCCATCGTCATATTTGTGTGAACGTGGACTTAGTGCTGTGACAACACTGCTTACTAAAAAGAGAAATCGTTTGCTTGATACCGAACGTGGCGACTTGCGACTGTTCTTGAGTAAATTGGAACTTGATGTCAACAATCTTATTAAACAGCATCAGATTCATCCTTCACGTTAGTTTTTATATAAGGATTTATTATTTTAGTTATATTTTTAATAAAATATACTGTTTTAATACTATAAAGTTGCGTTTCAATAATCATAATCATCACTTATTGGCAGGTGGAGCCCGTAAGAGTTAACTTGAGACCTAAGCGCCGTTGTATGTTACCTACTGCGCTCAGGTTTCAAGTTGCGGGTTATAGTAAAAGTTTCGTTTAGAATTCTCCGTTAATATACATATATAGGTCACAATAATTAATTAATTTAATTTGAAGTTATAGTGGTTTTTAAATAGGTGAAAAAATGGGAGCGCTAAAAAAATATTTATTCTCAAAGTGGGCAGTAGACAAAATAAGTTTAGGAACCACTGTCGTAGACCAACATTAACAGCGGTAAATATGAGAAACCAAATCGCTGAATACTCTTACAATGTGGAAATATTACCACCCATTTTATTACCCTATGCAGGTTTGGTACAATTAACCCTTAAAGGGGGTCATTTGTAGCACTACCCACCATTTCAACCAAGTCATTTTTGACCAAGTTTGGTTTAATCTAGGCCAATTTTAGATATATTCTTTACTAGGTAATAAACTAAGGCTGTAAAATAATAATATTTAAATCAAAAAGCGACTGTCAAATTTGTGTAATTGACCGATGATTCGAAAATGGTACTATTGTTCCCGGTCGCCCCTACCTAAGTGATATTCAAAAACAATTTAAAGATTATACTAATACTTACTGGACTAACTGTAAACGAAATAGAAAAAGTAGTTAGTTAGTTTTACTATGTAGCTTTTGTATAATTTTGTTTAATTTAAGACCAATAGTCTTAATTTAAACAAAATTATAAGTAAGAAAACTAACTAAGGTTGAATAACGAATTAACTAAACAAAAACTAAATTGTCAAAATATATTTTTAGGAATACCGTGCGGTCTTGGAAATAAAATTAAAATTACTAGACAACCGAGAACAGTCATTCAAAATATGTCTGATAGGTGAAGGTGTTATTCCTAGAATAGAATTGGTATCACCTCGGCTGCGACACCATAGGATTGCAGTGCTTCGGTTTGCAGTTACTTGTCTGGGTTCCATCAGCAAGAAAGCAATTGTCTTTAAAAATATAAGTTCGGTGGATAGTGAAGTCACTATAGAAATTACACAGTTAATGGATGAAGTAAGACCTATTTTCTGGTTGGATCTGGCGCCAGACAATGGACTTACTGTTCAAGATGTCCCTGATGGTAATAGAAATAACATCTAAGTAGTATTAAATATAATAAAATATGTTTGTTCATTATTATCATCATTCTCCTGCCCCAGTCCCACATTTAAGCCAGAGCCACATTACTGTGTCGTGTTGTGTCGTGACTTGGGATTAACCAATCAAAAAATATATTCAGTATGGCGCTCTCATTACTTGAGAGTTCTTAGAACTTTGAAGCAGGCCAATCGATGAGTCAAACGCGCTCGATATCGACGATCGAGTCTCGTAATGAACACTCATAGTAACTCACTCTAGCCACACAAGACTCCGTCAAATACATAAGAGTTTTGATTGGCTAGAACTGCTTCACGGCACACCACAACACATTAATGTGACTCTGGTTTTACTTGTAGGCGCAACGTGTTCGTCCTTACATTAAAACAGTCCAGTCATGAAAAAGTGCTCGCTAGCAACATAAATTGTATACATATAATGAATAATCTCAAATTTTCAGTTGAAACCAACTTCTTCGTGAAAGTTATTGTGAAACCTAATGAATCAGTCACATTAAATACTTATTACAATCCAATAAGGAAGGGCCGAACTAGATGTGAAGTAAATATGACAATTAAAAACAATCCTTATGAATATTTTACCGTAAGTATACCTAATAAACGCATAAGTTTTTAATTACTTGTTATAAAATATGTAAAGAAAACCCCGTGCGACCCATAATGATAATAAAACACATGAGCAAATGAATTATGAAATTTTACATAGTCATCATAGTAATAATAGCAACTTCCCCAAAATTTGGTATTTTTTAAAAAGTGACATCATTATCGACGGTTTTATTATGAGCGATACGACCTCGTGCCGCGTGCCTTGGCCCCCTTCGCACGCACATGTATTGCCTACCGCACATGTATTAAGTTGCCTAGCTCCTTTTGCGAAATAATATTTATTTTTAGGGGGATTTTTAGAGTTTTAGTGTCTTTGTAGGCATTAGGACTCTGCCTCGAATTTTGTGGGCAGCGGGGCAGCGGCGGCGGCGGCGAGTGAGCGGCAGGATCTTATGCGTAAAATCAAACGCACCGGTTCTCGAAAACAGCGGCGCGGCAGCGGGGCGGTGGCGGGCAGCGAGCGGTGTACTTCTCTCGCTCGAATCTTGCGGGCAGCGGGCGGGCAGCGAGCCGTGATCGAGCGTTAGGAATACATTTGAATCAAAAAGATGTTGCCGCCATTGTTCAGACATTTCTTACGCGAATAAAAACAAATATCTCGTCGACACAATCATGAACACAACACTACGCGGCTATAGTGACGCGCGATCTGCCCGCTATTTTCGAGAACGGGTCTTCGATGCCCGCCCGGGTACCGCGCCGCTGCTGCCGCCGCCGCCCCGCTGCCCGCAAGATTCGAGGCAGCGGCCTTAGTAGAATCAGTTATCAATACCTAACAATACCTTCACGGATCGGACAGGGTTTTCTTTATATATTGTATAGTATTTTATCTCACGAAGCGACCCATGTTTTACTTTGTAACCACCACAAGTGTATAATCCTAAGTAAAGGGGCTCTCGGTACCGTCCACTCTGTAACTATGGCGAAGTTACCAGTGTGTGTTATATGCTGATGCTACTTGTTTTTACACACACATTCACAGCGTGTTTGTACATTTGATTACCACAAGTAAAGCACACGGCACTCAGTGAATTATACTGAACTTTTAATAGTTTGGGAAACCTATTTTTGAATATTCGAAGTTAAGGTGATAGATACCCGTGAGCGTCCAAAACCGCTCACTTTTGGAAGTTTATTCCTCAAGAATGCCTTGAACAAAAATTTTGAAAAAAATATGTTATGATCATAGATTCAAGCACAACATATTTATTGTTTATTATTTTCTATAGGGCCTATATTTACGTCAAAAAAAAAACATTTCTACACGACGTTTTTAACCTTTAAATCGATATTTCTCTTAAAGCGCTTAGACTTTTTTAAATATTCTTACTCGCAGTAACGTATACCTGTAAGAACTATAGAATCATAGTTTTATTTTAAAATTAATGAAATATTTAATAAGAAAAGTAATAAAAATGAGGTTCCGCACGAGTTTCCGCCTTACGAAGTTCAGAGGGGCTCTATGCGGGACGCGGGCGCGGGTGGCCGGCAGTCGCGCGCCAGCGCTCGTGAGAGGAGACTGTGTCACTTTTTGCTCCGCGCACCCTTGGATACCGACTTCGAGTACAAGGAAATATTTTTAGTTATTTTGTGTATGATTATTGAATATTTGCATTTATTGCTGCGCTTGGACGCTTTACGTAAATTTATATGACGTTTTATTTCGATATTCTGATCAGTGTTGTGCTTTTGACTGTACCTATATTTTTGCCTGTAGTCTCATCTGCTTAATTTTCCCGTTTCGTTTCGTTTAATTATAACACGATTATTCTAACTTGGCGCATGAAGCTGTCAAAAAAATCAGCCGCGCGCATAACCGGTCAGAGGGTCGATTTCAGGGCAAGTTGTTGGAGTTGGGGTATACGCTTTAGGTATACGCTCCTTTTATGAAACGTAAAGAAAAAGAATAAAACAATTTATGGGAACAAAATTTTTTTTTAATTTTCGAAAAAAAATAATTGCATCGTGTAGAGAGTAACTTTTTATTCGGGTCATTTTTAATGGTTAAAAACCAGACTCGAAATTTCTCCAATTTTTTTTGGCGGAATGAATAGGGGAAGGTCTAAGAAAGAACTTTGTACCCTAGCACTTTTAAAACGACCCACGACGTGGTGGGTCGGACCCCCCCAGACCCTATTCATTCCACCAATAAAAATTTACCCTTATTGTGGCAAGGTTCTTGGTTCGAAGAAAAGCAAAAAAAAAAAAATATAGTAGCTTTTTTGGGCTATCAAGAACGTATAAAAAATAAGGAAAAAAATCTTAATATGAAAATTAAAAAAAAATAACAAGTTGTAGGTATATTATTCTATACATTGCTACACGTACAGTGAATATTGCAATTTTAGTGATGTATATTATGCTATACATTACTATGTTTAGGGAAAAATCAAAATCAAAATTGTTTATTTCAAATTAACCAACCGTTGGTGCTTTTGAATAGTCAATGTCGGTCAGTCCAAGAAAAGTGAAGCTAAATTGCACGTTCCAAAGCGTAGATCTCTATGGAGAAGAACGTGCAAGAAACTCCATGGAAAGTTTGAATGTTACTGGTAGTTTTGAACATTTACTAAAATATCATTGTAAATAACATGATTTTAAACAAAAATAACTGTCTTAGTGGAAGAAAATTGGTTTAATAAAATAAATATTTCTTAAACAATTTTTTTTTTACAAATATATGTAACATAATAATTCAGATATCCTATTGCTTGCGGTGGTACTCCAAAAACGGTTTCTATTCTTCACATAACAAAGATGAACTATCCATTCGTGCACATTGTACTTGCCTGGCCAGCTTTGCAGTACTTGCACCTCTGATATCCAGTTATTTGTGGCCAATGATCATATTTTTCTTCCCTTTGCACGGTACAACCATTTCGTCGATACTAAAAGCATTCTCTTCTGCTATGGATAAACACTGTGTTTTAATACGATCAATTACAGGACGTAGTTTCTAATACCTATCTGATGTATCGGCTTCAAAATTGTTGGTAAAATGTAAAAATCGCCTGATTTTATCAAATCTCTTTAGGAGCATTATGTATGCTAAAGCTGTGCATAACGAAAATACTTTTACCAGTAATCTTTGTAGGATGGCATAACAACATTACCCATGATGACATTTATTGCCAAAAAATCTAGTATTTCTTCCCTTGAAACTATTCTGGATAATCATTAAGATCCAGAACGAAGATCGAAAAATATTTACTAAGCCTCCAGCGAAAAATCTATAAAAATAATCTAATCATGACCAATCGGAAGGCACATTTTCCAAAAATGTAGTTATTGCTATTTCAGCCTTGTGTTGAAATTGTGCTTTTTGCTAACGAAAATATACGTTTAGTCTTCTGTTAAGTTGTCTTTTTATTTTTCGTGCAACGATGGAGAAGCTTTGGGTTTCATTTTTTGAGCGCGCGACAAAGTTGTGCCGACAGGCGTGAATGCAAGTGGTTGATTAAAAGGCAAAGATGAAATTTAAGGTAGAGCGTCATAATTACTTTCTGATATATTAGAAAATACCTAAGTAAGAATAGGTGTAAGAGGCACTTCGGTTGTATCGGCATAAATATCATCTGCACCCGTTCCTATTTCATGATCAGTTTGTGGGAGGTTTAAGACTTGAGACTGGAATTTATCCATGGTGCTGGAAAACTTTCTGCTGATCCAAGGATTCTACTTCATCGCCATTACTAGCTCCGTCTTGTGTCAGAGTCTGCATCCTTTTCAGGCACCAAGGCTTAAATGCGCCTAGCTCATAGCAGTCTAAAGCCAAGGCAAAAGAAACATGCAAAAATCCATCACTATAGCAAAACCAAACCATATAGCTAGGCAGATAATGTGTGTAACGTTATTTGTCAATTACCTTTATTAGGTAGCCATGCAGTAATAATAATATTATCTATAGTGGAGCGCCTGGGGGTTTTGACCTCGGAAAATTGCTACAGTGAATGAATTTTTTTGGTTGAGGTGGCATTTTCTTTCTTATGCTATATCTTGCAAAGTTTACCAAAAATTTTTTTGTGCTTTCAATTTTTTCACTTTTTAATTGAAAAATAATAAAAAATTAATATTCCAGCATATAATTTAATTTCAGATAGCATTTATTTTTATGTACACGTAGAATTTGTCTCGAATAGGCTATAGAATATCATCTTCTACTTTCTAGATATACCTATGTTTATGAAGGGTCGTAGAGACCTAGACCATAGACCATAGAGTATAAATACAATTTACGAACTAGCACCATATCCGCTGGCTCTATTTGAAAATGGCGAACTGCGAAAGACCAAAAAATCCACTTTCTATGAGTTATTCCCAGAACGTTCAATTAATTTAAAAAGTTTAGAAAATGTTCATTATATTATTGATGGGGGCATGTTATTACATCGTTGCAAATGGCAATTAAATGAAAGCTTTAAAATGATATGTGAGCATTATGTAAGATATTTGAAAAATTATGACCACACAACTGAAGTGAAACTTCTTTCGCTCCATCTGTATGTATATATATATATATATATGTGTACAATATATACATGTATACACATATACATATATTACTTTTCTATAAATATTTAAATTTATTTCATGCTTTCATTTATAAATTAATATTTTTGCATAGACCTCCAATTAAAAAAAAAAAGTGGATTCCCTCGGGGCCAAAAGGTCGGGCTCTTCCTCCTGAATCAGGGGACCCCAAACTCGGGTAGTCCACGACCTCTGGTTCCCGAGATAATCCACGGGGGGGTGAGGTAACTAAAGGGGGGGGGTTAGATTTCGTGGGGTTGCGGGGGGTAGGGGGGAGGGGGAGAGGGTGGAGTGGATTCCCTCGAGGCCAAAAGGTCGGGCTCCTCCTCCTGATTCAGGGGACCCCAAACTCGGGTAGTCCACGACCTCTGGTTCCCGAGATAATCCTCGGGGGGGTGAGGTAATCAATGAGGGGGGTCGGAGGGTGTTCGCAGCGTCATGTTCTCGAAGAAATTCATAGTTCTTAATCAATCAAGGTACTTAGCTTAATAATTGAGCTTATGAGGCTCGAAAGCAATTTGTACTTTGTGTCCAATTATCGTATTGTGACGATATCTTTTTGTATACCTTCTAATTATATCAGAAATATTCAGCAAAAATATATAAAACAATATAAAAGCCAGAACAGAACGAAATTTATAAATTATTTGTGCTCTTAGGTAATCAATTGTTAACAAATCTTAAAAAGATCCAAAAAATATATATTGCCTTCGGCGAGATGCGAACTCACAACTTCATACTCGACTCAATTGTTAACAAGTCTTAAAAAGATCCAAAAAATATATATTGCCTTCAGCGAGATGCGAACTCACAACTTCATGCTCGACATGTCATGCAATATTTACAAGAGCCAACTCCTTGGTTGTAGTATAGACGAAATAGGACTATACTTTGCTTCCGTTCGCCTTGCCCGATCATTTTTCGTAAAATTTTTCGTAACGCTTTCGCGAGTTTACTCCCCAAGTCAAGCGTGCCTAAAGAAGTTTCACTTCAATAATTATAATAGTAATGTCTACGTGGTTTTCGACGGATATAAGATAGATTCTATTAAATCGGCCGAACGGAATCGTCGCGCATTGAAAAATAAATGTGCAGATATTGAATTCAACGCAGATATGCCTTTAAAAATCGTTCAAGATAAATTTTTGTCAAATAACAATAATAAAAGTCGCTTGATAGAAATGTTGAGAATAAAATTAGCTGACAACAATATTTTTACATGTCAAGCGGAAAGTGATGCAGATAAATTAATTGTTGATACAGCAATTAATTTGGAAACAAAAAATGTTGTAATAGTTTCAGAAGATATTGACGTATTAGTTATATTAACGGCTTTAGCGGATGAGAGTCGTGAAATATATTTTCTAAAACCATCCCGATTCAAGGTCGAACAAAAAATATTTTCTTCGAAGAGTCTAGAGAAATCTTTACCAAAATGTAAAGAACATATTCTTTTTTTACATTCCTTAACGGGTGACACTACTTCGGCATTTTTCAATAAAGGAAAAATTAAGTTTGCCAAAAATTTTGAAAAACATCATGATTTGCATGAATTCGCAAAAATATTTAAAAACAAAAACGAAGACTTCAATAATATATTTCAAGCAGGTGTAGCATGTATTTTGGCTTTATATGGAGCTCCTGCAAAAATCAAAGACTTGAATACATTGAGATACAATTTTTTCATTAAAGCTACAACCAAAAATACCAGTGTTATTCTGTCATCATTACCACCTACAACTGATGCCGCAATTGAACACCTGAAAAGAGTGTACCTGCAAACCCAAATATGGTTAGGAAACGACATAAATATTGGAGATTGGGGGTTGAAGTATCTCAATAACATGTTCATCCCAATAACCATGAACCAATTACCAGCACCGGATAATCTACTGCAAATGTTATTTTGCAATTGCAAAAAGGGGTGTGGAGCTGCTTGTGGATGTCGGAAGAGTGGTTTATATTGTAGTGTAGCATGTTTACATTGTAACGGAGATAGCTGCCTTAATACTTTACCTACCATTCAAATGACTGAAGTGGAAGAAAATATTTGATATATATCAATAATGTAAAATGCCTTAATAAACAAAAATTTTATTTTAAATGTTACCTTTTTTCCGATTTTCCTTGAATTACTACATTTACTCACTTATTATGTATATATAAAAATATACCTGAACTTAATTTTCATATACAAAATCATTTTACACAATAATATGCCTCATACTATTTGAATTATTATAATTATCCATTTTTTTAATTTTAAAATCAAAAGCACAAATTTTAAATTGGTAAACTTTTTTATTTATGTTATTAGCTAAACATTCGTTTTTTTTTTTTTTTTTTTCATCCACTGTAACGGAAGTCTGAGGTTTCTATGATTTTGACGCTCCAGGCGCTCCACTACTAGTATTTATTGTGGGAATCAAACCCACAACTTTGTGTGTCACTTTCTACAACCACTATTTCAACGAGACAGTCAAACATCAATACACCTGTCTATTAAATTGTAATAAATTTTATGACAATTTATTTTATTTAATTTACATGGTTTAGTATATAAGACAACACACATGCAATTAAAATTTTATACTATAAATATAACGGAAGGTAAATTACTGCAACTCTGGCGATGTCTAGTATAATTCTCACAGCAACAACAGCAAATATATCAAAATGAGTAGAAACAAACATTCAGGCATACGTATTTTGTAATATAAAAGTCGTGGTGGCCTAGTGGTTAAAACACCAGTCTCTCAAGTATGAGTGCGCGGGTTCTATTCCAGGTCAGGCAAGTACCAATACAACGTTTCTAAAGTCATATGTACTATGCCCAGCGGTGGGACGATAAAAAGGTTGATGATGATACACATTTAGGGGTATAAACAAAAATAAAATAAAACTTACCTTAGATAAAACTGAGAGTCGCATCTAGACAGTTACTTTTCACAGCTGATTTAAAACCATGACAGATAACCCACTATTTTTATTTTTGACGAGAAATGTCATGTGTTTAATAAAAGTGAAAAAATATTTTATAGTGATCGTATATTTTTATAAAGTTATATGTATGGTATACTATACAACATGAAGATAAAGGAAATCTCAAAAAAAAAAAAAATCGGCAAATTTTTGCTAAGTCCAAAACATTTTTTTCCTTCCTTACGGAGGACGGGTATGAGCAGTTGTGTTGCGATGTGTGCCGGGTACGATACGCCTATAGTTGTTGTGTTGGGAGTTTGGTCGTGGAGGGTCTTCAGATCAATCTCCCTTTGGCGCAGCATCGTTGGTCGTGTTGTTGGGTTTAACATTGCATCACCTCGCTCAACTGCCGTCTTCCTTCCTATTCGCTCAGTTTTTCTAAGTGAATAGGCTAGGCTCTTAATAAACTCTCATCAACGATCGCATCACTGCTTACTATCAGGCGGGATTGCGGTCAAGTGTTAGTTTATAATATTAAATAATAATAAAAAAATAGACAAATGATACTTGTAATTTAATCCATGAAATTTGATTAACATTCCCCATTTATTTTATTGTAAATCAAAACAAATTCTTTTTTTCATTCTATAAGTTCATTAGTCTCAGGTGTTCATTATCTTAAATTTGGTCAGCTAAATTTTTAAACAATAATAATATATATAAGTTTCCAATGTTTCGATGGGAATTATACCAAAAACGCTAAATGCTAAATAATAACTTTAAATAAAAGAATAAACTGGATTCCGTTTTACATTAATCATTTTTATAAATAAATATTTGTTTTCCCTTTTTTAAATAAAAAATCCCTGCAACGCGGTATCGAAAATAACATAATAAAAGCAATTACTTAATATGTTTCACTTTAGGACATGAGTTTAGATAGCACGTAATTTTATATTAGGTAATTTTTAGACAGAATACTATGAATAGTATACTTTTTAGACATGTTATGGCATTCTACGTTTGTTGCGAGACGTCCGCGCTCGAAGCAAGCGAGTAGGAAATGTGCACGTAAATATGTTGCGGGGTGCGCGGGGGTTTCTGCCTAGCCCCGCCCAGATGCGCAAGGTCATCGTCGTAACTAATCGCCTTAAGTAACCTATGTGATGATATCCATATTCTAAATTATTTTAAAAAGCCTAATTAAGCATAACTTTCAATCTTTTATAGATAGCGTGTGAAGGTGAATCATTTATGGAAGACGTCATATTAATGGGTCTAGAAATGCTTTCCATGGATACAGATCTCGATGCGTATAAAGCAACAGCGGACGGGTTAGTTCAATTAATAATTTAAAAAAAAGATTTGTGTAGCCCAAATATGAAATGTCAGCAGGGTAATTGCGTCACTATCAGTAGCAATCATCGATCACTAGCAGTTGGTTTTATTTTGACAGTTCAATTACGTTATACGCTGTTGAGCAGACATATTTTCCGAACATATGGAGCAATGGATTAGCAATATGTTTCAAAAATATTCAAAATTAGAATACAACATAGTTCAAGTACTAGAACGAAAAGACAATTAGAATTTAAATTATGCAACTACTGTTTCGTCATCCATTAACGACATGATTTTTGAGGCTTATAGCTGACTAATTAATATTACTAAGTGATTTTACCAAAGTCGGGTAGCTTTTATTCGTGGCATAAAATTGACATCATTTGTAGTAACTGTCTTATTCTTTGTATGTTTGATGGAATGAATAATAATAATAAAAAGAGAGGAATAATAAAGGTTTTTTTTAAGTTTTCTGTAGCACTTTCTCTCTTTTCTTTTATTAAGTCTGGAACGTGCTCACGTTCATGCCAAATCATCGGTTATTCAGTTTATTTATATGAAAACAGGACTATGTCTACCACCTCCACAGTGGAGAAAAAAAGTAAAGCATCTAGCATCGAAAAGAGAAAAGGAGACACTAAGAAGCCGAAGCGGATGTCCTCCAGTTCAATAAGGGATAAAGAATCACCAACTTTGGAAACCTCTCTTTTAAAATACGTCTTAAATTTTGGTAAAGTGTAATTTTTTTCATAGGTACAGACAACGTAATGATGCGTTGGCAGTGCTTTTTTTCATACCTAGCAAAAGGCGGTAGTTTAAATATAACTACGATTTAGATTATTTCAAGAATAAGCTCAAAACGGTCTTTGCCTGGAGCACAGGCGAAGAGTAGCCAGCCTGTCGGTGTTCTATAAGATGCATTTTGGAGAGTGTGCGAGGGAATTACATGATTTAATTCCCCCATCTCCGTTCCCATCAACGATTGCATCAAGATTGTGGCCAAGCACTAGTTTATAATTTATATTAAAAAAAATACTGACCTGCGGTTGTATGTATCTACATCTAGCATCTAGACATTGTATCTACAAGTATAAATATATGCTGTATTTTTTTTAATTCCAGGTGGTTGTGAGCTGTATTCTTTACAAAGGAGGTCAGTTGTAATGGTCAATAATTCTGAAAAAGTATACAAGTTTACCTGGGCCGAAGTAGAATATTTAGTTATAAAACCTTCCATGGGGTACATTTCTCCAGGTGAAGAGAAGGACTTAGAAATTATGTTCTTCTGTCCTCACCCTATAACGTTACAAAAAGTAAGAAACAATAAATAGTAGTGCTTAATTTTTTTAACGTATTGCAAAAGTACTTTAAATATTAATACTTACATTTTATTTAAAGGAATGTCTTTATTGTGCCTTAGTGGCAATTAGTGATGATTGCCTCACACTTGATGTTAAAGGAACTAATTGGGACAACCGCCAAATAGTCACGCTGTTTGACCATAATAAGTAAGCTACGTCAAATTTATTCATCAGGTACTTAGGTTAGGATAGGTAAGAAGCCAACATGAGTATATACCCTCCATCAATTGTCCATAAAGGGTGTATCTGAGATCGGTGCACAAACGAGAACCATGGATCTAGTACATGATTCTGAACCCCTCAGTGGCGGAATTTTGCGTCGGCTTTTTCCCGATTAAAAAAAAATCAGTTTTTTTCACTTTAGACCGTTCATAATTGCTATACTTTTATAACCCAATAAGATTTTAAAGTAAAAAATAATTAATTCATTAATTACCTACACAAAAAAGCGCAATATGAACAATACTAGAAAAACTATCCTATCAGCTGATATAATAGAGTTCGCATCAGGGGTCAACGTCATACCTACAAACACGCACGGCGGCACGCTTGTAACGTTCAAAGTCCGAGCCGAGACTTTTTTAAACACTGTTATTTCTGTAACCGCTCATTAACGACATAAATGACTATCATAGTTTTATTAGTGGCATACGGTGTAGCATTTTTGCGATGTTTGCGTTACGATGTCAGATACACCCTGTATAGTCCTATCACTATACAATATGTAAAGAAAACCCTGTTCGATCCGTGAAGGTATTGTTAGGTATCGATAACTGATTCTACTAATGGATACAAAACAGGGCTAAACTTAAAAAAAATCCCCCTAAAAAAATAAATATTATTTCGTGAAAAGAGGTAACTTAATACATGTGCGGTAAGCGACACTTCCGCGGGCGGCGGGCGGCAGGGCACGCGGTACGTGGTCGCATCGCTATTCGCTCATAATGATACCGGTGTTGTCACTTTTTTTTTTAAATTACCAAATTTCGGGGAAGTTGGAATTAATTCGTGGGAAAAAAAGATTATTTCAAAATTCATTAGTATTGTTCCTATGATGATTACGTAAAATTTTATATTATATTTAGTCAAGTGTTTACCTAACCTTTATTATCCTTATGGGTCGAACAGGGTTTTCGTTACATATTATATAGGTAATATCTACGTAGTGTGGAGGAATGTGTATGTGTGTGTTCAGCAGCGGTAGCTAGAGGTATCGGTAACTTACAAGTTGTAGGTTGTAGGAACGAACCCCGTCTGGCGCGTTACTTTGTGTAAGTTATTTCATTACCACTGCTCTCAAAACGGTGAAGGAAACATCGTGAGGAAACCGACATGTCCTAGAGCCAGAAACATCGAAGACATGTGACATCTACCAACCCCCACTGGGCCCGCGTGGTAGATGAAGGCCCACTCCCTCTCACCGAGAGGATGCCTGTGTCCCAGAAGTGTATGTCCCTGTCCCTGATTATGTATGTATGTGGAGGAATAGCGTAATGACATACTTACAGAAGTGTATGTCCCTGTCCCTGATTATGTATGTATGTGGAGGAATAGCGTAATGACATACTTACAGAAGTGTATGTCCCTGTCCCTGATTATGTATGTATGTGGAGGAATAGCGTAATGACATACTTACAGAAGTGTATGTCCCTGTCCCTGATTATGTATGTATGTGGAGGAATAGCGTAATGACATACTTACAGAAGTGAATGTCTTATATAAGCGCAGTTTGAAACGAGGAGCGTCGTAGAATCATCATCATTTCAGCCGAAAGACGTTCCCTGCTGGATATAGCCCTCCTCAAAGTACACCCAGCGTATTCATAAGGCTTACACCAGGTTGTCAGTCCTTCTCGTGGTTTGCCTTCCAGCGTTGTTTTCCGGTAGAATCTGTAGCTAAAATACTTGTAAGGTCTTCGATGTTAGCTAATCAATGGTTGAGGTCACAGTTAGTTACAAAAGTCGACTAACACTTTTGTTTCCGAAATAACACAACAAAATAGGTAGGTATATCATTGATATCGAAACCGATCCGACATTTAATTAAATAATAGCTCTTTTTTATCTGCTCAGGGTCTGTAGCCAATATGAAAAGAAAAGAAAAAAAGAAAAAACGTTTATTTGCGGTAAACATGACATAAAAGTGTACAAAAACAATTGAGTGATAATAGTTGGCATGCGTCACATCCACGCAAAACGGCTATCGCTCAGCCTTATGCTGCGACCCTATTCAAAACAGAGTCCAGCGCTGGTTTTCAGCGACAGCCGGTGCCGACGTAAAGACGTCACCCGGTGCAGCAAACAAAAAAATAAAAATGCAATAATACATTATAGAAGCTGTACATTTAGGCTTGCCACCTTTTAATTTTGCAATTAAAGTACATTGGTTATTATAGGCAAGAAAAAAAGTACACAGTATCAAAATAAAGTACATTTTTTTTTCATTATTATGTTTCAAAACATATTTTTTATTGCTTTTTGCAGTTTGTATCAAATTAGCATCTTTAGAATCTATATTTAAATTAAAGTAAATAAGTAATTGAGTTTTTATTAAATTCAGAGACGCTTTGTTTCTTTCGTCTCGCCATTTGCTATTCATCACAGAAAACACTCTTTCTGTAAATGCTGACGTGGCGGGAACAGACAATAAAAATGAAATGACTTTATACAAGATTAAAAATTTATCGTCACTTCTAAATACTTGCTGCCATTTTTGTGCAGTTGATAGTTCTGCAAAATACTTCGAAGCACATAACTGATTATGAAGTTGGTATAATACAATAATTTCTGTGTAAAGATTATCCACATACATTAAGTTTTTGCAAATTTAAATTTTCAATTAAATTGTTCACAATATTACAAAGTTCTATAGTTCTCTTTAAATTTATATTATCAAGTGTAAATTTCCAGTTAGTGTTATTAAACTCAAACCATTTGTTCAGGTAAACTAGGGATTAGTCAATAAATAATAAAAAAAAATCCTTGAATTTTCCTAGTCAGTTCCGGGGAAGATAAGAGTTTTATTCTTTTGCCCGTTTCATAGCCAAAAAAACAAATATTGTTTTCTTTGTGGTAATTGATCTCTCAGGCTAACCATAATCCCATAAATATCTAAACTTGTTATGCAGTTGCCTTCTAGACATTTCACAGCTTTATTAAATAAATTCAATAAGTGACTACAAAAATGCAAATAAATTTCAATCATATCATTTTCAGTTTCTCAATGAAATTGTAAATAACGAGTGCTTGAGGGATATATGTGGCGCTTGACTAAATCTCGAAGAAATCAAATCATGCGAAATAAAGTATTTTCGTGTACTTTATTGTACTCATAAAGTATAAAGTACAATTATCTAAAATAACATACAATACTTTATAATAAAGTACGGGTGGCAACCCTATGTACATTATAGAATCATACTCGTATTATGTTAATCGTCTACCGTTTCTGACCGTATATCAAAGAAAATACAAAAATTGTACGACGATATTATTTTCTGTCGTGTTAGTAAACGTCTTATTAAAATGTTTTCAGAGATTTAAGCCTCAACCAAAGATGCGAAACTATTGTTGATGAACAAACTATTCCACCATCAGACTATTTCCTGGGGAAAATAAACATGGTTATTGTGTATTCGGCACAAACGGAATACACAAAATACGTTTCTACATTGCCTGAGAGTATGGAATTACGCGACACTTTTATATATCAGGTAAAGTATTATCAGTCTTCTAAGTAACGACCATTTTTGAATAAGTAGATATTTTGTTTGGGTGTGATGTTGGTCGCCGACCGGCATGGCACCGGCCGGTGTGGAGAGAATTAGCGTGCAATCACACACAGTTAGTGTTAGGTACAGACGACAGCACATCAATCTCTTAGATTTTAGACTACAGGCCCATGTCCAAAATGGATGGGTCATATGAACCACCAGGTGACGATTATACAACGACGATTGTACAAAAATATATGACCCAAAAGGTACTCACTCTACCTGCGCTTTTGAATTCTCACCAGCACTCAGTTGGACAGCTTATAAGTGACGGCATAGAGCTGAATCTTATTATTTTATGCTCTTATATCGTCCTATATACGTCACCTGGTGGTTCATATGACCCATCCATTTTTGGACATGGGCCATTTATTTCTATATTCGATTTTCAACTTAAAATCTCTTAAAGATTAAGGCTCAAAGTTGATTGGGAATATTTGACAGTTTCGGGTAGCTTGACCTGCTGTCATCTGTACGTACTGCTGTCATCTGTACGTACTGCTGTCATCTGTACGTACTGCTGTCATCTGTACGTACTGCTGTCATCTGTACGTACTGTTCGTTTGTAATATCAAAGGGTTTTGACTACTTTTAATACTTATTTTAATAAATAATAAATATACACGGACAAATCACACAGATTGAGGTAGCCCAAAAGTAAGTCCGAGACTTGTGTTATGGGAAACTAACTCAACGATACTATATTTATAATAGATACATATATAGATAAACATCCAAGACCCAGGTCAATCAGGAAAAGATCGTTTTCTATCATGACCTGGCCGGGGATCGAACCCGGGACCTCCACGTCGCAGGCAGGTGTGTTGACCGCTGCGCCACGGAGACCGACATATTACCTACCCACGGTTTATATCCAAACCTTATAGGTGATATTATTCTAACTTATTTTTTCATTTGTCAGACCCTCGAGCTTCTGACTACTACCTACGACTACGAAAGAAAAATAAGTATTTACTGTAAGGATCAAAAGTGCATTACCACTTTTGAACTTTATTGCTCTAACAATAAGTGTCAAAAGTGGTACTCCACTTTTGGACCCTTACTGTACATATATGTTTTGCCAACCCAAAATAAACTACTTACGAGTACATAATTACATTTTTGGTTTTAAAATACAGAAAAGAGATTTCGATTTCACTGTGGAAAACGTTGGTCGTGTTCCGATGAAGATAACGTGGAGTTTTCAAATTGACGATGAATTTCCAGCCAGAATAGACAAATACGAAACTAAGCAGTCACAGGTATTGTCGTTTTTATTAGATTGAGGTTCATCACACTGTATATTATGTACATTTCTACAGGGGGACTAAATAGGACTAGATCATACATTGTTTTTACCTAAATGTCATTGTTTAGGCAGCGCATGCAAATAATTCTGTTTTATATAATTTATGCCTGTGCTGTAGCACTCACAAACTTTGAAGCTTTTTTAAAATCGTGTCGAATCTCGCTCGTCTATGATTAAGAATGGCGCTGTTCAGATTTGCTTGATGTCGAGGTCGATAAGCCTCTCCCCGCTACCCCTCGTTCCGTCCGTGCGTACGTCGCGTCGTCAGTAGTTTATGCTCAACTGATATTTGTGCTAATAGGTAGTTGAATGAAGTTATCGGCATTCTAAAATAATTGAAAAATTTAATTTCCTTACTCCTCAATTCTGTTATTAAGTTCTGAAATGTTCCCAAACTAAATCTTTCTCTCAGAATTGGGTGCACCCAATATTTTCTTTCCTTTTTTTTTGTTGGGATGTCAGACTTTTACTGACTAAAACCCACCCGTATTCTTCACTTGCCTGTGCGACGGCCAGGGCCACGGTTTCTTGTTTAAGCAACCCGCAACCCTGACCCAAGAGGCATCGGTCTTCGTGGACCCCGTCACGATGTGCTGACATCTCATTGAAGCGCGCGTGGAACACGACGCGCCGTCGTCGACTCGGGCCTTGTACTTACCGGACGGCGAGCTGCCCTCTGCTCATCGCCCGCAGGCCCGCGCCTGCGGTGGCTGGGAGTTAGGTGTCGTCTCCCGACTAGGGCGTCTCCTGCGGCGGTTAGTGGCGTGAGGGCGCTGGGATTCCCGTTGCCTCACGCACTTCGCCTCCTCCTTTGCCAGCATCACTGCTTCGCAGAAGAAAGTGACGGCCTGCCATGCACTCTCGCTCTGGACCATGGCCTGGACCAGGGTCGGACGCGAGAAATCGCCACCGATCGCCGCTACGAGGACACGGCGGTGCTCTACCCAAGCCGTGCAGATTTTCTTTCCTTGGTTCTCTCTTCTCGTTTTCGTCCATCGTCCACTGTCGCCTCGCGAAGCGTGGCCTGCAACCGGTTTTTAGTGTGAACAGAGGTTCCGACATCCGATTAATATAAGGAACCGACACCTGACAAGTGGGAACGAGCTGTAACCTACATAGCGTATGTACTACTAGATAGGTTGAGAATTATTTTATACAATAATTATAAAGTCATGAAATTTATTAGGTAATTCCGGAAGGATCTACTGAATTAGACCCAAATAATACATACACAGGTACTGCAACAAACGTAAATGACCTGCCTGATCCAGTTGAAAAAGGTAAAGTATAATTATTCAGTAGGACGTAAAAAAATATGTTCACATAAATAATCTTTTTTATTAATATAACTGAATTTCTCATTATTAGCTCACAGCAATGTAACACTATTTAGTAATAGCCAGGGTAGAGAGAGCGTCGACACATGGTTTGAGATTGACCTGCCGTTCTCAATAAAACCTGTTAAAGATTGTTTGAAACCTGGCGAAAGCAGAGTTTTCAAGGTCACATTTGCGCCTTTAGATGCATTTGACTGTAAAGTGAGGCTCAAAAGTGCTATAGGTAACTGAATCTAGCCGATTATTAGTTTTTAATACTTTGTAAGTCATACAGATTATACCCCCTTATTCATAAAAACTGCTTAAAGTTAACGAGTGATTGGCAATTCTTTAACCATACATTTTTGACCTTTTGACGTCACTTAACTTAAATCATCCTTTATGAATAAACACGACAGTGTTTAAGGGGTTTATTCATAATCAATTTTTAAAATTAAGTGACCTGCAAGTGTCTAAAATGTATGTTTAAAAAATCGCTAATCACTAGTTAACTTTAAGCAGCGTTTATTTAGAAAAAGTAATCATGCCCAATATACAAGCTGTAACAGAAAGGTATGGTAAAATTTAAAGTACAGACCATCAAACTGAACTACTGTTGCAATGGGACTAACATCGTAATCGAGAAAAATATCCAGTTGTCACGTACAAAATTTCAATTGCTTCTCAACCCAAATAAATGGGACGGCTGATTATTTATGGAGAATTCTTCAGTTCGATGATTTGCACATTGCTCTAAACTTTGACACACCTTTAGATTGGATATAATTATTTTACCCCAGTATTATGTATTTTCTTTCTTTCTTTATATCATTGTCTGCTAATAAGTAGGTAATAATACTTATATATTTTCAGATAATCTAGATCCGTACGACCAGAACATAACATGCAAACTAACTGTGCGTTCCTTAATACCTTACGTCCACTTGGACATCGAGGAGAGCACTTATTTAACTTCAGGCAGACGAAAGATCACAGGAGTGGCTTTACCTCCACATTTAACTGTTTTGGAGTTCAACGTATTGGGATCCGGATGTTATAAAAAGTATGTATACCTTCCCTAAGGGGATTGAAGATTTTTATATGGTGTCTGGAATACCAACCTATCTGAATAACTAAAATACTATATTCCATGCAACAAGAACATTCAAATTGGTTATTTCAAACATCTATGCTATAAGTTAAAAAAAAGGTATGTCATGTGATCAACTTTGAACCTTCATCTCTCGGAAACTTGATACTAAGAGGCTTGGGCTTATCATATTTTACATCACCTATCGATTTACATAGACTTCATGCATGTACGCCACTTTCAAAGAAAAACGAAATTGCGGACAGGTTGGTAAGCCACGGACCTTCAAAACCTTTTCTTGTCAATTTTAGAAATAACTTTGTTAAATTACTGACCACCGCACGTCCATTGTAACAATTTGACATATGACATTATCTTGCATGTCATAGAAATAATAAGTCACAGAAATAATAATAATAAGTAATAATATAATAGTTGTTAAAAGGGGCAGTTTTACCACGTCCATGTAAAAAAGATACCTGTCTAATTGAACAAATTATTGTGTACATGATGAACAGGCGATCACAATTTGCTCCCCTTTTACATCATTTTAGAAAATTCAATGTGATAAACCCAACGAGCGAAGCGTATGAATTTATATTCGAAATGATATTGTCTGATAAGCCGGAGCTTATACCAGTTCATTGCAACATGTTGAAAGGATATGTGGAAGGAGGCACGTCCACCGAAGTAACCTTCACATTTTCTCCTACTGCCCCTGGAGTAAGTAATCAATTCTTATGCGGTTTGTATTTGCTGTAAAAGAGATGGCTAAACGGCTGCCCCAGTTCGGTTAAACGAATAGAAATTTCACACTAACACGTAATATTAATATGTATATATTCATTCATGTATTGTTTAATGTTTAAAAATGTCTTATAACTTTCGTGAACACATAAAAACTTTCTCAATTGTCTTCAAGCATTATTTTTAGTGATGTGCCGAGTTACCGTTTTGGTGGATCGAGTCGACTCGAGTCAGTTTATACGGTATTCGAATCATGACTCGATTCCCTCTACTCGAATTCTATGTTTGATATTCGAATACTGACTCGAGTCCGGCTGGACTCGAGTCAGTATTTGAATTCCGGCTGGACTCGAATCAACTTTCACTACCGAGTCCTTTCTGAGTAATGTGCGGTTGGCATCGACCTCAAAAGAAATATTGCTCATATCCGATTATGTATTTTGTATATGTTCAGTTATTTCGTTTAAACTCCTTTAAATTTTGTTTAAATTACCTTTTAATGTAAGATAATTAAAACCATAAAATAAAAACATAGAATGTAGGAGTTCTATAGACAGAAACAAAAAAAAAAAAAAACGTAACTAAATGCTAACTGACACAAAACAAAAAAATCAAAACAGAAAGTTGCAGGTTCAAACTTGTTTGTATTGTTAGATCCGCGCTACTTCATTGCTTAAGTAAATAGTTTGCGAGTACGAGCGAGTTAACAAAACTCGTATACTAGGCTCGAGTCAGTTGGACTCGCATATATAAAATCGAGTTAGCAAGGACGAATCGATTCTTCCTGACTCGAATACCGGAATCGAGTCAAAATAAACTGGTATTCGAGTAAGCGAGTCCAAAGCAGGAATCGAGTCTGACTCGAGTCAAACCGTACTCGGCACATCACTAATTATTTTTGTTTCACATGACAAGGTCAGGGAGTATCGGCCAAACCCGTTGTATCAAGTTCTTTTCTTGCAACTACCTTTTTGTAGTTACATATTTATTTCAAGTACCTAGGCGCAAAATTGCCAGTGAAAAACACTATTATCATTAATTACCTTTGTCGTTGGAGTTACTCGATATTATTTTCAATATACATATTGCAGATATGAAAAGTTACTAAACCTGTTTAATCACAAAATATTATTTTTCAGCTATTCAGCATTGTATGTTGCTAGGAATCACGTTTATACATACATTTTCATGGCGGGGTTTCTTCCATACTTCAGTTTAGCTATGTCCTTTTAAAGTAAACCTATATTTAACTTTGCAGGACTACGAGTCGCAATGGAAATTTGAAATACCAGCACATAACCTACACATTAATTTATTGGTTGTTGGTTTGGTAAGAGAACCTGAAGTCATATTCGTTCCAACAATTCTGATCATTAGGAACTCTCTAGTTGGCTTCACAACGACAAACATCGTTTTATTGAAGAACACTGAGGTCGAAGATCTCAAGTTTGAATTCAAGGGCAATTCGTTGTGTAACGAATCCGGGAAGACCCCAGTTATTTGCCAACCAAATCACGGAACTTTGAAAGCAAGAACTGAAACACCAATTAAGTAAGAATTGTTCCGTGATATACTTGTATTCTGTTGTTGTTTTTATTTCTTAACTACTTTGGTGTAAAATTTTCTTTTTCTAGAATAATATACACGCCAATCCAGGATGGTCCATTGTCGTTTAAAATATTCTGTAATGTAACGTATATGACAAAGTATTTGACGCTGTGCGTTAATGCGCTTAGTTTTTCCATTAAGCCTAAAGTACTCTATTATTTAATTGGCAATGAACACGTACTTAACAGTGAAGCTATTACTAATATACATTTAGATCAGGTGTGTTTAATATATTCCTATGATACCTCCAATCTGAAGATAAAAGCAGTTCTTCTTTATACATCACTTTGCTTACTTACTTATTTTGCAAATTCTTGCCAGAATTCCTAAAATTCCGGCCGTATTTCAGTTATCTACTTTAGATCTTAAAGGGAACGTCTGTGTATGTCCAAAGAATTGATCTAGGTATTTATGAGAGAGACGGTGAGTGAGTCAGGACTTTTTACGTGTATTGATGAAGTTGAGTTTTCGATTGCAATTAATTAACGCTACTATACCATATTTTAGACTGCTTCGACATATGAAAGAACAATATTGTTCAAAATAATAAATGACGGTTCTGCAACGTTTTTCTTCGACTGGAGTTACAATGACTCCAACGTTAAAAAATACATGCAGCTCAGAGTGGAGCCCAAGAGCGGTCATGTTACACCCGCTAACAGAGTGGAATGTACTCTGTACTTCACTGTTACTCAAGTACCGGTTCAAGCTTTCCCTGTCACCCTATCAGTACGTACGAGCTTATATTATTTAAAGAGCTGTTGCTCGCGACTTCACGATAAATTTCTCTTTTGCCATCCAGATCCGTTCAGACGTTTTAGCATAAAAGAGTAATTTCAAAAAGTTTATAATTTTGTGGCCAACTTTATTTTTTCTTTCTTTCATAATTAACCTTTTGATAATATTAAACAAATTACACACTAGAAATTATTCCTGTATCGTGGGTGCGTTTGCAAACAAACTCACATACACAAACAGCCAGACCCGGAACTACCTGTAGGCCATACAAAATCAAATATTTGTTCAACGCTTGACACAGTAGTACCTACGTTTAATGACATGTCTTTGATTCCGTTTCGGAATTCGGGATTAAGAATATAATTTATGATTTATATATGTTTGCCTTGAAAGGACCAATGACTATTTTTTTGTTTGTTTAGATTTCAGATGGGCCGGAATACAGTATTTTTATCCACGCAGAAATTGAAAAGCGTTTGTATCATTTTTCGTTCATGGAATTTGATTTTATGAGGTGCTTCATCAATGCACCAGATTCTACTTACAAGAAAAACATTGCGTTTACTAATGATGATAAAGTGCCCGTTATGTAAGGAGACTATTTTATTTCATGCCAAACTAATTTTCCACAACCTTTTTGTAGCAAGCTCGCCGCTGTAATAATAGGTATGAGCACAGGTCATTTTCTTTTTAATTGCAGTATCGACTTAAACTTTCCAAGT
Source organism: Sesamia inferens (assembly GCA_037179545.1). NCBI lineage: Eukaryota > Metazoa > Arthropoda > Insecta > Lepidoptera > Noctuidae > Sesamia > Sesamia inferens. Next base: position 22,069,155 of record CM073934.1, on the reverse strand, counting down.
ATACCGGAACTGTTCGTTGATTACGAAAAAGTATCGAGTGTCAAACCTGGGAAGCGTCTGAAAATTGCGATCTACTTCAGACCGAAGCAAGTAAAAAAATATGAGTTCACATTACAGTTTTGGGTGAACTCGCTCTGTGAAGAAAATGTTATTATTAGAGGAGAAGGTTCGTCTTATCCATATTAATGGATATGTACCATTCATGGAGAATACTATCATAAGTCTTTTGTTGCCTATTCCAGGAGTTCCACTTCTGTTTGATCTATACGAAGGTTGTCAAAAGAACTTTGACCTAGGGCACGTAAAAGTGGGAGAAAAGATTATTCGTACAATAGAAGTGATGAATCATAGTAAAATACCAATAGAAGCTACATACATATTCAGAGAAATGTACCCTGTTGTAGAAGATACGACCAAGTCGGATACTACCAGTGTTTGTCTTAGTCCTGTGGCGGGACTACAGGAAACTGACAATGGGCCTTCGAGGTATGTATATGTCCTCCTAAATTTTTATATTTTATATGTAATAAATGCAATGATCTAGTTTTCTGAAATTAGTGTAACAAGAACTGAACCTTTATAAGTTTGAAATCGTCAACCCTTCTTGAGCAAGCACGGTGATAAATGTTCTTTCCTTCTGTGTATGTAATGAATGCAGGGCAAAGCTAAGAGGCCTTTTCTAGGGTTCTATAAAGTACTATAGAGGGTCAACAAAATAGATTGAAATTATTAAAATATTAATATCTAACATATCACCTACGCTTACACTGATAAAACTGTTACGCTTAGATATACAATTGATTGTGTTCTATTAAGTACTATCATGTATGGATATATTACACAATTTGGGTATACTTCTCAGAGTACAAACGTTGCAAATATACAAAAATGATAAAATTCGGAACCAAATCTCCATGGACATACAAAACGCGTTGTCCTCCTTGAAGGTAATACCGAGTAAAAGCTCAATAAGTCCACATGGAAAAGTGCCTGTCAAGATACAGTTCAAGCCGGTTGGCTTAATAAGCACCCTCAATGTCCAGGTATATCGACTTTATGATGTTCTTCTACATACTCTAAAATTATCGGTAAAAAAATTATTATTAAAAAAACAAAATACCCGACTGCACACTAAAAAAAAATTATTATTAAAAAAACAAAATACCCGACTGCACACTAAAAAAAGAGTAAAACAAGCCCCACAATAATATTGATCAATCAAATGCTAAAAACTAATTATGTAATACCGTTTAAACAATACCTATATTAAAATACACTACAATATGTGTTCGTAATCGATAGTTAAATAAACAGAAACTTATTTTGAATACAAATTTACTGAATATAATTTATAAATGTTGATGGAAAGCATCGCAGGCGGGGACCACCTTGACCGCCACCAACGAAAATTCTGCTAAATGGTGCACAACCGAAATGACTATAAGTAAGCCTCTGTTGGTCCCCGCCTGCGATGCTTTCCATCAACATTTATAAATTATATTCAGTAAATTTGTATTCAAAATAAGTTTCTGTTTATTTAACTATCGATTACGAACACATATTGTAGTGTATTTTAATATAGGTATTGTTTAAACGGTATTACATAATTAGTTTTTAGCATTTGATTGATCAATATTATTGTGGGGCTTGTTTTACTCTTTTTTTAGTGTGCAGTCGGGTATTTTGTTTTTTTAATAATAATTTTTTTTTAGTGTGCAGTCGGGTATTTTGTTTTTTTAATAATAATTTTTTTATTTATAACTTTTTAGCTGTTTTTATTTAACGAAAATGTTGTAGATGTAGAAGACTATGTCAAAAACATTACCCTCCTTCTTTGGCAGTCGGGTAAAAAGAACGGAAGAACGAGTTAATTAATTAGAAAGAACGAATAAATTTAAAGAGAGAAACACGAAAGAAAAAGAACGAGTTATTTATACTTTATAAGTTTCGCGTCAGACGACGAAGTATCGAAAAAATCGCTATTTAGAGACGACCGTCAACGACGTGTGCCCTTATGCGTGTGCCCGCATTCGGGCTGTATACTCGAGCATATCCCCCTCCGCACCGCGCCGCGCGCCGCATGCCAGGCCACGCCCTATCTTTTTGCTTGCTAACGCATGAGTTGCTTTGCGTTGACGCAGAATTAACATGTTCCCGTGGGAATTTTGAGAAAAAACGTATCCTATATTAATTACTCCCGTGATTGAAATGAATCTAATGATACCGCATACATATTTTTTTAAAGGGAAATTTAGAAAAAATATTATTATGTCTTTATCCCGTGGGACTTTTAGGATAAAATGTATCCTATGACACTCCCGTAATCAAGACAAATCTAACGATACCTCATACATCAAAATCCATCAAGCCGTTTAGGCTACAGGAGGTCACAAAGGAAAAGACATACATACATACTTACATACACTCGAAAAACATTACCCTCCTTCTTTGGCAGTCGGGTAAAAATGGTTGATACCCAAAAGACATAATGATCCTACTAAGATTTTATACAGGCTGGCCAGGACATCGGCGAATAACCTATTAGCTTGGATTCAGTATATGGTTCCCTTTGAGTATTTCATTGCTTATTTAAAAGAAAAATGCAAAAAAGAAAAATAAAATTCGACCGCGTTAATAATTGCATTTTTCAGTTCCCAAAAGAGCTGTTTTTAGGGTTTCGTGCCTCAAAAGGAACAACAGAACCTTTTAATCACTTCCTAGTCCGCCTGTAGCAGCCGTCAGTCAAGACCCCTTTTCTCAAGAACGCCTGGAACCTTTAACCGACCTGAGAGCACTATAATGTGATACAATTTTGTTGACTTTTTAAATGTCTTTATTTGTATCATACATGAAACTAGAGACTGATCATCGTCTAAATGATGTTTAGACAATACAACTTTCATTCTTGCTTCAACCTAATTAAAGCAATAGGCAATTAAATTGTACCGTCTAAAATCACTCTTTAGAAGGACTTGAAACTGTTTATTTGTTCTTAATTATTAAGGTTAATAAAACATCTTTTCTTATTTTAGTTAAATATGAAAGTGTTGAATTTTGAGCGACCTCTGGTCAGCCTGAGCGGTTGTGCCACGGGTATGAGTTTGGTCTTCAGTCAGAACTCGCTTCAATTCGGCCGCGTGCGCAAAAGCGGATGCAAGAAACTTAAAGTAATGCTACTGAATAAAGGCGATTTTGGAGCTAGGTAAACAATATTGACAAAGGAGTAATATTTTCAAAATTTTAGTACAAATTAAACTGCAAATGATTGAAATAAAAATATTATATCCTAAATTCCTAAACTGGCCTCGATTCCCTTGTTCAGAAACTAACCTTAATTTAATTTCACTTCATCTTCTTCTTTCTATTTAACGATGCTCCGCTGCTATTGGCCGCAGCGTGATGATATAGCCTAAAGCCTTCCTGGATTAATGGGCTATCCAACGCAAAAATAATTTTTCAAATCGGACCAGTAGTTCCTGAGATTAGCGCGTTCAAACAAACAAACAAACAAGCAAACTCTTCAGATTTATATATTAGTATAGATATAGATTAACAAGCAGGACAGAAGATAAATATTAGTTTAGTCCTGGCAAATTAGTCCGCGCCTAACGAAATTCGACGTATTTTTAGTCGCCATTGTTTTTAATCGCGTCTAAACTGTCCATGGAATATCTTTATTTTGATAGGACCAAATTAAAATGTAGCTTCTTACTTTTCTTAAGAAATAGAAAGAAAAAGAAACAGTAAACTTTAAATTAGTTTGTCAACAAGAGAATCGACACCATTATCTGAAACTTCAAAAAAATTTTGCTTCAAAATATTTCTCCTCTAGGTACCCAACTTCAAACTTGAGGTTAACCCAGTATAAATACCCCCATCAACGGTATTGCCACGTTGTATAGTAATTCTTAGCCCCACGCCAAAGTTAAAGCCAGCCCTTGGGTAACAATGGGAAGTGTCAACCAGCAGAATAGATTTCATTGAAATATTAATGAGCACTCTTACCCAAAAATATGAACCAGAAATTCACAGATATATTACAGTAAGACTCAAAAGTGGAGTACCACTTTTGACACTTATTGTTAGTGCAATAAAGTTCAAAAGTGGTAATGAACTTTTAACACTTACTGTAAATACAGAAAAAAAAACGTTTTATTCTTTCTACTTACGTAAATACCAGTAGTTAGTGTACCTACATAATAATTATGTAGATCGGGCGGTAGTATTAATTCAACAATTTCTTTTATATGGGCCGTAAATCAAAACTAGTAGCTATATACGAGGGGCTAAAATAAGCGAGGTCGTCCCGAGCTTTAGCGAAAAAGTAAATAGAAACAGAGGCATAAAGATCCTTTTGTGCCTCGGAAAGCACGTTAAGCCGTTGGTCCCGTCTCGGCTATCTATCATTCGTAGCTCTTTGACATTCGTTACAGGTAGTCTTACTATGTGGTGTCGTATTACCCAGTTACTGTGTTGTGGAGGTCAGAAAGGCAACCGCTTTATGTAATATACGGACATTTAGCTGCAGCCGGTTAGACTAGGAGCTGACCGTCACATGGCGGGAATAGGCTAGACATGATAACGCAATACACAGAGTCTATCGACTCTTCTAATAGCGGCAGTCTCTATCGCCGCTATTTGTTCCTTTTTCAAAATCACATTTTCTTTTTTATTAAACAGTAATAAGTCGAGTTTTTATACATGATCACTGTACTTTTTCAAATTTGTAGGCGTTTAGTTTACAGTCAAAACTTTAAAAGAGAATTCACCTTGAGGATAGAATACTATTTTTTCAATATTATATATGCATATCTTGGAGCCAAATTATTCGTACTGCACCAAACCTTATAAGTTGTTTCGTCGTCTATCCGCTATATGCCTTTCATAAATGTTATACAAAATATCACTAGTCATGTCACTTAAGTCTGTTAAAAACTTAAACCCGATTGTGGATTTTAATTCTTAAACCTTGTTACAAAATAATTTGTAAAGTCTCGTTACTATTATAGTCTATAAGTCAGTATTATTATTATATCTGCGAATTCCTGGTCCATATTTAGCTTATTTGAATAAATTTCTGATATTACCATTAATCCAGGTTTTGGTGGCAACCATTGATATCAGAAGAGTTCACGATAAGCCCACAGTATGGCACAATAGCTGCTCACACCAACGTAACCTTCACCATAACATTCAGGCCGCTCAACCACAATCCATTCATTAAAGTATGGGTACGTATTATATAGATATGAATTTTACACAGTTGTCCTGTAAGTTGTATTGTATTCGTTTTTTGTTACACCTAGGTATGCTGTTTCATGTAAATCCTACACATTTTCTGAGTTACTAAACTCACTTAAGTATAAATCAATTTTTTTTTTTATAATTTATAAACTAGCGCTTGACCGCAATCCCGCCTGATGGTAAGCAGTGACGCAGTCGTTGATGGTAAAGCGCACTAGTTTATTAAGAGCCTATTCACTCTAGCCTTGAAGACACTCAAATTGTAGTCCGACGGAAACACCGCCGCTGGCAAACTGTCCCAGTCCCCTGATGTACGCGGTATAAAGGAGGAGGCGAAACGCTTCGTCCGGATCGTAATGGTGTTAACAACGTAAGGGTGGAAACTCACCGTACGACGGATCGTCCGATAGTGGAACGGAGATGGGGAAATTAAATCATGCAATTCCTTTGCACACTCCCCAAAATGCATCCTATAGAAGGCCGAAAGGCTGGCTACTCTACGCCTGTGCTCTAGGCACTTCACAAATGGCAAATTCACTTTGTTCAACATAAGGTTTTGTTATATTATATGGCGACTAAGGGAACTCTCACCATTGAAGCGGGCAGCAGCGCTTCTCCTGTGGAATAACAAATTAGGTACTGTTATACCCTACCCGCCTGCCAAGTGTGGGGATTATGGCAACGCCCCCCTAATGGAATTAAAGCCTTGGGGGAGGCCTTTACCCAGCAGTGGACCTCTACTCTTTAGGCTAAGAAGAAGAAGACGAAGGTATTATACGGCAACAGTTCTTTAAATAATATAAGCTCGTACATACAGATAGGGCGACAGGGAAAGCTAGAACCGGCACATGCGTATAACATAACATACAGTATGTTAAGAAAACCCTGTCCGACCCATAAGGATAATTAAGGTTAGGTAAACACATGACCAAATATAATATAAAATTTTACGTAATCATCATAGTACCAATACAAATGAATTTTGAAATATTCTTTTTTTCCCGCGAATTAATTCCAACTTCCCCGAAAAATGGTAATTTTTAAAAAAGTGACAACACCGGTATTATTATGAGCGAATAGCGATGCGACCACGTGCCGCGTGCCCTGCCGCCCGCCGCCCGCGGAAGGGTGTAAACGCAGATTTATGAAGTTACCTCTTTTTGCGAAATAATATTTATTTTTTTAGGGGGATTTTTTTTTTAAGTTTAGCCCGGTTTTGTATCCATTAGTAGAATCAGTTATCGATACCTAACAACACCTTCACGGGTCGGACAGGGTTTTCTTAACATACTGTATAGACATAACATAACAGTGAAGTACAGAGTACCTAAGTACACTTCACTGTATATGTGGGCGTAACGTGCCCGCTCTTTGGCTCCAGTCTAAGCTGCATGTATTTTTTAGCGTTGGAGTCTTTGTAACTCAAGTCGAAGAGAACCATCGTTTATTACTTTGAACAATATTATATTTATAAAACTGTTTTTGTTGATTAATAATATATTTTTCACCATCTACATTTTAGAATGGGTAAGTAACATCAACTGTATAACCTAAAAATGTTTCAGGCAAGTTGTAATTTAGAAAACTACATGCCACTTGAATTAGCCCTTTATGCGACGTGCATCGATATGGGTAACGTTGAAAATAAAACCCTGTATATGGAATGTCCTGTCCGTGACCAACAAACTGACTACATTATCATCACGAATCCGTATGTATGAATGCATGAGTGATTAAAGTCAATTCCCACTTTGTCGTGACGAGTCAACAGAATACTTATAAGGGTCCTATATAAAAATTGTACCTATCTTAATTTTATGGAAAATATAATAAGAACAGTGTAATATTTTGTTTTTTTTTTTGCCACAAGTTCTCGAGCGTAACCAAAAACGACAATATGCTCAGTGGGAATCTGCTTTAAGATAAAAAAACGTTTTTATTTAATTAACTTAAGCTAAGGAAATAAGTATGTTTATTGACATTTCCACAGAACAGACGATCTCTGGCTCATTCTTTCTGAAATAGCGGGTGGACCATTCCAAACCTGGAAGGAGTTTCATGTTGAACCCAATTCTACGTTGGATGTCCCCGTCACTTTCAAACCGAAACGTATCGGCAGGCATGATGTAAACATTTGCCTATCTTAATTTGTATGTGTCTAATATTGTAAATAAGTACTGTGTTTATTAATATAATGTTGTTTCTGTTTTATAGAGTCAAGTTTTGTACTCGCCTCTTGGTGAAACAGCATTAATCGTCGCATTAGTCGGCAATGCAGGATCACCTAACCCTAATGGAACCATTGAAATAAGTGTACCCGCCAAGAATGTTCACACTGAACCATTACTCGTTTATAATATTACTGAGGTATTTACAAAATGAATCCTTACTTTTTCAAAGGACTTTGCAGATCCGAAGCATATCTACCACCCAGTCCAACATTTTGTTTTTGCGAAGAGAACACTTCTTTAGCGGAGTTGTGCGTTTTTTTGGGATAGGTAAACAACCTTACTCGCGTCAGGACATATGTCACGTTTTTGAGATGTTGATGTCCTAAGTAAATCACGTGACATTTGTAGTTTTTAACTTACCTATAATCATTCTGAAAGCTTATAGCATTCAAACATCGTTCGGTAAAATTATCTTCAAAAGTAGAGACAAGATTACATTAATTAGCACAAATCTCAAAATAGGTAGGTATGAATATTGGTAATACTAACTGAATCCCATACGATCCGATCCGGTCAGACGTAGCAAAAACCATTTTTTTATGATAATATTTGCCGTTTAATTGAAAAGTACCCATATATCTACTTAAGACAAAAATTATTCAGCATCAATAAAATTATAATCTACAAAAATTATTCATATTTACACTTTTCTTTCCTCTATGTATAAGAATAATCATTTCGGAGTATGCAAAAAGTTGAAAACGTTGTGTTGATTCCTCATAATATGTAGGTATAGGTATCAATTACCGTAAATAAATATGCTATACTAAATATGCATTCAAAATCAAAATCAAATCAAAATCAAAAGTCATTTATGCAAATTAGGCTGAGAATCAGCATTTTTTGAATGTCAATATTACATAAGACAGTCCCCCAAAACGGCCAACCAACGACACTTCCTAGTGCTTTCGCTTGGAAGAAGTGGCGGAAGAAACTCCCCAGCAGCACAGCTGTCTGTTCATTTAAAAAAAAAAACACATGACTTTATACAATACTATGTAAAGTGATGAACACAAGAAAATATAACAACAATGAAATTATTGAAAATATGCCAGCTACCACGCCAAAATACCAGCAAAGCAAAACAATATATATATATATTTAAATGAAAATGTAAATAACTAAAAACTTATTACTTCAATAAAAGCCCCAGGCATAAAGGGCGTGACAGCTTACATATTTATGTATTGAAAAAAAGTGAATTATATGAATTCATATAACGTATCAGTAAGCTAATTCCGGAGAAAGAACACAAACATTGTCCTGAGTTAATCAGAGCGACCAGCTATTCTTATCATTTAAATATTCACTTACAGAATAATATGCCTATGAACAAAGCTTGGATATGATTTGTGCTTTAAATGCATTGTAAGGCAAGTCTAGCAAAGCAGAGGGTATCTTGTTATAAAAAGTTATACTAAGCCCAACAAAAGAGTTATGAACCTTTTGAAGTCGGTGAAAAGGGGCTCGCAGTTTGTCCTTGTTTCTGGTGTTAATATTATGAATATCACAATTTTTGGTGTACACATGAATATTTTGCCTAACATATAAGATGTTGGCTAAGATAAATTGTGAAGCATTACAGAAAGAGTACTTCCTAAAGTAAAAATACTTAGGTACATATTGTATAAGTAATTCTAATCATCGACTTTGAAACATTTCTCCTCAAATAAGTAGGTAGGTATACCAACCTATATAATTCATGCCAATTTTCAATTTATGCGAATTAATGTAATCTTGTCCCTACTTTTTGAAGCTAATTTGACCGGAGTAAGATATTGAAGCTTTCAGAGTGAATATTCCTAACATGTAAGTAAGTAGGTACCTCAGTTAAAAAAATATGAATGTCAAGTGATCAAATTTGAATCTTAATCACTCCGAAACAAGAAAAATACACAATGGCGCGACAGATATGTATGCCAGGGTCCATAAAAAATGTTAACCATATTTCAGAAATAACTTTGTTGTTCGAAGGAACTGCGTTCTGGAATTCAATGAGTTGCGTAACACACTCTTATAGCTTTCATTTCGATGATTACAGCAATAGATACGCAAGTTCCTTCAATAACCTTCAGATTAGAATAAATGTAGGTACTTACTTACAGGTGTAAGTGTAAGTGTCTTACAGGTCTCCCAAAGTGAAAAAAATTATAAAGATATGTATATAGAGTGGTGCACTTAACCACTTTTTATGCACTTAACCACTCTATATATATATCTTCTTCCGAACGCTCGGGGAATACGACCGTTGCCGAACAGTGACGAAGATTTCTATGCGCATTATCTCTTTGGGAGACCTGTACGCAATTACGGAACTAGTTAAATTATGTTGTTAATTGGTTACCCTCTGATAAAATGGCGCCGATTTTCTTGTTCATTAACTAAACAAATTCTAAGTTAAGTAGATCTTTTTTATTTTATTTCATTAAGAAAATGATAGAAGATAACATTTTAGTTTAATCCTGTCAAATTAAGATACTCCATAGATAGTTTAGACGCAATTATAAACATGGCGACCAAAAATACCTAAATTTACGTCAGGAGTGAACTAATGGTCTCTTTGGTTTTTGGTCGCTGTTAATGTTACTTAATGGGAAAGTGAGTTTGTTTGTTTGTTTGTTCCGCTTTCACGCCGTAACTACTGAACCGATTACTTTGAAATTTTGCAGATGTAAAGTTAGAAGTCCGGATTAAATAATAGGGTGCTTTTTATCCCGGAAAAATTTGATATTCCCGAGGGAAAACTAAAAAGCGCGATATAACCGAAGTCCACGCGGGCAAAGCCGCGGGCGGAAAGCTAGTGAAATATTAAGAAAAAGTTGCATTGAACTTAAATTTAATTTAGTTTGTGAACAAAGAAATCGGGGCCACTGCGTCCCTCAATCAATCTGTCTGGCTAGCCTTTTCCCGACTATGTTTGATTTCGGGTGGGTCGGCTTCCAGACTAACCGGATGTGGGTGAATACTAGTTTTAGTATTGTCAAAAATAAAAGTTATCGCCAATTCATTCAAATTCATTTTTTATTATTATTATTTTAGACCTCTCTAGGTCAAATTTTATAGTAGATCCATATAATTAGTGTAGTGTAGCATACATTTCCTTAAAAAATAACTGTTTTCAGTACCCCGAGTCATACATAGTCTCTACGGAGGTGGTGAAAGTAGTTCCTGAAAAATTTGATGGGTATTTCGAAATCAAATGCCCAGAAACTATTAAAACTTGGGGTGAGGCGGCTGCCACGTGCCGGTGGAACTTCGTTGGTTATGAGGAGTGCCAAATGACATTCAAAGTCAGTACAATGCCTATCTGTATTTATTATTTTTACAAGCTTTTATTTAACTTTCTTCGTGTTTGTTTACGGTTAAATACTTGTAATAAATATTTCAAACACTTGCTGACAACTGATTGAGTTGAATGGCTATCCAAAAGAGAACTTCAGTGCCAATAATGCGATACCACTATTTACAAGCATACCTATTTGATATCTTAGTTTACATATTTTATCATCCTGAACGTATATTCTTTCAAATAAAAAGAAATATTAAAATCGGTTCACGCAATCCAAAATTACCACCGAAAATTCAACATACATAAATAACCCGTCTCATCATCATTATCATCAACCTTTTTATCATCCCACTGCTGGGCACAGGTCTCCTCTCATACAAGGATTGAGCGTAATCACCATGCTTGCTCAATGCGGGTTGGCGATTTCAGACTTAAAATCCAGGTTTCCTCAAGATGTTTTCCTTCACCTTCAGTCATTGGTGTCCAAGATATACTTAGAAAGTACATATAACTTTAGAAAAGTTGCATAGGTACTTGCCTGATCTGCAATCGAACCCGCCCACTCATACTTGAGAAGCTGATGTTTTGACCACTAGGCCACCACGACAATAACCCGTCTATTTGTATAAATTAGTAATCCAAATTCCCGAGATATGGGGCATTAATTTGGGTTACTTTTTTATAAATATAAACTAGTACTTGACCATAATCAAGCCTGATAGTAAGCAATGATGCAATCGTTGATGGTAAAGCGCGCAGTTGAGCTAGGTGATGCAATGTTAAACCCAACAACACGACTAATGATGCTCCGCCAGAGGGAGATTGATCTGGAGACCCTCCACGACCAAACTCCCGACACAACTTTGGCGCATCGTAGCCGGCACACACCACAACACAACTGCTCAGACCCGTCCTCCGTACGGCTTCACCGACATCATACTGCGCACTTTTAAGATTTTTCCTGAGTTGATGGGGTGGGAAAGGGGTATAAGCTACAGAAAAATTGGAATATATAACTCTTTCTTATAACCGTTCTTTGTGGGGCCGTTTTTAGAGTATTTAGTATGTCAACTCAAAGTTACAAATAGCTCATTTTTTTAACTCAAGTGGGGAGTTGCAAACACTTATTGTAACGTACGGAAAACTACGGAACCTTATATTGAGCTTGGCCTGATACGCTCTTGGTCGGGTTTTTAGTTCAGTAGTAATATTTTAAATTTTCTAAACTATTTAAAAGTAAAGTTAAACTATTTGATTGTAGGTATTGTTCACAAATGAAGTGAGTCGTGAGTATCAATTCTACAACATCATCGTGACGGTAACTCCGAGTCCTGTGGTAGATACCTTGACTTTCCAATGTCGAGCGCGGGAGATGGCTCAAAATGAACTAATCATTAAAAATCCTCTTGCCGAAGATGCTGAATTTTACATAAGCTGTCAGAAACTACAATGTCCTGAAGTTTTAAAAATCAATGGGAATTCAGAGGTAGGTAACAAAATTCTTAATGTTTAATCCGGAAAAATCCGGATTCGTTTATGACCTCTTTAATAAAATAATCGGGAGTAAAGAACCTTTGTAAGTACGAATTGAGCTGACCTGCAATAACGGACTTTATTAGCAGATACAAATAGACTAAACTGGGTCCGTATCCAGCATTGTACCTACGTAATGGTGCGATAATTTTATACTCGTAACTACCTGTTTAATTAGACTCTAACGGCATATTTATTTCAGACTACACTGACTATGACATATTCACCTCTAGTGGTTGGCGATACTGAGGACTTTTTAGAGGTGTATAATTATTTAGTCGGTACCTTCGTCTACAAGGTTTTATTGAAATGTCTACCTGCTAAAGAGAAGAATATGGAACACGAAACTGCTCTGGGGTCTAGTATTCCGATCCGTCTCAGAGTGCAAAATAAGACTGACTTCAGGGCTGATTTCATTTGCACGGTTATTATCTTGTTAATTACTGTCCCATATATTTCGTTTCTCCCTTATTATTTTTATTATATTTTTGAAAAGGAGGCTATACACAACACAACAATTGCGGTTTGTGGCATCATCCACCACCGCATGTTCATAATGCTGGGGCTACATTAATGGGCGAAGATTCGTATCGCGTTTGCGCGCAAAATATCCGTTGTCGGACATACAGGATGTTCTTATCTACATTGGTAGGCGAAGATTTAGAAAGCGGCCTACGGCGAATATTCGCTGTTTAGTTGTGCGGCCGAAGCGATGGAGGAAACAGTGGCTTTGCATTATATGTCAGTAAATTATTATTTATAACATGTGTACAAAACAAACAAAACAATAACAACGAAATAAAATGCAAACAGAACGTCAATCCCGCAAAGTCTGGACGACACTGAAGTGATGTAGATGTGGTCACTCCAGCGAATATTGTCGCGACAAGTCATTTGAATCACGTCACTTTATCGACAGTGCCCCGATGCTACATCGTCTGGGCATGAATACATTGCGTTGCAACGATGTACCCGGCCACACACATCGCCGTAGCCCGAATATTCGCCGTAGCACGCTAATGTAGCCCCACCATTAAAACGGCCCCCGTACCTGTCATTTCCCGAATAGGTATTTTATATTTTTTTAACACAATTCTCATCTTAAACAAACTGTACTTTCTGAATGACGTCACAGAGCGAGGTGCACAGTTAACTCGCACGAGATACCCTTTGATTCTAAGGACATTTTACTAGTGTCCTACTATACCGTGTTTTTAAATTGTTTTATTTTACAGTTGTCTCATCCATCAATAATAGCAGAAGGGGATTACGTTCTGGGACCCTTTGAAAAAGGGAAGTTTTTAGTATGGTTCGAACCAACGGAGCTCGGTGTTCAACATTGTACAATTTCTTTTAATTCTGCCGTTGCTGGTGAATTTATGTAAGTTAGCCATATTGGTAGTAGGTATAAACGGCCTTGCACAGACAGCTTGAAGGAGTAGTGATTAACCGCCTCAAGCGACAACTACATGCAGTTAAATTGGTACTACTCTGAGCAATCGGCAAAAATGTCGAAGTTCTATGCCAGTTGCACTTGCTAGGCATATTTGCTTCTCTAAGACTACTCTGGCGCAATAATCGTTATAGCAAATGAGACGCATTTGCCATAATGTTTTGTTATAAACTGCTCCATGGTTGGAAATAATGCGAAGCTGTTCAACACTTAAATACCTACTTGAGCTGCCCGTATGCGGCCGTCCATAATAGCTTAGTAAACTCCCTACTACTTTACCTACACTACTAAAAGATAGGTTGGGGGTTATAGGTAGGTACCTATAACCCCATTCGTGATAGCATTAAACAGAAGTTTGTTTTAGCGTACACTTTATAATAAAAGTACCTACAATAAGTATACTGTATAGGTACTATGCTTTATTTAAAATGCACGCTAAATTTACTATAAGTAAAGCCAAAATACGTAGCTGTTTGATTGTCATTATTGCGAATGTTCGTTATTTAGTTATGTTACACGCATACGTAGGCACGCTGGCCTTTTGAGTCAGCTTCCAGCGTACGGCGTTGCCCCTGGCCTGACTGGCTGGGTAAAAGATTTCCTGACTGAACGGTCCCCCCGAATTGTTGTCAACGGATGCTCATCTGAGCCCATGTCGACTAATGCCGGTGCTCCTCAGGGGTCTGTTCTCTCTGCAACTCTGTTCCTGCTGCATATTAACGATCTGTTGATGCCCGGTATCTATGGGTATGCAGAAAACAGCACAGTTGTGGAGAAATAACTGCCGGATGCTCGGGCTAGTAGGGAATCAATCCGGTCCGAAAGAGAGGCTATGGTAGAGCGAACGAATGTTGCACTAGTCTTCGAATGGGGCAATGCCAATATTGTATTCAATGCCGGAAAAAAAAGGCGTGTCTTCACCGCCAAAAGGAGCCCGTTCACCTTGGCTCCTACTTTTCGAAATGTATCCTTGGAGTGTACCGACCGCCTTCAGCTTTTGGGAGTTGAGATTTTCTCCAACAAAAACTTTGAGCGGTTCATTGGGTCCAAGGCCAAGGTGGCTGCCAGGAAGCTTGGCGTTATCGCAAAGGTCCGGCGGTACTTCACACCAAAGCAGCTTCTAATGTTGTACAAAGCACAGGTCCGTTCGTGTGTGGAGTACTGCAGCCACATTTGGGTTGGTGCTGCAAAGTGTCACCTGACCGCTTTGAATTCTGTGGAGAGGCGTGCAAAGAGGCTTATTGGTGACCCTGATTTAACTCAAGACGGTATCCAAAGCCTAGAGCATAGGCGTAGAGTAGCCAGCCTTTCGGTGTTCTATAGGATGCATTTTGGTGAGTGTGCGAGGGAATTGCATGATTTAATTCCTCCATCTCCGTTCCACCATCAGACGACGTTAACACCATAACGATCCGAAGGAAGCGTTTTGCCTCCTCCTTTATATCGAGTACATCGAGGGACGGGAACAATTTGCCAGCGGCGGTGTTTCCGTCGGACTACAATTTGAGTGTCTTCAAGGCTAGAGTGAATAGGCTCTTAATAGTGCGCTTTACCATCAACGGTTGCGTCACTGCTTACCATCAAGCGGGATTGCGGTCAAGCGATAGTTTATAATTTATAAAAAGTTAGTTTTTATTATGCTAAAGTTATTATTGACGTCCTCCGTGGCGCAGCGGTCAACACGCCTGCCTGCGACGTAGAGGCCCCGGGTTCGATCCCCAGCCAGGTCATGATGGAAAACGATCTTTTCCTGATTGTCTTGGATGTTTATCTATATATTTATCTATTATAAATATAGTATCGTTGAGTTAGTATCCCATAACACAAGTCTCGAACTTACTTTGGGGCTAGCTCAATCTGTGTGCTTTGTCCGTATATATTTATATATTTATTTATTATTAACACTATCTTCTGGCGGTTAGCGCAGTGGTAAAGCTATTGTCTACTAAAACGCTGCACTACCTTAAAAAAAATGTATATTGATACGATTCTTTATAAAAAAAAAAAAAAAAACTAATTCAGCCAGAAAATGAAATGTTGTGCATTTCTGCATCCAATGAGGCTTTTCTTTAAATAAAGCGAATGGAATTATAGTAAGTCATATTTTATGTTTCGTGTCTGATGGTGGATCTAAAGGGACTAAAAGAGCTAATTTGTAGCCATCTATGCAATACTGGGGCACAGTTCGATATTTTGTTACGACAGTGGATGGTTACATCTGGGTGTATTACGTCACGGCGCGAATCTAGTCACGCTACCCGCAGCTGCAGCCCCTACAATAGTCGCCCATGTAATTCCTTCCGGTTCAACAATAACTTTTGACCATCTCTGTTTGGCCTACTTATGTGATTATGTCACTTTACAGATACAACATAAAAGGAACTGGAACTGAACCAAAACCTCGAGGCCCCTTCGAAATAAAAGCCGGCGGGTTCACATATATTCAGTTTAAAAATATTTTCGAAGATGCGAGATTGTTTAAAATATACGTAGATAGAGATGAATTCTACGTAAAGACTCAATTTGAACCACTTAGACCAAAGAAAGTAATTATCTGAATCTCTGAATTGTCATCCAACGCTATCATTTTAATGTGCGATAATAAGTATATTTAGATACTTATTTCCTCTGAATGGATTTTTTGTGTATAGTCTGCAACAAAAGTCTCGAAAAGAAAAGTCAAGTCTCAATCTCGGTCAAAATTTTAGTTTTCGAAATCATAATTTCTGAGCAAAATTTTGTTGCTGCCCGTACCACTAAGAAACCAATAACGAACAAGGTGAAAACGCCAGGGACGCACGAAATTCAATTTTTCTTTTGCAATTTACAGTTCAATATCAGGTAGTGGAGACAAAATATCTCTCTATAAGGTTTAGACTTGTAGGAAATTAGTGTATAATGATAATATATTTAAAATGTTTCTGTACTAATTATTCTGACCTTATGTATGTTATGTTTTTGTTTTATGTTTTTTTTTTTTTCTCTTTTTGTATAATATCTTACTTATAGCACTGAATTGGAATGCTCTGTAATAGTGCTATAATTGTTTGTTTCTAAATAAATAAATAAATAAATAAATCTCATCATCGGATAATAATCATGTATTTAAAGAATTGTAACTCTATCACATCGTACACATTTCTGATACGGAACTGCCAATTGAAAATGATATTTCAAGAATTAATTTAAACCAAACTACCGTATGCGCGTTATACCCCAAATTGTGGCACACGGGGAACGTGCATTCTTTAGTTTGTTTATCCCTAATAAAATGTCAACAACATATTTGTACTGATTCTATGTTCGTTTCGTCTAAATCCACTTTTACACTAAAGCATTTTTATTGTACTCTGCAGGATGTCAAGATACAAGTATTTTTGGCAGATATGCCGTCAGCAGGATGGAAAGATATACCCACTGGTACTCTCACTATTGAGAATTTTGAACCATCAATACCAAAGGTGCACTGGACTTACTTTCTGCAGGGGATACTTGATCCAACATCTTAATCTGTATTATGTTTACTGTCGTATTTTATAATTTTATTGTTTATCGTTACTTTCTATTGTATACAGATTAAAACAATTTTTATAAACTGATAGATTTATTACCAGTCACCTACACTAAATTCTTGTACAATATCTTCTTTATCGTCAACTGTATTGTCGTCGATTTCTACCATTTTCTTCTTGGCGGGTTTTTTCTTAGAAATTTTCTTTTCCTTCTTCTTTGTTACTTTTTCTTTCGGCTCGGGGGTATCATTGTCTTCTATCTTAAAGTGACTGTCGTCATCCTCGTCATCAGATGGGAACAGTTCCACCGGCCCCTTATCTTCTGCTTGAGCAGTCTGCATTGCTTCATCAGACAACTTAACTCTTTTTATCTTAGGCAGCTCACCAGCAAGCTCATCGTTTTTGGTAATCTTCTTTCGTTTTTGGATCTTGTTAATCTTACTCCAGTTC
This sequence comes from Sesamia inferens, assembly GCA_037179545.1. Taxonomy (NCBI): domain Eukaryota; kingdom Metazoa; phylum Arthropoda; class Insecta; order Lepidoptera; family Noctuidae; genus Sesamia; species Sesamia inferens. Next base: position 22,051,443 of record CM073934.1, on the reverse strand, counting down.
TCAAAGAATGTCTGTAAAGGTGTTCCTTTAGTCCTAATACTAGTTTCCCAAGCTGCAACCAATTTATCATCACTCAAAGAGAAACTAATTTTAGCTCTCTCACGTTCTATAAATTTAGAGTTTTCCTCAATTTTTTCATGCAACTGACGCATCTTTTTCGTATAGTTTGACACAGAACATGACTTTAAAAACTGTTTTATCTGAAATAATAAATAAATTAAGAAACATTACTATTGGCCATTGTCTAACATACATTTTACAGTTTTCTGATGAATTTACATAATCAGTATTTACTATTCAGTCTGTCTCATTTCTGGGTAATGTACAAATGCGTTGTTTGTGAAAAAATAGGGAAACATACCTGTAGAGCAGCTAACAGTGTTACATCTGGGAAGGCAATTGTGTGCGACTCATTGGCTGTATACTCTAACATGAGACCATACAGCCTTTCTATAACAGAGTCTTTGAACCCATTCTCCATCAGTTGAGATTTTGCTAGTCTCAGAATGCATGAAAAATCTAATGGCTTCATTGAAACTTTCTTATGCTTCTTATTAAAGTCGAAAGTTGTTAAAACCTAGAAATTAAAATGTTGTCATTTAACACACCATTAATTCAAAATTTAGTTATAGTGTATGAAAATCATTTACAGTATTTACCTCAACAAGGAATGGTAAAATGGGAATGAATGTATTGGATTCTTTGGAAAGATTTATCAAAATCTCAACACAGTGGAATCTCAGGGGATAGTATTGGTGTGTTGGCACAAGTTTAATTGTATTAGTAATGATCATGACCAGAGGATAGATCAATGGCTGTAATTGTGCTTTATTAGAAGTGGCTCCCAACAAGTCTGCCCACAAATGCAGTGAATTTACAAACTGCCAGTTATAAACAGCTTGGCGATTTTCAATCTTTTGTACCACAATAGCATTTCTCAAGTGGATAGCCAGCTGTCGAATGTAAAGGAAAACGTGCTGATATGATACATTCAGGTCCAATGAGAACATTTCCACAAGTGATCTTCTCATGAAGTTGATTCCTGGCCAAGTAGATGGGCTGACAAATTTGCAGTTTTTAACATAAGTCAAGTACATGGCCTTTAAGACTTGATCAAGTAATGCTGGTTGCTGGTTTCTGGTTATCCTCAAAATGCAGAGAAAGGCTAACACTCTCACAGTCTCTTCACCTGTACACCAGAAAGTTAACAGTTTCTTTAGTGCTTGTTTTGCTATTCTTATGAAGCAAGCTATGTAAATAGACATTTGATGCAAGTGTTTGAGTAACACAGTCAATATATTCTCTGATGTTACTCCTCCCAGCAGCTTCAGTAAATCACCAAGATATGATATCAAGTGAGTTTTAATTTTAATGAAGTGTTTGCATTTCTGAGGGTCTTTGCCGGACTGTTCCATGCCTAGATATTTTCTTATACCACCTGGTAAATATAGGACACACATCTGTATGACAGCATTGAATACAGATGAACCTGTAAACAAAAAATACTTTTATTTATTTTTGAATAGCACCAATAATTAAGTGAAATAAGCAACTAAGTAGTTTTATTTTGAATCTTGAAGTTGATTTATAAAAGGGTTTAGCAGAATAATGGAGAGCCTGCCCCCAAATGGAAACCTGCCCCTAATCGGCGAACACATTTTTGTCAAATGATTGCTACTAATTGGGATCAGTTTGGATCATTGGTCCGTTCGGTCTAAATGATGCCAACTAGTCGCAATCATTTGACAAAAATGTGTTTGCCGATTAGCAGTCTGGTTCGAAACTTATGTTTAATATTGACTTGAGGAGTAAACACAATTCATAGCTAATATTTACATAATTTAAAAAGTATAAAAATAATATTATGTACAAGTCTATATAAAATATGAATGGAAATAATTAGAGGGCATCAAAAAATTCAGCCGCATCACTGTCAACAGGAAACATGCGTAAAAGGCTGGCAGCAGTGCCACATTGTATGGCGATGCTGTATCTTTGGCCAAAAAATAACCCAGCCCTCTGGTCATGCGAAGAGTCGATTAAACGCTTGCGAAGTCTCGAAATAATAGGTGTGCATTCGGACCTCATGGCCCTAGTGTTTCAGCTCAGACATGTTCCAATGAGATTGGAATATTTGCGCCATTTGAGGTTTTCCGCACTTGCAGCACACCACCGTATTTGGAAGACGGGATGGCGGAGTGTCGACACACGTTGCATCCCACACCAAAGGCCTACCTACCTTTGAAGGCATTACACTCATTATCAGCTTTTGCTTTGAGATATAAGAAAAAATAACCTTATGCATGACTATTATTCAATGTAATATGTAGATCGGAAAAATAATTAAGTTAGAGGAATAAAACCAAACTGAGACTTTAGATTACATTTCAGAGTAGATCATATACTTTTTTTAATTTTTAGAATAAATAATTTTTTTCTTATATCTCAAGGTCAAAGCAAAGGCTGATCGAAACTTACATAAATTGTGTTAACTCATCAAATTAATATAAAAAATATATTTTGAACCAGGTTTCCATTTGGGGGCCGACTCATCAGTTATCCTGCTAAAACATTTTCAATATGAATGGAATTTGAACTTGATGAAACCCCAGGGCAAGTAGTATTTATTATAGAGAAGGCAATTATAGCCACAATACCTTCTTCAGGAAAAATATATCATACCTTCAACTTTATAGTCTCCCTCTGAGGCTCCATCTTCACTGGTGGCCCTGACCATGGCTGCATTGAAAGCCTTTATGACAGTAGTCAGTGTTGTTATTTTCACTTTGACTTCACTTTGTAGTTCTGCTTGCCATTGTGCAATCATTTTCAATGTGATTTTTCCTTGAACTGGTTTTGCATCTTCATCCTAGAAAAGTAAGAATAAGGCTAGGCAAGGGGTAGCATGACGTGTTAGGTTCCTACCATAACAATTGGGCTGACATTGAAAAAGAGTGAACACAAAAGGCAGTAGGTAGTAAAAAATATGTGGCCTATAAATGTTGTCCAAGAAAATAATAATCTTTAAAACATTGTGAACATACATACATCAAAGTCACTTTCATCACTGTCCCCTCTAAGTGGGCCTGGTTTGTGAATTCTGTCATCATCATCCTCATCACCATCCTCTTTATCTGATGCATCATCACCAGAATCCACATCAAAATTTAATAGATTTTCATCGTTTTCTTCTAAGAAGTTGTAAAAGTCAGGATCTGTTTTTTTAAGTTTTTCCAAGGATTTCTTGTGAGTTTCGGGACTGACATCTTCTTCAGAATCTGAAATAATTACATAAACAAATTTGTTAATATGACTGATTACTAACTTGTGATACAGTACAATTCAAACATGCATCACCTCGCTCAACTGCCGTCTTCTTTCCTATTCACGTAAGTTTTTTAACTGAATAGGCTTAATAAACTAGCGCGCTTTACCATCAATGATTCATCACTGCTTACCATCAGGCAGGATTGCGGTCAAGCACTAGTTTATAATTATCAAAAAAAAAAATATATCTGGGCTATTTCATCTCAGCTTTAAATTGAAAATGTTTGGAGTGCAAACCAAGTTACAAGTTTATTCTCCTGTTCAAACATGTGCTCTCATTTGTTCGAAGGATAATGTTTGTTATTATTGTTTCATTTTCTTGAGAAGATCAAGAAAACTGAAACTAGGGGTGTATGTCAATGACAATCTCTTGCAGAAGCTTTTCTCCTTATAGTAGCTACAACTGAAGTATATCAGGAACTTGGCTGCCGTGAAAAGATGTAATTGAAAGGACAATAAGAAGTTATTTCTAACCAAAACCGTAAATTAAATAGGTATTATGCAATTCATTGCCTATTGTTATAGCTTGGTAGTTATACATATATCATATTATCTTAACAACTTTTGTAAAACACATTGTACAATAAAAAAATCGGTTTAAGTATTTTCGATCCTACGAAAGACTGCTGATTTTATTGGATCCGGATAATCAGGATTCTACTTGATTTGAATCAATCAGAATCTACAAGTTTGGTTATAACAATTAGGTTTAAGCCAAATGGGCCTCATTTGCCTACAACAGCAGTTCAATAAATAATCGCAGTTAGTCTTGAGGTTAGCAGTTGTTTTTTTTTTTTTTTTTAATAATCATAAACTAGCGCTTGACCGCAATTCCGCCTGATGGTAAGCAGTGATGCGATCGTTGATGGTAAAGCGCGCTAGTTTATTAAGAGCCTATTCACTCAGAAAAAACTGAGCGAATAGAAAGGAAGACGGCAGTTGAACAAGGTGATGCAATGTTAAACCCAACAACACGACCAACGATGCTGCGCCAAAGGAAGATTGATCTGGAGACCCTCCACGACCAAACTCCCGACACAACAACATTTGGCGCATCGTACCCGGCACACATCGGAGCACAACTGCTCAGACCCGTCCTCCGTACGGCTTCACCAGACATCAGTTACAATTTTATTAGCGCTTCAAAGTAAATGAACAAGTTATGACTTCTCAACTAATAATAAGCGAACGTTATGCTACATACTATACAAACTAACCTGAGGTTTCAGAAGTTTTTACTGGGGCTTTGATTTTCTTCATTTTCCCTGCAATACAGTATACACTGTTATAAAAATTTCTTTATATTTTATAACCACGTGCTGCCCGGTCAAAGAATTTGTTGTTGCTTGCTTGCTTTGTAGCGCTTCAAAGTAAATGAACAAGTTATGACTTCTCAACCAATAATAAGCGAACGTTATGCTACATACTATACAAACTAACCTGAGGTTTCAGAAGTTTTTACTGGGGCTTTGTTTTTCTTCATTTTCCCTGCAATACAGTATACACTGTTATAAAAATTTCTTTATATTTTATAACCACGTGCTGCCCGGTCAAAGAATTTGTTGTTGCTTGCCACTGACAGTGACAATCGTATATGTCATGCGGCAGTTGACATTTGATTGCTACTTTTTTTGCTTCGCCCTTTGGGCAGGCTAAGATCTTAAACCATACCACCTTCTCATCAGTATTAATTGATTGTTACTTTGATACTTGTTTTATTTATGATAGTTATGTTAGTAGGTATTAGTATCTACAGACGACAGCACATCAAGCTACTACAATCTGTCAGATTTCTTTATTAGATTTCCAACTTTATCTTTAAAGCATTAGGGCTTAAGGTTGATTGGAAATATTTAACAGTTTAGGGTAGCTGTCCTCCGTACTCTATAACATAGACAAACTGGGTACTAAGAGGATACTACGTATAACATAGTAATTAATGCTGCATGATGTCTGGTGAAGCCGTACGGAGGACGGATCTGTTGCGATGTGTGCGGGTACGATGCGCCTAATATTGTTGTGTTGGGAGTTTGGTCGTGGAGGGTTTTCAGATCAATTTCCCTTTGGCGCAGCATCGTTGGTCGTGTTATTGGGTTTAACATTGCATCACCTCGCTCAACTGCCGTCTTCCTTCCTGTTCGCTCAGTTTTTCTGAGTGAATAGGCTCTTAATAAACTAGCGCGCTTTACCATCAACGATCGCATCACTGCTTACCATCAGGCGGGATTGTGGTCAAGCACTAGTTTATAATTATTAAATATAAAATAAAAAAATAAAAATAACTTTTTTCTTACTCCTCCGCTATTCTTTTTTGATTAATTTCGGGTTGTCCGACGGTGACCCGGAGTTCGGGTCACGTCAGCCACCTGGCGTGGTGACTGACCCATCGCACGTGTGACCGCAGAAGCGATCCGCGCGTCTGGCTTTGGTCCGCGCCGGTAAACCGGTAACCCCAATATCTGGGGGCCGCTGACCTATCTCCTTTCGTTTTCCGCGTGAGCCGACTAGGAGGGATTTTACAAGTAGGGCCACTATGCTACAATATTTCAATGTTCTTTGTAAATTATTCACTGAATGAACTTTTTACTACATAAATCACGCGCTTTTATTTAGTAAACAACACTATAAATAATTTTTAAAGTCCAATGAAAAATGAGCGCGACACTCAGCTTGACTTTCCCCCAAAACTCCCACTTGTACGTACTAAGATTTAGTGTTGCCCTACTTGTAAAAAGTAATAACATTGCAAGTCTAATTTTTCTAAGGTCCGTATTCTAGAAGGAAACTCTAGCATTGATCTCTGTTTAAGCATTACTTAAAACTAGTTTCAACCAATCAAAAGGCTTCAAACAAGACTTAAGTAGAGCTTAAGTTTTGAGTGACGTTCTGTAATATGCACCTAAGGTCCCGACGCACCCAAGGTAAGCCCACTAGGAGGGATTTGGGGTAAAGTCATGATGTGGCCACTATTCTAGAATATTTCAATGTTCTTTATAAATTATTCACTGAATGCACTTTTTACTACATAAATCACGCGCTTTATTAAGTAAACAACAGAATAAATGAGTTGAAATTAGAGAATTGACTTACAAGTCTAGAAACGTTGAAAGCGCGGGAAACCTTGAACGTGGCGGGCGAGTTTTTTCTGCTTCTTTAACTTTTTAGTGTAAATAATAGTATCATTTAGGTGGTTGTATATATAAATAAGTTTAATTTTACATATTTAATATAGTAATTTTATATATTTGCTGATTTAGGTAAGTTTTTTTTTTCTTTTACTCTTCGTGATGGACGACGACCCAGACGACCCTGGTGGAGGTTCGCCTCCGGAGGTTTCGCTTGTAGTCACGGTTCCACATTCAGAAATGGATACAGAGGGTTCCCTTCTAGATACAGATGCTTCCGAGAGCAAAAGCAACAATAAGAGAAAACGTATCTCCTCTCGCAAAATATGCAGGCACTGTAATAAAAAACGCAGGCGCCATAAATCTTCTGAAACAATATGTGAAAATGACTGTCAATGTCCTTCTAAGAATGCTCAATCTGAATTTATACCCCCTATATCAACTAGCACTTCACAACCACTATCATCCCAACAACCCAATACTCATAAACAATCATCTGACCCAAGCACATTGGTAGGTAGAAAACTATATGAGGCGAATGATGCAGCTCCTTACACAATCCACATCCAAAAGATACAAACAAGTCCAAATGATAATGTTTTTATTCACCCAGTCTCTTTTGGTCATTTTCTAAAAAAGAATTGCATAAAAAATATAGTAAATGGTAGTCTGAAAAAAATAGGCAGAAACAGGGTTTTAATCTCATTTACCAATTTCACAGATGCAAATTCTTTTCTAGAAAATAAAACATTGGAACAATACAACTATAAGGCCTTTATACCCTCCTCATCAGTCACCCGGATGGGTGTGGTTAGAGGAGTCCCTAAGGATTGGTCTGAGGAGGATATACTGAATAACATATCTGTGCCTATTGGATGTGGAAAAATTTTAAAAGTACGACGCATCAATAGAAAACATATTGTGGATGGTAAACCAAACTACATTCCTGTTGAAACTGTTGTAATAACATTTGACGGCCAGGTGTTACCCAAAAGAATATTCTTATGTTACAACTCTCTTCCTGTTGAGCTTTATATCTTCCCAACAGTCCAGTGTTTCAACTGCTGTCGATATGGACACATCAAATCACAGTGCCGCTCAGCTCCACGGTGTTTTAAATGCGGTAATAACCATACTGGGGACAGTTGCAATGTAGATGAGGATGAGGCTGTATGCTTTCTTTGTTCCGGATCCCACTTTGCCACAAATAGGAAATGCCCAGAGTTTAGTCGCCAAAAAGCCATTAAGGAAACTATGGCTAACAATTGCATTTCATATGCAGAAGCAGTTAAGTTGCATCCTCCTGTTAACAAAGCATATTCAGAAGTTTTAACTTCTGTTGCAGTTCCTTCACCACCTTTAAGGCAAACATTTGAATCCTCCTCCAAAGGTACTAGAAACAAACAAACAAGTTCATATAAAAAAACTGTATTTTTTAATAAACCCAATAATTCTCCTAAACATAGTACAGGATATGACAAATATACTCATTCTGCCCTAACAAAAGATTATGATATTCCTTTACCATCCATTGGCACAAATATTGACAGTAATAATTCCATAAATAATAAGTCAACTAGAGATTTAATTATCATTTTAATTAATTTGCTAACAAAGAATATGTCTGAACCGTCCAACGCTGCTATACAAAGTATTAGTCAACTTTTTAATAATATCAATAATGGATCAGCTGTCAACAATCCTTCAGTGGAATTGTCGCAGTGTTAACTCTAAAAAAAGCGATTTACTACATCTTATTAATGTGTATAAACCTGTTGTTGTCGCATTGCAAGAAACCTGGTTGAAGCCAGGTTATAACTTTAAAGTCTCCCAATATTTATGTTTAAGAGAAGATAGAACAGATGGCTATGCTGGTGTTGCTCTGTTAATTCATGACACAATACCTTTTCACCACATTCCCATTGCAAATCATAGTGTTGATTTTTCTATAATAGCTGTATCTATCAATAAAATATGTTTTGTATCTGTTTATGTTCCCCACCCTTCATCATCATTATACAACGAAATAGAAACCATAGTAGCAAAATTACCTAAACCATTTTTAATTATGGGTGACTTCAACGCTCAGCACCAGGCTTGGGGTAGCTCCAACTCTAGTTATTACGGGTCAAGGATATTAGACATTTTGGATTCTAATAACCTCTGTATCTTGAATACAGGTCTTGCAACACGTCTCACTAAACCTAATGAAGGGATCAGTGCCCCAGACCTCACGATAGCCAGTCCTAGTCTTGCGCCTACAGTGACCTGGAATACCCTGCCTTCGACTTTTGATAGCGATCATTATCCCGTAATAATAACTATGACAAAATTTATCAAATCTCTATCCAGACGCCGACCAAGATTAGCATACAAAATTAAAACTTCTAATGACAGTATTGACAATGACAGATGGAGAACGTTTAGTGAGCGAGTTGAGCAGAGACTATCCAACCTTCCTGAAAATGCATTAAGTTCATCGACAATTCTGGCTGATTCTTTTGCATCACTCTTGTTGGACGCTGCTAATGAAACATTCCCAACTAAACGATGTAATAATAACATTCCGTCGCCCCCATGGTGGGACAATGAATGTTCTTTAGCAGTGCGCCAACGAAAAGAGGCTGAAGTAAAATATAAACAGTGTACAACATTAGAAAATTTTAATAACCTCACATTAATTATGAACAATACTCGTAAATTATTTAAAAGGAAGAAATGGGATGGTTGGCGTCGTTTCTGCACTTCGCTATCGCCTGACGTTTCTCCGTCATTAATATGGCAAAATATACGACGATTCAGATCAGCATTTAAGGAAACAATACCTCACTATCTGGATGAATCCGTTGCAGATAAATTTTTAGACAAGATAGCTCCTCCTTTTGTTCCACAAATGTCCATCATTTCATCTCATCTCCCTTTCCAATCTCCTGTAGAGGATGTAACGGGCCTTGACAGTCCTTTTACCCTTAAAGAATTGAAAGGTATTTTATCCTACGTAAAAGATTCTGCTCCAGGTCATGATGGTATTCCTTACTCATTCCTTGCAAATTTAAGCGACTCAAGTCTAATTTACTTTTTAAACATAATCAACTCCACAATAAGTTCTGGTATAATCCCTTCCTCATGGAAAATATACGAAGTCATCCCCATTCTAAAACCAAATAAACCACCGTTAGATCCTAACTCTTGCCACTGTGTTTTCAAAACTAGCTGAACATTTAGTTAAAAACCGTTTAGAATGGTATGTAGAAAGTAAAGGTTTACTATCTCTGAGTCAGTATGGATTTAGGAAAGGAAAAAGTACCATGGACAGTCTAGGGATTTTCATTACAGATGCGAGATTGGCTTTTTCAAATAATGAATCCATGCTTGCTGTTTTCCTAGATATTTCTTCTGCATACGACAATGTTGATTTAAATGTTTTGAATACTAAACTTTATAAACTAAAAGTACCTCCCATATTCTGCAATTTCATTCTTAATCTTCTCTCAGGCAGACAATTACAAGTTGACATAGGTGAATCTGAAATGAAAACAAGATTAACCTGGAAAGGACTGCCTCAGGGTTCGGTGTTGAGCCCACTTCTTTATAATATATATACCTCTGATTTAGAATTCCATATTTCTGGTAAAGCCAATATTTTACAGTATGCAGACGATCTAGTTCTTTATGTATCAGGACGCTCTGTTGAAAAACTAAGTTCCTCTCTAAACGTCGCTCTAAAATTTCTTAAATCATGGTTGGACAATAATTCTTTGTGTCTTAGTGTTAACAAAAGTAGCGCTGTTTTATTTTCTAGAATGCGTTTTCCTCCTCCATATTCAGTTGTGTATGATAATCAACAAATACCTGAAAATAGCGAAGTAAAATTTTTGGGTATCCTTCTAGACGGTAAACTTACAGGTTTACCACACTGTTATTATGTATTGGCTAGATGTGAACGTTTATTAAATATTATGCGCTGTCTTTCTGGAGTTTGGTGGGGTTCCCATCCATTCGTGTTAAAATTATTGTATAACGCTATTATTAGAAGTATCTTAGACTATGGGACATATTTCTTAGAACCTTGTAGTGCTGTAGGTCTGACAAAGTTAGACTCAATTCAATCAAAAGCCTTGCGTATTATAACTGGTGCCATGAGGTCTAGCCCAATTAACGCACTCCAAGTGGAATCTTTGGACCCTCCTTTAAAACTTCGTAGACAGTACTTATGTGATAAATTCATTCTCAGAACTCTTCAATTTTCCAACCACCCACTTTATCAAAAACTTTTGTATCTTTCAGAAAAAATTGAATGTTCGTCTTATTGGTCAAATAAATCTCTTCCATGCTCTATTATAAGTTTCCGTAAATTTACTTCACTTCAAGCTCCCACACACCGCTCTCAGTATCTTCCAATTTTTTCTGTCTGTTACGAAGCTCTTATTTTTTCCCCTCAAATAAACTATAACTTTATATCGCTAAAGAATGATCGTTATGCTAACTCTAACTTAAACTTCATAGTCGAAAGAGACTGGGCTGATAGGCATTACATTTACTGTGATGCTTCCAAGCACCCAGTTTCAGGCACGATTGGGGTAGCTGTATATCATGAACAATATAACATTCATCAAAAAATAAAATTACCTTCTGAAACATCAGTTTTTTCTGGAGAATGTTTTGGAATTTTAAAGTCCCTAGAATACGTACTTCTTGCGAAACTCAGCAAGTCTATTATTTTCACTGACTCGAAGTGTGCTTTACAAGCACTGCAAAAGTTTCCTTGGTCAGGTTCAAATCATCCCTATGTTATAGAGGCCAGACAGCTCCTACTAAATTGCAAATTTAAAAATCTTGATGTTTTTTTGGTGTGGATACCTGGCCATCACAATATTCGCGGCAATGAGATAGCAGACAAATTTGCTAAAGACGCTGTAGATGATGGTGATAAGTTTCCATATAATAATGTTGTATCTGACCTTCACTGTCTTCCTAAAGATCATCTGTATGATGCCTGGGAAAATTTATGGAATATTTCAAGTAGTCGTAAAGGTCAATATTATAAACGTATACAACAAAGAATACCTCTCAAAGTATGGTTTTCCAAATTAAAACTTTCCAAGCTTGCAACCTCCAGTTTGATACGAATGCGCTTGGGTCATGTTTGCACAGCCTCTCACCTTGCTAGACTTGGGATTATTCACAATAATTTATGTTGTTGTGGTTGTGAGGAAGATTTGAATCATATATTTTTTGCATGCCCCAACCGTGACTCTTCTTCATTCATTAACTCCCTTATTGAACTCTCTGTCCCTCTTCCTACATCAATCCCTACATTGTTAAGCTCCTTAAATTTTGATATTTATAATTTAATATCTACCTTTATAACTATTAATAATATTAAAGTATAAGTTTTTTTATTTCCCAACTCCCAATTTTAATTTCTATTTAATATATATGTTTGGTATATCATTATTTATTTATTATATTACCACCAAACCTGATCCTATTATCCTTTGTTCCAAAATTCCGTAATCCGTTCCTACGCATTTCAATGAATTTATTTGGTTTCCCTACCTTTATACTTGTAGTGGCAAATGCACAAACCGTGCGAGCCAATTTAAAAAAAAAAAAAAAAAAAAAAAAAAAAAAAAACAGAATAAATAATTTTATTTTTTTTTATTTTTTTTCTCTTCTTTGGCAACTGAGCCGGTTTCGACTATTCTGCCAGTGTCATGTGGTGACGGCAGCAAGTAGTCAGGCCGTCGAACTTTTCCCTTCGTGGTAGGTGTTAGTATGCTGCATGGACAAACACATGGGTTAGTAAGACAAAAAATCTAATATACAAGAACACATGAGACAACAGTTAAACTAGTTTATAATATATACAGACTATTTACACACAAACTACGCACCAATTAAAATTTTAACTCGTTCTCTTTTAGGAATTTGGACAAAAGGTTAATTAATTTAGGGGAGAAGTGGGAAAGTAGGGTATGAAAATTAGTTGGGAGAGGGATGTTGATTTGGGGGATTTTTGAATAGAGATCAAAAGATTTATTATTACGGGAGCAGGAAAAGAAAATATGGTCTAAAGTACCATCCTCAAGACCGCACTCGCACAGGGAATTATCCCGGACGTGGATCTTTTTTAGGAACACTGGGCTACAACAATGTCCGAGTCTAAGTCTACACAGTGAGGAAACAGTTCTTTTCGACAATTTAGGACATTTAGAAAACCAAGGCCTACGCTGAACCTCAGGCTGTATGGCAGCGTAGTAGATGCCCTTGGTTTTAGAAGTCGCCTTCCATGTTTCAGTCCACGAGTTAAATAACTTGGGTCTGGCACCATTCCGCAAATCATAGTTATGCGCTACGTAGTGCTTTTGATCAACCGGATTTGATGTGGCATACTTTGCTAACGAATCAGCGCACTCATTGCCAGCAATACCCGAGTGACCGGGGATCCAGGTTATCTCAACGTCCAAGCCGTTTTGGTAGCATTCAAATAACAAGTTCTTTATATCCATAATGATTTTACTATTAGTTTTGCTATGAAATTGATTTTGTTTAAGGGCCTGAAGACTACTAAGGGAATCTGAAAAAATTACTGACCTTGTTATTTGATGGGATTTAATATAGTTTAAGGCTTCTAAAATAGCAACAAACTCTCCTGTAAAGACTGATGCTTCTGGTGGACATTGGAACAGTAAGGCTATTCTAGAGTTTTGAAAATAAACTGCCACCCCAGTACATTCAGTTTCAGAAAATTTTGAAGCATCAGTGAAAAAAAAACTCCATCCTTCCCAATAACGCTTGACAGCTGACTCGAAGTCCTCTCTAGCGTTTTGAGAATTCTTTGGTATACCTAAACCTAAAACGACTTTTGGTTCACAATAAATCGCCTCGTATGCAGCGGAGAAGACCGGAAGAGATGGGTATTGGCAGATAGGCACGGAGAGTTGTTTAAGCTCTCTATACCTACCTATCAATAGGGGAACTGTTTTATGGTTCCAATAGGAAGAATTATGAAAAGAGAGGTCAATTTGTTCTAAAATTGGGAGCAAGGGATGGGATGAGAGGAAAAACACTTTAGTTAGGAATCGATCTGCCAAGTATTGTCTCCTAAGATGTAAGGGAGGGTCAGCACTTTCCACTTGAAGTGCGTTTATGGGAGATGATTTCATAGCCCCAATCACTATCCTTAGGCATTTGGACTGGATGCTATCTAGTTGCTTTAGCGCTTCTTTATTGCAAGGCTCAAGTAAGTAGCTGCAGTAATCCATAGCGCTTCTGGTCAGAGCATTATAGACCAGTTTAAGGGTGTAGGGGTGAGCTCCCCACCACACCCCAGCCAAAGCCTTGAGGACCGACACGGAACGTTCGCACTTTTTGACCGTGTTGCTGATGTGATCAACCCCAGACAACTTTGAGTCCAAGGTTACTCCCAGAAACCTAGCCTTATTTGCGACTGGAATACCTTGACCATTGACGTTTAGGTCTATGGGAGGAACAGAACGCTTGCGTGTAAAAATGACAGCTTTACTCTTTGGCGCACTTAATGACAAACCATTGTCAAGTAGCCATTGGTTTAATGAGGCCAGAGAGACATTCATTGAAAGGGCGGCATCCTGAATGGAACTGCCGCACACCATTAGTGCGATATCGTCAGCATACTGAAGGATCTTACAGTCGAAATTAAGGGAAGAAGGCAAGCTAGCTGTGTAGATATTGTATAATGGGGGACTAAGAACAGATCCTTGAGGTAGACCTCTCCAGACCGATCTTTGTTCAGAGTCACCCCCTGGTATTCTGAGTTGAATGGTGCGACTGGTAAAAATGCTACCAATGATGCGACAAATCCTAGCCGGGATTCTCAGCTCGTGCAACTTTTGCCTGAGATTAGGGAGGAGGACGGAATCATAGGCAGCTGATATATCCAGAAAGACAGCAACCACAGACTCATTTCTGCTAAGGGCCAGCCGGACCTCTGACGTGAGGATACCCACACTATCAGCTGTGCCCAGACCTTTCCTAAAGCCAAATTGAGTCGTTGGAAGCAGTCTCCTGTTTTCCACCAACCACACTAATCGGTTTTTTACTAAATGTTCCAATAGTTTGATAAGTATGGACGATAGGGCAATGGGTCTGTATGAGCAATGATCATTCGGATCTTTGCCTGGTTTTAAAATCGGGATGACAACTTGAACCTTCCACTCTGTGGGAATGAAGCCAGAAGTAAAACAGAAATTAGCCAGGTCCAGGTAATATTTTTGAGCTTTTGGTCCAGCTTTAGAAATAAAGGAGTACGGGAATCCATCCACTCCCGGAGCGGAGTCCTTGACGTGGGATAGCACGGCTTTCAACTCGTCCAGGCTAAATGGCATGTTCATTGGTTCCTCAATGTTGTCTGCATCATAGATGTCAACATTGGTTTCCTCAAGACTTGGAACATAAGCCGGAGCGATTTTTGAAAAAAACTGGTATCCCAGTTCTTCCGTGAGGTTGTTGGAAGAGGAGGCAGGTGCTAAACTGCTCCTAAAACGTTTCACCTTTCGCCAAACCACCGAAACCGGGGTGGACGGATCCAGCGAACTACAATATTTTGACCAACCTTCGCGTTTTTTCCTTTTTAGGAATTTTCTGGACTTGGCCAATATTTGTTTGAAGGCAATGAAGTTATCCAGGTTCATATTGCCATTGACTGTCTTTTCAGCCTCATTCCTGGCCCTGACCATGTCAGTGCATTCCCTATCCCACCATGGCGGGGGGGGGAGTTTACCAGAAAAGGGTTTTTTGGATGGAAAACAATCATCAGCAGTGGAAGCAATGGTGGAGGAGAAGGACAAGAAACATTCCTGGGCGTTAGCATAGTTAACTTCTGGGAGGGAGGATATTCTGAGATCTAGGATTTTAGAATATAAATCCCAGTCTGCTGAGTTAATTTGGTGTTTTAAAAGAGGGGGAGAAACTTTAACAGGAGTGCTTTTGGAAGGAAATTCAATTATGATGGGGTAGTGATCACTTCCATAGGTCATATCCAAGCGACGCCAAATGAGAAGGCTAGCTATATTGGATGAGCAGAACGCCAAGTCAACACAGCTACTATTCTGACCAGGCAGAGACCTACGAGTAGCATTACCATCGTTGATTAGGCATAGATTGTGTTCATCCAATATATCCAGCAGGCCGATGCCAAAGTTATCACAAGTATCTGATCCCCAGCGGTAATGGTGACAATTGAAATCACCCATGACAAGTATCGGACCACTAACATTGCATAATAAATTCCTAATTACTGAAAGATATTCAAGTTGTGGGTGCGCAATATAAAAAGAAAAAATATTTATACCCTCAGCCTTCACAGCAACAACATTTATGTTATCACCAACAAAGGTTAGAGGAATCTGAGAGAATGATACCTTGCTATTGATGAGCAAGGCACATCCTCCGTATCCATCAGATCTATCATCACGAACACTGGCGAAACATGGCAGCCTGAAATTGCTTCCAGGCAAAAGCCATGTCTCAGCAATGCCGCAGATTAATGGTTTAAACCTATTAATTAAAAAAGAAAGATCAGGCTTTCTGGAAGTAATACTCCTCACGTTCCATTGGAGAAATGTTAGGGGATGGAATTTTATGGATATAGTTTAATATGGTGGCCAATTTTGATGCAACGTGGTCAGGTATGGAGTGAGATGGGCTAGCAAGAGCAGACATGAGCATGTCTGTGATTAAGTTTAGGATATCAGTATATTTATCCTGCTGCTGGTGGAGGAATGGCTCTGGAGCTTCCAATGGAAGAGCACAGCCATTTTTGGATGGGGAAAAGGAATAATTTTGGGTGAGGTTCAGGTGGGACCGTTTATCATAGCCAGGTGAAAGTGGGGTATGGGATTTTGGTTTCAAAAGAACCGTTTTCCGGTATGAATTTTGGGTTACTGGGATGGGTCTTGAGGACAGGGGTTGGGGTCTATTTGTAGAAGATTTGTTACGTGAGTGGGATTTAGAGACATCAGCATATGATCTGGAAACAGGTGGGAAGACCCGACTTGCCTCCGCATACGAGATCGATTTTTCCGCCATAAGAGCCTTGATGCTCTTCTGTCGGCCCAATTCAGGACAAGCACTATCATTTGCGAAATGGTTACCAGTACACGAAACACATAGACTCAATTCACGGGTGACTTCACATCCATCACCTGGATGATCTTCACCGCACTTAAAGCATCTAGGTTTCGATCTGCAGATGGTGCGGGTATGGCCAAAGCGGCAACAATTATAGCACTGGACCGTTGGGTAGGTGTACCTTTCCACTGGGAGAGCCGAGTAGAAGCAATAGACACGCTTAGGTAGTACTTGTCCATCAAATGTAATAACTACAGTCTGTGTGGGCTTCCACTCGGTCACACCGGCAGAAGACACCTTCCTGCTCATTCGTCTCGCCTTGATGACAGAGCCACACCCCTCAGGAACCTGGATATTTTTAATAATTTCATCTTCCGACCATTCGACTGGAATATCCCTCACAATACCCATTCTTGTGATGTTGTATTGTGGAATGGCAGCCATGTAATTGTGTTGGGATAAAATCTTATTATTAAGTAAACTGTTTGCATCCTGGCAAGACTTGAACTCCACTGACACACGATTTCTGCCTACACGTTTGATCCCATCGAGACGTATGTTATTCACGTTATTCATCGTCAAAAACATACCAAACTTGATAGGTTGTAGCACAGTGCCTGAAGTTTGTTCGTCTTTAAGTGATACATTTACTATATAGGGTGGATTGTCTTGTGGTTTGTACGAAAGCCTGCCTAGTGTATTTTTGGGAATCTTAGTTTTAATATTTGAGGAGACCGGGGGCGAACTAGCGGCCCTCTTACGACTATGGGAGTCCGTATCCATAACATTGTCGTTTGAGGTTATTTGTATGTCCTGTGGAAGGGTGATTGTAAGTCCAGGAGAAAGATCAAATAAGTCGGGGGGGGGGATCAGGATCAGGGGGCTTTTTTGAAGCCATTTTGAATTATGCTAAGAAAAATAAAATAAAATAACAATACAAACGGACGATTACAACAAACAAACCTTACACCAAGTACACAAACACAATGAACACTTTCGATCGAGTTTCACAACAACAAAAAAAAGACACTATAATCGAAAATATTCGTAGCACTGACAAAAGCACGTGTTAAGCCTTTCACCACTACCGACGAAAAAAAAAAAACTAAATAATTTTAAAAGTCCAATGAAAAATAAGCGTGACACTCAGCTTGACTTTCCCGCCAAAATCTCATTTTTTTTTTTTTTTTTTTTTTTTTTTTTTTTTTTTTAATTTGGCTCGCACGGTTTGTGCATTTGCCACTACAAGTATAAAGGTAGGGAAACCAAATAAATTCATTGAAATGCGTAGGAACGGATTACGGAATTTTGGAACAAAGGATAATAGGATCAGGTTTGGTGGTAATATAATAAATAAATAATGATATACCAAACATATATATTAAATAGAAATTAAAATTGGGAGTTGGGAAATAAAAAAACTTATACTTTAATATTATTAATAGTTATAAAGGTAGATATTAAATTATAAATATCAAAATTTAAGGAGCTTAACAATGTAGGGATTGATGTAGGAAGAGGGACAGAGAGTTCAATAAGGGAGTTAATGAATGAAGAAGAGTCACGGTTGGGGCATGCAAAAAATATATGATTCAAATCTTCCTCACAACCACAACAACATAAATTATTGTGAATAATCCCAAGTCTAGCAAGGTGAGAGGCTGTGCAAACATGACCCAAGCGCATTCGTATCAAACTGGAGGTTGCAAGCTTGGAAAGTTTTAATTTGGAAAACCATACTTTGAGAGGTATTCTTTGTTGTATACGTTTATAATATTGACCTTTACGACTACTTGAAATATTCCATAAATTTTCCCAGGCATCATACAGATGATCTTTAGGAAGACAGTGAAGGTCAGATACAACATTATTATATGGAAACTTATCACCATCATCTACAGCGTCTTTAGCAAATTTGTCTGCTATCTCATTGCCGCGAATATTGTGATGGCCAGGTATCCACACCAAAAAAACATCAAGATTTTTAAATTTGCAATTTAGTAGGAGCTGTCTGGCCTCTATAACATAGGGATGATTTGAACCTGACCAAGGAAACTTTTGCAGTGCTTGTAAAGCACACTTCGAGTCAGTGAAAATAATAGACTTGCTGAGTTTCGCAAGAAGTACGTATTCTAGGGACTTTAAAATTCCAAAACATTCTCCAGAAAAAACTGATGTTTCAGAAGGTAATTTTATTTTTTGATGAATGTTATATTGTTCATGATATACAGCTACCCCAATCGTGCCTGAAACTGGGTGCTTGGAAGCATCACAGTAAATGTAATGCCTATCAGCCCAGTCTCTTTCGACTATGAAGTTTAAGTTAGAGTTAGCATAACGATCATTCTTTAGCGATATAAAGTTATAGTTTATTTGAGGGGAAAAAATAAGAGCTTCGTAACAGACAGAAAAAATTGGAAGATACTGAGAGCGGTGTGTGGGAGCTTGAAGTGAAGTAAATTTACGGAAACTTATAATAGAGCATGGAAGAGATTTATTTGACCAATAAGACGAACATTCAATTTTTTCTGAAAGATACAAAAGTTTTTGATAAAGTGGGTGGTTGGAAAATTGAAGAGTTCTGAGAATGAATTTATCACATAAGTACTGTCTACGAAGTTTTAAAGGAGGGTCCAAAGATTCCACTTGGAGTGCGTTAATTGGGCTAGACCTCATGGCACCAGTTATAATACGCAAGGCTTTTGATTGAATTGAGTCTAACTTTGTCAGACCTACAGCACTACAAGGTTCTAAGAAATATGTCCCATAGTCTAAGATACTTCTAATAATAGCGTTATACAATAATTTTAACACGAATGGATGGGAACCCCACCAAACTCCAGAAAGACAGCGCATAATATTTAATAAACGTTCACATCTAGCCAATACATAATAACAGTGTGGTAAACCTGTAAGTTTACCGTCTAGAAGGATACCCAAAAATTTTACTTCGCTATTTTCAGGTATTTGTTGATTATCATACACAACTGAATATGGAGGAGGAAAACGCATTCTAGAAAATAAAACAGCGCTACTTTTGTTAACACTAAGACACAAAGAATTATTGTCCAACCATGATTTAAGAAATTTTAGAGCGACGTTTAGAGAGGAACTTAGTTTTTCAACAGAGCGTCCTGATACATAAAGAACTAGATCGTCTGCATACTGTAAAATATTGGGTTTACCAGAAATATGGAATTCTAAATCAGAGGTATATATATTATAAAGAAGTGGGCTCAACACCGAACCCTGAGGCAGTCCTTTCCAGGTTAATCTTGTTTTCATTTCAGATTCACCTATGTCAACTTGTAATTGTCTGCCTGAGAGAAGATTAAGAATGAAATTGCAGAATATGGGAGGTACTTTTAGTTTATAAAGTTTAGTATTCAAAACATTTAAATCAACATTGTCGTATGCAGAAGAAATATCTAGGAAAACAGCAAGCATGGATTCATTATTTGAAAAAGCCAATCTCGCATCTGTAATGAAAATCCCTAGACTGTCCATGGTACTTTTTCCTTTCCTAAATCCATACTGACTCAGAGATAGTAAACCTTTACTTTCTACATACCATTCTAAACGGTTTTTAACTAAATGTTCAGCTAGTTTTGAAAACACAGTGGCAAGGGCTATCGGTCTGTAAGAGTTAGGATCTAACGGTGGTTTATTTGGTTTTAGAATGGGGATGACTTCGTATATTTTCCATGAGGAAGGGATTATACCAGAACTTATTGTGGAGTTGATTATGTTTAAAAAGTAAATTAGACTTGAGTCGCTTAAATTTGCAAGGAATGAGTAAGGAATACCATCATGACCTGGAGCAGAATCTTTTACGTAGGATAAAATACCTTTCAATTCTTTAAGGGTAAAAGGACTGTCAAGGCCCGTTACATCCTCTACAGGAGATTGGAAAGGGAGATGAGATGAAATGATGGACATTTGTGGAACAAAAGGAGGAGCTATCTTGTCTAAAAATTTATCTGCAACGGATTCATCCAGATAGTGAGGTATTGTTTCCTTAAATGCTGATCTGAATCGTCGTATATTTTGCCATATTAATGACGGAGAAACGTCAGGCGATAGCGAAGTGCAGAAACGACGCCAACCATCCCATTTCTTCCTTTTAAATAATTTACGAGTATTGTTCATAATTAATGTGAGGTTATTAAAATTTTCTAATGTTGTACACTGTTTATATTTTACTTCAGCCTCTTTTCGTTGGCGCACTGCTAAAGAACATTCATTGTCCCACCATGGGGGCGACGGAATGTTATTATTACATCGTTTAGTTGGGAATGTTTCATTAGCAGCGTCCAACAAGAGTGATGCAAAAGAATCAGCCAGAATTGTCGATGAACTTAATGCATTTTGAGGAAGGTTGGATAGTCTCTGCTCAACTCGCTCACTAAACGTTCTCCATCTGTCATTGTCAATACTGTCATTAGAAGTTTTAATTTTGTATGCTAATCTTGGTCGGCGTCTGGATAGAGATTTGATAAATTTTGTCATAGTTATTATTACGGGATAATGATCGCTATCAAAAGTCGAAGGCAGGGTATTCCAGGTCACTGTAGGCGCAAGACTAGGACTGGCTATCGTGAGGTCTGGGGCACTGATCCCTTCATTAGGTTTAGTGAGACGTGTTGCAAGACCTGTATTCAAGATACAGAGGTTATTAGAATCCAAAATGTCTAATATCCTTGACCCGTAATAACTAGAGTTGGAGCTACCCCAAGCCTGGTGCTGAGCGTTGAAGTCACCCATAATTAAAAATGGTTTAGGTAATTTTGCTACTATGGTTTCTATTTCGTTGTATAATGATGATGAAGGGTGGGGAACATAAACAGATACAAAACATATTTTATTGATAGATACAGCTATTATAGAAAAATCAACACTATGATTTGCAATGGGAATGTGGTGAAAAGGTATTGTGTCATGAATTAACAGAGCAACACCAGCATAGCCATCTGTTCTATCTTCTCTTAAACATAAATATTGGGAGACTTTAAAGTTATAACCTGGCTTCAACCAGGTTTCTTGCAATGCGACAACAACAGGTTTATACACATTAATAAGATGTAGTAAATCGCTTTTTTTAGAGTTAACACTGCGACAATTCCACTGAAGGATTGTTGACAGCTGATCCATTATTGATATTATTAAAAAGTTGACTAATACTTTGTATAGCAGCGTTGGACGGTTCAGACATATTCTTTGTTAGCAAATTAATTAAAATGATAATTAAATCTCTAGTTGACTTATTATTTATGGAATTATTACTGTCAATATTTGTGCCAATGGATGGTAAAGGAATATCATAATCTTTTGTTAGGGCAGAATGAGTATATTTGTCATATCCTGTACTATGTTTAGGAGAATTATTGGGTTTATTAAAAAATACAGTTTTTTTATATGAACTTGTTTGTTTGTTTCTAGTACCTTTGGAGGAGGATTCAAATGTTTGCCTTAAAGGTGGTGAAGGAACTGCAACAGAAGTTAAAACTTCTGAATATGCTTTGTTAACAGGAGGATGCAACTTAACTGCTTCTGCATATGAAATGCAATTGTTAGCCATAGTTTCCTTAATGGCTTTTTGGCGACTAAACTCTGGGCATTTCCTATTTGTGGCAAAGTGGGATCCGGAACAAAGAAAGCATACAGCCTCATCCTCATCTACATTGCAACTGTCCCCAGTATGGTTATTACCGCATTTAAAACACCGTGGAGCTGAGCGGCACTGTGATTTGATGTGTCCATATCGACAGCAGTTGAAACACTGGACTGTTGGGAAGATATAAAGCTCAACAGGAAGAGAGTTGTAACATAAGAATATTCTTTTGGGTAACACCTGGCCGTCAAATGTTATTACAACAGTTTCAACAGGAATGTAGTTTGGTTTACCATCCACAATATGTTTTCTATTGATGCGTCGTACTTTTAAAATTTTTCCACATCCAATAGGCACAGATATGTTATTCAGTATATCCTCCTCAGACCAATCCTTAGGGACTCCTCTAACCACACCCATCCGGGTGACTGATGAGGAGGGTATAAAGGCCTTATAGTTGTATTGTTCCAATGTTTTATTTTCTAGAAAAGAATTTGCATCTGTGAAATTGGTAAATGAGATTAAAACCCTGTTTCTGCCTATTTTTTTCAGACTACCATTTACTATATTTTTTATGCAATTCTTTTTTAGAAAATGACCAAAAGAGACTGGGTGAATAAAAACATTATCATTTGGACTTGTTTGTATCTTTTGGATGTGGATTGTGTAAGGAGCTGCATCATTCGCCTCATATAGTTTTCTACCTACCAATGTGCTTGGGTCAGATGATTGTTTATGAGTATTGGGTTGTTGGGATGATAGTGGTTGTGAAGTGCTAGTTGATATAGGGGGTATAAATTCAGATTGAGCATTCTTAGAAGGACATTGACAGTCATTTTCACATATTGTTTCAGAAGATTTATGGCGCCTGCGTTTTTTATTACAGTGCCTGCATATTTTGCGAGAGGAGATACGTTTTCTCTTATTGTTGCTTTTGCTCTCGGAAGCATCTGTATCTAGAAGGGAACCCTCTGTATCCATTTCTGAATGTGGAACCGTGACTACAAGCGAAACCTCCGGAGGCGAACCTCCACCAGGGTCGTCTGGGTCGTCGTCCATCACGAAGAGTAAAAGAAAAAAAAAACTTACCTAAATCAGCAAATATATAAAATTACTATATTAAATATGTAAAATTAAACTTATTTATATATACAACCACCTAAATGATACTATTATTTACACTAAAAAGTTAAAGAAGCAGAAAAAACTCGCCCGCCACGTTCAAGGTTTCCCGCGCTTTTTTCCAAAATCTCATTGTCGATGTTGGCAAGTTGCCATGCCACAGAATATAAATATTTTTCCAGAATATTACGGAAATTTCAGGAAAATTGACTTGGTACCAATCCAATCGTTTCTCTTTCTATTATTCAAAATCTTAATGCAAAGGCTGCCTATTAATTGTTTTTGTTGTACAAAACAAACTGTGATTATAACCGGCCGGTGATTCAGTGGAAAAGTTACAGTTACTCATTCAAGTCATTGAAATCAGACTAAGGAGTATTAGTGTTCTGTAAATCAAATTTTTCAGTGTTTTGACATTTCGAAAAAAACCAGACAAATCACAAATATATCACATCAAAATTGTGAGTATTATAGTTAAGTTTTTGCCAAAAGTATTTTTGGCTAGGTGTATTATAGATTTATAATTGTTTCTATTTTTTATTATAGATTGCATCATGTTGTCGCGTATGTGCGTTGCGCGTTCCGCGTTAAACGTAGGCCATACTCTAAAAACTCCAGTACCGAAGAACTTTGTTCCCAAAAACTATGTAATCCGAAACTATGCCCGAGAACCTCGTTCCAGAGTAGCTTCTCGAGCCTCAAGCGCCTCACTATGGGCGAGACTGATGGCTCCTGCTAGTCCCAATGGTAATTCTTGCTTATACTTAACTATTTAGAATGTAGATCTCTGTAAAGCTCCTGTAATGTTTTTAATACAATAATTTGACTTTTTCTTATTTTATTGTAATATAATTTACAAAAACTAACTACCAAACCATTTTGTGATCTCTCAATGAGTGCCCTAGCTAGCCTAGCTAGCCTAGGTTAGCCTAATAACACTAATTTACTTAGGTTGCTATCCGATTCTACTTCATTATCATTTCATCATCTTTATTTTTCAGCTTTCAGCTTAGGAAAAGGTGCTCTAGCAGGTGCTTCTGCTATGAGTTTGGTAGCACTCTGTTATTACGGCTCAGGAGTGAGACCTGGTGTGTGCACAGAAGCACAGTAAGTGACAATATCATATGATTTATTTTTGGTTATACGAGTTCATATGTATAATTGTTTATTTTTTTAATCCAGCAATGCATAAATATGTAGATAAGCTGTCACACCCTCTTTTTAAGCAATAAGTTTTTACTTAAATTGTGAATTTTAATTTTATTTGGCATCAATGGTATATTGGTGTGGCTAATTGACATATGGTTTTTTAAGTAAATAGGGTGTAAAAGCCATAAAGATAAAGATCATTTATTTGTAAAAACATGTGTTTACATTACTGTGTTTTTCTTTTTTTTTGTAGAAACCACAATTAACCAGTTTTATGAACATTATTGTAAATTCTATTGTGATGAATAGACTATGGAAAATGTTACTTATTTATTTCTTTATTTGCAGTCTCTGGCCAAAATATGTTAAAGACCGCATCAGGGCAACATATGGATATATTGCTGGTTCCATTGTATTGACTGCTGGCAGTGCCTACACAGTATTTAGAACACCAGCATTGTTAAACTTAGTTGCAAGAAATGGGTGGATGGTAAGTTAACAATCACAATATACATAATCATATTCAACAACTTAGGGTATTAGAAAAGTGGTCAATATTTAATGACTGATAAATAAACTAATGGTCACTTTCTCTCATAACCCTCTACTAGTGTATAAACTTGTGATATTGTATCTACCTTTTATTTCAGTCAATAATAATCACAATGGGCTTAATGATTGGTTCTGGCATGGTGGTACGGGGCATGGACTACACACCAGGTTTTGGTGCTAAACAGCTAGCATGGATAGTACACACTGGCATTATGGGGGCTGTTATTGCACCAATGTGTTTCCTCGGTGGTGCAGCGCTGACTAGAGCTGCTTGGTAAAGCTATTTTGCTAGTATCCTGTAATTAATTAAAAGAAACAAACAAAGCTAAGTCTGGATTCAAACATCTCCTAACTAATTCTGAATATCGATTTTCTTCAGCTCTAGGCTGGAGTGTAACATACTTCCAATTTCGTTTCTACAGAAGTACAAAAACTACTCTGTAATTATTCATTAATAATAGAATAAGTAATAGAAACCATATTCAACCTCCTCCTCCTACTGCTTTAAATAAATCTTATGAATAATCATTTGTGGAAGTAAGCATACATATGATTATATTTATACAATTTTCCGACAGGTACACAGCTGGTGTTGTGGGCGGTCTAAGCACGATTGCGATTTGCGCGCCTTCGGGTGAGTTCCTAAACATGCGCGCGCCGCTTGCGATGGGCCTGGGCGCCGTGTTCGCCGCCTCGCTTGCCAGCATGTTCGTACCACATACTACTGCACTTGGAGCAGGTACTTTCTTTTTTTATGTCTACATGATAACTAATTATAAAATATGAGAATAATATTTGAATCTTGCCCAATAAAGTTTGTTAGATGAAATTGTTTATGTATTAAACGCGTGCCATAGGTGTTCTCGAGGGTGAGACTCTCGTAAATATGAGTGGCATTTGACTTTATATAATGCCAATTTGAGTCTCTAAAAACCTCGATATACCTACACACGGTGACACACTTCCAATGTTCACTGACCACGCTTTGTACAGTTTATCCATACAGTCAGAAGTCTCTTTACTGGTTATGTAATATTGAACTTGATGTATAGTCGTGCGTACCTTATACAAAATTGAGTATAGAATTTTTGTCTTTACTATAAATAAAAATATTGACCTTTGTTTTAGGACTGTATTCACTCAGTTTATATGGAGGCCTGATAGTATTCGGCGGTTTTCTGTTGTACGACACACAGAAAATAATAAAACGCGCCGAGGTGCATCCAATGTATGGATTACAGCCCTACGATCCGATAAACTCGTAAGTACTTTTGAAAAATATCCTTGTTACCCAGAGAATGGACTGCCATTAACAAAAATTACCAAATATCCTAAAAAAACTAAATACAACATAATATATTTATATCTGGTAAATTAGTAAGAAAATAATCGTTATCATCAGTATTTCATAAAATTTTGATTCAATTTATGGGAAATAATGCTAAACCTCGCTAGTAGTGCATATGTTCATGAAGTTAAAATAAAAAAAAGTTTCTTTGTTTGTTTTTATTTAATAAAGTAAAAGCAGATAAATGTTTAGTATAGAGTGTGACCCCCTCTAGCTAAAATCACAGCTTGAATTCGCCTGGGCATGCTAGCGAGTATATCCCGGATACTTGCTTGCGGAATACGTTCCCACTCCACAGTAATCACATTCTTCAGCTCTCTGATGGTCTGCGCCGGACCGCCGCAGTCAGCGGCGAAATAGATATAAATCGTTGTTTTTGTTTATGCGAAGCGATTCGGTTGCTTATTCTGATCAAACTATATTCAGATTTCGCATAAATAAAAAATAATGTTGTATAGTGATAAGATAATGGTGTAAGCCTGTCAAAAAGTAGGCACCTAGGTGTACATAGAAAATGGCATCCAACGTTCTCACATTCACAAAATAGAAGAGGATTCTAATTATTCAGAGTCTAATTAAGTCTCTTGTTACAGTGCTATTTCGGTATACTTGGACATCCTGAACATCTTCATGCGCATTGCCATTATTGTGTCTGGAGGCGGCGGCAACAAGAGGAAATAAAAGAACTGGTTTAGTGCTTCCATTATATTGCTGGATTAGAATGAAACATATAAAAATAAATTGTAGGCAGCAGGAAAAAATAATGAAAAATATGTGGACTGAAAAAAAATAACTTGATGTGATATTGTTGTTGTGTAGTCAGTAAGTTAGTGAGTATCGTGTTATGAATTTGGTTTAAATAAAATGAACAAGTACTGTAGAAAGTTATGGCTTTAATTTGTCCCAATGGAAAAATTTAAGATTTTTCTAGGATGCTTTACGAAGAAATAAGAACGAGAAACTGACAATTACTAGTTCAAAATGTAAAGCTTAGATTAGCAACAAAATATTTTTTCAGGATTAACTCGATATTTGTATGATATGAAGTGAACTGACAATTTTATTACCAATGAACGAGTTCATTTCTCTGTTTACTTTTCTACAGTTTATTTATACTAATTGTACTGATTACACAACTCAAACTTCAAGCTGTAGCATACCAATAAAGTATATGTAAAATAGAGTTAACAATACCTACCAAGCCTGTACACGATTTTATTTCCTTCTCTAATAAAAAAAATTCGATATCTGAAACAAACTGAATACTTCTATTATTTCTTGATAGAACCTGATAGTACTTCATAGCTGACGCTTTTTATAGCTATCGGAACAGGGTCGGGTTATGTAGGTTTTCTTTGCTTTGTCAGTATTATAATTATTTTCTTTAATTACTGAATTTAATGACATGAAATTTTGCATGTGAATAGTTGAATGAATACACTAATTATTGGCATACATTTTACCATGCAATTCCCTTAGAACGTCGTGATATTTGACTGCTTTTTAAACAGTGATCTATTCACGGTAAATTTTCCTATAACTCTTTAATTACTAAAGGAACATCATTGACACTTGGCAATATGTTGCAGATACTTACAAGGTTTGTACAAACGTGAAAATCTAGAGCCCAAAGTGCATACTTTAAGAACTAAGACCTAATAAGCATATTTTACGTTTATATTTTTATCTTTTAAGCCCTAAGATTTTTCTAAATCAATTTTCTAAACAAATTCAAAACAACGTATGTAAAAATCTACAGCTCTCTAAGTAAGCGCTTTATATGAAAACTAGCGAATGGCTAAACGTTCGCGCAACGGAAACTTTATGCATGCACTAATTTTATTCATACATGCACAAATACACACTAATTTTCCGACACATCTCTTTTCTTCTAAAGTCTATGGATTAAAAAAGTTCCGCCAGGACAACGTTCGCCCAGCGGAATCAGTTTTTGGTGAATTTCTCCACAATGGCTGCGTGCACATTTTTTTTTTTTTACCATACACAATTATACGACGCCATACACTAAATATCTGCATAATTAAAATCTTTAAATTCAACAAGATTCCGCTGCGCGAACGCACACGTCTTCTGCGGCCCGGGAAGGGAGTTGAGATCTCCCTCTCCCGTTCCGCAGCTTCCTTCTGCGACATCACGTCCTCGCAGGACACCGCCGCATCCCACGACTGCGCTACCGACCATCCTCCGCACTACTGCCGGCAGCGTCAGGTCGCCTCCTACTTCAGTTGTGAGGACACTGCGCTGCTCCTCCCAAGCTACACACTCGGAGAGCGTGTGCTGCGCCGTGTCCTCCCCGCATTGGACGCAGTGGTGGAACCGAGCGTCTGGCTCGATACTTGCGGAAGCAGCCGTGCCCCGACAGTACCTGCGTCACCCTGAACGACAGGGAGCATGACAAATTTCTACATACATTCACAGCTCCACGCATACATGACTGCTTTATTGCTAAGAACTTGAATAGTTGAATGCCGTTGTGCACTTTTTAGGATGGGTTAAAAATGTTAAACAGGCGTCAGGACACGACACCTGATCATAAATTCATAAGACTGAGGGAGAGTAGTAGACGCTAGTGCAAAAACTCGTACCTACATATACGTGTATTTGTACTCGCGCATCGTTTTAAAATGGTTTATGTACATCGCATTATTTATGTATTACTAGCTGCATCCGCGTAGGTAAAGATCCTGTGGGAATATCGGGATAAAGAGTATCTCTGGTTTTAAATCTGTGTGTCATTTTGGCACATGGTGTATTAGTATAGATAGAATATCGATGCCAGAGCGCGCGAAGGAAACTACGAAGGATACACCGGGTAACCTGTTCAGAGGTTAAGGCCAGGTTCTAAAACATGAACTGCTGTAAAACTAGTTAAAGCTTTTCTTTATACGATTGTGTAGGCCGTAGGATCTTCATATTTATAATGTGTCCTTCGAATGCCGCGCGTAGGTGCAGCGCTCCTTACGTGCCCTGTCCGGACACACCATTATTGAAATACAGCGTTATTTTTTGTTTAAGCAAAACCTGAAATTTTTTTGTTCAGAATAAGCAACTGAATCGATTCCAACCATTTATAACAGACTTCAAAAAGGAGTAGGTTATTCAATTCGACCGTATATATGCTTTTTTACTGCTAGTACAATTCTTAATATTTTCATTAGGTATTTTAAATAAAGCACTACAAATTAACCTTTTGAACGCCAATCACTTCTATACAAGTTCGAGATTTTCGTGCCCTCAGCGCAACTACTTGATTAGAAGTAATCACAGTATAAAATAAATTTACGACTTTTACAAGACCTTTTATTTTGTTTTTATGGAAAAATGCCCTGTTATCAACCATATTTTTAACTTTTTCACGCATAATAAGTTCTTATTAGTTTTATTTTCAATAGAAACAAAAACGCCAGAAAATATTTTAATGCCCCCAGCACTAATTACTTATCATATCAAGTAAGCCAGTGATGGGACACGATGAAGACCTCGCTATATTTCATCTCGTCGAAATGATCATAAATACTATTATTGCAAGAAAATGAGGTGAATTAATAATATTTTATAAATATTATAAACTATAAACTAGGTTTTATTCACCTTAATCAAGAATAAATAGGTTTTCTAATCATTGTCGATAGTGAAACACCGTTTGAAAAACCCATCCCTACAAAGTTAGTAATTTGTCACTCCCCACAGGCCACCGACTTGTATAGAAGTAACTCTGTGACGTCATAAGCGGACAGGTTTCAAGGTCATAGTGACTTTGTGCATTTTAGTGTAGTGCAATGTTTACAGCTTGTTGTTGTATTCAGTTGACGCACGTGTTTATACAAAAAAAAAATTGTGACGGTGAATATGACGAATTATTGCGAGTTGTTCAAGTCTGAATCGGAATTTTAAAATAGTTCGTCGTCTTGACATTCCGTTAAGTCGTCAACTTCCGTTTGAGGAATTTTCTTCCGTTTTCTATTAGTTTGTACAAACCAGAAAAATAACTGCGAGTATTTTGCGAAACCATTAAAAATAGGTCTGTAACATCTGTGTAAAACAGTAATTTTAATAAAAAGAAATCGGCCAAGTGCGTGTCAGACTCACGTACAAAGGGTTCCGTACCATTGATTTATGAAATTAAAGGATTAAAGTTATTTGTATGAAAGATTACGCGGTAATAAGCGATTTACGAGGTATTAAAAAAAACTACTTACGAGATCTCGTTCAAAACAATTTTCGTTAGTAGTTTGTATAGTAATGTATGTACTTGTACATCATATGTTTTTTTAGATTTTTGATTTTCTTGTTGTAGAAGTTAGAGGTAGGGGGGGGGGGGGGGGGGACCAACTTTTTTCCACTTTGGAAGCGTTTGTCGCGCAAACTATTCGGTTTAGAAAAAAAATATTTTAGAAACCTCGATATCATTTTTGAAGACCTATCCATGCATACCCCAAACGTATGTTTGAAGAAAAAAATTTTTTTTTTTAGTTTCAGTTCTAAGTATGGGGAGCCCCCAATCTTTATTATTATTATTTTTATTTTTGCATCAATACCTTAATACGGTTCACAGAATACATCTACCTACCAGGTTTTAACAGTACCTATAGATCATATAGTTTCGGAAAAAAATGGCTGTGATATACGGACGGACAGACAGACATGACTACTCTTTGGACATGACGAATCTGTAAGAATCCATTTGGCTACGGAACTTTAAAAAATGTAGAAAACCACGTATTTAGCTTCTATTAATTGTATTTGTTGTAACTAAACGAAATAAATTATGCAGGAATCGGTTGAGTTTATGCACGTGTAACTCGACCACAGTGAATATAAAAATAAATACCATAGAAATACATCGACAAGAAATACGTCGACAAGATATCCTTATATCAGAAAGGATTTTGACGTGCCTCGAGCGCCAACTACTTGATATGAAGTAAAAGGATTACATTTATAAACAAATAGGGATGTGAACTTCTAGAACACACGTCTAATAAATTTATAATTCTTTTCTTTATTATAGGAAATATATCCAAGTTTTCATATTGATTTTTTTATGAAATAAAATAAAATATGAAAATACGGTTACAGTTTTTATTTAGCTTCGTAAATTGGTGAATAAACATTAATTTAAACGTATAATATTATTTGTCGATAGGACATTAATCCCATCCCTACGTTTTACTATAGATACGTTATACATTTGTAGCGTGGCGCTGGAGGACACATCGCGTATTATGTAGATTGGCGTTCAAAAGGTTAATAAAGGTCTGGAGTAGATCTGATGATGGAGCCATGAGACAGTCGAAGGAACTCCTCAACAATTCACAGCTGCTACCTTGTGTTTGGGCTTGATGAATTTGTATTGATAAGAACTTTACACCTAGATGGGTTGTGACTTTCACTTTGTAATGGTTTTTGGAATGGATGTCGGTAGTTTTTTGTAAAAAAGTTTTTATTATATCATGTAATATTTTTTCCAAAATGTACTTAAAATCGGTTCCAATTTGGTTACTAACAACACAATTCACGGCAGATCATAGCGGTCAGTAGGCGCGTGCGCATAGAGGGGCGGGGGCCCATCATCCTCTTTAGTTGCCCAGAAGCAACAGGCTGATTCATACGTCACACACCCTTTGTATTACGATCAATAACGCGATCGATAAAGCGATCCCCCACAGTGCTGAATTTAAATTTAGTTTATGATTTATGAAGAATTGATTCTGCGCCAATGACTGCAATCGATCGTTGATCGTAAATAAAAATGTACCTTATCTGTGGTTGATAATCTTATGCCTAACATATGTATGATGTGTGAATGTGGGCTCAGACGCAGCTCAAGATATACTTTACAAATAATACAAGAAGGCGTTTGCATTAGATTGTTTATTTACATTACTAAATATCAACATTTTACAATCATTTAAAATGAAATAATTGGAATTAATGTTTTTATTAAATATAAGTACAAATAATATAAATGCATAGGCCAGTAAGCAACATTTCTGAAAAGCATTTGCATAATATTGAAAAAGGACTAGAATTCATAATAATATCCGATTTAATTGAGGATTAAAAATAAATAATACTTTTTAGGATCATAAATTCTAATTATTCAATACATAAAATAAAGAGGGCATAACGGAATGCTTATAACATAAAGCTACATAACAACGCAAAGCTTTCGTTTTTATTGTCGTAAATTACATAAGAAAAAGAAAATATCACAATTATTTATCAAATAAAGGCTCTTTGGAATTATCATTAACATATTAAAGACTAAAAATTACAGATTCAATAATAATATTGCTGCTCTCTTGATAGATTATAATGAAAGGGGAATTTTATTTTAAAAGCAAATCATTTTGTTACCTTAATATATGTATAATATACCGAAATGTTATTGATCAGTACATTGAGACAATAGAATTCAACAGACTAATAATGCGAGCTAGCTGATTTTCACGTAGTGATAGTTGTCCAACTTTTTTTATTATCATTTAATTGCCATATTTTACAGAAAATTGGGATCATATACGTTACTAATAATGTAATACTTACCCTAGTGGTGTTTTAATACATACATAATTATTATGACAATCTTATGAGCAATAAAATTATTACAAGAGATCTTCACATCCTTAAATTAGGTAGTTATATCGCCAGTCTTATGTGCTTGCTGTTTTAAATAAATAGCATACATTTGCCGCGCCTGGTTCAGTACCCTGTTAACATTGTGTTTACGAACCATTTTGTCAAAATGCATCGCGAGCTCGTTGTAATCCATACGATTTCTCATAATGTAGTCTCTGTGTTGCAACAGGACAGTCAAACAAAGGAACATCAAAAACGGATTTCCACCTCCAAACACGGTTGGCGGTGGAAGACTGTTTATAGTACTCGATTTACTTGAACCGTCACTAGTTACTGAAGACACACTTGCAGTTTTTTGAATCGGAGGTTTAAATACTTCGTATTTCTTCTGAAAGTTATTAATTGTTGATGCAACACTGTGTAGATTAGTTTGTTTGGCATTTAAAAGGGACTCACAGTTCTTTTTTGCGTTTTCTAATTCTTGTGACATACTTGAAAAAAACTTTTGGGACCTCGACGTGTTTGAGTTGTACGGTTGATTACTTTTAACGGTGTCTACGTTTGTCGATTCAACAACATCTTTCTCAGAAGATTCTGATCCACTGGAATGGGTACTAGATTGTTTTATATCACGGCCTAACTCTTGGGGTTCTAACGACTGGTTTTTTCTTAACAATCTTATTGGTGTAATAGATTTTTTACCGGAATGTTCTTCAAATATTTCGCCAGTATCTCCATCGAAATCCAGTTCTGCCTGTTCGTCGGGTGTCTGTGGGCAGCTGGCTGTTGTTCGTGTCGTCGGCGTATTTCTGTGCAATGGATTTTCCCATAAATAAATGTCTTCAGCGCTTCTAGCATTCGACCTAACAGTTTCAAGTAGGGGAGACTTCTTCATGGTTTCTAATAATTGCGGTCGTGTTTCTGTAGTTTCAATGATCTTAAGGTCTTGCTTTATTTCAGAACAATCATTTGTCGGTTTGTCATCAGTACTAGTCGAGTCTGAAGGGGAATCGTACATCATACTACACCTGTTAACATAAGAAGGGCCAAAAACTTGACGGTCCAAATGTTCTAATTCAAGTCTTAATTCTCTAGTCATGGATGTCGTCATAGGGTAGTACTCTTGTGAGTCATCGGGACTGCTGCCATCATTTGTGTCTGAATAAATGTTCTTATTTAATTTATTACCTTTTTCTGTTTTACTATGCAAACTCACATCGTCAAGAGATGTTTTAGTGAGAGTTATTCTTGGACATTCCTTAGAACTTCTTTCTATAACCGAATGTGTTCTTTGTAATTTCTCTTGTGTGACAGCACCTACTTTACTTCCGGTGGCAAAATTGAGAAACTCGTTTAAATTTTTAATCATTTTTACTTTCGGTTTATTAGAAGAAGAGTCTGTGCTAACAATTGTGTCCGAGTCAAGTTTATCGAGCGAAGAAAAGAATTTGTTATTGTGTACGGAAATTTTATCTCGGAGCAGTCTGATTTGGTTTCCCAGAGGAGTGTCTTTCACATCTCCGTGTGAGGTCCCGTTCATCAAGTTCCCAGTACTGGACCACGCGGGAGCATGAGCCTCCTGTGTCGATGGAGATTTCTCATGCTCTGGAACACTTTTCATACTTCTTTTATTGTGCAGCTTGGAGTCTTTTGGAGATAAATTGTTTTCTTTATTTTTCTCTGTCTCATATCTATCTACCTTCGGTTTCTGTGTTGGTATTGTGGCATCATCTAAACTTTGAAACCCCTTTGCGTGTCGAAGTGTCGAGTTGGTTACTACTTCGCGTGTTGCATTTTCGTCTAAGCTGTGATTCATTTGCTTGTAAGTGGCAAGTTTGGGCGCTTTCACGTTCGCGAGACTAAAGCTTGAGCTCTGTCTTCTCATAGCGCATACTTTAGTGTAAGCATTTTCTCTCGGAGCCTTTATCAGTGGACTCAAAGGTGGCGGATCGTCATCTATTTCCATTGTAGGATCAAATTCTTTCTCTTTGAGGCATAATTCAGCTGTTGGAGTTTTTTGAGGTAAGGATGCCCATAATACTTCGAGCATTCTGAGAGCGTCATCAAAAGCAAATTCACGTTTCATTTCTAAGAGTAACCATCGATAGCAAAACAGCAAGTCATCAGCCTGTTGGGATTTTAAATAGTTGTAGAAATCAGGGTCGTAAACCTGTAGGGACTCAGTCAAGTGTGTGAACTTTACAGTCATGGCTTCTCCATCTAGTAAAAAGTTGGGATACAAACGTGTCATCAGAGCACACAGACATATGTACGCATGCGCCTCATCACCCATTGTCACAAGTAATGGCGATGCTAGGTCGGACATGCCTTGACAATAACTTACTGTGGGATGATTCAGGGCATACCTGCAGAAGAAGTGTTTATTAGTCAGCGTCGGACCGAAAAGCGTCAAAAGATTATCAGTATTCGGAAAAACAACTTACGTAGTTAATATATTGAAGAGAGAAGCTATATTTTGGTTATCATCACTGCCAGCATAAAAGTTATGGTGTCTGTCAGTTCTTAAGACGTCTTTTCGAACCATACCAGTTACATAAGCTAAGTCAGCATTTACCTGAAAATAAGCACAACTTACTTTAATTCAAATGAAATTGTAGAACACTGTGGCATTTTGACCACGTAATAGAAAGGTACGGCCGAAAAAAGGACGCCTGATGCTGTACTTCCCCAGCCTATTTCAAGTCAAACAAATATTAACTTTATTTCAATGACAGTTAAGTTAATTTTCGAACGAGTGCTATTCAAAATGTTTTTATTTTATTTTTTATTATGAAAGTATTTGAAGTTTTAGTGTAAACTGAACCTTATTGTGTTGGAGTTTTACTCATAGGTATTTGTTCACATTTTTGGCGAAAATGTGGCAATTTTTCTGTAGCACACAACAGCAATATATTTTAATAGACGATGGAAGGTTTCTACACTAGGGGTGTAGAATCATGAGTATGGTTCATTCAGTGTCCATGTTCTGCCACCGTGAAAGTATAATCATTTTATCACATAATATCATTGTATATTTTTACTGACCATTCCTTTTTGTATACAGTCTTTCCATCTGGTTCTTAGTGCATAATATTCATTTGCTTTCCGTTTAATGTAGTCCATTCTCTCTTTGCCTGTCATACCCTCTGGATAAACATTGAGGATATGTTTCCAAACAACTTTTCTGAAATATAACACCACGCCGTTATTTATATTATATAAACAATTGAACTTTCAGAAGATAATTTAAAGTTATACACTATGCAATTTTAATCGCCTGCTAAAAGCTGGCCTGGTTCTGCTGTAGTCCTTGAACAGATGTAGTGGGATATCGTTGTAAGACGATTAAAATTGGAAGATGTATATTTGGTGTTTGGGACAGGTTGGCAGGTTGGGTTTCAGACCATGATTTATGATCGAAAGACGTTGGAATTAACGTCAGAATTTTTTTCAAATTTTCCTACTTTTTTCCACTTGATATGTAACGTGTTGATACGTAACAAGAAAATCCTGCACCATACACCTAATTAAAAAATACTATAAAACGATAACTCATCGAAGTAACTCGCATAACAAGAAAATCACTACCGGAGGTTATTCACCTCACAGCCGATTTCGTGCCCTAAGTATAACAAAAAAAATGTTCACCTTGCGCTTCCTAGGAAATCTTTAACTCATATACCTAAGTAATAGTACCTAAGTAATATGATTCTTAAGAGCCGAGCAAAAAACGCTAAGTAAAAAAGAAAGAGCGTGGGCAGACTACGCAATGCGACAGAAAAAAAACACGCGCACAGAAGCTAGTATTCTAATATTTGTAAATAAATACGTTTTATACCAACCTGAGGCTGGGATCGATGCCTCCACAGTATATAACTTCCCTTAGCTTAGAGGTATTAGTGATCTGTCCAACAGCATCCAGAAATGCTCTAAACTCATTGTCACTCAGTGGCGGCCGCGGTGCGTTGTTCGGGTCATCATACAAGTTCAGAGCTCGCGTCACCATGTTGAATGTTTTTTCAACCTGATATGAAAATTATTTGTCAAAAGGCAACAAGAATATTGTAATAGATTTATGGTTACTCCACCAGTTGTCAGCAAAACGTTTTAGCTCACGGAAACATCAACTAAGAACAAAAATATAAATCGCATTGTGTAAAACTTTTTATGTCCCAAGAAAAACCTACACAATACAATGTAGCAAACTATACTTGTGTTTCTATAAACACAAGTATAGCAACATGTAGTATAGTTGCTCTATAGCAACAGTAATGTTACTCCTTTGATTTGTTGTGCAAGATGTTTTGAGGTGTAAACCTCAAAACATCTTGCACAACAAATCAAAGGAGTCACCATCCTCCGACTATCTTCTGGCTTTTATTTTTTTATTTCATTTATTTTAAAAGAAATGAAATAAGATAACTGAGATCCACTGTGTTAGTAACAATAATCTTAACCTATTATTTTTTATTATATATTACCTAATCAATATAAACCTAGTTAGTTGTAAATAGTTAAGTGTGTGTAGGTTTAACCTACACACACTTAACTATTTACAACTACACACAATTAATCATTTTATCGTAAGTATACCAAGGAAAGTGTGAAGCTGCCAAGAGGCAGTGCTAATCATTTCATGTTAAGTAGTTATCTAAGCCTTTCTCGAAATAGCAGAGTAAATAAGGAGAATGGATGTTGATTGTGTACTACCATTCAATGAGAATGATTTAGGCAAATCTAAATCATTCTGCCACTCACTCCTATCTATCACTCTCTCCTATACTTGTTTGCGCATGCAAACAAATATAGGAGAGAGTGACTTGGCACCGCAGTGTTAAACGCGTGCCTTTCGAGAGTAGGTGCTATCGAGATGGGACCCTTGTCCCCAGCGGCCAGAAATTGGGTACGCCCAAGAAAGCGCGGTGGTTTTAGCCGGTAAAAGTCTACCATACCCATCATTCACTCCGACGATGTGATAAGCCCATTAATGGATTTCGACCGCAAAACCACAAAAAATATATATTACATCATACTATTTTCCGTTCATGTCCTTGATAATATAAACAACAGATATCAAGCCAGGATACAAAACATTATCATCCATCCTTTAATTTATTTAAGTAGGCAACCTATGATTGCTAAAAAACATGCCGAAAAATTGATGTGCATCAAACTGGCAAGAGCCTTAGACAAAAATCATATCAGTTTAGCTCAGGATTACACAAACTTTGGAGAAAAACCAACATTAATGAACCAAAACCATGTAAACTTTATCCAGCCAGGTCCTCCAATTAATGTAATATATGTATAGAAGACTGGCGGCCCGTCCTGACTTTGCACGGGTGGAGCTTCTTTTAAACATTTTGGTATACGAGTACACTAATTAAAATGTCAATTTTTTTAAAAGACTATTACTTCTAGTGCTGTTCAGTGTTAGGAAGAAGCCCACCGAAAACATTCTATAAAAAACTAGCCAAATCTCGATGGAGCTGTTTGTTTATCTCTAAAAAGTAATGAAATCTAGACAAAGTCGTGCCAAGTCTAAGGGTCCTTGTCCTTACTGCGATTTCTTTATTACTAGCGGCCGCCAGCGACTTCGTTCGTGTGGAGTTAGTTATACTCCGCTCCTATTGGTCACAGCGTGATGTTATATAGCCTAAAGGCTTCCTGGATTAATGTACTATCCAACGCAAAAAGAATTTTTCAAATCGGACCAGTAGTTCCTGAGATTAGCGCGTTCAAACAAACAAAGAAACTCTGCAGCTTTATATATTAGTAAGATATATAGATTATAGTTAATATTGTGTGACTTGGACGTTGAACATTCTAGTGGGCACAAATTAATTTTGTTTACACTTAAGTTTATATCTGTTGTAACTACCTATGTTTGTTAAGCTAGATAATAGCCCATACTGGTATTGGGCGCTAGTGTCTCATTTTAGGCTGTTGTTGTTTGTGCATCACATGCATTCAGAATTGACAAAACTGAATCTCTCTATTCTTTTTGGAGCGTAACTCAAAGACTGATGTAACATAAAACAGACGTACAGTCATCAATTAATAAAGTGAAACAATATTTCAAATCTGTTATGTAGCCTATTCAATGCAAACAAACAAATGATCCTCTTTATAATAATAGTTTAAATAGTAAAGATAATTAGGAGGCCAAGGCTAACAAATCACTGATTTCGAATTTTTGACCTTCTGGCTGTTTACAACATCATGTTATCAAGAGTATACTTGGCAAAGTAAACAATATAACTAACAACCAGCAGGGTTACTGCATAACAAATTATCAGTAGCAAAGGGTTTCATTTTGACAGTTCAACAACATACATTGCATAGTTTATGTTCTTGAGCAAACAAATTTTTACAACTTATGATCTTATGACTAGCAATATGCTTCAAAATGATCCCAATTGATAGTAATAGTGTGTGACGCAATTAGAGTGCAGGGTTTTGTGCACATACAAAATCAACTCCTGCATATATTTGCTGCTTCCCTGTCGACTGTTGTGTCTGCGCCATTTATTCTTACCAGCCTGTTAAGAATAAATGGCTCTAACAGAAGTACAGTCTCCCTCAAGGCAATGTGTTGGCGCTGACAATTTTCAACACATACTAAGGACCACATACAGGAGGTGGTATCCTATTGTATTTGGATGATTTGGGCCTAACGACGGCAACTTCTGAACTGAACAGCGCCTCTTACGCTGCAATAATAACCACCTATTAGGCCCAAACAGTATGTAGATGTATATCGAAACGAAAACAAAAAGTAGATTAGCATTAGGCCTAGTAGAATACTAAGACGGTTTGAATTATTCCACTCTGCCCTATTCAGTCATGAAACCCAGAGGAATGTATAAAATAAGAAGGTCCA
This sequence comes from Sesamia inferens, assembly GCA_037179545.1. Lineage (NCBI taxonomy): Eukaryota > Metazoa > Arthropoda > Insecta > Lepidoptera > Noctuidae > Sesamia > Sesamia inferens. The sequence goes on along the minus strand of CM073934.1, from coordinate 22,011,610 downwards.
TTTAGTACCACTAACCTGAAACCTGTAAAGAGTAACCTAAATTGCTATAATAAGAATTTATCTATAAAAATGTGAACTAATAAAACAATACATACCTGGTTCATGATCATTCCTTGCAAGCCTGTTTGTATTTCCTGTTTCTCAGTCTGTTGCTGCGCTGGAGCCACTGTAGGCTGCTCCTTATAGGTTTGACTAACCAATGGAGCAGCTTGGCTCACACTTGGTGGTTCCCAGTCCTCTGAAGCCTCCGCAAACGGTCTCATATCCACTTTTAGCTGCACACATGGTTCTGACCTCTGGTTAAGGGCTATATTATGTGCCCTGCAATTGGTAGCAAAATATTTATTGAAAATGTAGAGTGTTAAATGATTTGACAGTCGATGAAAATGTCTGTCATCATACGATTCATTCTAGTATTTAAATCGAAGCTTGTAAATAGCATTGATTACCCATGTGTATGACATAAACTGGCATATGGAAATGTGTTACTGGGACAAAAATTAATGTATCTTTATCTCCAAGATGCCATCATCTCTTTGACATGTTTTATACAAATCTGTTCTGTAGTTTAGGCATGTAACACAAAATGTAACACACAGATAAGGTACTTTTCAATTCTACCAATATTATAAATGTGAAAGTTTGTATGGTAGGTGCATGCAAAAACTATGGAACAGATTTGTATGAAATTTGATACATAATGATTTATAACTAGGATTAATATATAGGATAGTTTTATGCAAATATTACCACAGGAACAAAATCTATGCAAGTGAAACTGTTGAGCACAGCAGTTTAAAATATTGGTATATTTATACCAATATTTTAAATTAGTAATTATTAGTAATCCATTTGGATTACTAATGCTTGAAATATAACATACTTAAGAAAAGCTGCATCCAGATCCCAGTCAGAGAGTAGAGGTAAATAGATTTCTTGGCCATAATCATCAGCAGTTCGGTAAGATAGTGTAAAATCTGACTTGATATCAAATGCTTTAACTAAAATGCTTTGTAACACTTCCAGAGATGTTATTTGAGGGTCCACAGAAAACTTCCTTAACTCAGGTTGAAGCTTGCCCTCGCATTTCTATGAAAAAATAACTTATTATTAGCAGTGATCAACACATGTTAATTAAAAAACACTCGCAAAATAATTTATAGAGTAAACAGCATACACAAGACGCACTTTAATAGAAACTTTCATATTTTTTGTTCCAAACAATGGGTTCTTCTGACATACTTTTACTTAGTGGAATTTCCAGATATTGATTACTGATACTCAAGTTAAATAGAAACATAGAACTTGTCTATGTGGTAAACGGTAGTAATATTTGAATTAAAATGATGAACACTATCGAATGAAACAGATGTTTCACTTTTAATTTGTTAAAGGTACCTAAATTGATCAACACAATACAAACCTTGACTTTCACTCTTACTGCCTCTTTGCTGTATCCAAACATGATTTCACATTACTCTATTACGAAAGTGAAATGTAGTAATAATTGTTAGACATCTTGGACAAAAATACATAGATCACAGAAATTTAAACTAATACACTTTTTTTTACAAAAAAATCATATCGACAAATCTGACAAGAGTGGCATTTTTTTTTTTTTTTTTTTTTTTTTTTTTTTAATTTGGCTCGCACGGTTTGTGCATTTGCCACTACAAGTATAAAGGTAGGGAAACCAAATAAATTCATTGAAATGCGTAGGAACGGATTACGGAATTTTGGAACAAAGGATAATAGGATCAGGTTTGGTGGTAATATAATAAATAAATAATGATATACCAAACATATATATTAAATAGAAATTAAAATTGGGAGTTGGGAAATAAAAAAACTTATACTTTAATATTATTAATAGTTATAAAGGTAGATATTAAATTATAAATATCAAAATTTAAGGAGCTTAACAATGTAGGGATTGATGTAGGAAGAGGGACAGAGAGTTCAATAAGGGAGTTAATGAATGAAGAAGAGTCACGGTTGGGGCATGCAAAAAATATATGATTCAAATCTTCCTCACAACCACAACAACATAAATTATTGTGAATAATCCCAAGTCTAGCAAGGTGAGAGGCTGTGCAAACATGACCCAAGCGCATTCGTATCAAACTGGAGGTTGCAAGCTTGGAAAGTTTTAATTTGGAAAACCATACTTTGAGAGGTATTCTTTGTTGTATACGTTTATAATATTGACCTTTACGACTACTTGAAATATTCCATAAATTTTCCCAGGCATCATACAGATGATCTTTAGGAAGACAGTGAAGGTCAGATACAACATTATTATATGGAAACTTATCACCATCATCTACAGCGTCTTTAGCAAATTTGTCTGCTATCTCATTGCCGCGAATATTGTGATGGCCAGGTATCCACACCAAAAAAACATCAAGATTTTTAAATTTGCAATTTAGTAGGAGCTGTCTGGCCTCTATAACATAGGGATGATTTGAACCTGACCAAGGAAACTTTTGCAGTGCTTGTAAAGCACACTTCGAGTCAGTGAAAATAATAGACTTGCTGAGTTTCGCAAGAAGTACGTATTCTAGGGACTTTAAAATTCCAAAACATTCTCCAGAAAAACTGATGTTTCAGAAGGTAATTTTATTTTTTGATGAATGTTATATTGTTCATGATATACAGCTACCCCAATCGTGCCTGAAACTGGGTGCTTGGAAGCATCACAGTAAATGTAATGCCTATCAGCCCAGTCTCTTTCGACTATGAAGTTTAAGTTAGAGTTAGCATAACGATCATTCTTTAGCGATATAAAGTTATAGTTTATTTGAGGGGAAAAAATAAGAGCTTCGTAACAGACAGAAAAAATTGGAAGATACTGAGAGCGGTGTGTGGGAGCTTGAAGTGAAGTAAATTTACGGAAACTTATAATAGAGCATGGAAGAGATTTATTTGACCAATAAGACGAACATTCAATTTTTTCTGAAAGATACAAAAGTTTTTGATAAAGTGGGTGGTTGGAAAATTGAAGAGTTCTGAGAATGAATTTATCACATAAGTACTGTCTACGAAGTTTTAAAGGAGGGTCCAAAGATTCCACTTGGAGTGCGTTAATTGGGCTAGACCTCATGGCACCAGTTATAATACGCAAGGCTTTTGATTGAATTGAGTCTAACTTTGTCAGACCTACAGCACTACAAGGTTCTAAGAAATATGTCCCATAGTCTAAGATACTTCTAATAATAGCGTTATACAATAATTTTAACACGAATGGATGGGAACCCCACCAAACTCCAGAAAGACAGCGCATAATATTTAATAAACGTTCACATCTAGCCAATACATAATAACAGTGTGGTAAACCTGTAAGTTTACCGTCTAGAAGGATACCCAAAAATTTTACTTCGCTATTTTCAGGTATTTGTTGATTATCATACACAACTGAATATGGAGGAGGAAAACGCATTCTAGAAAATAAAACAGCGCTACTTTTGTTAACACTAAGACACAAAGAATTATTGTCCAACCATGATTTAAGAAATTTTAGAGCGACGTTTAGAGAGGAACTTAGTTTTTCAACAGAGCGTCCTGATACATAAAGAACTAGATCGTCTGCATACTGTAAAATATTGGCTTTACCAGAAATATGGAATTCTAAATCAGAGGTATATATATTATAAAGAAGTGGGCTCAACACCGAACCCTGAGGCAGTCCTTTCCAGGTTAATCTTGTTTTCATTTCAGATTCACCTATGTCAACTTGTAATTGTCTGCCTGAGAGAAGATTAAGAATGAAATTGCAGAATATGGGAGGTACTTTTAGTTTATAAAGTTTAGTATTCAAAACATTTAAATCAACATTGTCGTATGCAGAAGAAATATCTAGGAAAACAGCAAGCATGGATTCATTATTTGAAAAAGCCAATCTCGCATCTGTAATGAAAATCCCTAGACTGTCCATGGTACTTTTTCCTTTCCTAAATCCATACTGACTCAGAGATAGTAAACCTTTACTTTCTACATACCATTCTAAACGGTTTTTAACTAAATGTTCAGCTAGTTTTGAAAACACAGTGGCAAGGGCTATCGGTCTGTAAGAGTTAGGATCTAACGGTGGTTTATTTGGTTTTAGAATGGGGATGACTTCGTATATTTTCCATGAGGAAGGGATTATACCAGAACTTATTGTGGAGTTGATTATGTTTAAAAAGTAAATTAGACTTGAGTCGCTTAAATTTGCAAGGAATGAGTAAGGAATACCATCATGACCTGGAGCAGAATCTTTTACGTAGGATAAAATACCTTTCAATTCTTTAAGGGTAAAAGGACTGTCAAGGCCCGTTACATCCTCTACAGGAGATTGGAAAGGGAGATGAGATGAAATGATGGACATTTGTGGAACAAAAGGAGGAGCTATCTTGTCTAAAAATTTATCTGCAACGGATTCATCCAGATAGTGAGGTATTGTTTCCTTAAATGCTGATCTGAATCGTCGTATATTTTGCCATATTAATGACGGAGAAACGTCAGGCGATAGCGAAGTGCAGAAACGACGCCAACCATCCCATTTCTTCCTTTTAAATAATTTACGAGTATTGTTCATAATTAATGTGAGGTTATTAAAATTTTCTAATGTTGTACACTGTTTATATTTTACTTCAGCCTCTTTTCGTTGGCGCACTGCTAAAGAACATTCATTGTCCCACCATGGGGGCGACGGAATGTTATTATTACATCGTTTAGTTGGGAATGTTTCATTAGCAGCGTCCAACAAGAGTGATGCAAAAGAATCAGCCAGAATTGTCGATGAACTTAATGCATTTTCAGGAAGGTTGGATAGTCTCTGCTCAACTCGCTCACTAAACGTTCTCCATCTGTCATTGTCAATACTGTCATTAGAAGTTTTAATTTTGTATGCTAATCTTGGTCGGCGTCTGGATAGAGATTTGATAAATTTTGTCATAGTTATTATTACGGGATAATGATCGCTATCAAAAGTCGAAGGCAGGGTATTCCAGGTCACTGTAGGCGCAAGACTAGGACTGGCTATCGTGAGGTCTGGGGCACTGATCCCTTCATTAGGTTTAGTGAGACGTGTTGCAAGACCTGTATTCAAGATACAGAGGTTATTAGAATCCAAAATGTCTAATATCCTTGACCCGTAATAACTAGAGTTGGAGCTACCCCAAGCCTGGTGCTGAGCGTTGAAGTCACCCATAATTAAAAATGGTTTAGGTAATTTTGCTACTATGGTTTCTATTTCGTTGTATAATGATGATGAAGGGTGGGGAACATAAACAGATACAAAACATATTTTATTGATAGATACAGCTATTATAGAAAAATCAACACTATGATTTGCAATGGGAATGTGGTGAAAAGGTATTGTGTCATGAATTAACAGAGCAACACCAGCATAGCCATCTGTTCTATCTTCTCTTAAACATAAATATTGGGAGACTTTAAAGTTATAACCTGGCTTCAACCAGGTTTCTTGCAATGCGACAACAACAGGTTTATACACATTAATAAGATGTAGTAAATCGCTTTTTTTAGAGTTAACACTGCGACAATTCCACTGAAGGATTGTTGACAGCTGATCCATTATTGATATTATTAAAAAGTTGACTAATACTTTGTATAGCAGCGTTGGACGGTTCAGACATATTCTTTGTTAGCAAATTAATTAAAATGATAATTAAATCTCTAGTTGACTTATTATTTATGGAATTATTACTGTCAATATTTGTGCCAATGGATGGTAAAGGAATATCATAATCTTTTGTTAGGGCAGAATGAGTATATTTGTCATATCCTGTACTATGTTTAGGAGAATTATTGGGTTTATTAAAAAATACAGTTTTTTTATATGAACTTGTTTGTTTGTTTCTAGTACCTTTGGAGGAGGATTCAAATGTTTGCCTTAAAGGTGGTGAAGGAACTGCAACAGAAGTTAAAACTTCTGAATATGCTTTGTTAACAGGAGGATGCAACTTAACTGCTTCTGCATATGAAATGCAATTGTTAGCCATAGTTTCCTTAATGGCTTTTTGGCGACTAAACTCTGGGCATTTCCTATTTGTGGCAAAGTGGGATCCGGAACAAAGAAAGCATACAGCCTCATCCTCATCTACATTGCAACTGTCCCCAGTATGGTTATTACCGCATTTAAAACACCGTGGAGCTGAGCGGCACTGTGATTTGATGTGTCCATATCGACAGCAGTTGAAACACTGGACTGTTGGGAAGATATAAAGCTCAACAGGAAGAGAGTTGTAACATAAGAATATTCTTTTGGGTAACACCTGGCCGTCAAATGTTATTACAACAGTTTCAACAGGAATGTAGTTTGGTTTACCATCCACAATATGTTTTCTATTGATGCGTCGTACTTTTAAAATTTTTCCACATCCAATAGGCACAGATATGTTATTCAGTATATCCTCCTCAGACCAATCCTTAGGGACTCCTCTAACCACACCCATCCGGGTGACTGATGAGGAGGGTATAAAGGCCTTATAGTTGTATTGTTCCAATGTTTTATTTTCTAGAAAAGAATTTGCATCTGTGAAATTGGTAAATGAGATTAAAACCCTGTTTCTGCCTATTTTTTTCAGACTACCATTTACTATATTTTTTATGCAATTCTTTTTTAGAAAATGACCAAAAGAGACTGGGTGAATAAAAACATTATCATTTGGACTTGTTTGTATCTTTTGGATGTGGATTGTGTAAGGAGCTGCATCATTCGCCTCATATAGTTTTCTACCTACCAATGTGCTTGGGTCAGATGATTGTTTATGAGTATTGGGTTGTTGGGATGATAGTGGTTGTGAAGTGCTAGTTGATATAGGGGGTATAAATTCAGATTGAGCATTCTTAGAAGGACATTGACAGTCATTTTCACATATTGTTTCAGAAGATTTATGGCGCCTGCGTTTTTTATTACAGTGCCTGCATATTTTGCGAGAGGAGATACGTTTTCTCTTATTGTTGCTTTTGCTCTCGGAAGCATCTGTATCTAGAAGGGAACCCTCTGTATCCATTTCTGAATGTGGAACCGTGACTACAAGCGAAACCTCCGGAGGCGAACCTCCACCAGGGTCGTCTGGGTCGTCGTCCATCACGAAGAGTAAAAGAAAAAAAAACTTACCTAAATCAGCAAATATATAAAATTACTATATTAAATATGTAAAATTAAACTTATTTATATATACAACCACCTAAATGATACTATTATTTACACTAAAAAGTTAAAGAAGCAGAAAAAACTCGCCCGCCACGTTCAAGGTTTCCCGCGCTTTCCCAGAGTGGCATTTTTTTTTTTTTTTTTTTTTTTTTTTTTTTTTTTTTTAATTTGGCTCGCACGGTTTGTGCATTTGCCACTACAAGTATAAAGGTAGGGAAACCAAATAAATTCATTGAAATGCGTAGGAACGGATTACGGAATTTTGGAACAAAGGATAATAGGATCAGGTTTGGTGGTAATATAATAAATAAATAATGATATACCAAACATATATATTAAATAGAAATTAAAATTGGGAGTTGGGAAATAAAAAAACTTATACTTTAATATTATTAATAGTTATAAAGGTAGATATTAAATTATAAATATCAAAATTTAAGGAGCTTAACAATGTAGGGATTGATGTAGGAAGAGGGACAGAGAGTTCAATAAGGGAGTTAATGAATGAAGAAGAGTCACGGTTGGGGCATGCAAAAAATATATGATTCAAATCTTCCTCACAACCACAACAACATAAATTATTGTGAATAATCCCAAGTCTAGCAAGGTGAGAGGCTGTGCAAACATGACCCAAGCGCATTCGTATCAAACTGGAGGTTGCAAGCTTGGAAAGTTTTAATTTGGAAAACCATACTTTGAGAGGTATTCTTTGTTGTATACGTTTATAATATTGACCTTTACGACTACTTGAAATATTCCATAAATTTTCCCAGGCATCATACAGATGATCTTTAGGAAGACAGTGAAGGTCAGATACAACATTATTATATGGAAACTTATCACCATCATCTACAGCGTCTTTAGCAAATTTGTCTGCTATCTCATTGCCGCGAATATTGTGATGGCCAGGTATCCACACCAAAAAAACATCAAGATTTTTAAATTTGCAATTTAGTAGGAGCTGTCTGGCCTCTATAACATAGGGATGATTTGAACCTGACCAAGGAAACTTTTGCAGTGCTTGTAAAGCACACTTCGAGTCAGTGAAAATAATAGACTTGCTGAGTTTCGCAAGAAGTACGTATTCTAGGGACTTTAAAATTCCAAAACATTCTCCAGAAAAAACTGATGTTTCAGAAGGTAATTTTATTTTTTGATGAATGTTATATTGTTCATGATATACAGCTACCCCAATCGTGCCTGAAACTGGGTGCTTGGAAGCATCACAGTAAATGTAATGCCTATCAGCCCAGTCTCTTTCGACTATGAAGTTTAAGTTAGAGTTAGCATAACGATCATTCTTTAGCGATATAAAGTTATAGTTTATTTGAGGGGAAAAAATAAGAGCTTCGTAACAGACAGAAAAAATTGGAAGATACTGAGAGCGGTGTGTGGGAGCTTGAAGTGAAGTAAATTTACGGAAACTTATAATAGAGCATGGAAGAGATTTATTTGACCAATAAGACGAACATTCAATTTTTTCTGAAAGATACAAAAGTTTTTGATAAAGTGGGTGGTTGGAAAATTGAAGAGTTCTGAGAATGAATTTATCACATAAGTACTGTCTACGAAGTTTTAAAGGAGGGTCCAAAGATTCCACTTGGAGTGCGTTAATTGGGCTAGACCTCATGGCACCAGTTATAATACGCAAGGCTTTTGATTGAATTGAGTCTAACTTTGTCAGACCTACAGCACTACAAGGTTCTAAGAAATATGTCCCATAGTCTAAGATACTTCTAATAATAGCGTTATACAATAATTTTAACACGAATGGATGGGAACCCCACCAAACTCCAGAAAGACAGCGCATAATATTTAATAAACGTTCACATCTAGCCAATACATAATAACAGTGTGGTAAACCTGTAAGTTTACCGTCTAGAAGGATACCCAAAAATTTTACTTCGCTATTTTCAGGTATTTGTTGATTATCATACACAACTGAATATGGAGGAGGAAAACGCATTCTAGAAAATAAAACAGCGCTACTTTTGTTAACACTAAGACACAAAGAATTATTGTCCAACCATGATTTAAGAAATTTTAGAGCGACGTTTAGAGAGGAACTTAGTTTTTCAACAGAGCGTCCTGATACATAAAGAACTAGATCGTCTGCATACTGTAAAATATTGGCTTTACCAGAAATATGGAATTCTAAATCAGAGGTATATATATTATAAAGAAGTGGGCTCAACACCGAACCCTGAGGCAGTCCTTTCCAGGTTAATCTTGTTTTCATTTCAGATTCACCTATGTCAACTTGTAATTGTCTGCCTGAGAGAAGATTAAGAATGAAATTGCAGAATATGGGAGGTACTTTTAGTTTATAAAGTTTAGTATTCAAAACATTTAAATCAACATTGTCGTATGCAGAAGAAATATCTAGGAAAACAGCAAGCATGGATTCATTATTTGAAAAAGCCAATCTCGCATCTGTAATGAAAATCCCTAGACTGTCCATGGTACTTTTTCCTTTCCTAAATCCATACTGACTCAGAGATAGTAAACCTTTACTTTCTACATACCATTCTAAACGGTTTTTAACTAAATGTTCAGCTAGTTTTGAAAACACAGTGGCAAGGGCTATCGGTCTGTAAGAGTTAGGATCTAACGGTGGTTTATTTGGTTTTAGAATGGGGATGACTTCGTATATTTTCCATGAGGAAGGGATTATACCAGAACTTATTGTGGAGTTGATTATGTTTAAAAAGTAAATTAGACTTGAGTCGCTTAAATTTGCAAGGAATGAGTAAGGAATACCATCATGACCTGGAGCAGAATCTTTTACGTAGGATAAAATACCTTTCAATTCTTTAAGGGTAAAAGGACTGTCAAGGCCCGTTACATCCTCTACAGGAGATTGGAAAGGGAGATGAGATGAAATGATGGACATTTGTGGAACAAAAGGAGGAGCTATCTTGTCTAAAAATTTATCTGCAACGGATTCATCCAGATAGTGAGGTATTGTTTCCTTAAATGCTGATCTGAATCGTCGTATATTTTGCCATATTAATGACGGAGAAACGTCAGGCGATAGCGAAGTGCAGAAACGACGCCAACCATCCCATTTCTTCCTTTTAAATAATTTACGAGTATTGTTCATAATTAATGTGAGGTTATTAAAATTTTCTAATGTTGTACACTGTTTATATTTTACTTCAGCCTCTTTTCGTTGGCGCACTGCTAAAGAACATTCATTGTCCCACCATGGGGGCGACGGAATGTTATTATTACATCGTTTAGTTGGGAATGTTTCATTAGCAGCGTCCAACAAGAGTGATGCAAAAGAATCAGCCAGAATTGTCGATGAACTTAATGCATTTTCAGGAAGGTTGGATAGTCTCTGCTCAACTCGCTCACTAAACGTTCTCCATCTGTCATTGTCAATACTGTCATTAGAAGTTTTAATTTTGTATGCTAATCTTGGTCGGCGTCTGGATAGAGATTTGATAAATTTTGTCATAGTTATTATTACGGGATAATGATCGCTATCAAAAGTCGAAGGCAGGGTATTCCAGGTCACTGTAGGCGCAAGACTAGGACTGGCTATCGTGAGGTCTGGGGCACTGATCCCTTCATTAGGTTTAGTGAGACGTGTTGCAAGACCTGTATTCAAGATACAGAGGTTATTAGAATCCAAAATGTCTAATATCCTTGACCCGTAATAACTAGAGTTGGAGCTACCCCAAGCCTGGTGCTGAGCGTTGAAGTCACCCATAATTAAAAATGGTTTAGGTAATTTTGCTACTATGGTTTCTATTTCGTTGTATAATGATGATGAAGGGTGGGGAACATAAACAGATACAAAACATATTTTATTGATAGATACAGCTATTATAGAAAAATCAACACTATGATTTGCAATGGGAATGTGGTGAAAAGGTATTGTGTCATGAATTAACAGAGCAACACCAGCATAGCCATCTGTTCTATCTTCTCTTAAACATAAATATTGGGAGACTTTAAAGTTATAACCTGGCTTCAACCAGGTTTCTTGCAATGCGACAACAACAGGTTTATACACATTAATAAGATGTAGTAAATCGCTTTTTTTAGAGTTAACACTGCGACAATTCCACTGAAGGATTGTTGACAGCTGATCCATTATTGATATTATTAAAAAGTTGACTAATACTTTGTATAGCAGCGTTGGACGGTTCAGACATATTCTTTGTTAGCAAATTAATTAAAATGATAATTAAATCTCTAGTTGACTTATTATTTATGGAATTATTACTGTCAATATTTGTGCCAATGGATGGTAAAGGAATATCATAATCTTTTGTTAGGGCAGAATGAGTATATTTGTCATATCCTGTACTATGTTTAGGAGAATTATTGGGTTTATTAAAAAATACAGTTTTTTTATATGAACTTGTTTGTTTGTTTCTAGTACCTTTGGAGGAGGATTCAAATGTTTGCCTTAAAGGTGGTGAAGGAACTGCAACAGAAGTTAAAACTTCTGAATATGCTTTGTTAACAGGAGGATGCAACTTAACTGCTTCTGCATATGAAATGCAATTGTTAGCCATAGTTTCCTTAATGGCTTTTTGGCGACTAAACTCTGGGCATTTCCTATTTGTGGCAAAGTGGGATCCGGAACAAAGAAAGCATACAGCCTCATCCTCATCTACATTGCAACTGTCCCCAGTATGGTTATTACCGCATTTAAAACACCGTGGAGCTGAGCGGCACTGTGATTTGATGTGTCCATATCGACAGCAGTTGAAACACTGGACTGTTGGGAAGATATAAAGCTCAACAGGAAGAGAGTTGTAACATAAGAATATTCTTTTGGGTAACACCTGGCCGTCAAATGTTATTACAACAGTTTCAACAGGAATGTAGTTTGGTTTACCATCCACAATATGTTTTCTATTGATGCGTCGTACTTTTAAAATTTTTCCACATCCAATAGGCACAGATATGTTATTCAGTATATCCTCCTCAGACCAATCCTTAGGGACTCCTCTAACCACACCCATCCGGGTGACTGATGAGGAGGGTATAAAGGCCTTATAGTTGTATTGTTCCAATGTTTTATTTTCTAGAAAAGAATTTGCATCTGTGAAATTGGTAAATGAGATTAAAACCCTGTTTCTGCCTATTTTTTTCAGACTACCATTTACTATATTTTTTATGCAATTCTTTTTTAGAAAATGACCAAAAGAGACTGGGTGAATAAAAACATTATCATTTGGACTTGTTTGTATCTTTTGGATGTGGATTGTGTAAGGAGCTGCATCATTCGCCTCATATAGTTTTCTACCTACCAATGTGCTTGGGTCAGATGATTGTTTATGAGTATTGGGTTGTTGGGATGATAGTGGTTGTGAAGTGCTAGTTGATATAGGGGGTATAAATTCAGATTGAGCATTCTTAGAAGGACATTGACAGTCATTTTCACATATTGTTTCAGAAGATTTATGGCGCCTGCGTTTTTTATTACAGTGCCTGCATATTTTGCGAGAGGAGATACGTTTTCTCTTATTGTTGCTTTTGCTCTCGGAAGCATCTGTATCTAGAAGGGAACCCTCTGTATCCATTTCTGAATGTGGAACCGTGACTACAAGCGAAACCTCCGGAGGCGAACCTCCACCAGGGTCGTCTGGGTCGTCGTCCATCACGAAGAGTAAAAGAAAAAAAAACTTACCTAAATCAGCAAATATATAAAATTACTATATTAAATATGTAAAATTAAACTTATTTATATATACAACCACCTAAATGATACTATTATTTACACTAAAAAGTTAAAGAAGCAGAAAAAACTCGCCCGCCACGTTCAAGGTTTCCCGCGCTTTTCTCAGAGTGGCATTTACAAATTTACAATTGACACCACAGGCTTTTTTCTTCGTACTTTGAGCAGGCTAAGATCTTACACCATACCGCCTAGTCATTGTAAAAGATTTTATACCACAGACTAATACGGACATACTGATGTTTTACTTCATTCTCTATAAGCCTCAATGCTTTAGAGATAAAGTTGAAAATCCTATAAAGAAATCTAACAGATTGTAGTAGCTTGATGTGTTGTCGTCTGTGCATGAATTTGAGATAAAAATATTAGGGAGAAAAATCTAACTTGTTGAGGTAGATTTTTTTTTCGTAGAGAAATTACCTGTACAAAATTGTAATATTCAGGAATGAATAAGACTGATTTGTTTAAATACATTGTTATAATTAAATTATTGTTGACTTTTAATTAAAACCCGCAATCATTCTGTATGTTAGAACCACCTACCTTCGGTGTTGAAAATTTAAAATATAAAATACATATTATATTATTTAAGACGATTCCGTCAAGAAATTCTGTGAAAAAGAATTTATTGTATATTGTTTGCAAATTACAACACTCTATTATATAAAACTAGAAACAGCCCCGCAGTTTCACTCGCGTATCCTCCTGTCTAGTTCCCTGTGTTAATCCAGGTCTTGTACGGACGACACCAGGTCAAGCTACCCGAAACTGTCAAATATTCCCAATCAACCTTGAGCCTTAATGCTTTGGAGATAAGGTTGAAAATGTTTTTTTCGTCGGTAGTGGTGAAAGGCTTAACACGTGCTTTTGTCAGTGCTACGAATATTTCCGATTGCAGTGAACTTTTTTGTTGTGAAACTCGATCGAAAGTGTTCCTTGTGTTTGTGACTTAGTGTACTTGGTGTAAGGTTTTTTTTTGTTGTAATCGTCCTTTTGTATTGGTATTTTATTTTTTACTTTAGCATAATCCAAAATGGCCTCTAAAAAGCCTCCTGATCCTGACCCCCCAGATGCTTTATTCGATGAAATGAAATGAAATCGTTTATCAAGCAAGTAGGATCACCGATCACTTTTACACGTCATATGTTTTTGTTTTTCTTCTTTTTTTTTTTTTTTAAACTAGATGAAGCCGGCATTTCCTAACTGACTACCTCTGAGAAGAAATAGCCGAAACAAACTCAGGGATCATCGTCTTTTTTAAAGTCCAGACATTAAAAATGAAAATGTTTACAATAATTTACGTTATAATTACGCATATTGCTTAATAACAATGCTTAACAGAGCGAGCAGCTCAGTCCCAAGCCTCTCTATCCTCTAAATAATCTGAGATTTTATAATACCCCTTTTTGCAAAGTTTGGCCTTTATATAGGTTTTATATCGTTTAATGGGTAAGTTTCGAATGTCCATGGGAAGCTTGTTGTAAAAGTGTATACATTGACCCATGAACGAGTTGCCTACTCTGTGGAGACGAGTGTGATGTACAGCAAGATTGTGTTTGTTCCTGGTATTTATATTATGAATATCGCTTATTTTCTTAAAATTAGATATATTTTTATGTACATACATAAGATTTTCAAATATATATTGCGAAGCTACAGTCAGAATGTTCACCTCTCTGAATTTTTCTCTAAGAGAATCTCTAGGACCAAGGTTGTAAATGGCTCGAACAGCCCTTTTCTGTAAAACAAAGATGGTATTGATGTCCGCACAAGTTCCCCAGAGAAGAATCCCATAAGTCATAAGACTATGAAAATAACTAAAATAAACAATTCTGGCTGTATTCTCATCAGTTATCTGTCTAATTTTCTTAACAGCATAAGCGGCAGAACTGAGTCTACCCGACAGCTTATCAATGTGAGGACCCCATTGTAACTTGGAGTCAATAGTCAATCCAAGAAAAACTGTCGACTCGACAGGGATCAACTCTACTCCATTCAGTTGAACATTGGTACTTAACTGCCTGACATTTGGCGTAGAAAATTTAATGAATTTAGTTTTTTTTTCATTCAAAAGAAGGTTATTTACATTAAACCAATGGACAACTTTCGAAAGTGCATTGTTAACTTCGTCAAAATTTGCTAGCTGACGCTTGACTTTAAAAATAAGAGAAGTGTCATCCGCGAACAATACTATGTTGTGATTATCCCTCACGTGATGAGGTAAGTCATTAATATAAATTAAAAACAAGAAAGGACCTAGAATTGAGCCCTGCGGAACGCCCATGGTGACCTCAGATCCTGCAGATTTGTTGCCATTAACATCAACCCTCTGAATTCGATTATTCAGATAAGAAGTCAGAAGGTCGAGAGCTCTGTCCCTCAAACCATAATGGTACAGTTTCCTAATAAGAGTATCATGATGTACGCAATCAAAGGCCTTGGACAAATCACAAAAAATACCAAGAGCATCTTGCGATTCCTCCCAGGCCCCAAATATGTTCTTTAGCAACGCCACGCCCGCATCGGTAGTTGAACGACCCTTTGTAAAACCAAATTGTTTCACGTGCAATAAATTATATAAGTTGAAGTGTCTCAACAACTGTTTCAAAATTAATTTTTCAAAAATTTTGCTCAAAGTTGGTAATATAGAAATTGGCCGAAAATTCGTGGGATCAGTTGTACTACCAGATTTGAACAGTGGAATTACTTTGCTAAGTTTCATCAAATCAGGAAACATACCAGATGTGACACAAGAATTAAAAACAATTGCTAAGAAAGGTGCGATAACATCTATTATTGAAGCTACAGTATATACTGACAAACCCCAATGATCGGCAGTTTTTTTTAGATCAAGATCCTTAAAAGATTCTATAATGTCTTTAACAGTCGCAAACGTAAATTCAAAGTGTTTGTCACATTCTGGAACACATTCTTTTAGTATGGCGTAGGCAGAAGTGGAGGAAGAAGACAAAGTTTTTGTTGTTATTATCGGAATACTAGTAAAAAAATTCTCAAACTCAGTTGCTACCTCCAAGTCCGCCTTTATATCTTCATCGTTAATTTTAAGATGGAAATCGCGATTTTGTACTTTAGTTCTTCCAGTTTCAGAATTTATAATTTGCCAAGTTGTTTTGATTTTATTTCTAGAAGATTTTATTTTATTTTTAATGTGTATGGCTTTTGCTGAGGAACAGGCTCTCTTAAAAGTTTTTGAATATTTTTTAACGAATTCTTGAAAAGCTACATCATGGTTATATGTTTTTTCCTGATACAATTCATACATTTTTTCCCTGCTTTTATAAATACCTGGGGTTGCCCAGTCACTAAATATAATGCGGTCGCTAACAGGCAATGTTTTTTTTGTGAAAACTTTCATAAATTCACAATTAATCAAGTTAAATAGTATACTATATGCATGATCCGGGTTGGTGTGATGAGGCAAGCCCGGTAGCTTTTCAATTAAATTATTTTTAAATTGTCCTAAACGATTTTCATTTACAGGAACAAGACTCACAAGTTTTCTTTGAGCTCTGACTTCACTCTTCTGAGGAAAAGTAACTAACTGGCCACAGTGATCAGAGTCTAACTCATTTATAATTAAATGGTCAGAAGGTCTTAGGTTAGTAAAGATGTTATCTAAACAGGTGGCACTTGTGGCAGTTATTCTAGTCGGCTCAAAGAATCTTGCGTACAAATTATAGGACTTGAATAATGAGATAAATTCATTCACTGTAGCTGATTTCTCTAGAATATTAATGTTGAAGTCTCCACAGACAACAACTGTTTTGTTACTGTGACAAGTCTTTAATAAAACTTCCTCCATATATTTTTCAAAAATATCATAGGAAGCACATGGGGGCCTGTAGACACTTATTACAATGAACCGCTCGAGCTCGATGCAAGCAATTTCAATAACTCGCTCAACAGAGAGGCTTACAATATCAGCCCGTTCTTTAAATTTGATATTGTTGCGAACAATTATTAGGGAGCCACCCCTTATCATATTCACTCTGCTGAATGAGCTACCAATCTGATGGTTATTAAAGCTGAACATGAACTGATGGGCTTTTAACCAATGTTCAGTAAGACAAACAATATCAATATAACTACAGTTCATGAACAACTCCAATTCTAATTGTTTATTTATCACACCCTGTATATTTTGATGAACAATTTTAAGGTTATTATTATTGATTACATTTTGAAAATTAAAATTTATTGGGTGTGATATTAATGTTTCTAGGTTCACATCTCTGCTAGAGTTCAACTCTATTGTCTCAATGTCCCTTGATAATGGGTACATGTCTAATTCATTATTCAAAATAGTGCTAGAGGTTGACTCTATTGTCTCAAATTGTAATTTAAATAACTTGGAACAAATTCCAAGCTCTGCTCATTACCACTAAGTGTATTACTTAGCTGCTCAATAGAAGCAGCATAGTTAGCCAAACACTTGGCTGACTTATATATATAATATGATAGCGATTCTGCTACCTGTCCTTTAAAAAAATTACAAAGATAATAGTTATCTTTGGTCGTAAAATAATTTTGACTAATGAGTACATTAGAGTCAATAAATTCAAATTTTTCATTATACATTGTCATAGTTTGTAATGTCATATTACATCTATATCTAATTCTATTTTCGGTCTGTGACAGGCCATTGCCATAAGGAAAGGCAAACAAAACTATTTTGTTTACATTTAATGAGGCCAGATTTTCAAAATATTTCTTTATCTTTACACTGTTTGCATTTCCCCTTCTCCCAATCAAAATAACAATATTTGTGGATGGACTGTAATTACCACTTATAACTTTATCTATAATTTGACTATAAGATGCTTCAGGCATACAATAATTGACTACTTGGTCATTTAAATGGTGTTGTAGTGTATGACCCATATTTTTACCCATTTCATCGCAGTACATCAATATTTTGTTTTTATTGTTTAACATTTTATTTGTTATTATTAATTCTTCTGTGTTTGGTGTGGCGAGGGAAGTACTGCTGAGACTGTCAAACAACTCCAAAGTATGAGTCACTGATGGAGGAGACTCATTTGAGACAGCTGACCGTGAACAGCCTGATGGATCATGATTACAATCAGGTGTAAGATTGTTTGTGAAGGAGTTAAACATTCTCTCATTCTCACTACACTGGTCCACCAGACTGTTCATTGCCAGAATATACTCTCCTATTTCCTTTTGAGAAATCTCATATTTAGATATAACACTATTCAAGGAATCCTGTAAGCGGAGAGTCTCTGACTGTAATTGTTGAATTTCAGCCTCATAATTATTTTTAATGCTTTCTAACTTTATACTATGTCCACTAATTGTTTCTTTTAATTTTTGAGAACTTTTTAATGTGTTGAAGCTTTTTGAAAAAGTATTTTTGTTATTTTTAATTAATTTCTGGGTTTTTCTAATCATTTTATTTATTTTAATGTATTTTTTTAACTTATTTTTACTACTATTTACAAATTTAACTTCAGGGTTTGATCTTATACTATTATCACAAGTTAGATCAATTGTCTCAATGTTATTATTACTGTTTATGTTGCCCAAGATTGAGTTGGCAGAATGCAACGGAGTGGTACCAACCAGTTCATCAAACAGAGCATGAGTCTGCGCTGTCTGGAGTCTCTGGCTAGCACTCTCCAGCCTGTCGATGGTGTCGTGGGCTTCGCTTAGCCTAGATTTTAGCTCAGTGTTGCATTTGACTGTGATATCAAACTCATTGCTACACTGGTCAAAGCTGTCTACAGTACGTTGAAGCTTATCCCGTTCCTCACTAATGGTAATTAGCTGATTATGCATTTCAGCCATCTCACTCTTGAGCTTCGTGTTATTGTTTAAAATATTAAGTACTTCCCTCTCATTGTCATCCTGTTCCCGTTTCAGTTCCTCACACAAACCCTTATATTTCTGAAGTTCCGTTAATGCTAACTGTAGCTTAGATTCCTCCAAGCGTGCAGTAGCCCTCCTGGTCATTATTCTATCCATTCCTGACAATATTTTTCAAAACAAAGAAAAAAAAAGCAAGAACTTAGGGATATAGGTGATGTTAGGATAAGTACTTTGTGTAAGGAACCCAAACAATTAGATCTCTCCCCAGGTCTTACAATTACCCTCCCCCATGACATAACCCCAAAGGACCCTATTATGGAAACGGACACTCTTAGTCGTAAGAGGGCCGCTAGTTCGCCCCCGGTCTCTTCTAATATTAAACCTAAGATGGCAAAAAACATTCTAGGCAGGCTTTCATACACAGCCAAAGATAATTCACCATATATCGTCAACGTTTCACTCAAAGACGAACAAACTTCAGGCACTGTGCTACAACCTATCAAGTTTGGTATGTTTTTGACAATGAATAATGTGAATAACATACGTCTCGATGGGATCAAACGTGTAGGCAGAAATCGTGTGTCAGTCGAGTTCAAGTCTTACCAGGATGCAAACAGTTTTCTTAACAATAAGATATTATCCCAACACAACTACATGGCTGCCATTCCACAATACAACATCACAAGAATGGGTATTGTGAGGGATATCCCAGTTGAATGGTCGGAAGACGAGATAATTAAGAATATCCAGGTTCCTGAGGGGTGTGGACCTGTCATCAAGGCAAGACGAATGAACAGGAAGGTGTCTTCTGCCGGTGTGACCGAGTGGAGGCCCACACAGACTGTGGTCATAACCTTTGATGGACAAATCCTACCTAAGCGTGTGTATAGCTTTTACTCGGCTCTCCCAGTTGAAAGATATACCTACCCAACAGTCCAGTGTTATAATTGTTGTCGCTTTGGCCATACCCGCACCCTCTGCAGATCAAAGCCTAGGTGCTTTAAGTGCGGTGAAGATCATCCAGGTGATGGATGTGAAGTCACCCGTGAGTTGAGTCTATGTGTTTCGTGTACTGGCAACCATTTCGCAAATGACAGTGCTTGTCCTGAATTGGGCCGACAGAAGAGCATCAAAGCTCTGATGGCGGAAAAATCGATCTCGTATGCGGAGGCAAGTCGGGTCTTTCCACCTGTTTCCAGATCATATGCTGATGTTTCCAAATCTTTCTCACGTAACAAAGTTCCCATAAATAAACCTCAACCCCTATCCCCAAGACCCATCCCAGTAACCCAAAATTCATACCGGAAAACGGTTCTTCTAAAACCAAAATCCCATACCCCCCTTTCACCCGGCTATGATAAACGGACCCATCTGAACCTCTCCCAAAATTACTCCTTTTCACCATCTAAAAATGGCTGTGCCCTTCCACTGGAAGCTCCAGAGCCAATCCTCCACAAACAGCAGGATAAATATAGTGATATTTTAAATTTAATCACAGACATGCTAATGTCTGCTCTTACTAGCCCATCTCACTCCATTCCTGACCACGTTGCATCAAAATTGACCTCCATTTTAAATTATATCCACAACATTCCATCCTCTAACATTTCTCCAGTGGAACGTGAGGAGTATTACTCCCAGGAAGCCTGATCTTTCTTTTTTAATTAATAGGTTTAAACCATCAATCTGCGGCATTGCTGAGACGTGGCTTTTGCCTGGAAGCAATTTCAGGCTGCCATGTTTCACCAGTGTTCGTGATGATAGATCTGATGGATACGGAGGATGTGCCTTGCTCATCAATAGCAAGGTATCATTCTCTCAGATTCCTCTAACCTTTGTTGGCGATAACATAAATGTTGTTGCTGTGAAGGCTGAGGGTATAAATATTTTTTCTTTTTATATTGCGCACCCACAACTTGAATATCTGTCAGTAATTAGGAATTTATTATGCAATGTTAGTGGTCCGATACTTGTCATGGGTGATTTCAATTGTCACCATTACCGCTGGGGATCAGATACTTGTGATAACTTTGGCATCGGCTTGCTGGATATATTGGATGAACACAATCTATGCCTAATCAACGATGGTAATGCTACTCGTAGGTCTCTGCCTGGTCAGAATAGTAGCTGTGTTGACTTGGCATTCTGCTCATCCAATATAGCTAGCCTTCTCATTTGGCGTCGCTTGGATATGACCTATGGAAGTGATCACTACCCCATCATAATTGAATTTCCTTCCAAAAGCACTCCTGTTAAAGTTTCTTCCCCTCTTTTAAAACACCAAATAAACTCAGCAGACTGGGATTTATATTCTAAAATCCTAGATCTCAGAATATCCTCCCTCCCAGAAGTTAACTATGCTAACGCCCAGGAATGTTTCTTGTCCTTCTCCTCCACCATTGCTTCCACTGCTGATGATTGTTTTCCATCCAAAAAACCCTTTTCTGGTAAACTCCCCCCCCCCCCCGCCATGGTGGGATAGGGAATGCACTGACATGGTCAGGGCCAGGAATGAGGCTGAAAAGACAGTCAATGGCAATATGAACCTGGATAACTTCATTGCCTTCAAACAGATATTGGCCAAGTCCAGAAAATTCCTAAAAAGGAAAAAACGCGAAGGTTGGTCAAAATATTGTAGTTCGCTGGATCCGTCCACCCCGGTTTCGGTGGTTTGGCGAAAGGTGAAACGTTTTAGGAGCAGTTTAGCACCTGCCTCCTCTTCCAACAACCTCACGGAAGAACTGGGATACCAGTTTTTTTCAAAAATCGCTCCGGCTTATGTTCCAAGTCTTGAGGAAACCAATGTTGACATCTATGATGCAGACAACATTGAGGAACCAATGAACATGCCATTTAGCTTGGACGAGTTGAAAGCCGTGCTATCCCACGTCAAGGACTCCGCTCCGGGAGTGGATGGATTCCCGTACTCCTTTATTTCTAAAGCTGGACCAAAAGCTCAAAAATATTACCTGGACCTGGCTAATTTCTGTTTTACTTCTGGCTTCATTCCCACAGAGTGGAAGGTTCAAGTTGTCATCCCGATTTTAAAACCAGGCAAAGATCCGAATGATCATTGCTCATACAGACCCATTGCCCTATCGTCCATACTTATCAAACTATTGGAACATTTAGTTAAAAACCGATTAGTGTGGTTGGTGGAAAACAGGAGACTGCTTCCAACGACTCAATTTGGCTTTAGGAAAGGTCTGGGCACAGCTGATAGTGTGGGTATCCTCACGTCAGAGGTCCGACTGGCCCTTAGCAGAAATGAGTCTGTGGTTGCTGTCTTTCTGGATATATCAGCTGCCTATGATTCCGTCCTCCTCCCTAATCTCAGGCAAAAGTTGCACGAGCTGAGAATCCCGGCTAGGATTTGTCGCATCATTGGTAGCATTTTTACCAGTCGCACCATTCAACTCAGAATACCAGGGGGTGACTCTGAACAAAGATCGGTCTGGAGAGGTCTACCTCAAGGATCAGTTCTTAGTCCCCCATTATACAATATCTACACAGCTAGCTTGCCTTCTTCCCTTAATTTCGACTGTAAGATCCTTCAGTATGCTGACGATATCGCACTAATGGTGTGTGGCAGTTCCATTCAGGATGCCGCCCTTTCAATGAATGTCTCTCTGGCCTCATTAAACCAATGGCTACTTGACAATGGTTTGTCCTTAAGTGCGCCAAAGAGTAAAGCTGTCATTTTTACACGCAAGCGTTCTGTTCCTCCCATAGACCTAAACGTCAATGGTCAAGGTATTCCAGTCGCAAATAAGGCTAGGTTTCTGGGAGTAACCTTGGACTCAAAGTTGTCTGGGGTTGATCACATCAGCAACACGGTCAAAAAGTGCGAACGTTCCGTGTCGGTCCTCAAGGCTTTGGCTGGGGTGTGGTGGGGAGCTCACCCCTACACCCTTAAACTGGTCTATAATGCTCTGACCAGAAGCGCTATGGATTACTGCAGCTACTTACTTGAGCCTTGCAATAAAGAAGCGCTAAAGCAACTAGATAGCATCCAGTCCAAATGCCTAAGGATAGTGATAGGGGCTATGAAATCATCTCCCATAAACGCACTTCAAGTGGAAAGTGCTGACCCTCCCTTACATCTTAGGAGACAATACTTGGCAGATCGATTCCTAACTAAAGTGTTTTTCCTCTCATCCCATCCCTTGCTCCCAATTTTAGAACAAATTGACCTCTCTTTTCATAATTCTTCCTATTGGAACCATAAAACAGTTCCCCTATTGATAGCACGGAGAGTTGTTTAAGCTCTCTATACCTACTATAGAGAGCTTAAACAACTCTCCGTGCCTATCTGCCAATACCCATCTCTTCCGGTCTTCTCCGCTGCATACGAGGCGATTTATTGTGAACCAAAAGTCGTTTTAGGTTTAGGTATACCAAAGAATTCTCAAAACGCTAGAGAGGACTTCGAGTCAGCTGTCAAGCGTTATTGGGAAGGATGGAATTTTTTTTTCACTGATGCTTCAAAATTTTCTGAAACTGAATGTACTGGGGTGGCAGTTTATTTCCAAAACTCTAGAATAGCCTTACTGTTCCAATGTCCACCAGAAGCATCAGTCTTTACAGGAGAGTGTGTTGCTATTTTAGAAGCCTTAAACTATATTAAATCCCATCAAATAACAAGGTCAGTAATTTTTTCAGATTCCCTTAGTAGTCTTCATGCCCTTAAACAAAATCAATTTCATAGCAAAATTAATAGTAAAATCATTATGGATATAAAGAACTTGTTATTTGAATGCTACCAAAACGGCTTGGACGTTGAGATAACCTGGATCCCCGGTCACTCGGGTATTGCTGGCAATGAGTGCGCTGATTCGTTAGCAAAGTATGCCACATCGAATCCGGTTGATCAAAAGCACTACGTAGCGCATAACTATGATTTGCGGAATGGTGCCAGACCCAAGTTATTTAACTCGTGGACTGAAACATGGAAGGCGACTTCTAAAACCAAGGGCATCTACTACGCTGCCATACAGCCTGAGGTTCAGCGTAGGCCTTGGTTTTCTAAATGTCCTAAATTGTCGAAAAGAACTGTTTCCTCACTGTGTAGACTTAGACTCGGACATTGTTGTAGCCCAGTGTTCCTAAAAAAGATCCACGTCCGGGATAATTCCCTGTGCGAGTGCGGTCTTGAGGATGGTACTTTAGACCATATTTTCTTTTCCTGCTCCCGTAATAATAAATCTTTTGACCTCTATTCAAAAATCCCCCAAATCAACATCCCTCTCCCAACTAATTTTCATACCCTACTTTCCCACTTCTCCCCTAAATTAATTAACCTTTTGTCCAAATTCCTGAAAGAGAACGAGTTAAAATTTTAATTGGTGCGTAGTTTGTGTGTAAATAGTCTGTATATATTATAAACTAGTTTAACTGTTGTCTCATGTGTTCTTGTATATTAGATTTTTTGTCTTACTAACCCATGTGTTTGTCCATGCAGCATACTAACACCTACCACGAAGGGAAAAGTTCGACGGCCTGACTACTTGCTGCCGTCACCACATGACACTGGCAGAATAGTCGAAACCGGCTCAGTTGCCAAAGAAGAGAAAAAAAAAAAAAAAAAAAAAAAAAGGTTGAAAATTATATAAAGAAATCTGACAGATTGTAGTAGCTTGATGTGCTGTCGTCTGTACGCATATATGCTAAATTTCATCCGTTTAATGGTTTTTGCGTCCATCTTCACTTTCACATTTATGTATTAATAATATTATAATAGGAAGGGATAGTAGGATTATGCATCACAGCCGGGAGTCCATCGTGAATATTAAGATTTCTTTGAATATGTGTCAGTGTTAGAGCCTTATTAGACGTCTGCAACGATCCCTCGTTGCAGACGTCTAACAAGGCTCTAACACAGTTACATAAATTATTCGATATATTTTTATTTCTTGTAAGAGGTAAAAGCTTAAATTCCAAGACCATAAAATTTAAAACAAACTCAAAAAACATAGTAATCTCATAATCTTTTATCGATATTGTTATAAAGAAACAAGGGCAGCTCTATTAACGGCCATTTTATCCTCTCAGTAAAGTGAAGGTATGGACGTTTTTACGTATGGCAGGTCTATGTTTGACCTAAAGGTCTTGGTTACCAGGACATAAAATTCCAAAAAAAAGCAGGTCTATGTTATCATGAAGTAGTGCAAACTGCAAGTTGCAAAAGTCAAGAAAGAGTGCAAAAATATATATCTCGCAAAGAAATTAGGTTATTTGATCAATATATCTACCTATTTATTTTTAAATAACAGAAAAGGGTGTAAGTGCAAAATTAAAATGACTACTCCACCTGTTGTTCCCCATATAGACCGTGAATTAGACTTATCAAACACAGGTCGGGGAGTTTGGCTCGTTAAAGTACCGAAATACATAGCCAACAAATGGGAAAAAGCACAGGGAAATCTAGAAGTAGGCAAGTTGAAGATCTCACGAGCGCCAGGACAGAGAGCTCAAGTGCAATTATCACTATCCGAGGCTGTACTCTGCCTTAAGGAGCCTGGAGAACAAAACATACCAAAGGAACATCGCCTTGACGTGTCGAATGTAACCAGACAATCCCTAGGAGTATTCTCGCATGCAACCCGTATGTATAGTGTAATACTTGGAAAAACTACTAAAAATATCTTAATTGTTATGTTTGCATTTATATAAAACTATTGATTAATGCTATAATTAAGCACTTTTCATCAAGATCACTGACTTAGAAATTACAACCTCTCTACTTGATGACTTTTTTTCAGCATCAAACACAGATTCAGTAGTACCTGAATCAGAGAAGCTTTACATGGAAGGTAGAATTGTACAGAAATTAGAATGTAGGCCATATGCTAACAATACATATTACAAATTAAAATCTGAGTCTATAAGGAAGGCCTCTATGCCTCAGCGGCAGGTGCAACAACTGGACAAGATAGTGCTGAACTTCAAGCCAATTTCTGACCACAAACACAATGTAAGACAAAACCTATTTTGTTATAAATTGCTAATCAGAAGCTTGGTACTCGTACATGTCTTTTTTGTTATGATAGATCATTTAAGTTGCAATAATTATTAACCTCATGCAAATATGTCATAGCATTTTTTTTATTCTCATGTCAAGTTCTCCAACTGCATACTACCAAGTTTGGACCTTAGTCTTTCTGTATCATAAATTCCAAATTCAGTGTGGCTATGACTGCTGTTGAAGAACTTTATTGAAAGTCTTGAGAGCTTGTTTATCCTGAGCATGAAACTTATTAGTTGGCTAGTTGACAGTTAATCAGTCAAATATTTTTTTTTAAGACTGCTTTTTGGGGTTTTTTTTTTTTTTTTTTTTACCAAATCCAAGATGAGTTTCACGCGCATTTTTCATTGGACTTCTAAAATTATTTATAGTGTTGTTTACTAAATAAAAACGCTTGATTTATGTAGTAAAAAGTGCATTCAATGAATAATTCATAAAGAACATTGAAATATTGCAGCATAGTGGCCACATCATGGCTTTACATCAAATCTCCTAGTACGCCGACTAGAAGATGTGATGCAAAGCCATGATGTATACCATATGATGATGGCCACGTGAGCGACGGCTCCCCGTTTTTTCCAATTGTCATTGGCGATATCTAAAATAGAATTCTATTTATTTATTTATTTAATCTTTTGCACATGAATTGTACAGAGGCGGACTTATTGACTTAATTCTATAATTTCTATAATTTGTTACACATGTTATTGGCAAAATTATGGTATCTAACCACAGAGGCCGTTGAAGATTTGAAGTTGACTGATTTTTGTGAACTATGGTTAGTTAAAACAAATTATACATTAAATAATTATTATATAATTAATATATGAAATTATATAATTATTTCATTTTGTGAACATTATTCTGAAACTTTGCTATGTACATACATTGCATGTTGTTGATGTTGAATCCATCCATTGATCCTAAGTTGAGGACCACACAGAGGTGTGGCATGAGATGACAACATAGTTTTTACTTTATAAGTAAAGTAAAAACTATGTTGCACACCATTCACTTTTGGTGCTATTAGGCACAAGAAGTTAACCACAAATGTATTATTTGTTACAGATTGACTACATGAAGAAAAAGACAGCTGAAGGAAAGAAAGCCAGAGACGACAAAGATGCAGTTCTCAACATGCTGTTTGCTGCATTTGAAAAGCATCAGTATTACAACATTAAAGACTTACAAAAGGTATGTTACAGTGCTAAATATAAGTAGAACAATATTTTTTTTTGTATCTGCTTATTATGTAACACCAAAAATGCCAAAGATACCAAATAATAATATAAATATTAAAAAGTTGCCATAAGGATAGTATATGAAGTAAAATAATCTCATAAATGCAACCTTAACCTTTTGAACGCCAATCACTTCTATACAAGTTCGAGATTTTCGTGCCCTCAGCGCCACTACTTGAATAGAAGTAATCACAGTATAAAATAAATTTACGACTTTTACAAGACCTTTTATTTTGTTTTTAAGGAAAATTGCCCTGTTATCAACCATATTTTTAACTTTTTCACACATAATAAGTTCTTATTTGTTTTATTTTCAATAGAAACAAAAACGCCAGAAAATATTTTAATGCCCCCAGCGCCAATTACTTGATATCAAGTAAGCCAGTGATGGGACACGATGAAGACCTCGCTATATTTCATCTCGTCGAAATGATCATAAATACTATTATTGCAAGAAAATGACGTGAATAAATAATATTTTATAAATATTGTATAAACTAGGTTTTATTCACCTTAATCAAGAATAAATAGGTATTCTAATTTCTATTTAAAATAAATTTAATAATTTCGATAGTGAAACACATCGTTTGAAAAGCCCATCCCTACAAAGTTAGTTATTTGTCACCCCCCATACGCCACCGACGTGTATAGAAGTAACTCTGTGACGTCATAAGCGGACAGGTTTCAAGGTCATAGTGACTTTGTGCATTTTAGTGTAGTGCAATGTTTACATCTTAAGTTGACGCACGTGTTTTTACAAAAAAAAAAATGTGACGGTGAATATGACGAATTATTGCGATTTGTTCAAGTCTGAATCAGAATTTTGATATAGTTCGTCGTCTTGACATTCCGTTAAGTCGTCAACTTTCGTTTCAGGAATTTTCTTCCATTTTCTATTAGTTTGTACAAACCAGAAAAATAATTGCGAGTATTTTGCGACAACATTAAAAATATGTCTGTAACATCTGTGTAAAACAGTAATTTTAATAAAAAGAAATCTGCCAAGTGCGTGTCGGACTCACGTACAAAGGGTTACGTAGGTACCATTGATTTATGAAATTAAAGGATTAAAGTTATTTGTATGAAAGATTACGCGGTAATAAGCGATTTTCGAAGTATTAAAAAAAACTACTTACTAGATCTCGTTTAAAACAATTTTCGTTATTTTGAGTTTTGAGAGTATGGGGAGCCCCCAATATTTATTATTATATTTCTATTTTTGCATCAATACCTTAATACGGTTCACAGAATACATCTACCTACCAAGTTTCAACAGTTATACCTCTTATAGTTTCGGAAAAAATGGCTGTGACATACGGACGGACAGACGGACAGACAGACATGACGAATCTATAAGGGTTCCATTTTTTGCCATTTGGCTACGGAACTCTAAAAAATGTAGAAAACCACGTATTTAGCTTCTATTAATTGTATTTGTTGTAACTAAATGAAACAAATTATGAGTATATGCACGTGTAACTCGACCACAGTGAAAATAAAAATAAATACCATAGAAATATAGACATCCTTATATCAGTAAGGATTTTGACGTGCCTCGAGCGCCAACTACTTGATATGAAGTAAAAGGATTATATTTGGAGACAAATAGGGATGTGCCTTCTAGAACACACGTCTAATAAATTTATAATTCTTTTCTTTATTATGGGAAATATATCCAAGTTTTCATGTTGATTTTTTTTATGAAATAAAATAAAATATGAAAATACGGTTACAGTTTTTATTTAGCTTCGTAAATTGGTGAATAAACATTAATTTAAATGTATAATATTATTTGTCGATAGGACATTAATCCCATCCCTACGTTTTACTATAGATACGTTATACATTTGTAGCGTGGCGCTGGAGGACACATCGCGTATTATATAGATGGGCGTTCAAAAGGTTAACAAGTGTATCTTATGATTTATTGAGTCAATGCAATAATATACATATTTAAAAACATAACACTCTTTTTTTTGGGCAGTTGTGGAATAAATATACATTTCTTTAGAAGGAATTATGGCATAATAGAGGTAGGAGAGGTAGGTTGTGCAATCGAAAGCTGTGACCTCTAATTCTGTTTCAGATTACCAGACAACCAATCGTGTACCTAAAAGAGATTTTGAAAGAAGTATGTAACTATAACCTGAAGAATCCGCACAAGAACATGTGGGAATTGAAGCCAGAATACAGGCATTACAAGCAGGAACAGGCTGCTGAAGCCAAGGATGATAAGAGTAGCTCTGACAGTGACTAGTGAGAAAATTGTAGCTATAATGTGAGCCAAATTCGATAAAGAATAGAGGTAAACAAACCGTTGCTAGGCAACAAGAGTTAACGCCTACAAGACAGATTAACAACCTTTTCTAGTTAGATGAGTTTCGTAAAAGTAATAATTCTACTTCCTACTAATGTAAACAGTTTATTTGTTTAGATATTTATGATTTGCATAGAACGCTTAATCAATTTGAATGAAATATGATACGCATGTAAGCTAATTTCCTAATAGATTAAATTTTTTGTTACATATATATTATACTTAGTCCATTCTTGAAAGTATTACAATGCATGTGTTATGCAGTTGATTTGAAAGTAATTAACCTTTTGAACGCCAATCACTTGTATACAAGTTCGAGATTTTCGTGCCCTCAGCGCCACTACTTGATTAGAAGTAATAATAGTATAAAATAAATTTACGACTTTTACTAGACCTTTTATTTTGTTTTTATGGAAAATTGCCATGTTATAAGTTATAAGCCATATTTTTTACTTTTCACACATAAGTTCTTGTTTGTTTTATTTTCAATAAAAACAAAAACGCCACAAAATATTTTAATGCCCCCAGCGCCAATTACTTGATATCAAGTAAGTCAGTGATGGGACACGATGAAGACCTCGGTATATTTTATCTCGTCGAAATGATCATAAATACTATTATTGCAAGAAAATGACGTGAATAAATAATATTTTATAAATATTGCAAACTAAACTAGGTTTTATTCACGTTAATCAAAAATAAATAGATTTCTAATCATTGTCGATAGTGAAACACCGTTTGAAAAACCCATCCCTACAAAGTTAGTTATTTGTCACTCCCCACACGCCACCGACTTGTATAGAAGTAACTCTGTGACGTCATAAGCGGACAGGTTTCAAGGTCATAGTGACTTTGTGCATTTTAGTGTAGTGTAATGTTTACATCTTGTTGTTGTATTCAGTTGACGCACGTGTTTTTACAAAAAAAAAAAAAATTGTGACGGTGAATATAACGAATTATTACGAGTTATTCAAGTCTGTATCAAAATTTTGAAATAGTTATACTCAATTATCTCTGATACTCAACGGAATGTCAAGACGACAGTCGACTTCCGTTTCAGAAATTTTCTTCCATTTTCTATTAGTTTCAAACCAGAAAAATAATTGGGAGTATTTTGCGACACT
Organism: Sesamia inferens; assembly: GCA_037179545.1. NCBI lineage: Eukaryota > Metazoa > Arthropoda > Insecta > Lepidoptera > Noctuidae > Sesamia > Sesamia inferens. The sequence goes on along the minus strand of CM073934.1, from coordinate 21,981,191 downwards.
ATTAAAAAAAGGTCTGTAGCATCTGTGTAAAACAGACACTTACCCTCCACTTTTTTTTTAAACTTAGAAAACCACATATTTAGCTTCTATTAATTGTATTTGTTGTAAGTAAACGAAATAAATTATGCAGGAATCGGTTGTGTTTATGCACGTGTAACTCGACCTCAATGAATATAAAAATAAATACCATAGAAATATAGACATCCTTATATCAGAAAGGATTTTGACGTGCCTCGAGCGCCAACGACTTGATATGCAGTAGAAGGATTACATTTGGAGACAAATAGGGATGCGCCTTTTAGAACACACGTCTAATAAATTTATAATTCTTTTCTTTATTATGGGGAATATATCCAGGTTTTCATATTGATTTTTTTTTATGAAAAAAATAAAATATGAAAATACGGTTACAGTTTTTATTTAGCTTCGTAAATTGGTGAATAAACATTAATTTAAATGTGTAATATTATTTGATAGGATATTAATCCCATCCCTACGTTTTACTATAGATACGTTATACATTTGTAGCGTGGCGCAGGAGAACACATCGCGTATTATATAGATAGGCATTCAAAAGGTTAAAATACGCAAAATCGTATTGACAAATGCCTCAACTTTATTCATTGGTTGAATTCCACAAAATGTGTTTAATACCTGGATTTTATCCATCTTTCTTTTTTTGTAGGGCTAACACGTAAAAGTAATTTCGACTTTTTAATGGTTTTTCGAAATACCAAGTTTTTATGCATGTTACTTAAGTCATTCTATTGAAATATGCGGCAATAGGAATTGTTAATAAATTGGGGTGGCCGTGGTGTTGTCCGTCGAGCTCAAGGATGACGTCTTGGAGATGAATCGCATCAGTCATCGGCTGATGTCGGTGCGGGTGCTTGTCAACGGGGTTATAACCCACCTGATAAGTGCCAACGCTCCGCAGGCCGACGCTCCGAAAGATTGCTTCGCGGGATCCCGTTGTCCCAGGGAATCGTTCTGGGTGGTGATTTGAACGGTCATGTGGGTGAGAGGTGTTGATGAGTTTGAGCGTGTTCACGGTGGCTTTGGGTACGGTAGCCGCAACGCGGAAGGGGACACCATTCTCTGAATGTGTGCGGTCGCGGACCTTGCAATCGTGAACACCTACTTCAAAAAGAAGCCGGAGCACCTTGTCACCTACCGGAGCGGGCGAAGCGCTATCCAGATCGATTTTCTACTAACTAGGAGGCACCACATCGGCAAAGTAGCCAACTGCAAAGTCATACCCGGTGAGAGTCTCACTGCACACCACCGTCTCCTTCTCTTGGACCTCTGCGTAAAGGCCCAACGTAGACGTGTAGAGAACTGCTGGCGCCAGATCCGGTGGTGGCTGCTTACTGAAAACAGGTCCCAGGATTTTGCGTCGGTTATTGGCGACAAGTGCGTCGGTACCGACGGAGAACCTGTGCAAGATCACTGGGACACGATCCAGGCAGCTATTACGGGGGCGGCGCAGGTGGTACTCGGCGTCTCTAAGGATGGCCGCAAACGTGACAAGGAAACCTGGTGGTGGTACGACACAGTCCAGAGGGAGACTAAGGTGAAGAAAGCCCTCTTCGGACGGAACAACGGATCTCCTGCAGATCGCGACGCATACAAGATTGCCAAACGTGCCACTAAAAGAGCTGTAGCCAGAGCCAGACGAGACCACTTGCAACCTCTCTACAAGAAGTTGGAATCGTCTGAGGGGCAAAAGCTCATTAAAAAGTTGGCACGTTCTAGGGTCAAAGCGGCACAGGATATATCCAATTGCCGTAGTGTAAAAGACCCCAATGGCAACCTGCTATGCGAGGAACTCGCGGTGAAGGAGAGATGGCACTCGTACTTTCACGAGTTGCTGAACAAGCAGCACCAAGAGGTGCCGACACCGGTCCTCCCTCCGAACCTTGGACTAGTGCCTCTGATTACGCCTGAGGAAGCCCAAACGACTCTTTGTCGTATGGGGAATCGGAAAGCTGTCGGAGCTGACGGAGTCCCAATTGAGGCCTGGAACGCAATGGGTCCGCGCGGTGTGGGCATGTTAACTAACTTTCTCAACCGCGTGCTCCTGACCGGCAAAATCCAGCCAATTGAGGCAGAGTATAATTACTCCAGTCTTTAAAGGCAAGGGCTCGGTTCAGGAGTGTGGTAACTATCGCGGTATCAAGGTCATGTCCCACACCATGAAGATCTTTGAGAGGATTATAAACTCCCGAATCCAGCAGGAGTGTGCTGTCTCGGAGTGTCAATATGGGTTTCGACCAAGGTGCGGAACCATGGACCCTATCTTCGCACTAAGGATCACCATGGAGAGATACAGATCGAAGAACACGCCTCTGCATATGCTCTTTCTAGATATGCAGAAAGCCTTCGACTGTGTCCCTCGCGGGGTGATCTGGTGGGCGCTGAGGTCCAAAGTGGTACCAGAAGCCTATGTTGACATAATTCGAGACATGTACTTCAATTCCGATTTCGTTGTTAGGACCGCTGTTGGCGACACTAAACCCTTCCGCATCACCGTTGGAGTACACCAGGGACCGTGTACTTGGCCAGCAACACGACAGACCCCATGTCTGTGCGCATAGGCGGAGACATGGTCGAGTGCACGTACCAGTTCAAATACTTGGGGTCTTTGCTCCACGCGTCCGGCGACATTGATTGCGACGTCAGGGCACGTATTTCCGCAGCTTGGGAGAAATGGCGTGATGTGACAGGTGTCATTTGTGACCCCAAAATGTCGGTTAAGCTTAAGGGGCAGGTCTATAAAATAATCATTAGACCTGCCCCCTAATCGGCGAACACATTTTTATCACATGATTGCAACTAGTTGGGATAGTTTCGACCCAACGGGCGTTCCGAACGATCCCAACTGATCCCATTAGTCGCAATTATTTGACAAAAATGTGTTCGCCGATTAGGCTGCTGTTCTCTTGTATGGCAGTGAGGCGTGGCCTGTGCTTGAGCGACACAAGCAGGAGCTGCGTGTCACGGAGAAGAATATGCTGCGGTGGATGTGTGGAGTTACGCGGAAAGACCACATCACGAACTCCCGCATCCGGGGCACCCTTCGTGTCCGTGACATTGCAGACAAACTGCAGGAGGGTCGCCTACGCTGGTACGGCCACGTCTTACGCAAACCGGCATGTTACGTGGGTAACAAATGTCTTGCCATGGCGCCTCCGCCGGCCGGGAACAAGCGGGATAGACCAAAGAAGTGCTGGCTTGACGTTGTAAGACATGACATGCGTGCCAACAAGCTCTTACCACACGATGCTAATGATCGTGCGAAATGGAGGAGAATTTGCAGGAAAGCGGACCCCGGGCTCCAACGCGAAAGCCGCGGATGCAACCGGGATAAACGCTGAGATGATGATGATGACGAGGAATTGTTAATAAATAGTTAGCATGTGTAAGTCGATAATCATTTAAATAACTGGAGATTTGTAAAACGTGAGTTGTGATAAACCTACATTGGTTTGTTTGTCTCTATTTTTTTATGTACAGGTCAAAATATACGTTATGAGTTACCATATTGTTGTCTATGTACAGCTAGTTATTGTTTTGTTCCAAACTTGTTCCCAGTTTCGTAACAAATAATTTTATTATGTTTATTGGTTTGTAAGGAGCAAACTAACGATGTGTACATAATTATCATAAGACTGTATACTCTGATTCTGATATGTATAAAAATAGAAGGCTATCGGAAAATAAATATTTTCGTATTGATTCCTTGGTTTTTTCTTTAAATCTATACTAATAATAAAGCAGAAAGATTTGAGTGTCTGATCTGGAATGCCCAGTCGAATTAGAAAAAATATTTCTGTAATTGGTAGGTTAACACTTACCGAGCCGAGCATAAGGAAATGGTGCGAAAGGGTGATACAATGCGACGGGATGAGTTGACAGAAAAATAATATCGCGAGCAGAAGCTTGAGTTAGAAATAAAACAATGAAATGCTTTTTAAAGCTTCAAGTTAGATAACGTTTAAAAATTGACTATGCGTATAATATTTATAATACATCGATTTTAAATACAATATTAAAGATGTAAACATAAATTCTAATAAATATTTAATTTATATAATTTTAAATACTATAAAATGCAAATAGTCCAACATGGATAGCGTCAGTCGAGCAGAGATTAGAAAAAAATTAGATTTTTTTACGAACAAGTCGTAATCGTTGAGTATTTAAGTCGTGAGTTGACCACGTCGTATTTACCCGACGAACAATTCGGGTTCCGTTCTCGACACTCAAGTGTCCAACAAATCCTCCGTATCACCGAGCACATCCACGCAGGATTCCTACGTGGTAGGCTGACAGGTGTTATTTACTTCGACATAGCGAAAGCCTTTGACAACGCAACAGCCTGGCACAACGGCTTAATATACAAGCTGTACCAACTCGGCGTGCCTGACCGTCTCGTGCTCATCCTGCGAGACTTTCTGTCAAACCGCACTTTCCGCTACAAAACCGAAGGAGCTATCCCCCCCCCCCCCCCCCCCCCCCCACCTCATCCGGGCTGGAGTCCCCCAGGGCTCCGTACTGGCCCCTTTGATCTTCACGCTGTTCACCAGCGACATCCCCAAAAGTAAAAAGGCCCACCTCGCTCTCTTCGCAGACGACACAGCCATTTACTGTTCAGGAACCAGCCCCAATCAAATTAAACTAAATCTCCAAACCGCTGTCAACGCACTTGCTGACTGGTTTAAAAAATGGAGAATAGAAGTAAATCCCGATAAAAGCCAAGCGGTCCTCTACTCCAAACCGCGTAGCAAACCCACCCTCCCCCGACCAATCACCATGTCTGGCAAGCCGATCCCTTGGGAAAAGCGAGCCAAATACCTAGGAGTCATCCTAGACGAACACCTCACCTTCGGAGAGCACATAAGGACGGTACGCTCGCGCGCCGCCTACGCACTCTATCAACTCCACTCTCTCCTCAACCGGCGCAGCAAGCTGTCCCTCAGGTGCAAATTGCGCCTGTACACAACCTGCATACGCCCCATCATGACATACGCCTGTGTAGTCTTCGCACACACCGAGCCCAGTCACACCCATAGGATGCAGACACTCCAAAACCGCTTTCTTTGCAAAGCAACAAACGCCCCTTGGTTCGTCCGAAATGAGATCCTCCATCTAGATCTCAAAATCCCCACTATCCAGCAGTACATGAAACGCCTATCCAAGCGTTTCTTTGACACAGCCGCTGAACATCACAACCCTCTGGTTGTCGCGGCAGCAAAGTACACCCCCTCCAAAATAAGTAAGCTTCGCCGACCTAGGCACGTTCTCACAGACCCTGATGACCCCATAACCCTCCTCCAAGAGGCCAATAGGGCCACTAGCACAAAATACAAAAAACCGACCTACCGACCTCGCCGCCGAGGTCCATCGCGACGCGTTCAACGTAGTAATCGCCCTCCCCGTCCCTTGTCCGATGAAGGTCAGCCCGCGCCGCAGCTGAGCCAGTAAAAATAAACTCCCGACTATGACCTCTGAGTTTGTTTCGGCCGTTTCTTCTCAGAGCTAGTACTAGGAAACGCCGTGGTCATCAAACCGAAATAAAAATAAAATAATTCGATCCAGCCGTCCCTTGCTGTTTTCTCCAGCGACACCCTAAGCCGAGGTTCGTACCCCACAGGGGGTGCCCTTAGCGTGTAGTCGCTTAGCTTTTAGTAGCCTTGGCTGGAGGCTTTAAATTCACTTAAGGCAGCCACAGGATAGCCCGGTTAAGTAGTCACGACCTCTCAAGGTCAACTACGAGATGCCATATCAAAAAAAAAAAAAAAAAAACGTCGTATTTAGATTTTTTGATGTAACGACGAGCGGAAGGAGTGCGGTGCCGATGGCGACACCTATCACCAGATTGATGTTTTTTTTTTTGAATATATTTTAGTATGTGTACCGTACAATGTACTAGAACTGTGACAAACCGTATGTATTCGTTACTGAGTAACGGGTGCGCTATCTAGTATGAAGTAACGAAACGTTACACTCGAATGCATTTCGTTACTCGTACTTTTCGTATGAGCACCTACACTGTTTCAGTTCACGCTAGTATAATGCATCAGAAAAGTCATCATATAGTATAGTATCAAAACATCGTTACTACTTTAAATTTTCTAGTACTATTTGTTGCTTTTTCTTTAGTATAATCGATGCGTAATGTATTGCGATGTACAGTCGTATGATATATAACGAATTCAGTCGTGTTGGGTACGCGTACAGTACGCGTTAGGTGTCAGAAGTAACGAGTAACGTAATGATACGATAGTAACGAGTACTGGTTGTTAAAGTAACGAATACATGCGGGTACGCTTTTTTTCGTTACTTTTACACCTCTGCAATGTACATACATTCATATGCATGTAGTAGGAAGCAGTTATTTTAATATTACAAACAGACACTCCAATTTTATTTATTTGTATGTATGTATGTATTACAAATCTGGAGGGTCATTCGCTCACGGAGAATCTTAACACCGTGATTCAGAAACGTGACGTCAGCGCACAGCGCCATCTATTGAAAAATTTAAGAACTCTTTGCGAAATGTACAAATAGAGGTAGTAGCTTTATTTTTCTAAAATAAAAGATTTGTTTCTAAAATAAAAGTAGCCTAAGTTACTCCTTATTACATAAGCTATCTGCCAGTGGAAGTCCCGTCCAAATCGGTCCAGGCGTTCCAGAGATTAGCCGGAACAAACAGACAGACAGACAGACAGACAAAAATTGTAAAAAAATATATTTTAGTATGTGTACCGTATATACATTCATATGCATGTAGTAGGAAGCAGTTATTTTAATATTACAAACAGACACTCCAATTTTATTTATTTGTATAGATGTCAGCGGCTTTGCCCCTCAGTAGAATACTGTAGGACATAACGCTGTGGAAATAACTAAAGTAAACTAAACGAGCTGTATCAACGTCAGTATATTGTCTTACTTTCCTGACGGCGTAGGCGGCCGAACTGAGCCTTCCTGCTAGGGTTGATATGTTTGGTCCCCACTGAAGTTTGGCATCTACTGTTATTCCAAGAAAAACTGCCGAGCCCACAGTTTCAAGCACCTCTTTGTCTAAAACGATGTTAGGTCCTAGATTTCTAAAGTTAGGCAAGCCGAACTTTACACATTTCGTTTTCTTGGGATTAAGAACTAGGTTATTTGACGTAAACCAATCCGTAACTGTTGAGAGTGCACTGTTTATTCACTGACGTCTCCAAATCCTGTGACGATAGTCTGGTAGGAGTTGCTGTTTGGATCCCTCATACAAAAATTATTCTAAATTATAAGTGTCCTTCAGTTACGTCCGCCTTTACAGGTGAATCAATTGCCATTTTCGAAGCCATTTCCTTTGTTATGTCTCATAAATTGAATAATAATTGAAAAAGTTGCCTTCAAGCCATTCTATCTAATCCTTTTAGATTTAAGTCAAGATTCCCTATAAATCTTAAAATTAGATATTTGCTGTTCAAATGTCATGAACTTGGCATCCACGTCGTCATAGCCTGGATTCCTGGTCATGTCGGTATTCTTGGTAATGAGTCAGCTGATTCTTGCGCCAAAAATGCTGTTCTCACTGGCGCTCTTTCCTACTCTGAAATTTATTCCCATGGTATTTGTACTACTCTTCCTCTAAATTTGTTTAAATGTTGGTCAAACGTTTGGTAGATCGTAAAGGGTAAATTTTATGGAGATATTCAACCTGAAATACCCCACAAACCTTTCTTTTTTTGCGCCATTATTATAAAATTTGGTACCGCAGGATGCGGCGGTCATTAACCTGTAAGCACTTCCTTATCAACATGTACATCATGTAGAAAATGTGAAAAATGAAAAATAATTTCCTGTGACTAAACTAATGGACATGTGGTAGGCCACATCGGCTGCCGGCAGAAGTTACCACCCACCAGACAAAGTCTTGCCGCCAAGCGATTCGTCGTGTTCCGGCATGATGTCTGCTGAAGCCCTACGGAGGACGGGTCTGAGCAGTTGTGTTGCGATGTGTGCCGGGTACGATGTGCCAAGTGTTGTTGTGTCGGGAGTTTGGTCGTGGAGGGTCTCCACATCAATCTCCCTCTGGCGCAGCATCGTTGGTCGTGTTGTTGGGTTTAACTACAGTGCACCACCTCGGTCAACTGCTGTCTTCCTTCCTATTCACTAAGTTTTTTAAGTGAATGGGTTTAATAAACTAGCGCGCTTTACCATCAACGATTGCATCACTGCTTACCATCAGGCGGGATTGCAGTCAAGCGCTAGTTCATAATTATTAAATATACAGTATGTTACAAAAACCCTGTCCGACCCGTGAAGGTGTTGTTAGGTATCGTTAGCTGATTCTACTAATGCGTACATAACCTGGCTAAACTAAAAAAAAAATACTCCCTTAAAAATAAATAACTTAAATAAAATAAATAGGTAATTTCATGGCAACACAGGCACGGGTCATGACCTCAGTTGACCTCATGCATGTAGGTATTGGTAGTCTAACCACGTTTATCGACTCTAGAAAGAAACAATGATACCTACTTAGGCAGCTCGTGAAAAGAACTTTTTTTTAAGTAGGAAGGTCGTCTGACCCTCCGAATGTATCTTCGAATTTCATTCGATGAGCACAATGGCTGTGGCGGAGATGTTGTTCCATATTTCGTTCACTAAGAACGATACCGGCCTGGCACCGTCCCACGAGATTAGCACGGTGTTTCACAACGTTAGTCCACTCCTACCAATCCACTGCTCGCCGAACTGATAGTGGAGGTACTCACGTACAGGTCGGCAAAAATATGGTGGGGCACCGTCATGCTGGAACTACATTGACCAAGAAGTAGTCACATCCGAATCGTTCAACACCTGATCACAATACAACACAATTGCAGTTTTACTAGGTACCTTCCATCAGCAGGTTACATTACGTTAGAAAACTATATGATCACACAATAAACGATACGTCTACAAGGACGCAATGTCTACGCGAAACTAATAAATTTAAAATAAAAATGATTTTTATTTCATAAAAATAGGTACTCTAACTGCACGGCGGTGCCCTTTGACTAGAGGTGTGAAAGTATTTAAAATATTTCTCGTATCGATTTTTGGTATCAATTTTGTATTTCAGAATTTCACGCATCGATTCAACATCGCATGGCATTCTTTAGATTTTAGAACTTTCACATAACTTAAATCAGGTGAACTTAAATGCTTTACATTGTTTATAATATTCTCCTAAAATCGTATTTCATAAGACCTTTCTAGTTCCTATTTACTAATAATAGGTACTTGTGTTACAATATTGTTATGAATAATTAATCGATAATCAAAAAAAGTACTTTTACCATTAGGTAATCTGCGTTTTTACAACAAATCATTCGAGCAGGTAAAAGTTTCGAATAGTAGCGACAAAAACAAAACGTTATTACGCAAAAACTAGTACAGCTCTAATTATTCCTTTGCGCGTCGGCGGCTAGACACACTGACGCCGCCGACAGTTATAAGGTCTAAAATGGTGTTTACACTTTTTTAAATTTCCCGAATTTTGGGGAAGTTACAGTAAATTCGCGGGTAAAAAAGATTATTTCAAAATTCATTAGTATTGTTACTATGATGATTATGCAAAATTTTATATTTTATTTGGTCATTTGTTTACCTAACCCTTATTATCCTTGTGGGTCGGACAGGGTTTTCGTAACATACTGTATATACTCGTATATATGATTTTTTATGGGTAGACTGAGAATGTGTTGAGTTACACGATGTTCAATTTATTGTCAGCACCACTCTGTATATTTCACAATTTTAATTCCAATATTTTCTCTTATTTCATATTATAAATACATTAAGACGCTAGAATTGAATCTAGTCTCTTGTCAAAGATGTAATGCAGCAGTGATTTTAGGCACTGTCAATTTGTTGGTGAAAATTAACAATCTTACGTTTATTTTATCACAATTATCGATTTTCAGTTTATATAGCTCGATAATTTATTTGTAGCCGTGTATAACTAGCATTAAAAATTGGCAACCTAATTATGTCCACCTCAAATGTCAAATAATGGCAAGTCAAGTCAAGTCAATCGACGAAAAAAAAAAGCGCGGGAAACTTCGAACTTGGCGGACGCGTTTTTTTATGAACCGAAGTTGGAAAATTTTAAAATTGTGTAATATAGGATCAGTCACAGTAGTTTTTTAGTTTTATATTCTTTTATTTATAGTTTTTACTTAGTTTTAGTGATTATTTCTCCGGTAGTGGTAAGCTTATATAATTTTATATTAGTTTCTAAGTATGAACGACCCGCCCGACCCGGGGGAACTAGTTCCCCCGGCAGGCGTTTTCATCACAGTTCAATCAAATGAATCGGGTATGGATACAGATGTTTCTTCCTCGGCTCGAAACTTAAAAAGGTCACGTTTACATCTCTGCAAGCATTGCAATAAACGTCGCCGCACCCGCAAAAATCATGGTTCGGACTCCACGGGTTGTAACTGCAATGATTCTAAAGTTGTTGAATTAGTTCCAGTACCTAATACCAAAACTATGCCTACTCAGCCTATAGCAATTACTGACATCCCCGCTCCTTCTATGGTACCTGCCCCTCAGATTGGCAGAACAAGCTACGAACAATCGGATAGCGCGCCATTTTTGATTCATGTTCAAAAGAACTTTACAGCACCTAATGACGGTACGACACTGCACCCCATCACATTTGGTAAGTTCTTAAAACATAACGCCTTCAAAAACATAATTAATGGGAGCGTTAAAAGAATTGGTCGTAATAAAATTGCACTTTCTTTTTCCAATCATCTAGACGCAAATTCTTTTATTGTCCATGAAAGCCTAAAAACACACAATTATAAAGCCTTTATCCCTACCTTTAATATAACACGAATGGGATTAGTACGTGGTGTTCCTGCAGAATGGTCTCCTGAGGAAGTAATCGATAACATATCAGTACCAATAGGTTGTGGACCAATATTAAAAATCAGACGTTTAAATTTCAAAAGCAATGTTGACGGAACAGCTGTCTGGAAACCATCCCAGTCCATAGTAGTTACCTTTGATGGACAGGTTTTGCCCAAGAGAATATTTATGTGTTATAATGCGTTACCTGTGGAGTTATATATATTCCCTACAATTCAATGCTTTAACTGTTGTAGGTTTGGTCACACTAAAATTCAGTGCAGGTCCACACCTCGCTGTTATAAATGTGGTCATGAACACTCTGGGGACAGTTGTGATAAAGATCTAGAAACTGCATCTTGTTGTCTGTGCTCTGGATTTCACTTTGCGATTGATAAATCTTGCCCAGAATTCTCTAGACAAAAATCAATCAAAACATACATGGCCAAAAATTCAGTTTCCTATGCCGAAGCAGCTAAACTACATCCCTCAGTTAGTAAATCTTATGCAGATGTACTTTTATCCTCTCCATCGCGAACATCTTCAGATACGTTACAGACATCCCCTAATGCTAATCTTTCTCATAGTTACAAAAAGACTGTTTTCCTAAAACCACGAATGCCTCCAAAACATGAACATGGGTATAATAAAAATGCACATAATACTATTATTAGAGATTTTACCATACCTCAGCCTTTAAATGGCTGTGCTTTGACTAACAATAATAACAATGAAATAAAAGACACAAATTTTTCAATTAATGATCTTCTTTCAGCTTTACATAATCTTCTCTCCCAGTTCAACATAACACCGTCCAACGCTGCCCAATCATACAATGTATCTCAATCTAGTCATAATGGACCAATCCAATATAATCCAGTGGAACTGTCGCAGTCTAATAAACAAAAAAAGTGATGTCATTCATTTATTAAACAAATATGATCCATTTGTCTTTGCTTTAGCAGAGACATGGCTCAAACCATTTCATATTTTTAAAATTAATGGTTATTTAACCATTAGAAAGGATAGATCTGATGGGTATGGTGGAGTAGCTATACTTATCAAGAATTCTATCCCTTTTACTTCTATTACATTACCACCTCACAGTGAGGAAATTTCGATGTTAGCTATTCAATTGTATCATATTTGTATTGTTTCTATCTACATTCCTCACCCCTCTTCTTCTATTCTTCAAGAGGTGAATAATCTATTTTCTTTGCTACCAAAACCATTTTTGGTTTTAGGGGACTTTAACTGCCATCACCCATCATGGGGTTGTTCAACATCTAACAGTTATGGGGATGAATTACTAGATATTATAGACTTACACAACTTATGTATCTTAAATTCAGGAGAAGCCACACGTCGGTGTGCACCCAATCAAAACCAAAGCGCAATTGACCTTTCCATTTGTTCTCCTAGTTTAGCCTCTTTATTAACTTGGCACACTCTTACCTCTACTTATGGTAGTGACCATTTTCCAATAGTTATTAAATACCCTCTTTCCAAGTCAAAACCACAACAACGGAAATCAAATTTAAAACATAAATTACCAAATGGAAATAGTAATGACTGGGATAAATTTAGAGCCACTGTTGACAGTAAGGTTTGCTCCTTGCCTCTCCTTACTGATAGTAATGAAAATACCTGTGCAGAAGCTTTAGCGCACATATTAATTGAAGCAGCAGATGAAGTTTTCCCTGTTAAAAACAAAAATATTAGTACAATCCCTTCACCTCCGTGGTGGGACTCAGAGTGCACAGAATTGTTAAAGAAACGGAAAGAGGCTGAACACAATTATAACTTGGATATGTCTGATAATAATTTTGTAATTGTTACTAATATTATTAATGAAACTAGTAAAATTTTCAAGAAGAAAAAGTTTGAATCATGGCGTAACTTTTGCACATCAATTTCACCGAATACTCATCCTACGATCGTCTGGCGTAATATTCGTAGATTTAGGTCTATTTATAAAGACCCTGCTCCTATTCCCGATTCTTTAGCCAGTGATTTCCTAAATATATTGGCCCCTCCTTGGGTGCCTGAGGTTATTGAACCTAACCTGCCTCTTGCACCTAACATCCATAATACTTCTGCAACGCTCGGTTTGCCATTTACGCTCAATGAATTAAGGGGTGTTATTTGTAAAACTAAGGACTCCGCGCCGGGCATTGACGGCATCCCATATTCCTTTTTTGCTCATCTAAATGACGACGTCCTCAATTATTATTTAAATATTGTAAATTCTGTTTTGTACACTGGACATATCCCTGATGAATGGAAACGTCAAATGGTGTTGCCATTCCTTAAACCAAATAAAATTCCATCTGATGCTTCTTCATATCGTCCTATAGTTTTATCTTCTATTTTAATGAAATTAGCAGAACATTTAATAAAAAATCGCCTAGAATGGTATGTTGAAAGTAAGGGCCTTTTAGCAGAATCCCAATATGGATTTAGAAAGGGCAGAAGCACCACTGACTGCTTAAGCATTTTAACATCGGACATTCGGTCATCCTTTTCTAGTAACCATTCCACAGTAGCAGTTTTTCTAGATATAAATGCAGCTTATGATAATGTAGTATTATCAATTTTACAAAATAAACTAAACCCCTTACAGGTTCCATCAACTTTGTCGAATTTTATTATTAAAATTCTGACTGCACGCTCTGTCAACATTCTAATAGAAGATCATGAGGTATCTCGCCTTATATGGAGAGGTCTCCCACAGGGTTCAGTGCTCAGTCCCCTTCTATATAACATTTATACTTTTGATATGGACTCGTCCTTAAACGATCATGTAAATGTTCTTCAATACGCCGACGATTTGTTATTATATTCATCAAGTCACTCTGTTGATCAAGCTTGCTCTTATATAAATTCTGCTTTATCTATTCTTGAGTCTTGGTTGCACTTAAATGGCTTGGATATATCCACGTCTAAAAGTGCAGTAGTTTTATTCACTCGAAAAAAAAATATTCCTTTTGTAAATTTGTTGTATAAAGGAATACCTATTCCGGTAAAAGATAAATTCAGATATCTAGGTGTAATATTAGACTGTAAATTAAGCAGTGTTCCACATTGCGATTACATTGTTAACAAGTGTGAAAAGCACTTAAACATGCTTCGTTGCCTCTCTGGTGTGTGGTGGGGTGCTCATCCCTTTTCATTAAAACTAATCTACAATGCTATTATCAGAAGTACTCTGGATTATGGATTATTTGTTCTGGAACCTGGTAGTATAATGGCTTTTAAAAAATTGGATCGTATCCAGTCAAAAGCTTTACGTATTATTACAGGTGCTATGAAGTCGAGTCCCATTAATGCACTCCAAGTTGAATGCGGGGAAGCACCCCTATATCTAAGAAGACAATTCTTATCAGACAAATACGTATTCCGTATTCTTCAGCTCTCAATTCATCCTCTCATTCCCAAACTGGACTCGCTAATGTTGCAGATGGAATATTCTGATTACTGGTCTCATAAACGTGCTCCATGTTTACTAGTTAGCTATAAAAAGTTCCTATCACTTTCTTCACCTGTTCATCGTTCCAATAAACTCCCCATATTCTGCAGTAGTTATGAAAGTTTTCAGTTCAGTCCCATCATAACTTACGATTGTATAAATAAATCGGATCCCAATTACTGTTCAAAATTTAATTATTTTTTGTCTGAACACTCAGAATACCACCACATTTTTACTGATGCTGCCAAACGTGCTCCAACAGGTTGTGTTGGGGTAGGTGTTTACCATTCCCAATTTAAGATCACACAAAAAATAAAACTACCTCCGGAGACTTCCGTTTTTACAGGGGAATGTTTCGGAATTTTAAAAGCCTTAGAATACATTTGTGTTTTAAAACTAAAAAAAGCAATTATTTTTACTGACTCTCGAAGCGCTCTTCTAGCCATTAATAAATCCCCTTACGAAGACAAGTCGCAGACCTCTATTATTTTGTCTATAAGAGAATTTGCGTTTAGAATGACCACTGGGGGCATCTCGCTACAGTTTGCATGGATTCCGGCCCATGCTGGAATCCAAGGCAATGAAGTGGCCAATGCTCTAGCTGGTGATGCGGTGCATTGTGGGGACTTAGTCCCATATAAAATTTTTAATCATGACCTTTTAACTCTGCCTAAGGGTTTTCTCCGGGACACCTGGAAGGTAGCCTGGGATACCAGTAGCAGATTGAAAGGACATTACTTTTCTCTTGTCCAACCCGAGATTCCGGAAAAACCATGGTTTGGCAGGGCAAAATTTGGCAAAATGGAGACCTCTATTCTAATACGAATGAGACTGGGCCATGTTTGTTCCCCATCCCATCTTTCCAAATTTCACATTATTGACGATCCCATTTGCTCTTGTGGCACAGATGTAGGCGACCTTAACCATATCTTTTTCTCCTGTCCCTTGTATGATCGTTCTTCCTTCTTCTGTAACCTGTTATCCCTTGATATTCCTTTTCCTACTTCAATACTATCTTTACTTTGTACAAATAGTTTTCCTGTATATAAATGTATAGTCTTATTCATCACCTTAAATAATATAAAGTTGTAAATATTTGCCATTGTAAACTTCACATCATTCTTACATAAAAAAAACTGATCCTATATCTTCGTCCTATCCAAAATTCCGTAAAACTTTAAATCCGTTTCCCTACCTTTAGTACCTAACAATCCCAACACACTTGACATTGGCTGAATGCACAAACCGTGCGAAGCCAAAGAAGAAAAAAAAAAAAAAAAAAAAAAAGTCAATCGACAATCCGTCAAGAGTGTCAAGTCAAGACGCTGGCAGCCGGCAGGCATCAAACTGCAAGTAGTGCAAATTGCAATTAGTGCAAAGAGTATAATAATACTAGAAGTAATGCAAGTTGCAAAAGTCAAGAAAGAGTGCAAAAATATACTTCTCGCAAAGAAATTAGGTTATTTGATCAATATATCTACCTATTTATTTTGAATTTTAGAAAAGGGTGTAAGTGCAAAATTAAAATGACTACTCCACCTGTTGTTCCCCATATAGACCGTGAATTGGATTTATCAAATACAGGTCGTGGAGTTTGGCTCGTTAAAGTACCGAAATACATAGCCAACAAATGGGAAAAAGCACAGGGAAATCTAGAAGTAGGCAAGTTGAAGATCTCACGAGCGCCAGGACAGAGAGCTCAAGTGCAATTATCACTATCCGAGACTGTACTCTGCCTTAAAGAGCCTGGAGAACAAAACATACCAAAGGAACATCGCCTTGACGTGTCGAATGTAACCAGACAATCCCTAGGAGTATTCTCGCATGCAACCCGTATGTATAGTGTAATACTTGGAGAAACTACTAAAAATATCTTAACGGTTATGTTTGCATTTATATAAAACTATTGATTAATGCTATAATTAAGCACTTTTTATCAAGATCACTGCCTTAGAAAAGACAACCTCTCTACTTGATGATTTTTTTTCAGCATCAAACACAGATTCAGTAGTACCTGAATCAGAGAAGCTTTACATGGAAGGTAGAATTGTACAGAAATTAGAATGTAGGCCATATGCCAATAATACATATTACAAATTAAAATCTGAGTCTATAAGGAAGGCCTCTATGCCTCAGCGGCAGGTGCAACAACTGGACAAGATAGTACTGAACTTCAAGCCAATTTCTGACCACAAACACAATGTAAGACAAAACCTATTTTGTTATAGATTGCTAATCAGAAGCTTGGTACTCGTACATGTCTTTTTTGTTATGATAGATCATTTAAGTTGCAATAATTATTAACCTCATGCAAATATGTCATAGCATTTTTTTTATTCTCATGTCAAGTTCTCCAACTGCATACTACCAAGTTTGGACCTTAGTCTTTCTGTATCATAAATGCCAAATTCAGTGTGGCTATGACTGGTGTTGAAGAACTTTATTGAAAGTCTTCAGAGGTTTATCCTGAGCATGAAACTTATTGGTTGGCTAGTTGACAGTTAATCAGTTAAATATTTTTTAAAAAGACTGATTTTTGTGAACTATGGTTAGTTAAAACAAATTATGCATTAAATAA
Source organism: Sesamia inferens (assembly GCA_037179545.1). Taxonomy (NCBI): domain Eukaryota; kingdom Metazoa; phylum Arthropoda; class Insecta; order Lepidoptera; family Noctuidae; genus Sesamia; species Sesamia inferens. The sequence goes on along the minus strand of CM073934.1, from coordinate 21,964,236 downwards.
TTATTATATAATTAATTTATGAAATTATATAATTATTCCATTTTGTGAGCATTATTCTGAAACTTTGCTAATTGTACATACATTGCATGTTGTTGATGTTGAATCCATCCATTGATCCTAAGTTGAGGCCCACACAGAGGTGTTTGTAGTATATAGTCTCATAGTTTTTTAAGCCCAGGTTGGAAGACAAACCCGGCTTAGCAATTGACAACTTCCCAGGTTGACCTATGAGATGCCACTTATAAAATAAAAATTATGATGCACACCATTCACTTTTGGTGCTATTGGGCACAAGAACTTAACCACAAATGTATTATTTGTTACAGATTGACTACATGAAGAAAAAGACAGCTGAAGGAAAGAAAGCCAGAGACGACAAAGATGCAGTTCTCAACATGCTGTTTGCTGCATTTGAAAAGCATCAGTATTACAACATTAAAGACTTACAAAAGGTATGTTACAGTGCTAAATATATGCAGAACAATATTTTTTTTGTATCTGCTTATTATGTAACACCAAAAATGCCAAAGATACCAAATAATAATATAAATATTAAAAAGTTGCCGTAAGGATATTATATGAAGTAAAATAATCTCATAAATGCAACCTTAACAAGTGTATCTTATGATTTATTCTGTCAATGCAATAAGATACATATTTAAAAACATAACACTCCTTTTATTGGGCAGTTGTGGAATAAATATACATTTCTTTAGAAGTAATTATGGCATAATAGAGGTAGCGAGAGGTAGGTTTGTATAGTTTTATCACTATTTTTCTGTAATGAGCAAATAAAAATGCATACTATTTATCTAATCAGAGGATTGCGTTTGTTTCATGATGTACAAAGTGCTTGACAAGCGCAGACTTAAATTTGAGTTGTAGCATAAGTAAAGTCAAGTCCCGTTGAATATTCAGTTGTTAGGTAAAATTACTGACCATGAACCGGTTATTAGTATTACCAATATTCAGGTAATCAGTATTTTTAAGAGTATGTATGTTACTTGAAAATATAGTTTTTTGATTTTGAAATAATATTATGCAATTTTGTGCAATCAAAAGCTGTGACCTCTATTTCTGTTTCAGATTACCAGACAACCAATCGGGTATCTAAAAGAGATTTTGAAAGAAGTATGTAACTATAACCTGAAGAATCCGCACAAGAACATGTGGGAATTGAAGCCAGAATACAGGCATTACAAGCAGGAACAGGCTGCTGAAGCCAAGGATGATAAGAGTAGCTCTGACAGTGACTAGTGAGAAAATTGTAGCTATAATGTGAGCCAAATTCGATAAAGAATAGAGGTAAACAAACCGTTGCTAGGCAACAAGAGTTAACGCCTACAAGACAGATTAACAACCTTTTCTAGTTAGATGAGTTTCGTAAAAGTAATAATTCTACTTCCTACTAATGTAAACAGTTTATTTGTTTAGATATATATGATTTGCATAGAACGCTTGATAGATTTGAATAAAATATGACACGCATGTAAGCTAATTTCCTAATAGATTAAATTTTTTGATACATATTTAATATACTTAGTCCATTCTTGAAAGTATTACAATGCAAGTGTTATGCAGTTGATTTGAAAAAGTAAAGTAAGTAAGTAAGTAAGTAAGATTTGATGAAAGTAAGTTAAAATACGCAAACTCGTAAAATGCCTCAACTTTATTCATTGGGCGAATTCCACAAAATGTGTTTAATACCTGGATTTCATCCATCTTTCTTTTTTTGTAGGGCTAACACGTAAAAGTAATTTCGACTTTTTAATGGTTTTTCGAAATACTAAGTTATTATGCATGTTATTTTAGTCATTCTACTGAGATATGCGGCAATAGGAATTGTTAATACATAGTTAGCACGTGTAAGTTGATAATGATATTATAAATAACAGGAGATTTGTAAAACGTGAGTTGTGATAACCCTACATAGGTTTGTTTATCTCTATTCTTTATGGAGCTTAGCGAGAATACAGGTCAAAATATAAGTTACTAGTTACCACATTGTTGTCTATGCACAGCTAGTTATTGTTTTGTTCCAAACTTGTTCCTAGTTTAGTAACAAATACTTACATTTTATTAATAATTTTATTATGTTTATTAGTTTGTAAGGAGCAAACTACCGATGTGTACATAATTATCATAAGACTGTATACTATGATATATAAAAATAGTAGGTTATCGGAAAAGAAATATTTTCGTATTGATTCCTTGGATTTTTCTTTAAATCTATACTAATAATAAAGCAGAAAGATTTGAGTCTCTGATCTGGAATGCCCAGTCGAATTAGAAAAAATATTTCTGTAATTGGTAGGACACTTACCGAGCCGAGCATAAGGAGCAAGTCCGGCCTAGGGTTGGGTAAGTCAGGCCTAGGGATAGGCAAGTCAGGTCTAAGGGTGGGCAAGTCAGGCCTAGGGGTGGGCAAGTCCGGCCTTAGGGGCAAGTCAAATTTTTTAAACGAATAATCTTTATACGCTATAGTCGGTTACGGTTTTTTGGCAATTACACCGTACATTTTGTCAGTGTCTACTGCGTGGTTTATTTAAAAGTTAGAGATAAGGCCTCGTTTATACTTTATTTAGTAATCAGGGGAGTTCATACATGTTCTGCGAGATTTCCAGGGGAGGCAGCTGCCACCCCTTGCCCTCCCTCGGTATGCCCATGCTCTTACTAAATTCACGCTCTCTTTTCGTAATGCACTGCGTAATGCGTACCCACACTTGTCGGTTTCGTCTTTCATTCGTTTTTACAATGTAGTATGATATAATTCCCACATAATACAAAGCTTCTTCTCTCGACGACATCACGATGTAGTTATGAGCAAGCTTCACATGTGTCACCGACGGCGAGCCGAGTAAGTTCACGATCTTAAAAACCGCGTACTTTAAGTTCGTACGTCTATCACCCACTTTAGAAATAAAACAATGAAATGCTTTGCTTCAAGTTTAATAACGTTTAAAAATTGACTATGCGTATAATATTTATAGAATACATCGATTTTAAATACAATATTAAAGATGTAAACATAAATTGTAATAAATATTTAATTTATATAATTTTAAATACAATAAAAATGCAAATAGTCCAACATGGATAGCGTCAGTCGAGCAGAGATTAGAAAAAATTTAGATTTTTTTACGAAAAAGTCGTAATCGTTGAGTATTTAAGTCGTTAGTTGACCACGTCGTATTTAGATTTTTTGATGTAACTGGCTAGGAAGCACGATAGAAATGTGCCGACGAGCGGAAGGAGTGCGGTGCCGATGGCGACACCTATCACCAGGTTGATGTTGTTTTCCAAGTATTCCGAGATCACCGCGTAGCAACCCTGGCACACAAAGTATTAAGAACAACATATTAGGTAGGTACGGACGACAGCAGGTCAAGCTACCCGAAACTATCAAATGTTCCCCAGTCAACCTTGGGCCTTAATGCTTTAGACATAAAGTTAAAAATCTAATAAGGAAATCTGACAGATTGTAGTAGCTTGATGTGCTGTCGTCTGTATTTATAAAAACATTAGCACTAGCTAGCGTTTTTGCTTACATAAGTCAAATGAATGCCGGTTACGATGAAATCGAGGCATTTGTTTTAGAAGAGCTATCTATGGGTATTCTTGGGTCTCCCTACACCTCTGTTTCATCAGACATCCGCCGTGATATCTAAGTAATTTTTAACTACATATCTACAGTTATTTGTTGTTCTTAAAACATTTTCAAACGTTACTTACTTGTTGGAAGACGTCGCTGTAATTAGCCGTAACGCAGTCGTTGGGGTCGAGACAGCACGAGATAGGGATCACCTTTTGTGGTGACAGTCTTATCCAATCCGTGTAGTTAGATACGCCACAGCAGCGCAACTGTTAGAAACGAGTACAGATTTGTTAATTAGCCGTTAAATACGAGAGGGAGGCAATTAAATAAGGATGAGAAGAGAGGAGAGGTAATAAAATAACGTAAAGGCTCATTAAGCCAAAGATCTGATACCAAATATCCAGTGGTGATCACAAGTGCCGGTAGATCCGACTGATGTATCAAACAGGTATAGCTCACGAATGATTGTAGACTCACGTTCTTTTGTGCGAAGTCGAAGTTGGCTTTGTGCGGATAATTGTTGGTGATCGTTTGAGTGAGGCCGTCGTGGAGACTCTTGGCGAAGGTGTCCCGGTAGCAGGCGGCTGCAGCGCCTACGCCCGCATCCATCATGAAGATACATGCCAGGAATCCACCATACTGGAACAATCAGAGGATTTCTTATTATACTTCAAGCAGATTCATCATTCTACTGCCCTTCTACGGAACGGAATCACTTTTAACATATACAATATAATAAATATCCACCCTTTATGTCTAATCCACCCTTTATATTTTTTTTTTTAATTTTCACACATATTGTACCTATTGTATCGTAATGCAGTATTAATTTATGTCAAAAAATGGAAAAATGTATTTTTTTGTGCCAATAAATATTTGTATTTGTATTCTGGTCGGGGCAAAATGTCTGTCTTCCATACATCTCTATTAGACGTCATCTCCTTAGTCTCCCCCTTCTTAACCATATCATCATTTATACATTCCATCGATCGTGTTTTTTGGTCTACTCTTATAGCTATCGCTATCGTCATTTATACTCAAAACTCTCACAATATTTTCCTCATTTCTCCTTGATACATGCCAATACCATGACAAACAATTTCAACACAAGTTTTCAACTATTGATGCCACTTTTAGACTTCCACTTGTGTACTCATTTCTTATTCTAGCCATTCGTGTAACATCACACATCCCTCGGAGCATTCTCATCTCAGCTGCATACAATTGCCTTTCGTTCATCCCTTTTGAGGCCCAACATTCTGATCCATATAAGACAGCAGGTCTGATCATGGTTTTATAATCTTCCCCTTTAGATTAAGAGGAATGTGGGAGGCTCAAATAGTTCCCGCAACATGCCACCGTTTCATACACCCAATGCCGCTGCTTAATCTCCCGATTTTCTTCGCCATCGGTTTGCACGAGTGAAACGAGATACCGAAAGTCGGAGCAAACTGGGAGAGATGCACCCTCAAGCTCTATGGCTCCAGAAACGGAGAACATATATTCAGTTTTGGTTCTGCTGACTTTCAAGCCAACATTCTCCAGCTTCTGTTGCCATTTCTTCAATCTGATCTGGATCTCAGGTGCACCTTCACCGACAAGAACAATTTCATTTGCAAACAACATGCCATGCACCAGGGTGCCTCCTCCTGGATGTCCGACGTAAAAGCGTCCATCAGTCTTCATTCACAGGAAGAGGTAAGGACTTTAAACCGACCCCTGATGCAAGCCTACAGCCACACAGAACTCGTCGTTAATGCCAGTAGCCCTTCGGACATATGTATGTACGAGATTGACTGTACATAGCACGAATTAACTCTAATCCACACATCTTAATCCTTCCCTGGCACACCTTTCTATTTCAAGGCCCACCACAGCACATCACGTATGGCAATATATAAGGTATGATAGGTACCTATCCTATCATACGCTTTCTCCAGATCAATGAACACCATGTGCAAGTTCTTGTGTGTACGTCTGTACTTGTCAAGCAATTAGCGGAGTGCGTCCATTGTTCCGTCAGTGGTTAAGCTATTGACTGCTGCGCTGCTTGTCGCGGGTTTGATACCCGCACGGAACAAATATTTGTATGACCAACAAGTAATTGTTCCGGGTCTGTCTTTTTGTGTATGTGAGTTTATATGTTTGTAAACGCACCCACGATACAGGAGAAATTCCTACGCATTCCTACGGGCAATGTTTTTTTAAAAAAGATTGTAGTATAAGGTCAGCCACATACCTACATCCATCTTCTTTTAATCACTTCCATACTCTAGTGGTCTATCATCTGGGCCCACGGCCTTTCCATGCTAATTTCCCTTACCTACCAAACGTGGATTCACTAGTACCTTCTAGTTGTACTCCAAGCATATGGACTGTGCAAAATGGAGGAGAATCATAGCTAAGGTTCTGTCCTCTACCACAATGTTTGGAAATAAACACGAAAAAAAAAAATAACGCTTACAATATAAAGTAGAACTGGTTGGCCCTTGATGATACATGAAAATGCGATCGAGCTAACAAGGACGATGAGGCAGGCGATACCGATCAATACGTGAGGAGCTGTCCCCGAGAACTCTGGCGACAGTTCCATGTACTTGTGCAGGTCGAACTCTGCCCATAGCCCCACCAGCAGCAGTAAGAGCCCTGTGAACTGAAAAACACATTTTCGTCAAGCCATAGTCAACGGATTAAATATTTCATGCACGTTCTGATTTCACTTTGGATTTCTATAGAAATCCGTAAGGTAGTAATTCCGTGAGTAGGCACCACTTGCATTTTTTAAGTTTATTTTTTGTTTATTATTTAGCGGTATTTTTAGTCATAAGTAGGCTAGTATACCTACTTATATTTTTTTTCTTATTAAATACACTTCACCAAATTGAATTAAACACAGGTACGAGTGCGCCACCAAATGGTAGGACAGCAGGAAAACTGAGCCAGATGTTGTGTACGCACTTATTGAATTATAATCATTTAATTTTAGATACCTACCTAACTATAACTAGCTTAAACTATTGATAGATAAATAGGTAATTACACCTATAAACTCTTTCTTATTGCGATTGACAAATCATCACAGTACCTACCCCGAAAAAATAGGTACTACGCTCCATAAATACTCAGGAACAGCTGGATGCAAAAAACTTTAAAATTTGCATTATAAGATATGAATAAATAACTGGCGTTTTGCTTTTACTTATAGCATGCACTATAAAACTTAAAAATAAACATTAAAATTAAACTTACCCAAAACACAACGTTGAAAACAAAAAGAAACGTTTTCAGGCAGGCTATGACCGCCACGTTTTTGAACTGGTTGCCCATTTCCTATTTATATTTGAGCATTTATTCACGTTTTTCTGTTTATTTATCCATATGTTGCTAAAGATCTTGCTGAGCAATGAATGTCACAGGGGAACTACCACGCATGCGCAAAATAATTGGCGTCTCTAGACCCGTCTTGTTGGTAAATATAAGTGCCAATTATAGCCCTAATGTAATCTCTATTTATCCTACATATACCCTATATACCTTGATACTCGTATTATAGAAACTGTAATAGTAAACTGTCAGAAAGTTTATATAATATTACAATTGTCACATTCTTGCATCAATCGACGTAACGTCTTATATACCAAATAAGATACATATAAAAAAGACTTCTTATACCTAATTATAAAAATAAAATACCTAAAACATTATATTTTCTAGCCACGATTTTGTGGGTTGAATTTTAATAGATTGAAAATTTACTTTAATGACTCTGTTTTTAAGGACATTATATGACCGTGTGTATATTTTGAAGCTTCCTTAACCTTTAGCTAAAAGGCTTTCTCACCTCCGGAGACCCCTTCTCTATTACGAACGTAATTTTCCTCTTTTTTTGCATTTTGCTAAATATAAAACTACCACTTAAATAGAATAGATACTCAGCCACTATGAGGTCTCGCAAATTTGATGAAAGTAGGTATACCTATGCCTACTTATGGTTAAATTTGCTGATGAATAAACAAATAATGCTGTCCATTGCTGTTGGTGTGCATGCGAACGTTTTATGTCCAAAAACATATACGAATAGCTAAACTTACCTATCGAATCATTATGAGCCAATATTTTTCACAGGACCTGTCTATTTTTCAGTAAAAACATCATAAAAGTTCTTATGAACTTCAAACCTTTTGAAGCACGGAGGTCGCGACGGCTAACTGTGCGCATCCAAAAGCGTAGCTTGTCTCGACGATGGCGTTGGTTAGTCGCTCAGTGGCCACTGCAGCGCAAACGCATGAGTACGTTCATAGCGCCGGCGCCTGCGTAACCGCGAAAGCCTGCACGTAACGCGGACTTTTTTCACACTGATCTTATATTTATTCATTATAAATTAATGTGTTGCTATTTGTTTTTATAATCGGAACATGATGGTTTGCGGACAACATTTATTTTTGATTGGAATAATTTTTCGAATTTCTTTTGTGTCTCCTATCGATGAAATTGATGCAAATGAAGGTGAGGTGTATTTTGTAATTAATATTTTTTAATTAAATATCTTATAAAAGACATATACAACAACAAAAAAAGAAGAAAAGCTTAGGTATACATTTGAAAATCACGGCTGTACCGTCTCAATTAGGTAAATGTTCATATGTTCATCAGTCCAGTAGTAAACATTCTTTGCCGACCCTCTTTTTAGGGTTCCGTAGCCAAAATGGCAAAAACGGAACCCTTATAGTTTCGTCATGTCCGTCTGTCCGTCTGTCCGTCTGTCCGTCTGTCCGTCTGTCACAGCCGATTTACTCGGAAACTATAAGTACTACAGTGATGAAATTTGATGGGAATATGTGTTGTATGAACCGCTACAAAATTATGACACTAAATAGTAAACAAAAGAATTGGGGGTGGGGCCCCCCATACATGTAACTGAGGGATGAAAATTTTTTTTTCGATGTACATACCCGTGTGGGGTATCAATGGAAAGGTCTTTTAAAATGATATAAAGTTTTCTAAAAAACATTTTTCTTAAAGTGAACGGTTTTTGAGATATCAGCTCTCAAAGTCGTAAAAAGTATGCCCCCCCCCCTCTATTTTTATAACTACGGGGTATAAAATTCTAAAAAAAATAGAGGTGATGCATGCTAATTAACTCTTTCAACGATTTTTGGTTTGATCAAAGTATCTCTTATAGTTTTTGAGATAGGTTGATTTAACTGTAATTTTGGTTAAGTACCGCTGCTGCGGAACCCTTTGTGCGCGAGCCCGACTCGCACTTGGCCGGTTTTTTTTTTAGATGCGACATGCGCGCTTCACAGAAAATGCATATATTATTGTATTGTAATTTTATTTTCATGTGCCCTGAAAATAAAATTACAATACAATCCTTCCGTTAACCCTTCAGGGTTATTTTCATGAAATCTGAAGAAGATCCGTCTAATCAGCATGATCGCATTGCGGATAAACGTAATTGTAGAGTAAAATAAAAAAAAATCTTCACTACTGTTGGAGTCAGCTTCCAATCAAACTTGATCCACCTGAATACGAAAATGAAATCGTAGAGGCTCTTATAAATTTTACATACTTCATTTTTACCACTACCTTAGCCCGACCTTGCGGTGACTGCTGTGCTAAACTCAGTGGGAAAATAAATTGTCGAAAAATCTAAGTTAGCGTGTGGGTTGGTCCGGCCGAGCTGTATAACGCACAACCTACTTTTAATTTGCATTCTCATATGATCACACTCCATTTAGACAATTTGATTTGAGTTCAAATCTAGGAGATATACTTACACCGTTGTTTTTTCTTTCTACAAAACCTGAATATAGTTTGTTCAGAATAAGCAACTGAATCGATTCCAATCACTTTGATTTCTTACATCATATTATATTTTTTCCCAACTACATTCAAAAATTGTTGCAGTGTGGTTACCGAGCGCTCAATTACGATAGATCATAGTAGGTAGAATAGTACCAACCCATATCCTCCCGTGGGTGTCGTAAGAGGCGACTAAGGGAACTCTCTCACCAGGGAAGCGGGCAGCAGCGCTTCTTCTGTGGAATATCAAATCCTGCGATCCCCAACCCGCTTGCCAAGCGTGGGGATTATGGCAAACCCCCCCCCATAATGTTGCACACGACTAAGCCAAGGCCCCTAGTCCCCGGCAGCTCCGCTATTCCTGGTCATTGTGGTAGCGGCCAAGGTAACGGCGGGGCAAGGGGTGCGAAGAATCTCCGGAAGAGATCCGGCTACCACAAACAACGACGGATCGACCTGGCAACACTGAACGTGCGCACACTGCGGACCGACGAGAGGGTTATTGAACTGGAGGAAGAATTGAGCAGGTTACGATGGGGTGTCCTGGGATTATCTGAAGTCCGAAGAGAGGGTGAGGACTCGATAATCCTTAAATCCGGTAACTTGCTCTATTTCCGGGAGGGCGATCATCAGTCCCAAGGTGGTGTCGGGTTCCTCGTCCACAGGTCCCTTGTGGACAATGTAGTGAAGATCGAGAGTGTGTCGACCAGGGTGGCGTTCCTGGTACTCAGAATAACGAAACGGTATTCGCTGAAGGTCATTCAGGTATACGCCCCGACCTCGACACACTCCGACGATGAAGTAGAGACTATGTATGAGGACATCTCTAAAGCCATACATAGCTCAAAAACTCACTACAGCGTTATCATGGGGGACTTCAACGCTAAACTGGGAAAACGGAGCGGTGAGGAGCTCGGACTGGGAAATTTTGGATTTGGGCGTCGGAACTACCGAGGCCACATGTTGGCTGGCTTCATGGAGAGGGAGGGACTCTTTATGATGAACTCCTTCTTCAGGAAGCGTGAACAGCGGAAGTGGACTTGGATCAGTCCCGACGGGGTCACTAAGAATGAGATAGACTTCATTATGACGACAAAAAGGCACATATTCAATGATGTCTCAGTGATCAACTCGCTCAAATGCGGCAGCGATCATCGTATGGTCAGAGGCACATTGAATCTGAACATAGTGTCCGAAAGATCTCGCCTGATGAAGTCTACGCTCCGGCCAGCACCCATCCAGATCCATAACTCCGAAGGTTTCCAGCTCGAGCTCCAAAATCGCTTCGAATGCCTAAGTGGTGACGTGGACGAATACAATGACGGGTTTGTAGAAGCTGTCCGTACGGTCGGGACCAAGTATTTTAAGACCCGCCGTACAAATAGAACTAAAAAGCTCTCGGACTACACTCTCGAGCTCATGGAGGATAGACGTGAGATGGTTTTGCGTTCGTCAAGTGATGCTTGCAGATACCGGCAGCTCAATAAGCAGATCTCAAAGTCTCTGAAGCGCGACCTACGTCGGTATAATACCGAGCGTATAACGGAGGCCATAGAGCGAAACAGAGGCTCTAAAGTTTTCGCTAGGGATCTGACTATTGGGCATAGCCGGCTAAGCAAGCTGAAGACTGACGACGGTAGGATCATAACGTCCGGGCCCGAGCTTTTGAGGGAAGTCGAGAATTTCTATGGACAGCTCTACACTTCGACGACAAAACCCGCATTAAATCTTGCTGAAGACCCTAGAGCAAGATTAACCCGACACTACACCGAAGATATCCCGGACGTCAGCCTGCAGGAGATTCGATTGGCTCTGAAACAACTTAAAAACAACAAGGCGCCGGGCGATGACGGAATAACGGCAGAGCTACTGAAGGCGGGTGGTGAACCGATCCTTAGGGCCCTTCAGAAGTTATTTAATTCCGTCATAGTCAAGGGAAAAACGCCACAGGCATGGCACAGAAGTGTGGTGGTACTCTTTTTCAAAAAGGGTGACAACACCCTTTTGAAAAACTACAGACCCATCTCACTTCTGAGTCATGTCTATAAGTTGTTTTCGAGAGTCCTCACGAATCGTCTCGCCTGCAGGTTTGACGACTTCCAGCCACCCGAACAAGCCGGTTTCCGAAAGGGCTTCAGCACAGTAGACCACATACATACGCTACGGCAGGTTATACAGAAGACCGAGGAGTATAACCTACCCCTTTGCTTGGCGTTTGTGGACTACGAAAAAGCCTTTGATTCGATCGAGACCTGGGCTGTACTGCAGTCTCTCCAGCGGTGCCAAGTAGACTATCGGTATATTGAAGCGCTGAAGGGTTTGTACGAAAACGCCACCATGTCAGTCCGAATACAGGACCAGACCTCGAAACCAATACCTCTCCAACGTGGTGTCAGACAGGGAGATGTTATCTCCCCGAAATTGTTTACCGCTGCATTGGAGGATGTCTTCAAGGTTCTGGACTGGAAAGGACTGGGCATCAACATCAATGGCGAGTACATGACACACCTTCGGTTTGCTGATGATATCGTAGTCATGGCTGAGACCGCGGAGGACCTGAGTACAATGCTCGAAGACCTCAGCAGAGCCTCCGAGCGAGTCGGTCTTAAAATGAACATGGGCAAGACGAAAGTCATGTCTAATGCCCATGTTGTACCGACTCCTATAAAGATTGGAGACTCTGTTCTCGAAGTTGTTGACAGTTACGTGTACCTGGGACAAAATATCCAGTTAGGAAGGTCCAACTTCGAGAAAGAGGTCAATCGTCGAATCCAACTCGGCTGGGCTGCTTTCGGGAAGCTACGAAGAATCTTCTCGTCCGAAATACCGCAGTGTCTCAAGACAAAAGTCTTCGACCAGTGTGTGTTGCCAGTGATGACATATGGAATTGAGACGTGGTCGCTAACAATGGGCCTTATAAGAAGGCTCAAAGTCACTCAAAGGGCAATGGAGAGGGCTATGCTTGGGATTTCACTGCGCGATCGAATCAGGAATGAGGAGATCCGCAGAAGAACGAGAGTAACCGACATAGCCCGAAGAATTGCAACACTAAAGTGGCAGTGGGCTGGACACATTGCCCGTAGGACCGATGCCCGATGGGGCCGACGGGTTCTCGAGTGGCGACCACGCACCGGAAGACGTAGCGTGGGTAGGCCCCCGACAAGGTGGACCGACGACCTGGTGAAGGTCGCGGGAAACCGCTGGATGCGGGAGGCGCAGAACCGGTCGTCGTGGAGAACCTTGGGGGAGGCCTATGTCCAGCAGTGGACGTCTTTCGGCTGAAATGATGATGATAGTAGGTACTTGACGTGCAACAGCTGACGCCACAGGTCAACGCACCGCTTGCCCGCCCGAGCTGAACGTTGACCATATTTTTGTTGGGGCAACCAAGAAGGATAACAAGCTCACAACTTTGTGATTTTTCATAATATCTTTTTTAAATTTTGTACATAGATTATTTACTTAAAAAGTTTTGACACGTATTTCGGATTTCGCATTAACAAAAAATAATGTTGTATAAGTACCGTATATAGATACTACAGCAAGATTATGACATAAAAACCAAAATGTTGCATTTGGCACTTTGAATAAATAGTATTTTGATATAGATCACGAAACCAACGCGGCTACTGGAGCGCATGGTGTTCTGATTTCGATTTCCAAGTTGGGCAAAGCATTATTGGGTTTTCTCATTAGGAATTTTATAGTAACAGCCCGGAGCTTGGAAGCTGGCGTTGTGATACCCCACAGAGATATCACACCACCTTGCAAACTCCTCGAAAAGCAGCTGTTGGTCTCCTCTGTCGCGTCGGATTGCGTAGAGTCCCATTGGATTATGAAAGTGTGGGCAAATATAGTGCACCTTATATGCGCACACTTGCACACTATATAATTTCCCACGCCGAAGGCTAGACTCCGCTAAGGTGGGCTGCCATGGCTGAAATTATGGTCTGGGGTAGGTATGTATTTTGAAGTAGGTAGGGACAAACTTGATGTAGATTGTTCCATACGCGGTCGTATAAAAAGTCAGATTCCCATTTTAGGTGTCTCGTTTTGTGATGAGTCAAGAACATCACTCATCGCTAATCAAAGGCATCAGAGTCGAATATTTTTTATCAGAATCCTTGAAGACGCCGTATAAACCAAAACCCAATACCTACCTACTTCACCTGACTTGGGGATTGACTTCTCTCGTCTCTTGCAGTGCTTGCAAAACTAGATACTTATGGGTGACCCTCGGGTAAAACAGTACTAATGTCATATGTTTAATTGTTAATTTGTAAGCAAAAAAAAAAAAAATTCTACGTCGCAGATTGAAAGTTGCGATGAAAAATTTCAATCAGCGACGTACAATATTTTTATGTTTTCGACTTTAACTAACATTGCAACTATCGCGTCCGCCGTAAATAATTTGAGAGTTCGACATCATGACCAAAAAAGAAAACACTATTTGTCGAATTGCACCGTGGCGACACAAAATTGAACCAGAACTGATTGCTTTGAAAATCTGTGCACCAGTCAGATTTATTATCAGTGCTTATAATTTTGCAGCATTATTTGTAAAAATCTTGCTAATATATTGATAATTATCAATTGTTTAGCTAAGTATGAGTTAGCTTTTAATCAATGATTAATTTGTTGTCTTTAATTACTGTTTTATCTTCAATACCGAGCGAGAATGTGACGTTTAGGTACTAAATACCTTCAGCTTCTAATCTAAATAAATCACATTACACGGAGCAAACAAAAAGGTACTACAATGAGCATTCAGCTGCATGTCGAGTATGACACTATTATACTATCTGTCGCATACACAAGTTTACGCAACATTGGTCCAATACATATCTCATACGGATACAATAATTGTTCACTTACCGCAAATTATCGATGTTTCATACTTTTCCCACATTATTGCAACAATAACCTTAACGGCACTTATTCATGACAGCCGCGAAGATGAACGTGTGATAACCCTCTGTCGATATTCTTTGTGCAGATAACGAACGAGACTATAGCACGATACCTTATTGTAGGTACACGGCTAAAAAGGTATCTAAAGGGTTTATCGTAACGGTTTAGCAACATCCTACATAATTACCATGTAACCGTATCCCAGTGTGGTGGGACATTCAAACATGGCAGGAAACGTTCGTCTAATGTTATCTATGTCACGGATCGCAGTCGCAGCGGGAACGCGGCCCATCTGCACGGCTTATCTCACCATCTCCGAGATTGCCTCGGTCAAATTAACTGAAGAACACAATTGGTACCAGAAAAATATTTTAGTACTTGTCTATTTCTGATTATGCCTAAAGAGGCAATCGGCGATCTACATTATTTCCATTGTTTACACGACATGGACTGAATCGATTGATACCTAGTTGCCAAAATCTTCGAGCAACGTATCTAGGCCGCGGACAATGACAGGCAGATGACTCGTGGCGAATTGAATTCTTCTATATTCTGATCGTTATGCAGGACGTATAATATGGAACAGAAAACAAAGTACTCTACTATAACAAGAGACAATCGCCGCGGGCTGACTTAGCTGAGCTTAACTTCAGCTAATGCTCGCTGCTCGCCGACTTGCATTATGATGGATTACCCGTTTCCAGTGCAAACTATGGCAAAAACGATGCCCCAACTAGCTGTGATTTACATCACATTTATTCTACCCTTATTTGTGGAATTCAATAGAGACAATGCAATATTTATTGTCACTAATACATTGTTTGGTCATAATGAGTTGCCTGTGGTGGGACAATCATGATTCATATGGCCCTGTTTTTGATTTATACTTGTTTTTCAATTCAAATCTGCTTTCCTGCCTACCTATTTCTACTTTACGAAAATAATATCAAACATATAGCATAGCAACATAAACCTACATTTTACTGTTTATTTCGTGGTCTACAAAAATTATATTAAGCGCATGGCTTAGCCGCAAAACATTTGATCCATTCTATAACACATTCAATCGCGGAAATGAAGACGCTCATCAAAATTTTTGCCAGAGCAATTTTAACTGGTCAATCAATTTTGGCGTATCGTTATGGCATTGTAACGCTATACGTGTGTTGGGTGGGCAGGCGCGGGTCCATAGTGTGCCATTACTTCGGATTGGTGTGGAACATTTCGCGGTCGGCATTAGCATGTGATAACGGTAGTGTGCGAACTCGCGGGGACAACCCCGACTCGACGTGATGCCGCTCTAATAACCTCTCCGCCACATTCGCTGTAATCCTCCATGAAACGAGTTTTTTAGATCTCTATGGTCTAACGAGAAAAATGTCGCACCGAAACGCATGATTGTTTTGCTCTTGTTTTGTGACGCTGTTAAATGGGCCAAGTATGAAACTGCTTTCACTGAACGTGTTTGACTGCACGTCACGTTAATTAACTGATTATTTCATTTTAGATGTGTCGATAACATTTGTCGTAATATTAAAATTAGATATGTCGGTTTCGTTCTTCAAACATGCGAAGTCATCGCGTAGTATACAGAAGCGTTCAAACAAGGCACTTACGTATCATAATAAGTTTTCGATTTCTCTGAGTTACAAGTCATAAAAATCGGTCAGATTATTCTGATTTCTAAGAATATAAGTAGGCGCTTTGTTATACTCGGAAACTTATGGGATTAATGGATGGATTTCCCTGGTTGGTTTAGACTTTAGATTCACAATTGGAACCAGCGCTGGGCTCTGTCTTGCAAAGGGTCGCAGCTAATTCTGAGCGACAGCCGTTTTGCCTGAATGTGACGCATGTTAACTATATCTTACGTTTCAAAACATTAAAAGAAAAGACTTTTATTTAGACTCTAAATAAATGTCTTCTCTTTCTTTTTAGGTGGCGCTGCGATCGGGTTCAGTAATAGTTTATTTAATAATTCAGTTTTTTTGAGTAGTCTGTTTCACAGAGTCGTTTACTGATTAGACAAACGAATGTGGTGAACTGATCAGCGTTACGCGTACTCTAGTATATCTGTTAACTGTCATTTTTGTGTAGCAAATTCAAAATCAGAGTGTAGGCACAAATAGTTACTTACTAGCATAGAATATTAAAGCTACACCAAGGCTAACAAGACCTTTAACAATACAATAGTTAGAAGAATAAATAATTGGGATTTTTCGGAATAGATTCAAGGACTGCACAAACATTTCGACTCGCACTCAGCTACAAAGGTTTTGCCAGTTATTCAATTTTAGAAAATCGTGCGCGAAACCGCCTGTTTTCCTGAAGCCATTGCCCTATGTAACGGTGTACATTGATGCTTACGGGGTTTATTAATTTCTGTAAGATAATTCAATTAGCTACAAACTTTTATTTAAAACGAATTAGGTAACAACCGAACAATATGTTAAGTATTGTAACAGAGAAGTTAATAATAGATAATAATAGTCTACAGTTTGGCTACCAATAGAGCCTAGTCATTAGCTGATACAGAATGGGAAACACAATGTACATAAGTACCTACTGACCGTCGGATAAGGTCCCAACCGAAGTGAACGATCGCCGCGGGCCTTTTCTGCGATGACTCTGTAGAAAATAAATATTCCTAACTTCATTTGATCTTATTTGATTTTTTAGGTTTTCTTTGCCCTACATCACATATTTCATAGTTGTTACAGGTTGTTGAATCGATCTTTTTCTGTTTCTTTTATTTCTCAATCCCATTTTTTTTTTCATTCTGACTTGTCAGTTGTCGCCTTTTCATTTACTTGCTCCCTTGTTTTCCCATATATATAAATACATCATAAAATTTTTAAATTATTCAACAAATGGCCAGTTAGGGTTCCCAACCATAGGTACTGTATTTTGGTACATTATACTTTGGCTGGTATTTAGGGTCAAAAATGGTTTTTTTTTTTGAAGAAAAAGTTGGGAACCCTTTAACCAGTTACCGTGTCCTTATGGTCCTTAGGTACGGTACCTACTATCGGTATATCTAACCAATCCATCGTCACAATGTCGTTGCAAATAAAGTTGCGGGCAAAAGTCAATACATAATTTTATAGAGAATTGTGCGATGTCCGTGTACCTACTATTTATAAAGTAGATGTAGGTACCGTTGCACACGGATGCATGTATACCTCCGACATAAATCTGGTGGGTGTAGCGTGGCTTGGTACCTTGCATGTAGGTCTAAGTCCTGAGCGTTCGTTGGTCACCGGCCAAGCCTTCTGCGGATACCCGCTCAGCCAAAACAGAAAATCACCACCCACATGAAGTAATTTAGGTTCCTCCTAGTCATCGCGTGGAACACCGATTTGCAATATTGATAACGGCTCTTCAGCCTTATTAACGTTTACCATTTTCGATTAGGTACCTTACCCATTTAAATTGCCTTTTGCAGACTGTGAATTATCTTTTAGATCTTATTAATTAGATACTTATTCAATGTATAAAAACTCTAGACTAGATTTTAGCCGTGTAGGTAATGATCGGCACTAGCTTTACAGGTCCGTTATTGCGTTGTGGCTTTGAACACCACAAGGATTTAAGTACCTTCAGTATCTCAGTGGTTATCCATAAAAGTTCTTGGGAACGGTAGGTAACCACCTCGACTCTTCCAGTCGCACATAAACGGTTATTAGTTTTATTGGCGATCGAGCTGGCCGTTATCCGTGGCTATTTCACGTTGGCGCCCGCCCGCACATAGCTTACGTCCAAATCTACATAATTCTTCCTATATGTCTTAAACCTTTTAGTTTACGCAATTATATATTGATAATGTTCATGATTCTTAGATTTGAATAATCTAACTCGTCTGTTTTCACGATCATTCGTCAGAGTCATGAGTAAGTAGATATATCTTTATTTATGACTCAGCCAAATTAATTTTTATACTGTTAACCGCATTGATATACAAAAATGTATAATAATGATTCACCGTTTGTATTAAAACCTTTAAATTGAAATAATAATAATATTCACATTTTTGAAGTCTCGAAGATGGTTGAATGTTTTACAATCACTGGTAAATGAGATGTATTTTTTGTGCGCCACAATAAAATCCAGTCTCAGTTCTGCCGAAGGGAAACACCACATCAGTTGGTATATTACCAACTAACTACTTACGATATTGCACTCTTCCTCATTAAGATCACAACACCTTTCAGTAGCGGACTGGGAGACCCGTGCGAAGTATTCGCACGGTATTTCCAATCGTAAATTTTCGAGAAGCCACATAAATGTGAGTAATTTGTATATTTTTCAGTGTGGAGGTCCAAAAAATCATTAAAATGATACCTCTTTCAGGTATATTGATAAAGTATAAAGGAAGTTACATATGTCTTACCGACAAAATAAAGCCCTTGAGAAATAACATATGATAGGTAAGTGTAGAGTCAGCGCATAGCATTAATATCAGTGTACTTACTACATAACATACATATGTACTTAATTATCCCATAATGTTCCTCGCAGTTGGGACACAGGCCTCATCTCGTTGAGAAAGAAATGGCCGCAATCTACCAAAATGACCCAGTGCGGGTTGGTAATGTCACATGTCTTCGAAGTTTTTGGCTCTAGGACATGCCGGTTTCCTCACGATGTACGAGGACGAGACAGGAGGAGGAGGAGGAGGGAGGTACGGAGAACGGGTCTGAGCAGTTGTGTTGCGATGTGTGCCGGGTATGATGCGCCTAATGTTGTTGTGTTGGGAGTTTGGTCCTGGAGGGTCTTCAGATCAATCTCCCTTTTGGCGCAGCATTGTTGGTCGTGTTGTTGGGTTTAACATTGCATCACCTCGCTCAACTGCCGTCTTCCTTCCTATTCGCTCAGTTTTTCTGAGAGAATAGGCTCTTAATAAACTAGCGCGCTTTACCATCAACGATCGCACACATACTTACCTAGGTACCATCAGGCGGGATTGCGGTCAAGCGCTAGTTTATAATTATTTAAAAAAAGAAAAATGTTTTCCTTCACCGTTAGTGTACTTACTAGCGGATATTGAAGTCGTAATGATCATTAGCTTAATAAAAAATAATTTTCCCAATTATGTTGGGAAGGACTAAGTGTGGATTCAAAACCCGTAACATACGAATTAGCTCCGAAACAAAGATTTTCCTAACCATGTACATATGCAGTTCTTTATATAAAAATGACAGCTTAGTTTAATACTAAGTTGTCACTTTAGTTTTAAGAACTTTGTCTTAATCTTTAAAATCATCATCATCTCAGCGGTAATCCCAGTCGCATCCGAAGCTTTTCAGCATTGTAGTCTGGGGTCCGCTTTATCAGTCCAACTGCTGATTTTGGCTAAACTTCGATATTTTCCGTGAAACGACTGCCGTCTCACCTCCACAACCCGAAGACGATAACGAAGCATTGCAGTTAGATCAATTATTGGACTTTTGAGGGCTTCAACAACCCGTAACGACTGCCATTAGATGTTCGTATGGCAACCGGGACCAACGGCTTGTCTTGAGACAAGCCGATGGTCCTTTATTAAGATTAAACTTAATAAAGTTCGAAATTCAAATACTGACTCAAAGGGTAAAGCTGGAACTAAAGTTGGATTCATTTTTTAATAAGGGCATAAGTGTTTAATCAAAAAGGTAGGACTCAGATAATTTGAACTTTGGTAATATTTACGTATAAGGTATGGCCTAAAATATATATAACTACCTACTTACTTAATAAAAAAGCAGTGTATACTTAAACGTTGTCACGTTTGTCTTGTAAGAAGACCATCGGTATGTTACGCAAGGTCAACAAAGGGCACGAATCTTAGCGGTCGCATTCAGTAATTGTGCAAACATAACGGATACAGCTGCTCAAATGCCAACTGTCAAGTCCTGACCCCTCGCTAGGCTTTACAATGACAACAAATAAAAAACATTCAAGTTTGTTTACATCTTATAAGCATACCTAAAACATTTTATTCGAAGACGGCGCCATTGCATGAAGTTTCCGCCGCCGGTGCCAGTTATGGTAACTATTTTTCAAAGTATTCCAGACACTTTACTCTTCTTCTCGCTCTAATGCCCATACAATTAAATAATTAAAAAGGCTTTACTTAGAGTAAACAAGTAATTAGACGCTTAAGATTAAAAAGAAAAATTAAAATGCACTACGCCACGCTACTTAAGTCTGACCAAATTTCTAAGCAAAAACATAATAAAAATCGTCACAGTCACCTCAATTTCTAACTATTTAAGTAGCGTGACCATTAGGTACAATTAAGATAAACAATTTTTTTGGACGGCTACTTATAAGGTGCATACAAATAACAAGAAAACACTTAATACAGTTACAGTTAGATAAATTGGCATTCAAAATTTAATCTTTCTTAGCGTGTGTTTCCATTTCATCTGCCCTCGATTTCATCTGTTGCTAAGCACCATTGTGACAAAATTTTGGACTTGTTATGCTGTCTGTTTTGTCCGAGAAGTACCAGGTACGTAGACTGTTTTGTTCTGTTCGCGCGTCTTCGTCAGTGGGTCACTATTAATTGAATTCGGTAAAAACGGCGATTATACACGCACGCTTGACAATGGAATATACGTTTACATCGTTTCTTCGATTTTGAAGGGTCTCGAGACTCTCTTTAGACATGCCATACGCAGAAAAGAATTTGTTCCATATTTTAAAAGTCTTGAGATCCTTCAGAGTTTCTTGCAATATGCAAATAAGTTGTTACCTATTGTTCAATATTTTTAAAATATGGAAGAAATTCTTTTCTGTGTCTTTAAAATAAAGAAATTGATACAAAACGTAAATTACACACTTATGCAGGAGTTGTTGACGGTGGAACGCAACAGAGTAATGTCAGAGATCCTTCAGATTGCTAGCATATTTACAAGCTACTTAAATAACGCCCTGCGGCTGCTGGAATCTCGATGGACGCACTGGGTACTACAATGTCATCAAGATAACTTGTTTTATGTTAAGGCTGTGATTTATTTCTAAGTATTCCCAGCAGTTTATTTATGTGTTCTTAAAATACCAACAGCATTTATTCAGTCGAATAAAAAATATGCGTATTCTTCAACCCTAAACTGTGGCAGTTGAATAGTCGCTATTCTTGACGTTGCATCGCGAACCAAAAACAATCGGATCTCGGAATTCTTGAACGTGCGCGCAACGATGCATATCATTGACCATGGTGTATTTTTATTGCTTTTGTATGCATGGCAGACGTAATAGTCTACACTCTGAATTGAATTAAGGGACATTTAGTTTACTCCGTTATGCTATGTGGCCTAAAGTGGCACACCTTAGACCGCAGAAAGATATTGATTAAATGCAATCTGTGTTGTCGAGTATAGCCTGGAAAAGGTAGTAAGTAGCTTAACGACAATATGCAGATTGGTTTTGCTAAGCCGAGCAATGCCGCTGCAGTTTAATGTTAATTCTCTCTTTACCTGTGTAACAACACAAGGGCCATATTTAAATGGGCCTCATTCGAATATGGCCCTTGTGCCCAATTTTGAAGTCAGAGTTATGCAGACCGTCACACTAACTGCGCGTAAAGTAGGCAAGACGAACTCCAGCCCGTTGACAAAAACCTGGAATAATCATGATTTAGTACAGTTTCCACTGGTTTTGATGTGTATCCACATCTAAGTTACCGGTGCCGCATTGACACCATGAAATCAGATGGCCTCATAAAGCTGGGCAGGAAGAGCATCACGCGTGAAATGCGTTATTGTTTGGATGGAGCCGTTTCGCGCCACTCGCTCGTCACAATGACAATTCACTGTTATGAATTCATCAACATGTAAAACCGCGCGAAAGCAATGTAGATTTTTCTGAAAGTGATAACTTTATTTAGGGACATAAAGCTAAAATAAATGTTAATGTAAAAAAAAATTCTCACAAATCGAGCAGAGGGGCCATCCATTAATCACGTGAGCCTTGAAATTGGTTTGGGAAAAATCATCAAAATATCGGAAGAGGGGAAGGGGATGTAGAGTTATCACGTGTATTTATTTTTTCAGTATTATATGGTTTTTATATGAGTTGCATAATATTCATCGTTTTTGCTTTGCCAGTGTTAGTTGAAATGAAATATAGAGTATACATTAACACCAAAGATTAGCAAGCAAGATTTGAAATCTTGAAGTTTGTTTGATTTAAACTTCATATATACAAGAGTTTTTGCATTCGATAAAACTTCAGAATGTAGCCAAAAGAGACACATGAGAGGACTTAAAGTCGCAATAATGATGTATCAAATATGTTCTAGTATATGATATGTTTTTCGCATGTTACACCAAGGTAAGAACAAAGCAACAATTTAAGGTTCTTTGCAGGGGAGAAGAAGTTTTAGAGGGGGAAGAGGTATCTTTTAAACCTCCCAAGTACTACCAAGGATGGTAACCCCTCCTGGTTTAAAAATGCTAAAAATAAGATCACGTGATTAATGGGCGGCACCAAAGTGTTATTAGGTTTTTCCCCTTGGGACATTCTCAGTAGCATCAGGGAGTCTTGATTTGTGTCCAGCTGATGGCAATAGGCTCACCCCCTATTAAATTACGTGGCATTTAAACAAAACTGGCAAAAGGTGGTTGCAATATATTATTACGGGCATAAGCAGGTTCTATCTAAGTCTTCAGAGAATACAGGCGTGAAGATGTAACATAAAACAAAAACAAATGGTCGGTGACGTATAGCTCGGAGGGTTATGCTAAAAACTGCTATCAATTTCAAACTATTGTTAAAAAACGTTGAAGATATAACATCAACTTTCAAAGAGCGTACATAATGAACAATTCCCTCACGCATTTCCTATACCTTACTTTTAACTCTACAGAGAAAAGTGTAAAATACACCTAGAAGTTGTTACCTTCGCTCAATCTATGTATATGTACAGTACACATGATAAAAAGCAGCAAAGTAATATGAATTGAATAGGAGTCGCAAAAAACACGTTGATGATTACAACCGCTTTCGGAAGAAAGCTGAGACGTTTCGCTAATTACTAGCATAACTGCATTTTTACTTTCGATTCTTCACACTTGCTACTTATTACGTCGTTATAAATAATATCAGGTTTATATAAATGCTTAGTTAGGTATCAGTCGATTGCTTAAAAACTCAGTTCCATTTGTTTAGTAGGCAGGTATTGTATCATCCGGCAGCCACAATGGCCGTTCTGGTCCAGTCGTTGGGTCATGCTAGCCGCCTGCGCATCCGTCATACTATCAAATCTGTGCCATTATGCTCACCACATAACATTATTTTATATAATTATGTAGGTATCACGACACGCAGATTTATGTAATGGAGGCAATTACCCATAGTAGTTGGTATTTAATGTTCTTCATCAAGAAATAGTGTCAACCAGTTGATTCTGACAATTTTCCGAACTTTACATTACGCTTTATTTGTAAAAACAAGTAAGTAACGAAAGTAGGCAAAAAACCAGTGGGTTAAGTCATTAAAAAACAAGACTTTCTATTTTGTTATGGTTATTAACATTATTTTTCGAGTTGTTACTTAACGCTTTGTTGAAGTATGGACGATACCGGTGCAGGCCCAAGTGGCCTACAACATGAACGCTCTGATTCCGACCGTTCATGTCATAAGCCACACTAGCCTCAGAGCCTCTGAGGCTGACCAGAGCCGGCGTTGACCGCACATACATCGTCGTCCATAATAAAGAGTATTCATCAACATAGTAATGTCTCCGAAGAAAAAGAGGTCGAAACAAACACCACAAAGTTATAAAAAAAAAACTGCAGAAACTGCAGTTTGCGAATGAAGTAGGTATTTATTGTATTAGTTTAGTACTTATATCTTACAATAATAAGAATTTAACTAAGTAGGTGATGTTACATTTTTATATTGAAACTATTATTTTTAATTTAAATTTATTTATTTCTACACATAGGTGTTATCAGATGGTATTGAAAAAAACAAAAATAAGTTGCACTAGGTGTTGCCTTGAAAGGCGTCCAAATATGTATCTACTTATTATTTACGCATTTGGTAGTGGGTAATTAATATAGGATGGCTATAAAAATAAGTAACAAAATACAATATTTAGTAATTAATACACTATATATAGAATAATAAAGCAAACACACATTAAAATATATAAGAAAATGATTAAACAAGTATTATAAAATAATCTTATGAACTACTGATGCACCTAATAAAGAAATCTGAGAAAGATGGTGTAGATTCTATATTTCGCTCAGGTATTCGTTTATCGTATAATACCTATGCTTTCTGTATTAAAAACCTGGAAAAAATGGAGTGTTCTTTGATAACTCTTTTGAAGCTTTTATAGATTTAAGTAATTTATTATACATTTTTGGAGCCATACCTAGGAACTTTTTTGAGAATAGGGCGGTTTGATGGGTTTTAGATTTAGGAGCACGTAGGCGGTGTGCGTAGTGGCGTATTGTGGATAGGCTTTGAAATTGGTTTTGGTTATTTTTGATGAACATGACCACTTCAATAATATATAAGGACGGAAATGTTGATAAATTTA
Source organism: Sesamia inferens (assembly GCA_037179545.1). Taxonomy (NCBI): domain Eukaryota; kingdom Metazoa; phylum Arthropoda; class Insecta; order Lepidoptera; family Noctuidae; genus Sesamia; species Sesamia inferens. The sequence goes on along the minus strand of CM073934.1, from coordinate 21,939,388 downwards.
AATTAATAAAGAATGGTTTGCAACTGTCAGTGTTTTTAATCATGCATATTGCACGAAGACACTTTTAGGGCCTAGGCCAAATCAAATATTTATTAAAATAGTTTGAATTCCCAACCAGAGATGCACAACATTTAATATGCTGTGCATCTCTGGTTCTATGAACCTCTTTTATTTAAAGCTAACGCAAATGGGGTACCTATGTAAAGTTAATTATGAATCTATTTACTCGAGCCTTGAAGACCGCTGTAGGGGTATTGTTCCAGTCTTTCTATTCACATGGTATAGGTACTTCTACTCACATGGTTCTTGAAACCGCGCACTCGGAGTACGACGGATCGTCCGATATCGAAACGGTGATGGCAGAATTAAGTCCTGTAAATCAATGCTCTTGGTCTTATTCTTGTTGTTTTAATATTTATTTTTGTAAGCAGATTTCATTTTTTTAAAACTACATGTGGATGACGTTCCTTCTCCAACTTCTCTGAAAAAACAACCGGAAGCAACTGTGATGGCCAGTGCGTCGATTGTTATAAGTAAGAAGTGCCCGAAGATCTTGGGACTCGAGACAACTTGATAAACAGAAACTTCCGGGATTTCGAGGCGTCCCGGGACATATATCCAGATATTATTATTTTGATCAGACAGATTGGTCTTTTGAGGTTGGTGGTGATTTGAATGGACCTGTTGAGTCAGTGGATGCATATGTCCCTAATCGTGTAGTTAGTATACATGTATGAATACCTATCAGTTTATATTTTGAGTCGGTAATATCTAGTATGTATCAAAACCGGGCACTTCCTCTCACAGCGTCGCGAGGCCATATCCGCTTTTAAATCATGAGGTAAACTAAAAATGTAAATAACTTTGCCATTCCATTTCGAGGCCTGAACAATTTCTGGTTTTATTCCGATCGAGGGCAATGTGTCCATTTGTGAAAAAATATTGTTTTGACCATTCTGTTTTGGTCAGTGGAACTTTTTCCTTGGCTATAGTTGGCTGTAGAGATGCTTCAGATAATGTAAAGTCCACCAAATAAATGTAAGATATGATTTTGGCTTTTTATTTCGTTATAACTTGTATCTTATCAAATGCCTACTTTTGGGAACCGGTCTAGTTTTTTTAGTCCATTTGCGTATTTAAAATGAGGTACTTAACTAATTAATCGTCATGAATTCTCGAAAGGTGAAGCAGTCGTGGCCAAAATTAATACGTTATGTATCCTCATTTAGGTAATATTTGTCCGTCGATTTACTACAGAAATACAATTCTCATCAGAAAGGTCTAATTAGCAATCCACATCAAAATAAAAGTTTGTGGTTTTTTTTAAAGCACCGTATAGTTCGATGGTAACATTCTTCCCTGGACGTTATTCAAAGTTAATGAAACCGCAAACTACATCTCCATTCATCAGAATTACCCATTTTATGGATCTAGCAACTGGTCTATACTTCGTGTACGAAAATATCTATTATTGGATAGGTAGATGAGCTTTATTGCTAGTTATTTTCGGTAGGCACCTATATTTATTTATTTAATCTTTCGCACATGAAATGTACAGAGGCGGACTTAATGCCTTAGGCATTCTCTACCAGTCAACCATAGGTGGTGAAGAGATAAGATGGTAGGTGCTTTCGTTTGCAAAAAAAAATTGTAAAGATAAAAAAATACCTCTTAATACTATTAAAAAAAATACTTAAATAAGCTAAATATACATACATACTATTACCAAAAAAACTAGCAATTTATGTAGCTATATAAACTAGCAATTTATGTAGTTATTAAGCTACCGGCACCCTGAACTCTCTCTCCCGTTTATTGTATTTACTCGTTGCTTAAAGTTAACTAGTGATTAGCGACTGTTTAACCATACATTTTTGAAGTTTAAACATCACTTAACTTTACGCATCGTTTATAAACAAACCCAACTTCCAAAGCTAGCGGAGGATTAATTATTTGATAGTCGCTATAAGTTATATAATTGTAAAGTACCGACAATTATAACATTTAAGTATAGCAACACTTAGTAACTTAGTAGCCTAGAATGGCCTAGCACAAGCAGGTTTATTGCGTAACACATTAACAGTCGCGATGGGATAAAATTGACAATTCAACAAGATACATTGCGTTGTTTAATTATTCAGCAGACACATTTTTTGAACATATGGAGCAATAGATTAGCAATATGATTCAAATTGACAGTAATATTGTGTTACACAATTAGGGTGTAGGCACTAAGGGTAAATATCCCTTTCGATTATTCTCAATATAGCAAAGTTGACAACCTCTCAATAGGCACCTGTAAAATTTAGGCAATTAATTACACAGGTAAGTAAGTGGTACACTTTCAAGCTTAGAGCACATAATACAGTCATTATAATACTGACCTATTAGCCTATATTTTATAATCCCTCTAAACTTGTTCCTGTGTTGATTGATAGGTTCTTGATTATTTCGTATCGATAGTACTGACCATTAATTATGTTGACTTCGATATAAGCACAAAAAAGTTGTTCGGGTTACAAAAAAAAGTTGTTCGTAATTGTAGACTTCGTCAAAATATGTACAAATTAGATAGAGCTTAAATTGTAGATGTCTATTAGCAAATGGTAAAACATATCTACCTGTTTGAAAATACTGTCTGTTTATTTATCTTCGGAAATTTCTGAGTACCTACGTACAAGAAGCCTTCTCTCCAATTAGTATACCGAAGCATTGTTTATTCAATAATCATAAGTGGAGACGCGTGGTTTCCTTCAAGTAGAAATTATTTACTTAGGCGCCTACTGCCTACTTACTCTTTCACAAGGTGACGAATGAACTAATTCCATACATTATGATGCGCCATACGCCTGGGGCCTGAACATGATTAAACTATTCGTAATGTGAGATATTTCACTATATACGCACTGGTTTCAAGTCGTCTCGTCGAACTAGTGCAAAGGAGATCCCATTACATCGATGATACTATAATTATTGAAAGCAACAACGGCTCAGTGAGCAAGTCATTGGGTTAATGGCACGCCCGGATCGCTGCATTGCTAATCCATCCAAGCGTAACGCTAAACACCCCTATAGATATTTATTATCGGAACGGAATATCAAGATTTTTTATGTTTGTTGTTTACAGAAGTGCTACATCTGATTGGTGAGCCAGACTTTCGCGATGTGAGACTAAGATGGGAGTACGGCAAGCCTGATGAAGAAGACAGGCCTAAAGTGTTGGCATTTCAAGTGCATTACTGTGAGTTGCAAGCATGGGGTCAATATCGCTGCAGGACCAAGGTACTTACTGAATTAAAAAATGTTGTCGTGAACTTATATAATCAATATGGCACAGTCGTGTGAAATATATTGTATAAGTCGTTAAAAACTATGACGTTCTACAATGGTATATGTTAGCAATGAGTTGGCACTCCGAAACGGGAGATAATGGGTTGGGATTTGCGCGCCGAGCGTGACTGCGGCGTGACTGTGACAAGGAACTTGCCCGCCAGTCATTACTGTATTTACGTGTTAATACAGCATCGCTGCCAGTGTTTGTAGCCTTTCTCTTTTATTGAATCAGATTACATTTAAACATTCGAGCTTAACGTTGACATCATTATCCGCACTGCTAAGCTACAATAAACTTTACTGCTGGCAATCTTGCCGTTAAAACGATGCTAGGTAAAGCTGTTTCTTGGTCGCAGTAAATTGCCTGAAAATGCTAGGTAACGTAATCTCTCGGAATAAACTGCTTGATGAAATATATAATGTTAACTTTGTTTTCAAGGTGATTGACACAACCGAAGAAGAAAAATCTACCAAACTGTCACCCAGTACTACAGAAGCTTCAACGACCACGAGCCAGCCGTCTGGAATTAGGCGCGGGCGCATATACAGCACGCGCATAATCGGTTTGCGAATGGCTACAACATACTCCTTCGAAGTAAGGCCGGTCCGACGAGATGCCCGAGACTTGGCTGACCCGCAATCGATTAGCTCGAAAATTATCATCGTGCCCACGAAAGGATGTAAGGAATCTTAAGTTTTTCATGGCAACCACTGTTGAGTGCAACTAGACCTGACAATCCATGCAAAAAAAAAAACCTGAATACAATCATCCCGAATGAATTAGGCGCAATACTCAAAGAGTACTTAACGTAAATGCTATCGTTTAAGTCTCACTGCAAGGATATAAATGTAGATACCCTTATGACCAAATGTTAAAAAAATAATGTTTTTCCAGTTTCAGCCCGCGCCACTCAATGCCTGCCACACGCAAGTGAAGTTGAAGTATCTACGGGTCCGTTCTTCGGAGGTCGCATTGCGGTGGAAGCAGCAGATGGCGGCCCGGAGCGATGTTCAATACAGGGCAATCCAAATAGCGCCCAAGATGCGTACATCTTGCGGATACACCATGACGAGTGCGGGTCTGAAGTGAACGACACTACAGTGGCTACATACGTGATTGTGCAGGAGAATCTACCCATTCTTACGCACAGCACAAGACGGTGAGTTAACAACATGTTGGAAATTAAAAACGGACGTGTCTTCACGACCTAGCTGCAGAACAGGATATATTGCAAAAACAATTCAGTCTAAGGTGCTTTTTCGATTACTTATGTTCAAAATTTCATCCAGGTTCTTGGTCCTCTGTACCTATAAACCCGAGACACTGACAGTCAGAGCCGGCATCAACTTGCCAAAATCCAACCCTGGCGACGTGCTGCATCAGTATAAACCTTCGAGTGGATCTGTCGAACCCTACGAGAACCAAGACATGGACTACAACGAGTTACAACCTGCCAGACTCGAAGCGAGAAAGGAGGAGTCACAACAAAGTATGTATATTGTATCCTAAACGGTTCGGTTATGATTTATTACCGTCCTCCTTACGTTAGCTTTATTATTCCAGGTGCGTTTGGTGAAGTCACATTGGTTATGTTCTTAGTAGTGGCTGCTTTTGGCGGCATCGCACTGTTAATATGGAAGGTGGTACCGCAAGCTGATAGAGACAATATATCTATCGCGACGGTCTCGTCCCTGGCGCGCAGTGGGATCTTCAGCAGACGAAATAGAGATAGATTCTCTGACAAAAGCTCTGTGTATTCAATTTCGCTGTCGGAAAAGGATGAAGGAACAATTAAAAAGCCTAAAGACGGCGATAATACGTCCGAAGCGTGATTATTTTGAAATATTATTGTGATTGATTTAATTGAATTAATAGGTGTAAGTGCACGTTTTCTTCGAACTGAATATATCGTAGTTGGTCAAGTTGAATAAGGTCAAATTTGACCAAACTTGAAGACCCTATTAGATTTAAGTCTTATACTGTGAATAAATTTTCATTTGCTGGCAGTTTTTCTATACAAATACTGTCAGATGATAATTTATGTACTTTACGGATAATAGATATCAGATTTTGGTACACACAACCCTAAATAAGTAATGTAAATAAAAATATAAAGACCCTAAACAAGATGTTAGAAATTAACATTTTGAGCTGATTCCTGAGGTACTGGGTTACTGAAAATATCTGTTGTATATGGATACACAAAAATTTAAAGATATTTAAAGGTATTGATAAGTTTATTTGATAGAAACTATTGACTTTACTACAACGTGGCCAGTATTTGCTTTGCACTTGGATCACTAACATTAATGCTATGATTGCCATAGATACTATTGACTATCCATTATTTAAGACTTGTGCGGAGCGGACATATTGAATCTAAATGAATTTGGAATTAATTTTGGTACATATTTGTTAATGGTAGTAAAAGTATGTAGTTAAACAATATTCCACGTTTTTCGTATGTCCGCATGTGTTGAATTTAATTTTAAGTTAATAGAAAAAAAGAGTGTGAATAAAACAAATAATATGAAACTTACGATGTTTTATTTGAACATATCTTGTGATTCGTCCAGTACAAATATTTGTTTTTCCATCTTCAATTCTGGGAAAAGAAACTGGTTGACAATATCGTTTAGTTCTTCTAAAGCTATTTGGGCGTGAAGACGAACAGTTGTGTCCTCATTATTGTCTCTATACAGGTTTTTTAGTGTTCTGTATATAGGGAGAAGATTATCTTTTAGTTGGAGTAAGGTCTCCTTGCCTAAACCTTTTATTAAGCTTGATATGACCATGACAGCTGCTCGTCGACACTCTATTGCTTTGTCAGTTTCTATTATACTCCAAATACAATACAGCACCTAAAACAAAATGTGAGCAAATTGTATAGTTGTTGTCTAACTACGACATACGTTACACTACGGTTTTAGATTCTGTGCAGAAAAGAGGATTTTCTGATGATAAAAAAAACATTTTACAATTTGTGTTGTAAAATTTAAAGTTCTCTGTTGCGGTTTGCACTTTAAATTCCTAACAACACGACTTATTTTCAAATGGTTAAAAAATCCTGTTGTCTGAGGATCTGTTATCTACTAGCCTTTTTTTTTGTTGGGATGGGAAATCATCATATGACATCTCCCGCTCTGGGCGGAGCGGAAGGGCGTGTCAGACTATTGACTAAAATCCACCCATGTTTCATCACTTGCCTGTGCGACGGCTAGGGCCACGGTTTCTTGTCTAACCAACCCGCAACCCTGACCCAGGAGGCATCGGTCTTTGTGGACCCCGTCACGAAGTGCTGTCATCTCTTTGAGGCGCGCGTGAAACACAACGCGCCGTCGAGTCGGGCCTGGTCGTTACCGAGCGGCGAGCTGTCCACTGCTCACCGCCCGCAGGCCCGTGCCTACGGTGGCCGGGAGTTCGGTATCGTCGACCAGGGCGTCTCCTACGGCGGCTAGTGGCAAGAGGGCGCTGGATTTCCCGCTGCCTCACGCGCTCCGCCTCCTCCTTTGCCAGCATCACTGCTTCGCAGGAGGTGACGGCGTGCGATGCACTCTCGCTCCGGATCATGGCCTGGACCAGAGTCGGACGCGAGAGATCGTCGCCGATCGCCGCTACAAAGGCACGGCGGTGCTCTACCCAAGCCAGGCAGACCTCCACCGTATGCTCCACCGTGTCCTCAGGGCGATCCACACAATGGTGATACCCTGGCGTTTCCTCCCGCCTACTAAGGAACAGGGACCTCCCGAAACAACCGTGTCCGGTGAGGACCTGCGTCAGTCGGAAGGTGAGGGCGCCGTGGCGCCACTCTAACCACTCCTCAAAGAGGGGACTTACCGCTATTGTGGCGTGCCCATTGTCTAATAGCCTTATAATATTTTTTTCTAAAATATATTTTTACCTCATATATAATACTTCCTATTCTGTAGTGCAGCACCAGCGCAATTTCAGCCAGGTTTGACAAGGCGGATGTCCGGATCAGAGGATCTCCATCATTTACTCCACAAAGCATTGTGTTAAGTAAGATAGTCTTGTGCACTATTGCCATTTCACCTGTGATAATAATAAATTATATTTATTGACTTATTTCATTATACTGCCTAACAAGCCTCTGTGTTGGTCTCGGGTTCTCACACACCTTGCATTAGTCTGAGATCCCAGGGTCTCGAGAAATGTCAAAAGACATAAAAACAAATTATATTTTATGAATGTTTATTAAACTATGTATTATTTATGTTATATTTTGTGACCTACATAATATGTTCGGTTTTTTTTTTGAACAAAACTAAATCTGATCTCCATTAGTTCACACATAGGCCTACTGCATGTTGAAATGTTGATGGATTATGAAAACAAACTTCCATGTTGGAGGGTGAGGTTATAACTAGTTCGTATTTACCTAATCTCCTGGTAACTTTTACAATAACATCGCCGATTTTCATCCTCAACTCTGTGTCTTTATTTTGACATTCATTTATTGAAACATTCTTCTTTTCTACAGTTCTTTTGTCCTGTAAGAACTCCTTACATAGTATTTGCAATACATCTTCAGTACAGTGTGTGCAGAGCGACGCTAGACCATTAACAGCTGATAAGTAGATATAGGAATCTGGATCCTTTAGCTGTTCCTGCAAAATTATAGAAAATGGAAAATATATTAAGTAAAATCATTCTAAACCATGAAGAACTTAGGTTCACATTGTGATAAACAATCCTTGAAGCACTTGTATAATCATCATCGTCATTTCAGCCGAAAGACGGTCCACTGCTGGACATAGGCCTCCCCCAAGGTTCTCCATGACGATCGGTCCTGCGCCTCCGGCATCCAGCGGTTTCCCGCGACCTTCACCAGGTCGTGGGCCACCTTGTTCGGGGCCTACCCACGCTGCGTCTTCCGGTGCGTGGTCGCCACTCGAGAACCCGTCGGCCCCATCGGGCATCGACTTGTATAATACAAACTAATATTGTTATTGTAATATAATATAGACATAATACTGTTATTATAAATATAAGGAAAACATTTGATTTTTTACAAGCTTTGCTTTCAACTTTTACACTGAAACATAGCATGTATTTGGATGAAATTGTCTCATTTCAAATCAAACAGAAGGATGCAGTTAGTACACAATGATTTTATATACAAAAACATACCTGGAAAATGCAAAATATGTAATGTTTCTTAGAAATAGTTTCAGCATCTTCAACATCAATAAGTTTTGTTAGTGAAATGATTCCGTGTGCTCTTACAGGTAACAGCTCGTCAAATATGTCAGTTATTGCATTCTCACATGCAGTATCCTTCTTTTGAGGTACTTCTTCAGATATCAGGGACAGTGCTTCCTTACAGAGAATACTGTTCAAACTTGAATCATTCTCACTTATTCTTCTCAAAACAGGAATTAAGTTTCTAAGCTTTATATCTATTTCATTTGAATTTGACAGAATGGTGTTTATTAGTACCAGAGCAATAGTGACACATTCATCTTCCTTATCTGAATTCTGTTTTAAAATAAAATGTTCAACAAAATCAAACACAATCATGGGGTTTGTCTTTAAAGCATTCACTATTTTGGGTGATGTGGATATTTCAGAGAGTAACTGAAGAATGATTGCATACTGTTGATCAATTTCATTTATTAAAACAGGATCATCCTCACTGAATAATATTTCTTTATTTCCTATTCTTTTTCTTCTATCATGTATGTCTATTAAAACATTTAAAGCTATTGAAAATATATTTGTTACAAGAGCATCGTCAGTTGCACTTTTAAATAAATCCATAAAGTATATCACAGCTTCATCTTTTGCATAATCTTCACGGCTTGCCATTGATTTGACAGCAATACCAGCATCAAATTCTTCAATAAGAATTCCTGAATTACAGGAAACTTCTTTACCAAATAGAAATGTTTTAACCATATGAAATAATTCTTCATTGCATAGTTTCTCTAAACTTTTTAATATAATATCTTTCAATTTGATTTTCAATTCATGATTCTTTGTACACTTAACTCCAATGGAATAAATTAAATATAGGTTTGGTATCAAAAGTTGAATAGGCCAGTCTAGTTTGGTGGAACACACACAAGCATGTAAAACATTTATCTTCTGATCAACTTCTTGAGGGGATAGTATGACAGTACCAGGCAAATTATAATTTGTAGTTAAATAATTATAATCAAAGGCCTGAAATATCCTACCAACTAATAATACCACAGGATCTGCCTGAGGGAACTTATCATTTAAGTTTAACACACATGCTACAGCTGCTGCTAAATAATGTGTGTTGTTCACAGTCAGTATCTCTTGCAACTGAGAACAAATGTTGGCCAGATATTCACCTTCTGAAGTACTTCCATGTTTTGCTGCTATGATTCTACAAATCATGTCAATTTTCTTCCATTCAAAACCCATGTCTATTTCATAGCTTTCTATAAAACATCTGATCAAGCTCAGTAAGCCTCCTGAAGTTATCAACCTTTGACTCAACTCCTTTGCTATGACTCTTTTAGCAAATGCTGGGGGAGATGGCTCTGTACCACTCTGTAGGACCAATAGCTCCTTCATAAGAATGGGTTGAAAACAATTATTTACAAGATGATTATAAACACTGACATATTTTTTCCTGTCTTCACTGAGCTTGTCGTATATTTCTTGTGTCATAGTGAAATTATTGTATGTGCCCGGTTTTTTAAATGGTGCAAATGATAATTGAATCAATGCTGCCAAATAATCTGAGAGGTGCAGAGTAATGATTATAGTTTTGAGGACAGATACACTGTAACTCCTTGTGATGAAATCTGTGCAGTCTACAAGCATCTCATACTTTTGTTCATCATTTAAGGAAATTCTAGGAAGCATGGCTCCAGTAAGACATCTCTTTGACAACTTTAATCCAAGCCCTGGTATGAGACATGGTGAAATACCAAGAGATGTTATTAGTTGAAAACAGGTTCGTAAAAGTTTTTGGTTCTTCACACTGATCAGAATAGTTTCGTCGTTTTTTAGCTCAGTAGCTAGTTCGTCTATAGCTCTAAATATCTTTTGTAAAAACGATTTTAATGTTCTGAAAGAGTCATTTGATATCAACTGAGTTTTATTTATGGCGATATCTTTAAGTATTGAAACAAATTCACTATGCCCTTCTGAAATGGATAAGAAAAGAATGTATACAAAAATAACAACAAAATAGCAACAAAACAACCAAACAACTGTGACAAATATTATTACCTGTATGTGTGAATTTTTCTATTCTGTTGAATATCGGCTGGAGCTGTGCCATATTTTCACTGTTCCTTTATGGTTTGATATGCTACGATAAAATTATTAACCTTCCTCTGAAAATAAAAAGTAAATACGATAACAAAACAAATACCTGGAGTAAGTTGACATTAGGTAATATCTTGACATTGACAATTGATCGAGTTGATGATTTTGATTTCCGAACGATTGATTTAAAATGGAGTTTTTGAAAGGAAAGCTAAGATGAGTGTCACGCGCATTTTTCATTGGACTTTTAAAATTATTTATAGTGTCATTTACTAAATAAAAGCGCGTGATTTATGTAGTAAAAAGTGCATTCAGTGAATAATTCATAAAGAACATTGAAATATCGCAGCATAGTGGCCACATCATGGCTTTGCATCAAATCTCCTAGTAGTCGGCAAACGCGGCCGTTTTTTCAACTGTCATTGGCGATATCCGCCATTATTGCGAAATATTTTTTTTTAAAGAATTTCTATAATTTGTTATTACCCGTTCGCTTCGAGTTGGCCGCTCCCACCCGCCCCGACCAACCGCACCGCTCCCCTAGACAAACCCAATTAGTACCGTTAGCAACGCTATCATGTACGCACTTCTATCACTGTCGCTGATATCGCTTCTCGTTTTTTGTTATTATTATCGTTTTGTTAAGTTTGATTGTTTTTGTTAAGTTTTATATTTTTGTTACATTAGCGTAAAAGTCGCTGTAGTGATTTTAAGAACTGTTTTTGTTAAGTTTTGAACTGTTATTTAATTTTTCGGTGTAAAGCTCACATAACGCGTTGTTTTTACAATGACTAAAAAGGGGACAATTTTGTATAGTGCAGAACGTAATTTGTTACTCAAATTAATAACCTTTTTTGAGGAAGAGAAAAAGAAGAGACTTACTATCACGCCGTATAGTGTTGAAGACATTATTGTGATGAAAAACATTGCCAGGGCAACAAATTCTTCACAGGTGGACACGAGTGAACCAACAGATATAGAGTTGAAGTTATTAGAAAATGAAAAAATACCAGAATTTTTTGAAATCTTATGATAATATTGTTAAATGTGCCGCTGCAGCTACTGGCGTATCCGAACGAACATTAAGGCGTATTAAAGTGGAAGCAAAAAAGAAAATGGCTGACCAGGCAACACCAAGTACTTCGGGCTGTTCAAATATAAAATTGTCTACACCAAAAAAGACAAAGCCTCCTAAGAAACGATTAGATATCAATGATTTTATGGTTTGTTCAATACGCAACATAATTGAGCAATATTATACTACAAAAAAAGAAGTTCCCACCTTAGGAAAAGTGCTGGCACAAGCCAAGAAGGATTTTAACTTCCCTGGTGAGAAAAATACATTATGGAAAATTATAACAACAAAACTTGGCTATTCATCTAAAAAATGTAAAACCGTAAGGCAATTCTTAATTCAAAAACCAGAAATAGCTGCGTGGAGAGCTCGTTACTTACGAAAAATGCGAGAAAATGATGAAAAAGAAGCTGACAAACGGCCGGTCGTTTACTTGGATGAAACATGGATACATAGCCACTATACTGTGTCAAAATGTTGGCAAAATTCGACAGACGCTAGTGTCAAAAAAACTTTTAATCCAGGCCAACGTTGGATAGTGGTCCATGCGGGTGGAGAAAATGATTTTGTTAGCGGTGCGGGTCTAGTGTACAAATGTAAAAGTAGCCAAGGCGATTACCATAATGAAATGGACGCCAACAACTTTAAGAAATATCTAGATGAAAAACTTTTACCCAACTTACCAGGAAATAGTATTCTTATACTTGATAACGCACCATATCATAGCAGACAAATAAATAAAATACCCACTTCAGCAGCACGAAAGGAAATAATTCAAAATTGGCTACAAGAAAATGGAATAAGCTATGACCCACGCCTAACAAAAAAAGTACTATATTATTTAATATGTAAATCAAAACCTGATAAACAATATGAAATCGATGAACTCGTCAAAAGTTACGGTCATGAAATTCTCCGCCTACCGCCTTACCAATGTGACTTAAATCCCATTGAGTATATATGGAATTTAGTAAAATATCTAGTTGCGGAAAAAAAAACGTAACTCAGTCAGAAAAAGAAATAGAAAAACTAACACAAAACGCTATAGAAAGTATCACTGCAGAGGACTGGAAGAAAGAAATAAATCATGTGAACCGGTTACGTCAAGAATATTGGGAACGGAATAGGCTGCAAGAACTAATTGAACGAGAAATGATTATTTCAGTGGGATCTGACAGTGAATCTTCAGAATATACAGAATTAAATGATTCGGATAGTGCTGAGATAAGTGGGGTAGAACTGATGTCAGGTGTTGATGACTAAATAAATATATTAAATATGGTTTTATAAAGTTTGTAAAAAAAAATACAAAATAAATTTAATTAAATAAATTACTTGTATTTATGAAACATGTGTGACAGATTCCCATAAATCCACTATTAATTTATTATCTAATTTGTGAGTGACAGAGGCTATATATTTTACTAACCCATCGAAGTCGGCACGGGTCAGCTAGAACTTAATATCAAAGTATTAGAACTTAAAAGCAAAAGATCAGCATTCATCATACCCGTAAATATAAATAAATAATCTATTGTGATTTCTTTAAGTCAATTTATTTTATAAACTCATACGTCGTGTAGGGTCAAAGTTTATATTTTGTATCTCTATCACTTTCAGTGTTGAATAATTTCAATTTTTTTTTTAACTACAAAAGATCATCATTTAGAATTAGAAAGTTTGAAAAAGGTACGCGAAGCGGTTCCTTTTTTTTTTGCCGACAGTACCAATTGATGTGCCTGTGACGTCATTTAGTAACGGTCATCGACGGCCAACTCGAAGCGAATGGGTAGTACACGTGTTATTGGCAAAATTGTGGTGTCTAACCACAGAGGCCATTGAAGAGTTGAAGTAGTATTCACTCTTAAGAAAAGAAGAAGATTTCCGAACGAACTTAGTTAGCCGTGAATAAGAGTAAATCCTTTAGTTATAAAGTTAGTTCATACTAATATTATAAATGGGAAAGTGAGTTTGTTTGTTCCGCTTTCATGCCGTACCTACTAAACCAATTGCTTTAAAATTTTGCAGACGTAATTTAGAAATCCAGATTAAAAAATAGGGTACTTTATCCCGGAAAAATTTGATACTACGGAGGGAAATTTAAAAAGCGCGATATAACCGAATACCACGCGGGCGAAACCGCGGGCGGAAAGCTACTAAAAAATAACGAATGACAGGTGCATTAGTTGAAAAAAATTGTAAAGGTAAAAAAAGCTCTTAACATTAAGTATTTAAAAAAATACTTAAATGAGCTATATACGTTCATACTATTACCAAAATATATACTTATAATATATAATACAGTATGTTAAGAAAACCCTGTCCGACCCATAAGGATAATAATCTTTTTTTCCCGCGAATTAATTCCAACTTCCCCGAAATTTGGTAATTTTCAAAAAAGTGACAACACCGGTATTATTATGAGCGAATAGCGATGCGACCACGTGCCGCGTGTCCTGCCGCCCGCCGCCCGCGGAAGGGTGCTTATCGCACATTTATTAAGTTACCTCTTTTTTGCGAAATAATATTTATTTTTTTAGCGGGTTTTTTTTTTTAAGTTTAGCTCGGTTTTGTATCCATTAGTAGAATCAGTTATCGATACCTAACAACACCTTCACGGGTCGGACAGGGTTTTCTTAACATACTGTATACATACAAAACTAAAATTTAGGAGAGAGGTGTTGCAATGACCCTAATTGTTGCCTTTTTCCACAGCCGAATATTGATGATTTTTTCTTTGGTAATATACTACTTTTTTTTTAATGGCTTTGCCATCGCATTAGCCACTGTCAAGTTAAGGGAGACGTCGAAACTTATTATCCCATTTCCGATTATAAACATTTGTTAGTTTGGTCCAATAATTTTATAAGAACACTGGATGTTGCGCCAAGAATAAAGAACTGAAGCCTAAAAAATGACTTTGAAACAATTCATTTATGTTTTGGGTCTCTTTCACCAGGGTGACAATATTTTTACTTGCTCTAGAACATTTTGTGAAATTATTTTTATAAATTGAGAAAATTTGGTACAAACGACAGCACAACGATCTACTACAATCTGTCTGATTACCTTTTTAAATTTTTAACTTTAGCTTTAGCGACCCGCCCCGGCTTCGCACGTGGACACATGATATAGGTACCTAAGCCTTCCTCAAGAAACGGTGGCCCTTCAATAAAAATAATGTCTACTGTGCCGCCCATCAGCCAATATCTGACTCTGCAAGATACATCGACCTTATTGTCCATGGATAGTCAGTTCCACCACCTTCAAACAGAATGAAAGTCTACCGGGATAGCAAGTTTGTTCGAAATAATGGTCCCCCGCTCCAACCCACTCACTCCGTGGTTTAGGCAGAGAAACACTCAAGTAGCAGGCAGCCGACAGGGGCGCGAGTGGCATGCGAATTTTTTCTGGTGTTTAGTTTTGAATAAATCGTGTTATCTCCTGAATGAAACAAACAATTCCAATTATTCAAAAAGAGATCTGCTGCTACTAATATTACCTTTGATATGACGTAATTTATTTGGATAAGGATTAATAATAAGGAACAAATAGTGGGCTCTGATTTCGACTGGCATTTTAATTAATTTTTCACACATAAAAAAGTAGTCATAATGAAGAAGCTATAGTAGGTAGATATATGGTGTTGCAGACTTTTTTGTAGACATTTTTAAGGTCTACAATACTGTAATACATTATTTTGATCTATCTCATAGGGTTCTTAGGGTTCTCATAGAGCCAACGTTTGCAATATAAGCTCAAAAAATGGGTTAATTTTGCGACATGTGTTAGAAACCTCAATAATTATCAGTGTTCCTCTTATATACAGCCGCGCTCAGGCACCCTTACAACGTGACTATTGGATAGACGCTGAAGTACTGCCGCGCGTCACTCAGGTGCGAGACTTGGGCGTACAGATGGTCTCAGAGTTAACGTTCCGCAAGCACATTTTGGAGGTCTGTGGCAGGGGTTTTAGAAATCTGGGATTCATCTTGAGGCAGTGTAAGGATTTTAGTGATACAGCTGCACTTAAAGTCCTATATAATGCACTTGTTAGGAGTAATCTAGAAACAAGTTCTATTATTTGGAATCCTCATGAGGCTAAGTATAGCCTCATGTTGGAAAAGATTCAAAATAAATTCCTAAGATTCTTATATCTCAAACAGTATGGAGTTTATCCTTTTTATCCCTTGATGTACCCGAGCTTGTTTATATTAGGCATGGTCGGGTACACCAAGCTGGCTGTGAGAAGAGACGTCGCGCTGGTGAAGTATGTGGTCTCTATATTATTAGGGGTGCTCCAACATCCAGAGGTACTTGAAGAGCTACGCCTGCACGCGCCGAGCGGGTACGTAAGTGCACGTCGTCGCCCCAGCCTTTTAGATGTCCCCACGGCTAGGACTAAAGTTTGCCCCTATGTCTCGAGCCGTACGTCTGATTAATGTGATTGCACGTACGGAAGATTTGTTTGGCCAAAAACTTCCTAAGTTCTTACAAGCAGCACAGAACCTAATGGAACAAGGTATAGACTTATAGGAAATTAGTGTATAATGATATTTTAAAAATGTTTCTGTACTAATTATTCTGACCTTGTGTGTTATGTTTTTTGTTTTCAGTTTTTTTTTTCTTTTTGTATAATTTATCTTACTTATAGCACTGAATTGGAATGCTCTGTAATAGTGCTATAATTGTTCGTTTCTAAATAAAATATATTATGCATGTTATATACATCAAAACCTTCCTCTTCAATCACTCTATCTATTAAAAAAACTCTATCAAAATCCGTTGCGTAGTTTTAAAGATTGAATCATACAAATCGACATAGGGAAAGTAAAAGTGACTTTGTTTTATAACATGTAGTGATGAAGCATTAAGGCTCAAGGTTGATTGGGAATATCTGACAGTTTGGGGTAGCTTGACCTGCTGTCGTCTGTACATTAACATTTTAATGTGGTTTCCGACTGTGTTAGCAGTATTATATCTATACTTATTAATAATAATCTATTAATATAATTATTCTAAAACTGAAGTTTGTTTGGTTAATATTAAATTTGTTTGGTTGGTGATCTACTGGTATTATTTGAAAAAATCTTTTACTGTTAGATAGCCCATTTACTGAGGAAAGTTATAACATCATGCTACGACTAATAGGAGTGGACCAGTAAACAAAGATGCGGGTGAATCCGCGGGGTACCTACAGCTAGTTTATTATAATGCTTTACTAATGTAAACAGACGACCGTGTATGTTAGCAGTAATACTTTGATACCTATCTGTCCACGTCCGTCGGTTTAGGTACAGTGCAATTCGTAAATTATGGCATGCGTGAAGTTAGCCGCTAGCAACTTTAACGCTTGTGTACTCTTAAATAAATCAATGGGTTAAAAAAATAAATACCTTTAGCTTGTTATTGCTATTATCAACTGTTATTGGTATTTATTTTTTCGTAAATTGTAATGTAGTTAACTAAAGGTCAAAAAACCATATTACGTATGTGTTTTTATTTTACGAAAGTCGTATAAAAGATACACAAAGGTTTTTAAAATTTAGTTTCTAGCCTAACATAGATTCTTTAAAAACTACATAATTCCAGATAGGCTGTTTATTATGTAGATTTACAATATATCAAACTTCTTACTCTTGATCCAGATACATACATTATTGTAGGTACATTACATAAAAATCTGCTGCTTTTTACTTCTTGCGATTTCGAGGTTGGTCCAACTTGTTTAATTGTTTAAGTAAACTTGTACAGCACTTACCCAGACAGTGGTTTGATTTACATATTTCAAGCTGGCACAATATGTTAAAAAAAACATTTTCATTTAAACAACCTTTATTAATAACAAATATTTTTTTTTTATCTCACATGTAAAAAAAAAACGCTTTTGTGTAATTCCTGCCTTCTGGTGCGATTGTCACCCAAAAGCTTTTGGGTATGATTTTTAAGAAAAGAATGAATTCTTATTTATAAAGAACGTATTTGAAATAAATTTTATTTTTTGTTTCATGTAAATCCATGCAAATGCAATTGAGTGGATGTTTTGGAACAAATCATTCCTGCAGTAATTGCTGGATTTTTCTAAAACCGCTAACACCAATTTTGATTGCAAATTGTAAATTTTGCTGTGTTATAGTCTTCAAGAGCTATATTCATTAACCATGAATGTTAATATTGTAATGTCCAACGCTAAGTTATAAGTATGTACGTACAATGTTTTCACTGTATCTGATGGGCATGTCCTTCTCAAAGTAGGTGCGTTTTTTTTTCTGACACAGAGGAACACGTATCAGTTTTGGTTTTCATCATTACATCAGGTAAAGCTGAGCACTTGAATAGTGTTGTACATTCCTGTAATTTGAAATAAATTGTTATCAACATTGCTGAGTTTGTAAGCAGCAAATTGGTAGGTACTGCACTAATTAAAAGTCGTTTTGGCATTGATGGATCATTTTACATCATGGATTTAAAGTGTAAGCTACAAAACTTTGCTGATTCATAAAACTTTCCTTTTAATGGTACTAGATAACCATTTTTGCCTTTTATCCAAGTCCTTGGGAAAACTGAAACAGAAAAGTAGTTGTATTTCCTGAAACCGAGTTAACATATGTATTGAAACATAAAACTTTGAGTAATTAAATTAAATTATATTTTAATGACATGCTTTTATTAAAATTTTGTTTTTAATGAAAGCATGTTTATTTAGACATGTATTACCATTATTGGTATAAGTCTTATTTTCCAGTAACCTAGACTCTCTCATCTTTATGCTAGGTGAAATTAATTACAAGTTTATTCTTTACTTGTGTAAATTGCCAAAGATTTTTTCATTTGTCCCCTAAAACACGTGACATATTCAATGAAATTACGATCTACATGAACTTCAACCATTTCCTCAAAGGAGATGTTTCAGAAATGTATGGAGCCTGGGCCAGCACATTGTACAGTTAATGCTAGGTATAGTTACGCTATAGTTAAAGGTTTTTAATGTTAATTTCCTATATTTTGGCTTAGTTTTGATACAGATTCAATTTAACTCGGCCAAGGAGTGCAACACAACTTCTAGTAAATATGGTGGTCAGCAATAAGTGCAATAAGATTTTGATAGTGACATCTGATTGACGTGTCATGTATCAAAGGCTATCGTAGCTATATTATCTACCATATGACTGCGAAATAAACAAAACATGAATTTCGAACATACGGCCCATTAAATAAATACAATCAACTCAAATCAACACTCAAACACAACACAACGGGAAAATAGAA
This sequence comes from Sesamia inferens, assembly GCA_037179545.1. NCBI lineage: Eukaryota > Metazoa > Arthropoda > Insecta > Lepidoptera > Noctuidae > Sesamia > Sesamia inferens. The sequence continues at coordinate 21,920,441 of CM073934.1, read as the reverse complement.
CTGTTAAAGTCGCCAATCAAACGTCATAACCAGTGTCATGGCTACCTTAATAAAGGGTTATCTCTTGTATTAGTAGTAGTAGTAGTTAGTACTTGTATTTTTATTGAAATTAATTTCGTAGTATTTTTATGAAAATCTTTTTTTTTCCTTTTTATCTATATAGTACATTGTGGTGGCCTAAAATGAAACATCTCCTTTAAAAACATTCTTCTTACGGAAAAAATATGGTCACTCTTTCGTTCTTTGTTTACAAACATGCAATTTTGACGTTCAAGATTTTATACGTAACAGTTTCAATTATTATACACGATTTAAACATATAAATGCTTGAATGATGACATTCATTATTAGAATAACATTTTGACGCAGTTATGAACGAGAAATATTGCCGGATCTTTAAAATATTGGCTTGTATTATACAGTATAAGAAAACCCTGTCCGACCCATAAGGATAATAAAGGTTAGGTAAACACATGACCAAATATAATATAAAATTTTACGTAATCATCATAGTACCAATACAATTGAATGTTGAAATAATCTTTTTTTCCCGCGAATTAATTCCAACTTCCCCGAAATTTGGTAATTTTTAAAAAAGTGACAACACCGGTATTATTATGAGCGAATAGCGATGCGACCACGTGCCGCGTGCCCTGCCGCCCGCCGCCCGCGGATGGGTGCTTTAACGCACATTTATTAAGTTACCTCTTTTTGCGAAATAATATTTATTTTTTTTAGGGGGTTTTTTTAAGTTTAGCCCAGTTTTGTATCCATTAGTAGAATCAGTTATCGATACCTAACAACACCTTCACGGGTCGGACAGGGTTTTCTTAACACACTGTATAGAGATTGTGTGTAATTTAAAATCTGGTATTTCTGAACTTATCTATGAAAGATAACATTTGATGTTGGGTTCCACACACTTCCACAATCTTTAACTACACAATACATAGTAAGGCACTCTAAATTGCACTTGAGAGTACAAGTGGTAGAAAAGCGATTGACAGAATAGCCATTTTTGTTAATAGCCTTCCAACAGTGTTGCAAGCTTTGAACTCGATGCTACATGTGGGTGAACTTTAGGCACCTCAAATATAATATTAATAAAAAACTACTTTACAATATCATGTATCATTTTTTAATAACTATTAAAATCCTATTAAAAACCTTTAAGACCTGTGTCTGGATTTCACAATATATTAAAAAAGTGAGTTTATCTCTTTTTGTTGCACTTTTATGATCAGATAACTAGGAAAACTTCATTTTATTTTGGCAACTTTGAATTTAAGTGTAAGCGAGATGGAAAACATAACATAGATGAATAAACTTGACTTAAATTATTTCTTCTAGGCGCAACATCCACTATTCTTTAATATTCTTGGTTTGGTCCCACGTACAACTCTCTTGACCTAAAGGTCTTGGTTACCAGGTCATAAAATTCCAAAAAAAAAACGTACAACTCTAAACTCAAAACTGTCAAATTGACAGTGTCATAAATGCCAAACAAATTGTCAAAGGATTAGCAAGCAAAAAGTCATTAATTTACCGTACCGATATAAAGCGCATTATTTGCTAAGAACATTGATTTTAGTGGTTTAGTTATTGATATTGAACAAATAACTCAATCAATATGTTGATTAAAGTTAAGGTAAAACAAGTTACAGAATTATAATTCGTTTAAGGTATTATTATTTGCAATTCATAACCTCGCTTCTTTCTCAGACGCTCACGGGAAAGGAAATTGAGATAGACATAGAACCTACAGATAAAGTAGAAAGGATCAAAGAGAGAGTGGAAGAAAAAGAAGGCATTCCACCACAACAACAACGTCTTATATTTTCCGGAAAACAGATGTAAGTATTCTTGTGAGCTTGTTTCTTGTTACTGATTTGGGCATTACATCGTTTCGTCAGATTAGAAAATACAATACACCCACTGGGCGTGTTTTTAGTTCAGATAACAGTTATTTGTAGAATATCATCATATTTTCATATCTACTGGGATATAGCAGCCACACCGAAACACACACACACAAAAACTAGTGGAATGCACAAGATTGATGATTCATGCTTGCAGTATTATACCTACTTACTAGTTATTATATCAGATTGAGTAACTGATAGTTTTTCAACACTGAGTTAATATCACAACATGAGTTAATATAACAGGCCTTAATATCACATTAATGTCTAAATACTGTAGCACAAACAAACTGCAGCAGCAGCAACATTACCAGCAACAGCTGTTCTAGATTCAGTCCCCTTCATTTAGAATTCACTCAACCTGTTTTGGAATGTCTACTCAAGATCATTCATATGAACGGACCCTATAGGTATTCACTCAAATGGCCACTTCTTACTTTTGCCAATTTCAACATTCCTGTGCCATTTTCACCATTTTAATGACTGAGTTGACTATCTAAACTTAATTTAATTTCTTTATGGTTGTTTCTTTTTCAGGAATGATGAGAAGACAGCACAAGACTACAAAGTCCAAGGAGGTTCAGTCCTCCACTTAGTACTGGCACTGCGAGGGGGGCTCTGATCTGGCTAGTGATAGTTTCCATCTTGTATTTATATCTACTAATATTATTTTTCACTTCTTGTATAAAGTGATTACACTGTACAACATTTCTTTCAATTAATAAGTTGTGGCATTTTACCATGGCAATAGCGGTGTTCTTTACAAACCTTAACAATAATCAATGTTTTATGTTAGAAGTTTGATGTCTGCACCAAATCCTTTAAGTGGACTATTGATATTGGAATTATTTGCAGAACACTGATTTATTAAAGGACTTTATTTCAGTTTATAAAATAAAAATACTTTGGCAATGTAGAGGTCAGTGATCATTGTTACCACCATGTTATGACCACTACATCTGAGGTCATTCCGGTAACATATGCCAAGAAAACTGCAGTATGCATTCAGAATATTGGGGACAGTGTTAAGTTAATTTTAGGTTGAGTGTCTAACCATTTATTTGTTGTAATTCTAAATAACACTACTGATAATTGCATTTATAATTTAATACTAATGTTTATTGTAAATTTTTATCAGTTGCTTACAAGGGGTGTTGCTGCAACATTTTTAAATTAAAACCAAGGCTTAATTTGAGCAGGTATTTATTATTACACCTATAACATTGTACATATAGTCAAGTATAATTTACACATATTTGCGCTGAATGAAGTTTACATAAAAATAAAACATCTTTGGTTCGCCACACAAATTAACAACATCAATTTTCTATTTTTTTTTTCCTAATTTACATTAATTTTACCACAAGCCTTTCTTTTCACAATTTAAAAATTATTAACTAATTTGAGCTTTTTACTACTCATGAAATAGCTGCATGTTGACTACTACAGACTACACAAAGCATGCAGCCTAGACTGTTTTTATTAGGTATTACATACAAGTACACTTACATATTTCAGGTATTGTATAGGTAAATACAAAGAATAGATCAAAGATGAAATGACATACCATACTTTAGAATCATTTTGGAGGATTTTAAAAACTACAAATTTCTAATATTATCAAAATGATTAAATGACTTTGGGACGGAAACATTTCCTTTAAAACATCAATATTTTTGATCTGCAAAATATTTTACTTTTAATTCAAGATATATTTAGAGCACTTTTAAAATAGAATTTTTAAAAATTGTGTGGGAAATTTGGAAAAAATTGAGCTTTACAAAATATGCAATGAGCATTCGGGTTTGGCACATCATAATAAGTTACATAGGTACATAGACGGGAAATGCATGAAGAGACCACATTTATTATCTAAAGATTGTATTCACACATTGTCTGTAACAGCATCACTCCCAAACTCCACACACTGCTGTTGGCGCCAAGTTGGCTTTATTGCTGGTCACAAACAACCAAAGCACTCATGACCTTGTTTATAAGCAGAGCTTCTTATTACCAAACAGAGAATACTGTCAAAGGTTGGTGTGTTGAGGTGCTTGTGTAACCAGTATAACATGCACATTGTGACAATGTTGTGTTAGTATTTACATATTGTAATATAATTCTTTTTAAAATATTGAATTGCATCGCCCCTATTTCACCCTAGATTTTTATTGAATGAATTTTTTTTTCGACTTAAAACACACCACTGATTTTAGACAAGATGATATAGACTAATTACACAGAGCAGAGCAATGTCAAAATTTGCACTATTAATGACTAAAAATTGTTCTTGAAAAGTAACTAAAGGAGATCCGTTCTGCATTAAAGTTGACCAGCTCGAACTGCGAAAAAAAAAACATTCATGTTAGTATGAATTGAGTGTCTGGCTTATGACACTAGGTATTTGTGTAGTAATCCTATTGAGGTCTCTCCAATCCGTCGACGTCGTCGTCTAAATTGATAAATGATGCTCTTACGAAAGGTAGCTCGTGATCAGTCGTGAGGAATCGTATTTGGGTCAATGTTACAAACCACTGCACACAAGTATCTAGTAGTTACAGAAGGAATGTGTAGTTATTGCAACTATGTATGTACTCGTATATGGATTGAGTACCTTAGCAGCTCAACCATCGGAGAGTGCTGGCGTGACCCAACCGTATTTGTCATGTGTTTTGACGACCGAGCGGAATGCTTCTTCGGCGCGGCGGCGGGTGAACTCGCAGGAGGGTCTCGGCGGCGCCCGCGCCACTCGGCCCTGCCCCTTCACCACAGAAGCAGCAAACTGCATCACCACAGCTTCTACTGTGTACGCGGAAGCCCAGCCGCGTGGAGTTAGCAGTTCCATACAAATTGCGCCACCTTAACAAAATAAACGGTTTTCAATAAGGCTTGAAGAGAGAGGTTTCGAGCTCGATTGCCAGTCGGGCACAGTACTATACCTTCACGACTTGTGAAGGTATAGTTTGGAGTTGTACCTTAATTAGAATCGTACAAATGGCGTGACTTCTAACTTTTTGGCTTGATATTAGTTAAACTTAAAGTAGTCTGCTGCTATTAAAAGTTAAGAACCCTCACCTTCCATGACGAAACCTTTCTCTATCCTGGGTTCGATAACCCGCATGAAAGGTGGTGCGAAGGGGAAGTTCTCTGGGAATATCAGATGAAGTAGTATGTTAGGAATATGAAGCTCGCGGAGGTCACTCGACAGCTCGCTCTCCGGGTCGATCTGGTGCAGGCGCACGTGCCATTCGAACAGGTTATCGTTTACTAGTTCCACCTAGAACAAACATTGATATTACACTCATCATCACCCTTTGGACAAATAGGCGTCTCTTCACTTGTGAGAATCCCAGTTGTTGTGTCAGTATCATCCAAGTTTTACTAGCGACTGGTTTTTAGTTTGTATTATATAAATAAGTTCTATACAACGTTATTTAGTATAGTATAGTTTGTTCAGAATAAACAACTGAATCAATTCCAATCATTTTTACACCATGTTATATTTTTTCCCAAATACATTTACAAATTGTTGCATAGTGGTGACCGAGCGGTTACGAATCGTTCCGATAGATCATAGTACTTGCGCCGCGCGTCACAGCTGACACCAGAGGTCAACGAACCGCGCTCGCCCGCCCGTGCGGATCTTTTACCATATATTTGTTGGGACAACCAAGTAGAAACTCCCTAGCCATCTTTTTCTTTTCTATGCTTTAGATTGCGCTCCATCTCACTCACACTGTACCACTGAAATGTACGCCGAATAAAAAATATGCATGGGTGTTGCTGCCGTGTTCGGTACATTTTTTTCGGTTTAGTTTGTTAGAATATATCATATCTGTTTAATATTATATCAATGTAACTGCCCAATACACTAAGATTTATGATTTCATTTTCGTAATAAATGTGAGTTTCGAGTCCTTGAATCTAAGCGTGCCGTTTCAGATAATCCTTGTTATATTTGATTTAAGTGAATGCACTAAGCAAAATGTAAACGAAACGGTTGAGTAACTCAACCAATTAACAAAGAGAAACCATAAAAAATTGTATACTTAAAACGTTTTGCTGTTGCATAATCAGTAACGGAGAGACTCTATTCATAAATATTATTATGAGAGTTATGATAACATCGTAAATTTCTTACGGCTTTTTATTTCACACCTTTCATTACGGCTCCATTTACAATAGCATTCCTAGTAGTAGGTCTACATTGCGTGATATTTTTACACTTAATTATAGAAAGGGGGAATTAATTTTCCGTAAAAATATAAGGGGTGCTAGGTGCTACATATTAGCTAGTCGCCAGCACCTCGTGGTCCAGTAGGACCTATGCCTGCGTTTTGTTAGAAAGAGATACCGTAGCCCTGGCACAGGCAAGTGAAGTAACATGGCCTAACATGGGCGGGTTTTAGTCAGTAAAAGACTGACACTTCTTCCGCTCCGTCCTGAGCGGGAGAGGTCATTTGATGATTTCTCACACAAAAAAGGTCTGATTTGGCAGACCTATTTGTTGAAGAACAAAGCCGAAACACATCTATTTGTCTTTCATTTAGTCCGCGCTGATACTACAATCGGGTTTCGCTACAATCGGCTTTTTTTTAAATTTTGTGTAAATAAATAAAAAATCGGCCACTCGAATAGACTCACCGTGAATACAGGATCAGGCCGGCTGTTCTGTATCCGCTGGATCTCTTTCAATTCTTTCATTAGCCTGCGTGTACGCACGGCTGCAGCGCGCTCGCGCACCTCATTGGCTCCTCCTGCTTTTTTCTTTACGAGGGTTGTAGCTGACGGACTTGCTGGCAGACTTGCAGCTGCCGCTTCTGCTGGACTTACGCCGTCTCTGGGAATTAAGAAAATAATATAATTTAGACATATCTGTCAAATTCTCATGGGGCTGTGGGCCAAAATAACGACTACCGACTACCTACGTGGGTGGCGGGAGGAGCTAGAGAAAACAAAAGAATAGTGGTCCACTTTAGCCCTGAATCAAAAGAGCTGTTCTGAAATTACGCTGGAATCAAATTACGGAAAGAGGCCTTTGCTCTTCATTTACTTATTTTTAAAACTAGGACAAAGAATGAGTAGTGGCAAAGCAATGATCTTCCATTAAAACGTGTTTATATCGCTTTTTGGCACAATGCGGAAAACGAAAAACGATGTTTAAAGAAGATCTAATTAATGGGCCTTTAAACGTTTTTAGTGGGAAGGCCGGTAGTTCAGGTTTCAATGAACTCATTCATCAACCAGTTCAAGAGATGTGAACATGTTTTTCAGTAAACAAGTCATGATTGTGGTCACGCGTGAACCTGCATCGTTTACGTAGGTACACTCTACAGATTATTTATATCATTGACCTCCATGTACCTATTCCTATGTATTCTTTCGATAGTATGCACTATGCATTATTAATAAACGCTGCATTTTTATCACAATCGATTACTTTTATAAAAAAAAAACCCACTTTATTTTTAATAATTCGCTCTGTCAGATTTTTTTTAAATTACGAAATTTAACGTGTCATGGCTTTTTCTCCTATAGAGCCCTTTCAAGTTTTTGATTGAAAGAGCCATTGATTCACTTTAGCCCTGGATTGAAATTGTACCTGGAATTCATGGGATGAGGCCCTTGGCCAGTAATGATATGATCCAGGCTAATAGGTACGAACAGAGGTATTAGGTAGATTGCAAATTTGCCATTGCCACAATACCTAGGTAGGTACCTAATGTAGTACCTGCAGTAGGTAGGTACTGTGCAATATAGGTATTGTTCCTACTGTACTGTACCTGCCTACAGAAACCCGGTATTTGGCAATATAATCACAACCTTGGGAGATGACCGCCACACAGGATGATAAATGTCGTGTAAATTGCCAACAATCGGAATGAGTTACTTCTAGTAGATATCTGGCAGCCAGGTAGCAGTAGCCAACACGTTAGCTGTGAGTGCGAAGACTAGAGTTGCCAGACATCCCGTAGTTGCCGGGACGTCCCGTATTCAGGCTTAGTTCAAACAAAGTAAAAAAGTCATCGAATGATCGAAGTGCTCTAAATTACCGAAATGAAAAATATTAGGGAGATTTTCCAAATTTTATCAGGGGGGGGGAGGACAGGGGAGGGCAGTTACACCCCCTGGAAATCTCATAGAACATGTATGAACTTCCTTAATTACTAAACAAAGTATAAACGAGGACTTATTTCCAACTTTTAAATATACCACGCAGTAGACACTGACAAACAGTACGGTGTAATTGCCAAAAAACCGCGTCCGACTATAGGGCACAAAGACTAGTCACTCTAAAAATTTTTACTGAAAGGGCCTTAGGCTAGGCCTGACTTGAACCATTGATTGCGGTCAAGCGCTAGTTTATAATAATTAAAAAGAATAAAAATAAATTGAGTTATAATGTAGTAGTAGGTACATTATAACTCAATGACTTGAACCGAGATTAAATACCTACTTAATAGCGTGTTACGCAATTAGGGCGCAGCACCCTAATTATGTAACATTATTACTAACAATTGGAATCATTCTGAAACCAATTGCTAATAACATTGCTCCATATGTTGGGAAAGTGTGTCTACTCAACAAAGTAAATAACGCAATGAATGTTGTTGAACTGTCAAAATGAAACCCATTGCTACTGATAGTGTGTTACGTAATTACCTTGCTGGTCAAGCTATCCGAAACTGTCAAATATCCCTAATCAACCTTGAGCCTTAATGCTTTAGAGATAAAGTTGAAATCTATTAACGAATGCTGACAGATTGTAGTAACTTGATGTGCTGTCCCACATACCTGCTGCTGTGATACCTAATTCATTTTAGAAGAACTATTTTGTTTTTCTTTATCCCTTTGCAAGTGGGTTGAACATAGTCGACTGATATGCGTCAGAATTTGTTATTGTACTTGTTATCGCCTTCGGCTCGGACTGAAATCACGCCTCAACTGTAATGACAAACTTTGTCATGTCATAACAAACTTAGTCTTGTCATGACAAAGTTAGTCATTAGGTTTGTATATAGATTTATATTGTCTTTTAGCAACCCCGCCTTGGATAGGTTAGGTTTAATCGAGAATGTTTTTTACATTTCTATTCATTATTTCTCTCAACCGAAGCACCTGACTTTTACCCCTTTATTCATAAACATTTTTGACATTTTCACGTTACTTAACTTTAATCGTCGTTTATGAATTAAAATTGTATGTTTAAACATTCACTAATCATGCTTATGAATAAAAGGGAAAAATCTCTTCACCTCCCTTGGTTGACTGGTAGAGAATGCTAGGGGTCTTATTACTATTTTATGAGTTAGATAGTAGCTCTACGTAAAAGTACTAATATTCTGCTGCTCCCATCATCATCAGCCTGTTGCAGTTCACTGCTGGACATAGCCTCTCTAATAGGGATGTATCCAAGGTATGAAAATCAAAAAAATAATTAGTCCGTCTTATAGATAATAAAAAAAATTAAGACCCATATTTTTTATTTTGTCGAAATTACCAAAAACCACTGAGATATAGCGTATTAAAGTTACGGAGTGGGGGCTAATTACGTCACGCTGTGGTACAAAATATACCACGACATGACGTAATTAGCCCCCACTGCGACATTTCAAATCAATATATCTTCCTAAGTATTTGAATGAAAGAAAAAATACAAAATACGTGTTCAATATTTTTTATAAATCTATCTGATGGACATTAAATTATTTTTTAGGATACAACCCAATTTCACGCCATTCAACTCGATTCTCGGCAACACTCATCCAGTCACTACCAACCATCCTGTGAAGATCGTCGCTCCACCTAACCTGAGGCCGTCCCACCTTATGATTACCGATTCGCAGTCTCCACTCTAGAACACATCTAGACTGATTATTATTATCGCCGTTACGCTGCCTCCGGTTAGACTGAAAGCTGACCCCAACTTAGTTGAGAAAAGGCAGTTGATGATGGAATTTATATTAAAAATATTAAATATCGTTACTCTTTCAAATCTAATAAGCTGAAGTGTTTGAACGTGCTAGCTAATCTCTTAAAATCTAAAACAAGGCTGCTCAACCCACGGAATAGAGAAGTCTGTCCTGTGGCTCAACCCCAGGCCCGCGGGCCAAATTGTGGCCCGCGAAAGAATCATGAGTGGCCCGCGCAAGTTTAGTATGTAGGTATGCTTTAAAAATACGCATCAAATTCAAAAATCGGGATTTTTGAAATTTTTAAGTTTGAATCGGACTGTATTCAGTCTCTGAAGTTAGTTGCTAGTTCGCTACGCGCAGCGCGGGAGTAATACTAATATACATAACTCTCGGGACTGCAAAATCATGATATTATGCCTTAAAATCGTTTTGCTAACAAGCCTTATATCGCACATCCCTAACTCAGCAACATACATACTTATTATTTGTGACTTGTTACTGCTAACTTCGGATTAGTCGCCAAATATAAGTAAATTATTAAATAAATAATTTACAGTTACAGATAAAGTGTTAAAATGACGACACGATTGGTGCATTGGCTGAGCGTTCGACTGCTGCGCCGCGTGTCGCGGGTTAGATTCCCACACGGAACAAATATTTATATGGTCTACAAGTAGTTGTTCCGGGTCTGGCTGTTTGCGTATGTGAGTTTATATGTTTGTAAACGCACCCACGATACAGGAGAAATTCCTAGTGTAGAGAAACGTTTTTTTAAAAAAGGGAAACATATATAACTCTTTTTTGTCTATTTTGTAATGAAAAGTGTTCCAGTTTGTAAAAGTCTTTGTATAATACTGAAAATAGTATTTTTTTTTTGTTTTCTTGGTAATTGCACACTGTAAAATTGACAAATATTTTTTGTAAAGGGAGAAAATAACTTGCTGAATTTCTTACACGTTCTTTGACTTTGAATTAAAAAGTTCATTAATATATACGAACAAATCACACAGATTGATGTAGCCCCAAAGTAAGTTCGAGACTTGTGTTATGGGATAGTAGCTCAACGATACTATATTTATAATAGATATATACATAGATAAACATCAAAGACACAGGCCAATCAGGAAAAGATCATTTTTCCATCATGACCTGGCCGGGGTTCGAACCCGGGGCCGCCACGTCGCAGGCAGGCGTGTTTATCGATACGACACGAAGGACGATAAAAAAGTAAGTACTAACTTACTTAATTAAAATTTTGTTTCTTTGTTTATTAATAATAATATTTAGAATAAGATACTCTTTGTTCCTAACAAACAATTATTGAATTTTATATTCATAATAATTGAGTTTTTAAGAGTAACTGAAAACGGCAATGTAAGTGGCCCGTCTCTACCTTTTGGCCCGACTCATCAAAAGGTTGAACAGCCATGCTGTAAAACTACGAATCTGATTTGAAAAAATATTTTTTTCATTTGATAGCCCAATTCTTAATGCATATACCTAAGCTAGAGGTTAAACCAACGCTATGACGCTAAGGAGCTAAATAAGATCTCAAAAAGATCGCAAAGCGAAAACGAAGTGAACTGCGGGCTGGTGATATGAAGCGACGGGGTGGGTCGCGGGTACAGACTGCAGCACATCAAGCTAATATAATCTGTAGATTTCAACTTTATGGCTAAAGCATTAAGACTCTTTGACCAGTGTGTGTTGCCAGTGATGACTTACGGAACTGAAACGTGGTCGCTCACAATGGGCTTCATACGAAGGCTCAGAGTCACACAAAGGGCAATGGAAAGAGCTATGCTCGGAGTTTCTCTGCGTGATCGAATCAGAAGTGAGGAGATCCGCAGAAGAACCAAAGTCACCGACATAGCTCTGCGAGTCGCTAAACTTAAGTGGCAGTGGGCAGGGCACATTGCTCGTGGAACCGATGGCCGATGGGGCGGTAGGGTTCTGGAGTGGCGGCCACGTACTGGAAGACGCAGCGTAGGGAGGCCCCCAATAAGGTGGACCGATGACCTGGTGAAGGTCGCGAGAAGCCGATGGATGCGGGCAGCACAAGACCGGTCAGCGTGGAAAGCCTTGGGGGAAGCCTTTGCCCAGCTGTGGCCATCCATAGGCTGAGGAAGAAGAAGATTAAGGCTCAAGGTGGAGTAGGAATATTTGACAGTTTCAGGTAGCTTGATCTGCTGCCGTCCGTTCAAGAAATTTCACGCTGACGAAGTCGCGAGCAGACGAGCTAAAGAATTTGTTCGTTTCTTATTTGATAACTCAGTTCGGAAGGATGGTTGTTAGAGCAGTCAAATTAGCTTCAAAGACAGGGGGAAGGTTACATTAATTAGCACAAAGCTGAATATCGGTGTGAATGTTGGAAAATAAAGTATTGTTCTAAGAGCGATGTATCAGATGTCTCCTCGTATTGGTACAATATTGTAAGACTTCTCTTCTACTAGCCTTTCCACATTGGAGCACGCTTGGCCTCGACAACTGATACAAACTAATGAACAAAAGCACAAACAATCGACCTTTTTTGCAACCGCATTTACATAATGCCCTGTTCTGCTATTGTAAAAAAAAACATTGCTCCTCGATACAATTTTTTACAATAGTAAAACAGGGTATTTTTCCGGTGCAAGTAGGAGTAAAGTTCGAACTGGTTTCAATGTATTGTCAGTTAACTTCCAATTCTTCCAATCTAATCATTTTTCAATTACACAACGTTTTAGTTCCAACGTTGTTGCTTGCTACATTACGCATAATTCTAAATTTAATTTATTCAATGAATAGTAGGTTAAACTAAAAATTCATAAAGTTGGCAGGTTACCAATCTATTTACTTAGTTTTTTTTTTTTTTTTTTTTTAAGTAAATGACTTGTTTATCTGTATCTAGTTTTGGCGAGTTGACCGAGGTAATCTTAGCTAAATAAGTGTGACGTGGAGTTGATGGAGCTACCTTTACCTCTTCTATTTTTATCTACCAAACCAACCTACCTTCTTGGCTTCGGCATGACTTTCCAGTCCATCATTATCATCATCATCAATCCCAATTTATTTGTGGTCGGTCTTTTTCTTCCATACTTATTTCTCTATTAGACGTCATCTCCTTAGTCACCTCCTTCTTACCCACAACATCAGTTACACATTACATCCATCGTTTCTTTGGTCTATTCTTATAGCCCTCGACTTTTATACTCAAAACTCTCCTCACAAAATTTTCCTTATTTCTCCGTAATACCTACTTACATGCCAATACATTACAATGATTATTATTACAATTAAACAAAAATTCCATCAAGACTCAATAATATATATATTTTTTTTAACAAATTTTATTATCTATTGTATCTTGATGGAATTTTTTGTTTAACATAATTTTGTTATCATTGTGTTAAAATTTAATTTAATATAACATTGTTTTGAAATTTAATTAATATAACATTGCTTTAAAATCTAAGTTAACAACGTTAACAATTTGTATTCATGCTGTTATATTATATTTGCATGCTGTGACTTCTTATATAAAGTGGAGAAGTACAAGGTCATATCCTGTTATTTATATTATCTAGCATTAAGGTTTTTTCTCTGTTAGAAGTCCAAATAAATAAATTTACTTTCCGTTTCCAGTTAATTCAACGTAAAAATTAAAACTCGATGAAATTTGGTTCCTCGATGGTTTATAACCAGCCCCCTAATTGGCGAATACATTTTTGTCAAATGATTGCGACGTCGGAATCATTTGACAAAAATGTATTCGCCGATTAGGGGGCAGGATTAATATACATTATCGTCACCGTGGAGTGAAAAGCTCGGAAATGCATTTTTGCTTAAATTTATTTTATTGCGTTTCTGGGAAGAAGCCCTCGCTATACGATACAATACTCGTAGATCGTAATCTCTCGTATAACGTATCGTAAGATCCGATACTTGTAGCGACATCCAGAACGTCACTCAAGCATTGATAGCTGTTTAAACATTACCCACTTAAAACTAGTTTCAACCAATCAAAAGGCTTCAAACGAGACTTAAGTAGAGCTTGAGTTTTGAGTGACGTTCTGTAATACGGACCTAAATGAGAGCCTCGTAAACACGCGCAGCTGTCAGTTTCGTGTGAATATCTAGCAACGAACGTATAGTTTCATTTTATTTTCATTTTCATTTGGGCAATCTTACAGTACTGAACCGATTTTTGTATGAAAGCGGGTTAAATCTCCATATTAATAAATTAATAAAAACATATAAAAGTTGCCGTGCAAAAATTTTACAGCTTGCAGTTTTTCTTCCTCCTGAAAAGTTACTATTTTTGCACTTACGAGGTTTTCACTCTACGGCGACGGTATACGATATTTTTTATTCGAATATTCCTACGGGATCGAGACTTGTGTGGAAACCACTGGGCGCAGCTAGTAAGTAATATTATCACTTGATTGCAGTTATGCCTTCAACGTTATTCGACTCAAATGATTTAGTGACGTTAGCCACGCACGAGCACATAGGTAGGTAGTTAATATAGCGCATCTCATAAAACCTTCATTTAAGTATATCTAAGTACAAGTAATAACAACAAAGAGCTTAGGGAATCATAATATAAATTCAAATCATTGAATGCCCTAGTTAGTATGCGGACCAGTACTTGAGATATTCTCGATGCGAATACCTCGTGAGCGGAATGCTGTCTGCCTACAATTCTCACAATGAACATCAAGTAATCACTAGTTCACATGACAGTAAACGTTGATTTTTTCTTTTCAATAAATAGATACGCCATGATATCAAAAGAATCACATTCCTAATTTATTCCGCCCTACGTAAACTAAACGTATCTAATACTAGGAAATGTGGAAATGAAGATCTATTATTTCCATGGACTCATTTAAAGATACCTAATCCTATTTTTTATGACACAGCAGACCTATTTTGCTCTAATTGCGAAGTTTACTAATGAGTTCTTCTACCTTACTCATTAGTCATTAGACGAACGGACTGAGGGACGCTATTCATTCCAACTTGCAACCTACATAAAAACTTGCCAAAAAGGTTACCCACTTAGTCAAGACACGCCTTAGTTAATCATGTTTTTGTGTAAGTAACTAATTGAAAAGCAACAAAACAGTGAATAGTTTTAACGAAACTGGGGCGTCCGCATACCAATAAGGGTACCTAATCATTTTGATTAATCACCGAGGTTTATTTTACTTCAACGTTTAAGTATATTAAATGTGCAATACACATTTATTGCACAAGTAAAAATGATTTAAATAATGGCTTTTGGTTTTGGATTAACTCCAATGATGTGGCGAGTGTAACGCTCCTCGGACAGGTCAATGACTTCCAGGAGATTTATGCAAAGTACTTACATTATGTAGGTATATGAAGTACCTACTGCAAAGATTACGTAAACAACTTCCAGACCGGCGATAAGCTGCACTTTTGGTCTAAAAATAGTTCCTATATAATTTAAATGTGTGTTATTGAAACAGTAAATGACAAGGGACCGCTTATTTATCTCACCGGACACCTACTATGCCCAGATATGTTGGTAAACCTATATCTATTTTGTACTGAATAAAGAAATATACATTACTACTCGCTATCACCCAGCAATGAGTATTATGTAGTAATTTGAGGATTATTTATAGGTCTCTCGCGTCTTGTTGTAATTATGTTACCCAATACGGTATCATAATCTCAAATGCTCATACTACGTAAATAAAATAATTTATCATGTTTAAAAACAAGTCGTAATTGTTTAGCCAAGACATCAGAGATGGGAAGTCAAAAAAAGAGCCTCTATTCAACTAAGGGCGTCGAAAAGTTATGTCGACCTTGCACGACTAACATTTATTAACAATTCATATAAAATCGATAGACTAGCCGCTAGATAGCAACCATAAATGGCTCAGGGAAATTTTCTATAAACTTGTGTATTTTTAGATTTGAAAGTGAAGTGGAGGCAGCGGGCGTGCATGAAACCTAGACGCTAGCTCCTGTTTGTCTGGTTCAACCGGAATCTGTTCTAATAGTTGGCAACTACCGTTATTGAGTATCAATAACGATTTTTCCTAGACCAAACAACTAGTAGATTTTAATCAAATTTTTAAATTTTCAAACGATTAATTTTGATCGAAGACTGAGGAAAGTGTGTTCTACTGGGCTAGTTCTGCCATATTTTACTTAATATTAAGTTACATAGTAAAATATGACAGAACTTTATAAAAAGTTCTTGCGAAGACCAACAACCAATTCCGTCATAAATTCATAATTCAACAATGGGAGATCCACATACAGGATTCGGTAGGTACATAAATCCAGACCCAGGCCAATAATAGTTTTAAAAGGAGTTCATCATGATTGTTTTAGGATCTTCTTTTATTTTTTTTTTTGTACTGGAATAACTGGCCGAAGGTAAACAGAAGCTCTGATGCATTCTCCGAAACTATATCCGGTCAGTTACTTCATAAGTTAATATAAGTATGTGTACAAATAAGTTTTATTTTAAAGGACACGTTTCTTATCAAGATAATACCGTTGAAGGTGATATTTAAATTGTAATATTTAGTGAATTACCACCACTATTCACCAGTGACCACTTTGGTACAGTTAGAAATACTTGATTATTAGATACCTACGTAGTTCTGGCGATTTAAAGCATAACATTTAACAGCCAATGTGCAAGAATTTTTGTTACATAATGAAATGTTAAGACACCGTCAGACTCAAGAGAGAGATTTGTCACTCCACATAAGATTATTTCAGTGGAATGATAGGGCCATTCCGTTAGAGACGCAGAAAAATAACATTTACAGTAGGTATGTAGTTGCGAGTAAGAAGTTTCCGAGTTTAGAGACCCTACGTAGAAAAAGTGAGAGATGGGTAGCCCAGCTGGACAATTTAAAAGTTCTGAAGTTTTGGGGACCGGTCTAAGATACACTAGCATAAAATACCGACGCCATTTTATGCGTCCATACATGTTTACACAGACAGTTTATGGACATTTCATTGTAAACCTCTTTTATGTCGAGGTCCATAATATAAAGTACCAAATTGGCTCATCGTATCCTGGTAGTAGCCACCAGGATGCTATGAGCCAATTTGTACGTCATCAGAAACATGTTATTGCTCATTTCCGTAGTCCTTTAAATGTTACCGAGGAGTCATATGTCGGTATCACTCATAATCAAACGTAATTAGCAGAGAACATTAAATAAATAAACTTAGTTAACTTCTGCACAAACTGTATCACATTTTATTCTGCTATTGGAGCCATCTAGTCAATCTATTATTTGGACGTAGTTATGCAGAAACGTTCCAACCCACAAGTCACCCGAAATCGAGATAATGTGATCAAACCACCCTTTATGACACATAAAGTCAGATCAGCAAAAAGGTTTCAAGTTTTAAGGCTTATATCAGAAAATATTTTTTTCAATTACGTTCCAACACACACCCTTTATCAAATAATAACTTGTGTAAATTGACTAGAACGTACTATGACGACAGGGACATTTAATATTTTACGAATCAGTATATTTATTTTGTAACAAATGTTCCATTTATATTTGAAACGTTTTTGCAAAATTACAGTAGCGAGGCATAAACGATCCAAAATTTGTGGTACGTTATGTTTCAGACATAAATAACAAAGTTTTAAAACATAAAAAGATTTCATGAATTTTGTACTATATCTTTTGTATTATTATTACCTAAATAAAAAACGTGTTTCGAAAAAAATGTTTCAATTTTAAAGGGTTCATTTTTAACACACTTTAATTAGCTTCATACTTAACTGTTAGCATACAAAACCGCTAAAAATAAATTAATAAAATCAAAAACCTTTATTGAATATACTAAAATTGTGAATGTTTAAAAAATTGTTCTATCTTGAATCCAATAGAGAAAAGAAAAAAAAGAGTTCGCAAAAATTGTGCATCTAGGATCCTACAATGCACAATGTTTATACTTACGACCATATATTAAAGAAGAAAATAAGAAACGAAGTTACACTATGACTAATGTTCCTGGGGGAAAAAAAAAGCCAAATAAATTCAGCCGTGTCTATTCTATTAATGGTACAAAGGTATGTCGTGATATGTTTTTAAATACTTTTCAAATTACTACTCAAAAAGTTACCATTGCACTAACAAAAATTTAGAAGTAGTGAGCCCATAATGGATGGTAGAGGTGTGTGATGGTAGCACAGGTGCCAAGAATAAATTATCAGATGAAATGTATAATTTCATAGTCGAAACTATTTCAAAACTACCAAAGTATGAGTCGCATTACAGAAGAGAAAAGAACAATGACACCTTATATTTACAACATGACGTTAACCAAAATTTACGATATGTATCAGCAGGAGTACACAAAAATGCGCTTCCTTCGAATCAGTCAAAAACATTTTTTACACTAAGTTTAACCTTAAGTGTAAAACATTAAAGAAAGATACCTGCAATAAGTGAGATATGCTAGCTGTAAAAATTCAAAATGCTAGAACTCTCGAGGAAGAACAAGCTAGAGCAGAAAAGACTCGACATATTTTAGGATAGGCAGAAAATTTGAGGTAGAAGATGAACTCCGACTTTGAAGACGCTCGAAACATCTCGACTATTGAATGTGTAATATTCGATTTAGAAAAAACTTTACCATTACCACGAATACCTACAAATGTTGCGTTTTCTAAAAGGCAATTGTGGCTCTACAACAGTGGCATCCATAGTGCTTCAGATGACATTGGACATTGTTACATATGGGTTGAAGGGGAAGCAGGAAGAGGTGGGATCGTGCCTTATTAAAATATTCAAACTAAACTAAGGCCCACTGTTGAACGCCTTATTCTTTGGAGCGATTGTTTTGGAGGGCAGAACCGCAATATAAAAATAGTTATCATGTTGAAAGTCATTACAATGCGATTTTGAGTCTGAGCGTACCCTGCTGCCTAATGACACAGATTTTTCTAAAATTGAAACTGCTCTAAAACACCATCAACGTATTTATACAGCCAAAGAATATATGTCCATAATTAAAACGTGTAAAAAAAGAAAACCTCTAGAAGTATTTAAAATGAATAAGACTAATTTTTATGGCACAGAAAAATTATCAATAGAAAAAAATTCACAGACATAACAAAAGTCAATTGGTTAAATACAAAAGAAATAAGACTGGAAAAAGAGAAAGTGTGTTCAGTTTTATGAAATCATTATTAGAAGAAGATTACAAGGAAATAACAATTGAAAAAAAGTTAGGGGGGAAACAAGAAATATCAACATGTCCGATTTTTGTTTGTTGAGGCCAGATGGTAAAACTATTGCTCCGGTCAAATTAGCGGATTTACAATTCTTGTTTCAGTACATCCCTGAGGATTGTCAAGCATTCTATAAAAATCTAAAGAGTGCGGAGAGACAGATTACGTCGATGGGTTTGGTGGAGAACCGGATTTCGAATTGCAAGAGGATGATGACTATGACGTATGAAGAAAATCTTCATACATCATACCCATGATCCTCTTCATCATCATCAGCATATATATTCTTTTATTTGTTGTTCCGGTTTAATATGATGTAAAATTTTGATTATAAATTAAGGTAGACATGGATAAAAAGTGCCTGGAACGTTTGTGCAAAATTAATTTGAAGCTATGTTCATGTAAATATTAATTATGCTAAAATGTTCCAATACCAATAATATTTTTTTTTCTTATTGTAAAGTGAATAGCTTAAAATTAAACATTTGATTATCTAATCACAATATAATTCAACAATAAAACCTTTAGTATTGATCTTTACTAGTTAGAATAAAAAAGAATACAATTGAAACGCGTTTAAATGCTTCTATCTCAAAATCAACTTACTGTGGAATGAAACGTTTCTGCATAACTACGACCATTTAGTAGATAACTACCTATTTGTTGGACCGGCGAGACCGTACTCAACCAAGTCCACACGACTGTGTTCACTAGTAGGTATGCCATCCTTTACAATTGATTACAGCTAAAAAATAAAGTCCATTAGAAATAGTAAGTTAATTAAAATATTCAAAGGTTCGTGTAAGTTTTTAAGTCTTAGTCACAATTCAGTTTCATATGTTGACCTATTCATATCAAGCTCTATCTAATCAGATGACATGCACCTAATGGATCGCTAATGTTTTGTTTATTCTTCCCTCACTGTTTATATTGGTCTGTAATAAACTCATAATTAACAATGGCTGGATAAACACGATGCGTTGCGGTTGCGTGTGGCCTTTTGCTTGAGACTCCTTTGTTGCGATATTCCGCATTGATACGTCATTCATTGTAACTGTAGCGTCAATAAACGGATACAATATATCGCGGTGCCCGTGAGCTTCTGTCTGTAAAGTAAACAATGCCTTTGTTTGTTGGCCACTTGAGACGGAACATGACGTAGAACCTGATCCGCAATTCCAAGTGAAACCAACTAATTATCTATTGTTACTTGAATGAAAGTCAAAGTGAAATAAGCGCGCTGGTGCTTGACTATCAAGGTTGTTTTACTGTTGGGTTTGAAGAGTTTTTCCGTCGTACAGTTTAACCACTCAACCCTGACCTTATCAAACATATCATTGGAGGTAGAAACCGAATCAATGTTATGATGGACAATGTTATCGATCTTCTCCACAGACCTTTCAAATATTTATCGAACAAATGCAGCTTGCCAAGTTTATGCGGCATTGACGTGTGTTATATTTGTTTAAACATTTGGTCGTCACTCAAGCGTGTAGATACAGTATGTACCCAGTTAGTTCTTAGTATTCACCTTAAATGAATGTGTTACTAACACTTGCGTGTTATAAATTTTCCCTTGATCTTAAAACACTGTATAATTTATAGGAAACCTTATAACGGTTATTTCTGGTTTCTGGGCTATTACTGTACTTTGTCTATTTATGTAGATAATCTGAGCATACTTAGTTGTATCTTGTTTTTATGGATATATATGGAATTATCTAATGTAATGAAACTAGGTCAATGCATCGTATCTAATATCTTTTTTCAAATAATTTTAAACTATTGCTTGACTGCGAATTGTTGACGGTAAAGCGCGCTAGTTTATTAAAAGCCTATTCACTCAAAAAAACTGAATGAACATGAAGGAAGACGGCAGTTGAGTGAGGTGATGCAATGTTAAACTCAACAACACGACCAACGATGCTGCGCCAGAGGGAGATTGATCTAGAGATCAAATTCCCGTCACAACATTTGGCGCATCGTACCCGGCACACATCGCAACAAAACTGCTTAATTTGACCTGAATCTGTTTATCAACATAAACTTATTTAAAGGCCGGCTGAATGATTTCGAGTATTTGGACTTGGTGTGTTATAGTTATGTGTACCTAATATAAAATTTATTCAATTTTAAATGGTTGGCCATTAACAAGATTTTTTTTTTTTTTTATATAAATTATAACCAGCGCTTGACCGCAATCCCGCCTGTTGGTAAGCAGTGATGCGATCATTGATGGTAAAGCGCAAATTATAGATTTTGGTAATAAATCGTATACCATTATCTGCTTATCTTCTATTTTTCAATTATTGGGGTGGAGGTGGGGAGTTGACTTAAAGTCTAATCTCAGTAAAAGTTAGTAGTAAGCAGGCGCGTGCGCTCCTTACAAGCAGAAAAGCTCTGCATACCCTAATAGTCTTCTAAAATTATAATATACTGTAAAATAATTTATATACTACAAAGTTAAAACTAAAAGACTTTGTTAATCAGTTATTGATAACACTGCCATCTATTGGGCCTAGTGCTAACACGTGACTAACACAATGTGTCTCACATTTGTTGCCTTAGGCGCGACACCCACGCCTCTTACGGCGTAAGCATAAACAAAATGTGCCTCTTCCGTATCTGTCTGTGTATAAAATTATTTGCTTGTGTGCCTAAACTGTTGTGTACGTGTGCGTGAAATTTCTTTGGGTTTAAAGCCCATGATAAGCACAGCTTCTAATAATGCGACGAATTTAAGAAGTTCAGAAATATAGCATGATTGTTGTTCGTTCAAATACCTTTTTATTTTAGCAGCTTATGTTGTTTCATTATTGGTGTATATGGGTTAAATATGTATTGATTGTTTTAAGCGGAATTGAATATTCATTTATTTTAGAGTTTTTGGTTTAACACAAAAGAAAGTTTGTCTTTATAAAAAGTATTATGATAATTATATGTGGTTAGCAGGTTGTGTAGTGTGTACAAATAAATTGTTTTGTTTCTCGTATAGGTATATTATTTTAAAACACGGCTTTGACAGTTCGACGTTATAAAAACTTAAAAGACCTTAAGTTTTTCAACCTACTTGCTTTTGAATTTCAATACTATACTTTATGTTGTAATAATTTTCCTGAAGTTTACAAATTAGCAAAATTTAATAGTTATGATTCCAATGAGTAGTGCATTACGCATATTTATGAAAAGCCAAAGCAGACTGATAGATTTGTCTATCTGTCCATTTTAAAAGAACTTTTAGCGATTTCAAAACGATCTTATATATATTTGATTTTTACAGAGTTCTTTAAAAATAGATAGGCGCGTTGATTTAATTTATAGATAGTGAAATATTTTTTTTTTGTTTTTTGAGAAATAAATTATTACTTATTTACAGTTGAGTTAGTAATACCATTTCATTGTATTTTGACAGCCTACATGGCGTAGCGGTAGCGAACGCGGCCGCTGCGTAAGGAGGCGCGTGTTCGATCCTCGCGCAGTGTAAGTATTTGTATGCATGAATATGAATATTTGCACTGGTCTGGTCGTATCTCGGAAAGCACGTTAAGCCGTTGGTTTCGGTTGCCATGCGAACATCTAGTGGCAGTCGTTACGGGTTGTTGGAGCCCAAAAAAGTCCAACAATTGGTCTAACTTCAATGCTTCGATATTGCCTTCGCGTTGTGGAGGTCAGACGGCAGTCGCTTCACGGAAATTGTCGAAATTTCGCCAAAATCAGCAATTAGACTGGAAAAGCGGTCCCCAGATTCCAAAGCTTTGGATGCGACTGGTATTAACCCTGAGATGATGATGATTTCATTGTATTCATTTGGGCAAATAAAAAATACCTAATACCCCACGTATATCATTTATTTGACTTGTTCTTATCATCAATCACATACTTAGATGTTCATTGTAGCCACGCACAAACATCAATTCATTGTTGACATGCGAAAAAGTACGCGACTATGTTAAATTGAAACTACGTCTAAGTTACGTTTTTTAAGTTTTACCATATATAAGCACAGAGATTTGGATAGTAGGTATATTTATGCATACCCCCAATAAAATCTTTGTGCACGCCCCTGGTAGTAAGTAGTAGACTTCAGGGAGAAATGATTTTATTGCTTAGAAATCAATAAACAATGCCTTGATGGGTGATAATAGTGTTAACAGTTTTAACGGAAGATAGCTTCGTTACAGGTAGCTAAACATTTAACCTCGTCGTCGTACCTTGGAAACTCCGGTAGGGCAAGGTTATGGTTAGAAAGGTTCTTAAGGGAGAAACAGTTAAGTTTTATGGATATGTTGAGGGATTCTACCTAATCAGCAAGGATTTCAAAACGATGGAATTATAAACTTAGTACTTAAATGTAAAACAACAAGCGAAATCAATGTTCGTAATATGTACATTGTACGTTCATCATGCTTATTTAGATATTATTCTAGCTCTGAAACCACCATAATGTTATTAAAATGTTTAATATAAGTAATTAACGTTGTTTACCAATAGTTAAGATTGTTTGAGGTGAGCCTATGATTATGTAAATGAAGACGATAGGTTTTCCTGAATGCATAATCCTCAGCGCATAACTGTTTAGCCGTGCTCCAAGTTTGTTATTTACCTAAGTACTGCTTGTTATGAAATCGCTGAAGAGCCGAAAAGTGAATGTGATTTTTACATGATAATGATGGTTCTCTGGTGGGTACCGTGAATAAGTGACTACGTGACCAGCCGTCACTTGTGTTATCAAACATCTACTTCAGAATGATGTTACAGCTCGCAACATTGGTGCCACTGACTCATTTGCACATTCTATGCTGTTTGTTTAAGAAATTCTTCACTTTCGAATATTCTACCGATTTCGAAGTAGGTATTGTGTTCAACAGATACTAGTAACTAACAGTTTGGATAATGAATAAAAGGTATTAGTGGGAAGTGTACCTGTGCCGCCGCAGCAGACCTCGTCGTGCTGGTGATCCACTCGGCCCTGCGCCATCATTGTCTAGCTTCTCAGGAGACCGGAATAGCTTGCGGAATGCAGCCGCCACCTTCTCCTTTGACCGGGACGTCATGATGCACTAATTGAACTTCACTTCCAATAGCTGCACTCAACTCTCCAAAACGATAATTTAAATTTCACACAATGTTTATTTTATATCCGCACGTTTGTTTTGACGTCTACGCGGCATGTCACGAAAACGTCAAATTATTGTATTCGAATGTGGAGTCCGTGGAGATGTATGCAGGCAGTAAACCTTTAAGTGTTCGGCATGTGTTACATCACTCGAGGCGTCTCGCACGGCGAGGGTCCGTGATGTGCGGCGTCTGCTGCAACGCACGTGCGACTACGAAGCGAGAGCGGCGATGAAATCGAAACTTGGCACGCTGGAGGAGGTCGGTTATCGCACCTCGGCGGATGCGTGGCGGAGCGCGCGCATGTGTGTCACAGTGCGTCGCTGCGTGAGTCGCATGTCCGCATGTCCACACGACCGCTGGTTGTCGCTACACACCCACAATGACCGTATCACTGTGCCACGGCCCGCACCGCCGGCGGCGCAACAATAACTTTTGTAGTTCTCAGAGTTCGCTAATCCAGTTTCCGCACCTTTAATTCTTCAAAAGTTAGTCATTTCTTTGTTTCGTTACTCCCTGTAAAAGAAGGAAACGAGATAAGATTTCAATGACTCGTCAGCAAAACATTTGTGTTTCTCAATGACATTTTTAGGGTTCCGTACGCAATGGAGAAAACCGGAACTCTGTTGTTTATAATTTTTTTTTTAACTTTGTCCCACACTAGGAATTTCTCCGGTATTACAAATATATAAACTCACATACAGAAACATTCAGACACGGAACAACTACTTGTATGTCATACAAATATTTGTTCCGTGCGGGAATCGAACCCGGGACACGCAGGGCAGCCGTCAATAGAATAGCTTAACCACTGCGCTAACCGTGCAGTCAAATTATTAAATTATCTACTGATCTACTCCGTTGTCTAGTCTGTCTGTCTGTCATCAGGCCGTATCTCATGATACAGTAGTGACTAGTGATACTACTTAGGCAGTTGATGTGTTTTTATTACTGCTGCAACAGCAAAAACAAAAAATGGAAAACATATAGTAAACGTATTTTTTCCCCGCTTTTTGCTTGATTGAACGCTTGAAATTTTTACTTTTTATGCATTTCTGTTATAGCTATAACAATGGAGGAAGGTAACAAGCATAACAAGATACTAAAAACACAATAAAATAAATATGTAAGGAGGGCTCCCATACAACAGATGTGATTTCACTACATAGTATAAAACAAAGTCGCTTTCGCTTTCCCTATGTCCCTATGTATGATTAAATCTTTAAAACTACGCAACAGATTATGATGCAGTTTTTTAAATAGTTAGAGTGATTAAAGAGGAATGTTTAAATGTACTTAGTAGTGGCAACATACTATTATTTATGAGGTTTAATTGTTTTTTTTTCGCGTTTGCAGTAAAATGTAGGCTGACCTTTACGAGTTTTATCAAAATAATGTAAGTACGTACTAAATATTGTTCACATTGAAAAGGTCTTCTGAAAAGTTAACGATGGTAGGTATACGTCTTTTATTTTTTAGTTATAATCTAGTGTTTGACTGCAATTCCGCCTGATGGCAAGCAGTGATGCAATCGTTAGTGATAAAGCGCGCTAGTTTATTAAGCCTGTTCACTTAAAAAACTTGGTGAATAGGATGAAAGACGGCAGTTGAGCGAGGTGATGCAATGTTAAACCCAACAACACGACCAACGATACTGCGCCAGAGGGAGATTTATCTGGAGACCATCCACGACCAAATGTCTATCTCTTATGGATATCCCACAATAACATTTTTTGTCATTTACTTTTTACGATAAATTTTGGCTAATTTTCGAAGCGATTTTAACCAATATGACATTAACCCTTATCCAATTTAGTACCCACCTTAAATACATTGTTGATTTAATATAGATCTATACCTGCGACCGGCCGGGGCGGGAGTGGCGGGCTACTATGTTATTTTAAAACGTTCACAGTTTTTCTATAGTGTATTTGGTATCAGCATTGCACCAGTGCGAAGCCGGGGCGGGTCGCTAGTTTATAAATTTGGCCGATTTTTATTTATAATCACTATTTCTTAGTTTTCTCTATTTTTCGTTTAATAAACCAGCCCACAATAAAGTCACTCACACTGTTATTAAATTCCTTTACATAAACCCACACCTACCCACCATAACACTCACATTCTCTCACTTTGTATGTATGTACTAAGTATGATTTTATTTAGCTCAATTTTTATGTTATCTTGATAGTTTATTACTATAATTTAACTAATTATTCTGTCCATTTCTAAACACGTCAACGCAATTCAGTTCCAAAGATACTGGCGCTATCTACTTTTTAGACTACTGTTCAAATAACCATGTTCAATATTCTTCAATTTGTTGCAAATGGGGCAATAAATAATTCATAATCTTATTCTTACCTACTGATAATCTACAACTAAGTACTAGGTACAAAATGTTTTCATTGAGACATTTTACATGCAGTCAATTAAAGCCCTGCGTGATTTATAGCTTCTAGCTAATTAATTGAAACCTCTTTGATCTCGACTGATTCAATTATTCAGCACTCGCTAAACAATTAAGATGCTCAACTTCTATATTAGTTAATCTTATTTAAATTGGCATAATTAATAGCCTATTCCCCTGCAGATTTTATAAAATATGTAGTTAAATAGAATAGAAGAGTAAATAGAAATAGAATAGAGCTTCCAATTGGAGCATGGAGGTTTTTACAAAAATCTGTAATGCCATTAAATTATATCGGTCTGAAAGTGCATGATGAAATGTAGCATTTATCATTTGTTCTTTTATGAACTACGGAATTATAGTTCAGCTGGATGTAGCTGTATAAGAGTATTTTAGACAGCTGATTTGACCTCTAAAATCTAGTTAGTTGGTAACACGATACCTTACGCTTTCCTGCGATTTTGGTCAGGTCATCCGACCACCTAGTCGGTGGGTGTCCGAAGCTGCACTTGCCGGTACGTGTTCGCCATTCAAGAGTCCAACCGGTCACACTATTACCATCAATTGGAAGCATCTTGTTAATCCATTGCTTCATTTCTTTATAAAATGTGTCTCTCAAAAACTTAAATAACGCATTGAATGTTGTTGAACTGTCAAAATGAAACTCATTGCTAGTGTGTTACGCAATTACCCTGCAGTACCCTCTGGTTGTCATACTTCTGAGCTTCTCGTAACGACTGTCAAAGATTTGAATGACAGCCACGTGCTTTCTGATGCATGGAGATGTCCCGATAGGCGTATCTAATGGACGAACCGACGATGGAAAGTAAACCTAACCTTCGATCTATTCAGGTGTTATTGATTACCCACGAGCATAAAATATTGAATGGTAATAAAATAATGGCATTATACGAGTATTTCCTACGTACGTATATGTAGGCACTGGCTATAAATATATTATGTAGAATATAATTATATTATGCGGTGTCGGCCGCGCGGTGACTCTATGGTGTCGGCAGTGAGAACCAAGTTGTACGTCTTTTTTCCTTTCTTTAGAGTGAATACTACTTCAACTCTTCAATGGCCTCTGTGGTTAGATACCACAATTTTGCCAATAACGCGTGTAACAAATTATAAAAATTCTTTAAAAAAAATATTTCACAATAATGGCGAATAACGCCAATGACAGTTGAAAAAACGGCCGCGTGAGCCGCCTACTAGGATATTTATGCAAAGCCATGATGTGGCCACTATGCTGCGGTATTTCAATGTTCTTAACGAATTATTCACTGAATGCACTTTTTACTACATAAATCACGCGTTTTTATTTAGTAAACGACACTATAAATAATTTTAAAAGTCCAATGAAATATGCGCGTGACACTCATCTTGGCTTTCCTGTCAAAAAAAAAATAAAGTTGTACGTCATAGTTCGAAACTTCGAACCCCGTCTGGCGCATTACTTTGTGTAAATTATTTCATCACCACTGCTCTCAAAACGGTGAAGGAAACATCGTGAGGAAACCGACATGTCCTAGAGCCAGAAACTTCGAAGGCATGTGACATCTACCAACCCGCACTGGGCCCGCGTGATAGATGAAGGCCCACTCCCTCTCACCGAGAGGATGCCTGTGTCCCAGAAGTGTATGTCCCTGTCCCTGATTATGTATGTATGTGGAGGAATAGCGTAATGACATACTTACAGAAGTGTATGTCCCTGTCCCTGATTATGTATGTATGTGGAGGAATAGCGTAATGACATACTTACAGAAGTGTATGTCCCTGTCCCTGATTATGTATGTATGTGGAGGAATAGCGTAATGACATACTTACAGAAGTGTATGTCCCTGTCCCTGATTATGTATGTATGTGGAGGAATAGCGTAATGACATACTTACAGAAGTGTATGTCCCTGTCCCTGGTTATGTATGTATGTGGAGGAATAGCGTAATGACATACTTACAGAAGTGTATGTCCCTGTCCCTGATTATGTATGTATGTGGAGGAATAGCGTAATGACATACTTACAGAAGTGTATGTCCCTGTCCCTGATTATGTATGTATGTGAAGGAATAGCGTAATGACATACTTATACAAGCGCAGCTTGAATCGAGGAGCGTCGTAGAATCATCATCATTTCAGCCGAAAGACGTTCCCTGCTGGATATAGCCCTCCTCCAAGTACACCCAGCGTATTTATAAGGCTTACACCAGGTTGTCAGTCCTTCTCGTCCCAGTGCGAGTTGGTAACTTGCACTGGGCCAGGGTGGTAGATTACGGCCCACTCTCTCTTACCGAGAGGAGGCCTGTGTCCCAACAGTAATAATAATAATAGTAATAGGAACAATATTCGCTGCTTAGTATGTATGTATGTA
Source organism: Sesamia inferens (assembly GCA_037179545.1). Taxonomy (NCBI): domain Eukaryota; kingdom Metazoa; phylum Arthropoda; class Insecta; order Lepidoptera; family Noctuidae; genus Sesamia; species Sesamia inferens. The sequence continues at coordinate 21,891,466 of CM073934.1, read as the reverse complement.
TAGAATAAATAATGTGTTTTGTATATGAGTTAAGTGGCATTTCTAGAATGTGTTGTCCTCGTGTTGACTTTGGCCCTGGCTGAGGAAAGGACGTCCAATAACCAGAGCCTCGAAACCTACTCGTTTTTGGCAAGTTGCCCGATATGATTATGTCCCTTAAGACTAAAAACCGGCCAAGTGCGTGTCGGACTCACGCACAAAGGGTTCCGTACCATTGATTTGTGAAAATAAAGGATTTAAGTTATTTGTACCAACGATTATGCGGTAATAAGCGGTTTACGATTTACGAGGTATTAAAAAAAAACTACTTACTAGATATCGTTCAAAACAATTTTCGTTAGTAGTTTTTATATGTAGTTATATTACTACATATAAAATCAGTACATCATATGTTTTTTTTAGATTTTTCATTTTCTTATTTTAGAAGTTAGAGGGGGGGGGGGGCAACTTTTTCCACTTTGGAAGCGTCTGTCACGCAAACTATTCGGTTTAGAAAAATATTTTTTTTTTTGAAATCTCGATATCATTTTTGAAGACCTATCCATAGATACCCCACACGTATGTGCTCAATGACAAAAAAAAAAATTGAGTTTCAGTTCTACGTATGGGCAGCCCCCAATATTTATTATTATTTTTTTTATTATTGCATCAAAATCTTAATGCGGTTCACAGAATACATCTACCTACCAAGTTTCAACAGTATAGCTCTTATAGTTTCGGAAAAAAAATGGCTGTGACATACGGACGGACAGACAGACAGACATGACGAATCTATGTATAAGGGTTTCTCGGTGGTAGGTCATAATATCGGCCGCCGGCAGAAGTCACCACCCATCAGACAAAGTCTTGCCGCCAAGCGATTCGTCGTGTTCTGATGATGTCTGGTGAAGCCGTACGGACGGGTCTGAGCAGTTGTGTTGCGATGTGTGCCGGGTATGACATCAGGGTTTGATGGTGGAAGACCAGAGAAATCCAGGGGAACTTTCAAAAATTTTCGGGACAGCTAGTGTATTTGTAAGTTTTTTCATTAGGTATTTTAAAACACTACAATTTAATAAAGATCTGATGATGGAGTCGGGAGACAGGCGAGGGAACTCTTCAACGCTTCACAGCAGCTACCTTGTGTTTGTGCTTGAATAATTTGTATTGATAAGAACCTCACACCTAGATGGGTTGTAACTGTCATTAAGGAGCTGATGATGAATACAAAGGTCAGTTCAGGGAACTCCACAACGATTTAGAGTAGCTCGCTTGTATTTGGATAATTTTTCACTTTGTAGTGTTTTTCTTAGGAAGTCGATTGTTTTTTATTTAAGTATTAGTTTAGTCCTATCAAATTAAGATACTCCATAGACAGTTTAGACGCGATTTAAAGGATGTCGTATAAAAGTTCGTCAATTCACGTCAGGCATGGACTAGTTTTTTTTCTTGTTCTGGCACTCCACGGTTTGTTAAAAGGTAGGGAAACGGAATGAAGGTAAAATGGAACGTAAAATTTGGATATTTATCTGTAAGATATAGGATCAATATAAGGAAAAAATATTTACACATATTACAAAAGAGGACGAGGATATGAATTGAATGGATATTTACAGTTTTATTTTATTTAACAAGATGAATATAGCTATACTTTTATGTACATTGATGGACTAATTTTGACAGGACTAAAGAAAGGAGAAAGGTAAAGATGCACTGAACTTAAATTTAGTTTGTAGTTTGTGAAAAGGGAATCGGAGCCAGTACCTTTCAAACTATGCTCAAATATCCATTCGCACAACTTTACTCGATCTAATAACTTTCGATCTGACAACTTTATTTGGTCCTTTTTTTGTTCTAGACGGGAAATCATAAAATGACCTCTCCCACTCTGGGCGGAGCGGGTGGGCCTGTCAGACTTTTACTGACTAAAACCCACCCGTGTTCCTTCATTTGCTTATGCGCCAGGGCCACGGTTTCTTTTTTAACCAACCAGCAATCCTGACCCAGGAGGCATCGATCTTCGCGAACCCCGTCACGACGTGCTGACATCTCTTTGAGGCGCGTGTGAAACACAACGCGCCGTCGACACGGGCCTGATCCTTACCGGCCGTAAGCCCGCGCCTGCGGTGCCCGGGAGTTCGATGTTGTCTCCAGACCAAGGCATCTCCTGCAGCTGCTAGAAGTGTGAGGGCGCTGGGATTCCCGCTCCCTCACGTACTCCGCCTCCTCCTTTGCCAGCATGTGACGGCCTGCCATACACTCTCACTCCGGACCATGGCCTGGACCATGGCCGGACGATAGAGACTGCTGCCGATCGCCGCCATGAGGTCACGGCGCGCAATGCTCTACCTAAGCCGAACAGATCTCCACCGTATGCTCCACCGTGTCCTCAAACCGATCCCCACAGTGGTGACGCCCTGGGTTTCCTTCCGCCTTATCCGGAAAAGGATCCTAGGAAAACAGCCGTGTCCGGTGAGGACCTGCGTCAGGCGGAAGCGCCCTGGCGCCTTTCTAGCCACTTCTCAAAGAGGAGACTTACCGCCGCTATTGTGGAGTGCCATCTTTATTTGCTCCTAGAATCTTGTTTATATTTCACGACACTGATAGTGTAAACTTAGAAATTGGTGTATATATATACACTAATTTCTAAACTTCTATTTCACCATTACGAATTTCACAGAAAACTGTGTTAGTTTCATGGAAAAACTCTACTATGTCAATCAGATTATGTTTTTACGCTTTGAATTCGCACTATCTTCTCGATCTTAATATCACTGTGTCATTTTCTACCATCCACAACTCGTTTTACTAGAGCACTCTATTAAAGGAATTCCTAAAATAAAATATATATCACTAGGGTGCGTAGGTAGTTGTTTTTATGTTTCTATGGTAGGAAGGAACTCTGCGTAGGTGTTCTAGATTCTGTATATACCTACTAGCAATGAAAGTCTTCTTGAGTTTGATTATTTCTAGCTTATAGCCGCACAAAAAGACAGCAAAAACTAAATCAAATACATACTGCAAAATATACAATAGGCGACCTTTAAACATAGGAATATACTTTTATTTTTATTTTTTTAATAATTATAAACTAGCGCTTGACCGCAATCCCGCCTGATGGTAAGCAGTGATGCAATCGTTGATGGTAAAGCGCGCTAGTTTATTAAGAGCCTATTCACTCAGAAAAACTGAGCGAATAGGAAGGAAGACGGCAGTTGAGCGATTTGATGCAATGTTGACCCAACAACACGACCAACGATGCTGCGCCAAAGGGAGATTGATCAGAAGACCCTCCACGACCAAACTCCCAACACAACAACATTAAGCGCATCGTACCCGGCACACATCGCAACACAACTGCTCAGACCCGTCCTCCGTACGGCTTCACCATGCCGGAACACGACAAATCGCTTGGCGGCAAGACTTTGTCTGATGGGTGGTAACTTCTACCGGTGGCCGATGTTATGGCCTACCACCGAGAAAATATAAGTACCTAAGTATATACTAAAATAAAAGAGATAATTACCTATCTATCTAGGCTTGTACTAATTATAGTTATGTGATCTAATAGAATTAGTTAACAAGCCTAGATAGATGATTAATTAATAATACATATTTCGAGATCACAAGTAATGTAATGTTCGTTTACGAGTCTTTTATACACAAGTAAGTAATGGCTGCATGCGTTTTATTTTTAACTTGCAATGCATTCTACAAACGTCTATATTACCAACTAGAAATGTATTTTATATGTTGAATGTCCGAAATCCGGAAACGTTTTCCAGCCCCCTAATCGGCGAACACATTTTTGACAAATGATTGCGACTGAGTTGGTATCAGTTGGGATCGTTCGGCCCGCCCATTGGTCCATTCGGTCCAAACGATCCCAACTAGTCGCAATCATTTGACAAAAATGTGTTCGCCGATTAGGGGGCAGATTCCAGCATATTGTTAAGACTTTTGAACTTCATACAAGTTTGATTTTTTGTCAAATTTTGAAATAGGAACTTTACAGTGTCTGCGTAAGAACTCGCATTCTTGTACTTGTTATTTTACAGTGTCTACAATATTACGACAGCTACTATTTTACGCACACTGGAGCTGAGTAGAGTTAGCCGACTTGCCAGGCAGGTATAGATACCTAAAAGCGATCCTATTTATTAGAATATAATCACTAACCCTGGCAGAACAGCGAGGCAATTGCGTATAAAACACTATTAGTAGCAATATGTTTCGTTTTGACAATTCAGCAACATTCATTGCGTTAATGACGTTGTTTAGCAGTCATATTTTTTAGACGTAGAGGAGCAATGGCTAAGTAATGACGCCGATTCTGTTCACAAACTAAACTAATTTTAAGTTATGTGCATCTTTTTCTTTCCATTTCGTTAAGAAAAGGATAGAAGATAACATTTAAGTTTAATCCTGTCAAATTTAGATAGTCCATAGACAGTTTAGACGCGATTATAAACATGGCCTCTAAAAATACGCCAGTTTACGTCAGGAGTGCACTAATTTGACAGGTCTAAACTGACATTTTATCTGCTGTCCTTTTCTTAATGAAATAGTTAGAAAAAGATGCACTGGACTTAAATTTAATTTAGTTTGTGAACAATAGAATCGGCGCCAATATGTTTCAAAATTTTTTAAATTGGGATTCATAAAGTGAAACACAATTAGGGTGCAACGTTGTAATTGCGTAACAAGCTATCAGTAGTAATAGCTTTCATTTGACATTCATTGCGTTATTTACAATTTCGAGCACACATTTTTCGAACGTATGGAGCGATGTATTAGTAACATGCTTCAAAGTTATTCAAATTGATATTATTAATGTATTACGCAATTAGGGTGCCCGTTTACTGACCAACACAATCATTGATGTTATTAATAACATTTTCCTTGAACATGTAGTTATGTCGATAATCTTAGATTGGATCACAAACAGCAGCCTAATTGTGTAACATACCTCCAATCAGATCTGCCATGAATGTAGCGACTCAAAAAACTTGTTACTAAACTAGTTTTCAATATAGCGCTCTAAACACACTACGATGATGCTAGTAATATGTGCATACAAGAACGCACGGCTATATAGGCCATTAAGACAGTATAGAATTCAAGGATAGACCACGTATTATTTGGACTGGACCTTCGAATAGGCAGTGTATAAGTATATAAATGTCTACAAAGATAAATACAACCTAACCTCGCACTGCCCCTGTAATGAATCTCAATAAAATCGTTTCATTAAGCGCGTTCTCAAGCGTGCGACCCCTTGTAGAATTTTATAACTTGGCCCCCGTGTTCTGACTACTAGAACTGTGACCAAACTACTTGCTTCATTCTAGAGCTCTCCCTACTTCGTAATTTGAATGTTTTGCCAATAAGTACGGACGACAGCTGGTCAAACTAACCTAAACTCTCAAATATTCCCAATTAACCTTGAGTCTTAATGCTTTAGCGATGAAGTTGAAAATCTACTGAAGAAATTTGACAGATTTTAGTAGCTTCATGTGCTGTCGCCCGTACACACTGCGGTATACAACAATTCAAAAATGGTTACATAAAAAACGATCTTGATTCGAAATAACTCGGCTTAGCAACAATTTGAAGAAATTATAGCGAAACAGAAAATTCAAGCTATTGCAAGAAAGTTTCCAAAAATTTTCTTAAAATTTCACGATTATATAGGTTTGATATTACTTCCGAGAAGTGTCTTTAAAGGGTGTATTGTATCTGACATCGACGCACAGACGAGTATCATGGATCCAGTACGTGATTCTGAACCTCCAGTGGTGGAATTTTTTGTCGGCTATTTCATGATTAAAAAAAAACATATGCAGTTTTTTTTCACTTTAGACCGTTCATAATTGCTATACTTTTATAATCCAATAAGATTTTAAAGTAAAAATTAATTATTCCGCTAATTACACAAAAACGCGGAATGTGAACAAAACTCGAAAAACTATCTTATCAGCTAATTTAATAGAGTTCACATCAGGGATCAACGTCGTACCTACAAACCCGCACGGCGGCACGCTAGCAACGTTCAAACGTTGAGCCGACACTATTTTTTAAACACTGTGAATTCTGTAACCGTTCATTAACGACATAAATGACTATCATAATTTCATTAATGGCATGCGGTCTAGTCTTTTCGCGAAGTTTGCGTTACGATGTCAGATACAGCCTGTATAATTCAAAAGAAATTCTCATAAAATATAGTTTCGTTGTTGTTAGTAACCGGAGGAAAGTTTAGGAATTATTTTGTGCATTGGAAATTTGTTGATGTTGAACAACTACACTTAGTTCAATAAACTTTGTGTATTCTCGGAAACAATGTGAAAATCATACAGGGAGGGGTATTGCTAGAGAGTGCGATTGTCGCAACCCAGTGCCGGGCACGGTACAATAGCGGCGATAAGTATTTAAAAAGTGGCTAGAGTGCTCCACGCTACCGACGCAAGTCCTCACCGGACACGTTTGTACTAGGAGGTTCCTGTTCCGGATAAATAGGGAAGAAACGTCAGGTTGTCACCACTCTGTGGATCGCCCTGAGGAAATAGTGGAGCATACGGTGGAGGTCGGCCATATTATGATTTCCCACCCAAAAAGGGGGTATTGCTAGTGGAGTACTTCTGAGGTAAATGTTCAATGTTCCGGAACATTCCAATTCCACTACCATTGTTTATGAAATTACGATGCGTCGTCGTCTTTGTCGTTGTAGTAATACGAATCAAAAGTTGTTTGTAGAAACAGGTATTTTATTGAAATTCCAAGCCTGTTCTTGCTTGTGTGTAGATAAAATGATATTATGCTGAGGTAATAAATATCTCATTTAATTAAATATGTACTGTATACTTATACACAGTTTTATAGGTTGGCGTTAGTTGGTATATATCTAATAAAAAACTTTTTATAAAAAAATAGAAACCATATTGAAATTCGTATTATCTACATACATACTTAACATTCCGTAACTACCTAGGTATATATACTCGTATTATTTTTTCTATTAATCCAAACACCGATTAAGCTTAAGCAGTGTTTGAAAAAATAATCCATTCAACAAATTTTTAATAATTTCAAATTGAGCCGTAGAAAGCTAAATCGCCTCTAATCAAATCCAAATGCCAGAGGTCTTTCAATGATTGGAAACAGCACCAGCAATTAATGCGAATTCATTAACGGAACTTCGATAACAGCACTGGGTTCAAGAGATGCGTGGGTAGTTAGTAGGGGTGGCGGGGTGTAAGAGGGGTAGAAAGGGACAGCCGGTGACCCCACCTCCACAAATGACGTCAGAGCAGACCCGTTACGCGATCACACTAAGATGAATACAGATGGCCATGCTTTTGAAGATAACAAGCTGAATAAAAAGGAGTTTTGTGCTAGAATTACTTACTATGCATGATACAACGCAACACCAAGTTATAGGCTTCATAGGAAATACAGTGATGAAAATAACTTGTTATATTGCGTAAGCTAAGATTCAGAATTGTATGCTGGTTATAAATGCGAGCGACAAGCAGGCATCCTACAACATCATAATATACAGTATGTTAAGAAAACCCTGTCCGACCCATAAGGATAATAAAGGTTAGGTAAACACATTACCAAATATAATATAAAATTTTACGTAATCATCATAGTACCAATACAAATGAATTTTGAAATTATCTTTTTTTCCCGCGAATTAATTCCAACTTCCCCGAAATTTGGTAATTTTTAAAAAAGTGACAACACCGGTATTATTATGAGCGAACAGCGATGCGACCACGTGCCGCGTGCCCTGCCGCCCGCCGCCCGCAGAAGGGTGATTAACGCATATTTATTAAGTTACCTCTTTTTGCGAAATAATATTTATTTTTTTAGTGGGATTTTTTTTTTTAAGTTTAGCCCGGTTTTGTATCCATTAGTAGAATCAGTTATCGATACCTAACAACGCCTTCACGGGTCGGACAGGGTTTTCTTAACATACTGTATTATTGTACCTAATATGGGCGTAAGCCGTAATGCTTTAGACAATTCTTGCAATCATTTCCTGGTTGATGAGAATAATATCGTTCATCTAGTAAGATATCGGCACATCTAGGTTTTTCATATTTTACAGACGCAAGAACCAAAGATCTTATAAATGTTTGAAATTAATTTATGAGTTAATTTTACGTTTTTATTTTCAGATTTATGAGTAGGCATAGTCATACAATAAACTCAGTGATCAACGGGTTCGAAGTACTCGTAGGTATACCTAGATGCGGATAAATATTAGGATATGTAATAAACTCAGTTTCACACTTTTTTGCAGATGTGCCAATACATATACTTATTTCTTGGTTCAAGCGATATTATTACCTATGTACAGTCATCAAAAAAGATACAATAACCAGCGTATAGGGATATAGTTGAAGTTCTGTAAGAACCTGAAAGAAAAGCGCATGAATTAAATTTCATTTAAAAACATTCATCAGTTTCGACACAACCTTAAGTCGCTTAACGCTACTTCGATTGAACGATTCATCGCATATTTATTAATCGATGGGGAGATATCTTTCGAATGAGTTTTAGCTCTACTGGACAAGATTATGACGTATCATCAGCACATCAGCTGACACGACGAGCTGTGGCGAACTACGTCATGAAATTCTAGAACTTATTTTTTATCCACTCTCAGTATTCAAATATACTTATTAAGAAAATATAATATGTTTCCGCGCTTTTGTTATAGTTTGTAGCAGGATATTGTCAATTATTTGTTGATGTCGATAACACCATGTTAATCTACTGCGGAGGTTGTATAAAACCGGCAGGCAATTTTAATTTACTGAATAATATATAAAGAAAATAATCTCTTGCTGCAAACTGGAAAAAATAAACATATAAGTAGATAGTAGTACTCTCTGCATTCTTACTTTTGTCATTTTTCATAGATAGGTAAACTACGCATAACGGCATAACACATGATAAAATTTTGACAATAAGAAGGTACTCAAAATGAGTTTGCTTATTGACGCTTCTTATCAATCAATGCTGACCATCTCCCCCACCCCCTATCTTCTTATTTCGATTCAAAAATTACATAAAGCCTATAATTATATCCTACGAACAAGGTAATTTATCTCCTTTGGTAAATAAACATAATATCTACCTATAGCTGCTAATTATTCTATCTACTAAACCAACAGCTGGAAACAAAATAGTACCTAAGCAATGGTAATTAAAACAAATGTTTTGTTCTTATCGACAAAAACTACGTAGGTAAGGGACGCGCAAATACCATCGATTATATACACACATCAAAAGTGTCTAGGGATCAACATATATTTTTGCAATAACTTTTCTCCTGATTGATATTAATTAAAATTTTCTTTAAGGATTCATCAAATAAAGTGTTTTCGTTTGTCACAGTAACGATAAACCAAGTCACCTTTGCATTAATAAAGAAATTTGCCATTTTCCTAATAAAGGGATATTTGACATTTGAACCACTAACACAAAAGTTCGAAAAAAAGACTGAAATAACAGTTTTCTCTAAAATTTTATTGGGTAACTTAAACAATTAATAATCCGTGTTTCTACCGCGAACACTAACAACACAAGAACATCGGTTTGGCATACTCAAAATGAGTTCATCCAAATCACGCTGTGGAATGGCCGCCCATGTTCGTTGCAACAACAAAAAAAGGTCTTCTTGCGACTGGATACCCTCCATATTCGGCAGAGCTCTTCTCTGTAGCATATCCCATGCATGCTCAATCGGGTTCAAGTCTGGCGACTGAGCAGGCCAGGGCAGGACATTGATGTTAGCTGCGGCGAGAGTCTGTCTTACAACTCTTGCGGTGTGCGGTCGTGCATTATCATGCATTAACTGAAATAAGGGACCGATTTGCACTTGTAGAGGAACGATGACGTCTGATACAATCGTCTCAGCATAAATTTGAGCGTTGAGGTTGCCTCTGATCCAAATCAACTCAGTTCTTCCGCCGATCCAAATACCCGCCCATACCATGATGGTTCCACCACTATAAGGATGGACTTCCTGGCAGGATTTTAATCGCTGTTGGCGTCCAGGGGTTCTCCAGTGTCGTATATGTCTTGTATCCGGTCTCATACCAAAACGAGACTCATCAGAAAAGCACACGAAACGCCATTGTTCTTCTGCCCAATTTCTGTGTTCAAGAGCCTATTGATATCGAATCCTACGATTGTGCATTGCTATAGGTGGTACCCGTAGCGGTCTTTGGGAATGAAGGTTCACTTCATGCAAGCGGTTTCTGACTGTTTGGTCGCTAATTAAGTTCCCTGAAGAGTGATGAAGCCTCACGGCTAACATCATGGCGGTTATTGTTGGAGCTCTTCGAGTTAAGATTTGAATGTATCGGTCTTGTCTCCGTGTGGTGCAGCGATACCGTCCTCCATGGCGCTCAGCCACGGTACCAGTGCTTCGGTAACGTGTCCAAAGTCGACTGATAACACTCTGACTTGTATTCAGAGCTAAAGCCACAGTACTTTGCCGGGAACCAGCTTCTATCATTCCCACGGCTCTGAGCATTTCTTTCCTGCTTAAATGACGTCGTCGCTCCATAATAACGTTGGTTTTAATCAGTAGTAGGGAAACAGTAGCACTAATAATGTCTTCAATGCGTTGTATGTTTTTATAGGGAAAATATTGACAGCTGATTTTCATCTTTTACTCGAATTTGATTCACAGTTCCTGATTCAAATTATGAAATGCACCAAAAAGGATCCATATAAATTTATAAAATCGTAAATTTATTACAAAGCCACATCTCAATCTCAAGAAATCCGCATAAAAATGCTTGATCCCTAGACACTTTTGATGTGTGTATTTATGTTAAATACTGCAACCACAGATTACAGAATACTCTGCAACGTAAGTGTCAGTGCAGCATATTATTATAGCATAGGTAATTGTGCGCTTTGATTATTTCTAACACGACGGTAAAGTTGGAAGAAATATTTATAAAAAATTTAAGAGGACGCTTTTAGGATACGTTAAAACGTGCGAGTCTTTCTTTACATTTTAAGGACATGGACGAGGTTTTGAGGTTACAAAAAGTGCCTTAGCACTTACTTAATTCCTAAAATCTTTAGATGAAAACTTTTAACGCAAACATTTTTGTTGCACGCGATTTCCCGGATATCAATGAGACAATGAAATTACAATGATCAATTTCAATAAAATTTGTATGCGACAGCTTCATATACCTACTCCTCATAAGTAGGTATAGTCATGAAAGGGTGTTGGGAGGGTGCAAATGTAGACGATTTTATGTTCCTTTTGTGACCGCCGGAACTTTTACGAGTTGCAGTAGGAACAGGATGAGGAACGCGAGACTTGAGGAAAATTTACACCCACCGAGGAAGCTCCGGGCCTTGCTCAAAGCTCTTTGTTGCCTTTAGCCTGGTTTTCACGATAGCCACAATGAGACGTGTAATTTCAGCTTTGCGGCGGGAATTTGTAAGTGGTACGGAACCAACGTCTAGACCTTTTAATAATTATCTTCTGCGGATTTGTTTTTATGATAATTTAAACAATAAATGCTTTTGTCTAACAATACAAATATTTCAATTTTAAATATTTTGTTAATAAATAGGTCGGTGCAAAAATATGTAGGCAAGGAAAACACAGCACAACCAATTACTTACAAATATGATATTAAGTACAGGTAGGTACGTATGACAACAAGTCAAGCTACCCAAAACTGTTGAAAGCTTTAGAGATAAAATTGGAAATCTAATAAGAAATGAAACATGACAGATTGATTTGTGGTAGCTTGGTGTACAGTCGGCTGTACATATACAAGATATACATACTTATATTTAATATTGTACAGTTACACAGTAATAAAACATGCACTCGAAAATAATTCATACGCTTCATTGATGTGTGGTAGATTGTGTAAAAAGAATACAGTCACCGGTATACTGTTAACCTAATTGCGTAACACAATTTCTCTCAATTTGAAGCATATTCCTAATCGATTGCTCCATATATTCGAAAAATGTGCCTGATCAACAACGTAAATAATGTAATGAATCTTGTTGAACAGGCAGAGTGTTACCCAATTACCCTGCAGTTATGGAAAACCTTCACGGTCCCAAACCTTTCGGTTTACCTTCACGATATCGCGGTATCGCTTAGGTAATAGTTTTCCATATCTAGGTATTGTTCGTACACACAACGTCACACTTGCCATAACATGGGAAAATACTTTGCATCTGGAACGTTCATAAAAGTTACAATTGGGAGCATAAAATATTCGAACATGAAAAATCCTGTTCGGTACAAATGGCGGTAACGGAGGGTCACCCTCTTTGATGTTATGAGCTGTCGGCGACGCGCCACGTTGCAAGGGAACCGTCGGGGATGACACCGCCCGCCACTTATATCCCTCCACAACGCAGACAGAATGAGTTACGATGTCATATTTACTTTTAGTACGTGTCATTTCGTTCATTTGCATGTTAATTGGTTTTTTGAAGAGGCAATTTACAAAATACTTGCCCCAATATGAAATTGGGGCGCGAAAACGGGCGGCAAGTGGGCGGAAAACATCAAACTCATTTTAGTCAGAAAATAGAACATTTTTACGGTAAGTAAAGAAAATTATCTAATTTGTATAAAATTTACTTGGGAGAACGGTAGAAAAAGCCTGCCTCCCTCTATAATAAAATGCGGAGGATCTTCGTGGTAATTGCGAAACGCACTATGGTTAGAAATGGGATTTCATTTTGACAGTTCAACAACATTTATTGGGTTGTTTATGTTGGTGGGCAGGCACATTTTTCAAAAACACGAACCAGTGGTTTAGCAATATTGTTCAAAATGATTCAGATTGAGATTAACATTGTGAGTTACGCAATTAGAATGTCGTCCAATCTTCAAGGAGAATTATCGAACGTGATTTCCATACAGACGAAACTACCACATCAAATTAAAGTGCAGCCCCGTGCAAAAACTCTTGAGTTGTTGTGATATTAATAACGCGAGAGCAAGTATGCAAACCAGTTCTTCAAGTATGTATCTAGATACTGACTTGAGAGGTCTAACACGATTTAGCTTGCCACGAATACGAATACCCACAGTTAGTTAGCTAAACAAATTGTGCGAAACAGCTTTATTCAAACACAGATTACATACAGTTTTAGTCAGTCTATAAAATTATGGGGTTTATTCATAACCGATGATTAAAGTTAAGTGACGTTTAAACTTCAAAAATGTATAGTTAAACAGTCACTAACCACTAGTTAAGTTTAAGTAACTTTTATGAATAAAGAGTTATACATATGTACAGGCTGTATCTGACATCATAACGCAAACTTCGCGAAAAGACTAGACCGCATGCCACTAATGAAATTATGATAGTCATTTATGTCGTTAATGAACGGTTACAGAATTCACATTGTTTAACAAAAAATGTCGGCTCGGCCTTTGAACGTTGCAAGCGTGCCGCCGTGGGTTTGTAGGTATGACGTTGAACCCTGATGTGAACTCAATTAAATCAGCTGATAAGGTAGTTTTTCGAGTTTTGTTTTCATTGCGCTTTTTTGTTTAATTAGCGAATTAATTAATTTTTAATTTAAAGTCTTATTGGGTTATGAAAGTACAGCAATTATGAACGGTCTAAAGTGAAAAAAACTACATTTTTTTTTAACCCGAAAAAGCCGACGAAAAATTCCACCACTGGGGGGGTTCAGAATCATGTACTGGATCCATGGTACTCGTTTGTGCGTCGATGTCAGATACACCCTTTATAAAATTAAGACACTTTTACGCTTCAGTATTTAAAAACTCGATTGCGCCGGCGGCGTTTATTATCAGATTGATCTCTGGGAAGGTTACTTAGTCCAAATTATTAGTACCTATTTTATATGAGTCTAAAACTCTAAACACTGCGGCTATGTTTGCCCCTGCAGGGTAATTGCGTAACATACTATAAATACAAATCGATGTCATTTTGACAGTTCAACAACATTGATTGCGTTATTAGCATAGTTAAGGAGACAAATATTTGGTGGTAGGCCATAATATCGGTTACCGGCAGAAGTTACCACCCACCAGAGAAAGTGATGCTAAGCTCGGAGTTTCTCTGCGTGATCGAATCAGAAATGAGGAGATCCGCAGAAGAACCAAAGTCACCGACATAGCTCTGCGAGTCGCTAAACTTAAGTGGCAGTGGGCAGGGCACGTAGAACCGATGGCCGATGGGGCAGTAAGGTTCTGGAGTGCCGGCCACGTACTGGAAGACGCAGCGTAGCGAGGCCCCCAACAAGGTGGACCGATGACCTAGTGAAGGTCGCGGGAAGCCAATCGATGCGGGTAGCATAAGACCGGTCAGCGTGGATAGCCTTGGGGGAGGCCTTTGTCCAGCAGTGGACATCCATAGGCTGAAGAAGAGACAAAGTCTTGCCGCCAAGCGATTCGTCGTGTTCCGGCATGATGTCTAGTGAAGCCGTACGGAGGACGGGTCTGAGCAGTTGTGTTGCAATGTGTACCGGGTACGATGCACCAAATGTTGTTGTGTCGGGAGTTTGGTCGTGGAGGGTCTACAGATAAATCTCCTTTTGGCGCAGCATCGTTGGTGGTGTTGTTGTGTTTAACATTGCATCACCTCGCTCAGCTGCCGTCTTCCTTCCTATTCACTAAGTTTTTAAGTGAATAGGCTCAATAAACTAGTGCGCTTACCATTAACGATTGCATCACTGCTTACCATCTTTATGAAGCAATGGATTAGCAATATTCTTCAAATTGTGCGTAATACACACGCAATTAGGGTGTTGTGTGGTTGTCATTATTTAAACACAGGCTCCTCAATGAGAATAGGACTAACTATTAGGTACATGTACATATTCATACAATAGATATGTAAGTACATATCTACATATAAGCACATAATTCTATATCTGTAGCCGTAGTGCGCTTTATATGAAAATGTGCGGTTGTGGTGAGATCTGCACCAGTGGTATGACAACCCTCTTCATAATAATGAGCGTTCCAGCGATATTAAAGCTTGTAGACATGTAAAATATGTCGCAGATACGTGCCGTCAAAATATAAGTACCTACTGCTTACAGATTTCACTGAAGTTCATTGTTCGTTTACAGTATTTTATACACATTCACGTAACAAGAACCATTGATATGACTTCTTTGTTTGGAAATATTTGATTATTGAAGTAATTCGAGGTACGAGGTAATCCTGCAATGCACATACTATGGGAAGGGAACCATAGTGAGGTCAGGTATCTCAGAGGTAGGTACGATTAGAGGTCCTAACTTGAAACTAGTGCACAAGAAGGTTAAATAAATTCAATGCTGAATAAATGGAAAATCTCGTATTACAAGTAAAACAACGATCCCATTGAACGCTCCATTCTCCACAGCTACCAAACACACCATTCGGTTTTAATATCTTCAAAAGCTCGGGATATGTTTCAAAGACTCTTAATTCATCCTTTTTCGCTAACATTCGCATTCCATGGACTTCGGAGAAATGAGAGTAATATCTCGTTTCAGATAATGCTTCGCAGTTTCGTTTAATGATAGCTATGAGCCTATGACAAAACAGAGTGGCGCTTCCTGAAGACTGTTGTTTGAAAACTGTGAGATGTCATGTATGAAAACGCGGCGTTCATTTGTTTATTATTTATTTGATTCTTTTGTTTTTCATAACAATTAATTAAAGACGAAATTACTTCAATTTGTTTATGCTTCGTATTGTTGGTAAGTATTTCCGCTTTCTTTTTGCGGGATGGGAAATCATCAAACGACTTCTCCCGCTCTGGGCGGAGCGGAAGGGCGTGTCACACTTTTACTGACTAAAACCCACCCGTGTTTCTTCCACGGCCACGGTTTCTTTTATAACCAACCCGCAACCCTGACTCAGGAGGCATCGGTCTTTGCGAACCCCGTCACGACGTGCTGACATCTCTTTGAGGCGCGTGTGAAACACAATGCGCCGTCGAGTCGGGCCTGATCACTGCTCACCGCCCGTAGGACCGCGCCTAAGGTGGCCGGGAGTGCGATGTTGTCTCCTGAAGTATTTGCCTACTTCAACGTTTTCAAGACTAAGTTGATATTACTTGCCAATCGACAAGGCGACGATATTTCATTTTCTATCTACATTATAGGGACTAACTAATTTGTAAATATTCCAATATCATTTCACGTGAAACCGCTTGGTACAGCTTTTCATAAATAAACAAATTTTATAAATAGGTATATATAGTTTTCATAAATATATACAATATGTACAGAAAACCCTGTCCGACCCGTAAGGATAATAAAGGTTAGGTAAACACTTGACCAAATATAATATAAAATTTTATGTAATCATCACAGAAACAATGCTAATGAATTTTGACATTATCTTTTTTTCCCGCGAATTAATTCCAACTTCCCCGAAATTTGGTAATTTTAAAAAAGTGACAACACCGTTATTATCATCAGCGAATAGCGATGCGACCACGTGCCGCGTGCTCTGTCCCCCGCCGCCCGCGGATAGGTTGTTTACCGCAAATGTATTAAGTTACCTCTTTTTGCAAAATACCTAATATTTATTTTTTTAGGGGGATTTTTTTTAAGTTTAACCCGGCTTTGTATGCATTAGTAGAATCAGTTATCGATACTTAACAATACCTTGACGGATCGGACAGGACTTTACATATTGTATACTTTATTGTACACCGATCAGTTTTATGGATTACAAAACTTTCTAGACTTGTTAGTAAAAGTACGGAGTATTCTGTAATCTGTGGTAAAAGTAATACAAGTAGTCTTGTCCAATTTCAGCCGATCGATTCAGAAAAAATGTCACCGTGAACTTAGATTAAGTGACTTTAGCAAAAAACTTATAGGTAGAACTAGACCACATTCTGAATTAAAAAGTGAAGATAAAATAAATGACCATGAAAATTGTCCTTGACGCGCTATCTCTTTCTAACTCTTTCATAGTAATAATTTCATGCTCACAAAGTGTACGGTGTAGCCTGTGTAAGAATGAGAAAGGTTGTCAACGTCGACCGTAAAAGTAACCTACTCTCGGTCAAAATTCTTATCTTCAGCACAATGTTCTAAGTTTGGCTTCCAGTTTTACCTATAAGTTTCTTGGAGTTCAGAGTGAGCTGTCAAATGTGTCAACTATCAACCACTAGTATTAGTTCAAATGACAGCTCACTTCACTTGCTTTACTTTTCGGTGGTAGGTAGGCCAAAACAACGGCTGCCGGCAAAAGTACCCACCAGACAAAGTCTTGCCACCAAGCCATTCGTCGTGTTCCGGCATGATGTTTGTTGAAGCAGTTGTGTGTGTGTGCCGGCTGCCGGGTAAGATGCGCCAAGTGTTGTTGTGTTGGGAGTTTGGTCGTGGAGGGTCTCCAGATCAATCTCCCTCTGGCGCAGTATTGTTGGTCGTGATGTTGAGTTTAACATTGCATCACCTAGCGCAACTGCCGTCTTTCTTCCCATTCACTCCTTTTTTTTAGTGAATAGGCTTTCAGAAACTAGCGCGCTTTGCCATCAACGATTGCATCACTGCTTACCAACAGGCGAGATTGCGGTCAAGCACTAGTTTAAAATTATAAAAAAAGACAATGTTTTTCCGATGATAAGGTTACAGAAGCGTAGGTACCTACTGCTAGTATTTAGAATCTTTTACGATCCCATCATGCTTGGTACATTTTATTTTCTTTTGCGTACCTACCGTCCTACCGATATAAAATCCTTCTTGAAAGGTCACACACGCAAGTCTCAAGGGACTAGTTATAAATAAATCAAAGGGATGGTCTTTTTTATTATTTGGTTGAATGGGTGAAGTTCAGAAGGAATTATGGGATAATTTATGTAAGTGTACATTTAATCGGTTTATTTGATTGCTGTTAGCACTCAAGTATCTACCTATCACGGTTCATAAGATACAACCAGTGAAGTTGTGACAAACAGCCAGACAGACGAAACTTAATACATAATAGGATCCCGTTTTTACGCTTTGGATACGGAACCCATTAAAAAAGAACCTACTTAATGCTATTTCATTTATCCTGCTTTCGCCGCTTAGACTGCGTTTTCGATCCAGCCATCCCTTGCTGCCCTCTCCAGCAACGCCCTAAGCCGAGGTTCGTACCCTAAAGGGGGTGCCCTTATTGCGTGGTCGCGGCTTTAAATTTAGACTCTACGTTGATGTTGCCTTCCACATAGAGTCGTGACGTGTTACACCCTATTAAGAGAAACCCTATTTAGAAAATTTTCTATGAAAACTTGGCGATTCTGCCAAAATCACAGACGTGATTTTGATTTTGCATACCATAGTATGCTACTTTGTTCACCTATTCACCTTGTATGTGGTATGCTACTTTGTTCACCAATATTTGTTACAAAACATAGCCTGCCGTTCCACCCGTTTAAGTCTCGATATTGTGGGAATATTGGAATAGGTATAATGGCGCCGATTCTGTTGTTCACAAACTAAACTAAGTTACGTGCATCTTTTTCTTTCCATTTCGTTAAGAAAAGGATAGAAATTAAGATACTTCATAGACAGTTTAGACGCGTTCATGAACATGGCGACTAAAAATACGCCAGTTTACGTCAGGAACGCACTAATTTGACAGGTCTAAACTGACATTTTATCTTCTGTCCTTTTCTTAATGAAATAGAAAGAAAATGATGAACATAACTTAAAATTAGCTTAGTTTGTGAACAACAGAATCGGCGCCATTATCTATTGTCCTAATCCAGATCATGGGCTACCTATGTGCCAAACGTCAAATATTGAAAGATATTGCTATCCATTTCTTCATATGTTCGAAAAATTTGTTTGTTCAACAACTCAATTAACGCAATGAATGTTGTTGAACTGGAAAATGAAACCCATTGCTATAACTTATAGTGTGTTACGCAATTACCCTGCTTGTTTTATAAGCATATGTATATATAAGTAAGTAGTTACCTACTGCATATTTTATTCCAAACATGTACAAGCTACTACAAGCTGTCAGATTTACTTATTAGATTTTCAACTTTATCTTTAAAGTGTTAAGGCTCAAGGTTGATTGGGAATTTTTGACAGTTTCAGGTAGCATGACCTGCGTCGTTCGTTCAATTCCCTGAGAATAGCAATACGTTGTGCTACCTGTCTCGTTGAGCATACATAACGTGACCATTTAGTCTTTGACTCAAAACGGGACATTGGATTATTTAAGTTAATTATAATAGATAGTCAATGAAAAAGAAACTTTTTAAGTTACGATTCTAAAAATGTAGGAACACGAAAAATTTCCCGACTTTAAAAAAATGCTTTAAAATAGTAATGATTTCAAAGAAAAAAAAAAAGCTCTTGGCACGTTTTTTATATTCACTTTGTTTTATCAACATCTGCTACTTACATTTTTGCCTGGTTTCTGAAAACGGGGCAATATTGCGTCCCAGAGTTCTTTTTGGGGACACCGGGACTCTTAATTATAAAAAGGGACAGTCCCGTTCAAAACGGGACGTCTGGTCACGTTAAGCATACATAGCAATTGCCATGTGAATTTATCGTGCGACAAACATGAGTCACGTTTTAGCTTTACCATCTTGATTTAGTGATGTTGCTCCCGGAAGAACTAGCACGCAATAATGGTCATTAAAATGGTCCTTATTTTTATTATAATCACGCTGACACGTACTTAAAACAAATAAAAACCTAAGTACCTAACGCTTTGTTTATACAGCCTGTACTTTTACACAAATGGACCGCTGCATCTGTTGGCTGTGGGCTCCGGCATATAGGAGAAAACAGCATATACTTATAAGGGAATAGATAAGGGAGAAAAAGCGACGAACTCCTAACATTACAGCGTTGGGATTCACTTAGGTACAGACGGCAGCACATCAAATATTACAATCAAATTTCTTTTATAGATTTTTAACTTTATTTCCAAAGCATTAAGGCTCAAGGTTCATTAGGAATATCTGTGAAGTGAGCATGGAATGAGCAGCCATTCCAACTAATGGTAGGGATTACAAAGTGTACGAAATCAAAGCCTATGGAGATCTTGTTTTTAGGGTTCCGTAGATACCCCAAAAGGAAAACGGAGTCCATATATAAAAGATCACTCCATTTGTTCATCTGTCTGTCAGTCTGTCGTGGAGTTATCAAGTTGAAATAAACACCTAACAAATACTTACTCTGGACTGTAATCCCTTGAAACTTCTAGAAGTCAACGCAATCAAAAGATATGGAGTTTATGCTGCATATTTTAACACTAGCAAAATAATTAAAACCTCATGTTTTGACAAGAAGCAATAACATGTCAAAAAAATTATTCTTTAAATATATTAAGTAGATATTACAAAGAACAAACTGCATTTTTATATTGTAGTTCGTGTAAAGCGCCAAAGCCCAAGCAAAGCCCGGCGGCACAGCTCGCCGACACAACCCGCTTATGTTGAAAGAAGCATGTCGGCAACCTTCGGCCGCGCGTGCTGCCCGCCGACGCCTCGGCGTCTTGCCGGCGGCTAGAGTACGCAAGCGCTCAGTTGCCCGGCGACATTTCGACTGTAGTGACGTGCTAGTATTTCAACTGTCAAATAAGTTTCTGATGTCGAGCTGCCGAAATACCGCCGGCAAAATTTTACGACTTGCAATGACTGAAGCCGCCAACCTAGCCCGCCGGCAAAATGTTGCCGACATATGCCGCCGGCGGCTTTGATGTGTAGAGCGCCTTATATTGAACTTCTATAGGATGTTTTTTAATGTAATATCGGATTATTACGAATCGGTCTAAGGACTCTCAGACGGTCTCTTATTTCGAATGCAAACATACATACTTAGATGTCGAAAATTGAATTTGTTCTCTACTTATTTGGATTCCGGTGTATTTATTTACAGCGGAGAGAAAAAAGATAGGTGCGCTACAGATCAAGCTATATGTACAGACTACAGCACATCAAGCTGCTACAATCTGTCAGATTTCTTTATTAGATTTTCAACTTTATCGCTAAAAAATTAAGGCTCAAGGTTGATTGGGAATATTTGATTGTTTCAAGTAGCTGGACCTGCTGTCGTCCATACCTCTTGGTAACTCATAATCAGCCTATTATGTTCCCATTGTTGGGAAATAGGCCTCCTCTCGGTGAGAGGGAGTGAGCCGTAATCTAACACGCTAGGCCAGTGCGGTTTGGTAGATGTCTTAATAATTTTTTTTTGGCTCTAGGACATGTGGTGATGACATAATTCACACAAAGAATAGCGCCTGATAGGGTTCGAATCTACGACCTACAACTTTTAAGTCGCGGCCGATACCCCTAGGTCACCGCTGCTCTTAGTAAGACTGTCTGATTTTCATGATTTTATTGATCCGTAAAGCCTCAATAATGATAGCTGGGACATGGCCAGCAGCACAGAACAGATGAAAAATATCTTGTCTATTCCGTGGCCGGGACCAACGGCTTAGCGTGCTTTCGAGGGATGAAGGAAGGGCCTATTTATTTTGGATGGATTTATTTTGAATCATAATGTGGTTAAGTGTGAGTGTGTGTGCGTAGTGTGGTACCTATCTATAACAACCAGGCGGAGAAGAGCCTCGATACTGCTAGGTACCATCTATGACAAGTAAAAGAACGATTTTTTTTTATTATCGCTTACTGTTATGTCTATGACAGAGCAAATTCAACATTAGGGGTGACGCCAAATTAGGAGGGGTTGACATCGGCGTTGAATCGACGATGAATTACCTGGGACTCGTCCTCGACAGTGGGTGGAACTTCGAGGAGCACTTCCAACGTTTGGCGCACAGACTGGAACAGGCCGGGGTTGCCCTGAGGCGGCTCCTCCCCAATCTAGGGGGCCAAACGCCTCCCGCCGGAGGCTTTACGAGGTGGCCGCGAGGGACCATGGCCCTTTACGGCCTACGGGGCACAGGCGTGGGCACGGTCCCTAAGGAAGCGACAAGCCCGATGCCTGACTGCGTCCTAGATTGTCATCGCCGTTCGGCTGATACGGGGATACCGCACGGTCTCCACTGAGGCGGCAAGCCTACTTGCCGGATTGCCACCATGGGATCTGGAGGCTAAAGCCCTCGCTCATATGTGGGAGTCCTCACGGCTGTTTCGGGAGCTTCCTTTCCGGATAAGGCGGGAGAAAACCCAGGGTGTCACCGCTGTGGGGATCGGCTTGAGGACACGGTGGAGCATACGGTGGAGGTCTGCCCAGCTTAGGTACAGCACCGCGCGCCGTGTCCTCGTGGCGGCAATCGGCGGCGATCTCTCGCGTTCGGTCCTGGTCCAGGCCGTTCTCTGGAGCGAGAATGCATGACAGGTCGTCACCTCCTTCTGCGAAGCAGTAATGCTGGCAAAGAGCTGGAGCGCGTGTGGGAGCGGGAATCCCAGTGCCCTCACGTCTCTAGCTGCCGCAGGAGATGCCCTGGTCGGGAGAAAACATCGAAATCCCGGCCACCATAGGTGCTTGCGGGCGGCGAGCAGTGGGCACTTCGGCACCTCGCCGCCCGGTAAGGACGAAGGACGATGCGACGGCGCGTTGTGTTTCACGCGCGCCACAAAGAGATATCAGCATATCGTGACGGGGTCCACGAAGACCGATGCCTCCTGAGTCAGGGTTGCGGGTTAGTTAAAAAAGAAACCGTGGCCATGGCGTCCAGGCAAGTGAAGAAGCACGGATGCGTTTTAGTCAGTAAAAGTCTGACACGCCATTCCGCTACGCCCATAGCGGGAGATGTCATTTGATGATTTCCCATCCAACACAAAAAAAAAACAAGTGGCCGAGCTCTGATTCGGTCCATTTAGACTGCTAACGGCACAGTAAAAAGTTTTAGTCTAAATTAATATTGAACATTGATGTTCAATATTCAATATTAATTTAAACTAAAACTTCTACTTCAACTCTTTCTTAATGTTCAACATTCATATTTAATAGAATAGGGTATTTGACTAAAAAAAACTAATTAGTCCGTCACTCAGATTTCCAAAAAATACTAGACACGAATTTTTTCTTTTTTGCATATAGGTAAACAAAAAATGAAGACGACACAGTGCGTTGAAAACTCGTGTGACGTCACTGGACGCTACACTTTTTAGCGAGCAGTGACGTCATCAGCCACCAATCCTGATCTTTGATGCCTTTTATATTTCTCAATTTTTATTGATTTGATAAAACAAAATATACGTATCCAATATTTTTCTATATTCTGAATGACGGACTAAATAGAATCATTTTTTTTATCCAAGTAACATCCCTATTCTGAATACGATAATCCTCAAAGTAGGTTTTTTTTTTCGACAAGCTTAAATTATCAGTTTCCGTAGTATGTAAAATATCTGTCTATCATTGTATGCATACTAGGGAATGCAATCCCGATCCCGCGGGATCCCGATCTCGCGGGATACAGTGTAATTTTTCGGGATCAAGCCCGAAGCATAATATGATGAGATCCCGTTCGGGTTTAACGGGATTGGGCGGCAATGACGCTATACACATCCGTACGCCCCCTATTATAGTCTGCTATTTTTGTAAATGTGTAACTCTAACACGATTCCATTGTCATTGTGCTTAAAAGTAGAGATGTGCCGACTATTCGGCTGGCTTTGGATTATTTTTCGTCATTTTAACGTACCTACTTTCACTTGTAACTTAAAGGAATCCAAAAGTTTTTGTTTATTTATCTCACATAAACAGCAAAAGATGCATAAATTAAGAAAAAAACAATGACTACAACTGCAGAAATAAAACAATTCAGTACGTAAACAAACAAAAGGAGGACACTCGACACACTTTCTTAGGGGCGTACGAATGTGTATAGCGTCGCTGACCATTGCCGCCCAATCCCGTCAATCACGAACGGGATCTTGTCAAATATGGCGAGATCGGGATTGCATTCCCTAAACACGACCAACGATGCAGCGCCAGAGTGAGACTACAGAGTAAACTGTCTAAAGTACCTATCTTAATTTGACAGGATTAAACTAATTTGTTATCTTCTATCCTTTTCATAATGAAATAGAAATAAAAACATGCACTGACATTAAAAATTACTTTAGTTTGAGAAAAAGAGAATCGGCATCATTGTAATATTTATTTGTCACCTGTGGTGAGAACTGCGACTGCAGGTAACACCTGTTCGATAAGTAGGAATATCTATATTAGTAAGGTCCCTACGTGTTTGGTATGTGAGCGCGGCTTACAATAGCTACGCTATCTCAAAATCAATTCGTCGAAGAATATAAAATCCTCGTTCACATAAAATCGTCTCTTATCTTATCATCGCCGCAAGAAATTGAGCATAAACTCTGGTTTGGTTGCTACAATAAATAAATTGGGCGGGGGGAATAAAGCTGCCGCTTATCGCGATTTATAGCGGCTTACGAAGTTAGTAGAAAGTTGAAACGA
Organism: Sesamia inferens; assembly: GCA_037179545.1. Lineage (NCBI taxonomy): Eukaryota > Metazoa > Arthropoda > Insecta > Lepidoptera > Noctuidae > Sesamia > Sesamia inferens. The sequence continues at coordinate 21,867,079 of CM073934.1, read as the reverse complement.
ACCGTTTATGTCATTGGAAAAAAATAAACTCGCACAAAAGACAGCTATAATCTCCAGAGGGTGGACAAAGCTGCCGAGACCGATGATGAAGAAATGAATTGCGTATATATTAAAAGCTCCTACGAGAACTTACCTCCTGGTACTCCGCTGCTCAAATAATTAATGTCTACATATCCAATTACTAATTATGTTTAAGTATGAAAGCTGACTAGGTATTCTTAAAGTTTTAATTAGGTCGTTTGAGATTTCACCCGCAGTATTATTTACTTAGCGCAACGAGCACTAGTGTTTGCTCATTACAGTCTGTCTACTCCCAGGAGGTTCATAAAGGTGATTGTAGGTACCGAAGAGACACTATAATATTGTTGATTACATAGAAAAGACGAATTACCTAGTTACATTTGCGTGGGATTACGTATCAATATTTTGTAACGCATATAAAGGTATAAAATGTCTCTAAGGTAATATACGCACAATCCAAAACTTTACAAGAAAAATACATTCGGACACCTGATAACATAATCTATAAACCAATGTGTTGCGAAATTGTGTGTGGTGGGAAGTGTATGCTAGTTATTTGGGTGGTTGACGTATCAAGTGCTACACTGTCCTCACCTCGAATGTCGGAGGCTGCACCCGGAGCACAGAGACACTGAGAACACGGCCGCGCGCCGCCCGCCTGCCGGCACACTGCCGCCACCGTGCCGCTCCGCCAGAGGTCGCGCTACGCACTACTGCCACCCGTTCCCATCGATCCACCCTTCACGTACCACCGCATCCCTACACCCCATAACGCTCTATTCCCCACGACATAGAGCTCCAATTACTCGCAGTTTAGTTTAGCTGCTGTCGGCAACCTGCGATGACGTAGATGAGCTCCGTTGTGATGATTCAAGAGGTTACTTTATTGACAAAGTACCTATATAATTATATATATATGTAATAACGTATATAAAATGTAGAAGCCTGTTTAGCTATCAAATTATTCACTTAACCCTTCGGTTGCTCAAAGTTGATTGCATTATCTATTATTTCTGATATTTTGCCTAGTGATTCGCATGCATGCATGACAAATAACTAAGTGTTTTTATGGGATAGGATCATCTCATCATCTCAGTGTTAATCCCAGTCGCATCCAAAGCTTTTTCGGCTTTGGAGCCTGGGGTCCGCTTTACCAGTCTAACTACTGATTTTGGCTAAACTTCGATATTTTCCGTAAAGCGACTGCCGTCTGACCTCCACAACCCGAAGGCGATATCAAAAGCTTTACAGTTAGACCGATTGTTGGACTTTTGAGGGCTCCAACAACCCACAAGAACTGCCATTAGATGTTCGTATGGCAACCGGGACCAACGGCTTAAAGAGCTTACCGAGGCACGACCAGACCAGTGTTCATATTCATGCATACAAATATTTGCACTGCGCGGGGATCGAACCCGCGCCTCCTTGCACAGCGTTCGCGTTGGCTACCGCTTCGCCACGGAGGCTGTCAGATGGGATATAATATTGAATAATAAATAAATACAAATGTTTTAACAAATAATATAACTTTATTTCATTTTAAGAAAATTTAACTCAGAACTCACAACAAATACATGTACATTTGTCATCATAACATACGATGGTTACTTTACATTTCATTCATTTACAATATCTTCTTAATATTAATTGACAAATATATTCATATATTTTTATACAACAGAAATTATTATATGTATATCATTATAAATATGATATGTTGCATCACATTTATATACTTATCTCTCTCTCTCTCTCAACATCATGTCAGTTATTTTTATACTTTCATATATACATATATATATCACTCTCACTGTATATCTTAACCAAGTGGTAACATACATATTAAATAAGAATATTAAATATATGAAAATAAATAGGTATGATGTTTTAACAATTGGCGGAAGCAATAGTTACATTATTTTAGTAAGTAATTTGAATACAATAATATTAACAATGACTTTAATGTATTGAATTGTTCATAGAAATGTCGATATCAATTATGTATAGAGCAACAATATATTAATGTCGTTGTACTGATGCCAACAACTGTCATTAAAAATAACAATAAAACATGTTTTAAGAATCGTTAGCAAATCACTTCGTAAATAGAGACGTTTATGCTTTGAAGACAAAATTACTTTACCACTCGAAGATTCAAAGAACTTCTTCTTCTTTTTTCAAGGTGATATTTAACCTCAACTCTTCACTAATGGCCTCTGTGGAATAGATACTTCAATTTTGCCAATAACACGTGTAACAAATTATAGAAATACGTTGAAAATTTTATTTCACAATAATGCCGCCATTATTGTGAAATAAAATTTTCAACTGTCCCAACTGTCATTGGCGATATCCGCATATCGCCAATGACAGTTGGAAAAGACGGCCGCAAAAACCGTCTATGAGGGAGGTTTGAGGCAAAGTCATGATGTGGCCACTATGCTGCGATATTTCAATGTTCTTTATGTATTATTTATTGAATGAACTTTTTACTACATAAATCACGCGTTTTTATTTAGTAAACGACACTATAAATAATTTTAAAAGTCCAATGAAAAATGCGCGTGATACTCATCTTAGCTTTCCCGTCAAAACGCCTCAAAGAACTTTAATTTTAATGAAAAAGAAAGCTCACTTTTTTGACACATGTTACCTACAGATTTGTTCACTATAGTAAATGGCTTTTTAGTTGTTTGAAGTTAAAAAAAATGTGTTTCACATAGCTAAGTAGAAAAAAGAAGAATAAATATGTCTTTTTAATGACAATGTAACTATATTATTGTTAAATACAGAATGGATTTACAATAATATAAATGAAGAGCGATTAATTTTATTTTATTAAAACAAAGCTCCCTTCAATTATATACTTCCGCACACAGTACGTATTAAATATTCAGGAATATGTTCCCACAAACATTCTAAGCACTTTGTTTTTTTCTACATTCTGCTAGTTATTTAAACACTTTTGTACATAAAGGTGACTTCAATGACTATCAGCACTAACAATCGGTTTCTGAAAGCCTCATAAAATAACACAAATATTAATTATTTGCCAGTTAAGCTAATGACTGTTTTGATTATAATAATCAGCCTAAAATTTTCCCACTGCTAGGACACAGGCCTCCCCCTCTGTGAAGGGGTGGGCGGCGATAATCCACCACGCGAGACCATTGCCGGTTGGTAGATGTCATGTCTTCGAATTTTTGGTTCTCGGACATGCCGATATCCTGCCTGTGGCTGGCTGACTGAAGCAATGGCGCTGATTCCTTTATTCAGAAACTAAACTAAATTCAAGTCTATCTTTCTATTTCATCAAGAAAAGGACAGAAGATAACATATTAGTCCGCGTCAGACTTAAATTAGTCCGCGTCTAAATCTAATCGATGTGTTTTTATTAGACATGTATTTAGTCTCGTCTAAACTACACAAACTAGACAGTTTGTATAGTTTAGTCCTGTCAAATCAAGATTAATTTGACAGAACTAAACTAATATGTTGTCTTCTATCCTGTTCACAATGAAATAGAAAGAAAAATATGCTCTGAACTTAAAATTACTTTAGTTTGTTAACAAGAAAATCGGCACAGTTTAGACGCGATTAAAAATATTCTAAGTATTCTATTTTGATTTTGGCAAGTGAAGCCCATGTCGACTATTCTGCCAATGTCAAAAGTGATTAAAAATATGGTGACTGAAAGTACGCCATTTAAGTCAAGCGCTGACTAATTTGACAGAACTAAACTAATATTTATCTTCTGGCCATTTCTTATAGAAATAGATAAAATGCATTAAATTTAAATTCAGAATAATTTGTGAACAGGGGAATCGGGTCCAATATCAGCCAATCAAATCGTTAGACAATCTCAGCAAATTTTTGTAATAGAAGTTAGTTTTTTGGAAGAAACCGGATGTCACATATGTTTGCACTAAAATAATACTTTATATTTTACTTAAATAAAAATAATAGATTCTATTTTTCTTTATTATGCATTGCTGTACTTAAATAAATGAGAGAGTAGTTTCATCTCGATGTTATCAATATTTTTAAGATAAATACAAAACATTAATACTAGAAATCATAATGAATTATAAGTAATCCATCTATTTACTTAAATACAACGCTTTAAGTAGTCGGTACATGTGTACAAGAAAAACATTCGAGACAATTGTAATTTAAAAATACATTAGAATAGTAATAAAAAGTTAAAAACACATCCAAAGCCAAAAATATGATATATGATACCTACATAAACACTTAGTACTCAATAATTTAGGAAGAAAGATTATCTTTTATCAAAATTTGTTGAAACAGTCGGAACTATTGTTACAAAACGTTTGTGTACATGTTACCAAAAAAGGTTAAATGGAATAAAATATCGAGGAATGTAAATAGTTTATAATACTTCATTAAAAAGCTGAAATTGTAGATGCATTCAAATCGATAAGGCAAAGCTCTCAAACTATTTTTTTTTTTTAATCTTTCTATAAATATTTTATATACTTTTTATGTCAGTAGTAATCCCCGATTTTTGTAATTCCGAATGTGAAACCATACACAAATATTTCGATTCTTTTGGGGCAAGTTAATAAATCGCCTAAATATTTTATACAGAGTGGTGATGATAATACGACAATAAATGAAAACACGGGCAATGCTGGTTCATCGGAATAATCCTGAACCATAGAATAAAAACTAGCATCAAAAAAAAAAAAAAAAAAAAATGAAAATTTGAAACAAACTAAATCACATAAAATTGTAAACAACCTTTAAAATAATAGTTCACTGATCTCTGATCGGCGGCAGCGCGGTCCTGTATCGACTTACTTTTTTCGCGCCATTATTATTAAAGTTTAGTACCTACCGCTGGATGCGGCGGTCATTAACCTGTAAGCGCTTCCTTTACAACATGTACATCATGTTGAAAATGTGAAAAATGAAAAATAATTTCCTGTGACTAAACTAATGGATATATTTATATGATTTTTTATGGGAAGACTGAGAATGTGTTGAGATACACGATGTTTAATTTATTGTCGTATTGTCATCACCACTTTGTATTGTATAGTATATAATATTATACATAATATACCGCAATGTATAATTAATTTATGTATTTTTATCTAAGTTGGCATTTTTACGGAAGTAACCTAAGCACTTTTGTACCCCAAAACTCAAAGCTTATGACATGCCGTGCTGTTGGTTTAACTTCTTGGAGCAAACAATTATGTATTATATATTATTTACAAGTTATAGTAATACACTAGTAGTGATAAAGCCCATGGGAAGTTAAGAACAATGCATATTCTTTCATTGGGGCATAATTTTATTTGTTTAATATTTATATTAATTAGAAGACACGTGTTTAATAAAAGTAATCTATACAGTCAAACATATTATGAAAAAATACACACATAATATTGTACTTTTCTATTAAAAGCAATAAAACAAATATTATTGCTGTAGTTGACAACCCATCTTGCTATGTTAAAATGCTTGCTTGTACTAAATACATTTGTATTGATTATTATTAAGTTTCGACTTTTTCTCCTAGGTTTATGGTATTTTTATGATCTGAATAACATATAAATTATATTCATACCATTTACAACCTACCAAGCATGTTTAGTCTTATTGTGCCTAATTATTAGGACTAGTTCAATCACCTTAAAAAGACAGGATATATTTTGGTCGCTAATTTTATATCAGCTATCAATGACTATCTATACATTTCTAATAACAATAGGTCAAACATCATCACTAGACTTCTCCATGAACGTCGTTGATAAACATTTAGGCACAAACCTATAGCACCGTCTACCTAAGGAATTATTGCAACCACTAAAACGTAAGAAAAATGTCCAATTTCGATTTACAGACTTTGTTTCAAATGTCAATTTATTTCGCACCATAGATAATTTGGTCATCATTTGGAATATATACATATGTTTCAACGTTCTCGAATATCAGATGTAAAATAATTTAATTTTCACACAACCCACAGGAATGTCGTAGCAAATATCGTCATAATAAGTAGGGAAGGCAAATTAATTGTACCGTGTAAGGTGCCCAGTACGCAATGCTGGCGCTGATCGCGATGGAGGCGCTGCGTACGCTGTAAGGCGGCGCCTCGGCCGGTGGGGGCTATAACTCAGTCTCTATCCATTGCTAGTCGCCCCGCCGCAGCCGCCTCGCCGCCGCGGTGTTGAGGCGATACAGCCATACCTGCAATAACAAACCAATATTATTACAGAATTGTGATGATGATGATTACAGAATTGTACATAAAAACTGACTGTAATCGGCAAAATGGCTTTTTTTCTTTATCCACGTAAGAGATGATACTTTAGCTACACTGCTGCGATTATTTTAGATGCTAGTGCCCTCACTATCATGTTGCATTTGAGCATAAGGTAATTATCGCTACGCGTCACTACTGCTTATCGCTTCGTGAAGCCTCTCTGTGACGTGCTTCACATTTAGACCATATCGCGTGTTTTCAACATACCCGTCAATAACACGTGCGTGCTATTGATAACTCACACCAGATTATGTTGTGTGTGATTGTAATTATAGTGCAGTGTATTTACACTAAAATGTAATGTGCCGAAAAACCGCAGTGGCTAGAAAAAACTAATAACATGGACGTACCCAGCTTCTGGCCTATCTTGGGGCAAGTCAGGCCTGGGGGGGAGGGGGGGCAAGTCTAATTTTTAGAGTGAGTAATCGTTGTGCGCTATAGTCGAACACGGTTTTATGGTAATTACACCGTACATTTTGTCAGTAATTCAGTATCTACTGCGTGTTTCATTTAAAAGTTACAGATAAGTCCTTGTTTATACTTTTGTTTTTGTTTAGTAATTAGGGGAGTTCATGCATATTCTGCGAGATTTACAGGGGGCGGCTGACACCCCCCATTTCTCAGTCTTCTACTTATTTTCTAGATGAGTATGTTCAGATTGTGTGAGGTATTCTTTCCGCAAAGGTAAACGCGGTGGCTGAGGGATTGATTTCTACGCTACTGGTCACATTCGATTTCCCCACGAAACAAATATATGTATGGCATACAGATAATTGTTCCGGGACTAGTTGTATGTGCATGTACATATGACTGGAGTTTGTAAACCCATAATGCAGGAGTAATTCCCAGGGGCAACTTATGAAAAAGGAACATGCACCTTAAATGGGGGCTAAAAGGTTAAAAACAACAAGACCTATAAAACAACAATAATTTGCAAATAATAAAGAAGCAGCACAAAAGCGATAGGATGACATTCAAAAACCCCGCCGACTACACCCGTTTGCAAATGTATGGAAGTTGTCTAGTGATCGTCGAACCCATTCGTAGTACGTCACTCACCCTTACAGATGGGTAACCCGATGTTAAAGCGAGGACTGAATATCGGAAGGCTGGGCACCCACATGCGAACCGATATCGTCAGAGTGTCATCACCTGACCATCTGTAAGCCAACCGTGGGTATTACGGCTAGTTCACCCTTCGTGGAACGTAGATATATAGATGTTAGGCGACATGACCAGATAATCCCTGCGTTTCCTGTACGCAAGTCAGCCATAAAAACATCGTTTTGGGTATTACAAAGGATCATATTAATTTGAGTTGTTCAAGTGTTATAATTCCTTTCAAGACGCGAATTTTGCTTAAGACTACGTCCACGGTGTATTCTTGCAAAAAATATATTTTTACTAGTTCAAAAATTCAAAATAAACCGAGACAAAGTCTTGAGCTATGACGAAAAGCTTAAAGACGTCTATTGTACGACGTGTACTGTACTTCAAACACGATACTCACTTGGAAGAGAATAACGACATCTAGTGAAACTTGAAGGCTGCCACATAACCAAAATTGAGGGGGCGCCTCCCTTAAAACGAAGTATGCAGTCTTGAATACGTCACCACACGTCCACATTATCACCATGCTTACGCTGAAATAAATATTATTTTTTGTTTGATGTTCGATCTTTAATAACAGTCATGATTATCCTATACATTGTATTTATCGCATAACGACGACATTGCTTCTGAGCTTCATCTCTCTTGTCTGGCATGCCTAATTGCCGACTCATCGCATTGTAAGAATGAGTGAAGCCCGAGCACACACTTGAGCACTATAATATTTCTCGCGTAGATGGCTAGTCATTTGAGATTGGCTGCCATTGCTACGGTCGCGGATTGCTAAGGGCACTCTGTCTAAGCATTGTGCCATAATAAACCGAGAGTGAGCATCACGAGTTAATATTGTTAGAGTCACAATTATAGGGAACTCTTGAGAGACATACAAACAGCAGTGGACTGGTAGTGGAGGCTGAACGTAATTAAATCAAGTGATGTTTACCTCATGCCCTCAGTACTTTTGTTTTTGTGATTTTTGGCTATCTGAGGGGCACCCAGCATGGCCTCGGTGAATAGTGCGAGGAACCCGATCATTTCCACGAACGGCGAGAACTCTATTAACAAATACGTGATCGCCGCGCCCAGCACCGAAAATACTAACATACAGTCTACATAGCTCTGGAAATCTGTCCAGGCCCAGAAATACTTTCTTTCCATATCTGAAACAGATATAACAACAAATGATATTTATTGTGGCTCTATATTAAATGACAGCAAATATAATTTGTATACCAAAAACCATAATTATGGACAATGCATAAGCTACAATTATTTTAAATTTGTTAGTACATAATGTAATTTGTAAATATATTTATAAATACTACGATGATTAAATTGAAGTAGGAAATCATGCTGAAGTAACTTCATGACATCAATAAATAGATAAGATATCTAACACAAATTTGACCCAGTCGTGACTTCTTAGATACCAAATAACTATAATTATAAGAGCATTGAACCGAGTTTAGCTATAAATTTGTAAAGTGTCAAATAATATGAATGGACATTTGACTTTGATAACAAAAGCTGCCAACCATGAAACTATAACTACATACATACGCCATTTCCATTCAACTTAAAAAACACTGAAAACATGCAATGGAAAGATGAAATCATACATATAAAAGCTAGATGACAAACAAAAAGAAAGTTTAATATCCCAGATCACATAACAACTGAAAATCCAAATAATGTTGTGAAAGCAATCAAAAAGAAACTTTAATATCTCAGATCATGTAACAATTGAAACTCCAAATAATATTTTCAAAGCATGGGGTTGCTGAAACAAAAACAGAAATGATGACTTGCACATGGACAAACTGCAGCAATCCTTATGACATGTAGAACTGGCACTCACCATAGAAGCGATGTGGCTTTTCTCCCCCTGCGATGCTGCTGCGCTGGTCCAGCCAGCGTGCAGTTTGATCCGGCTGGGCTGAGCCGTTCACACAACACAACAGTATATATAACATGAAAATCGCACCTAATTTCACCATCAATCACACCAACCACCAAACAGAACATAAAATAATGTTAAAGTAAAATTATTTGACAGCAAATAAAAATAATATAGAGGGAAGTTAGTGGGTTATAATATTATGTCTCTCATATCTTGATATGATTGAAAACAAATAAAAAGAAAGCAAATACATATATACCAAGAAACAGAACTAAATGGAATAAAATATAATGTTTAACTACAGGATTTATATACTATATTTATAATTAGCAATAAATAGATTGCATATAGTAATTACAGTGCAATTCTATAAAAATGAAAATAAAACCATAATCACACTTGTGGGTCACTTTTTAATACCAACCTGTGAATATTCTCTCCCTTGCCCTTATGATTTGGTTCTTTTTTCGTACATTTACACAAAGGTGTATCATGACAAACATTGTGAAATTCATTACTATGCTTTGAATCAATAGAGGTAACTCATATCGTTTACCAAACCTGAAAATTAAATAATGACATACTTTAAACATTTTATAATATTAATTAAGTGTGACGCATCTTCCTTGATGTTTTCTTATTGTTTAGAACATATTGGAACATGATGACTGGCAATTTTCAATGAACTTTTATTTCTTAAAAATTGCACTATCAAGAGCTAATTTTTCAATCATTGAAAACATTTCCCATCATTTTGACTTTAGTGCCAGCAATAAACTTGTGTCTAGACATAAATATTTATATGTTACTATTTAATTACATTAATAAAACATTAAGTTTGGTGCTATAAAAGAGTGCCAGTGTTAACAATCTTAGGTAGAAATATTATGGAAAAAAGACAGAAGAAAGGAGACATAATCACTTGGGATGGGCAGCCTTGCATGTTGCTGTGAAGTTTCCTGTAGCAACACAATGTATGTAATTCCTATTATTGTTTGTTTATAATTTAGGAAACAGAACAATAATACCACTAACAATACTAATGGTAGTGTAATATTAATTTATTTGATATTAGAAGATGATGATATAAAGGCTGATATGATGATTATAATAAAACATACCAAAACAATATCCTTAGAGTATTTGCTATGAGCAGTGCTAAACAAACGTATAATGAGAACCCTTCTGCATCTTGTGTCCTCTTGATTTGTCTATACTGTGGGATATATGGGGCGACGCCACCAATTATCATAGCACCAGCTGCTCCCCATCCTACCAGATGGCCCACAGTAAGCCCTAACTCGTCCGAAATTATCCAATCCATTGTTTCGTGAATATTACAAACAATGGAATATTAAACTATCATATTAATATTCTCTGATATATATCGCAAGTGTACCACATGAATCACAATCTTCATTACTTTACATTACGTCCAATAACTTTATTAGAGCAATCTCATTTATTTATATTACTTTATGAGCACAATCATAGATCGCCCAAGTTAGCGCTTGCAACACAAATCGATCGATAAAAATGAGTCGCGTAACGTATTTCTAGTTCATTTTAGACTAATAAATACATGATCTGATCTCTCTTTTTTGAATAAGAGTAGAGAGAGATCAAATCAGACATAAAGCTTAAAATGCTATTTTTATTTTTGGAACGCATCACGAATTGTCAATGTCGTAATGACATTAAAAAAGTTCTGTTCAAAAATAAAAAAAAACGCTGTCCCTGTATGTTTTGAACAATAAGAATGATTAATTTAGATTCGAATAATTAATAGGCCCGTATGAGCAGTAAAGTAAAAGAGAAATAAGAAGAATTTGCAACCAATTTTGTAACATTTAAAAATTTATTAAAAAAATAATTACATAAACCTTGAAATTGAAAATTATATACGGACGACAGCAGGTCAAGCTACGCCAAACTGTCAGATATTCCCAATCAACCTTGAGCCTTAACATTTTACAGATAATGTTGAAAGTCTAATGAGGATATCTGACAGATTGTAGTAGCTTGATGTGCTGTCGTCTGTACAAGTGTACAATAGGTAACATATTTTATCAGCTGTTAATAACATTAGCTGTCATGATGAAAGTTTCCTGACAATTTTATTTTTGTAATAATATTAACCTCTGAGACTTCGGAGTTTTTTTTTCCATTTTCCATAAACACAGCTAGTAGACTGGAGTGTAAACTATGACTATAATATCTAAATTGTTTACAGTTTTGCGCACTACTAACGCAGTCGAATGTGTTCCTGCAATTTTACAGTCATCGAAGCTTAGCTATGTCCGATGTTATTCAACCCGAAAGGAAAGCAGCTTGGCTAGGAGTGAAGAGAGGAGTGATGTGACCACAGATGTCCGTCCTCTAGGAGAGAAAATCAAAGAGACGACGAAAACTGCAACATATACTGGAGTAATTTTACTGGGTGCTGGAGTTACTAGTGTCATCTTTTACTATGTGTTCCGAGAGTTGTTTTCAAGTAACAGCCCCAACAGCATTTATTCAGAGGCACTAGCGAAGTGTAAAAATGTGAGTAACACACCAATTTAATAATTTCTCATCTACATTTATCATTTATAATTGAACATATTTTTGCAAAATGGATCCATTCCACAAAAACCGTTTTTTGAGTTAGTGTCATAATTGTCTAAAATCTACACATCAACTTTAGTATATGCAAAAATGGTTGTGGTAGCCTAATGGTTGAAACACCAGCCTCTCAAGTATGAGTGTGCGGGTTCGATTCCATGTCAGGCAAGTACCAATATAACTTTTATAACGTTATATGTACTTTCTAAGTATATCTTGGACACCAATGACTGAAGAACATCTTGAGGAAACCTGGACTTTAAGTCTGATATCGCTAACCCACATTGAGCAAGCGTGGTGATTATGCTCAATTGTTCTCTGTATGAGAGAAGACCTGTGCCCAGCAGTGGGATGATAAAAAGGTTGATAATGATGATATGCAAAAAATATCAAAGCTGCAAAAAAGTACAGGAAAATACCCATTATTGAAAAGGAAATTTAAATCTACTGTCATGTTATTTTAATAATAATATCTTTATTTCAGACATAAGTAGGTCCATACATTTTAAACAAAAAATAAAACATAAAATGTTAGTAGGGTTGTTAGTATAACACATAAAATAAGATCAAAACATAAAAACATTAGTAGGGTTGTTAGTATAACACATAAAATAAGATCAGTAGGTCTATACAGGTTATTTCCTATTTTACTATATAAATTTTCCTTCAAACTCTATTTTCTCAAAAGCAAGTTTGCTGACTGGATCCTTTTTGCATAACTACATCCAATTTGAAATGTAAATTATATATTTGGATAGTATTGCTAAACCTCTTGGTTGTTTATTTAGGATCCTAGAGTGGAAGATGCTTTAGGAGCCCCTATCAAGGGTTATGGAGAAGAAACCACAAGAAGGAGACGCACTCATGTCAGTCATACTGTGTATGAGAAGGAAGGGGTCAAACATATGAGGATGAGGTTTTACATCAAGGGAATAAGGAACAAAGCTATAGTTGAAGTTGATATGAAGCAGGTGAATCCACAAAAACTTCTTTATACATTGCTTGACCATGTTCCATGTTATTATAGGACTGTATATAGGACTGTTTCTCTGTTTCATTTTCCCCTGTTAGGTATAGTAGAACCTCGATAAGTTAAAGTCCAAGGGGAACACAAAATATTTTAAGTTATAGAGGTTTTAAGTCATCAAGTGTCTATGTTAGGGGTAGGCCTTCGAGCCCGAGGGTAACCAAGTGGTTTTAGTGAGTATTCCCGGCTTCGGCCGGGCGAGTCCCACACACGTCCGTCGCCTAGCTAGCGGCGGGTATGGTGCGTAAAGGCATTTCCACTCGTAAAAAAAAGGGTTAGGTTAATATAGAGGTAGGTATATTTATATGTATGTATGTACCCTTGTTCCTAGTTTTACATTATTAACATTGTTCTAAATGAAGGACAAAAGGTTTGTGGAAACTATCCAAACGGAAGGGTTCAAGTTCTACAAAACCCTCCGTTCAAAAGGACAGAAGAAGATCTCTGGTCCCACCCGTTGGCTAATGGAAGAAAGACTGGAGGTGGTCTAATATCGCCTGATGACGCTTCGCGTATCAGTAGGCCTAGTATGAGTTTTCATTACGAATCTCGTTCGACGATATCGAGCGCGTTTGACTCAGTGATTGGCCCGCTTCAAGGTCGTAAGAATTCTCAACCAATGAGAGCGCCAAACGCGCTCGATATCAACGATAGAGTTTCGTATTGAAAACTCATACTAGGCCTACAGATGCCTTAACAGACAATTCTCAGTCTCTGACTCGCGATATACGCCAATTTAATACAAATTGTATTAAAGAGGCTACCGAGATTAGTCTCTTGGACAGAGTCTACTTGCGAAGCTGAAGACTGGGGATGGTAGGATCGTCACTTCCAAGCCCAAACTTTTGGGTGAGATTGAGAAATTCTACGGAGAGTTATATACATCTACACATGCACCTGTTGTAAGCCTGGCCAATAATCCTAGAGCCAGACTAACCCGACACTACACCGACGATATCCCGGACGTCAGCCTGTACGAGATTGGTATGGCCCTTAAACAGCTCAAGAACAATAAGGCGGCTGGCGATGATGGAATTACGGCTGAGGTTCTGAAAGCGGGTGGCATTTAATTCCGTCATTTTTAAAGGCGTGGCACAGGAGCGTGGTGGTGTTGTTTGTCAAAAAAGGTGACAATACGCTCCTGAAAAACTACAGACCGATATCCCTCCTGAGACATGTCTATAAGCTGTTTTCTAGGGTCATCACGAATCGTCTCGCTCGCAGGTTCGACGACTTCCAGCCTCCCGAACAAGCAGGCTTCCGAAAAGGCTTTAGCACCATAGACCACATACATACGCTGCGGCAAGTTATACAGAAATCCGAGGAGTATAACAAACCATTATGCTTAGCGTTTCTGGACTATGGAAGGCCTTCGATTCGATCGAGAATTGGGCATTGCTACAGTCTCTCCAGCGGTGCCAAATTGATACATATCGATACATTGAGATGATAAAGTGTTTGTACAAAAACACCACCATGTCAGTCCGTCTCCAGAATCAGGACTCGAAACCGATCCAACTGCAGCGTGGAGTTTTTTTTTTATAAGTTATAAACTAGCGCTTGACCGTAATCCCGCCTGATGGTAAGCAGTGACACAATCGTTGATGGTAAAGCGCACTAGTTTATTAAGAGCCTATTCACTCTAGTCATGAAGACACTCAAATTGTAGTCCGACGGAAACACCGCCGCTGGCAAATTGTTCCAGTCCCTCGATGTACGCGGTATAAAAGAGGAGGCGAAACGCTTCGTCCGAATCGTAGTGGCGTTAACAACGTCAGGGTGGAAACTCGCCGTGCGACAGGTCGTCCGATGGTGGAACGGAGCTGGAGAAACTAAATCATGAAATTCCCTCGCACACTCACCAAAATGAATCCTATAGAACACTGAAAGGCTGGCTACTGGAGACCATTTTTAGTTAAATCTGGGTCGCCAATCAGCCTCTTCGCACGCCTCTCCACTGAATCCAAAGTGGCCAGGTGACATTTTGCAGCACCAGCCCAAATGTGGCTGCAGTACTCCACACGCGAACGGACCTGTGCTTTGTACAGCATTAGAAGCTGCCCTGATGTGAAGTACCGCCGGACCTTTGCGATAACGCTTAGTTTCTTGACAGCCACCTTGGCCTTGGACCCAATGAACCATCCAAAGTTTAGGTTCGAGGAAATCTCAACTCCCTAAAGCTGAAGGCGGTCTTTTACCCAGCCAGTCAGGTCAGGGGAAATGCCGTACGCAGGAAGCTTGCTCAAAAGGTCAGCGTGCCATATCCGGTCGAAGGCCTTCGAGACATTAATGGAGACAGCAATTGCTTCCCCGTTTTTCTCGAGGGCCTCGCCCCACAAGTGAGTGGAATACACTAGTAGGTCCCCAGTTGACCGATTGAGGCGAAAACCGTACTGTCTGTCACTGAGGAGATCGTTACCTTCCAGGAATGCCAAGAGGCGCGAGTTAAACACGCTCCATAATTTAGCAAATTATGGAGGTTATCGAAATCGACCGATAGTTGGTAGGATCGGCACGACTACCCTTTTTGGGCACGGGCTGGATGTTGGCAAGCTTCCAGGACTTGGGCACTATACCAGTCCTAAATGAGAGGCGATACAAGCGCGTCAATACAGGAGCAACTCGGCTGCACATGCCTTAAGAACAATCGCTGGTATACCATCTGGACCATTAGCCTTATTCACGTGCAGACGACACAATACTCTCAGAACCTCCTTGTTCCTAATACGAATCTCGGGCATTAAAGTTCCGCAACACTGCCAGTGTCAAGACGCGAATTATGGGCAAAGAGAGATGCAAAGAGACCAGCTTTTTCTCTCGCCGTATGAGCCAGTGCTCTATCAGGCCTAACCAGCGGAGGCAGTGTGCCGCCAGAAGTTCGCCTCGACCGATTTGGCAAGGGACCAAAAATATCTGCTACCGGATGGCTGCGCAGATAACTTGTTGCCGATATGGGTAATGAGGTCGAAGCGAACGTTCTTAAGCGCCTTTTTGAAGGACTTGGCATTACGGTTAACTCTTTGGGCTTAAATTCGGAGCTCTGTGGTCACGAGCGTCAACCCAGGCGAGAAATACCATGTGCTTATGCTGTTCAGCTTGGACACAATCGACATTGAACCATGGGCGAGCTAAACCACCGAAGGGCACGTCGCTGAAGGGGATAAAATACTCCACAGTTTGACGCATCACATCGGTTATAGCGTCCGCACAGCTCGACGGATTATCAGAAGAGAAGCAGACTTGCTGCCAAGGATAAAACGCAAAGAAGTAGCGCATCTCATCCCAATCTGCTAACTTGTATCTGATGATGATGATGGAGTGAGACAAGGAGATGTCATATCTCCCAAATTGTTCACTGCTGCGTTGGAAGATGTCTTCAACCTCCTGGACTGGAAAGGACAGCATCAACATCAACGGCAAGTACATCACTTAATCTCCGTTTTGCGATGATATCATGATCATGGCAGAGATCCTGGAAGACTTGAGCAAAATGCTCAATGACCTCTGCAGAGCTTCCCAACAAGTGGGTCTAAGGATGAACATGGGTAAGACGAAGATCATGTGGAACTGTCATGTCGCACCCACTCCAATTCTAGTTGGTTGCCTTGCACTTTAAGTTGTTAACGAGTATATATACCTGGGACAAACAGTCCAACTAGGTAGGTCCAACTTCGAGAAAGAGGTGTCTCGTCGAATCCAGCTCGGCTGGTCAGCGTTCGGGAAGCTACGCTACATCTTCTCGTCGTCCAAGATACCACAGTGTCTCAAGACAGTCTTTGACTAGTGTGTGTTGCCAGTGATGAGTTACGGAACTGAAACGTGGTCGCTCACAATGGGCCTCATACGAAGGCTCAGAGTCACACAAAGGGCGATGGAAAGAGCTTTGCTCGGAGTTTCTCTGCGTGATCGAATCAGAAATGAGGAGATCCGTAGAAGAACCAAAGTCGCCGACATAGCTCTTAGAGTCGCTAAAATTAAGTGGCAGTGGGCAGGGCACATTGCTCGTAGAACCGATGGCCGATGGGGCAGTAAGGTTCTGGAGTGACGGCCACGTACCGGAAGACGCAGCGTAGGGAGGCCCCGAACAAGGAGGACCGATGATCTGGTGAAGGGAAGCCGATGGATGCGGGCAGCACAAGACCGGTCATCGTGGAAAGCCTTGGGGAGGTCTTTGTGTAGCAGTGGAGCATAAAAAAATTGCCGAGGTATTCGGCAATTTTTTGTCTTTTACATTGAAGATTTTCTCCTGGTTTTTATTTCTTCAAGATTTCAGCTTCTTTTTGAAGTGAAACTTCTTTAGGCACGCTTGACTTGGGGAGTAAACTGGCGAAAGCGTTACGAAAAATGATCGGGCAAGGCGAACGGAAGCAAAGTATAGTCCTATTTCGTCTGTACTACAACCAAGGAGTTGGCTCATGTAAATATTGCATGACATGTCGAGTATGAAGTTGTGAGTTCGCATCTCGCCGAAGGCAATATATATTTTTTGGATCTTTTTAAGATTTGTTAACAATTGATTACCTAAGAGCACAAATAATTTATAAATTTTGTTCTGTTCTGGCTCTTATATTGTTTTATATATTTTTGCTGAACATTTCTGATATAATTGAAAGTATAGAAGCTTTAAGATATCGTCACAATACGATAATTGGACACAAAGTACAAATTGCTTTCGAGCCTCATAAGCTCAATTATTAAGCTAAGTACCTTGATTGATTAAGAACTATGAATTTCTTCGAGAACATGACGCTGCGAACACCCCCGACCCCCCTCATTGATTACCTCACCCCCCCGAGGATTATCTCGGGAACCAGAGGTCGTGGACTACCCGAGTTTGGGGTCCCCTGAATCAGGAGGAGGAGCCCGACCTTTTGGCCCCGAGGGAATCCACTCCACCCTCTCCCCCCCCCCCCTCTACCCCCCGCAACCCTACGAAATCTTACCCCCCCCCCGCCCCCTTTAGTTACCTAACCCCCCCGTGGATTATCTCGGGAACCAGAGGTCGTGGACTACCCGAGTTTGGGGTCCCCTGAATCAGGAGGAGGAGCCCGACCTTTTGGCCCTGAGGGAATCCCCTCCCCCCTCCCTCCCCCGCAACCCCACGAAACCTATCCCCCCCCGTCCCCCTTTAGTTACCTCACCCCCCCGTGGATTATCTCGGGAACCAGAGGTCGTGGACTACCCGAGTTTGGGGTCTCCTGATTCAGGAGGAAGAGCCCGACCTTTTGGCCCCGAGGGAATCCACTTTTCTTTTTTTTTTTTAAATTGGAGGTCTATGCAAAAATATTAATTTATAAATGAAAGCATGAAATAAATTTAAATATTTATAGAAAATTAATATATGTATATGTGTATACATGTATATATTGTACACACACATATATATATATATATACATACAGATGGTGCGAAAAAAGTTTCACTTCAGTCGTGTGGTCATAAGCACACTCGTTTTTTTAATGATGGTTGATAATGTACCTACTGTCATGTATCCCAAACTGAACAACAACTTCTTTCTTTTTCAATCAATTTTTCACTGCTTCTTAAAATAAACTTAGAGATTTAAGTTGCATACTTTTAATTTATCAGCGTATGTGAATGTTGTTAGTTTTCTTTTTGAATTCATTTTAAGCCCGTTTTATCACAGTAGGTAAAGCGATGTGTCTAGACTCTAGGACAATGGTCAAAAACTTATGATCCAAGTAAGCTGTTGTCTTAAGGCTAACCGCCGCGAAGCTTTAAAGAATTTCGAAGAAGCAAAGAATAGGTGACATACATATGTATTCTTTACGTTAACAATTTAACTAGTAAACACGTGCAAGCAATAAATACCAAAAACTTTTGTTTTGCACACTCTTTCAAAATGAATCATTCACAAACTATTTTATGTTATAGAGGTTGTGGAAACTTTTCTTTAAGGGCCTTACTCTCATTTAGTAGCGTAAAATGGTCACTTTAGGAAGCTAATTTCTAATTAACGGCTTAGTTTTGAGATTTGAAAAAAATATATCTTGTCTATTGATTCATGTACAACATTTACTAAAGATAATTTTTTCGTAGGATTTTGCCTTTTGCCTTAAAAAAATATTTACCAAAACGCTATTTTTGGCTAATATTCGTTATTACTTCTAAACGGCATTGATGTGTGGAAATTTTTTTACACTGAAAAATTCGTGGTTAGAAGTACTACACATATGTCAGAGCGTATTTAAATCCATCAACATTTGCCAAGAAAATATCCTTATTTTGAAACATAGGTTTAGAGGTGCTCTGCGCGGGCGCGGGCGGCAGTCGTGCGTTAGCATTCAGACGGGAGGGTTGTGTCGCTTGCTGCTCTGCTCCGGCTATCGCCGACTACGCGTGGTTGTCTGTGTGAGTGCAAATATTTACGAGCGAATCGTGTCAGTGTACGTTCATAGATTAGCTCGCAAATGAGAATTGAAGATGCGTCTGGTGGCGTAAGTATCTATCTACCTATACTCTTGTATTTATACCTACATATTACTGTATTTTTCTTTATAATTACTATTAGCTTTTGTAACCATTTTTCTTTTACAATTGAAGTTAAACAATTACGAATTGTTCCAGGAAATCTAGAAAGAAATCTTTAGACTTGAAAGGCAATAATCCGACTAACTACATCCGCTGATAATATAGAAGACTCTATTCAGGTAAGTAAACACTCGCACTTAGATTATAATTTATAGGTTTGTAAGGAGATTTAAAAATAAAAATCTTATTAGAAATTTACGTAACTTGAAAATGTGATTTTTTGTTTATGGTGATATAAACCAAAAATTAGGACTCAATTAAAGGTTTTGGTGTAAAAACAGTTTTACAAAAAGTTTTGAGTTGATAGGACTTTTAGTTTTTGCGATATTAGCAAAAATGTGTAATAAAAACTCTTACTTGGATTATTTTAAATGATTCTTCCTGTAAATATTTTATTTCTATATGTAATTGTTTAAAGTAGCCGAAGCCGATGGACGCGGGCTGGCGGGCTTGGAATGTCACAGTTATCAGTAAATTTTTTTGACGTCCTCCGTGGCGCAGCGGTCAACACGCCTGCCTGCGACGTGGAGGCCGCGGGTTCGATTCCCGGCCAGGTCATGATGGAAAACGATCTTTTCCTGATTGGCCTGGGTCTTGGATGTTTATCTATATATGTATCTATTATAAATATAGTATCGTTGAGTTAGTATCCCATAACACAAGTCTCGAACTTACTTTGGGGCTAGCTCAATCTGTGTGATTTGTCCGTATATATACAGTATGACCCGTAAGGATAATAAAGGTTAAGTAAACACATGACCAAATATGATATAAAATTTTACGTAATCATCATAGTATCAATACAAATGAATTTTGAAATAACTTCCCCGAAATTTGGTAATTTTAAAAAAAGTGACAACACCGGTATTATTATGAGCGAATAGCGACAGCGATGCGACCACGTGCCGCGTGCCCTGCCGCCCGCCGCCCGCGGAAGGGTGCTTAACGCATATTTATTAAGTTACCTCTTTTTGCGAAATAATATTTATTTTTTTAGGGGGATTTTTTTTTAAGTTAGTCTGGTTTTGTATGCATTAGTAGAATCAGTTATCGATACCTAACAACACCTTCACGGGTCGGACAGGGTTTTCTTAACATACTGTAGGATATATTATATATATATATTTTCTGTTTTTCACAAATAATATTGTAATAACATTTTTCGACTTACAGAAAAGAAGAGAAAGAAACCAATCGACAGAACTTAAAAGTTTAATTTGCTTTTTAGGTCGAACAATAACGCAGTTGATTCTAGGTCAGACATCCATACAGAATGTCGTCAAGAAAATGATAATATTATATATCTCTATGTGCACAAAAAAAACGACGCAAGTTCCATCATCATCATTCAGGTAAAATTATGCCTGCATGTCCTACAACCTATATTTTTAGTTTACAAATATATCATATACCTGTAAAATTAATTTTTTGTTAATTCTTAATTAATTTTTCTTGATAAATTCTTCATTCCTTGACAAAAATCTCTAACAGTGTTGCCAGGGTTAATTAAAATGTATGTTATATCTTTTTTTAGCTCAAAATATCACCAAAACCTCAACAAATCTCAAGCTTGTTTCATCGAAGGGCGACGCATAATTAATATTGCTTACTTTTATTCAGAACTAAAGAAAATTGCCAAGCACGGAGAATTATAGACTGTGGTTTAGGATCTGTGGATATTGTTGGAGAACGACAAGTGGGACTACATTCCCTATTTATTTTTAAATGCCGTATGTGTATGGAAACATTTTGCACATCCTACAGAAATCAATATCAGCTGTGCAGTTGTAGGAACAATAGAAATAGACTGTGGCCATTCTCAACTGCAAGAAATTTCTGCAGCTTTAGATATGCCTATAATCTCGCATGTTATTTATTGGATCGAAGAATTAAAATTTACAGATTTTAAAATAACTCGTGTTTTATTTGAAACCTCATTACGACGAAGTACATTCAATCCGACGTCATTGACACAGTATAAATAGGGTACTATCTCTTTATGGAAAACGGCCGAAACTACGCGCTTTGTAATCTCAAGGCATCTATATAAAGCACGGTTAGCGCAGCGGTTAAGCTATTGACTGCTGCGCTGCGTGTCACGGGTTCGATTCCCGCTCGGAACAAATATTCAGAACATGTCCTACAAGTAGTTGTTCCGGGTCTGGCTGTTTGTGTCTGTGAATTTATATGTTTAAAAATGCACCCACGATAAAAGTAATTTCTAGTGTGGTTCAACGTTTTTTTTTAATAAAAATATCACAAAGTGCCTAGTGCGCGTTTGTTTTACGTTAACGCGATGAACTCGTTTATGTTATTCGCATTAGTAATTAATTCAAGGACACTGCAAAGACATGATACTCATATACTGAAAAGTAGTGAAAAAAAAATATTCAAATATGTTGAATCGATAGATATTACCATCTACCATTAATTTTTATGTTAATGTTATGATATATTATAATGTGTGGGTACTTGTTTTACAAATGTCTGTCAGTCTGCGATCGGCCATTAAACTGTGTAACGAGCACTCCTTGATTTTATTTAAACATTGATCAAGAATACTAAAAATATATTATAGTACGATATTACCATTTATCAATGCAAAATATACATTTATCGTCTTGCATCCATACCCCCGTCTGAAATCGTAGGCACAAATCGCGACCTACACGCGGCTTGTCTGCATCTCTGGATATTCTTTGATTGTCGTTTTAGTTTAGCGCGCCACCGCGCGCATTTTACGAATTCGGGAGTACGGCGTTTAGCTCCGCCCACATGCACAAGGTCATTGAGGCTACTATAACCGTTAAGTTACTGAGGGCCAATAGAGAGATTACATATTTAAATTATAGAGGTTGCGTATTTCAAGTTCAGTTATAGAATTTTTTAAATTACCGAGGTTTGCGTTATCGAGGTTCTACTATATTACTATACTATCAATTCGATTACTTATTATCACTATTATATTTAGCTTGAAGTCTTCCAAAGAACATAAATAAATTATGACTTAGGTAAAATAACCTGTGACAACAGCTGCTTACTGTAGCTATAACTCTATGCAGCTGTTGTTTAGTTGGTCAGAGAGCCTGTTTAGTGAGATGACCCTGTTTGGTGCCATGCTGAACCCTATTTTGGCGAGTTTGTCAACTGCACTGAAAAATGCTTACCAAACTGCACCCTAATAGCGTAATTTAACTATTAGGTACTATCAATTGAAATAATTTTGAAGCATATTTCTAATCTATTGCTTCATATCATATGTCTGAAAAATGTGTTTGCTAATGAAATAATTAACGCGATGAATGTTGTTGAACTGTCAAAATGGAACCCATTGCTACTGATAGTGTATGACGCAATTACCCTGCTGCTGCTGAATGGCTAAATGTTTGTTTTTGTTGCAGAATGAATATGGGAATTATTTATGTCGTTACTTGCTGGTGCAACTAGATGATTACTCTGCCAAGACCTTTATTATTGAAGATAATAGGGCAGAACTGGACAGAAAACACAACTTGGAAAGTGGATTTGCCACACTCACACTAAGCCAGTGAAACCTTGGTAAATTGTAAAATAAACTTAGAGATTTAAGTAGTATTTGTTAAATGTTTAAATTAAATAAAAGTTGCATACTTTTAGAAAAATCTTTAATTTATATTTTATGGAACTTTGATTATCATTCAACATTTGGGGTGAATTGGACATTAAATCAAACACCTTAGCAGGTGATACAGTATTCCCAATACTCATGCATTTGTACAGGGAGACAATTGTGTACTTCTGCTTTATACTCTTTGTACACCAGAATAAGGATTCATGTGGGATACAGTGTTTTTAATTGTTTCTGTAATTATGGAATTCAACTGGTTAATTATTCCACTATCAGAATAGCTGTTATTCAAAGTACTTTTTCACTGCTGAGTTCTCTTTTTTCCAAGGCTTTATTTCCCAGGCCATAATTAAACGGTTGTTGAATACAAACATTTTAATTTTATTAAATATCCAATAAAAAACAACAACTAGGGAAAGATACTGAGGCCATGCCCATTTTAGTTCTTGAATCAAACTTGGAATATATCTAATTTCCATTTCGGGCACTCTGAGACTTATCTGTATTTGCATTGAGCCAGTATGTCCATTCTGACTTCTTGAATAAAGCGTTTTGGTATGTGTTGTAACTGTAAAAATAATAACAAGTTAATATTTTTTTGTCATCGTAAAAATAATATGTCAAGATTAAGATTCATTTATCTTACCATCTCTCATAAAATAGTTCTCCAGGATGTGATCTATAGCATTCTCATGAGTGTTTTTGTCTAAATTAAATACAGAATAGTTATATTTAGTATGTATTAGGTTTTGTTTGCAGGGCAAATGGGATGTTTGGTAGAATTGAAGATCAGCAAAATATTTGAACCCAGAGGGTGGTGTTGCAAATTCTTTGTTAATTACAGCCAAACTTTGCATGTGCATGGGACAAATAGACTGAAACAAAAATAATATATTTTGTATTTATTTGCAATAAAGCTAGCCAAAAAAATTATTGCTCTTTGGCTAAATAATATGAATTCAAATCTTGGAATAAAAAAAAATACCTTTAATTGAAAGTCTATATTTAAGATTAACATAAAGGATGTTAATGTCCCTTCCTGTGGCAAATTGAGAGTGAATTTAAAATCTAGTAAATCAGTCTTGCCATTCCCACTCATATCATATTCCTGCACCTAAAATGTAAAATATTTTAATTTAATAAGTCAGTTAGAAATGGTACACGGTAACAAATAATATAATAGGTATGCATTACTTGGAATTCCGCACAGTTCTCTTCATTTTTTATAATATTTGGATATTTTCCATTGTTTTCACCACATGCAATAGGTTTACTGGGGTCACCAGCTTCGGCTTCGAGCAGGTACTGATACGTAAAGTGTATTACTGGTTGCTCATAAAAGCTGTGGGAGCGTAGCCAGAACCCTAAAAAAACACTAAGAAATTAAGAGATACGCCAAGCCATTTAGACCCACATAACTAATATTGCTCGAATGCTTACCCCTGCCTCTATAAGCTATTATAAACGGTAAAATGAGGTTTAGTATTGTGGTAGTCAAAGTAAAAAACGTTGCAACAGAAAAAAAGCAACTCACGTATTGCACTTTGACATTATAACTAAACAGGTTATAGAAACCCATTCTTTATCCATTTATGAGCCAGAAAATGCACCTAATAATACAATCATCTGTGAGAATCGTAAAATATTGAGATTTTATCACAAGCATTTGACATTTCGTTTTATTGATCAACAACAAACTGTTGCTATGCAACGAGTTATGAGTGTTGCTACCCGAAATATTAATTTTGTTTGGATAGAATACTGGCATTGAAAAATTTGAAAACCAATTAACTACAAAAAACGAGTGTGCTTATGACCACACGACTGAAGTGAAACTTCTTTCGCTCCATCTGTATGTATATATATATATATATATATATATATATATACAGCATGTTAAGAAAACCCTGTCCGACCCATAAGGATAATAATGGTTAGGTAAACAAATGACCAAATAAAATATAAAATTTTGCATAATCATCATAGTAACAATACTAATGAATTTTGAAATAATCTTTTTTTCCCGCGAATTTACTGTTACTTCCCCAAAACTCGGCAAATTTAAAAAAGTGTAAACACAATTTTAGGCCTTATAATTGTCGGCTTTCTTTTGATTATTTTTTTAGGTTCTTTAGCGGCGTCAGTGTGTCTAGCCGCCGACGGCGGCATAGGAATAATTAGAGCTGTATTAGTTTTTGCGCAATAACGTTTTGTTTTTGTCGCTATTATTCGAAACTGTACCTGGCCGAATGATTTGTTGTAAAAACACAGATTACCTAATGGTAAAAGCACTTTCTGATTATCGATTAATTACTCATAACAATATTGTAACACAAGTACCTATTAGTAAATAGGAACTAGAAAGGTCTTATGAAATACGATTTTAGGAAAATATTATAAACAATGTAAAGCATTCAAGTTCACCTGATTTAAGTTATGTGAAAGTTCTAATATCTAAAGAATGTCATGCGATGTTGAATCGATGCGTGAAATTCTGCAATTAAAATTGCAGAATTTCACGTCGATCGATACCAAAAATCGTTACGAGAATATTTTGAATACTTTCACACCTCTAGTCAAAGGGCACCGCCGTGCAGCTGGAGTACCTATTTTTATGAAATAAAAATCATTTTTATTTTAAATTTATTACTTTCGCGTAGACATTGCGTCCGTGTAGACGTATCGTTTATTGTGTGATCATATCGTTTTCTAACGTAATGTAACATGCTGATGGAAGGTAGAAGGTAACTGCAATTGTGTTGTCTTGTGATCAGGTGTTGAACGATAAGGATGTGACTACTTATTGGTCAATGTGGTTCCAGCATGACGGTGCCCCACCATATTTTTGCCGACTTTTTTTTTTTTTTTTTTAATTAAAAATATAAACCAGCGCTTGACCGCAATCCCGCCTGATGGTAAGCAGTGACGCAATCGTTGATGGTAAAGCGCACTAGTTTATTAAGAGCCTATTCACTCTAGCCTTGAAGACACTCAAATTGTAGTCCGACGGAAACACCGCCGCCGGCAGATTGTTCCAGTCCCTCAATGTACGCGGTATAAAGGACGAGGCGAAACGCTTCGTCCGGATCGTCGAGGTGTTAACAACATAAGGGTGGAAACTCGCCGTACGACGGGTCGTCCGATGGTGGAACGGAGATGGGGGAATTAAATCGTGCAATTCCCTCGCACACTCCCCAGAATGTATCCTATAGAACACCGAAAGGCTGGCTACTCTACGCCTGTGCTCTAGGCTTTGGAGACCAACTCGAGTTAAATCAGGGTCACCAATCAGCCTCTTCGCACGCCTCTCCACTGAATCCAAAGTGGCCAGGTGACACTTAGCAGCACCAGCCCAAATGTGGCTGCAGTACTCCACACACGAACGGACCTGTGCTTTGTACAACATTAGAAGCTGCCCTGGTGTGAAGTACTGCCGGACCTTTGCGATTACACCAAGTTTTCTGGTAGCCACCTTGGCTTTGGACTCAATGAACCGCCCAAAGTTTAGGTTCGAGGAAATCTCAACACCCAAAAGCTGAAGGCGGTCGGTACACTCCAAGGATACATTCCGAAAAGTAGGAGCCAAGGTGAACGGGCTCCTTTTGGCGGTGAAAAGACACGCCTGCGTTTTGGCGGCATTGAATGCTACAAGATTGGCATTGCCCCATTCGGAGACTGCCTGAAGTGCAACACTCGTTCGCTCTACCATGGCCTCTCTTTCGGACCGGATTGATTCCCTACTAGCCCGAGCATCCGGCAGGTATCTCTCCACAACTGTGCTGTCATCTGCATACCCATAGATACCGGGCATCAGCAGATCGTTAATATGGAGCAGAAACAGAGTTGCAGAGAGAACAGACCCCTGAGGAACACCGGCATTAATCGACATGGGCTCAGATGAGCATCCGTCGACAAGAACTCGCAGGGACCGTTCAGTCAGGAAGTCTTTTACCCAGCCAGTCAGGCTAGGGGAAATGCCGTACGCTGGAAGCTTACTCAAAAGCCCAGCGTGCCATACCCGGTCGAAGGCCTTCGAGACATCAAGGGAGACAGCAATCGCTTCCCCATTTCTCTCGAGGGCCTCGCCCCACAAGTGAGTGGCATACACTAGTAGGTCCCCAGTTGACCGATTGCGGCGAAACCCGTACTGTCGGTCACTGAGGAGATCGTTACCTTCCAGGTATGCCAAGAGGCGCGAGTTCAATACACGCTCCATAATTTTGCAAAGTATGGAGGTGATCGAAATCGGCCGATAGTTGGTAGGATTGGCACGACTACCCTTTTTGGGCACGGGCTGCACGTTGGCAAGCTTCCAGGACTTGGGCACTATACCAGTCCCAAATGAGAGGCGGTACAAGCGTGTCAATACAGGAGACAACTCGGGCGCACATGCTTTTAGAACAATCGCTGGTATACCATCCGGACCACTAGCCTTATTCACGTCCAGACGACACAGTGCTCTCAGAACCTCCTTGTTCCGAATGCGAACCTCAGGCATTGAAGTACCGCAATGGGGTAAAATAGGTGGAGTGGCACTGCCAGTATCAAGACGCGAATTATGGGCAAAGAGAGATGCAAAGAGACCTGCTTTCTCTCTCGCCGTATGAGCCAGTGTTCCATCAGGCCTAACCAGCGGAGGCAGTGAGGGCCGACAGAAGTTCGCCTCGACCGATTTGGCAAGGGACCAAAAAGATCTGCTACCGGAAGGCTGCGCAGATAACTTGTTGCCAATATGGGTAATACGGTCGAAGCGAGCCTTCTTTAGTGCCTTTTTGTAGGACTTGGCAGCACGGTTAAAGGCTCTCTTCTTTGAGCTTAGATCCGGAGCTCCGCGGTCACGAGCGTCAACCCAGGTGAGAAATGCCGTGTGCTTACGCTGTTCGGCTTGGGCACAATCGGCATTGAACCATGGGCGAGCCGAGCCACCGACAGGCACGTCATTATAGGGAATAAAATACCTGTACGTGAGTACCTCCACTATCAGTTCGGCGAGCAGTGGATTGGTAGGGGTGGACTAACTTTGTGAAACACCGTGCTAATCTCGTGCGACGGTGCCAGGCCGGTATCGTTCTTAGTGAACGAAATATGGAACAACATCTCCGCCACAGCCATTGTGCTCATCAAATGAAATTCGAAGATACATTCGGAGGGTCAGACGACCTTCCTACTTAAAAAAAGTTCTTTTCACGAGCTGCCTAAGTAGGTATCATTGTTTCTTTCGAGAGTCGATAAACGTGGTTAGACTACCTATACCTACATGCATGAGGTCAACTGAGGTCACGACCTGTGCCTGTGTTGCCATGAAATTACCTATTTATTTTATTTAAGTTATTTATTTCTAAGGGGGTATTTTTTTTTAGTTTAGCCAGGTTATGTACGCATTAGTAGAATCAGCTAACGATACCTAGCAATACCTTCACGGGTCGGACAGGGTTTTCTTAACATACTGTATATGTGTGTACAATATATACATTACATTTACATGTATACACATATACATACATATATTAATTTTCTATAAATATTTAAATTTATTTCATGGTTTCATTGGTAAATTAATATTTTTGCATAGATCTTCTATTTTTATTGAAAAAAAAAAATAAAAAAAAGTGGAGCCCACGGGGCCAAAAGGTCGGGCTCTTCCTCCTGAATCAGGGGACCCCAAACTCGGGTAGTCCACGACCTCTGGTTCCCGAGATAATCCACGGGGGGGGGTGAGGTAATGAATGAGGGGGGTCGGGGGGTAGTTTCGTGGGAATATTAAGGGGTGAGGGGGGGAGTAAGGGAGGGGGGGATACAGGAGGGACTGTGAAGTAGGCGGTACCAAATTTTATGTTAACTGACCCCCTTAATGGTTGTCAGTCAACATAAAATTTAATGTATAGTGTTAAGTGTAAATAAATAAATAAATAAGTGTATCCGTGTCTCAAAATTAAAAAAAAAAAAATTGCATAGATCTTCTATTTTTATTGAAAAAAAAAAAAAAACTCGTTGTAGACCTTGTAGTACCAAGCTCGCGCCACGGGTGCCTCTGTGCTTATATCCCCCACTTAACTTCCGTTCGCCTTGCCCGATCATTTTTCGTAACGCTTTCGCCAGCTTACTCCCCAAGTCAAGCGTGCCTAAAGAAGTTTCACTTCAAAAAAGTATTATAAAGCGTGTCTATAAACTCGTGAAAATGGATCTTTCTGAAATTAACAATTTTAAAAGTAGGGCAACACTAAATCTTAGTAAATACAAGTACATCGAATGTCATCGGCAGTCATCGATTTGTTTTGTGACTTGTTATCTCGTTTTTTGACATGAAGGCCAAGATGAGTGTCACGCGCATTTTTCATTGGACTTTTAAAATTATTTATAGTGTCGTTTACTAAATAAAAACGCGTGATTTATATAGTATATAGTGCATTCAGTGAATAATTCATAAAGAACATTGAAATATCGCAGCATAGTGGCCACATCATGGCTTTGCATTAAATCTCCTAGTAGGCGGCTTACGCGGCCGTTTTTTCAACTGTCATTGGCGATATCCGCCATTATTGTGAAATAATTTTTTTAAAGAATTTCTATAATTTGTTACACATGTTATTGGCAAAATTGTGGTATCTAACCACAGAGGTCATTGAAGAGTTGAAGTAGTATTCACTCTAAAGAAAAGAAAGAAAGAAAGACTTGTTATCTCTTGTTATATATTAAAATTTGTATTAATTTTCAATTTTATTTAAACAAAACGTCGAACAAATGTGATAAATATTAGAAAAACAAAGCGGAGTGGAGCTCGAGAAATTATTTTTAAAGTTTATCATCAATGTTTGTTAGTACACCAAGCTGAACAAATTTCATCAAATGTGGATGATATTTATGCTTGAACAGTTGCTAAAACAGCTATGTAATCATGTTACAGTTTGTTTTTATCTACTAGAAGTTTCAAATTTCTAAATAAACGATTTTAAGACTACAATGAGGATTGTTTACATTGCGCATTTATAGGTTCGATTGCAAATATGTTTATCTATAATTTGCAAATATTGATACTTTAGGACTACAGTTAAATGTGCCACACAGCTTAAAGACACAGCCTCAAGACATTCCCGCTCTATCCCGAGTGGCGACTAGACGTGCCCCTCAAGCTGTGTGTACTTACTGATAATTCGGTGGTTTTACTTCAAACCTCAAAGCCCCTATAAGTGATTATAGTGAACACCACAGTTTAGGTGATTTAATTTACCACTGATTCTAAAAATGAATTATATCATGTTCGGAATTAAAATTAGTGCTATCCATCTTCTGATAGAAATTACATATTATTATTTTTCAAATTTCAGGAAAATGTGAGAGTGACCCTATATTTCTGATATAGATATAATAATATATCAAGATATAGATGAGTCAGTTTTCGCCTAAGCGAAGATAGCAGGCTGATGACAGCAGTAGCGGAAACGTTGTTAGTGACGCAGCTGACAATGAAAATACTTTTTAAAGAAGAATGTTTGGAATCAGATGATGAAAGCAATTATTATGTTTTGCAATATTTTTCATTGGTAAAAACACGTTAAAAATATAATAATAAATAGGGGAAAGAAGTACGAGTTGATCCCTCGAGGTAAGATGATCCTTTCCGATTGTGCCGAAACCACTAACGCCATCTAGACGATTTCAATGGTAATCCATACCTCTGCATACCCCTCCGCTTCAGTCAAATACAAATAGTAATGGCAGTGTGAGCGACAGACTAATTTTGTCAAGGCCAAATACAATTTGTTAACAGCTGATCTATGTTAGGCGTGACTTTGAGTTTATGTTACTTTTATTTAAAGAATGTTTAATGTAATTTTTTTATATTTGCGTCTTTTTAATATGCTTAATTTTAGTATTTGAGAACATGAACATAGCCGCGTGCGTGCAGGTTATGTTAGCAAACATTTAATGAAAAAGTGGGACTTGGGTCAAGATGATTCCTTTTTATGTGTACAAGATGATCCCCGAGGATCATCTTGTACATATACAAAATTTTTGCGGCTGTAACCACAGAAAATTAATTTGTTTTATACGAAGAAGTGCCGGATTTGCCGGAACAACCAAGGCGTTGTGTTAGTTCAGATACTGAATTCATAGATGAAGGTCCACCTCAGTTACATACATCTGATAGTCCCAATATGCAACGGCTGCTCGCTATCAATGTTACTGAAATGGATTTGAAATCGCTTAGAGCGAATAAAACTCCTTCGCCATTAAAAACTGAAACAGTGCAAATTCGCAGTCCACTGTCGCCAATCCCACCTACGAGCTGTGCAGTCAACCACAGTGAGACATCACTTGATAAATAAATAAATAAATATATATATACGGACAAATCACACAGATGATAATAATATCGCAAATTTTGCCGTTAGACCTACTACATTACATACATCACAAATTGTAGACAAAAGAAGCACGTTAAAAAGGAAAACTACCCATACGACTGTTTTAACTAGCAAACCGTACAAGAACTATTTAGAGGGAGAAAATAGCAAGAAAACAAAAAAAGGGAATTTAAAAAAATAAGAATAATGAAATTAAGAAAAAGACTGCACCTATAAAACAAAGAAAGGAAAAGGAATAGGTAAAGGGAAGTTAAAAGAAAGAAAATGCCATATAACACATCTGAATCTCAAGAAGATGACACTGAGTGCCTTTACCTACTGCACAGAAAAGTTTTCAAGCGATAACAAGGGTGAAAGATGCATCAAATGTTCATGTGAAAAATGACATGAAGCATGTGTTGGAATAGAGAGTGATGATGCTGGTGAATTTATGTGTGATATATGCAACACAACACCTGCCAAAAAGCATAATTTGTAAGAAGGATTATCAATTTATTTTCTTTATTCATTCATACTATGTTTATTTTTTGCTACTTTGATTTTAGTATTTAGTAGATTTTTGATTTTTGTGACTTTTAAGTCACCTTACTGTTGATTTATTTAATTTTATTATGTTATTAACTAAAAACTCGAAATCTAAAAAAAGATTTTGTTTGAATATTGCGTATTTTTGTTTTTTACAACCTTTTTCTTCATAAAACTATTTGTTTATTTAGAATGGGGGTAAGATGATCATAGGGATCATCTTACCCATACGGGTGTACAAGATGATTACTTTGTAGGGTTTTTTTAAAAAAGAAATACTTTAATGAAATCTCAAATATTGTTGGTTTTGAGCACGAGGGAATTTAGGTAGATACATGTACTAATAGTAAATGCTTTTATTTTAAGTTTAATTTAAAACAATTGCATTTTAAAGAGATTTTCCCTTAAGGGGATCATCTCGTACTACTTTCCCCTATGTATGATTATTTTTTGTTTTACTCATTTATTTTATACGCCACAGACCATAGATTTGTGTTTTCATTAAAACCAGTTTTGCTTCTAGTACAAAATAATGTGCTAGTATCAAAACGATTTCAGACAAGTCAACAGGGTTGCTATATGCATGACCGCAGTGCGCTCATTTATTTTCACGACTTTATAGACGGACGTATAGTCAATCACTCAACTGTGGTAACAATGTGACACCAGCGTAGATTCCCTTGTTCACAAATTAAACTAAACTTAAGTTCACTGCACCTTTTTCTTTCATTCACATATAAAATAATACATTTATATAACGTACCATTATTTTTTATTTCTGCGAAACCCGAAACACATGTCCAGGGGGGGTAATCGCGCTAAATAAAATAGTAGAAGTTCAAGTCTTGTTCGTATCTAATCCTGTGAAAGTTATGGTTTAGTTTAGATCACATTTCGTATCGCGCTAAAGTTTTAATTTCAATTGGGGGCGGTACGTTGACCTCTAGCGTCAGTTGTGGCGCGCGCGCAAGTAGTATGATCTATCGTAACCGCTCGGTAACCACAATGCAACAATTTATAAATGTATTTGGGAAAAAATATAACATAGTGTAAAAATGATTGGAATCGATTCAGTTGCTTATTCTGAACTAAATAAATTCAGGTTTCGCAAAAACGTTGTAGGGGAGAGCGGGATTGAAAGTTCCCGGGGTAAGTTGTTCCGATGTGAATAGAGGAAAATAGATAGAAATATGCGTGAAGATTGTTACGAAAGGCCACGATGACGCGCCGTCACGGCATACCAATACGTTTTGGTAACTCCACCGGCGACAGATGAGTGGGTGTGTACATAGAGCTCCTAACTTGTCATGTAAGTCAAAATTTCCACGTTCATACTTTTTGGTCTATTTGGTCAAATATTGTAGCTGTTCATACATCTATTGTATTGATTGTAGTAAACATGTTCAGGAATATTATGCTTGTGTTATTTTTGGCTTTGTTTTAATATTTTTGTCTCATGATGGGTCCATATGGCAGAAGGGAAAAAGGGGTTGGATGTTCCTTAATTGTGGGGCTGATTGTTCCTCGGAACAACTTACCCCATCTGAGATTTAGTTCTATATACTATTTGATATGATTTGAGATTTATACAAACTAAACAAATTCTTTTGTTGTAGAAACGAAAAACTGATCGAGGAAAATAGTGTGGCCTCGAGCAGCAACTCCTACAAACATAATAAAAGCATTCAATAAGACAGGATATAGCCATACAATCCCAATATTTTTACACACGATGATTTTGCCCCTTCAGACGTTACTGACCGTTGACGTCCATTGTGGGATGCTAATTCTAGGAGTGCTGTAGAAATTCTAGAGGTCCAACCAGGGACCTCTACAATGTCAAAAGTATCAAGCCAATATGATGATCGAAGAGAAACCATCATTACACACTAATATCGTAATGTACTATTAAGTAGTAGGTAACTATTGATATTATGGTTGTTACTAGTAACTATTATGATTAAAAAACGAACCTTACAGAATTATATAGAAAACTTTGTTAGCAATTTTTGTCATTTTTTGTTTTTTTTTGCACATACCTTTTTATAATCCATACTAATATTATAAATGCGAAAGTATCTGTCTGTCTGTCTGTTCGGTGTCCGGCTTTCACGCCAAAACTACTGAACCGAAAGTAATGAAATTTGGTACCTACACAGATAGTCTAGGCCAGGGATGGCGAACCAATGGCACGCGTGCTGTTGGTGGCACGAAACAAAATAATTTCGGCACGGCATAATATCAGAAATTTCTTTAAAAACTATCAATGGGCCTCTTCAAGTTGGTTTCGGTAACTAGGAACGCCTTCCAAAAATGGTAACTGCAGGGTCCCCAGAAATATCAAGAGAGATCTAAAATAACAATAATACGCAAGTATAATAGTACATAGTATAGTTTTTATCCAGTAATCACTAAGCCATGATTTGTTTTTGGCACGTCATGAGCACCTGAAATTTTTGGTTGGTAAATATGGCACATAGTTGCATGGAGATTCGCCATCCCTGGTCTAGGCCGTATAACATCCGGCTATGACCAATAGGAGCAGAGTAGTAACAAAAAATGTTGCGAAAGCGGGGGCACACGCGGACATACATATTGCTCCAATTATTTTAACAGGCGCTTATTTTATATTAACACGCTGACGGAGTCGCGGGCAACAGCTAGTGTTTTATAAATGGATATAACTTTGTTTTATTAATTGTTACAAATTATTTTTAACTTAAAGTGGTCAGCAATGTAAGCGGAACAACTGGCCTCAATGAAGGAACAACCAGCCCCACAACGGGGTTGGTTGTTCCGGTCCAGAATTCTAGAAAAAAATGATCCTAGAAAGAAGATTATTATACTTAAGCACAAAAACTGGATACGCTGATAAACATTCTGTCTGTATGGCATTAAGCTATCTAACAATTCTTATTTTTCATGAAGATATTAGCAATTTTCGAAAAATTGGTACTTTGAACTCCGCTCTCCTATATTCCACAGACTGTTTAGACGTGATCAAAAATGTGACGACCAAAACTACTTACTTCAGGGGTCTTATTAAACCGTCATGAAAAAGTAGTAGCTCTATTCATCCTGTATAACTCCACCTTTGTCTGACACTGGATCCATAGTGGTTTTAACACTTATAACACATCATAGTAAGCCCCCAGGTGCTGACTAATTCAAAGGGATGCAACTCATCATCATCATTATCAGCTTGCGTCAGTTCCAAATTGTATAACAACATCGGTCAGTCCACTGCTGGATACCGGTAGCTCTCTAGTCGCTCTATTAATGTGACCAATGCCTGGTAGGGCCGCGGTTTATTCGTAAGAGATATCATGCCTCCTGCCGCATAGGCAAGTGAAAGACCATTGGTGGGTTTTAGTCAGTAAAAGTCTGACATGCCCACTCATTCCGCTTCGCTTAGAACGGGAGAGGTCATTTGATGATTCTCAAACTGGAAAAATGCCCTCGAAAATGTTGAAACGCCTGATTAATATCTCATAGCAGCAATTCATCTAATTGTATTTAGTCTTACTAATTGTAACAGGTGTTCGTTCTTATTTTGAACACTGTTCTCTTGCATTTGTAACCTCATGTTGTTAACAAAAATTAAAAATTATATTGAGTGATCACATTTATTCTTCCGACATATTCCTTAAATTCCCGTTTTGCGATTTTTATTGTGTATTATATCTGATGTGACGATAGGTATTATAGTAGACGTCCACGACCACTTCACGGCATTGACACGGTACTAACCTTTGGTATCGCTAACTTGAAGTTAGCGATACCTAAGGGAAGGTAAGGGAACAAATGAGGATGCTTTCAAATTTCCTACCACACTAACATGCTTATCTGCTGCGGTGGATGTGTGGAGTTACGCAGAAAGACCGCATCAAGAACTCCCGCATCCGTGGTGGTTTTCGTATCCGTGACAGAGCAGACAAACTGCAAGAGAGTCGCCTACACTGGTACGGCCACGTCTTACGCAATATGTTACGTGGTTATCAAATGTCTCGCCATAGCGCCTCCATGGCTGGAACAAGCGGGGTAGACCAAAATGATAGACATGCATGCCAACAATCTCTTACCACAGGATACTAAAGGTTGCGCGAAATGGAGGAAAATGTGCAGGAAACCGGACCCCGGGCTCCAACGCGAAAGCCGCGGCTGCAACCGGGATAAACGCTAAGATGATGTTGATAATGACTAACATGTACGTATTTCTATGGACGTGGAAGTTACATTAGTGATTGTAAAAGCACATATGTAGTCATTAGGTACTGTTGGGTTGCTACTGACATAGCAGCAAAGACATTAAATTACACAATCTCTTTGCATAGAAGCAACCAAAAAGCGACCTTAACGTAATGACATTGTAAGCGTAGGTACCTACATTATCACTGAGGGTTGATATGCTTGGTGTCAAAATAAGATTTCATTACTCATAAAATTAAGTAAACTGTCTATAAAATACTTATAATTACCAAATAAAATATACAGTTCGATCGGCTTCAGTGTAAAACTACTTAGGTATTAGGATAGGTAATTGCATAAAGAAGATGTCTGCGATACCTCGCCGATATTACCTTGACGTACCTACATGAGACACGAAATGTGATATATTAGAGATACGCACGTACCTACCTACTGTACGTCACGCGATTCCTCACAGGCTGCTTGAGGGTTTACCTGGATGCCTTCTTCTTCTTCTTCTTCAGCCTATGGATGTCCACTGCTGGATAAAGGCCTCCCCCAAGGCTTTCCACGCCGACCGGTCCTGTGCTGCCCGCATCCATCGGCTTCCCGCGACCTTCACCAGGTCATCGGTCCACCTTGTTGGGGGCCTCCCTACGCTGCGTCTTCCAGTACGTGGCCGCCACTCCAGAACCTTACTGCCCCATCGGCCATCGGTTCTACGAGCAATGTGCCCTGCTCACTGCCACTTAAGTTTAGCGACTCGCAGAGAAGAACCAAAGTCACATGACTTTGGTTCTTCTGCGGATCTCCTCATTTCTGATTCGATCACGCAGAGAAACTCCAAGCATAGCTCTTTCCATTACCCTTTGTGTGACTCTGAGCCTTCGTATGAGGCCCATTGTGAGCGACCACGTTTCAGTTCCGTAAGTCATCACTGGCAACATACACTGGTCAAAGGTTTTAGTCTTGAGACACTGTGGTATCTTGGACAACGAGAAGATGTATCGTGGAAGCCTACCTACGTGAAATCAAAGGTTTTTGTTTTTATCTTGCGGTCCACAGCAAGTCGGCATGTACCGAAGTGGTCTAGCTGGCCTGTACAATACCTAAGTGCGATAAAATCCACCACAATAAACATGACGAAATAACCACACAAGTTTTGTAACAATTTAATTATTTAAATGAGTATCCGTGGAGTTTATTGCCCGTTCTTCTACATATGTATTGTACGTACTTACGTACAATACATAAGTACTTACTTATGCTTTGGAATGGGCAACTAGCTTCATCTTTCTGACTGACTGACCCATTGAAAATTCAGAAGTGTCTGTACTTGAATTACTAGAAAAAAATGCTTTGATTTTGCACAGATTTAAGCCAGAAATTTGGAGAAAATTCCTATAACATGTTTCTCTGGAGTAGGTAGCAAGTACACAACGGAGCAGCTGAACCATGTTGCGGTCTCGAGATAGCGACTGTAGACAAGAGCATATCCGTGTTTGTCTTCGGCATGTACGCGATCAAGCTTTATTAAAGAAATAAGAAAATACTTAAAAACCCTAGACTATCACAAAACCGAAAATCTTTTGACCGTTCTGAAACAAACCAAGTTTTGACCAACCCACACACACGTAACTGCTACTTGTCTCTTTGAAAAATAACTTCCGCAGCTCACATCGTATAAAAACTACCTTCACTCGCGTACTGCTTATCTTAATTACTCAATCACATGTTCTATTACTCCAACACTCCACACAAGATTACCGCACTCACTCATCGCCTCACAACATGACTCCACAACTAATTTTGCAATATTTTAGGTGGGTATTTCTTATAGTTATTCGAATTGTTACTATGGGACAATTATTATGGGACAGATGAGACTGGAACAATTTGCCGGCTTGGTGTTTCCGTCGGACTACAATTTGAGTGTCTTCAAGGCTAGAGCGAATAAGCTCTTAATAAACAAGTGCGCTTTGCCATCATCGATTGCGTCACTGCTTACCATCAGGCGGGATTGCGGTCAAGCGCTAGTTTATAATTTATTTTACAAAAGTGTTCTGTTATTACTCTTTCTTTTAACTGGTAAAGCATATTGTTTGACTCTTACTAAACTTTTATTTTGTTATGCCTATTACACTGCACTGTTTTTGTCACATGAACTTTGTAGGTAATGATTTTTATTTATGTTAGTGTGCCCTCATTAAAAATATATAATAGTTTTGTTTCTATCACATCCAGTTTTCTTATGACAGCTCATCGATCACTAGATTCACAATCAGCGTAAAAAAATGGTTGAACTGAACAAGCGCACAACGCAGCACTTGGGTGCTTCTTTCATTTAGTACTTACTTTATAATTCTGACTTTAATGCATGCATGTAAGATTGGATTTAGTTTCATGTCAGACTCGGTCATAAAAAGTAATGGCTTTTTGTACTGCTTTGTGATAAGAACTTTATACACTGCACTTAAGGCTGATTTTAAATTAATGTATATTTATTTTGACTACTTTAGTCTGCTTAATACTTGTCGCCATTTTTGATAAGAGTTTTTTCGAGACTGTGTATCTAGTTATAAGTGATCGATGTGATAGCTACATATTTATTTCTGATCTCATATACGTTTCTTTGTTTACATAACTACATTTAGTGGACTGTGTTACTATTGTGTTTGCTAAATTACATTTTATTTACGTTAGTTTGTAGAAAAACTGAATGATCAGGAAAACTCCCCTGGAAATATTTTGTGAATATACTTCAAAATTTTCTAGGTAACCATAAAGCGGAAAATTACAGAGATTTAGTGTGATAGAGTGTGCTGGGTCCCTTGTTGTTTATAGTATATATCAATGACTTACCGAAATGTATTGAACAACCTATATGCAGATGACAGCACCTTGACAATACCTTCAAAAAGTGTTGATACATACCAAAGTGACATTAATAATTCGTTAAAATTGATTATAAAATGGTTAGAAGAAAATAACTTGAAAATAAATTTAAATAAAACAAAATTAATCCAATTTAACCAACGTATGGCAGATATAGAGAATCTCAATGTGAAATATAATGGTAATCAAATTAACGAGGTCGTTAGTACTAAATTTCTAGGGCTAGAAATAGATAAAAAACTCAGCTGGAAACAACACATTGAGTTACATTGCAAAAAACTAAGTTCATCTGCATATGCTCTATATACCTTGTCTGCGGTTGTAAATCTGGATGCATGCCTTACTGCATACTATGGTATAGTAGAATGCCATCTGCGATACGCAGTTATCTTTTGGGGCAATTCAACAGAAAAAGAAACTGCATTTAAGGCCCAAAAAAGATGCATACGATCTATTTTTAAATTGAAAACTACTGATAGCTGCGTGACATATTTTAAATGGTATAAATTATTAACTCTCCCATGTTTGTATATTTTGGAAATGGCAATGT
Organism: Sesamia inferens; assembly: GCA_037179545.1. Lineage (NCBI taxonomy): Eukaryota > Metazoa > Arthropoda > Insecta > Lepidoptera > Noctuidae > Sesamia > Sesamia inferens. The sequence continues at coordinate 21,827,436 of CM073934.1, read as the reverse complement.
TCGTAAAATTAAACCCAGATCGCTTCACACGAATGGCTGATGTATTTCCAAGGAATAGGCGTGACAATAGCAGTCTACGTATCCCTGGTGCTAGAACAGCTATGATGAGCAGAGGTGTCTGCTGCATGGCACCATTGATTTATAATAAAATATCTAGTAGTTGGAAGGACTGTAATTTGACATTGTTTAAGAAAAGACTTCGTAATTTTTTAGTAGACAAGGCTTATTATAAAGTTGCAGACTTTTTGTTGGAGAAAGATTTTGGTTGACTATTTTACTGTACTTATTATTATTAGAAATTGTGACATTAATTATATTATTGACTGATGACATTGACATAGAATAATTGTATTTATTGATTAAATTATATTATTAAGTAGACGATGAACTAGATTATTTGATGTAAATATAATTTTTTAAATTGTGAACATTTTAATTTTGCATGCCCAATAATTGGCGAAATATGGCTGTTCGTATAGATATTCCCCCTTATTCATAAAAGATGTCTAAAGTTAACTAGTGATTAGCGATTTTTTAACCATACATTTTAGACGTTTGCACATCACTTAACTTTAATCTTCGTTTATGAATAAACCCCTTAAACACTGTGGTGTATATTCATAAAGGATGATTTAAGTTAAGTGGCGTTAAAAGGTCAAAATTGAAAGGTTAAAAAATCGCTAATCACTAGTTAACTTTAAACAGCGTTTATGAATAAGGGGGATTATGTACCACCATGATTTACCCTTATTTGCAAAATAAAATATCTTTATCTTTATTTAATAAATTAACTTATGATATAATTTAAAGCTTTGGGGTGGAATATGTCCTTGAAAACACATATGCTGGACTCTCATTTGGATTTGTTTACGGCAAATTTGGGTGCTGTGAGTGACGAACGATGTTAAAGGTTCCACCAGGACATTTCCTTAGTGGAGAAGCGTTATCAAGGGAAATGGACTTCAGGAATGCTAGCAGACTATTGTTGGGGACTTAAAAGGGACCTACCAAAAGCCAAATAAATATTCAAGAAAATCATAAGTATCTATTAGATATTGGGAAATAATTCTGTAAGTGTGGCTGATTTTTGTACTTTTTACGAAAATATATGTTTTGATGTCACAAGAAAACCTGATGTATACATTTTTTTTCGTTGACATGTTATTGTTTGGTGGCCCCAGTGTATTCAAAATTTGATATTAATTTTTATGTGACAAAAAAAAAATGTTGAACAGTGATTATTTGTCTTCGAAGGGGCCTGGTGACCTGTAACACAGGTTTATCCCCAAATACCTATATCAGGCACCCAGTCTCTCACAAAGGTGGAAATCAGCTGAGACTTTTTTCTATACATAAAACAACTTTGTGAAGAGAGAATAAATGATAAATTATTATTTTATTAAATTTATTATATTAAAATTATTCAATGTAGGGCACAGAATAATGTACACGTACGAATACGAATATTGAAGTGGGTACATATTTATATTTTTTTTATTTTGGTCAACCAACAACTGTTTACACTGGGTGTTGTACATAAAATAACATGCAATTTTAAAAGGTGACAGAGAAGTATAACAATCACTTATAGGTGAACTCTGCATGCATACAAACATGGAGTTGTACAAGAATTATCTTAAAAATAAAATTTAAACTAAGTTATTGGAAATAACATTTTTCATTAATGCCAGATAGTGCTAATTCAGATCCGGAAGATATTTGTAAGTATATTATGGCTTTCAGTTTGCTAAAAGAGTCAAAGTGCAGATCAATTTTATTGCTACAATTGTTCACCACCTTACAAAATTTAGCATATGGCGAATTGGTCTTAAAACCGTTCTCCTTTGTGGTGGCCACAGTGGAGTGATTGGATTGCGAAGAATTGGGTTGTATCCTAAAAAATAATTTAATATCCATCAGATACATTTATAAAAAATATTGAACACGTATTTTTTATTTTTTCTTTCATTCAAATACTTAGGAAGATATATTGATTTGAAATGTCGCATGATGTCACACCATGGTACAAAATATACCACGGCGTGACGTAATTAGTCCTCACTCCGTAACTTAATACGCTATATCTCAGTAATTTTTAGTAATTTCGACAAAACAAATAATACGGGTCTTATTTTTTTTTATTATCTATAAGACGGACTAATTATTTTTTTGAATTTCATGCCTTGGATACATCCGTATCCTTGAGGGGGCACGGAAAATAAAAGTGTTCAATATCTGGGGGCAGTCAATTTTATGGGTCATAACTTTGCACACAAATGTTGCGTCATTCAGCCGTCGGCGCGGCGTTTGTCCAGGGAGATCATGATGTATTGTTTCAGTCTATCACTATAAGAACGTACCTATTTTGATGCCAAGCCGCTGGAAAACGACAGATGCCATAGAAAACGCTTTTGAACGCATTCTAGCCGCAACGAATGTGAAGCATAGTGTGGCCGCCAAATTACGCTACAGTATTCCAACACGCTTCGAATTAGGCTGTCATTCAACATCATTTTAGTCTTACAACACTTAAAATGTTTGGTATTTCTAATAACAAAACCCAGCATTTAGTGAATGGTATGTCAGTGGAAACTGGCCCCAATCAAGGTTTGCAGTTGGAGTACTTAAGCCGTAGTCCATCCATTAAACAGTGAATAAATCAAAAGGCCTAAGATTACTTACCATGATCCGGGAAATTACTCTTGTAATAGGTATGAGATAATCCATAGTGATTAGTGGTATCTATATTTTTTCAAGAAAAGCCGCTGTAAAAAACTTAGCTTTGGCATTCCTAGTTGCTAACTGGCTAGGTCAAACTGTATACAAAAGCAGACTCGTGCATTTGGTAGCAGTGTCCGTTACCTTGCTTTATCTAAAACAATAGGTGAACTTAGAATAGTGCGTGTCATATTTTAAAACGTGTTGTCTGAATAAAATATCAGAGATGCTCTATCGTTGAGCACAGAAGTGTTTTAACAATGGCTAGGTAATACTTACATCATTGTCCCGCTATCTGACGATCTAAAGGCGATGTTGGGGTGCATCTAAAGCTAACAAACAATGATGTATGGCAGGAAGAGGTGATTTTGTTTTTATCAATTGTGGTGGATAAATGGAATAATTATACACTATTTACAGACATTTCAGCACACATTTGGGCTGGTGCTGCGAAATGTCACCTGCATGCTTTGGATTCAGTGGAGAGGCGTGAATAGAGGCTGATTGGTGACCCAGATTTAACTCAGAATGGTCTCCAAAGCCTGGAGCACAGGCGTAGAGTAGCCAGCCTTTCGGTGTTCTATAGGATGCATGTTGGTGAGTGTACAAGGGAATTGCATGATTTCATTACCCCATCTCCGTTTCACCAGCGGACGACCCGTCGTACGGCGAGTTTCCACCCTTACGTTGTTAACACTACTACGATCCGGACGAAGCGTTTCGCTTCGTCCATTTGAGTGTCTTCATGGCTAGAGTGAATGAGCTTTAAATAAACTAGCGCGCTTTACCATCAACGATTGCATCACTGCTCGCCATCAGGCGGGATTGCGACCAAGCACTAGTTTATAATTAATAAAAAAAAAAACCTTAATAGCAAGTTCTAAGGTCTCAGCATAAATGTATAGACGATTTTTATGTGGTATATGTTGAAAACCTGTGAAGAACTAGTTAAAACCCTTTGAATTATTATTCACAGTTTTACAACATCACACAACGTACACGTTAGGTAGGTTTAGCGGTATCTACAAAACGCCAAGTGCGAACCACGTGTCATAATGATGTCACACGAATTCTATAAATCTTGCAAGCACACCTTGCAATTAGCGCTATATATACAAATTCCCAGAATGCCCGCTAGATATAACACCCGTCTGTTCGGAGGATCCTCCCTTCTCTATGGAGGATGAGTGAACTATACTCCTTGTTCCTAATGCTTCCACTTTATTATTAGGTATAAGGTAGGTACTCCATATTAGTTGGTATTAAATACCGAGAGCTGACAATTTGCAAATGGGAAACTGACAGGACTTTACGGGGAGAGAGTTTACTACATATATTACAGCAGAAAAAAACTGGCAATTTTTCAAAAAAATATAATAACAAAATAGGTACCTATTGCTTGGCTTAAATGTTTCTGTTTAAACTCTTGCTTTATAAGTAAATAATTCTCTACATGAGTGTACATCGTAACGTTCCGAGTGTTAGCTAACGTAGTAACTAGTTTTGTGTAAGAGAGGTGTACTTGTTTTAACTACGAGTCAGTGAACATAGACAATAGCACTCCCAGAAGCTAGGCGCCTGCGATGTCAACTGACACCTAAGGGCGGTGAACGATCCTTAATGCCCACTAGTACTATATAAAGCTCCCGAATCTTTCCAACGATATCATTCGCTTCGGTGTCATCCCGGAGCACAGTGAGGTCCTCAATCGGGACTTGGTATATTTGGATACACATACAGCTGCTACGCAAGGATGTCTATGGTCAGAAGATCTAGCATGGACAGGATGTCCTCCAGCATGACATCCAGCATGACTGGAATGGGTTTGGGTGGAGTAACTGGACTAACATCCGGTATGAGCACACTGAGCTGCGCAAGGGACCAGCAGATGACAATCGGTGGAATGCCCTCGAACTATGTTCCTGGGCTATCTGCCTATTACAATATCTCCAGCTTCTGCCAGCGCCCTGGACAAACTCGTCGTTGGCCGATGCAGCGTGCTGGGCCTACTGCTCAGCATCGCCCAGGCCGCTCACACAGCACCGGCTCACTTCACCGCATGAAGTACTCGATGAGGAACAGCCCTAATACGCAGTACACTCATAACTTGATTTGCAAGATGGCTGATCAAAACGAACGCCGCCGCCGCCAGGACACCATGGAGATGATACCTCAAAGTTATTACTCTCAGCAGCCACTGAAGGTGGAGCTCACTGAATTTTATTCCCGTGATAACTCCAAAGATCATCACACAGAGCAATATGACTTGGTGAATGATAATATCCTACCGAACCCAGTTCTAAGGAGGGGTCAGAACTTTTTCTTTGCCGTTCGCTTTGACAGGACCTATGATAAGCAGCAAGATATGATTCGCATCGTCTTTTGCTTTGGTAAGTTATATCTATATTTTTTCTATATTTATCATGCACTGGTTTTTAATTAATCTACAAACCACGAACTTTCAGTTCCAAAGCATTAAATTAATTTTTTTCGCAGGTCCTAAACCCAGCGTTACCAAAGGAACACGAGTTGTTTTACCCGTGAACTGGAGCAACCAGCAGGGCGTCTTCCAACATTCCCGTGATATGATGGGAATGGGCATGGGAATGGGAATGTCTCGCATGCAGGATACAAGTTCCGGTATGTCTGCTATGGGATCTATGGCTCCTATGGGCACCATGGGTTCCATGGGGCCAATGGGAACTATGAGCACCATGGGAACAATGGGCTCGATGGGTCCGATGAGTGGAATGAGAGAGACTACAACTTATGGAGTTCGTCGCAGTTCGTTCAGCAACGAACCATTGCCCTTGCAACACAGTCCTCTAAGCCCGCATGGACCTATGGATCGCCCGATGATGGATCGCTATGGCGGCACAACTCAGCATTCTTCATTTGGTCGTGGATACGGTTCACGTCATGGCTCTATGCAGAACTTGGCGTCTCTTGCTCATGATATGGACAGATGGGACATTAGCATTCAGCGTCAAGATGGCAACACAATTACCTTTCAAGTGCATGTACCAGCTACTGCTCCGGTTGGCGTATGGAACTGTTGGGTACAAACCAACCGTTTTGGTCAGCGCGACAACCGGCACGATTACAAATGCGATGAAGACATCTACATGCTATTCAATCCTTGGTGCCGCGAGGACCCCGTCTACATGGATAATGAATCATCTAGGAAGGAATATGTGCTCAACGAGCAAGGAAAAATTTGGTGTGGCACCTGGCGTCAACCGAAGGGTCGCAAATGGATTTACGGGCAATTTGATGACGTGGTGTTACCTGCTTGCATGTACTTATTGGAGCGAAGTGGCCTCGAGCATTCTGAACGCGGTAACCCAGTTCGTGTTTGCAGGGCAATTTCGTCGATGGTGAGTTGATCAGTTTTGTCATATAAGTAGTTAAGAATTTAGATGATAATGATTATTTAAACTTATAATTTCACGAAACCTTTCACGCGTTGTCTTGTGTTTTAGATAAACGCGAATCACGATGATGATGGGCTGATGGTTGGCCGTTACGACGGTGAATATAAGGACGGCGTGGCGCCTCATGCCTGGACCGGCTCTGTGGCTATCATGGAACGCTACCTTACCGAGGGAGGCAGGCCAGTTGAATACGGCCAGTGTTGGGTATACTCCGGGCTTGTGGTCTCGATTTGCCGTGCTCTTGGTACTGAAATGTGCTTTTTTCTCGATTAGGTAATCCAGTTGTAAGAGACAGTTCATTACACAATTTAATTTCGATTTTAGGTATTCCCTGCCGTTCGGTCACCAACTACGTATCAGCCCATGATACGAACCGAACATTCACTGTGGATAAATATTTCGATCGCGATGGCAACGAAGTACCAAATGGACCTGATGAGGATTGCTATGATTCTTGCTGGAACTTCCATGTATGGAATGATGTATGGATGCAGCGACCAGATTTGCCGCAAGGTATCAATAATGCAAATTTTGGTTAAATTTGTTCGTGAACTAATCGCGAAGGTCAGGTACCTATACTCATTTTTTCCATTTTATTTCAGGTTACAGTGGCTGGCAGATCATTGATGCCACGCCTCAAGAGGAGGCTGAAGCTGTATACCACTGCGGACCAGCTAGCGTTGAGGCTGTCCGCCGCGGTGAGGTTGGCTTCCAATATGATACTCCCTTCATGTATTGTCAGCTTAACGCAGAACTCTGCCACTTCCAAGAAGAGGAGAATTCTGAGTGGGGTTTCATTAGGATGGCTTCAAACCAGTATCAGTGAGTACATTACAACTGAAACTTTTCTACATTAGTAGGTATGTAGGTTACTAAATATTATACCTAAAATTTTATAGAGTTGGCCGCAAGATTCTTACTAAGAACCCCAACCGTGACGATGATGAAGGTGACAGTGATATGTTGGAGATCACACACGAGTACAAGACGGTCGATAGCTCATCTCCCGAACGCCTGGCTGTTATCGCCTCGTGTCGCGGCTATCAGCGCCTGCAGCAATACTATGAATACCCTGATCGCAATTTCGAAGACGTTTACTTTGATCTTATGGATATTGACCTCGTGCCTTATGGACAGCCGTTCGACTGCACTATGAATATTCAGGTACTTAGTTCTAATTCAATAAAATGAATTGATATGCCTTCTGAATTATTATAATGTCATCCATGAAACTAAATATATATAATCTGGCGCTTTTTGACAGAACAAATCTCATGAAGATCGTACCATTTGGTGCGTGCTGACAGCTTCGTCATGCTATTACACTGGCGCCATCGCCTCGCGTCTGCGAAGGGCTCAGGGAGAATTCATAGTACGTGCTGGACAGCGTGAAGTGTTGAAACTACACGTCACACCTCAGGAATATATGGACAAGCTCGTGGACCACACCATGATAAAAGTGCACGCAATGGCTTACGTGAAGCAGACTCGTCAGGCCTGGTCGGATGAGGATGATTTCCCACTACATAAGCCAAGGATGCAAGTGCAGGTGATTATAATTATTTAGTCTTATTTGGTTTTATTCTATTACAAACATACAATTTTTAATCGCTATTGTTAATGTCCGATAGGTGAGGGGTCAGCCATGCATCGGGCAAGAATGCGCTGTAACATTCAGTTTCCAGAACCCACTGAATGTACACCTGACCGACTGCTACTTCACCTTCGAGGGACCTGGTGTGCAGAGGCCAAGACAGGTAAAATACTAGTTGTCCTGAAACTTTTAAAAATGCAGGAAAGAAAAAGACGGGTCTCGTAAATTAATTTCTTCTTCCAGATAAGATTCCGCGATGTGAAGCCGGGTGAGTTTGTGAACTACCAGGACAAGTTCATGCCGCGGCGACATGGCGAGCGTCGCATCGTGGTGACGTTCTCGTCGCGGCAGCTGGACGAGATCTTCGGTTGCACTATGGTGAATGTGCGCGGCTAGCTAGCCCCCGGGCCCCGCGCACTCTCGCCGCGAACCTCGCCGCGTACCTCGCCGGGGCCTGCCTCTCCTCCCGCGCTGCAGATGGACCGATCCTACGCATCTTACGTAGCGCCAGAACAGCATTTGTATGTTCAAGAAGAAGAGGTCGTCATTATCAAGACCACCTCTTAAACGTCCACTCGAAGCCATGCTTTCTTGGCTATTATAGTTATTTCTTATTTATTTTTTGTGACTTTTTAAATTGAATGTACGAATGTTGCATCTAGAATACTTTTGTTTACTAACAAACAAATCGAAACCTAATAACGATGACTCGGCAAATTATAAAGGATTTATTAATTTAGTATTAAGTATGTACTGATGTATATCGTTTGTATCACCAGCACATTTCAAATGAAAAATACCAAAAAAAGTCATTTTATAAACATTCACGTTTTTCACTGTGTGATAATAGTGTTATTTAAATGATGTATTCTTAACTTTAAGGAAACCGATGCTTCAAGTGCCATTGTTCTGATATATATGTACCACTCTGTACGAAAGAGTGTAGTATTAAGAAAGTATTATGATTTTTAGTATAACTTTTATATATTTGCCTATTGCATTTTTAAGTTTATATGAAACTATTGTAATCATTATATAACAAAAACTTTGTAACACTTAACTACAATTATATTATACTATTAATTTGCACTGTGTTTGTGTGTTTTTGGGATCTCAAAAATAAAGAGCATTCACTGCAAATATTAGATTTCATTCAATCTTCTTACCTACCCGTCTCTATCTCAATTAATATTGCGCAATTTATAAGTAGGTAGGTACTAGGAGCAATGATTTAATTGAACGTAACTTTAGTGATAAAGTAGTCTGAAGTCGAATTAGAGTGACTAATATGGTTTGCCAGAAAACATAGCTTCAGCTTTAACATTTACCTACTAAAATAGCTGGGAGTTCATCAGCATTCGGTTCCTACAAAAGTCCCTCGTTACAGTTCAGTGACTTTATACCTAATAAGGGGATAGGGGTACTCCCGTTTAATGAGCTCGTCTAAAAAAAAAAAAAAAAAACGAATGAAGATATTTTTTTAAATTGAGAATACAGTGAAAATACCTATCTATGGTTTATAAGTATAACACAATGCACATGGCGTAATTATTCTCGGACGGTTTTACTTCGATCTGTACCAAATACAGGTAAAAAAACAAGCGATATTTATAACATGATGATTTTTTTATTATGGTTCAACTTAATTTTAATGTATTGTACACATAAAGCTTCTAGGATAAATTTTCTAAATAATGGTGAAAAAAGTAGCAAAATCCATTACGTTATAATAACAACGTGGTCACACATACATTCCCGAAATAGCAACAAAATTGAAAACGAGGAAAAAAGAAATTAATATTTGTAACAAATATTAATTTCTTTTTTTCCTATTTTTAGTCCAATTTGTTCTTGAATGGTTACCACGTACCGCCAAGCGCAGCGTCGTCGGATAACCACCGACTAAGTGGTGGATGACCTGACCAAAATCGTAAGGAACCCTGGATGCGTTTTTGGAAATCCTCGGGGAAGGCCTATGTCCAGCAGTGGACTTCCTGTGGCTGACATGATGATGATGATCCCTATTTTTTTTTTAAGCTATTGCATAGCTTCTATCGCGGGCCTTGAGCGCGGGGACCGAATCCAGAAATTCCGTAACGAAAAAACCTCACGCTCCCCATCGTCTAACGTCGTTTCAGTTCGGCAGTCTTCGGCACGGTATGTTTGTGTGCGTGCGACTACATCTTTTGAAAACAATTTATAGATTTTCAAAAAGAGCATGCATATTGCAGGGCGCGAACTCAGTTCTACACACTTGCCATGTTACTGATAGTCGCGATGTGCTAAACTTGCGATTAATTTTCTCTCTGAAATAGGTCTTCTATAGAGATATGTCATAGACGTCATCGACGTTGTCATGGCTACCTTAAAAACTTTTCATATAATTAATTATTAAGTACTTTTATTCAAATTAATTTAGTAGTGTTTTTATAAAATAGCTTTTTTTTTTACGGAAAAGCTAAGATGAATGTCACGCTAATTTTTCATTGGACTTTTAAATTATTTATAGTGTTGTTTACTAAATAAAAGCGCGTGATTTTATAGAGTAAAAAGTGCTCACGCGGCCGTTTTTTCAATTGTTGCAAGAATTCAAAAGACTGTCTTTAAATAGTGTTCAGACGATTGCTCAAAGTGTATTAGATTTCATTAGTAATAGAAATGGCATTTCAATAATGACTTTCAACTGCCAAAGTCTAAATAGTCATAAATACGATTTACAAGATTCAGTTACGAGACAAACAAATGTGTTACTTCTTACCGAAACTTGCATGACGCATGATAATCCAATTGAAATACCTAATTTTAATTGTATTGTTCAGTTCAAACGAGATACTGTTTCAAAAGGTGGGGTAGCTATTTACCAAAATAAAAATGATATTACTAATATTATGACTCCGAATATTGAAATAAATATTGCACACGTTAGCGATGTTAATGTTAGGCGCTCAGAACAGTTGTTGGAGATATTTGTGCGTGCTTATGCAAATTTAGAAATGGCCTACAAATAGTTATGGTAGCAATTTACATTTCTCCGAATCCAAAATTGGACGAGGTAGAGCATTTTATTCATCGCACTTTACTGGAGTACACTGAAGAAGGCTACAAATGGTAATAAATTTCCACTTATCTTGGCTGGCGATTTCAACATTAACTTCGCTGATAAAAAATCAGAGCGGTTGACAACTTTTCTATCAAAAACATTGAATTTGAAAATGAATAATGATCCACAAGAGTCCACAACAAAATATGGGACCACCATTGAAGCGGTATTTTCTAGGTATTTAGAGGATATTAAGTCGCAAACTTATGTTTCTTATTTCATTTATCATAAACCTATAGTTTCAATGATAAATATTCCTGAATAACCAACAGCTACTGTAAGGTAATAAAACCCACATGTATTGTAAAATAATAAAAATATTTTAAATAATATTAACTTTTTATTTATTTAATAAAAGAAAAATTTGTTTTCTTATCGGTCACCACGCTCAAAAAGTGTAACTTGAATTAATATCAAAGAAAAAGAAATACTGCATAAATAAAATAAATAAATAATTATAATTGCATAAATTGATACAAAATGCTATGCAATAGCTTTACCGCGGCAGTCCCCGAGTGCCACACGTCTTTTTTTTTTATTTTTTTTTTTTTTATTTTTTTTTTTAATATACCCGCCATCACAGGGCATTATGAGCTATCCTACATGATCTCCCCAGATGTAATTTCCAGGATTTTAGTGCAGGATTGGGGTGGATTTTCTAAGCTGTGTTTTTTTTTTTTTTTGGCTTTGCGGTTAGCCCATCTTCTTATTTATCTTTATTTATTTATTTCATATTTCTTACATCTTATATACTAACAAATTCATATAATCTACTTATTCTACTGGTCTTTAGGTGACAGTTTACTTCTTATTTCTAATAAATTTAACTTTTTTATTATTATTCCTATTTCTATTTGCTTACATTTTCTAGCTTATAACCTAAGTAGGTCACATTCTTACCACTAATAACCTCTATTTGATTTGTTGCAATTATTTTTTTTAATTTACTACGTTACTGTTTCTTAATCTAACAATTTAAATTTTCTACTACATTATTCTTAATAACTATTATCTTTTCTACACTCTTATCCTCTAAATTAGTTAGGTATTTAACTCCGATTACCATATTGTTAATGTTAATATATACTAAAATATATAACTCAACAAACTTGTTTATCTAACTCTTATTTCTATTATTGACTATCGTGCATATTTCTGTGCAGTAATCTACAAATATTTTGCGGCTAGTTTTACCGGTAAGTAACCCACTTATGTTTTGCCTGTTTAAAGTCACGCCTTGTTTTTGTTCGAGGTTGTACCTGTGCACAGCATGGATCGGACAGTCCAGGAGGATGTGGAAGACGTCCTCTACTGCATCCGGCTGACAAACGCATGATGGACTCTCCCTTAACTTAAAGCGATGTAAGTACTGGGAGAATCCACCATGCCCCGTCAAAATCTGTGTAAGCTTACCCTCAGGCTTTGCCTTAAGGGCAAAGCGGTAAGCCATTTTGGCATCGGGAAGGAAGACCTTCGTGATGATCCCTATTTGTAAACAAAGGCACCAGAAAACCTATGTTAATAATTTAACGCAATATAATATCTGAGGTTAGGTACAGCTAGATGGGATATTGTTCATTGCTGTTTCATGTTTGCCCTATAACATATCTTTAGGAGAAAATAAATATAAACATGAACAAATAGAAAACTGCTACGACATTATAATTAGGATAACATATGATTAGGAAAGGATAGATTAATAAACTATTAAATAATACCTACCTATTACTACAAAGTATTTAGTAAAAATGAAAGTACCTAGTATGAAAGTAGTAGCAGTAAAGTAAGTCGTAGAAATACGTAAGAGTGGCTCAGAATGGGCCTCACTCATACGAAGGTTCAAATTCACATAAAGGGCGATGGAAAGAGTTCTGCTCGGAGTTTCTCTGCGCGATCAAAGTCACCACATTGCTCGTAGAACCGATGGCCGATGGGGCAGTATGGTTCGGGAGTGGTGGCCGCGTACCGGTAGACGCAGGGTAGGGAGGCCATCAACAAGGTAGACCGATGACCTGTTGAATGTCGCGGGAAACCGATGGATGTGGGCAGCACAAGACCGGTCGTCATATAAAGCCTTGGGGGAGGCTTTTCCCCAGCAGTGAACCTCTACAGGCTGAGAAGACAACGAAGAAGAAGGAAGTACCCCACTGCTGGGACAATAAGCCTCCTCTTGGTGAGCAAGTGAGCCGTGATCTATTATGCGGGCCTGTGCGCATCGGTAGATATGATTTCTTTTCGTTTTTTTTGGTTTTAGTGAGAAAATCCCCACTTGTTTTCCTTCACTGTTTTGAGAGCAGTGCTGATGAAACAATTTACATAAAGTAAAAAGATAATTCTCGGTGGTAGACCATAACATCGGCTGCCGGCAGAAGTTACCACCCACCAGACAAAGTCTTGCCGCCAAGCGATTCGTCGTGTTCCGGCAAGATGTTTGGTGAAACTGTACGGAGGACGGGTCTGAGCAGTGTGCAGTGTTGCGATGTGTGCCGGGTACGATGTGCAAAATGTTGTTGTGTTGGAAGTTTGATCGAGGAGGGTCTCTGGATTAAGCTCCCTCTGGCGCAGCATCGTTGGTCGTGTTATTGGGTTTAACATTGGATCACCTCGCTCAACTGTCCTCTTTCTTCCTATTCACTTAGTTTTTTTGAGTGAATAGGCTCTTACTACATTAGCCCGCTTTACCATCAACGATTGCATTACTGCTTACCATCAGGCGGGATTGCGGCCAAGTAGTAGTTTATAATTAATATTAAAAAAAATGCCTGCACTGCGATTCTGAAACAATCTCATCGTAAAAATTCATGTGAAGTGAGCGTAGATTGAACTCTCATTCCAACTAATGCAGCAGGGTAAACCAAACACACTACACTAGTAGCAATGGGCAATAATTTTGACAGTTAAACAACATTCAATGCGGTATTAATGTTGCTGAGCAGATACATTTTTCGAACTTGCGTGCGAAGAGGCTGATTGGTGACCCTGATTTAACTCGAGATGGTCTCCAAAGCCTAAAGCACAGGCGTAGAGTAGCCAGCCTTTCGGTGTTCTATAGGATACATTTTGGGGAGTGTGCGAGGGAATTGCATGATTTAATCCCCCCATCTCCGTTCCACCATCGGACGACCACGGCGAGTTTCCACCCTTACGTTGTTAACACCATTACGATCCGGACGAAGCGTTTCGCCTCCTTCTTTATACCGCGTACACCGAGGGACTGGAACAATTTGCCAGCGGCGGTGTTTCCGTCGGACTACAATTTGAATGTCTGCAAGGCTAGAGTGGCTCTTAATAAACTAGTGTGCTTTACCATCAACGATTGCGTCACTGCTTACCATCAGGCGGGATTGCGGTCAAGCGCTAGTTTATAATTTAATTAAAAAAAAAACTTATGGAGCAATGGACTAGCAATAAGCTTAAAAATTATTCCAATTGATAGTCATAGTGTGTTATTTGTTAATTGAGAGCTCAATGTAAGCTAATTACCTAACTATCCACAGGGAGATTATAAGAGAATCGATCCTATTTTAGTCCGAATGTTTGACGTACAACTCGTACCTACATTGCAGCCGCAGTGTTATCAATATTGTCGGTCTCCGTGGCGCAGCGGTCAACACGCCTGCCTGCGACGTGGAGGCCCCGGGTTCGATCCCCGGCCAGGTCGTGATGGAAAACGATCTTTTCCTGATTGGCCTGGGTCTTGGATGTTTATCTATCTATATATGTAGTAGTAGTAGTATCGTTGAGTTAGTATCCCATAACACAAGTCTCAATCTTACTTTGGGGCTAGCTCAATCTGTGTGATTTGTCCGTATATATTTATTATTTATTATTATTTATTAATATATTCATTAAAAAAAAGAACATGACTATAACTTACGTCTTCTAATAAATTTCATGTTAATGAAACATTTCATCACTGGAAAGCAGGAATCCCCGCAAGTAGTGAAATTGCTATTAAATACATAGACTTTGAGACAGCATCATGCTTATTCATCGTCTCTCAGTCCACATACCTATTACCAGTAAAATATTATAATCAAGTTTTGAAACAAATGATGCATCGTTACATTGTCCCCATAGCCGTCATCTGGAAAAGCCATCACCTACACGGTCAAACAAGGTAGTTATGTTAACATGTAGTAACATTTTAGCATAATGTCCTTATTTATACCTAGTACAGATTGTGCTCTAGGTACTTGCTGAATGAAAATCGAGATAAAAGGATTTTCGTCACCCAATTTGAGTCTGAAGCGGTGTACGGCTGCTGCGAATGGGCTTATTTTTTTGCAAACTATTGTCTAACTCGCTGTGGAAACTTTACCAAATCTCATTCACTAATTTCTTTCGCCGTCATCAATTGGCGTGTATCCTAAAAAATAATTTAATGTCCGTCAGATAGCTTTATAAAAAATATTGAACACGTATTTTTTATTTTTTCTTTTATTCAAATACTTAGGAAGATATATTAATTTGAAATGTCGCATGACGTCACGCCATGGTGCAAAATATAGAACGGCGTGACGTAGTTAGCCCCCACTCTGTAACTTTAATACGCTATATCTCAGTAATTTTTGGTAATTACGACAAAATAAAAAATACGGGTCTTATTTTTTTTTATTATCTGTAAGACGGACTAATTATTTTTTTGATTTTCATACCTTGGATACATCCCTATTATGAAACCAGCACCCTACCACTACCCTTGCAATCATTTTGAAGCATATTGCTAATGCACTGCTCCATATGTCCGGAAAATGTGTTTGCTCAACAATGTAAATAACGCGATGAATGAATGTTAAACTGTCAAAATGAAACTCGTTGCTACTAATACTGTCCTACGCATATACCTTGCAGGAACATAAGAGTAATTGACAAAGTAATCATTGGCGCCGATTCAAATTTAGGTACTCCATAAACAGTAATTTAGACGCAATTATAAACATTTTCTCGGTGGCAGGCCATAATATCGGCTGCCGGCAGAAGTTACCACCCACCAGACAAAGTCTTGCCGCCAAGCGATTCGTCGTGTTCCGGCATGATGTCTGGTGAAGCCGTACGGAGGATGGGTCTGAGCAGTTGTGTTGCGATGTGTGCTGGATACGATGCGCCAAATGTTGTTGTGTCGAAAGTTTGGTCGTGGAGGCTCTCCGGATTAATCTCCCTCTGGCGCAGTATCGTTGGTCGTGTTGTTGGGTTTAACAATGCATCATCTCGCTCAACTGCCGTCTTCCTTCCTACTCACTAAGATTTTTAAGTGAATAGGCTTAATAAACTTGCATGCTTTACCATCAACGATTGCATCAGTGCTTACTATCAGGCGGAATTGCAGTCAAGCACTAGTTTATAATTATTAAAAAAAAAAATGGCGACCAAAAATTTATCAATTTACTTTAGGCGCGAATTAACTTGACAGGTGACTAAACTAACATATTATCTTCTGTCCTTTTCTTAATGAAATATAAATAAAAAAGTTCACTGAACTTAAATTTATTTTAGTTTCTCAACAAGGGAATCTGGGCCATTGTCAGTATAGAAGTAATAGAAAGTAGAAATATGTCCATGATTATAAGGACGGAAAAACGAATGAAAATGTTATTTCGCCAAATATTGTATCAAAGCTTGTAATATGTAGATAAACAAACTCTCATGGTAACCAATTAGAAAATAAACTTCTTTTTCTATGGTAGATTGCACATGTTGTAATGCAGATCTGAGTCTGCACGAAGACGTCGAATTTTCTTCATAACTTGTGTTTATCTTAAAGACCGGTCTGGGATGTCTATTTTGTGCCTGAAGATATTGAATGTTAACTGGTGTGCTTTGGTCTTTGCAATATCGGAACGTGATTTGGCAAACGTTGCTCATAATGGATTCCGATGCATGTTTTAATAACCTGAAAACTGTTATGGTTTACGTGTTTTCACAGTTAATAACATCGTCGTAAAATAACAAGAATGCAAGGCTGTAATGTAGACGCTTATTTTTCTTTAGCAATATAGTACCTACGTCTTCTTAGAACTTAGTAATGATGCAAGTCATACATATTTCTTCAAAGTATTTCAAGTATTTCGATGTCTTTTCATGACTATTGACTTGTAACAAGAAATACACGGAGGAATTTTGCATTAAAAAGTTATCCTTAAGTAGGAAAAGGACATTCCTAGTTTGGAGTTAAACCTTGTCCGGATAAATTTATCATGTAAGTTCATCCGCATAAGTTTCAGTCTAATGGGACATCGGGATATAAAGTATCTTATATATGTATAATACAGGTTATAATCCATCTGTGTGCCAAATTTCATCCAAATCCGTTCAGTAGTTTTTGTGTGGAAGAGTAACAAACATCCATTCATACTCACAAACTTTCACTTATAATAGACCTGCAGGGTAATTGCGTAACAGAATATCAGTAGCAATGGGTTTCACTTTGACAGTTCAACAACATTCATTGCGTTATGTACATAGCGGACTAGACGGTAAGCAGAGACAATTTACGAACATATCGACAATGGACTAGCAATAAGCTTCAAAATGATTCCAACTGATACGTCTCGAGGCGGCTCGTTTAGTGTACTTACTTTGCCTATTTCCATAGCGTAATGTCGTACGGCATTCTCTTGTGGGGAAATGCCGCTGATATTCAAACAATATTTGTTTTGTAGAAACGAGCTGTTCGTGCAATTTATAATTTAAGTCCGAGACACTCTCTCAGAGAAAAATTTAAAGAGATTAATGTACTGACCGTGCCGTCTCAATATATTTATGAAAATCTTTTGTATGCTCATAAAAATATAAAATTGTTTAAAAAATAGAGTGATGTCCATAATATAAATACTAGGAACAGGCACAAATTTATTGTACCTACAACAAGGCTCAAGAAAATAAGTGGCTCTTTTAGATGCCAATGTATACATTTCTACAATAGACTTCTAGAGGTGGTTCAAGATCTGAGCCTGAATAAATTCAAATCCTTCATTAAACGTAAGTTGTGTCAGAAAGCATTTTATAGTGTTAAGGATTATATTGAGGACAAAAAGGCTTGGGCTTGAGCAGCGTCCGATTTCTATACATACACTGATTGTTCTTTGATTTTTCCTCTTGTAGTTTTAATTTGTAATTTTTTAGGTTTGTTTTTACTCAAAGCCAGTATTACACACTATATAGCCAAGCATATTGTACGTTACGGAATTGCATCGCTGACAGGAGTGTTCGGCACTTGTACAGCTACACAGAAGCTAAACTTAGTACTCGGGAACACTGTTGAAGCTGCTGAACCTTGGACAAAACTATCTTTGCATTGTGTAGATTCAATTTCTTAATATTGTATAATTGCATGGTGCACGTGTGAGCACAATGTACTTGCTGTAAAGCATCTATTTGTTGGGTTAGTCTTTTTTATTGACTTATTGAATTGTGCTCTGGCTGTTGAGAGTATGTTATGCTCACTCAAATGTCTGGCTGGTGGTGGCGTGTGTGTTGGGTCATTAGGTTCCCTTCAATATGGTTGAACTGAATGATGCTGATCCATACGTCATGTTCGTGAACGGACGCCGTCAGAGGGGACTTGGTCATCTCTTAGCTGCCACGGCGTATTTTAATTTCTGAATTGTGTGTTTTCCATAATGGACGCTCTTAGCGTACAATATATTTCTGCATCGGTCTCACACGGTTGATTTCAACATGAATGATGTAATCAAATATTTGTATCAATAGCTTGATAATTGAAAAGAGTGTCCATAGAGTTTCTTGCCCGTTCTTCTCCATAGGTACCTACTCTTTGGAATGGGCGACTAGCTTCACCTTACTGACTGACCGACCTTCTGACAATTCAAAAGTGCCTGTAACTGGTTTATTTGAAATAAATGCTTTGGTTTGATTTGATAGTAATAGTGTGTTACACAATGAGGGTGCAGTTTTATTAAAGCATCCATTATGTTACAATTAACCTAAATACTTACATCATTTATATGTAATAGGTGCTTCGATCTCATTCGTTGCTTCTACACGTTTTTCTTAACTCATATGGCATTCTAGAAGGTCGCCTTATCTCGGTCACTAAGAAGCAGTTTTTAGATACTGTTAACACAGTTTCGGTATATCTTAAACCTTTCTAAATTAAGTTCTGATTTATGGTGTTTGTTTTTGTACATTCAAACTGAAGGACAATGCTTTACTTAAAACGAACAATCTAATCGTAGCCTCATCTCGGCGACAAACATAATCCCCCTTATTCATAAACGTTGCTTAAAGTTAACTAGTGATTAGCGATCGTATAACCATACATTATTGACGTTTGCGCGTCACTTAACTTTAATCATCGTTTATGAATAAACACCATTGTGTTCAAGGGGTTTATTTGTAAACGATGATGAAAGTAAAGTGGCGTTAAATTTTAAATTAAAAATTACGTCTAATTTTGACAGATTGAAACTGCAGGGTATGTACGTTCTTAAAACGAGAATTGCCTCTCTGGTATTTCCTAAAATTAATCATTATACATGCGTAAACGGCAGGTCATAGTCAACTGGTTTGTAATGATGCGTCAATGTCTGGACTCTCAGAAACCTCTTTTGACCACAACAATGATATAATAACGGATTCCTGGAAAATTATTAATAATACTGAATAATATGATTCGTTATATGGGTAAAATTAATTATCTAGCGAAACTCTGCAGACGTGAGAAGCTAAAACATCTTAATACTATAAATGAAAAAAAAAATGCTTTGTTTTTTTAGGGCTCAACATACGCTAGAATTGAGAAAATATGTTTTATCTTATTTAGATATCAATACTAATCACGTCTGTAAAGTATACCCAAAAACGATTTTTAAAACTGATATTTCAAGTTAATACACTAGCAGCGGTCTTGCGTGAAAAAAATTATATATTTATTTATTAAAACTTTATGTACAAGGAAAAACATTGCACAATGGCGGACTTAATGCCCTAGGCATTTTCTATCAGTCTACTTTAAGGTGATGCAGAGACAAAACATGGTGGGAAGATATAAAAGAGAAGTTAAAAGATAAACACAAAAAAAATATTATAATAAATACATACATACGAAATATAAACAGTAGAAAGAGATAAAAAATATAGATAGAAAAAAAAAACAATAAATTATATGTTTGATGAATCTGCCAATTTCTTGCGTAAGTATTCCCGAGCTGGACAAGAAATTAAGACTTAAGAAAACCAGAGCGGTGAGAAGGACATCGTAGGTTTTTGTTTTATCAAGTTTAGACATATCGATATCTAAACAAAAAATAAATTAGGAATTTGTTTTCTCTTTTCGGTTTCGCTAGCTAATTAAATTTGACCCTGTATATATACATTCATTCATACAGAAAAAGGAAAAAAAATGATTGCTTTTATTGAAGAGTGGAGCCTTCATCCAAGTACGGACGACACCAGATAAAGTTACCCAAAACTGTCAAATATCCCCAATCAACCTTGAGCCTTACTGCTTTAGTGATAAAGTTGAAAATTTAATAAAGACATCTGACAGATTGTAATAACTTGATGTGCTGTTGTCTGTACAAGGAAAATCTTGAGAGTCGAGACGTGGGTGATGATGTCATCTGTGTTGTAAATTAACATAATCGTGTGTAACTTTATTTTGTCAATCATTTACTATGTTTGTTCACGGGGTATGATGGGCAAACAAAGCGAGTCTGTACAACACACGTGTATCATTCCTTTTATTACAAGATCTAGTTTTTAATATAAACTAATCTAATCAATCAGCTTGTCGTTACTAAAATAGGAGGAAAAGTAATGAATTTACTAGGAAAACGATCAGTTTTACGCGATTGCGACGGGTGTTTGATTCTCTTGACAAATTCTTAAATTATTTACCAAAATGAACTAAAATATCTTACGTGATCAAGTGACGTTATGAAAGAAGAATGTTCATGCAACCTTATTAGTAACTTTGGAAAAAATGTTGTTGAAAACTGGCCACTGCGGATCAAAATCCCTATCAGATGCCATTAGAGTTCTTTTTAATTCTTTTTTTTTATACTTTTATTTGGCTTTCTTTTTTTTTTTCGTGTAAACCAGACTGTACTTTTTCTTAACAATGCTATGCAAACTCTTTTCATGTTATACTGTAAACATTGTTTTATTATCAGAACAGCATTATCTATTTTTTTTTTCAGAATATAGAATAGACCATCCCATCAAGTTTTGATTAAGTATATACTTACATAAAGGTGAATGTCAGGTTATGTTTAGGTACTTACTGATTTTTATGAATAGTTACTAAAAAGTTTCAGCTAATACGACGTGATTGCCATCATATTGGTTAGAAGCGGTACTTTCCGTATTAGGTGAACTCATTGAAACCTATGGGGAAATTATTACTACCCATGCATTTGTGCCTAGTTCTTCATAACTTAGGTTTATTTGTGATTCAGTGATTCCTGTGAAAGACTGACGTTGACGTGATGTGACCCTATTCCACGGTTATGATAAGAGGTCACGCGAGCGAAGGTAGCGAGGATGCCCAGCAGAGACTGAGCACAGACCAACTGATCTCGCGCCGAGGTGCGCACGCGCAAGACTACGTTCGTACAAGCTTTTAATTTAACAAAAGCTAAGTTAGTACTATTCAATCTATCGATGAACCAAATCAAATAACAGCTGACAATTTGTTTACATTGTGGAAAACTGTGCGTACTGTTCGCGTTTTTAGTGCGTAAATTGATATTAGAGTGTTATAACAAACGAGTTGAAATAATTTTTATTTCATTATTTTTTATGTGGTTGATAGTGAGTGTTTGGATATAGTGAAATGGGTACTGTGACGAGCAAGTTGGCCCACTACTGCCCGCCACAGTGTATATGCTGCGGGTTCCGCAAATCAGATTCATATGACCTCAAAGAGTTGCCGCGACCTCCTCAATGGGACACCACCAATGTTAACGGTAAGTCAAGGTCACCTTATAAAAATAAAACAAAAAAATAAGTGATGACATAAACTCTAAATATAAATTCAATAATTCAATTTGGACGATAATAAAAATTCTTCCATATTAACATTTAAGATAATGACTTTACCTACGTATCTGTTTTGATTAACTTGCAAGACGCAGTGTTACCTCATGTTTTATAATAGACAACACATGTTTGTAATAATAATTTTATTTTAATGATATAAGTATTATTTTATTTTAATAATTTATTATTAAAATAAAATATATTATACTGGTTTCGAAGAAACCGAAATATAGAGATCGACCAGCTGAGACGACAAACGGTACAATTCCACAATTAGGTACCTATGTAGTTGTATGTACGGTCGACAGCAGGTCAACCTACTCGAAACTTTCAAAAATTCCCAATCAACCTTGAGCTTTAATGCTTTACAGATAAAGATGAAAATGTAATAGAGAAATCTGACAGATTGTAGTAATTTGATGTATTGTCATCTTTACAATTCGTATTTTGGCACGGTGTACTGAAAAAAGTACATACATAATCTGTACTTAGAACACATTATAGAAATTAATGAAGATGAAGCTATCTTATCCTATTAATTTTTTCCTAACTAATAGGATTGTAGATTTGCTATCATTCCTGAACATATCATCAAATAGGTCTACAACAATACACACCATTGACTGCACGGTTAGCGCAGTGGTTAAGCTATTGACTGCTGCGCTGTGTGTCGCGGGTTCGATTCCCGCACGGAACAAATATTTGTATGACCTACAAGTAGTTGTTCCGGGTCTGGATGTTTGTGTATGAGTTTATATGTTTGTAAACGCACCCACGACACAGGAGAAATTCCTAGTGTGGGAAACGTTTAAAGAAAAAATAAATTGAAAAATACTTCACTTACATAATGTTATGTATGGCAGCTGGAACTGCACTCTAATTGCGTAATACAATTACTAACAATTGGCATCATTTTTAAGCCCATTAGTAGTCCATTGCTTCATAAGTTCGAAAAATTTGTCTGCTCAACAAGGTTAATACCGCAATGAAAGTTGTTTAAATGCCAAAATGAAACCCATTGCTACTGATAGTGCGTTTCACAATTGCCCTGCGGTTCGTGTTTTAAAACCAACTTTGTTCTATTGCAATTTACAACTATAATATTAGTCACGCATGTGCAGTTGTTACAATGTTCTTTGTAATACAGGATCCTAGTAAAGCGGTGTAGGTGTAATACAAATAAACTTGTCAAGTTTTTAGTTGTAGATTCGGTTGTTAGTTAATTTTTTGTTTGATTTCAATAAATCACTGTTTAGATGTAGGTATTTATTATGGTGTTTCCTAACTGTTGTGTGTACTTAAAGACACATATAAATGGTTATTAGAAATATTGTAATCGATTATTTATCTCGAATAGAAGTAAGTACAGGTCTAATTGTGTATTTTAGGAAACTAGCTTGAAAATATATTAAGATTTTTTTTTTCTTAAATTTTATGTGAATTTTATCAATAGCGACATGTGAGCCTCATCATACCATATGCTATCGTACAGTAAATCGATAAATACAGCTATACATATAAAATAATAAAGGATTGTCTTAAATTAAAAATAACGTAACAAAATTATTGATAATCTGTTCCATCTTATCTCCCTCATCACCTGCCCAATTATTCGTTAGGTATTTTGTAAACTTTTAATGTGCTTCATTTACTTTCTTTCTTTCTTTTATGGCTTCGCACGGTTTGTGTATTTAGCCAAAGTCACGTAATGAATTGTTCATGTCGAAAAAGACGGCGTGATACGTCTTACGATGGAGATTTGAGACAAAGTCATGATGTGGCCACTATGCTGCGATATTTCACTGTTACTTATGAATTATTTACCGAATGCACTTTTTACTACATAAATCACGCACTTTTATTTAGTAAACAACACTATAAATAATTTTAAAAGTCCGATGAAAAATCAGCGTGACACTCAGCTTACTTAAAAAAAAAAAACAAATAAAAAAAAAAAACAAACGTGCTTCATTATTCAGCTAACTTTTCTGTAAATAGTAAGGAAACCACGCTTTTCTTGTTGAGTGATAATTGTATTGACATAGGAGACGCATAATTATAGTTTAAAAATACTGAGACGACCAATAAAATATGAATGAAAGTGCAAGTAAAATTTTGAACACGTCCTACTTCGCCCGGGATTTGACCTACATTTTCCTGTCAGTCATAAATAATTCGAAATTCAAATAATATGACAGAAACAAACGAGGTTGATTACAAACACAATTTATTTTATGGCTTTATATCGTTTTGAAGTGAGTTAAAAATATCACTTGTCGCTTTTATTTCGCACAGCTGGTATCGCATCGAGAACTAAATCAATATTTTAGGTTTATTTTTGTGAAAACCGTTGAAATTAAAATACATAGACGACACGCTCTTAAACAAAGATTTAGGGTTTCTTCCTTCAAAATAATCAAGAGTGAATTCGTGAATGCGTGATGCAACCATCTGTCAAAAACTTGTAGCACGTGCATCATTTTAATAGTTCAAATCAGGTTTTAACGGAAAGAAAAATGTATTGAAATGAGGCGAAAATTTTAAATGTTACGTCTTCTATAGGAATTTTGTATGAATTATTCAGTTATCGACAGCGCAATGTCTGTCGGATCAGATAATCTAAGATAAATAGAACAGATATAGGTATGTATTAAGGCTATGCCAAAAATATTTGCTACTAGCGGCCGCCAGCGACTTCGTTCGCGTGGAGTTAGTTATGCTCCGCTTCTATTGGTCGTAGCGTGATGTTATTGGCCTAAAGAATTCCTGGATTAATGGGCTATCCAACGCAAAAAGAATTTTTCACTTCGGACCAGTAGTTCCTGAGATTAGCGCGTTCAAACAAACAAACAAACAAACTCTTCAGCTTTATATATTAGTATAGATTTACATTAATAGTAGCTAATATTTTGTCCTTTGTTTAGACACACATTTTGCGTTCCACAATCCAAACATCGCGACTTCACTATATTGATGTCAGTAGCACGACTATTAGTTCTACCATTTATCACATTGCGCCAAACCAGTTCTGTCCGTCGAGGTCTTTTAATATTCGAACACTACTGTTTGTCAACTGGTTTACATTTTACGTACAGACGACAGCACACCATGCTGCTGCAATCTTTCAGATTTCATTATTAGATTTTCAACTTTATCTCTAAAGCGTTAAGGCTAAAGGTTCATTGGGAATATTTGACAGTTTCGGGTAGCTTGACCTGCTGTCGTCCGTACCCATTGGAATCTCAGTACTTGTAGTGATCTGGGTATTTTATTAAAGTTGATTCTAGTGATCATTTAGTAACCATGAAAGATCGAGAGGAGTTCGATATTATGTATGTACCGAAAGGATAAAATTAATAACCTTTGGTTTAGTAACAGATGACTCGATATTTATAACAGACTTTTTAAGAGTTTTAATGTTTACTATTTAAGTTTATTGGTCTCTCAGTGAGACATTGTGAGTTAGCGTGATAGATTCCAGTCCAGCCCACTCCATCTCGAAGACCTGTGTTTCACACACGTTTCCCTGTGAACATTATAGAGTAATTATGCTACATACCTACTAAAATTCTGTTGTTAGTGAGGTCCTTAAACATTAAACTACAATGCCATTAGACTAATTTATAAAAAAAATATATATAAAAATATTCTTGCTACGAATGTTGCAATCGGCGTATTTGATAGTTATTAACGACGCCTATTTAGGAATATTGCTTTATATGAATGAACTTAGGTACGTCATTGCATTGGCGCCTACTCATGTAGGTACCTACGTTTAATAGGTAGAAGTGTGTTAATAAATCGTACTGATCGTACACTATAGTAGTGAGCTTCAAATCGTTACAATAAGACAAGTCATGCTGTGTCTTATCCTAATAATAAGTTTTGTTCTCTTATTAGATTGAGTAATATAAATATTTTTAAATTTTATAAGACCTAAGTACTTTTTTTAACTATTCAGAATTCTTTGCTATACGGACTCAGGGCTGATTATACCAAAGTTAGATGTCCGTAACTATTATATTTTAAACATGGAATAAATGTCACGTCTGACAGTTTTAGTTTGAAACTATTTTTTTTTTTTGTTTTATAAAACTCAGGTTTTCTGGTAATAAATGTTTTTTGAAATTCGTACTTAGTCGTAAGTTGGAACACAATTTTTCTAAAACATGTATGCGCATGGTTGGCACAAGACAAATAAATATAGTATTCTATTCTATGGGAATTTTATGTGTAATTGATTTTTATTAATTTCAGTCGTCATAGGCCTTCAACTCATTGAGTTTTCCCCATTGCAGAATAACTAATAATAATAACCTAGGTATGATTATTCATTCATGTTTAGGAATACCTAAACATGAATGAATAAGTTAAGTAATAACTTAAAACCTACGTTTTAAGTTTTTCCTACAGATGTACCTACTTGTTATTAATTTTATTGTAGAAGGTAATTGCCGTTTTCCGTACCGCAATAAGGCTATTGTCTAAGAATTACCTCGCATAAAAATGTCCTAATACTTTGTTTTACACAATCCCCCTTATTTATAAACGTTGCTTAAAGTTAACTAGTGATTAGCGACTGTTTAACTATACTTTTTTGACGTTTCAATGTAACTCAATTTAATCATCGTGTATGAATAAACACCTATGTCGCTATGTCTGGACAGCAAGATAGAGGCGTCGCCTAATTAGGGGACTGCCCTAAAGATCCAAATGTCGATTGCTAACAGCTGTGCGATTCTGTAAACACCGCACCGTGAAAACTTAGGTGAAGTGAGTGTGTGGTGCGAAGTGAGTGTGTGGAGTGGAGTGAATGGAGTGAGCTGTCATTCCTTGACACTAATGACAGTGTACCTATTCCAAGCTCACTTAACCTAACTCACAAATGTCACTATGAAAGTGAGATTTGTACAGAATCGATCGGCAGTTACAGACCGACGTTTACTTTGTCAATGGCCCCGATTCTCTAGTTCACAAACTAAATTTAAGTTCAGTGCATCTCTTTCTTTCTATTTCATTAAGAAAAGGACAGCAGATAAAATGTCAGTTTAGAGGTCTGTCAAATTAGTGCGCTCCTGACTTATATTGGCGTAGTTTTAGTCGCCATGTTTATATTAATCGCGTCTAAACTGTCTATGGAGCATCTTAATTTGACGGGGTTAAACTAAAATGTTATCTTCTATCCTTTTCTTAACGAAATGGAAAGAAAAAGATGCACTTAACTTAATCAAAACAGAGTGATAATAAATTTTAACCCACAATTTCTTTTTTTGTGGGTTTAAATTTATTATCACTCTGTTTTGATTGACTTTAATTTACGATGATATAATAATATCAGTTGGACTAGTAGTCCGCGTGCCTATTTTCTAAAATCAAAGTCTAAGGTACTCCTTATACGTTACCACAGCCATCTGTCAGTAACAGTCCCATCAAAATCAGTCCCTAACCGGTTTAAACTTTGTTTTTGTTACAAGTACCGTACTTATACATATGTATACTTACTTAGGTACTTACATATATACATAGGTATTATGTACACTTAAAAATATTTTGACATTACAAAAAGACTTAAGAAAATTTTATAGATGCAAAATTTGTGTTTTCATTTAGGCTCATTCTTTAGAACTACTAATTCGACCGGATCAATATCCGATTCCGAAAATTTATTTCGCTATTCAGCCGTATAAGGTTAGTATTGCCGATTTCCATATTATATATTATGTTTAGACAAGAAACGGTTAAAAGTTCTTCAAAATGCCGGACATAAAACCCAGTAATAAATAAATAATGAATGGCCACGTCAATAACTGCAATCAAACTTTTTTATTAATTATAAACTAGTGCATGACCGCATTCCCGCTTGATGGTAAGCAGTGATGCAATCTTTGATAGTAAAGCGGGCTAGTTTATTAAAGGCCTATTCACTAAAAAAAAACTGAGTGAATAAGAAGGAAGACGGCAGTTGAGTGAGGTGATGCAATGTTAAATCCAACAATAGGTACGACCAACGATGCTGCGCCAGAGGGAGATCGATCCGGAGACCCGCCACGACCAAACACCCGACACAACAAAATTTGGCGTATAGTACCCGGCACACATCGCAACACAACTGCTCAGACTTTTTTTTTTTGGCGGGAAAGTCCAGCTGAGTGTCAGGCTCATTTTTCATTGGACTTTTAAAATTATTCATAGTGTTGTTTACTAAATAAAAGTGCGGGATTTATGTAGTAAAGAGTGCATTCAGTAAATAATTGAAAAAGAACAGTTAAATTTCGCAGCATAGTGGCCACATCATGACTTTGTCTCAAACCTCCCTTGTAAGACGGTTCACGCGGCCGTCTTTTTCGACATGAATAATTTATTACGTGACATTGGCTAAATGCACAAACCGCGCGAAGCCAAAAAAGAAAGAAAAAAAACAGCTCAGACTCGTCCTCCATACGGCTTCTCCAGAAATCATGCCGGAATACAACGAATCGCTTGGCGGCAAGACTATTAGAAGTAAAACGGTATTAGAAGTTTAGAAACAGAAAGTTCGAGTTCATGTAAAAGTTAAAAGGTATGTTACTTAACCAAGTCGATGAATAAGAAATACAGGCTGTACGCTTATGTCATGAAATGCAATCTCAAGGTGAACTGGCTAGCGCAGATCCGTCCTACTACGTTACTTCGTACATTTGTTAACTTTAAAGGTTCGGTCATGATTGACAGTTGTAAACATCCACACATAAAGATCATCACTTAAGACCACTGTAATTAGCTCCTTGATTGCTAATACTAAAGGCAAATGTAACTAACGTGCCTACCTGCATATGTAGGAAACCGGTTTCGGATCGGTCACGCGCGAATACCAAATAGGTATGTGAAGATGTGTCTGCGTTCAATGTGTGAACTACAGTCCATTATTGTCATTCGTAATATTAAGTTAACCTTAGTAATCAGTGCCCTAATGAGTAATAGGTACTTGTTGATTTTAATCAGAGGGTTTTGAACGAAGTTTAATTCTTAACCTACATTGCTTCTTAGGTTGGAATAAATCGTCTGGTTAACAATGTAAATAACGTAATGAACTTGGCTGAAATGTCTGAAGGGCGTTACGTCAAATTTCCATTTCAAACAATTACCCTTCTGGGCCTGAAAATGAAAACCACCTCATGTGTACTGTCAACTTTTACAAAGTCTCCTTTGATTGTGTATCATATATCATAAGGTTATATTATCCATTCAATCTATCACAAGAATCAGAACGTTATGAAAAAAGCTGTTTAGCTACCTTCATAAAAGTGCAAGCCTTTTTATGTGGGAAATTATCTAATGTCTTCTCCCACCATGGGCGGGATCTGTCCATCCGTGTTTTCATTATTTGCCTGTGCCAAGGGCCGCGGTATCTCTTTCGACAAACGACGGTCCTGGCAGGCAACATTCCTAGTAGAACCTTGGCAGTAGGTAGTGTGGGCTGGTGTCCGCAGCCCCACGCCAAACCGCGTATTTTGCTGACGGAAATTGGCAAGAACAGCTGCATTGAATACAATGAGCATACAATACTTCTAAGCATGAGTATGGTGATGATTCATGACCATTCATGGTCTATTGAAGACCGAACCGGAATTTTCTTAAAACATCTTATAAGTTAACGCGACTATAAATTTCAAGACTAGCCGATTTCAAAGAATGGAATACTCATGGGAATTTAGGACATTCAAAAAGGTTGAGGATGTGTGATATTTTCCACATTTGTCAAAGTCAACAATGGAAATAGGTAGTTGAAATATCCGGACATAACAGCGATTTCTTAACTAACAAAGTAAATAAAAATACCCAAATTTCGTAATCCATCGTCTTCCGTTCTTACGTAACTCTTTGGTAGTAAGTGAGTCACTGAAACCGAGATTCGTTCCTGAAATAGACCGAAATAATTAAAAAGATCGTGTTACGAGCGAGCGATCATAATATCGTAATGGAGATAGTCGACAGGTGTTGATGCAGTAGCTAAATAAGTAGAGGTCAGGTTGAAAAATAGGAAAACGTTTTTTTTTAAAGATTAAACTAAATCACTAGGATTTATATTCAAAAATAGAATCGTAATTGTAAAAGTAAAATTCAGATTTTTTGGCGGGCGGTACATTATTATTAACGATTAGTTGCAAATTCTCACAACACTTATAATAAGGAAGGAAAGAACCATACATAAAAAAAAGTTTTAAAGCCCTACATCTGTTTCACGCAAAATTTTCATTCAAAGAATCAAGTTCATCCTCCAAAACTCAAGACGACAAAAAGAGCGAATCTCCTGATGCATTTTTAACTCTGTGCTATTTTATGTTTATTACACACACATTTCCATATCTTGGGCTATTAGTAGTAAATGATTGATTCAAATAGTATAATTTATAGGTATTCTTGCTACTTTAAGAGTAGAATGCCGTCATAAAATAACCACAATAATCACCACTCCTTCATTCCTAGATTCTGATTGATGATTTTTTCTGGAACTTTAGGATGCTATTCTAGACAATATGTTCCATACAGTAGTAAAGCATTTTACGTTCCTAGTTTAATAGAATGAATTAATCTACTTTGATGTTTATGAGTGACTTCGAATTGTTTTGTAAGACATTTCGTAAAATTTATTATTCACTTTATTTATTTAGCTCATGAAACTGAGTACGAAGGAGAAGAAAAATAAAACTGAATAGAAGAAAGCAACCAAAGAAAAGCTATTAAAACTCTTAGCTCTTCTAATCCTGTCATTTCGACCAACCAACACATTTTTATCATCTCGGATCGTAGGCGATAGATCTGATAAATAAATGTAAATCACTGATCAAGACTTCACACGGCACATACCTACTATTTCAATACTCTTTATGATAAGATCTCATTAATAAATTCAATTCAAGTGTCTGTGTTAATATGGCCTCTATTAATATAGTTATCTAAGCGCATCATACATTGCTTCCTAATCGCGAGCCTACGCGATCTCCAAGTGCGGTGTGTGTGGGAACATGTATATATTCGCTGATTATTCCGAAGGCCGGCAATATCCAGGTATAGCAGGTCTAGCGTCCCACGTGGTAATTAATACCAAATAAGTTATTTACCAGACTGGCGATGAAAGGAGCTGACCGGCCTTGTTATGTGTTTAGTATTCCCAAGTTGTTGCTTAGCGACCCAGCTCTAAAACTTTGTGAGGTCAATGGTATCGAGTTGTCTAAACCCAAATTTAGATTAAACGATAGCTACATTGTTGATTAGTTATTTGCTAGACTGTTTTTAGGGCTTAACAAAATGTGACCTAGCAAAACGCTAGTTGAACATGCAAAACAAAAAAAAAAAAAAAAAAATTGGACCATCGGTGTTGATTCAATTTAAAGAATATTATTACAATATAAAATTTTCATATATTTTGACCTTCATAGGAAGTCTAAATTATTTTCTTTAAATATTCATTTGTAATGTATTACTCAATGGTTATCAAATGAAGATATAGAGAACGTTCGTTTTCAATTGACCGGCATTAAAGGGTCAAATGTTAGTGTTAATTAATAGTTATCTACAATTTATACTGATAGACTTACAATTTATAGATGTGCAAACGAGAGATTTGGAAATAATCATTAATAAGCATTCCTAAAGTTATCTTATAAGTAAGTATATTTTATATATTGACTAAAGAAATGATAAAAATAACGCAGTTCTCTAGGTACATTTACATACTCAAAGATAATCTTAAGATTTATACTTGGACCTTTTATTTTCCTCGAGTTAATATTATTATTTAGAAAGAAAGATATAATATTTAATTAAGTACCTAGTGGTATAGTGCATGACAGTTTTATAATAACATAATGTCTATATCTTTATTTTTGACTAATCATTGATTTTGTTCGCGAGGTTATCTAATTTATTGGTGTCCAATAGAACATTTTTTAAGCATGAATTCATAGTTTAGTTGACAATATTATGATATCACTTCTCTTTCATAGGCATGTTTTTACACATACTGATATGAGTAACACTGACTAGCCTTGGTTTTGTCAATGTACAAGATCAGATTCTCAGTAACTGGATGAAGCTTTCATTGCTTGTTGTCTATGACATCATCGGCCGTCTTGGGTGTAGGATTAGATGCTGTGTTTCACATTGCAGCCCGCAGTTCATGACGGCATGCAAAAAGAACTACACGTATGTTCAAATAATTAGCACCATACGAACTGTGCTCGATTGTGAACGAAACTTGCGGATGTTTATATGTGGCTACAAGTGATTCTGTAATGTTTAAATTAGCCGAGAAGTTGATGTGATCATAAAATAATGGAGTATTTTAAAAGTTTGTGGCGGCGGTATTTTGCGAGGCGGGAAAAACATGTTATTTTGAATGTGCCGTTTCAACCAGGTAATAAACGAGAGGAATTAAAAATATCAAGATAAACAGTTTGTGCTCTATTTAGGTATAATAGAAAGTAATGAATTATTGCAATAGTGAGAAATATGATGGAGATCACCAAAACAGACCAAACTTAATGAGAGTTATACATTTTTTTTTTGAAGAATTTTGTTAGTAATTAAATCTACCAACAAAATCACTAAATGTAGATACGTACAGTATACTATTATTTAAGAAATTTTGATATATAATGTGTTATTGTACGATTGACGTCTTGGCTGGTAGCCAATTTCTGAGCGAGTAAATTTTTGACCATGACGAATAGAGGTTCAGATCTTTTTAGTCATAATGATATATAAGCGTTCGCTTCATATTTACGATGTGACCATTACAATATTCTAATGAATTAGGTTTATGCTTGTATATGTGTTATTTAGGCATAATTATGTATATATAACAAGCTGCACCTGGCGGGTTCACCCGAGTAGGTTACGATACTGTAGGATAAAAGTAATCTATGTGACATTACTGATTATAACCTTTTTGTGTGCTAAATTACACACTCATAAGACCTCACGGTCCCGGTTGTCATACGAACATCTAGTGGTTACGGGTTGTTGGAGCCCTCAAAAGTCCTACAATTGCTCTAACTGCAATGCTTCGATATCGCCTTCGGGTTGTGGAGGTCAGACGGCAGTAGCTTCACGGAAAATATAGAAGTTTAGCCAAAATCAGCAGTTAGACTGGTAAAGCGGACCCCAGACTCCAAGCTGAAAAAGTCTCGGATGCGACTAGGATTAACGCTGAGATGATGATGATTATAAGTCCTCACAAACTTTCGCATTTATAATGTTACTAGCTGCGTCCCGCGGTTTCACCCGTATAAGTTTTGATCCCGTGGGAATATTACCTACCGACAGAAACGGTAGTAGGATGCGAGCACATAGCAGACATCAGCGACCACCTCGTGTACAGGTCTCCCAAAGTGATAATGCGCATAGAAATCTTCGTCACTGTTCGGCAACGGTCGTATTCCCCGAGCGTTCGGAAGAAGATATGTATATATAGTGATTAAGTGCATAAAAAGTGGTTAAGTGCACCACTCTATATACATATCTTCTTACGGACGCTCGGGGAATACGACCGTTGCCGAACAGTGACGAAGATTTCTATGCGCATTATCACTTTGGGAAACCTGTACGCTAATGCTAAGCTGCATGGCATTGTTGGGCAAGGCAACTGGCATCTTCTGTTGACATCAGTGGTCAGAAGAGGCAATAAAATCCAACCAGTGGCATCTTTCACCCCACTGGGTTGGGTACTCCATGGTAATCAGACGCAGTGTAGCTACCATGAGGTTTCATTACGAAACTCGATCGTCGATATCAATCGCGTTTGGCGCTCTCATTGATTGAGAATTCTTACAACCTTGAAGCGGGCCAATCGATGAGTCAAACGCGCTCGATATCGACGATCGAGTCTCGCAATGAAAACTCATGGTAGCTACACAGATCTCCATACGCTTTATCGATTTTGTGTCTCATCACAGAAAAACCACCTTTGTGCCAATTTTCATCTAAATCAGTACAGCACTTTTTGCGTAAAAAAGTAACAAACATTTATCCATCGATACTCACCAACTATCACATTTATGTATAATTAGGATAGTAGGAAGTAAGCAGGGTAGGATAGTACCGCCCTTTATTTTGAAGATGACCTTTTGAGATTCAGACAAATTTGGTTTCAAGTACGGGCGACAGCAGGTCAAGCTACAATAAACTCTAAAATATTTACAATCAATCTTGGGCCTTAATGCTTTAGCGATAAAGTTGGAATTGTAATAAAGCGATTTGACAGATTGTAGTAGCTCCATGTGCTGTCGTCTGTACATACCTAAGCAAAAAATATCCTAATTGTTCCAAGGTCTAAAATGAGTCAATCTCAATTATTCTACAACAGGTTCTGTACTCGAGAGATATTATTCAATAAGTATTTGAATGCATTGTAACGTAGTTTCTGTTTATTTATTCAGATGTCGTCGACGCGACGCGGCAAGGCGTGCTTGCGGTGCAGGGAATTGATTTCTGTATTGACACAAATGGCGAGAACCACCACACACACAAGTTTAACCTGATGACAAGGAACGTCGACAAATGCTTGGTCGTGCGAAGAGGACAGGCTTTCAAACTGGATATATTACTTAACAGACCGTATGATGCCAGTAGAGATGGCGTATCTTTTATTTTCTACGTTGCAGGTGTGTATGGTAGGTGCACGAGTGATCTGTTTGACCTGAATTTCTGTCTAGACGAAATTTTAGGAATCTATATTAATTACGTACTTAAAAGGAAGTCTTGTGCTTGTGAGTTGATACTGAGATTGCTTACAGGGTACACCTAAAAGTTGTACGTTTAAATAGACACATGGTTTAACAAGAAACCGCGGCCCTGGCCGTCGCACAGGCAAGTGAAGAAACACGGGTGGGTTTTAGTCAGTAAAAGTCTGACACACCCTTCCGCTCCGCCCAGAGCGGGAGAAGTCATTTGATGATTTCCCATCCCAACAAAAAAAAAAGAAGGTTTTTAAGATAATCCCTCTTTGATTTTTTGATGACCATGAACACGCAAAAAAAACGAGTGTGCTTATGACCACACGACTGAAGTGAAACTTCTTTTGCACCATCTGTATGTATATATATATATATATATATATATATATATGTGTACAATATATACATGTATACACATAAACATATATTAATTTTCTATAAATATTTAAATTTATTTCATGCTTTCATTTATAAATTAATATTTTTGCATAGACCTCCAATTTACAAAAAAAAAAAAAAAGTGGATTCCCTCGGGGCCAAAAGGTCGGGCTCTTCCTCCTGAATCAGGGGACCCCAAACTCGGGTAGTCCACGACCTCTGGTTCCCGAGATAATCCACGGGGGGGTGAGGTAACTAAAGGGGGTCGGGGAGGGGGATAGGTTTCGTGGGGTTGCGGGGGAGGGGGAGGGGGAGAGGAGGGGAGTGGATTCCCTCAGGGCCAAAAGGTCGGGCTCCTCCTCCTGATTCAGGGGACCCCAAACACGGGTAGTCCACGACCTCTGGTTCCCGAGATAATCCACGGGGGGGTGAGGTAACTAAGGGGGGGGGTAGATTTCGTGGGGTTGCGGGGGGTAGGGGGGAGGGGGAGAGGGGGGAGTGGATTCCCTCGGGGCCAAAAGGTCGGGCTCCTCCTCCTGATTCAGGGGACCCCAAACTCGGGTAGTCCACGACCTCTGGTTCCCGAGATAATCCACGGGGGGGTGAGGTAATCAATGAGGGGGGTCGGGGGGTGTTTGCAGCGTCATGTTCTCGAAGAAATTCATAGTTCTTAATCAATCAAGGTACTTAGCTTAATAATTGAGCTTATGAGGCTCGAAAGCAATTTGTACTTTGTGTCCAATTATCGTATTGTGACGATATCTTAAAGCTTCTATACTTTCAATTATATCAGAAATGTTCAGCAAAAATATATAAAACAATATAAAGGCCAGAACAGAACGAAATTTATAAATTTATTTGTGCTCTTAGGTAATCAATTGTTAACAAATCTTAAAAAGATCCAAAAAATATATATTGCCTTCGGCGAGATGCGAACTCACAACTTCATACTCGACTCAATTGTTAACAAATCTTAAAAAGATCCAAAAAATATATATTGCCTTCGGCGAGATGCGAACTCACAACTTCATACTCGACAGGTCATGCAATATTTACATGAGCCAACTCCTTGTTTGTATTACAGACGAAATAGGACTATACTCTGCTTCCGTTCGCCTTCATCATTTTTTTTCCTATCATTTTTCGTAACGCTTTCGCTAGTTTACTCCCCAAGTCAAGCGTGCCTAAAGAAGTTTCACTTCAAAAATAATTTGTAAGAGGATGTGGAAACAGTTTGTTAGGTTCATTGGATTAAAGTTACTAGCGTTGAACATGTTAATGTTCAAGGTTCCATTTTAAAATATTTGGTGCCTGATATTTATCATGCCAATTAATAACGTGTTTGAACAACGCTACAAATGGGATATTACGTAACGTTTCGTATTAGGATGACGCGACGTAAGTGATGAAAATGACCATAACTCTGTTGTTTAGATGTTGAAACACGAGGACCGTCGGATGAGACGTCTGCAGCTGTTCCTTTACTGGAGAAGGGCTCTGAGACCTTCGGAGCATGGAGTGCGACGTATGAGGGTCAGGTAGACTCTCACCTCATGGTAGCTGTAACCCCTGCTGCGGACTGCATTGTGGCAGCCTGGAAGCTCGATGTGGACACAAGATTAAGTGGAGGCAGCTCTCTCAGCTACAGACATCCCTTACCGATCTATGTACTCTTCAACCCATGGTGCTTGACTGATACCGTTTATATGCCAGGTACGAAATTTTTTTGATTGATAATGTTCGCCTAGGACAATGAAGACCAAGAATAGTTCTAGTCGGTTTGCACAACCGGAAATTTTAAATAAACTGCTTGTCTATACGTCAAAGTCATGAATATATCTACTGTAACGAACCAATTTAAAACAACTAGCTAACCGAAATAAAATTGTATAATTGGAACTTTTTTCAGGTCACAGTCATCGTGACGAATATGTTCTAGAAGATGGAGGATTGATGTTCAGAGGAGTATACAACCGAATCAAACCGACACCCTGGAATTACGCACAATACGAGAAAGATATATTGGACTGTGCACTTTATCTAGTCAGAGAAATTGGAAAGGTAACGTTTGCCTCAAGTTTCTAGATAAGAAAACTGGAGAGATCTGTTATCTGAATATATACAAGGAATCATGATTCGTTGGTTCTTATTACTTGAACCTTTCGTTTTAGGTCAAAGGCCGCGCCAGAAGTGATCCAATCCGGACATGCAGAGCATTGTCAGCTGCCGTGAACGCACAAGACGACAACGGTGTTATCATCGGCAACTGGGCCACGGATGTGTCAGATTACAGTGGAGGGACTCACCCCCTGAAGTGGGTCGGTTCCTTGGCCATCTTACAAAAGTATTATGAAAAGAAGAAGCCCGTCAAGTATGGACAATGTTGGGTGTACGCCGGTGTTCTGACTACGAGTAAGTGCGTCTACAATATTTGGTATTCAGCAAAAGTTGTTCAATTGTTCACCAGAGGACATTCAATTTGAAAGGATTTTTGTGTACTTATATTATTTATTTCAATGAAATCAATGTTACGTAATCAATCACCTTAAAAATTGTTATATAACGTTTTACAGTTTGCCGAGCTCTTGGTATTCCTTGCCGACCAGTGTCAGGATATGATGCAGCTCACGACAGTCAAGGCAGTCTCACTATCGATATCATCAAGGATGATGAAGGAAACACTCTTGATGAGTTCACCAGGGACTCTGTGTGGAACTACCACGTGTGGAACGAGGTGAGAAGAAAAGCTATTAAGAGTTTTTTGATAATTGCGGATAGCTACTTTGGTGTAGTGTTGCTTGTTTTAGTACAAATATTTACAAAATTTCCATGCATTATGCACTACTGGAAATGTTCATGATGTAACAAATCGTGGGTTACTGCTGCTGCTAGCATTATTATCGAGGCTTAAAATAGTCTCTTAAGTGTATGCGCCTGCGTCCTACGCAAAATCAGATCGATTGATGACTCACTGCACTAATGGTATAAATAACTTAACCCAGATAACCTTTGAATGCTTAAAGCCACTAACTTTCAATCTTTATTACCTTATGGTGATCGCAGTTAGCTTTTATTACGGAATCAGAAGATAGAAGTCAGAAGCCAGAAGCAGAAGCCACTTACATACATTTGGAAATTGCTTATGACTATAAACTAATCACTATTTAGAAATAAAATGTCCCTAAGAAATATAATTTTCATATTCTATTTTTTACAGGTATGGATGGATCGCCCAGATCTGGGCGCAGAGTACGGCGGCTGGCAAGCCCTGGATTCAACGCCACAAGAGACCTCTGAGGACGTGTTCCGTTGCGGACCAGCCTCCCTGAGAGCAGTCAGAGATGGGGAACTGCAGAGACCTTACGACGCCGCCTACGTTTTTGCTGAAGTTAATGCTGATAAGGTACATGTTTCAAAGTGTAGGCTAAGATAGAAGGCGTTCTTCTTATATTATGTTACCGCCGATTGCTACACGTGGAAATTAAATCTCTTATCTCACTTTAATGTTCGTAATATATAATTTTCAGGTATTATGGAAATATTCCGGCGAGATCCAACCATTGAAACTGATGGCTCGTGACACAGTCTCTATTGGACAAAATATTTCAACGAAAACCATTGGCAAAATGGAACGAGAGGTATGTAAGATTTTCCAAATAATATTTCATCTTCTCTTGAGTATATTTGTGATGAATATAATTTAGTATAAATCATAAGAATCAAAATACAGACCCCTGGAAAACAGGGATAAATCCTAGTTCTCAGTTCAGTTAAGTTTCTCTATTTTGACATTCGAAATTCAAAACATTAAATTGTTTTGAATTTCGAAAGTCAATACTTTTTTTCTGAAACTTCAGGACATTACAAACACATACAAGTATCCAGAGCGAACTCGTGAAGAACGCATGACGATGGAGAAGGCGCTGCGCAAGTCGGAGAGTATTTTTGCGCGTTATTACCTCAACGATGCCTTCAATGACGTGACCTTTGACTTCGAGCTTCTTGACGACATCAAGATCGGACAGAACTTCAATGTGGTATGTTTATATTTGTATAGATTCGGAAATTGGACAAAGAACTTTAGTCATGCTATTTACATCTTATATCTGTGTATACGTGTATACGTGTGTGCCTTATAGAGATGTAGCAAACATCGATTAATGTGTGCACGTATCAATTATGTGAAATATAAATCATTCCATTGCAAGTGACAAAATGCTTAATAGCTGGCCTAGATCCAAGGCAGGGCTACTGAGATCATATTGTGATATACACTGAAACTAAGGTTTACGAGTTAAAATACAGACCCTTGCTAATAATTAGTAGGTATATAGGCTGCTATTAGTAAAACCCCAAATAAATATGCTAGGATACTATATCAGTGTTGTAGTTATTTAGGATAGGATTTGGCGTTACATATTATCATTCCTTTGCATTATAATGCTTGTCTGACCATTACAAGTTGAAGGTTTGATTACGTTATAATATGTAATTTTTTTTTTTGTAGATTCTCCACATCAGGAATCGTTCAACTACGAACTCACATCAAGTGAAGGGCATCCTGCGTGTTGACACAGTGACGTACACGGGAGTGACCGGTGAAGGAGTGAAGAGGACGGAGTTTGATCTCAAAATGGAACCAGAAGGCAAAGAGATCATCAAGCTGCCCGTCACCTTTGATGATTATTATAAGAAGCTCGTTGATCAGGTAATTTATTCATTTTTATAGAACGAGCTTTTAAGAAGTATACAGTATGTTAAGAAAACCCTGTCCGACCCGTGAAGGTGTTGTTAGGTATCGATAACTGATTCTACTAATGCATACAAAACCGGGCTAAACTTAAAAAAAAATCCCCCTAAAAAAAAAAGGCGGGCGGCAGGACACGCGGCACGTGGTCGCATCGCTATTCGCTCATAATAATACCAGTGTTGTCACTTTTTAAAAATTACCAAATTTCGGGGAAATTGGAATTAATTCGCGGGAAAAAAAGATTATTTCAAAATTCATTTGTATTGGTACTATGATGAATACGTAAAATTTTATATTATATTTGGTCATGTGTTTACCTAACCTTTATTATCCTTATGGGTCGGACAGGGTTTTCTTAACATACTGTATAAGCATGGGCTTACCCAAGCTTCTGGCCTTGGGGCAAGTCATTCCCAGGGGTGGGTAAGACTGGCCTAGGGGGGGGCAAGTCAAATTTTTTCAGTGAGTAATCTTTGTGCGCTATAGTCGCACACGGTTTTTTGGCAATTACACCGTACATTTTGTTAGTGTCTACTGCGTGGTGTATTTAAAAGTTACAGATAAATCCTCATTTATACTTTGTTTAGTAATCAGGGGAGTTATTACATGTTCTGCGAGATATCCAGGGGGGGGGGGCAGCGCCCCACCCACCCCCTGTCTCCCCTGGTACGCCCATGTATATAAGGATGTGGTGTTCTCCTTACCGCTTAGTTTCAATTAGCAAACAAAACAAAATGGGTTTTAGAATAAAAATAAACATCAGTTATAATATCATAACTGTATAGTTTATGTTTGACACGAATAAGGACTCATAATATGAAAAAAAAACCGTTTATTTGCGGTAAACATGACGCCAAAGTTTACGAACACACAAAAAATAATAGTTGAGGGAACATGCGTCATATCCATGCAAAATAGCTATCGCTCAGTATTATGCTGAGACCCTATGCGAAACAGAGCACAGCGCTGATTTTCTGCGACAGCCGGCGCCGACGTAAAGACGTCACCCTATGACGTACCCTAATATGGCCTATTATGAGTGCAAGAAACAGTAGTACTTATCATACCGTATAATATAACGACCGATTTCTGATACTCGCTGTACGAGTATAGCTTGTTCATAGACATAATAGTCAACTGTTTATTACTATTTTGTATAAAGAGGTTTCTTAACTATAGGTATAGTAGGTAAGGTACTGCATGAATTGACTAGAATGTATAATCATTTACGTATTTCTCATTAACATTATCTTTATAATCGTACAGGCTTCCTTTAACATCGCCTGCGTAGCGTCAATCGTGGATAGAAAGTTCGATTTCTTCGCGCAAGATGACTTCAGAGTCCGCAACCCTGACATCAAGATCAGCATTGATGGAAAACCGGTGTCACGCCAGGAATTCACCGTCTCTGTTAAGGTGGAGAACCCACTGCCCATCCCACTCACCAAGGGCAAGTTCTACATTCAGGGACCTGGTCTTGAGGAACAGCTTAAGATTCAATTGGATGGGGTAAGATTACAATAATACTAGTTTACAAAAATATTAGTTTACAATTTATTTAAAAAATAAATAAATTGTAAGCTAGTGCTTGACCGCAATCCCGTCTGATGATAGGCAGTGATGCAATCGTTGATGGTAAAGCGCGCTAGTTTATTAAGAGCCTATTCACTCTAAATTTATTTGACGCACTTCATTTTTTCTTTTGTTCTAAGATGTGAAAGTAAACACACTAAATCCATATTCGTAAATCAGCAAACTCTAGTTTTTATCCGAATATGCAACTTATATAAATAAATGATCACATTTAAATACTGGAAATATATCTGTAAAATTGTGTCCAATTAAATTGTCGGGTCAATATAATTTTTCAAGTGATACTATCAGCGCCATCTGTCCAAAACTGGGTGAACTACTACGCGTTCGAGCTGTGTTGAAGGGAGTGCCGCAAGGCATCAAGTTTGGATTAATGCGAAGCTTACCTAAGTAACTTTCGGTTTTTCCAGAATGTGGCGCCAGGCGAGTTTGCGACTGCTCAGTATAAGTTGACGCCACCGTGGGCCGGTCGCCACCAGATTTCTGCCAAGTTCACGTCCAAGGAAATGCGAGACGTCGATGGATTCCTATCATTCATGGTGGCGCCGCCTGCTGCGACCAACGGCCTGCCTCCTGATACTGCTGAGAGTCATCAAATTTAGATAGTATCTAGATAATTAATAATTTAATGTAAATTTATGAGTTGCGACAAATCTACAACTGTTTTTTATACATGGAAAATTTTCTGTTTTGTGTTTGTCAGGTCATTCTAAACCGAATAATATAATTGAGTGATCTTCTAATCCTTAGAAATTACTAGGCTAAACATTCAAGTGTAGCTATAATTTTACTATTGAGTCATTATTTGTTACTCTCATATTTCTTTGTAAAGTACAAAATATAATGATACATCATTTAATTTCATAAATTTCCTCATTGTGATGCTATAATAGTCAAAAATTAATTTGTGCAGTCTCAACAATGTTATTATGTATTAAGTTATTTATTCTGTTCCTAATGTAAGATATCTGATGAAAATAAAAATTAAATGTATTAAAAATAAATGATAGGAAATAAAAATAAATGATAGATGTATCTATTTAAATTATAAGAATAAGTCACATGTGCTAATAATATACCTTAGTTTATTTTCCAACTCATTACACATTATTCCGGTACAATTAAAGTACAACATTATAAATATTAGATATAGTTAACGCAATATTTGTGTATAATAAGACTACATCAATTGGTGCTATAATAAATTATAAAAATGAAAAAAAAAAGATTGTACAAACTGAAGTTTCTTCTTTTCCTAAACCGTGTTGATGCTATAACTTTTGTCCATGAATGAGTTAATCTTTAAATGAGGTCAGGCACCTCTGGATCATCAACAAAGTCTGGCGAAGGCTGTTTTGCACCTAATTTCACTCTAGGATCAATGTAACCAGGTTTCGGTCTGTGTTCAGTTATTTTTCTAAAATCTAGCACATTGTCTGACGGACCGATTTCCAAATATTCTCTCATTGTTTGGCCGCTATGACTATGACAATCTTTTACAGTATGATCTGACAGAAGTTGGGCTTCTTTCTCACAATCTTTTTTCGGACCGGGGGGCTTTTTAAGAACAACGTTACACTTTGGCATTGTTACAAGCAAGCGTCCTGTGATTTGTGATCGCTTGGCGGTGGAGTTGGTAGTGTCGACCTCCGTCGGCAGATGGAGTTGGAATATCTTATCTTTTATCATAACTCTTACATAGTTAGGCTGGACATCAACATCAACAAGGTTTGAATCCATGTGTTTGTATACGGCTAAGTCCAAAACATATTTTTCGGGATCGTGGTCACTAAATGTAAAATCAATTTTAGCTTGGTTTATATTATATGGTCTGCCATCTGGAGCAAAAAATTTGTACACTCGTTTTTCTTCCTTTTTTTCAACGGTTTCATAAGTTTTTAGTTTTAATTGACGCATTTTTTCTATTTCGTAGCGCACTTCTGGGGCATGTTCACATTTTTCTGCGTAAAATTTCTTGTTCCGTTCATCCGGATCCATATCTTTGTAATCGTTTTCCCATTTTTCTT
This sequence comes from Sesamia inferens, assembly GCA_037179545.1. Classification (NCBI taxonomy): domain Eukaryota; kingdom Metazoa; phylum Arthropoda; class Insecta; order Lepidoptera; family Noctuidae; genus Sesamia; species Sesamia inferens. The sequence continues at coordinate 21,784,122 of CM073934.1, read as the reverse complement.
GTATATCCCGTTCGAGTCGGGATTTCTGCTTTTGTCGCTGATGCCTATAGTTTTCTTGTTCAAAAAGTATGTCTGACCTTATGATTGGAAGGTTCTGCAATGCTTTGATTCTGTCAGATCTGTCAATATCACGGCCGTCGAGGAAATTGAGTTGGGGTAAAGTACCAGTCACAAAATCGCGATAGTTTTCATAATCAGTGCAAGGATTCCCTGTTAGATACAAGTTGGATAGGTTATAGTTACCTGCAAGACTTTCCACGCTTACGATTTCTCCGATAAAGTTGAGAGTAAGGTCTAATTTTTCTAATGATTCACATCTTTCTAAGTTTTCGATGACTTCTATGTTGTTGATAGCCAAATTCAAGTAAACCAGATGTTTCAACTTATTTAACTTTTCAATCTTGGCGATGAGATTACTTTGCATTAGCAGTATCTTGAGTTTCGGACACCAGTCTTGTATGAATTCTATTTTCTCAATGTTCTCCTGATGCAGTGCGATCTCCTCCAACGGCGCTAGCATGCGATCATGATGTTCAGCCTTTTTACGCACCATTTCAACAGTGATCCGTACCATTATTATTAAAAATTTCGTTTCTCTTGCTAAAAGATAGACTACAACTAGTCCAAAGAGTATAATAACATTAACTAGTCATGACTACCGTTGCTAGGTAACGCATAGTTACCTAGTGTAGTAGTTATTCTCTTTGGTTAGGTACTTAAGTTGTTTGATACAGATAAAATAAGTGAAGTATTCATTTGTTTAATAAACAGGAATGTTGGACCGGTTACAACTAAGGAGTTTGCTACCAGTAGGTATATATAATCTTGGCTTGTAGTGTTATATCACTTATATAATATTACAATTGGTCATTAATCGTCCATTTTATTGTAGTTATACTTATAGGTAGGCTTTGAATTTTTTACGTATTTTTTTCTGTATGATTTACTTACATAGGAGTGAACCAGTATATTCAAATATAAGGTATTGTAGAGTAAAAGAAAGCTTACAAGTGGCAATGATAGAATGTCCAACATTTAGAGCGGTTGGTTATCTTTCAATCTCGGCGGTCGGTAATCCGTCATTTAACATTCCATCGGTGGCACCACGACCGCTCAACTCAAGCGTACTAAATTAATATCGCCGTGATGTAGAGGGTATTAAAATATTTTAAACGACGCCATTTATAATATGACGTTCAGATATCAAGTCGCGAGAGCACAACATATATTATTCCACGAAACTGCCAAAAGACAATGAGGATGAAGGATTACTATCATCAGGAACTCGTTTTATTGTTAATGTTCCGAGTGGGCTCACATCTCGAAAAAACGACAATATGGAAAAAACAAGAGATGGGTGGATGAAATAAGGCATGACAGAGGGAAAGACGGTGTTATTAGTGAGCAGGGCGCGGGCAGGGTGCGGCGCCCCGCGGTCTGTGTGTGTTTAGGGGACTCCGCGGGGCGCCAGCACGGCGTGCCCACTTATTGAAAGCAGTCAATTTAATATTTTGTTGTTCAAACAAACACAGTGGTCCCAAATGCCCTTGTCATTTTAATAATTTTAAACGATTATGAATACAATATCATGTGTGAGATTCATAGCATACTAGCCTGCCTCAACATCTAGTTGTTTAGGTAGCTCCGTCTTGTATCATATCTCTTTAGTTTCTATTTATATCGCCAGATGGCATTGAATGTACTTTAAGGCCACATGACGTTGAGTACCTTAAGCTACTTTATTATGAATAGGTACTTGCCAAAATAACTTAATGATACTATTGTATCATTACGGTACAACTTCTTATTCTTTTTGTTTATATACTTAGTTTTAAGTTAAATCATTGGGAGTTGGTCTGTAATTTGTTTACATCGTTGTTTGGTAATTTTATGGCTCTAGGTATTATTAATAGGTATAATAGCTCTCTTCAGTTCAATTTCCCGCATGAACTTTATTAAGTTTGTTTTTAAAACTTTGTAATTTAATATGTCGTCGGTGGTACACAGGTAGTCGTGTCACAAATTAATTTAGGTTACATTTTAGTCGGTTGACTGGACCTATATCGTCGGAGTCTGCAAGGACTTGGACACGCAAATGTCAGGACAAATCAAAACAACCGTCATCACTCCAACGCGAGGTTTCTCGAAAAATTTAAAAATACTCGTTATAAGATCAATGTTCAGCTTATATTGTCGTCTCGCGCTAAATTGCCGTGCTAATGTGATGTGATTTATCTGTTTTAAATGAGACATTTTTGATACGCCAACGAGTTTTTCTTTTAGCTTCTTGTGGGAATGTGCCTGGGGTATTCAAGATTCAAATCAAGTAGCTCTATATTTTATACCTATAAGCCAAAAAGATTTATTAATGTCTTTGCTATAAGTACAAATACCTAATAAATCTTGAACTAGAATATAAAAGTTTATATATTATATATAGTTGTATGGTTCAGGAAGTCCAGACCGTGGGTTACAGTTGTTTATTTTTTTTTGCGATAAAGTTGTTTTTTTTTGTTGTTGGAGCTTGTACGTAGAGTATTGCTTATCAGGTAGGTATATATGTGTATAAGTATACATAACAAGTAAGGCTCTGTTGGAGCGGGCAGTCGTCGCGTCTTCGCGGCCGCAGCGCTGGCCACCGGAGCGTGAGCAACAATCTGGCGGCGGCATCTCAACTCGCGCGCAATCAACGATTCGTTCCGGTGAGAGGGGCTGAGCGGGTAGATACGCGGGGCGGCGGGGGCACCAGCCCGGGCCCATTCTCACGTAAATAATTACCGGCGAGTCTTAAATTACAAGGCGCCGCTACAGCCTGCCGATACATATTCATCACGTGTTCGCGCCGCGCGTGACAGCTTCCTCAGGCCAGCGGCCAGCGCAATCCGTGATCCACTCTCTTGCCCGAGACTTCCCCTGCACGAATGAAACATATGATTTCGTATCAATCAAAAATCTATAATATATATTGTTTGTAACAGGCAAAGAGTGACTATGTTGACGTGTACTACTTTGACTTGAATGTGGTTTTGCTGGATAAGCTTGACAGATTGCTCAACAATGTTATCTAGTTCATATTCAACCTCAGGAAATAAGATCATGTGTCGAGCTTAAATGTATATCCATTCACAGAAGAAGAAGTTTGCGCGCTTTGACCACGCTTTTCTTCCTTCTCAACTCCCCCACTTCTCCTTCTTATCTCGTGTCTCACTTCTAATATTTGTGTTCTTCATTCACATACTAAGAATCTGCTACTTCTAACAATTTTCTTTTACTGTGTCGTTCTGATGGTAGGTGGATAGGAAAAATGAATAAAGTCAAACGTTGACTTTATTAATTTTTCCTTGCATATTTAGTCCATTCTTCTTCGGAAAGCAGAGTTATTTTCTAAAAAAATAGCGTGGAGTTATCTCAACACCTCTATCTCTTGATATAGTGTTTTATCTATATAAGGTGGGTGGACCATGGATAACGAGTAAATACACACATCAAAAGTGTCTAGGGATCAACATATATTTTTGCAATAACTTTTCTCCTGATTGATATTAATTAAAATTTTTTTTAAGGATTCATCAAATAAAGTGTTTTCGTTTGTCACAGTAACGATAAACCAAGTCACCTTTGCATTAATAAAGAAATTTGCCATTTTCCTAATAAAGGGATATTTGACATTTGAACCACTAACACAAAAGTTCGAAAAAAAGACTGAAATAACAATTTTCTCTAAAATTTTATTGGGTAACTTAAACAATTAATAATCCGTGTTTCTACCGCGAACACTAACAACACAAGAACATCGGTTTGGCATACTCAAAATGAGTTCATCCAAATCACGCTGTGGAATGGCCGCCCATGTTCGTTGCAACAACAAAAAAAGGTCTTCTTGCGACTGGATACCCTCCATATTCGGCAGAGCTCTTCTCTGTAGCATATCCCATGCTTGCTCAATCGGGTTCAAGTCTGGCGACTGAGCAGGCCAGGGCAGGACATTGATGTTAGCTGCGGCGAGAGTCTGTCTTACAACTCTAGCGGTGTGCGGTCGTGCATTATCATGCATTAACTGAAATAAGGGACCGATTTGCACTTGTAGAGGAACGATGACGTCTGATACAATCGTCTCAGCATAAATTTGAGCGTTGAGGTTGCCTCTGATCCAAATCAACTCAGTTCTTCCGCCGATCCAAATACCCGCCCATACCATGATGGTTCCACCACTATAAGGATGGACTTCCTGGCAGGATTTTAATCGCTGTTGGCGTCCAGGGGTTCTCCAGTGTCGTATACGTCTTGTATCCGGTCTCATACCAAAACGAGACTCATCAGAAAAGCACACGAAACGCCATTGTTCTTCTGCCCAATTTCTGTGTTCAAGAGCCCATTGATATCGAATCCTACGATTGTGCATTGCTATAGGTGGTACCCGTAGCGGTCTTCGGGAATGAAGGTTCACTTCATGCAAGCGGTTTCTGACTGTTTGGTCGCTAATTAAGTTCCCTGAAGAGTGATGAAGCCTCACGGCTAACATCATGGCGGTTATTGTTGGAGATCTTCGAGTTAAGATTTGAATGTATCGGTCTTGTCTCCGTGTGGTGCAGCGATACCGTCCTCCATGGCGCTCAGCCACGGTACCAGTGCTTCGGTAACGTGTCCATAGTCGACTGATAACACTCTGACTTGTATTCAGAGCTAAAGCCACAGTATGTTGCCGGGAACCAGCTTCTATCATTCCCACGGCGCTGAGCATTTCTTCGCTGCTTAAATGACGTCGCCGCTCCATAATAACGTTAGTTTTAATCAGTAGTAGGGAAACAGTAGCACTAATAATGTCTTCAATGCGTTGTATGTTTTTATAGGGAAAATATTGACAGCTGATTTTCATCTTTTACTCGAATTTGATTCACAGTTCCTGATTCAAATTATGAAATGCACCAAAAAGGATCCATATAAATTTATAAAATCATAAATTTATTACAAAGCCACATCTCAATCTCAAGAAATCCGCATAAAAATGCTTGATCCCTAGACACTTTTGATGTGTGTATTTTAATTCGTTTATTTATTGGATAAATGAAGGAAACAATTTATTAAGTAACTGGTACCTTGTTTTATTGTCCACCGTATAATTTTTTTTTTTTTTACTTGACTTTAAACAGCATTTATTAAATTTAAGTTTTGTAAAGCTCTTCCAAATGGCTTTGCATGGAACACGGCTCCAAACAAGGCCAATATTATACATCTGTCGTTAAACTTAAAAATAGATTTGTCACATTAAATATAGGTATCCGCTTTTACTAAAACTACATAATAAGCTCTATTATTTAAGCGAAGCATTAAATGCTCAATATATTTTTATCATCTATAAAAAACTCTACGAACATTACTTGAACACCATTCTATAACTAAGAATCTAATAATATGAATTATTTAAAAATATTAGTAATGAGTATTATATTGGCCTTAAATAACTTGCCATCATGTTTTATCATGATATTACAATCTTTTTCTTTTATCTAAAACGGCCTTCTTATGGGTCCGTTCTTTGTAAGGCAAAAATTGATAATTATGACTATAACTTTGTCCTTATAATTATAATAAATAATATATACTACAAACTACTATAATTATAACAATTCTCATTATTTATAACCAAAAAGTAAGTGTTCATTTGTTCAGGATTTGTGAATGTTTCTTATGGTTTTCCATGCACCATAGCAAGAACAACCGTCAAATTTTTGATTGACCTTATAAGGAACCACCGGCTTTCCTAGGAACACTACCAATATTTTAATGTAAATTGAGGCAAAGCTATGTTTTTTTTTCTTAAGTACCATAAACATGTACCAATATGACAATTCACAATAAAAAAAAATGAAATAATAATAGGCTATTTATTGACTAAAAATTTACGGTTTGTTGTGCGCGCGAATAACAATTGTAACGTCGACGACCGAAGCCTACGAAACGTTGGATCGCAGTGCCACAATAGCGACACGATCGACACGCCGCCACGTTTGTGGCGTTTAGTTTGTAGGATCTTAATGTGTAGTAGCAGGAATATGTATTTACATATCAATAACTACGATATTTCAGTAGTTGGCCTTCAAAGGAGTATGGCCTTCCATGGAAGGCCATGCTCCAACTATGGTGGACCATGGTCCACTCACCTTATGTATTATTATGAATCGAATGTACCTTTGTGTATAATAACCTATTAAGTTTGTAAGTTCTAGATTTAAGATATTTTTTTTAACAACTAAATCACCTGCTATCTAATTTCTTCACCACCCTTGGTTGACTGTAGAGAACGCCTAAGTCATAACATCCGCCTTTGTATCTTTGCGCTTTGTAGTTTAAATAAATAAGAAATCTATACTCTATACTAATATATAAAGCTGAAGAGTTTGTTTGTTTGTTTGAACGAGCTAATCTCAGGAACTACTGGTCCGATTTAAAAAATTATTTTTGCGTTGGATAGCCCATTAGTCCAGGGAGGCTTTAGGCTATATAACATCACGCTGCGACCAATAGGAGCGGAGCATAACTAACTCCACGGGAACGAAGTCGCTGGCGGCCGCTAGTATTCAATATAATTTATAAAAATCACGGGAATTCCATTCATATACCTAAGGTAAGTACAGCTTCCGGCTTTTCATCTTTCAAGCAATTTTTATCTGAACTTTACCTGTAACTTGATATCATCAAACCCTTCTCAGCGATAATTTACAGTTAGTTACCATAAGCCGCTTGACGCTTATCGAGACATGGATCGTTAGAAAATTATTGAGCTTATACAAAGTGGTGATTAAAATTAACCGGATTCTGGAAATTAATTTGAATTCTAATACTTCATAACTCGCGATGGTAAGCGATGACTACTCAACTGTGGTTATTAATATTAAAGTACTGCACCAATAACTTAGTTAATAATGAAGTGACTGGGAATCCATTTTGGTTCCACTATGCAATAGAAGCTTGGAATCATCAACGTCAATGAATTTCTAATTAGAAATATCGCGCTGGCCGGATGCGGCCTAAGCGATAAATTATGCACTTCGAGAGGAGTACTAATTTCGATGCCGACAAATTTTCCACAACCGCGATTTTAATGCGTTTCAAATAATGTCTGTAGGCAACGCTAAATGATAAATTGTCAGAGGTACGCCCTCGAGTCGAGTTTAGTATAAACGAGCGGAGCTCTCGCTCGGTCGGCGAGGGAATGAAGAAGATGGAGGCGTCTGTTAAAAAGGAATGAGTGAGGTGAGAGCGCCCTGGTGTTGAGATAATAACAGTGCAGGCATCGCGGCCTGCTCGCCTTTGAGTCGCCCGCTGCCGAATATCACCATTAGCTGCAATTTGAATATTAACCTTGAGCGATATAGTTTTCAATTTCACCAAGAGTCGCTGTGAATGAGATCGCTTAAGAACGAAACGAAAAGGTATGGCTTGTTTTGGATTTTGATATGGAACGTGAATGTCGCCGAAAGGTCAGGGCAGGCAGGGGCGCGAGGGCTGAATAAAACAAACAAGTTAATTGTATTTATTCAAATGCGGTGGGCACAGCGCAGCCGTCGCCTCATGAATAGACATGCGGCGCGCGCCCGTCTTTCCACGCTATGTGCAACGTCATCGGCCGTAGCCGATGATGCTTTTCTAAAGTTAGATTAGGCAAAATTCTATACTATATACTTTTTATTTTATTTGGGTACTGCTATATTTCATAGTTTATTGGGTTATCATTACTGTATCTTTCGGAGAAATTGTTTGTTAGATCCTATGCTATGAAAATTGTGCTTTGATTAATGTCCTATCTGAAATAGAACCTCTACCAGTTTTGTATTATGAGCAAATGAGCTGTAGAAAAATCTGACAGGGAAGATTTACTCCTCATCAGGTGCAACTCTCTTATTAATCATGCAGCTTTCTACAAGTTACCTAGTCGTTGAATATTGCATCTTTTGAGTCTGATGGTATGTACCTATTGTGAGTTGAGAGAGAGCCAGGAAGAGTAAAAAAAAAAATACATACGTGAATAGGCTTGCTCAGAGGATGACTTGATTTTTCTCGCACAAATTTAAGCATATTACTTAAGAAAATCTGGTGTCTAATGACACAGCTCTCTCTGTAAATATTGTGTAAGGAGCATAACTAAAGGTAGTCACTGGATATATTTCCATATTGCTCGTTGGTACGGAGTGGCAGGCTGGCACCGTTGGGCGGAGACTTGTCTGTTTTGTTCTGTTCAAATAATGTTTATTTATAACTAGCGACCGGCTCCTACTTCGCAATGTTTTTACATAAATAATTAGTTTATAATGTTGCCACTACTAAGTTAGAAGCCTCCTCGGTAATACGAAGTATCTGATTCAAATTGATTACGAGCAGATTTTTTCATTGGATCAGATTTTTGTTTATCTAGTACATGCCGTTTATTCACGAAGTTTACCTTCACAGTTTTAATAGAGCAGTGGTGAAGAATTACTCTTCAAAAAGTAAAACGCCTGTTTGTTGTCTGGTTCGAACCTGCGACCTTATTAATCGTGAGTTTCGGGCGTTACCTCTGGCTGCCACAGCTTTTATCCTTTTGTTAAAGCAGTGAGATTTTTTTTATCAATTTATATAAATACATATATATTTATTAGAGGTATATGTTTTTTTTTTGTTTTATCACACATACAAGTCCCACTTTAGTTATTTTAATAATAATATTAGGCTAAGCTATACTTTTACTAACATTATATGGATAATTTGACTAAAATAACTTTTTTGAACCTGAATTTAAATTTATTGTGTTTATATTCATTTTTATACTGTTTTTTACTTTTGACTCGTGTGGGTAACCCATGGATATGTGTCTGAAATAAATGATTTGATATACTTAGACGAGGACAATTCATCATACCCGATGATATGTTAAGTTTGCCAGTTCTGATTCATTTTACGGAATGTTTCCTCAACTGTCATATGTAATTGCTTTTCCTGAACAGACATTGATTTATTTAGTGATTTAAGAAACAAACATTTTGCTTTACTCTTGGTGAGATTATGAAATATCGTTTAAGAATATGAAAGCATTCCTGGAATTACTTTGGAGGATCAGAATGGCTTTGGATTGAGTTCACTGTCATGCCACTGGAGTGATCAGTGCTCCTGTCCAGTAGTGGATTACTAAAACATATCATTATGGACACGTAACTTACCTATATCATTTATAGCCTACCTATACCTACTGCTAATAATAAAGCTGAAGAATTTTTTGTAAAGGAACGCTAAGCGCAATAGAAGTTATATGGGTGGTTTGGGGAACAAGAACGAACGCGAACGAAGTCACAGGCAGAGGCAAGTACATAGTCATAATAAAGCTAAGTTTTGTTTATATAAACACCCTAATCTCTGGAGTTAGGTACCAGTCGGATTGAAACTATGAAATTTTTGCATTGAAAACCAAATTTACGAGGAAAGAGCATAAACCTTTAAACTAGGATCATTAAAAACTAAGCAAAAATTAAAAAAAAAAACAGACCAGAGCGTATCGGGCCATGCTCAGTGTAGGGTTCGGTAACTTCCCGTCCGTCACAATAAGTGCCCCCACTTAACAGTTAAAGAATCGGCTATTTGTTACATTGAGTTGACATACTAAGTACGGAATCTTTAATTCGGACCCACAAAAGGCGGTTAGTTATATAAAAGAAAGAGTTATATATTCTAAACTAGCTGCACTGCACGGTTAACCGGCGTAGGTTTCAATAGGTTTTTTTTAATATGCCCCGCTCCTATTGGTCGCAGCGTGATGTTATATAGCCTAAAGCCTTCCTGGATTAATGAGCTATCCAACGCAGAAAGAATTTCCTGAAATTAGCGCGTTCAAACAAATAAACAGACTCTTCAGCTTTATATATTAGTATAGATCTTCTATAGCTATAAGTAGCTCAAAGTACAGCGCCATCTCTCGGGAAATTGGGATACTAATTTACACCAACTCGAAGAGTGTGTGTTGCCAGTGATGACTTACGGAACTGAAACGTGGTCGCTTACAATGGGCCTCATACGAAGGCCCGGAGGAGGAGGCTCGGAATTTCTCTGCCAGATCGAATCAGAAATCAGAAGAACCAAAGTCACCGACATAGCTCTGCGAGTCGCTAAAATTAAGTAGCAGTGGGCAGGGCTCGTAGAACCGATGGCCGATGGGGCAGTAAGGTTTTGGAGTGGCGGCCACGTACCGGAAGATGCAGCGTAGGGAGGTCCCCAACAAAGTGGACCGTTGACCTGGTGAAGGACGCGGGAAGCCGATGGATGTGGGCAGCACAAGACCAGTCATCGCGGAAAGCCTTGGAGGAGGCCTTTGTGCAGCAGTGGACCTCTATAGGCTAAAGAAGAAGGAAAGAAGACGGGTTATATAGGGGAAGGTGGGGGGACACCGGATAGTTAAGAAAATGCCACAATAAATAAATCAATTTGTTATTTATTGAGGTAATCAATATTATAAATTTTTAAGTAGACCTTAGGCTGAACTTTGGCATATTTTTTTTGAGATCAAACTTAGTATCTACATATATACAAGATTTATTTCTTTCAATAAAAAAATATAAATCTGACTTCGCCCCATACTTATCTATTTGTCAAACCGGATAGGCATTTTTTATTCAAGGGGTAAATACGGATACTAATAATAAAAGCAAATAATCAAATTATTCGCAGTTTTGCTTACAAAAAATAATAATTCATGTTCAGAACAACTAATGCTGCTTTTGTGAGCCCATTTAAGATAAATAGTGTATTGGTATCATTCATCTGTGGATTTAGTTTGACTGTAGATACTTTTGGCACAACCCAAACACTTCAAATCTTCCTGACAGTTCTCTTTATGAGTCTTTTAAGCAATACCTTTACCATTGCCTTTTTTGTTTTAATTGAAATAGTTTTATTGCCGAGCTAACTCAATAGCTTCCAAGTTCTTATTATGAGTAGCGTGACCATCTAAGACGAGAAGCACAGGATCTTTATTGCTTGGTTTGACATGGCCGCTAAAGTGACGCATCCATATAGTGAAATTATGTTGATTGTACATTCGCAATTCATCCATTTAAAAGTAATCCGACTGAAACCGGATAGTCGAAATCACCCCGTCTGCTTCTATCCCACAGGTGCCATGTCGAAATTGTAATATTATCAGAGATTATATTTACACTCACAGAAATAACAAATAGAGTTTTTAAAAGTTAAATATGTATTTAATCATAAAAAAAAAACTATAGATGATAACAGATAGCTAAACATAGCGATAACACACACACACACACACAATTTTTGTTCATAAATGCACGCGCTGACGTGTGACCGTCGTCGTCATTTACAATAGCACTGAGTAAGCGTTCGCGCGTATTGCATTGCTAACTAAAACGAGACAGCTTTACTTTTAGTAATGAATTAGCCACTATCTGGTTTTACCCCCTGTCCGATTTCCCCCTCTTTCCCCTACCTATGTTGGATTTTCGATGCTAATTAGTGTTAGTAAAAATTAAAATTATTTTAACATATTTTTAAAAATAATTGTCCTAGAAAGTTTTTATAAAGTCCTGCTTTCGAAAATATGTTCATATTTTTTAAATTTATGGTTCTAAAGTTAGAGGGGGGGGGGGGGAATTTGGAGCGATTATTTTCAGATATATTTTAGTAAATGCCTATTCAGTTTGTTTTAAATAGCTGTCCAAAAATAAGTATATCACACGTCAGGGGAAATGAAAAAAAAAAACACTTTCCACTTACGTGTACCTACCTACCTAAGTAAGGGGGCACCCTAATAAAATATTTTTTCCACTTTTAATTTTTGTACTTTGTCGACGTGATTTATTAGTATCAAATTTCAGGTCTCTAATGCTAACGGTTACTGAGATTATCCACTTAAGGACAGACAGATAATGTGAAGGGAATCGGGAAACAATGGGAAATTTCACGCCAGCGAAGTCACTGGCAGGATCTAGTTTTAAACAATTGCATAAATTCCAATTTGTTAAACAAAACATCAACTCCAGCCAGTGCAACCCCCCATCAGAACAGATCAGTTCCAAACAAATAATAAATCCTGCTTTAGTTCAAACTAATTAGGGAGTATGATACAGTCACCTTACGCCGCATAATCCGATTCGTTGCAGCGCTCATCCTCTGACAATGGTACGGGCGAAATGTTTATTTACACAAGATATTTAGCCACTTCCCCAGCGGATTAGCGGCGGACAAAGACGAGGGGAAGCAGGGACAGATAAAGTGAAGCTAATATCAGGGGCGGAGCGTACCCCAATAGACAAGCGATCTTTGTGTAATACACACAGATTACGTGAAATGCTTCCTGGAGCTATCAATTCACTTATAATCCGAGATTTTTTTTGTTTGTGATTGACTTTTGTAGATCTGCAGTTACTTGAGTGGTGTACTTAGGGATAGATCGATATTGCATCCGATTATCTCTTCGAATAGGGAGGAGAAAGCTTGGTTTTATAGAATTCAAACCCCACATCTACCTAAAAGAACAATAAGAAAAAAAAACACCATGCAAAAATAACAAAGCCCATAAACCAAAACACTTGGAGGAACCTGATTTGTTTTTGTGTCCGGAAATGAAACAGCTTAAAAAGAATTTAAGACGAGGCTCTCATTGTGGGCGCACAACATGACCATAAATAAAATGGTTTGTTTAGCCATTGAATATTCCCTAAACAACATTAGAGGTGAATAGTTAAATTGTCAGTTTGTCACCAGGCTCTGTGCGCGGCAGGAGAGCGGCCAGGGTGACTGACCACGGGGGGCGAAACATGGCTCGTATCGTATACTCATTTGCTCATTTTAAACTTATGTTTTCTTTCAAACTGTCCTCAGGAATTCTTGTTTAACTTGAATGAAATTTAGGTAACACTTTTTAGGAATGTTTAATAAGGAGATTCCAAAGTATAAGTCTGGTGCATACCAATGGCAGTATAGTTTCTTTATATTCATCTCTCTTCCAATAGCATATGCAATACACATTGCCGAAATTAGTGATCACTTTTTAGATCTACATACAAAGTGGTGCTGACAATAAGACAATAAATGAATACACGAACAATGCTGGTTTATAGGAATAATTCTAAACCGTAGAAACCTAGCATCAAAAAAAAAAAAATGAAAATTTCAAACAAACTAAATCGCATTAAATTGCAAACGGAATAGAACATCCTTTAAAAATATTGGGTCCACTGACCTCCGATCGGCGACAGCGCGATCCTGTATCGACTTGCGTTTTTCGGGTCATTATTATTAAAGTTTGGTACTGCAGGATGCGGCGGTCATTAACCTGTTTAAGCGCTTCCTTATCAACATGTACATCATGTAGAAAATGTGAAAAATGAAGAATAATTTCTTGTGACTAAACTAATGGACGTATTTATATGATTTGTCGTCCTCCGTAGCGTAGCGGTCAACACGCCTGCCTGCGACTTGGAGGCCCCGGGTTCTATCCCCGGCCAGGTCATGATGGAAAACGATCTTTGCCTGATTGGCCTGGGTCTTGGATGTTTATTTATATATGTATCTATTATAAAATATAGTATCGTTGAGTTAGTATCCCATAGTCTCGAACTTACTTTGGGGCTAGCTCAATCTGTGTGATTTGTCCGTATATATTTATTTATTTTATTTTTTATGGGTAGACTGAAAATGTGTTAAGGTACACGATGTTTAATTTATTGTCGTATTGTCAGCACCGCTCTGTATATTTTGTCTATTAGATTTACGATTTTGTTAGCGTTTGTGTTGAGTTGCGCCGATGCTGCGTAGGAGTTGCGTAGCAGATTACATAGCGTAATTTCGGCATAATCATTCCCACAATGTTATTCAATTGGGACACTGCTGTTAAAAGAAAATCACAACAAACACGTTTGGCACATAGGTATATAGGTAATAAAAATCATGGTATTTTTAAGGTTTTTTTTAACAAATTTATTAAACAAGAAAAAAAGAACGACTGTTGCCATTCCTGTTTAACAACTTGGAGTCAACAAGTAACACGATATGTTTACTATTCTTTTCATGTCTGCGTTGACGTCAATAATCATCAAAAACATTTGCAACGAAACGGCAGCTGTGCGCGGTAAACTTCTCCATATTATTCTATTATTTAATTTGTCGTTACATTGTGCGCGTCTAGCAAGCGAGTAATGTTTCCGTATTTACGATTTACATGCGGAATCCGGACAGAAGTCAAGTTTGACAGTGTCAACATGTCAATGTGACAATGGCCGTCACATGTCCCGGCCTGTCAATCGGAGCATGAGAAGCGGGCGGCCCCGGGAACCGGGACGCGCGCCTCGTGGGACCAACACTACAATAGAATATTCATATAGAAACAAATTCTTTTCCTTGTTTAGCGGATGAGCGAACGGTCCCTTGGTGCACTGCGCTCGGTATTTAGAAGGAGCATTTAAAGTAAATAGGTACAGGTAAAATGTTATCACTTCTAAATGTGGGCTACACGGACGATACTCACTTGATGTTAGTGCGTAAGTAACTCATACCTACTACCTATCTCTACCCTGTAATCGAGACTGGTTATATCATGCCACTGAACTTGTTTCAGTTGCTCAAATGGGCCGATAGTATCAAAAGATATGCAGGGCATTTCTGTTGCCATACATCATTTAATTTACGGCTTGTGTGCACAGTTATGATGTATAGATAGTTATTTTCGCCCTATTTGTAAAGTTCATTGTGTCTGCTCACACCCAGTCGGTTTAAGGATAATGGCGAACTGTAAACGAGTGATGTTCGTTTAAATCGGGACGAGTCCGCAAACAAAACGGGACGTTTCACCGACGACGTCACACAAATGAAAGATTAATGGCGCTCTTTTTGTTATCGTTCGATGGTCTTTACGCGTTTTGTGGCCTCGTTTCACGGTTTATTTAGCTGTTTAAACACCAATAAGCATTAAATTACATCGATATGCACACTAAAGTCAAACAAAAACCGCATTTCGAAAAATTAATTGCTGTTTGCTGCTCAAAAAAGTTCGGTTATTTTAAAGAGCGATAGTGTCATGGTCGTGTGTTGAAATCCATAATGCTCTACAAAACGAGGTATTAGGAATATATTTTAAAATTATTAACGTCTTCTAACGTCAACTTTAGCTTTATAGATACTCGTAAAACTGAAGTATGTCACGATGTAGGAATCCACATTAAAGTGTGTCTATTTGGTGATGTGGTCGCAGGCTGTCCTGTTGTGCGTTGCGCGAGAGTCGGTTTTTTGGTCATTAAACGTGCGTTTTTTGTGTGTCACGTTAACTGTCGCCTTATCATCGTGTCGAGTTGTCGACGCCTCCAGCCAGCCGCAATCAAAACACCATTCGAGGCGGTCATTAAAAATGATATAAAGTTTAATTTATATCTGTGGCACGTCTCCGGATTAACGGTTATTGGGAATGTAATATCCACATTGAACTCGGCGTGAAAATTGTTTTCTTTGTCAAAGTAATATTAAATAATTTTATGGCTTAATATTATGACAGGCTACTTCTCGCCATATTTTTATTCGAACTTCTCCTTTTACGTCCGACTGATGTCTTGGGGTCTGTTAGCAACAAATTTCAAATATCACTAAGCAATTTGAGAACAATGGGTAATGATTGCTCAGAATGCAAAAAGGTTAGAAAGCAATAATTAGAGAGTCTAGATAACTAGACTTGATTTTCGCCGCCTGCCGCCGAGGTGCTGGTGTCCGACCACCCGAGCCATCACGGCCCTGCGGGAAACGTTATTGTTTACGATTGTACACCACTTCTGCTACAATGATTTACGAACCGCCTGCACCCATAAAAGCGGGGACACAAGGCACTAAAAGATACAAAAGGTGCTAAAGAAAAAGTAATATATTTTAAGTTGGAGCGAACGAATATAAAAGTTTGGTGAAATATATCAGTTTTAGTGTTGAGCGCGAGTGTTTGTTTATAAGGGCGATTATGTACGCCTTTTCACGCGGTTTCTGTTCGGCGATCAATGGCAAACATTTGTCACGACCTTTCTCACGTCTCGTCGTGCTGGCTTGTATACGTTTGCGCTGAACATGTGGTAGCTTTTCGTGCTGCACACTCCAAGTGATTTGATTCATGTTTGACAGGAAGGCTCATACGAATTTTGAGATTAAAATTGGGCGAACCGAATTTATGTATGCAATGTGTTTACCCAAGTATCTATTAAATCATGGTAAAAACACAAGACAAAAACTAAGTAACTATGTTTTGTGTAACAGGAAACTGTTGTTTAGGTTGAACGCTGTGCAATAATTATAAATTACATTGGGATATTCTGGGAGTGTCCTGAAAACTAACCATTATAAAGCACTCATAACACCCTACAGCTTTTTATATAATTAAAATTCTTAACTCGTAAGACTAAGATGACACAGATTTATTCTTAGGACTACGTATAAATCACCATTTGAAAGGATATTTTATAAAAAATCTCACAATTTACGACTGTTTTAATCAAATATCCTAGAAGATTTAGTCATTAGAAGCTGTTTTACGGTTATTGACGAGGTCGTTAAAGTTGAGGTGTCCGTGGGTTGACACGTCGTCGCCATGTTATCGCAGTGCGCCCGCGTCGCTCGACCAACATTTGTTTTTTCAGGGACCCTTTCACCGGCTGCGGAGCTTCGGGTGTCAACGCATACTACCGCCTTAGACACAAAAAACATTTAAACGTATTCGTATGCAATAATCTGTGAGGATTTATTCCGACCGCGGCGGCCACCCACGTGGTGCCCGTATTTCTTCCTGAACGAGCTAACTTCATTATTGTGGCGTGAGATACAATAGTTAAGAGCACGATTTATAAGTCCAACACGTTGACTTCTGTTTATAGCTAGCGGCGGGGCGCGGGCGCAGCGGGGGCGGGGATTACAGCGTCTGCGCACCGATTTATGGCCGCACCTCGATAAAAGCTTAAATACTCTCAAGTGAGAATTATTCAATAGGTTTAGTTGCGAGCTAGAGCAGCCATTGTGGCGGCAGTTGCGGGCGCATTGTCGCTCTCACACGCGCTACACGCGGGGTCCGGACACACCATTACCGGATTTACGTCACACCGCCTCTCACTAGCCTTTGCTGTTGAATTTATTACTTTATATACTGAATCACATCAAGCATCCCGTAACAAGATGCCCATTAGAAGAGCTCTGCCATCATTAACTCACCCAAATAGGGTTAGAGATTACCTACTAAAAATAGTAGACGAGCTTTTCACGTGTTGCTCTCTTAATGACCATGAATGCACACCATTCATTAATAGTACTTAAATTTCTATTATCCACCTATCCAACAAAAGTTTGATCCTCATAAAGTTTTTAAAATTAAAGTTTTCTATGAAGAAGGGTTTGATAAAAAAATCCTGTCTATTTATATTTTTGTCAATAAATTAGTCTAGTTCAGGATCAGTGTAGTATTGATATCAGTATGTCAGACGTCAAGGGCAGAGGGCGAGTGCTATTTCGGTGCAGGGCAGGGAGCGCAGCGGAAAGTAAGCTGAAACTAATCCGGCGCGCGGGTGGGCGAAACTCTACACCGCGTGCGCGCAGCTTACATTTGTCATTTATAATGCGCGCGATTTGTTGCTCCTCACCTCGCTCCCTACCAACAGCCTTTTTATGTCCTTCTATTCTTTTTACCGAGCGATGTGCGCAATATTTTTTATGACATTTTATGGCATCAGTTTGTCGTATTCGTATATGAACAGTTTTTGTGAGCGCTGTCACGGGTGAATCTTCAGTTTATTCTGCGAGGTTACATGAGAATGCTGAATGTATTTTTCATTACACAACATATCAGACTGACAACGGTAGTATATCACAGTTATATGACGCTGTTTCCTACCGTTTTGTGTCAAATATCTTTTCGAAATGAGTAAGAATCTATTCACTTTTTGACACGTAAGTTCTTCTTATTTAAAGTTTAATTTTATTCATTTCTAATCCCATCATTTTCATGGGTATCTCTAAGTACTTACATTAAATTCACTAAATGTGAGGGGAGTGGCATTTTCAATCACAATCTGAATCGTCAATAACTGTATATTATATTAATGTTACCGTTTCGCATAACATTCGCGTTATCCTTGAAAACGTTATTAGGTACCTAATTATGTTCGAAAAATTAGTCTGCTTAACAACGCAAATAACGCAATAAATGTTCCTAAGCTGTTAAAGCGAAAGTTGCTGCTAATTATAGTGTATTTCGCTATTACCCCGCAGTATAGATCTAAGACAGATCTTTCGGTCTTAAGTCGTAAATAATTTTTCTTTAATAAGCCTCGTAGCGGTCGTAGATGATAATGCTACGGCTGCTACGACAGAGTACAGAGAAGTCATTTGCCTAATATGTTAATGCTGAAACTACACTTGTTTATGTTCAAGTCAAAAGAGTTAAACAAAATAATGTAGGTACTTGGGTACGTTTCATAATTGTATGGAAGTGTGACTTTCCTACATAACAACGTTTCAATGTGTTTTAAAAAGGTCGACCTCCTTTTTTACAATGCAACATTGGATTTCTGTAGGCAATAAAACATGAAACGTTACCTAATAGAATCAGAACATCATTATTTCAACACGCATTCAAAACCAATTTCCAGGCGACCGGCCGTCGGCTGAACACTTCATTTCACGGTTGACATGAGACCGATATGTCGTTGATTTGATTGCGTAAACTTTTTGCCTAAAAACGCATAACCTACGAGTTTTCTAATGTTGCAATATGGCGTCCTGTGTGGCCACTACCACGTGTGTGTTCCTTACACACTACTAATATTTGGGTGCTTTCATAGGCTCACTGACGTTTTGACATTCGATTTATGAATTAAAAAAAAAAAAGGGCGCCGAGAACGGTTTTGAACCTTGCAGTTTCGTTTTACGCAATATTACACAATGGTTTGCATTGTGTTTCTTTCCACGATGCTTAGTTTTAAGTTATTTCTGTTTTTTTTTACAATATCAACTTGGCAATGGTGTTGATTTTTAGACTGAATTATGATTTCCTCTACTACAGAGTGTTGTGTTGTGGTAAATTTACCAAGTAGGATTAGTTGTAGTAAAAAAAAAACATTGTCTATACAATCAACCGTGTTAACATAACACTTTAATTTTATGCTACCTAATCAATTTTAGCACCTATTTGCCAAAGAGTTTTAATATTGGTACAAAATTTTATGTCTTTGGTATTTGCAAGCAAAAGTTTAATTAACTTAACGCCTTCCAGAGACATAGTTTATTTCACGATTGCTCTATAGATTACCTACGTCGTTTCTGAGAATGTACAATGAACATATTTCGCTAATTTGTAATACATAAACCCGAGGTAGCTATTATTTTGTTTGCGAGTTGGTATATTTGAGTAGTGGCGAAACATTGGCGTGTGCGTCAGTGAAATAAACTGAGAGTGTAGGCGCTGGCTGGCCTGAATCGCTGTCGAAGCATTCAAGTTAGGTACACATTGCCATTAAGATGAACACCGCAGACGCCATTCCACCAAATTGAAAAACATCTGAGTGGCTCATAATGCCTCTTAATGCCTCTCCCAGAGAGTTATTGCCTCTTAAGTACGTAGTATTTTTCATATTTTCACAAATAACGCGAGCGTTTGGAGCGTGGAGTATATACAATACCTACTTATGTAACTGCGTAGGTAAGTACCTACCTATAGTTTCCAATGGAGCATCATAAGTACTTACTTGTATATGATGTTTTGTTCCCTACCTCAAAGGGGTGTCGAAATTAAAGTAACCCTCGGTGAATTTTATATCTTTAAGTAGATTTTATGTCGGTGAGCACCTATATGTGGTCGTGGTGGCCTAATGGTTTAAACACCAGCCTCTCAAGTATGAGTGTGCGGGGTCGATTCCAGGTCAATCAAGTACACCAATCTTGGAAACCAATGACTGATTAAAAGGTGAAGGAAAACATCTTGAGGAAACCTGGACTTTAAGTCTGAAATTGCCAACCCGCATTTAGTAAGCTTCTCTGTATGAGAGGAGGTCTGTGCCCAGCAGTGGGACGATAAAAAGGTTGATAATGATGAGAGTTTATATAAGAGCTCTATTACACTGCGGGTATTGAAAGGAAATAAATAAAATATGGGTCGACGGTGGACACCAAGTCTTAGTATTGGGCTCATTCAAAATATTGTATTAGAAAGCCAAAGTAGGTAAGCTTGTGTGATAATGTTCAGATAATAAACAATTTAATACCTATTGAGTATACCAAATTGTTTGTACATGAACAAATTTGTCATAAGCCTGCAGGAACAGTCAAAGACTTTTTAACATACCTAATACAGAGATACAGAAACAGATATAAGTACCTAATTAGTACTCAAATGTGTACTAAGTAGGTACCTATACTTACCTAGGTATATGTTTCGGTATGTTTGTATTTTTACAATATTTTTGATTGGTTCATATAAATATGATTCAATCAAAAACAATGTAAATATGGAGTTATTTTTCTGTTCACACAAAATGTAATCGCTTCAAAACATCGCCTGGTAGGCAACCCTACAACTCGCCGTCATCAACATCTTCCACTGAAGTCACATCATATGCTATGAGGAACACGGTGCCTCACTCACTCCTCATTCCTCACACGAGAAGAACAAACGTCTGAGATGAGACGTCCTCATTTCACAGAGCGCTTGCATTATTTAATGTTATGGGGCCCACTCCATCAAATGCTTTCACGTTATGTATCAAGAGTAACTCGTAAGCAAATAGCGAAGTAGTGAATCTTGTTTAATATGATGTATCTTTTAGGGAAAAGACGACTCAAGTCGATCAAATGTCTATTTTGAGTACCCAGTGGGGTTGGAGTGATGAATATCCCGTTTTCTAGAAGCTTCTAATAACTCCTAAAGCAAGAGAGTGAAGTGGAAGGGTTTCATTTGTATCAAAAGTAGACATCACTACGCTTCCCGAAGTCGGATTAGCGATTCGAGACGCCTAAATATTGTTGAGACTTGTTCTAATCAATCTCAGAGCCCAGGCTTAAACCACTTACCTACCTAATTATTTTTCAGAGCCCATGCTTAGAATCTAGAATTTATAAACGATTAATTCTTACTGCCTAAAAATCATTGTAAAAATTTACGTACAAAGCATTGCTGTGATCTTAATCTATATTGGATTTAGTTTTAATCTGCTTACTTCAATGTTGAACTTAATTAGGCCACCATCTCATTTCTGTAGCTACTCTAAATAAATGTGTTGGGTTTGAGTAGATAAATGATTATATTGAATTAGCTAGGTAATTATTAATGCAAAACCCTTGAAACTTAATTTATTGATAGGTAAAAGAACATCTTATAGTAGAATCATTACACGAATGAACATCTTATCTTATCTATACTAATATATAAAGCTAAAGAGTTTGTTTGTTTGTTGGTTTGAACGCGCTAATCCCAGGAACTACTGGTTCAATTTGATAAATTCTTTTTGCCTTGGATAGCCCATTAATCCAGGAAGGCTAGGTTATATAACATCACGCTGCTATCAATAGGAGTGGAGCATAACTAACTCCACGCGAACGTAGTCGCTGGCGGCCGCTAGTAATAAATAAAGCTGAAGAGTTTGTTTGTTTGATTGTTTGTTTGGATGCGCTAATCTCAGGAGCTACTAATCAGATTTAAAAAATCTTTTTGCGTTGAATAGCCCCTTAATCCAGGAAGGGTTTTGATTATATAACATCACGCTGCGACCAATAGGAGCGGAGCATAACTAACCCGACGCGAATGAAGTCGCTGGCGGCCGCTAGTTTTGTATAAAATGCAATTTTAGCAAAAAATATTCTTAATGACAGAAAAGGAAACTCTCTTCCCGCAGTCAAATGTAGCGGTCTTCTTGTGAGGTGTTTGGTCGTTTCTTGCCAGGTCTTCGTATTCTGGTTGCACTCCCAGTCTCTTGAAATCAATTCTAAATATTCTACATCTCTCACCTTGAAAAGACAAGCTGTAAAGCTATGGAACACTTCGAATGCCCTTCTTGGATCAATGTGATGGCTCTAGTTGCGGTTTTCAGGTCCATATGTCTTTGAATTCTTGGCATTGACTCATCATCATCAACCTTTTTATTGACCCGCTGCTGGGCACAGGTCTCCTCTGATACAGAGAAGGATTGAGCGTAATCACCACGCTTGCTCAATGCGGGTTGGCGATTTCAGACTTAAAGTCCAGGTTTCCTCAAGATGTTTTCCTTCACCTTCAGTCATTGGTGTCCAAGATATACTTAGAAAGTACATATAACTTTAGAAAAGTTACATTAGTATCTACTTGCCTGACCTGGAATCGAACCTGCGCACTCATACTTGAGAGGCTGGTGTTATAACCACTCGGCCACCACGACTTCCCTCGACCACCACGACTTAAGGCCTGACTATTTACATAAAAAACCCGCAATTTAAACTTCAATATTTTTTTTACCCACCTTGAAAATTATTCATTTAAGAAATGGGTAAATGCAAGCGGTAACAAAAAAAAAAATCATAATTAGGTAGTAGTTTCTAGGTATGTACCTAAGTTATTTTATGTATTGCGTAAGAATACTTAATGCATGAAAGTATTATGAAATTGCTAAGTGTTTTCATTATTTTTATTAAACTATTTTATTATTTATGTACCTATTCATATTGTCATATCTACTTACCTAAATTTGATTTTTATATTCCAGTACCTATATTATATACCTACCTACCTATATTTAGGTTCTAGGTGTAGGTAGCTGCTCGCTCTGTTAAGCATTGTTATTAAGCAATATGCGTAATTATAACGTAAATTATTGTAAAAATTTTCATTTTTAATGTCGGGACTTGAAAAAAAACGATGATCCCCGCATTCTTCGCAGAATACCTAGTCAGTTAGGAAATGCCGGCTTCATCTAGTAAAAAAAAAACCTGACGTGTAAAAGTGATCAGTGATCCTACTTGCTTAATAAACGATTTCATTTCATAATAATAAATTGACTGTCACACTCCACATGGACAACATCGCAAAGAAGGCATATTTTGGGCTTTGTTATCAGAAATGCTAAAGTTTTTCACAGCAATGTGGTTAAGATACAACTGTTTAATGGTTTAGTTAGTACGAAGTCTACTCGAGTATGGTAGTGTAGTTTGGAGACCACATCACGCAGTTCATGGTCTTTATTATTATTATTTTTTTTAATAATTATAAACTAGCGCTTGACCGCAATCCCGCCTGATGGTAAGCAGTGATGCGATCGTTGATGGTAAAGCGTGCTAGTTTATTAAGAACCTATTCACTCAGATTGAGCGAATAGGAAGGAAGACGGCAGTTGAACGAGGTGATGCAATGTTAAACCCAACAACACGACCAACGATGCTGCGCCAAAGGGAGATTGATCTGAAGACCCTCCACAACCAAACTCCCAACACAACAACATTAGGGGCATCGTACCCGGCACACATCGCAACACAACTGCTCAGACCCGTCCTCCGTACGGCTTCACCAGACATCATGCCGGAACACGACAAATCGCTTGGCGGCAAGACTTTGTCTGGTGGGTGGTAACTTCTGCCGGCGGCCGATGTTATGGCCTACCTTCGACTGGAACGTATGTATAAGAGGTTTCTTTGGCATCTCGCGTTTGCTAATAGAATTTCTACGAAACAGTGGAGAATACCCTACAAGGAACGTTTAGCACGTTTTAAAATGACGTCCTTACTAAAACGTTTCGAGCTAGCCGATGCCTCTTTTGTATGGAATTTATTAAATCATTGCATAGATAGCCCCCCATTATTAGCTATGTTAAACTTACGCGTACCTCGAAGATATCCTAGACATAGAATAACTCCCTTCTCCACACCATTGTGAAGAACAGTTTTCGGATCGAATTCTCCGATTCCTCGACTCTGCAGGCTTGTAAACAAATACAGTGACACAGTTGACTTCGATTTTGACTCGCTTAGTAGTATCCGCAAAGTTATTGCTAACAGTTAACTACAAATGTACCTAAACTTCTTTGTTTCACCTTTAATTAGATACCTACTATAAAAATGCTTAATAATAAAAAAATAATTGTCTAGTAAGATGTCGAATTTACCTGTATCTAAGTGTTTGTTATATTTAACTATTATTAAAACATGTTTATCATTGTAAGAATCTATATAATCAAACGTTAATAGGAAGATACCATTTTGATATTGACAAAGTATTCGATAGTCAATGATACCTCTAATTAGTATCTACCTAATATGTAGGTAGATAACATATGAAATTGGCGTTTTGTCGTACTGGCCACTTTGATCTCAAATATCTCCTCTATGGTTTAGAATTCCAAATTCAAATTTATACAGCTATTTACTTGTCAATTTGAGTCTCGAAAACCGTATTTCTTTGCTTTTTTTTTTCTTGTGGTTTTTTCTCGGTGTCATTCTACTAATTAGGTATTTTTCAATTTCTCAGAAACTGTTTAATTTCACACTCTCAATATAAAAACTAATATAATAAGTAGGTACCTACTTAGTTACGAAGCTCCACTCTAATCTACTTAGGTACATTATTCCGTATTTCATAAATTTCTTGTCACTCATGAAAAATGATTGAAGCCAGTTTTATGAACAGTTAGAAGTAACGAGAAACGTGCTAAAAGCTTATTGCTTCACATATTAGGTAAAACAAAAATATTCTTTAAAGTTTCATGAAGTCTTTGAACGTAAGTACTTTGTTGCATGTTATAAATCCTTTCAACTCTTTCTAACGCATGCGCACGCCCACTTTATTCTATTTCTATCTCACTCTAATGTACTGATATGTTTTATGGGCGGCACACCCGCGCGGTGTCTGCGCACGCGTTTTCACTTGACACAATTTTCATGAAAACTCATTCATATACAAAGCGGATATGTTTTGAATATATATTTAGAGGCAATAAACTTATTGTATAGATTACCGTCTTATAAAATATATAAAGATCAGCTAGTGGGATGGTGATTAATTATTTTATTGATTGATAGAGTCAACGACTATAAAAGCTGAAATTTATTTCCTATGATGACATACATACAATGGCGGTAAGCAAATATGGAATTAAAATTATTATTTTTATTGTTATTGAAAAGCTTAGTGGTCGGGGTGTTCGGGGTGGGGAGGGGAGGGAGGTATCGGTGACAGCGGGTAGCGCGGCCAGTGGTTGTCTGGGGAGGCGGCCCCGCCTG
The DNA here is from genome assembly GCA_037179545.1 of Sesamia inferens. Taxonomy (NCBI): domain Eukaryota; kingdom Metazoa; phylum Arthropoda; class Insecta; order Lepidoptera; family Noctuidae; genus Sesamia; species Sesamia inferens. Next base: position 21,758,886 of record CM073934.1, on the reverse strand, counting down.
CCCGCCCCGCCCCGCACGCCGCGCCCGCGCCGCGCTCAGTCCGCGCTCAGCCGCCGTATCGCTCTCGCTTGTGTACCACGACGGACAATTTCTACTACCATTTAAACACGCGTTTAACGATCGTCCGCCGAGTTAATTGATTCGTAATTGTGCATTAACACGGTTTTAAATCAGAAAGTGTTTTTAGTTAAAAAAAAAAATATGAAAATAATTTCGTAACGGTCAAAATTTTGAAAATATAAATTTGGTGTAAAATAATTTTCTTTCAAAGAAAATGCATAAACGAAAACAATGTACGGGCCGGTATCGGTGAGATGTTGGGTGAAGATTAGTGTTGGACTGAGGTACTGAGAGTTGTTTCATGGATGTGGAAAGCGCGGAGTGTTGGAGGGCCGGAGGCGAGAGGATGGTGGCCGAGGAAAGCAAGACGAGGGCGACGGACTTCTCCATCGCGGCGATCATGGCCCGCAGCGGCGCCGAGCCGCGCAGCCCCGTCGCGCAAACACCGCCACACACCGGTACTATAGGCCTAATTAGACACTTACTTAATAATTTTAATATGCTTAGTAAAAAATCATTTCTCTGCAAATCTATATATCTATCAGTTAGAAGGACAGTAGTTTTAAATGCGAAAAATACAATCTAGAGCGATTGCATTTTACGATTGTACTACTAATTGTATTGACTATACCTACGATTGTATAGTCCTCAAAAATAGAAGAAAATGTGAATCTTTTTGAACAAGAATGAATTTAGGGAAAAAAAAATCATGATAGTGGAGTTTTCAAAAAGGCCTAGGTATTTGAATAATTATAATTAATAATAAAATGTATTCTAAACAGTAGATATATGGGTCTGAATTCAAGCCTATAGCGGGTAGGATGTTTGTTATTTAGGTAACATACCTACCTAATTGTTAATAAGTACCTAGATCTATAGTTCTAAGTACCTACTTAAAAATACTCCTAGATACCTATATCTACTGTGAAAATACCTACTTATTACTTTTAATGCATAAATTACCTAGGTATTATGTGAAGGTAGGATACATAGCGTAAATGCAAATGATAGGTGTAAATAGCGTAGCCTATTCTATAATAGGCTACGCTATTTTTACTTGGTTTTAGCTTGCTACTATAGGAATCCTGCCGTTTTCAAATAATAGTTTGTTCCATTAGCCGATTTTTATAGCGTAAGAATGTTTTGACGGACTCTGTCTACCTAAATGACTCTACCTACCTATTTGTTCTTCAATATGCAGGGCTTTAGCAATATTTAGTTATAGGTACGTCTAAAAGCTATCGTAGTTAATTTAACAAGAACAATTATTAATTGTTAAGATCGGAGAAAGAGTGTTTTGCATTTTTAAGTAAAACGTTTTTATATAATACTAATAATGATAATATTTTATTTACCAGAATGTAGAAGTACTTACATAAGTACTTAGTTATAGATATAATCATAATATGATCTTAATGTGGCCAATTTACATTATACCATTACCTAAATGTGGTGTGCAAATAATTAAGTATTTTCACAATACCTACATACTTACATTACATAATTTAAACTTGTTATAACAATAGGTAGGTATTATAGGTACCTACCTAATTTAGCAGAATGTAAGTGGTTACGGAAGTGTGATTACTTAGGTATCTATAGATTACTTATTTTGGAATATTAAGGTGTATTTTAGCCATGCCGAAGGTGTATTTTAGCTATACCTAAAGTGTTTTTTAGATATAAGGTGTATTTACAGAACTCATTGGCACTATCGTATCGGTACCTACTAGCTAGGATTCGGTTTTGAAAGAATAGTGATAATCTCAATATAGGCTTTACGTAAATCTTTACGAAATTACTGGCCGGTATGGATGATTAGAAAGAAGCGTGCTAAAGATAGAGAAAATAGTTTTCGGATTGAAAATATAGATTTTGATATCTAGTATATCCTTAGGTATTTTTTTTTATTTTAATATTTATAAACTAGCGCTTGACTACAATCCCGCCTGATGGTAAGCAGTGATGCAATTGTTGATGGTAAAGCGCGCTAGTTTATTAAACCTATTCACTTAAAAAACTTAGTGAATAGGAAGGAAGAAGGCAGATGAGCGAGGTGGTGCAATGTTAAACCCAACAACACGTTTTGGTTGAAAGCTCATGTCGGGATCCCCGGCAATGAGCGCGCCGACGAACTGGCTAGGCAGGCGGCGGCCCAGTCCAGGGTCGCCCCAGCGTATGACAGGTGTCCAGTCTCTTACGTCAAGAGACGTTTGAGAGAGGGCACAGTAGCTGCCTGGAACGAGAGGTACACCGGCGGGGCCACGGCTGGGGTCACGCGGATGTTCTTCCCCGATGTGGTGCCGGCGCGCAGGGTCCTGAAGTGCCTCGACAGGACGTCTATCTGGGCGCAAATATTGACAGGTCACGTCGGCTTCGCCGCGTACCTACACAGGTTTAAATTAAAAGATAGTCCGGCCTGTGTGTGTGACACACAGGCAACTGAGACAATCCAGCACTTGTTGTTTGAGTGTCCGAGGCACAACCGCGACAGATACGATCTGGAATCAAGTACAGGAAGTGTTTTGACTGAAACAAACATTGCCGACCTTATGGCGGATAAACACTCCAGGCCGTATCTGGAGCGGTTTTGCCTCAAAGTGGCTAAAATAGCAATAGAAAGGAACAGGACGAGGGCGGTGCAGCCCAGCTAAGCCGTTGGCAAGAATATGAATTAGATATAAGTGAAAGCTGTATAGTGACATGACATAGGAAAATGTAAAAAGACTAGTAATAAAGTAATGGATAAGTGAAATAATGTATGAATATAGATTATAAGATCAGTTGAAAAGAATAAGGGGAAAAGAGCGACCCCAAAAAACCACAAGCCGAATAAAACAGCTCACTAGAAAAAGAATAAAAGTATTACAAAAAAGTTAAAAACGATACTTGCCATGCAAGAAGGAGAAGAAGACGGCTATTAAAAAAAATAAAAAAAGAACTCAACAACACGACCAACGATGCTGCGCCAGAGGGAGATTGATGTGGAAACCCTCCACGACCAAATTCCCGACACAACAACACTTGACGCATCGTACCCGGCACACATCGCAACACAACTGCTCAGACACGTCCTCCGTACGGCTTCACCAAAAAAATTAGGTGTATCTGGAATTCTAAAGTATCAGTACCTACATCACTCTTGATATGTTATTCTCATGATAACTTCTACCTCAGTGAAACTAGAAATACTTAGAACATTTATTGGTCTTTTAGTTTCGGTACTTATTTCATCATCATCATCAACAATCTTTTTATCGTCCCACTGCTGGGCACAGGTCGTCACGCTTGCTCAATGCAGGTTGGCAATTTCAGACTTAAAGTCCAGGTTTCCTCAAGATGTTGACTTATGTATTGAATAGGAAATAATAATTAAAAAAGAAAAGCAACGGTAGGTAATTATGAGATTTTAACTAGCAGACCCAGCAGGCGTCGACTTGCCTGGAAAAGCAGCGCCACCTGAACCCATTGGACCCCACTGGGTCTACTCGGGTGAGTTGGACCATTGTTCAATTATATTTTCAAACCATCCAGGAAGTCATTGAATTAGGTATCAATAGATATTCCCAATATTGCATTCAAAAATTAGGAGACAAACAGACGTACAGAAGAATTATATATAATATAATATAATATATAATAATAGAATTAGAAGATTTAGATTGGTTTAAAGATTACGTTGAATTGTAATTTTATTATGTAGATACCTACCTATACCTACTGAGTATTTCTTGTAAAAAGAACATCTAAAACTATTCGCTAATAATTACAAGATAATACAGTCATTGAAATTATATTATAAACTATACCGGGCCATGGTAGAAGTGTTCTATTAAATCGGCAATAATCCAGTTTGTTTAGCTTTCACTCATTAGTTATCAAAAAGTGGAATCTGAGCTGTTTATATTTGGTTTTAATTACGAGTCCAAATCAAAACATTCAGCTAAAACAATTCAACATTACCTACACTAAAACCCAGTCATAAAGATGGAGACGTATTTAAAAAGGGTTTAATGCTAATTGGTGTGGTGGGAGCAGGCGCATATGCGCAGGAGTTGTGTTACGGGTCAGTTCGTTATTTCAGATTAATTGTGTGGAACCGAACGCGCCTGACACCGCCCGAAGTGTACCGACACGCAACTTACTACAAATATATGTACATCGTTATTATTTTTTTAGTATTTGTCTACCCAAGGATAGGACACATACCTATAGGTAAGTAGGTACCTAGCTGGAATCACGACTTAATCGTTAAAATGAACTAAGTATTAATTTCATTATTACCATTATAGTCATTAATTAAATTTGATAAAAGTTATCCTTTTTAAAAGTTATCCCTAAAAAGGTTAACTTTTGGAAACTTTTTAGGGTTCCGTAGCCAAATGGCAAAAAACGGAACCCTTATAGATTCGTCAAGTCTATCTGTCCGTCTGTCCATCTGTCCGTCCCTATATCACAGCCATTTTTGCCGAAACTATAAGAGCTAGGTATACTGTTGAAACTTCGTAGGTAGATATATTCTATAAACCGCATTAAGATTTTGATGCAAAAATCAAAAAATAATAATAAATACTGGAGGCTCTCCATATTTAGAACTGAAACTCAAAATTTTATTTTCCATCAAACACATACGTGTTGGGTATCTATGGATAGGTCTTTAAAAATGATATTGAGGTTTCTAAAATATTTTTTTTTATAAACCGAATAATTTGCGTGACAGACGCTTCCAAACTGAAAAAAGTTGGTACCTACCAACGAAAATTGTTTTGAACGAGATCTAGTACGTAGTTTTTTTAATACCTCGTAAATCGTAAACCGCTTATTACCACGTAATCTTTCATACAAATAAATTAAATCCTTTAATTTCATAAATCAATGGTACGGAACCCTTTGTGCGTGAGTCCGACACGCACTTGGCCGGTTTTGTTTAATATTTACATTTATGTATTAAACAGCTCTTTGTGCTGTTCCAATTTAACTAAATAATTATTTACTAATTAACTAATATATTGTGTATGTAATAAAATTGTGATCATAATTCCATTAGTTAGGTACTGATAAATTATCATAGAGTCTACGATTGATAATACTTGTTAAGTATTTTGTACAACTATGTAATAAATATTAAGTGGCATTATTAAAATTCCAACAGTTAATTTATAAGTAGGTAGGCACCTAACTGACGTTAGAACGAAATGAAAATAAAATGACATGCAAGACTGACTTCATTTTATGGCTTAATCAGGAAACCACCATGATACAGTCCAGTCATATAAGTAATGGTACTAATTGCAAGATATTAAAACCGTAATTATCATTTTAATCTCATATTTTATCTGTTTTACAAAGTTCTCTCATTTTTGATAGAAAGGGGGCGTTAATTTGAATTTTGATATAAATACATATAGGGGAAGCCTGGGCAAGAAGCATAGTGCGGGTAGGAAGAATATCCATAAATCTATAATAGATGGCGCTTTGACTAATGTTCTAGTCGTGTCGCGTACGCGCGGCCAGCAATGCCATGACATTTCAACCAAAACAATACGCGGTTGCATATTTGGTTGTGGAAAGAAAAAAAAAAAACAAATATTGCTGTTGTTACGATTATTGTGAAGGTTTGTACACTAAACTTTTGCGTTAGTCATTAGTTATCTATGAAATGGTTTTATTTATCCAATTGCACGTGTATTATTTGTGAACGTTACTTTTTGTTTATCTAGTAAAATTATTTCGAGTCTTGACTTGTTTCTAATATGAGCATGTTGGGCAAAACGGATATGAACGGAATTGAATAACTAAACGGGCAAAACGGATGGGTATCCGTTTTGCCCGTTTAGTTATTCAATTATATCTTTTATAATTAAGAAATAAGAGGAATTATTGTAAACCAGTACGATATGGCAAAATTATTTGGGGGAGCATACATGTAAAGTGCTTCGGTTCGAAATGCAGTTAATGGATGCAGTTGGTGGATGGGTTATTAACTGCATTCTGGACACCATCAGTTATGACCTAAATATTTTTGGAGGTGATTTTGGAATGGTCGGTCATCGTTGATGGAGCCTAATCTTCATGATTGCTCTCCATCAACGATGACCGACCGTCCTTTTCCTGAACCACCCTCTACTATGAATGAAGTTGTTGTGAATGATGCACCAACGACAGGAGCCATAAATCCTTTTAATAGCACATCGTCTATCGTGACCATTTGCGCTTTAAATGATTCTCCAGTAACACCAGTGACCGCAAAAGAGGCAGCAACTGAATCTTCTACACAGTCAGTCATATCAGAAATAGAGATTAAAATATCTACTACACCTTTGCTTAATTCTATTTTATTGGAAGGAGGATCAGCTCATTTAGTAGGTATGTGAAAATCATCCAGAATCTGCACTGAGCCTTACGTCTTTTCAAAATAGTAATAAATAATTTCACTATTCCAACTATGGCTGCTCCTAAAATAGGCCGCAAACACGAAAGGCAGAAATCAGAGATGTTGACGTCTATTCCCGTTAAAGCCGAGCAAGCTTTAAAATTTTAGGAGACAAATAATAAGTAAACCAAGAATGCAGACTTAGCAGGCCCCAGCAAAACTAAAACTAAAAGACCCTCAGTCAGACAACAGAATAAAACCAGATTTTTACTGTGGGTGTGCGCTGAGAGATACACTGAACCACCAGCGGAAGATTGGATTCAGTGTAATCAATGAAAAAGTTGGGCGCATGAAGACTGCACTTCTTATGTGGGAGTTGGCAGCTACTTCTGTGATGAATGCGATTAGATCAACATTATCCTTTTGCCCTTGAGGCGTAACGGATAATTGATACTTTTTGTTAATCATGCTCATAATTAGAATAAAAATCGTTATTTTTTTTAAGTTTATATTTATTTTCCAAAGATGATTAAACATAAGTACCTAGTACTAATTAAAAGTATAAACAGTTCTATTGATTTAGAAGATCTTGGTTTTACTTTTTTTTTCCCTTAACATATGCGTCTTGGCCGGGCTTCCTCAATACATACGTATGTGTTACTCTATGAGTTATTGTATTGTCAAAATATTTTTTAAACATCTGAAGATTATTTGAAAAAAGAAAAAAAAAAGACCGCCATTTGTTATTTTGTTTTGACAGATTTAATGATTTAATCGTACATCAATATCTATTTTGATGTTCAGAAGCGCCTTGCTCGCAAAAAAAGACAAAATATGGCGCATCAAATTATACGGTGCGGTTTGTGCCCGAATTTAGAAATAAAAGATAACGCAACTGCTTTCGATTTTGTTTTCTTTTTACAACTCAGATAACAGTGGCCCACCCAGGGCCCTTATTGCTATTTAATTGCAAAGGCAACGTTTGTGATAAAAGTAAGCCTGCAGTTTACATTTGCTCTTGTATCCTGTTATTTTGTGTGAAACCATTAACTTTTCCCACAGTTTTTATAAGTTATCGAGATTTCATTACTTTTTTGCCTTCAATTTCGCTCACATATGGTTGCTATTTTAAAGAAGATTCTAGGTATTTATGTAATCAATAATGTTGTTATTGAATACTGTTTATTATGTACACCATATAAATTACAGGCCATTGATATGAAGTTTTTACAAAGGGTGACACAATGGGCGGTCTTATCGCTGAGATCAATCTTTTACAGACAACTGAGGCAGTAAATAGTGCACGTAGTCTACGGTATACAATTTAGATTATACAATAAATATATAAATCTATTAATATATACATAAACCAACAGCAAATAAAATGTACCTATCTAATGATAAAATGTTTAAAGAGAGAGGGAGTGCGTAGAATCTTCAAGAAAAGTACCTCATGTATGTGATAGTCTAATGACTCTAAAAAGAAACGGATTCCACTTGATACCTTTAGAACTTATTTGAGAGTAATTTTAATTCGATTAAATGTTGCTTTTCTGTGTATTGATGCCGTAAGTTATAGGTGGTACGAATCGTACCCATTTTCCTTCATTGTGTCGACGGAAGTTTTTTTGTAATAGCTATAAGAATCAAATGACTGTTTTGTGTACCTATACAACTTACACCATATTACGTTAGAAGAAGAAAAGGTAGGTAGGGTTTCCAAATACCTAAATAATTTGTTCTATATAAAAAAAATATAATAAGTATTTACTTATTCTTTTTGTAATTGCTAAGAGGTTATTTTCCATATTTTAATAGTGAGATATCCTATTGTTGAATTAACCGTTTGTAATTTACATAGTAGGGGCATATGTCATGATGAGCAATGAGGAAAACGTAAAAGAATTGAACGAGAAAACTTTTAATATGAAAGATGATATAACTAGAGGGGATGTGACTTCTAAGATGATGACTTATGGAGAAATTTAGAATGAAAAGGCACGTTGCGCCACCCCGAATGTAATTGGCATAAGGGAAGGAGAATAGTGGTATCCTATCGGTGTTTACACTACTGGTTAATTTCCCTATGACGAAAAATAATCGCTAATGGGACTGTTGAGTTACTAGCTATTTAGTATCGCTGTAGCTAATACTTACCTGGCTAACACTTCGTTACATTAGATTTAATGTTGGTGTTAGTTAACAAAGTTAGTTTCTCAGTTTTAGTTTATACTCCGGTGTGGTTCAAATCCCTAAAGTTTTCCTCATACTGTGAAGTCAGAGAAATTAATTGATACTCAGCATATTGACAAGCAACTTATTGTCAATTTGTTTAAATAACAAGTCATTCTATAACTGTTTTATGATATGGCTATAAAGTAGGTACTTACTAAATCCTACAATTATAGTGCATACTAATTCCATGGATAGCGACAAGATATTTTGTAGGTAAATTTAACGGTGAAACGCTTGCAAACTTGCCACAACAGATGATTTTCTAGTCTTGCTGGACATAGAAAAGCGATGCTTAGGATGGCAGTCGGGCCGCCACTTAAAAGTAATTTCCATCGTTAGAGAAGAAAGGAAGCGGTATACGGCAGAATAACGGCTTTCCAAATACAGAGCGTTTTTTTACACCTTGATGTCAAATACCATGGAGACATTGTTTTATTTTTATAACAGCCGTTGTAATCATTATGACGGGACCGCTTTCCTAACATCTGACTTCTTACGCTTGTCATCTGGCACTGGTTGTAGCTTTACTGCCTAAGAAGGTTTTAGTCTTGCAGAAACATTAAAATTTCTTTCTTTTTTAAAGAATGTATACAGCAGTGAAACTAATTATGTCAATATACCAATCAACAGACAAACTCTAGTGGCTAAAAATATTACGATTTGATTGAATTTGTTGTTTATTGATATATCGTTTACAATATTCATTTATTTATTATCTTATTGATGTCAAGAAACGGGAGGTGTATTAAAATGTAAAGTGATACATTCTTCACCTCTTACAGCTAACAAGTTGCTAACAAGTATATTATCGTCATCATTGAGCGTGATATTTCGCGTTGTTTTACTTCTAGAATGACTGGAATTTTCAAACATCGAACTTTGCATTTAGAAAGCAAAACATATATTTACTTTTCCATTTATCTTCCTACATCTACCATTAAAGTTTACCTCGATGCGATAAATGGGCTAGCTAATAATTGCTAGTAACTTTTATCTTTGACAAAGTACAAGCAATACCTTGTGAATTGAGTCAGAGGACAGCAGAGTTAGTCTGTGGCGGCAAGTGCCTGCCACGAAAGATTTTAAACACGATTCAAGCGGACCGTATTTGGGATATCGATATATTAGAGATTGTATGTAGGCAAAATAACGTTACGGTGCGTTACAAGGGGGGAACGGAGGTCAAAAATCTTTAAAAATTATGTTACGTAATACTTAAACGCTCCGGCCTTTGCTAATATGAACCTTTTCCATAGACAATGAACATGAAAACGGATGTATGGTTATAAGTATTTTAAGTAATATACATATAATAAGTATCTATAAGTAATGTATAATAAAAACCAGCGTTAATCTTACCTGCGTTTCTCCCTAGGTTCGGTATCTCGGCAGAGTTCACCGGCATCGCTCAGCTCCCCAGCGTCGAGCTGCCGGTCTCCGCTGCCGGACGAAGATGTTGAGGTGGACGTGGAACAATGCTCGGACGGCGAGCGGGACACGTCCGACCATGCCGTGCCTTCTCCTGCGCCTTCCTCTGGTCAGTATAATTGAGGCATATAGTTTTTTTTATTAAAGAAAACCTACATTTGTAAATATTGTATGTTTTTTTTTTAAATATTCCATACATTTTGATGAAGGTTCTTTTAAAGAGCAGATGTTTTTAAGTTACTGAAGTAAAATTTTTACCTTAGCAAGTCTATGAATTACGTGATCAATTAATGGATACATGGTAACTCTGCCATTCTGTATACAACGTGGGAATAGGTGTGTCAACATTAATATCAACAACTGCAGTTGGTTTATTGGCGGTTGCACTAATTAATTAAATCAAAAATATTATAAAAGAGTGATTAAATTTTGCACAATACCAGCAGCAACAAATATTTGGGTTAAGAAATCAGGTTTTCTCTGACGGTGTTACCTGCCGTGGATAACATACTGACAGTAGGAAACGGTATTGATTTTGATAGTTTAACAACGTTCATTGCGTTGACGTTGTTGAGCAGACATTCGAAGCAATGGATTAAAATATCCTTCAAAATAATAGGGATGTTTCCTGGGTAAAAAAAAAAATCTATTTAGTCCGTCATACAGATTATAGAAAAATATTGGATACGTATATTTTGTTTTATCAAATCAATAAAAATTGACAAATATAAAAGGCATCAAAGATCAGGAGTTGTGGCTGGTGATGTCACACGAGTTTTCAACGCACTGTGTCGTCTTCATTTTTTGTTTATATGAAAAAACAAAAAATACATGTCTAGTATTTTTTGGAAATCTGACTGACGAACTAATTTTTTTTTAGTCAACTACCCTATTCAGCACACTAATTGCGTACTTAACACACTATTATTATAAATTTTAATCATTTTGAAACATATTGCTAATCCATTGCTCCATATGTTCGAAAAATGTGTTTCCCTAGCAACGAAAATAGCGCAATGAAAGATGTTGAACTGTCAAAACGACACTTTACTGTTTGTTATGCTTTTCCCCCTGCAGATTGTGATGTGATATGTATTAGGGTACAGACTGTAAGTTCTATATTCATATATATCTACTTAGATGCTGTCAATCCGAAATATCTGCACCAATTCATTCTTAAAGACTTAATCATCCGGCAATTTATTTATAACATGAAATCTCAGAGCAATTTACTGCTGCATCTTACGGCGGTGGCCATTTATGTACAACAAAAAGTAATTGAAGTTGTTATAAGACAAGTGTTATTAACATTATAAACAAACTTTCTCAGCCGACACAATTCGGTTCTCACACTGCTACACAGGCTTCTTGGTTTAATGCGAGTAGAAAAGTAAAATGTAGTCACAAAGGTCTCTAGGTAACAAGCTCTGCCTTGTAAAAATGTAGTTAATATGGATATGTAGTGTGTGTGTGTGTAGTTTTTCATACCAAGTTTTAGGTAGGTAGGTTCTACTAACTACAAACAATACTGTCAATTAAAAATTATGATGAGAATTAAAAGAATTGTATTAGTAAGTAGCTAGCTCTTTTAATGAAATTTAATCACCTTGTTAGTGCCGAATTTGAGCTAAAACATTTTTTTATTGCAGTTCATCATCAAAACTGTAAATTAAATCATGAAAATGAAATGGAATAAAATTTATTTGTAGATAATATAAAGATTAAATTTTCTTTTTTAATAAAATAAAAGCATAGCTTTTACATAAAGTTTTACAAATCAGCTATTATTTTTCCCTTGTAGGTATCAATTTAAAAATATTTAGATAACTTTAAATTTTTTTTAGATAACTTTGAAATTTTCCTTCTTGTAAACCATTGATATTTGATTTTCGGAGTTCACTGAAGTGAAGCTTAGAACTTCATAAAATTCAACTTTGCTAATAAGCACTGACTTAAGCATGTTGTTTGAAGCCACTGGGTTTTAAACTTACAACATGTAATACTTAGGTTAGGTAGGATACTTAGGTAGGGTAGGTACAATAGACAGACATATAAATACATTGAACTATCTTATGGGTTCGATACTACGGTCATAACCACAATAAGATAATATTTATGACATTTTTAATAGACTTCAGTAGAGTAAGTACTTACCTACAATAGGGGTGTATCCAAGGTATGAAAATAAAAAAAAAATAAAAATAAATTAGTCCGTCTTATACATAATAAAAAAATTAAGACGCTTATTTTTTATTTTGTCGAAATTAACAAAAAGTACTGAGATATAGCGTATTAAAGTTTCGGAGTGGGGCTAATTATGTCACGCCGCGGTATATTTTGTAGCACGGCGTGACGTCATGCGACATTTCAAATCAATATATCTTCCTAAGTATTTGGATGAAAGAAAAAATTAAAAAATACGTATTCAATATTTTTATATGTCTATCTGATGGATATTAAATTATTTTTTAGGATACAACCCAATTAGAATTAAATAGAATTTCAATCAAAATGTCGTAGGTATTCTGACGTAAATATTTAAAATAATCACATTAGATTTAGAGTTAGCAGAATCTGTTTAAATTGAATTTAGTAATTGGTCTTCAGTCAAATTGTGATAAAGAAGGTACTAGTTGTCACCCATGCAAGGTTCATACCGATTTCAAAACTGTCGTTAAGTGAATATCACGGCATAATTTGTAATACTTACCTAGCTATTTATTACAAATTTTATGTATTTTATATACATACGTAGTTTATAAACTAAACTACTGAGCAAACATAAAACTTTGTGATATTTACATTTATGTATTTATTTTTTGGTGGTAATCATTTCAGGTCCGTATTATCAGCTTATAATGTTCTCATCTAGTTCTATAATGTTCAGGTGTTTGTCTTAAACTTAGCTACATAGCAAGTTTTACTGAGCAAAGGTTTATAAAGTCCATTTATGCCATAGTTGAAAAGGAGATTGTAAGAAGCTGCTAAAGATATTGCATTCCTTGCAACTGTTATATACATTAAAATAGTGCAGTGTTAGCATTAGAATAGCCTTTACAAATGACGACATTGTATTTCTGCGTGGTCGCACTTACGGTGGCCACTTCGACTGCCACTATGCTGACAGAATTGATCATGGTACGATCTATTCTTATGCTGAAGAAGTTGGAGAGAAGAACTTTACTTCTGGCCTATATTTATAACAAAACTTCTTTATAAACAGAACTGGGCGAGCGGGACACGCCGTCACCCGTGCGGCCGCTTCCTCCTGCAACCTCCTGCAACTGTGAGGAATTACTATCCGTAGACTGTCAGCTGGAAACCAAGGAGCTATGGGACAAGTTCCACGATCTTGGCACCGAAATGATTATAACCAAGACTGGCAGGTAAACTATTCTCTCTAAACTTTCTATCTACATCAGCCAAACGATCCTGTGATAATCTCTCCGTGAGAAGTGAGCTTAGAATGAGCATTACCTGGAGTCAATCTCTAGCATTTGTTGGAATTACAGTTAACTCCACGCTCATTTCACCTTAGTTACTACGGTGAAATGGTAACAGAGTCGCACTCCTGTACATAATATAAATGAATGCCATCGATTACTTATACAGTAGATTCACAATCAGTGTAAAAAAGTGGTTGAACTGAACAAGCGCACAACACAGCATTTGGGAGCTTCTTTCATTTAGTACTTACTTTATAATTCTGACTTTAATGCATGCATGTAAGGCTGAATTTGGTTTGAAGTTGAATGTACCAGACTCGGTCGTAAAAATTAATGGTTTTTTGTACACTGCTTTGTGATAAGAACTTTATACACTGCACTTAAGGCTCATTTTAAATTACTGTGTATTTATTTTGACTACTCTACGACTGCATAATACTTGTCGACAATTTTGGTAAGAGTTTTATTCGAGACTGTGTGTCTAATGTATAGGTGATCGATGGTGAATGCCCAGTTTTCTGTCGATGTTTGTGACCGCGTTGGTCCTCCAAACTACTATTTGGAATTAGGTGTTGTTTTCTCTATCTTTTCGTGAATTGACGCCAGGAATTTTATTTGAATAACCTATACTTTAAACTTAAACACAGTATATAAAAGATGTTTTGTCAAGTTGCAAGCAAATGCAAATTAAGGGCAATTAGCTCGCAGAAGTGTTCTACAAATTATAGGTTTATAGTGATGATATGTGCCGTTTCCACAAATAAAAAAGACCTGTTTTAGCACTTATTAACCGTTTATCATGATCATTTTCGAACTTCTATTTCTTTCCAGAAGTTAGGCTCCCATTCAGAAAGTTTACAAATCATGGCACCAATCCATGGAAATGTTTCTGAATTATTTAACTCCTGTCTCAACTTTTACTAACAGTGACATTGATTGTTCCAAATTTTGTTTACCGTATCCTAAGTGTTTATAATTTAATTTTGATTTTGTTTTATGCAGATCAGGTCACTTTCTAATAAAACATGAAGTGCAAGTGTTTTAAGACTGGTTTAAACCAGCCGATTGATTCGGTAAAAATCTCACCGTGAAATGACAGGTGAAGTGATCTGTCAATAAAGTCAGTCCTTAGCATTAGTTGGAATGACAGATCACTTCACCTAAGTTATGTTGGTGAGATGGTAACAGTATCGCACTGCTGGTAGTTTCGTAATTCAATGAGTATTAAGTACAATGTGACTAAGTAATAGGCAGGTATACCTGCACATTTAATCTGTAGGTACGGACGATAGCAGGTCAACCTACCCGAAACTGTCAAATATTCCTAATCAATCTTGAGCCTTAATGCTTTAGAGATAAACTTGGAAATCCAATAAAAAAGTCTCGATTCATTGTAGTAGCTTGATGTGCTGTCGTCTATACTAAGGCCAAAAAAGGGCCAAGCAATTCTAAACTGAAAACATTTCCTACTCAACTTTAACAGGTCAACTTCATTTCACCTAAGTTTTCAAGGGCAGATTTTTACAGAATAGTTATACCTACCTATATAACGTAATTAGATGTTATAATGAAATCTAGTGTTTATTTTTAATTCTTGAAATTTTATCCATCAACCGATTTAATTAAATAATTGCTACACTCATCAAAATAATGTAATCTTTCACTCCGTTGAGATCGGAGTCAAAAACAAATTAATTCACTCCACAATCGCCCCCAATAAAGGGTACAGTGAAATGGATTCATCAGCTAAAGTGGCCAATTCCGGAATAATTACTTCGCGAACCCGGCCGTCCTTCAACCCTTTAACGAGATAAATTAAAAGTACATTTTTTCCTAACCGTCGGCGTAATGCCAGGCTATAAATTCACAAAGCCCCAAAGACAACAAACAGCGTTGCGTGGGGGAGGGGAAGATGCTTTTATAGTCACGCCGAGAGGTTTATCTAAATAATTGCGTAGTCGGTGGCGGTGAGCGGAAAATTGGCATTGTGTACGGAGCCTGCCATCCCGATCGCCCCGGGAACACTGTCGCGTCTGACATACAACCCTCCAGAGGCGCGTGCGTAATATTGACACGTCAAACAACGTACAAATAAAAACCTTAATTAGGTACTTGACAAATGTTAATAAAATCTATAAAACATGCTTTGAAAATTTTATTCGCCTCCAGGAATTTTGTTTATGGTTATATTTTTATTCAATAATGGCAATATTTATTACCTGCGAGGCGAAGTTATAGTTTGCGATAAAATATCTCATTTCCATGGTAGGAGCTGTGAACAGGTTCGGACATAAGTGTCGCAGCAAAATAAGATCTGCTTAGTAACTTAGCGAAATGACTGTAGTTTTGTGCCATTAGCTGGCTGCTTTTGGTGCAGGCTTGTAGCTCGGATTTCTGGCGTAGTTACGGTAAAATAGCTTACGGAACAAGTGTGTGGAATGAGCATAATCTTCGTATTAGCCGCCTGTCATATGTTATCTGCAGTGGGGAGTGCCCCTCGTATCGCAACAAGTGCAGTTAGTCTAAATCACTGTAGCCGGCAGTAGCCCGGAGAGCGTTTCAATCTCCGGGGAAGGGATCCTATTGTTACTCTCACTGCGAACACTATTGATATGCGAGACCTGCAAGTTTTGATACTTGAGCCAAATAATATGTAAAAATACTGACATATTATTTTTCTGTATTAGACAGAAAAATAATATGTTACGTGCTTGGAATTTTCAACACAAATTCAAATAAAGCGTTCCAAATATATCTTTGGAAATGGTTAAATTTAAACGAAAATAATCTGTTATGCGTCATTTGCCATTTTATTTTTGTTTATAGCTTTTTCAATAAAATTATTTTAAAATATAAAAGGATCAACAATGGCTAATCTTCAGTGTGCGCCTAAACAAGAGATAAATCAAGCCGTCCAATCAAAACGGGATATCGGGGACAAATTTAACAAGGGGAGGGTGGCGGAGCATGTTTTGAAATTGCTATACAATGCATAATGCGTCGTCTATTAATTTCTTTTAGAGATGTTCTGATATATTATTGATACAAGTGTCGCAGAAAATATCAAATTATACTCTCATTA
Organism: Sesamia inferens; assembly: GCA_037179545.1. Classification (NCBI taxonomy): domain Eukaryota; kingdom Metazoa; phylum Arthropoda; class Insecta; order Lepidoptera; family Noctuidae; genus Sesamia; species Sesamia inferens. Next base: position 21,742,262 of record CM073934.1, on the reverse strand, counting down.
AAACGTACAAGATAAAAGATATGCAGTAATCGTTGCGTGATTGATTTACAGCATGGCTTTCAAAATAGTAATCGTTTTACCAGAATTGAAATCGGCTTCGGTTATAGGTATTAGAAACCTAGATTCTCAATTTCAAGAAACAGATTTCAATTACCATTAAACTTGTTTCAATTCATGTGCGAGATTTTATATTATTGAATCTGTTAAGACTAGAATGTGAAACGGCATCTAGTAGGTAAGGAGAATTCGGCAAGACGAGTGTTAAACTAACAAAGGCAGCCAATAACAGTAAAATGTGTTACTGCGTTCATTTTTATGTCAAACTTAATATGAAAACATAAAGTGCCCCTTATCTCCGGACATCCCGTAATACGCTTTATCTTTTTTTATTGCGATGCACAATCCGTTCCTTTCCACGTCGATATGGTCTGCCCGGGACCACCAAATATCGTACTTTATTATCGAAATTTTCCTAATTCTACTATAAGGTTCATAAGCTTATAAATATTTGGAATGGATATACGTTATATTATAGACTCTGAGATAGTGGTTTTGTATTTTTTCTTACATTTATTATGCTCAAGCAAAATAAACTAGGTAACAATGATTTGTTTCTTATAAACGTGCTTTTATCGGATTACGGAAGTTTCGCATCAGACTGATGTTTATTACGGTATACGCACAGGATATTTTATCGACAGTGCCCTCGTACAACTAAGTAGCGCATCACTAGTGTTGCGTGGCTCACGAGAAACGTCGGCTCCGTCTCGACTTATTTACCTTTTTCATTTTTTCAATTCATAGTTTTGATTTACAAGCGGCCACTTTACTGCCGAGTGGACTTTGTTAGAGAGCTAACTGGAGGACGATTTATGTCCACTGGTCCTTTCCTGACAATGCGTTGTCCAAAATATTTGAATTTTAGGTCATAACGTGCCCTTTTTATGGCGGTCGCTTATTGCCTTATAACCACGTTATTGCAATATCGGTTTGCGGTCGACTTCAACATCGTATGTCATCGATGAGTCCATACAATAAGCGTGTTAAAATTATATCTGCTTTACCGCGAAATTTTAAATGTGCAGACAACCTTTCGGTTACGAATAAATCTGTAATGATTAGTTATTTATTGTTTGTTATAATATGTAAATTAATTATATTCAAGTTTTTGTGGAAGTAATTAATTTATTCAAAAATATTCTCTTTAAAGGAGTGCAATCGATCAATAACTGACAATTAGTTTGGCGTGAATTGGAGCACATGAATCATTACGAGCTCTCTTGATCCTTGATTTACCTATATAATTATAATGCAACCACACATTAGTAAGCAGTTACATCACACTCGTAGTTCATTTAATTATCAGTTGGAGTGCATCTCGCGGACGGCAGTGCGAGGGGCGTCTCTTACGTAAATTATCGGTATCCGCAATTTGACCGATCGCCCGTCGTATTAATGGTTTTTATCGGTTTTTAATGCCTCGACAATTACCCACCGGTGTGTCGGCGGACGTGATGCCCATGCATTATAAGATGTGCGTGTCTAAACCAGACAGACTGTTTCTACTGATTGAAACTTTATCATGACCTTTCGGCCACGATTATAGGCTGTAGTTTCACTTTTAGTAACGTACTCTGGAAACAAAGAAAATTTTCTTTATGCGAATAGTTTACTGCAAAAATATATTACACAATGACTTAGACTTTACTCGTTTCCATTAGTGTAGCAATTATTTATTATTAGGGCTATTAGCACCCGGAATTCCAAAATTGGCTATCTATGTACCTACCTAATACCACTTAGGTTGTACGTCGGGCTATCATTAGATTAGAAAATGAACACTTATAAGGTGCGTGTGTTTTCATTTGTATATTAAAGAGGAAACACAAGAACGAATACTCGCATTTATGTTAACCTTTGCACCTGGCAAGCTGGCACTGTTGATACGCACCTACTCCTTTGTGCTGACTCGGTCCGCTCGAGCCGCTTGATGCTCCAAGGTGTGGACCGTTGAAAAAAATACAAAAGTTATGGTATTTAACAAACAATATTTAGTGCCGTTTTGACAGTTATTGTAGTCAATGATTACTGTTGATTATGACTGGTTATAATACAGTTTTTGCCGAGGGCAGCTCTAACAGGTGCCTCCCGATAGAGAACATTAAACTTATTCAACTGTATTTTATAGGGTTTAACGGCGAACTGTTTGAGATATCGATCATTTTCGGCGTTGTCTTGTTTTATTTGTGTGATATCTATGTATTTTGTAGTTTTATAAAGAACAGTGGTTTTGTTTTGATAATATCAAATCGTGGCCATCTATAAGTAAGATTTGCTTACCATCAAGCTTTTGTCTTATTTTGAGATATACCCATATGTCATCCCAACCTACTTTAGTTGTAATTAAATCATTAAAGAAACTTAAAGTCACTATTTGGCTCTAATATTATTTTCTTTAAGTGCGTAATTAAATTAAAAACATGTTATCAGACCACATTTACAAGATATTAAAATAAAACGAACATTTAAATCACCTGTTTCGTGTAATAAAGCCGTTGATGGGGATTACGTTATCATATTTTAGGGAATCAAATGTATCGGCATCGATAAAGCAAGTGCAAAGTCAATCGAGCGTCGGTTTAGCTCGCTTCGTAATCGGTTTTAATAAATCGTGTTGGATGTTAAGGGAGAATGGGGGAAGGAGGGGAGGTTGCCGACATGTGCATTAAACTTAATTGAAATTTTCGTGGCTACACGTCTTATTTTGCACTAATGCACCTTTCAATTTGACACGTCCGTGCACTCCCGCGCAACCGCTTAAGAAAAGAGTTCAACGCACGCGTTTAAACGTTTTTAAAAATTGTTTATTATTTGGTTTTTATTAGAATATTGCGGAGAGGAATTTTGACACAATAAGATAGATATACCGTTTTACAATATTATAAGTGAACCAATTAAGTAGCTTTATTATCCAGGCAGCAAAGGTTAGCAGTTGACGGGAAGAATGTAGTTTCAATATTCTTTTATAAGGCAGCAAGCTACCTAGCAATTTAGGATCAGCCAAGGAAGTCAGTATTGGCGGTTTGCAAGTTAATATTTCGTATTTTCATCAATGTAAGTCGTAGTTAGTACATAATTGGTAAGATGATGAGGTAGGCGCGTTCATGTCCGCTTGGCGGACGGCGCACGCGCACTGATCGCACGATAACTCGATCAAGCCGCGCCGCCAACGTGTTGCAATAAAACGCAATTATGCTCATCACACGAATTAATTAATACTCAAAGTGAAATTAGTTCGTGGAAATACTTCACTGAGAATATAATGTTGCACTTGTATTGCGTTTTTACATTTGTAAGATATATTAGTTCCTTGGGTAAAAATTAATCAATCTGCCTAGCCGTTAGATACTATTTTGGAGCCTCTTTCCAGTCTTCTATACAAAAGCAGAGGAAAGAGAGAATAGCGTTTCTTAAGGCATAATAAATCGTGATCAAATCAGAAATGAGGAGATCTCCTCATTTCTGATTTGATCGCGATTACACAGAATAACGAGAGTAACCGACATAGCTCGAAGAATGGAACACTTAAGTGGGCCGGGCACATTGCCCTTAGGACCGATGCCCAATGAGGCCGACGGTTTCTCGAGTAGCGACCACGCACCGGAAGACGCAGCGTGGGTAAGCCCCCGACGAGGTGGACAGATGACCTGGTGAAGGTCGTAGGAACCGCTGGATGCGGGAGACAGGACCGGTCCTAGTGAAAATCTTTGGAGGAGGCCTATGTTCAACAGTGGACGTCTTACGGCTGAAATGATAATGTTGAAGGCATAACAATGTAGTAGCCAGCCGAACCGCGTAGTAATAAACATAAAATGATCACAATAAACGAATTGCGATTTCACAATGATTAATGTTGAAAGTATTAGCTACTGGTTGCTGTGACTTCTTGAATACGAGAAAATGAGATGTGCGCACAATGAGATTGCGCCCACGCACCCGGTGAGAACTGTCAGCTACCGGGCGATTGTGCAACTGACAGCTCCGAGAGGCGGTTGCGAATACATTCCGTATCATGTATTTATCTTCAAACATTGCTTCGTCAAGAATTCATGATTTATTCTCCAAGAATCTCCTTAAATATTTCGACGAAAACTGTGTAATTTTTCATCATAACATCCGTTTTAAAATCGATTTGACCATAAAGTACCAAAGGCCTTACTTAAAATGAGATCGAGGCACTAAGAGGAGGAACGTCATTAAGAGGGTGGTCATTTAACAGGCATTAACGCCTAAAACATAATAAGCGACTTTAAATAATTACGAAAAAAGGTGTAAAAAGCGCTTGAATACAGGGGAGAGTGATGCGCCTGCGCAGCTCGATGAAAGGCTGACGGCAGACGCCGACGGAGATTGATTACGTAATCATGGACAGCGGCCGGCGATTTTGGGAATCTCATAGAGAGTAATCATCATTCATCTCACGGCTCGTTGACGTTGCATTGAAGATATGTTCTTGATGTTTTTGACTGTACACTCATAATCGAATTTTGAAGTTAATTTTACGCGTCGATTAACGTAGCCAGAGGTCGATAGAGGTGTTTGGAAAGTTGCGCGATTGCCCGGAAGCGACAACGAAACTAGAAGAAACATAATAACAACATCGGGTTTTAGTTCTTGGCGTGAGTAACAATGAGGTGGTATCTGTCTGTCGTCGCACAATTAGCCCTCCATTGTAAGCTTGGTATTGTGCCGGGTGCGCGGGCGCGTGTTGGTTTTACTCCTACGCCTATTGTGATGGCTTCAATCGCTCGCATTGCCATTCCACTCACACCGCTCAATGAGATATTATCTCGACTATTATTAGCCGAACATTCGATGCATAAATTGATAATGATTTAATATTCTAGCTCTGTGGCGTGTATTACACATCGATTCATTGTGATTGATTGCTTTAATTCGCTGATTAATACCGACGTAACGCCAGGAGTCTCTCAGTAAATTAATCAATGAATTATGATGTAGCGTAGTATGTTATGATGTTACTGTTATAATAATTTGTTTGTAGAGTTTAATTGCTTTGAACATAGAGCTGCCTGCGATTGGAGTAATTACTGAATAATGAATATAATTTCTGGCATCGGGCTTGAAAATAAAGGTTTACTTAGTGTGGAATGCTTTGGCAGGCCACCGGCGGCGGTGGGTCACAGGAGTCATACAGCACGGTACTAGGTGCGCGTGGCCGTGTGTGGCACAATACACGCGTAATGAAGTGGGCCGCGAGGGGGCGGCATTGTGCACCAAACGAGCCATTGTGAGGTGTCCGCGACCGCGACAGCGACCCCCGACCCGCTTCTCGTTACCACACGAACCACTGCCTGCCGCGCGACCTTACTCGCAGCACTCCAAAATTGAAGCCGTTCTTTTTGTTTGCTTATAGTAAAGCGTAAAGTGGCCTTGTTATCGCATCAGAATTTGATCATTGACCAAGGTGCTCCATCTATCACACGTACTTTGTAACGGTCAATGAGAGTTGCTCAAAGTATCATTAGTAAATGTTCAATTTATCATTTCAAGTTAACTGTTTTCTTACGATAGAATTATTGCACGTAAATAGCAATTAAGTGGACTGTTGATTGAGAGCAACAGACTAGCAGGAGTTCTGTGTGTCATCTGTCGAGTTACTAATTAAGCGAGGTCGTTAGTGTCGCGTCGATCAGCACTCCGCACACGGAAGCGATACCACACGACAGTTGCACCGTGAACTTTTTGAATCATAAACGTCGCTTCAGGCTGTAAACTAAAAAACGGGGTAGCATGTTGTCACTCTCACACATGGCCAGAAAGTAAAGGATAGAAGTCGAATTAGGCATCGTCATGTGGTGTCACTTTTTGGAAGTAGAGCATTAAATTTTCACAGCTACCCCTCGGTAGAATAAATTATTTTTATGTGGATTCGGGGTGGCCGAACCCGTCGATGTAACAAAAACGTAATCATAGCTCATGTCGCGGAAGTAAGGGTTGGTTACAACGTGTCGGTGTCGCTACTAGCTCACAGATGCCACTTAAGATTTTAAAGGCTTCCTAAGTCACGTACGTCGGATAAGTGAGGGTAAATCATAAACCGAATAACTGTAATATCGCTAAAAGTGCTGCAGATGCAATTGAAGCAATCAAGTAATTTATCTTATTTCACAGAATGCAATTGCCAGCAAAATTTAGATTTATGGATCTAATATACTTTTGAAATCTGAAATGTTGTTGTATTGTTGCAGAACAACGTTTCTGGTTCACATTCCTTTTTGGTTCTCCATTTCTTGCTTAATGTATGTATAATGATGCATGGAGAAGTAAAATAGAAAATAAAAACAGTTTCAGTTTGCCGAGTCCGGACAGACGGTAAAGAAATAACAATACAATAATGAGTTAGTCGCGCACTATGGCGTGAATTTTCGTACAAATGACGTCTAATGCGTCCAAATTATATCCGTACCTACGTGTCGCCGCCCAGCGATGAAGTTATTATTTTCCATTTCCGCGGCGGTGTTAAGTCGATAACTCGAAAATTACTGCCATTTGTATGAACAAGCCACAATCTGACGGCACGTGCTCATTACCGAATCATGGAACTGGAGGTTACATTTGTGACGCCGCCGATGTTTGACTTGTAATTTGGAACACGTCATGGTAGTGTAGACATGCTCTCGGATGCTATAATTTAAGTAGTAGAAACAATCGAGTCCCTTTTGGGGTACTGTTACGGAGCGGGTCGGAAGACGGTTTTTAAAAAAAGACAATTTAATTAGCTAAAAGAAAGATATATTCAATTATCAAACACGTATTACAAGTTACTATGCCCGACGGAAGTCCAATCCAAACTGATGGTAAAAACGGTTAGAATCGCTTACGAGAATAACAACGGTTTCCTATTGCATTGACGTAAATGCAATGGGAAACTCAGCATTTTAATTTATATACCAAGTAATAGTTAATCCGATATAACAACCCCCCCGTTAAGATCGATCATCACATCTCAAAGTGATGAGAGATGTAAGGGTTAATGTTTGCTAAGTCTTGGATGCTAAATTGGATTTTCGTCGAAGCACTACAACATATTATGACAATTAAAAACAAAAGAAACATAGTTATAATAAGAATAAAACACCGAGATAACAACCCTTTTTTTAAGATTTATATAAAATAGGAAGACATGAAAATTACTAGTAGGAAACAAATAGAACATTATTCTAAAATTATGATTATTACAATTGATTTATCATTATTTAAGATTTGATACAATACTATAAAAATTATTAAGATTAAAACTAAGAGTAAAAATTGCTTAAACAATATTTATCTATGTTTATCTAGATTCAGTGAGGATAACAATATAGATGGAACCAGCCATGTGCATTCGTCACAAGTTAATTATCGTGAGTTTTGCTAAACAGAATGTTTCTTTTAATAGGGGTTGGTGTCACCCTTAAGTCTTCTACAGACTCTGACTCATCCTTATTGATTGTTGTTACTTTATCACCATGAAATGTGGTTTGAGAAACGGGAACTGAATTATTTTTTGTATTATGACATTGGTTAAATATTTGAATGCAGCATGGGGCGTTAGTAGAACAAAAGGATTTGCGGCTCTTGTATATAATATATAACAAGGTTAACACAGAGATACACAGGCTAAAGGATAAATAGTGAGTGCTATAAGTTTGAAAATGAGATGGGTTTTCTATCTTATTAATCTCCTCCTCAAAAGTATCTAAGTGGATGCTGGCTTGTAGCAGAGAATCAAGGTTATCTAAGTTATTTAATTTTGAGAAAGGTAATCGCTGTAAGGTTTTATTCAACTTAGAACGCTCACAACAATCATCTTGTAAGATGTTGAAGTTTGATATTTTATTAGTTATATTTCCAATGAATGTTTCGCCTACAGCGGCGAATTGCAACGTCTTATAAAAAGCCTTGCAGCTCCTGGGCAAGGTCAAGATACCAGTACCAAACAAAATGACGTCGGAGTTTGTGTCTTTATCTTTACAAGTTACATGACACTTGCCAGGTTCAGACTGTACAAAAATCCAACGGTTTAAAGTTAACTTATGAAATAGATCGATTGAGCCATGAATAAGTTTCGTTACACATACGTCGGGAAGTTTGCTAATTACGTCACTTAAGAGAGTTGTTTCACACGTAGGGCTGGTTATCACTGAAAACACATTAGTTAATACGCACACATAACACTTATCACTTATTATTTTGCACTTGTCTATGTCTGTTATGAGTGAATAAAACATTCGGTCAGCTGTAATCGCCACATAAGAGCTAGTTGGCTCGATAAGAACGTAGGTATCGGGTTTCGACATATCGTAAGGAACAGGTAGGGGAATTATCCTATATAGGTCATAGGCTTGTGGTAATATTAGAGGGATCTTAACGACAATAATAACTCTATTTAAATGGAAAAAACACGCAAGTTGAGAAATATCTATTAGGGCGTGTATATTCTGTAACGTTAAAGGTACAGGGAGTTCATAATGGTTAGGAAGGTTATTCCTATGCTTATCTAATTCGCTATACAACTGGTGCGGACTGAGTACAGTAGGATGCAAAACGTTGAGTTTCGCGAAAAGAATTGCATTATTAATATCTTCGATATCGAAAGACAATGTGATTATGATGGACTCTAATGAATGTAATAAAGAACTTAACTCAGATTTAATTTCTAATTTATCGTTACTATTTGTAACAGTTTCTAATATTTTATAGATTGTTTCCATATTCCGTAATATGTGATTTTCGTTTTCATTCACCTTAGATATAGTGTTATTGAAGTATGATATAGTAGATTTAATTACGTGTATATTGTCTTTCATGAGATGAGCAAGACGTTTTTCATCCGTCTGTACTTCTTCTATGGCCTTTGAGAACTTTACCGCGTCCTCAGAGTCTAAAGTGCCAAAAATGGTTTTCAGCAGTGAGCCACCGAGGTCTATGAGACCTCTTTTAAAACGCGTATTAGGTTTTTCATCAGCCAATAAATATGATATAGAAGAGAATTTGCTTACGTTAAGAATATGACGATTTTTTAAAGCGGATAACGAATTAATACAGTCGGACTGTATTTTAGAAGAAGTTAGTGAGTTACAAAATACGTTAAGTTTTTCAAATAAAAATTCGACTTTATCTAGGTTAGGTTGTACATGACTTATATCTACGTATGCTATAACATTCCAATCATTATTAGTAAACTTAATATCTAAGAGCTTATCAAAGTAGAGGCCGGGACTGCTGACGATAGAAGAAACATATTCGCATATGATCGGCGGTGGCAGCGTAGATCTGAAATAGCAATGAAGCGCTCGTGTATCATTCATTACGTCGCTAATGTTATACTTGTGACTGTTACGTCACCGGCCGGCTTGATTTCGTCGTAATGGTGACGTACATGTTTACGATTAATGAGTAGTGTAACAGAATGATTGCCATTCAACTTTATTATTTTGTAAGGGCCTTTCCATACTGGAGATAGTGCCTTATTCTGTTTATGGTGACAACGGACATATACCATATCTCCTGTTTTATAGGATAATGGCTTCGTGCGGGAATCATAATAAGTTTTTGATTTCTCTTTAGAGGATTGAATATTTTGGAGAGCCTTCTGACGACTATAGTATAGTCGGTGATTAAGGGCCCGGATGTAATCCGTATAGGTATTAGTATCAAGGGTATCGATACTTGAAGGCAAGTAGGGTTTGAACCCGAAAAGCAATTCCAGGGGTGAGTAACCTGTGGTGCTATGTATATTTGAATTATATGCTATCATAGCACTGGGGATATAGAGGTCCCAAGTGTGTTGATTCTCACCTATATATGATCTGAGATACTCTTTTAGAGTAGAATGGCTGCGTTCAAGGGCACCGCATGTCTGAGGGTGGTAAGGAGATGCGAACACGTGTTTAATGCTAAACAGCTTCTCAAGTTGTTTGAAGACATCAGAGCAGAAGTTGGTGCCTTGATCGGATATTATTAGTTTAGAAATTCCCATATGGGATATGTATAGGACTAAAGATTTCGCTGTTTCTTCGGCAGAACAGGATTGCATAGGGTAGGCCTGAGAAAATTTAGTTAAGTCATCCTGTAGAGTAAGCAAGAACTTATATTTGTATTCATGTGTTTCAGGGAGTGGGCCGACTAAATCAAGATAGATTTTTTCATTAGGCCGAGATGCCGTTGACGTGATAATCATAGGGGCCTTATTTGTTTGTCTTAAAGGTTTATTTATTTGGCAAGAGCGACAATTTTTCACATAATCCTCGATATCTTGCCTCATGTTTTTCCACCAAAATTGAGTTTTGATTCTTTCAAACATGCGCGATATACCTGGGTGGCCAGCTAGAGGAGAATCATGATTATCTCTAAGAATACGTTTGACCTCGTCAGGGGTCGGGTATCGTATAGAGTTACGGTAGATGTTGACTTTAATGTTCGTGTTGTGGAATAGAAATGATAAAATATTATAAATTTTTGTGTATGATAGTTTTGTGTAAGGATCTGTAAAGTCCGATATCGCGAATTCTTTCTCTTCTATGTACCAATATTTTACCATGTCTCTATAATCACGAAGGAGGTTAAATATGTCTTTATAATTCATTTCGTCATAATGATTTATTTTTAGAAATAAATGAGTGAATAAGTGATCATTATTAGATGTGGAATAGTAAGTGTTTAATTCGCGTTCTATGTAGCAAATATTAGGTTCGCTAGTGGAGGCATCCATAATATCCTTGCAGTAAGGCACAGATTCGTCTAAGTCAATGGATGTCGGATAGGCAATAAGTTTACACTTTGCTTTCATTAATGACTCGTTGTGTTCTTGGACGATGGTGTCGAATGACACATCGGATTGTTTTATAATTTTAAGAAACTGCTCGTAAGTTTCTGATATGGATGCTGGATTATGTGAGTCTTCTTCGTTATTAGATGTTTCTGCAGGGTTGCAGATAATCGAATCAGAACTTTCATTATCTTGTAATACATTTACGGGGAACCGAGATAAAGCGTCGGCGTTTGCGTTTAATTTACCTTTCTTATAAACGATTTCGTAGTCGTACTCCTCAAGTTTTAAACGCCATCTAATGAGTCTAGATCCTGGGTCCTTGACATTGAAAAGCCATACTAGAGGTTTGTGGTCTGTAATTATTTTGAATTTACGGCCAAACAAGTAAGGGCGAAATGTTTTTACGCCGAATAAAATCGCTAGGAGCTCTTTTTCAATAGTTGAATAGTTACCCTCGGCTTTATTTAGGGTACGCGATGCATACGAGACAGGTTTGTCAGAGCCGATTGCACCTTGAGAGAGTACGGCTCCTATCGCATAATTGGAAGCATCGGTTGTTAAAAGGAACGGTTGTGTAAAATCAGGATATTGAAGCAGAGGCGCTGAAGTTAGTTTATCCTTGAGGGTGGAGAACGCTTGTTCTTGACTATGTGACCATTGAAATATAGCATCCTTTTTCAGAAGGGCAGTCAGTGGTTTAGTGATTTGAGAGAAGTTATTAATAAAACGACGATAGTAGCCGACTAACCCTAGAAAGGATTTTATATCCTTCGGATTCTTGGGAGTAGGGAATTGAGAGACGGCTTTGACTTTCTCGGGATTTGGACAGACGCCTTTATCTGTGATTATATGACCAAGATAAGCGACCTCGCGTCGTAAGAACTCGCACTTGTCCGGTTGAAGTTTTAAGTTAAACTTTCGGATGCGGTCGAAGACTAACTTGATTTTTTCCATATGAGATATCAAATTACTACTGTAGATTATTACGTCATCAAGATACACATATGCGTGGAGGCCTTGGAGACCAGAAAGGACAGTATTCATCAACTTCTGGAAGGTTGATGGAGCATTTTTAAGCCCAAAAGGCATCCGCAGGAATTCGTAGTGCCCTGCAGTGCTAGAATTCGTGTTTATTGAGAACCCCGTCTTTTGTGCGTCCAGAGGATTCATTTTGATCTGGTGGAAGCCACTTGACAGGTCTAATGTGCTAAAATATTTTGAGTGACCTAACTGATCTAAAATATCAGTGATAAGCGGCAAGGGATAACTCTCAGAGACAGTGACGTCATTCAGACGGCGGTAGTCTATTACTACTCGCCATTTCTTTTTCCCAGAAGCATCCATCTTCTTAGGGACTACCCAAACAGGGGCGCTCCAAGGTGATGTTGACGGGCGTATAATATTTTGATCAAGCATCTTGCGAATTTGTGAGTCCACTTCTTCTTTGTGGCACTCGGGGAAACGATACGATTTTACGTGAATAGGGGGCGCATCACCGGAATCTATAGTATGCTCGATCGCATTTGTGAATGATAAAGGTTCACCTTCTAAGTGAAAAATATCTGTGTACTCAGAACAACATTCAAGCAAAGCTTCTTTTTCTTCGGAGTTTAGATGAGAACAGCGTATTAGATTTAAGACCCTTTGCGGTCTGTCAGATTCGGAATAGGATAAAGCGTTGACGGATTCGTTTGAATCTGTGGTGATATTACGTTCAAGCGGTGTTAATTGGACTTTAAAGTTTTGGACTTGGACATCAGAATCAGTAGTATTTAAGACGGTTACGTTAATTCTTTTATTCGGTTTTATAGTAACAAGACAATTTGCAAAATAAATACCTTCGCTTATAGAGTGATCTAATAATAAGCCCTCATTGTTATCATAATGTTCACGCGAGTAATTAGATACTGCGCATTCGATGACCGCTTCGGAGCGAGCGGGAATGACGTAAGTCGGTTGAATATAGTTGATGTCCAGACTCTGTCCGCATATATGAACCGATTGTGAGTTATAGTCTATATTGGCTTTGAAATGATTTAAAAAGTCGCTACCAATTATACCGTCATACTCTAAGTTAATATTATCGTCAACTACATGAAATTTATACTCGTGGCGATCATTTTCCGAAGTAAAGTCTAATTGACATGTACCTAAAGTTTCTGAATAAGTGCCAATGTTATTAAAGCCTTTTATCTTAACTATTTCGCGAGACAATTCAGGCGCTTTGGTTAAACTTGACAGTTTGATCAAACTAATACTCGCTCCCGAATCGACAAGAAGACGCAACGGATGGACAGAAAGCGAAGTAGTTATATATATGTGAGGCAGTGACACTTTCTTCGAGTATGAAGATATCTCATAGACAGGGATTTCAGAATTAGTTTTAATTTCTTCCTTAGACTGCGGCACAGCGGATTCATTGTGAGAGGGAAGATTCGGACTCAACGACACGGCGGCTCTATTAGAAGCGCGTTGAGGTAAAATAGTGTTTTGACTCGACGGAACAGCGGTTCTCTGCGGGGTGCGTCGAGATGAGACAGAGGGACGACTCAGCGAAACAGGGACTCTCTTCGGAGCATGCTGAGATGAAATCTGATTTTGACTCAACGATTCAGAGACTCTTGAAAAAGCGTGTTGAGATGAAACAGAGGGATGACTCAGCGAAACAGGGACTCTCTTCGGAGCATGCTGAGATGAAATATGATTTTGACTCAACGATTCAGGGACTCTTGGAAGAGCGTGTTGAGATGAAACAGAGGCACGACTCAGCGAAACAGGGACTCCCTTTGGAGCATGCTGAGATGAAATATGTTTTTGCGAAACAGGGACTCTCTTTGGAGCATGCTGAGATGAAATATGTTTTTGACTCAACGATTCAGGGACTCTCGTAAGAGCGTGTTGAGATGAAACAGAGGCACGACTCAGCGAAACAGGGACTCTCTTTGGAGCATGCTGAGATGAAATATGTTTTTGACTCAACGATTCAGGGACTCTCGTAAGAGCGTGTTGAGATGAAATGTCATTTTTATGCGTTTTTTTACGAGTGCCTAATTTATCCGGATAACGACGGCACGCTTTCGTAATCCGTGGGTTTAGTTTAAAGAGTTATTGGGGTCGTCATCATTTTCACACGGAATATAATAAGGTGTCGGTGACATCGGCGGATCGAATGTAATATGATTCATCGCAGCCGGTCTGTCGCGATTATCAGAATTAGATATATTACGCCGTTCATTATTATATTTTCTTTTGCGACATTGAGTAATATGATGACCCTTATTTTTACAATAATTACAGAAAAGTTGATTATTAGATGATGACCTCGAGTTATTAAATGATGTTGATGGTTGAGGGTCCGACGGAGCGTGCGGTGGTCCCGTGCGCTTTTGTCTCTCCCGGCATTCAGAATCCGAGTGCCCGGGCTTACCACAGACCCTACATTTAGGTTTCATAGATGTTTTATATAGGAGGTTTTGTATCTTTTCTTCCTCGAGAGCCACGTTAATCGCATCATTAAGTGATTTAGGGCTTCTGCATCTGACATTATTACTAAGTCGGGGATGTAACCCTAAAGTAAAAGTAAATAAGGCCAAATCTTCGGTCATAGCTATACGACCGGGTATATCCCTTTTTAAGGATTCAGAATTATAAATTTCCGATTGAAGATCGGTAAGGCAACTTTCTACGCGAAGTGCGAATTGCGCAACAGTTTCATTTGCCAATTGCCTGCACGACTGTAAATCTAGCAACAAATGATTATAGTGTTTTCTTTCACCGAAGTTTTGTTTAAGAAAACATTTCAATTGGTCGAAATCTTCAAAAATTTTATTAGAGCATGCGATCTGAGCTTTGCCTTCTAGGCGTGATAAAATATATTTTGTTAATAAAACCGTTTGACTCGGTGATGCTAGATCTATGGCGTTCTGACAATTGGTGATAAAAGCGGTAAGAGTTTCGCGTTCTCCCTTATAAGGGCTAATAAAATTACAGAGCACATTGATAGGAAACTGTTCGCTCAACACAATTTTTGCCGTTTTCTTAGAAGTACTCATAGTAGTTTCGTTAGTTTCTGTAGACATTATGATAAAGAAAGTAAAGTATTATTATTACAAAGAAAAATAAAAAGGTAAATGTATGATACAAGTATGGATAGAGTTTACGATATGCGATACCCTAGGTAATAGGAATGCCTACGCGTAATTTAAAATATTGTAGCGATAACAGTAAACAGATGTGTTTTACTCACAGACACAGGAACACGAAGTATTCGATACGCATTTCTAGGCACTGGATTAGCACAATCACTGGAGCAGGAATACAGCGGCGCGATAATTCGCGGCCAGCAGCAGCGGGGACGTCAGGGACAGCGAGGTGGCGGCGCACGTCACCCGAGCGTGATCAACGCTTGCACGTGGCAGCACCACGCGGCAGCACCGCGTGTAAGGGCAGCAAGGGCAATCACCTGCTCCTTGCGGCGATATCACGATAACAGGGCTTGCGTATGTTGAGCCCCCTGGATGTAGAAGCACTGAGAATTCGGGACGATCGGCAGGCTTACGTAAGATGCTCGTAAGGCTTACTGTCGCGACTCGTCTTAGAGAGGTAGCACTGACTTTGTCGAGGTGTGTTTTCACTTAGCGAAAATAAGAACACCCCGGAGTTGGATTAGTTCGTCGGTAACGTAAAGTTCACATATGATCACTTCAGGATAACCACGACCCGATAGGGGATACCAGCGGAACGGTTACGGCGATATCAACACTGGTATCCCACTTCTGACACCACTGTTACGGAGCGGGTCGGAAGACGGTTTTTAAAAAAAGACAATTTAATTAGCTAAAAGAAAGATATATTCAATTATCAAACACGTATTACAAGTTACTATGCCCGACGGAAGTCCAATCCAAACTGATGGTAAAAACGGTTAGAATCGCTTACGAGAATAACAACGGTTTCCTATTGCATTGACGTAAATGCAATGGGAAACTCAGCATTTTAATTTATATACCAAGTAATAGTTAATCCGATATAACAGTACTCTATGATTTTGGAGATGCTAGAGCACGGTGAGGCCTTTCAAAGCACAAGCTTGGAGGCCGATAATAAGAATTTTGGGCAGTGTAGAACAGTAATAATTGCCTTAGTTAGGAAATTCTTAAACTAGAGTCCATTCTGTAGCTACCCCTATGCTAATTGAAGTGTTTCGAAACCGCTTGCTTATCTTGAATCACATCTTTGAAACTTTGTCTAGGCGCAGATTCTTTACCCAGACAGTTTATTCTCATGCGCTAGACTTTTGGTTCAATGACGTTATTGGTCGATGAAGCCTTTGGATTGATCATGGGAGCTGGGGTGCATACAATGTAGAATGTCAGACGTCACGCGAGCCGCTCGTCAGCTTTGTCGCCACCACTTTCAAGGCTCGTGTACAACGACTCACTCGGGGAGACCGGGGCTGACAGCCTGCGCTGTTGTGTTTTTGTCTGAAAATAATAACCGCTTTATTATTATGACGTTGATGTATTCGATAAAAAAATTGGAGTTCAAATTACTTTTCGTCTATATTAGCTGGATTTTGTTAAGTTATATAAATATATACAATATGTATATACATATGTTAAGTTATATAAATATATAATATACATAGCTCAGATCTAAGCTGGTTTGATAATACTAATAAGTGTTTATTTTCTTTTCAAAGTTTGTTTTTATGTTATATTGTAAAGGACATCATTCAGGTGTCGTTTATTTTATACCATAAAAAAAATATTTGAAATGACATCGGCTGCCGGCATAAGTTACCCACCAGACAAAGTCTTGCCTCCAAGCGATTCATCATGTTCCGGTATGATTTCTGGTGAAACCGTACTACGGAGGACGGGTCTGAGCAGTTGTGTTGCGATTTGTACCGGGTACAATGCGCCAAATGTTGGTTTGGGATTTTGGTCTTGGAGGGTCTCCAGATCAATCTCCCTCTGACGCGAAATTGTTGGTCGTGTTGTTGGGTTTACCATTGTATCACTTCGCTCAACTGGCGTCTTCTTTCCTATTCACTCCGTTTTTTTTGAGTGAATAGGCTTAATAAACTAGCGCGCTTTACTATCAACGATTGCATCGTAATTATTAAAAAAATAATAATAATACGAATAGTAAAAAAGGTTTACATTTCCCATAAAAAATATTATTTAGCTTTTGGGTAAGATTTGAATGTTGTCTTTTATGATTATTTAAAAAAAATATTGTTCAAATTTGGAAAGCTTCGACAAATTATTTGAAAGGCATTGCATCTGTTTGTTGGTCCTATTCATTCAGCAATTCGCGCCATGTGTATGTAATAGAGTTACTTAGGTATCTACTTAAATATCTTCACTCGTGGAACATCTTAACCATCATTAAAATGTAACAATTTGCACCAGTACTTATTTTTATTGAGATAATGATTGACATAATAAAATTCTTCAGTAAAAAATGTTTTTGTGTGACGTTTTGTAAGCATGCGAGTCGATCGCACCTTCTGAAGCTGTTAGTTAGTCATTTAATTTAATTTAATTTAATGTTAATACCACCAGGCTTGTTAACTTAATAAATAAATACCTGAAATATTTTTATTCCGGTTAAACTACTTGAAAAACACCCGCTATTGAACAGACGGGAAATATAAGCGCCATTTTCTGCCGCATTCTAATCGCAAAAGAATGTGCGCTATTTAAGTGCTAATAGATATTTTTATCATTAAACAGGTCGATACTAACTTACTGTTCAAACTGTTCGACAGGTTATGTGCTTATTTTTATATTCGCAGCCAGTTTGTTTATCTTCAGACGAGTTTTCCTGAGAAGTAGCAAAAAGCTATCGATATTTAGATGCAAGTAGCTGTACGTGTGTTGTGTTGTAGTAGCATGATAGATACGAGTATAAACATATGACGTGAAAGTTCACGTAGTCGACCCCTGTTTTCCGAGGAGCACGGTAATATGTGTGTTGGCGAGTGAAAGCGGGACACAGCAGGCACGGTCGCGGCGGTTTCGTACATCGCCACCCGTCCGCGCCCGTAAGCTCGTAATTTGCCTTTCTATTAGAGCGAGGGCGTGAAAAAAGGAAAGCGTTTACGGTGTGTTTAATGGGAGAGAGAGGGAAGAAATATGACCGCCCGTCGGGAGAAGGGAAAATTTTGGTTTACAGAGAGTTTTTGCGGAGATGTGCATCGGCTCGCAGAGTGCGAGGGGGACGGCCATGTTTGCCGAGCCGCTCCCCCGAATAATTAGCGGAAGTCGTGGCTTAGTTTACCCCCGAGCGGGAGGGCTGCGGGAAGGGAGATCCTCTATTTGTCGTTTAAGAGTTAATCGTACGAGCAATTCGTCACCCTCGGGAGAGTGCGCTGATATTATATCTTTATTATGAGTCCGTTATACGGAACTCGTCGTCCGCCCCGGGCCATTAACCAAATCGTGATTATTGATAACTTTGTTTGCGGCAGTTCTTCACTCTGAGGGTTGAAGTTAGTTCGTTATTATGGAATTAGCTACCTCCGGTTTTGTTTATCTGTGCCTCAGCAAACTTAGTAATGCTTTCTTGCAAAATGTTTAATATAAACAAGTTGGTACTAGAACTAACTTAGAAAGTACTTCGTAAAAACTACTTAACTATTTAAATTCCTTGGTTGATGGTCCTCCATGAGGCAGGCCTTGCCGTTGTGATCGCATACTCGTGGCACTCATCAATGTGATTGTTTATTTTCAAAAGGTTCTCCGCCGTAGGTGCCTACCTACCTAACATGTCATTAGCAGAGGGGAAGTGACAAATACGTAGTAAACACAGCTCGTGTGCGGACTGTCAATTAGCTGTAATAGCAGACTCCGCGCCGCGACATGTGCTCAACGAACAACTTTTATATTTGTTACCCTTTTTACGATACAAAATTATACAATGCGGCGGAGACCACAGTTGTATTTCGAAAGCATTCGCCTAGAAAGTCAATTGAATACCAGGCAGCACTATAAACATACGCTGGGTCCTCATTAAGCACCGCGCAGCGAGTAATATAACTTGGGAATATACAATGTGCGCAAACCGATGAACGAAAGAATGCAAATATCCATCCATAATTCTGTTTTGTCGTATTCATAACTACGGATGGAAATTATTTGCTGGCAATTCTATCAATATTGAGTTAACAGTACAAGCGTTAATTGTCGCCTTAATTAAAACAGTAAAGCGAATAAAGTGAAAAGGCGTAGGGCCCTGACTGCAGTTTCATTTGCAAGAGATCTTGAAATTGGCCGGGTTACATTAGAAACTAGTGCACTAGTATATTGAGGTATGTTGGGATCCAATCAGCAGCAAATGAGCGATGGCGGTAATTAAAACGGATCGCCTTACCGAATCAATAAACTCACGATAAGCCAATTAATTGCACAAGCGGCCCATACATTCCCCGAGGTGAACTGAGGCCGATTAAATCGGACGGTATAAATATGTATGCCTAGGTGAAATTGCTGAAGGGGACCTACGTACCTACTTGTAGCTGCAGCAGCCACGACTGTCATTGGAGCAATTCATTTCCGCGGCAGTACCTAATTGCATTGCAGGAAGCTACGAATTGATTTATCTCCATATCAGTCAACTACACTGATGAATACGCCTCCTAATGACCGCTACAGTAAACGACCATGTTGATATTTTATACTGACCTAGCAAACCGATTGTTGGTGGAATCTATGTAGTGTTATTAGCTGCCAGTATCAATTCAATTATTTTAACCAAAAGCAAACATTCCTTACACATTATTTATGAACATTGTTTACGTATAAATAAATATTAATTCATTATAAACATACCACCACGTGTGTGGTAGGCTCTAGTGAATAATATCGGCCATTTACAACATAGTTGATCGTAGACGCGGCGGGGGAGTTCCTATTAGGGCACTTCCGCGTAAAGTGTACCATTAATATACCAACAATGTATTGTACCACTATGTCCAAAGATTGTGTCAATGAGCACACACAATACATTTTTTCGCAATAGGTTAAACTTAATGTTTCTAGGGTTCCGTACAAAAAATAACTAATTTTGTCTAGTAAGAAATTGTTGAAGGTTTGCCTGAACTGTAAAAGCTCTGAGTGCTTGGAAGTTAGCTATATACATAAAATTTTATTTATAAGAAGTTTCATGATGATAAAACTGTGGATTGTTAACATTGATATTGTTTGATTTTCCACTTAGCGAAATAAATTATAGA
Organism: Sesamia inferens; assembly: GCA_037179545.1. Classification (NCBI taxonomy): domain Eukaryota; kingdom Metazoa; phylum Arthropoda; class Insecta; order Lepidoptera; family Noctuidae; genus Sesamia; species Sesamia inferens. The sequence goes on along the minus strand of CM073934.1, from coordinate 21,722,181 downwards.
AGCGAGAAAATTTTGTAAGTTTCATTGTTCAAACACTTAGTTTTAATAAACTGTCATACAACTAAAGAGTTACGGAACCCATAAATGTCGTACGTCACAAGAAGCATTGGCGAGTGTCCCGCGTGTGGGTGGCATCGGTCACAATGGTGTTTGGCTTGGCATTCGTCACGGGGCGGCCCTGCGCATGATTGATGACTCCTCGCCGGGCCAGCTCTCCACGCAAACCTCCACTTGCTCATCATTATGCACCTTTTTGCTATACTTTAAAAATATTACTAGTCGAGACACGTACCTTATAGCCCGAGTAGTAGCACCATGCAATAAGACCTAAAATCGCATGCATTTAATTTCACACCTTAAAGCAATTTTACAATCATATAGATAGGTTTATTACCAATAAAAACGTACACATATTCAATAAATTAAACGCAGTGTGTAGTATCATGTTATATTTTTTTGTTGGTGTACGGAACCTTAAACGGTATGGTATGGATTACTATGATGCGTGTGGAACTTGATTTATTGGTTATTGCAAAACCTTGTGCTGGAGGCTCTCACCATGTTATTTTGATGATAAAGTCCAATTTAATTTATACCGTTTTTTAGATTTGCGAAAAGGAAATGGTTTCTATGAGCAACGCAGGTTATTAATTGTTAGGTATAAAAAAAATCATGCGTTTATACAGTAGGTTAAGAAAACTCTGTCCGATCTATAAGGATAATGAAGGTTAGGTAAACACATGACCAAATATAATATAAAATTTTACGTAATCATCATAGTACCAAGACAAATGAATTTTGAAATAATCTTTTGTTCCCGCGAATTAATTCCAACTTCCCCGAAATTTGGTAATTTTTAAAAAAGTGACAACACCGGTATTATTATGAGCGAATAGCGATGCGATCACGTGCCGCGTGCCATGCCGCCCGCCCGCCGCGGAAGGGTGGTAACGCACATTTATTAAGTTACCTCTATTTGTGAAATAATATTTAGTTTTTTAGGGGGATTTTTTTTTAAGTTTAGCCCGGTTTTGTATGCATTAGTAGAATCAGTTAGCGATACCTAACAACACCTTCACGGGTCGGACAGGGTTTCTTAACATACTGTATACAGTAAGGGTTAAAAGTGGAGTACCACTTTTGACACTTATTGTTATTGCAATAAAGTTCAAAAGTGGTAATGCACTTTTAACCCCTTACTGTACAGACGGCAGCAGGTTAACCTACCTGGAACTTTCCCAATCAATCTTGAACCTTTAGCGATTCTATTAAGGAAATTTTTCAGATTGTAGTAGCTTCATGTGCTGCCGTTTGGACCTACCTACCAAATTAAGCGCTTAGCACTTCGTAGCACGAGTTATTATTATCGTACAAATGTAGATACGTAAATAAGTATAGTAAATCTGCATACAAGGAAGAAAAATGTAACGCAAATCTGCGTACAAGGAAGTATCATATCAGTAATGCAATTCTTTAAGCGTTAATTATACATTCCATTAACACTGTCGTCCTCCGTGGCGCAGCGGTCAACACGCCTGCCTGCGACGTAGAGGCCCCGGGTTCGATACCCGGCCAGGTCATGATGGAAAACGGTCTTTTCCTGATTGGCCTGGGTCTTGGATGTTTATCTATATATGTATCTATTATAAATATAGTATCTTTGAGTTAGTATCCCATAACACAAGTCTCGAACTTACTTTGGGGCTAGCTCAATTTGTGTGATTTGTCCGTATAGATTTATTTATTTATTATTATTATAAAATATATAAGGAAACCTCTTGTTTCTTTATTATATATAATTATATTCTTTTTTTATTTTACGACCATCTATCTATGTTTCAATTAGTTCTACAAAAAAAAAAAAAAACTATAAAATTGTCAAACGACTACTAGGGAAGGTGTCAAGTTAAAATATTATTTACCAAAATGTAGACACAGCGCGGGCGAGCGTCCGGTACGTAAATTATGATCGTCATAGGTTACTCTGCGATGTAACATAATATGCGGTCCGATGTTGGACGCGATACCACTACGAAATATTCATAATCTTCGGAGGGCTCTGTAAATAAAAATTATTTCATATCGAGACAGGTGTGGCGTCGGGTTACGCAGCGAGGCGCGGGCGCAGTGCGGACCTCGCTCATTAACATTCGGACGAATTAGATCGCCGCACACACAGCTGCAACCTGTCACGTCGATATCCACCAACATGCCGTGACACTATCTTACAAACAATCACGCTGCTTAGTGCTCAATGACACCTAAACATTTGTAAAACCGTTGCTTTCAAACGTGCTAATTTTAATATTTAATTTTAGCGGTCAGGTCATGGTTAAAAAATTTACACTTTGTCGATTAATTACATCCAACAATGCTAAAAGACTCGGAAGCTATGAATATATTTGTAATATTTTAATTCTGTCATGAACTCTGTGACACCGCTGACTTGTAAATAACTATCGTGTGCCATATAAATAACAATAATCGTTCGCCTAATTAGCTATAAGAGGCTTGATAAGTTTTTATTATCTTGGTGTCGCGTGACATACTACAGTTTGTGCGCAAATCCGGGCATGTCCTCTACAGTTGGACGACTAGGTGCACGGCGATGCTTTATTGATGGCTTTGTGTAGGTAGATGATATGTCTAGATACATGCTTCGTAAATGAACACAACTAGGGGCGCTAGTTTGCTATTTTTCATAAATTTGTTATTCCAAAACGATTCCATTGTCATTGTGCTTAACGTTCGTAATCTGGTAATTTCATAATGATCTATCAATTATCTCAGTCGTCTCGTAATGGAATAGTGATAGAATAACATTTCCGTATTGGCATTATTATAAAATCCGTTAATAGAAATGATTTTCTAAAAACTACTATTCAATTTGAAAATTTAGTAATATGGAGTGGAATATTAATGAATTGAAACCACTGGAAAGTTGTAATGATGCCATTTTCTTAGTAGGTTACGAAAGTTGTCAAAATCGATCATTATGAGATCACTGGTCGACCATTCTGACACTATTGTAATAGCAGACTAGGGCCCCAGGATGCGGGATCCGAGGTATTCTTGTACCTGTTGTCACACACATGAGCCGCGGCTCGTACTGACGACCTCACAAACACACGGGCGCGCACTCCCTCGCTCGGAACAGCCCTTGTTGCCAACTCGACTGGAACCTTACATAGGACTAATAAATGTAAGTCTACATAGGTACTCATATTTGAACATTCGGAACAGTTGTTTACGCTTACTTTGGTGATGTTCTACAAAGCGTGGCAATTTTTACTGATGCCTCATTAAACCTGCTTAACTCTCGTAGTTATTATTTTATGATGATAAATTATGGAGGAGCGGCCCGAAGATAAAAGAATTTATAGATATAATATTCATAATTTGCTTCCGTCAGCGGTGTTATAGCGAATTAACGGCATATTAGTGGGCACATGAAGCAATTAGATGCGTGTTAAGCGCAATTTAAAAACTTATGTCGGTTTCATCACAAAGTCAAAGGCGCTCGGCGCGGTCTGTTAATGGAGATGTCTTTAATCTTGAGGATTACAAGTGCACAACTGACTTGTCACCAAACGACGCTAGAGTGTTTTATCGGTGACGGATCAGTGTCCTGAGGAATTCAAATTGATCGTCAGTTACAAAATCGTAATCTTAAGGTTTGTATACTGGAATATGGATTTTATTACTGTGAGATTTAAGATTATTTCAACTTGTTGTCTAGAGACCGGGTTGAGTCGCTCGCGTCGATAGACTACACGTCACCCGTTTTGTACTCATCGCCTAATCCCGCGCTTAACTAACCGTTTTGACATGATTTCAGATGTACCGAACGATAACAGAGTTTAGTTTGTGTCTTTTTTTAATAGTTTTTATATCAGAATTGAACAATAATAATTCGTTAGAATATCTATGTTCTATATCAATTTCTGTGCACGATGATTACAGTGTTATTGAAACCAGAATATAAATGCCATTGTAATGAAATCGATGTTAAGAAGTAGGTAAGTATTTAATTGTTTCAGATTTTATACCAGCAAACTTCTTATTACGCTGCAAAATGTTTTGTATTACCTAATTTATTTCTTAATCAACTGTAAAGAACATCTGCTATTGGAAGGTTTTTTAGAAATCGTTTGGTGTCAGATTAAGTTGTTTTATTTTCGTGTTCCCGACTGGATGTTAGTAGGAGCGAGTGGCTTCCTAGTCCGTGAGGCGAGATAATATCGACATGGCGAGGGTCTGACCCAAAGGCACCGGCCGCAGCAGTGACAGCGCATCACAATACAGTCGTTTAACACGCTCATCGCATTTGGAACATGTCTTGACAGCTCACATGCATTATAAAATATAAAACAAGATTCGATTCACTTTGGGCGTTCGGAGACGTACTGTCGTTAGGTTAGAACTGCTTAAATAAGGTCACTCGTTTACCGATAATGATGTTCATCCAAGGAGTTTTCGGATGAACCGTAGTGAACTCGGTGGCATCGTGTACGAGGGTGTACCTACTCGTATAATAGTAGACGAAGGAGCGGCAACTGAATCAACAATGAGTGTAGGCTGCGGGCTGCGGTGGCGTGCGCGAGGCGTGTCCGCGCTTCATCGATCGCAGCTTCCGACGCTCCTCGACGACGTCTGCTCCCCAGCACCCTGCCGCCCCCGCACCGCGCCCCGCGCCCCTCGCCCGTTAGCGCCCCGACCGAGTGCATTTACCACCCGCCTCCCCGTCATACACATACATAGTCCACGAGCTACCTGTCTACCGCTGCTGTCTGCTCCACCGTCAACATCTCCTGTTTTGGCAAGCGCCGCACATTTTTACTCATTATTATTTCACTAAACTAAAAGTCCGCAGTAAAGCGCCGCGCCGGCTTCCGTTTATTGCGCCGTGTTTATGTACCAATTTGGATGTAAGGTGTTGATTCGACGCTCGTAGCGACCAAGGTGCTCGATTGCTAAAGGTGCAATTAAAGCAGTTTACATCTCTTCGAGAGCAACCTGTAAATGTTATTTTGTGCTCATTAAAACGGAATTACGTTATAAAATTTATGTGCGTACGCTGTAGCCACGTTAACGTGCTTGAGAGATTATCGAAACTTTGTAAGGCATACATTGATGTAAACATGATTCTCCTGTATAATTTTGCAAAACCTTTATTACGTTTGATGATAAATATTTGGAATGTAAATGCCGTATCATAAAATGCTATTGATCCTTCAGGTGTTAACGTATTTGACATTAGTTAGTTTATATTGACCATAATAGCTTTATCTATAAGTAATAGCACACAACATTAGTGGTCTAAATTAAATTTGTCGGGTATCGGTATGGCGCCGGCGGTGGTCATCCATCATCGATAATGGTGCGGTCACACTAACGAGCGTGCCCTCTGCCCGTCACGTTACCTCCACGAGCGTGCCACTCGCCACACTTCACAGACTCGGACCACATTAACAGCAATTTGACACTTCGCATCAATCTGTTATACAAGCCTCCTTCTCGCCACATAAATCTGCAAACGATTAATTCTCGTTTCTCAAGAAAACTTAAAGGTTTCGTTTGAAACCGGCAAGTAAAACATCTCTACACAATTACCAGCTTGTGATATTTATCTGTCTTTATACAACCATCAATAAGGACGTCTCGTTTATTACGAATGTTGTTCTAAAGATGTTAGTTTATTGTGCCCGACCGAGTAATGGTTATGAAGGGTCCGGCGAGCATTAACGATTAAAAGTAAACATTGCATCGTTTGAATTACATTCGTACGTACCTGGAGGCAACGACATTAAATTGCTCTGTATGTGGTCGCAATTTTTCACCAGTTTCAATTAGCTTAAGCAAGTAAAACCGACCCGTTGAGATATAAGGAGTGTAAGATAAATTCGCGGAGTGGGTCGCGAGTCGCATCGCTAATTACATCAGCAGCTGACTTCGGTTAAGTGGCGATATCAATCTTGAGCGTGCATATGTGGGAACATGGTTACACTGCTTGAACAAAATACTCGTTTTATGTATGTAATTGGCGGAAAGAGCTTGAAGACCTCATACAATGCAGTGATGTCATTAACATAATGTTATTAAGCATGTTGCAGTAAGTTCTTATTAAAAATTAAGCGCTTGAAACTATCATTATTTGCGGCGGTATTGAGGTATTATAGTTGTCAACAAAGAATTACTATGTTCATGTTCTTACGATCATTAAGTTTCTAGTGTATTAGCTAAATTAATTAATTAGCGTAAATTAGTCGTTAGAATGCTAACAAAGACTTGGAAGCTTGAAGAACTCGCCTTCACAGTACATTTCTCATCATCCTGATTCCAATCAGGTTCTCAAAACAAGGTAACTGTTGAACAGTTATCATTATCACTTCATTTCTAATGAGGTATCTATTAAATAATAATAACGGCTTAGATTACACACACATTCAGTCAAGTTTATGTGAGATAAGAGGCTGGTTAAGTAATTATAGTGGGGATAGGTTTGACTTTATAGATGATAGTGAAACAGATCGTGTACGCACACGTGGGTTCAATCTAAAGATATCTGTACCGGTCTCGTGTAGCACCTGCGTTACGCCTTATTGACTTTTATAGACGTTCAACGGTTCATTTAACGTGGACGAGGTATCGCATCTATCAGTGTGTTCTCGTCTTTACAGCATGTACAGTTACTCGCAGAAAGCACTTCGTTTGAACCCGGCTTTGAGGTAGGATGACAGTTGAACATTTTTTGCAATTTAGACTTTTTTGAATTTGATGGGTGTCATGAAAGAAAGATTTAGTATGGTGGTATTCAAGCGCGCAATGGTGTTTAAGGTAGAGTTATTAGTAAAAAAAAAAATACCGTACCAACACATATGTAGTTAACTACGTTGTAACATTTAGCATATATTATTATTTTACACAGATATTAGCTAAGTAATTTTGTAAATGACACCTAAAAATATATCGCAACGTATGTAACGTTTATAAGCACTACGCAGCTGCTATGCGCCTACGCGCTTGCTACGCGCCTGCTACACGCATACACGCCTGCTACACGTTCATAGGTCTGAGTCGCGCCTACGCTCCTGTTACGCACACGTTACTGCTACGACGTCTCCGCTGCATTTCTACATTTGAGAAACGCACACATTTTTAATACTTGTAACATAAATAACTTTGCGGATAAAGTAGGTGATATAGGTGCAATAAAAATAGTATTATGATACAAAATAACGAATTAATTAGTAATATACTGGAAATATTGTAATAAAAGTACCTTGCTATAAAATTCATGCCGAGGCATTATGTAACTAACAAGTAAACGAAAGTGACGTGTAATCGTTGTTATTTCATACAACCGGTCTGCCATACTTATGTCATTTACACCTCACAGATTCTCGTTATAAAACAATGCAGTTTTATTACAAACTCCATGCGTTACCGCAACCATCTACACGATTTATTATGAAAGAAAATATTCATTAGGCTGCATAAATTATTTTTTATGATAACAAACTGCAATGTAATAAAATAGTAGATAAATATTTTTTGAGTATACATTAGTAGTTCATTCATGTATACTAATATATAAAGCTGAAGAGTTTGTTTGTTTCAATGCGCTAATCTTAGAAACTAATGGTCCGGTTTGAAAAATTGTTTTTGCGTTAGATAGCTCATTAATCCAGAAAGGCTTTAGGCTATATAACATTACGCTGCAACCAATAGGAGCGGAGCATAACTAAACCACGCAAACGTCCCTGGCGGCCGCTAGTTAGTTATATAAAGAATACAAATCAGGAAATATCGTTGGTTGTTCGTTCACAGTTAGTTTATAATAAAGACAGTAAAAGTCTTCCAACCGCAAAGTAGTTATGGAAACATCGTAAAAGAATGGTGCGCATGATCCCTTATGGTGGGATAGAAGTGTGGTGGCTGCGCTGCGTGGTTCAATCCGAATATTATGATCCCGTTTATATTCAAATGTGCTGGACGCGAGCACAGTTTACGACACAGAAAACCAACAGATTAGCAGTTTATAAATATGAATACAATTATTAAGATATTATGTATGTTATTTTAAAATGACGTTACATCGTTACGATCATAGATATCAGAATCTCCGTGATTACGATAGTAACATTATAATAATATTACGCGTAGGTATAATATTTGTTTTGAATGTTTAACTTATCTTTTTAATGGAAAGCGTACAACTTATTTTGTTTGAATGGCAGTTTGTTGAATAAACAGATACCTACTGCTTAATACGAATAGTTTTAACTAACTCGTTGTATGTTTTCATTTTATCCTGCCTTTATCAAGCATACTTAATTAATTTTTCGATTACTATAACAGAATTACTTGCATTAGATCCTTGAATTATTCACATAAATAGAACAAATAAATGCGATCTTAATTTATAAAAGCGAGCCCCTACTTAGGCTATCGCGTCTCGTTTAATATAGGTATGATTGTGCAAGATATCAGCGACTACATTACATTAAGTTGATGAGATGATTGCAGTCTTGTTGACAGCAAGGAGGCCACTATACCACTGCGAGAGTTATTAGGCACTCATAAGCACATTTGCATTGGCAGAGTACGTACAAATTATATGTGAAAGATAGGATTAAGGCTAGTAGGTAAGTTAGTACATCTGGCATAAAGTGCAGTTGCATATTTACGGTAATTACACGGGTAACATAATGCGATCCTGTGATAAATGTTCTGTTATCAAGACCGCGATGCAGACTGAGGGAATTAAAATAGTTGCTGGTCATTGAAGTTGATTGCATGTATGCTAACAGCGTACCTATTCACTATTGCAAGCCCGCTTTGCAATTATAAAGTGTTATATATTTTGCTAACCTTTTGTTAATATGATTTAATGATTCTATTAAAGTTAGTGAAAATTGAAAGACCTTATCCGAGATGCAAGTTTTAATTAAATGGAAACACGGCCATTAAATTAAAATTACCCTACACCATTAGGTTAGCGTAGTTCTATAGGGTATGAATACATAAATGTAGGTAAAGGTTCTTGAATTCTTGTCCAAATAACGCATTGTTATTTTCTATTTGAAAACTAAATGGAGCAGCTATCAAACTCAGTCTCAAATAATCTATGTATAATTGTTAAAAGAAAATACTCTAGTAGCGTGAACATTAGAATGAAAAACTTGATTAAATTCAATAAAACCAACACCGAGATAAGCAGTAAAACAGCTATCAATAAACCAAGATTTTTATTCAAAACGGATGTCATCTTATCATAGCTGATGATAAACACAACACCATAAAAACTTAAATACAAATAAAGTTATAGCTTCATTAGTTTTAGCTCTAAAGTCTAAGTGAAATTTGATTATACACGATGTTTCCTCAATAAATGATGCCAAATTCAGTTAATCAAGAATGAATGAAAATCTGTCTTAAAATCTGGCATGAAAGGTATAAATTGGCTTGGAGATTGGAGTTGTTTAGATAGAAGGATGAATCGAGATGGTCATTAGCGAAATGAAGCCATTGGTAGCGTGTAAAACAGTTAATTACAACGGCGTAATCTCTAGTCGAGGTGGCGCTTGAGATACTTGCCCAAGATTATAATGATCACGGATAATGACGGAATGTCTACCCTCTCTTTCGACTAATGACTGAGTGGGATTGAGTTTCGAAAACTCAAATCTAACTCTATTTAAATATCATAATTACTATAGAATTTACAGGGTTAAGTTGATTCACGTAACCTTTGTGTAAATGTACAAACAGGGATTTCAAATTGGTGTTTTGCTCTCTTTGTTCAAGTGAAGAAAGTAAGTCGATTCGTATTTTAGTAGAAAGTGACGTTTTACTATTGAAGAGATAGTCTCAGAAATTAGTCTTAGCGTTCAACGTATTATGACATTCATGGTTCATTATAAACTGTTGCATAGCTTATAGCAGCTAGCTATAAGCTATGTAATAGTTAGAGAGATAGTAAGACGTCTTGTAGGCCTTTTAGATGGTGATTTGTAGACCATTTTCTACTTTGTTATTACTTGTTGGACTATATTATTCTTACATAACCTATTAAGGCTGTAATTTGTATAAACTGTAAAAGCTAATTATTCTTAAAAGAGCAGGTAATCATGGAGTTTCTTGTCAGCTCTTCTCCATTGGAAGTGGGTTTAACCATGCACCAAGTTCTCGACGTTTCATATTTCTCATGTAGGCAGAAGTGTAATAAAATATTTTCATTTTGTTCGTCACCTACACACCGTAAAGTCGACAAGTATTTGGGCACCACAGAAATCGTAATAACTTCTTACGATTTCTGTGTTGTGCACCAATTCCTATATTAATGTTAAAAGGTAGGTGGTAGGTTCGACTCGTGAGTCGGTGTTCGTGTCGATTTCATTACACTTAATAATACTTAAATGTTCCATGTAAAATGGGTCTATACATGGCTCGGTATACCAGCTTTAGGTGAGTGATAACGACAGCCGACCTATCACGTAGTGATAGTCAATTTGGTTGTGCAATATAATTGTCGCTGGTGACGCCCTGTCTACGGTACACTCGCTCACTAAAGTCATACTATAGTCATTTATAATTGCCGCAGAAAGTACAGTAAAACATATCTAAACATACTAACAATTATGTATAGTAGGCTACACTTATGTACGTGACATGCGAGTCGATCGTGTTGAGCATGAGAAATTGTTTAATTGTACATAAACCGTTGATTTATCGCCACATCCACAATAGTTAGTTCATCTCGATGAATTTCCCATTAGATATGACTTGATTACAATTTCACGTTTTTGCCTTATGTGAAATTCATTTGATGTAGCTTAGAAATTGCTTATTGCGTCGTTTATCACGCACCATGTCGTTACGACTGCTGAGATCGGTCTATAAAGTTATGGATTACTTATCTTATCTTATCTGTTATAAAAACATAAATCTATGGTTTGTTAAGTGTTGCTGCATAGCGAATACCACTAACCTATTTCAAGTTTTATGAAGGCTGTAAAGTTATATTGGGTCATTCGGTGTTTTAATATTTAGTCGGGACTCACACCATTGGATTTGTGTTGTAGTAGCGTTGTTTATGGGGGCGAATGTTGCACATCGAGCATTGTGTAGTCAGCTTTATGGCCAGTCAGAGGTTCCGGCGGAAGTGTCGTAAACCCGACGTCATAGTCAGACTGCAGCGATAATAATTAAAGGGCACCTTGTTAATATTAACTGGTCTATAATTGTTGACCGATATTAATTAGTTTTTTATTGGCACATGACTTATAACGTCAAAAGAGTGCGAGGGGGATTAGCTTGAATAACTATTTTATTATAATTGAGGTGTGTTTTTTATGTTACCTTTCTCACTCAAATACCTATTCGTAGATAAAGCTGTTGTTGGACGAACCAATATATAAGACATTTTCTACTAAGCGCATAGTGTAAATAATGAAAAACCCTTATATACGACTTTATCATAAAAACAAAGGTGTATTTCTTTGTTAGTCGTACATATCAGGTTAAAATTAGTTTATTTATATTTTTTTTCTATATTATTTCCGTCCGTTGCTTCGCCCGCGTGGAATTCGGTTATATCGCGCTTTTTAGATTTCCCTCGGGAATATCAATATTTTTCCGGAATAAAAGTACCCTATTATTTATTCCGGACTTTTAACTTTACCTCTGCAAAATTTCAAAGCAATCGGTTGAGTAGTTACGGCGTGAAAGCGGAACAAACAAACAAACAAACGCACTTTCTAAATATTATAAAGGACTTTTGACAAAAAAATACGTATACTTAAGTTTATTTAAAAAATAGTCACTTAAATTTTTGAAGCAAATAAAATTATAGGCATATAAACAGCAATACTGTGTATGGAATTTATTCTAAGACACAAAAGTTCGTTGGCTACAATAAAAATATTATTTAATAGGATAATACACAACCTTTATACTAATACCTTATTCTTCAAAACTAATTTCGGCTGTATGGGGTTATATTTAAGGCTCCCTCGATAAAATAACGCTTAGCCAGCTGAACAGGCCACGGTGTAATAAAAGTTTAATGTGGCCTCTTAAATCATTGTTTGCGTACACCTTGGCACCTTGCACTCTCTTGAAATAACTTAGATATTGAACATGCTGTAGAAGAAGTAGTAGTCTTTTAATATATTGTAACTAAATAACATTATATTAATTAATTTATTAAATTGTTTAAAATTTTAAAAATTTATAGAAAAATGTCGTCGATTGCGTAACCTCCTTTTTTAAAGTCAGTTAATAAAATCTAACATTAATCTATTTTGTATTTCCTGCCCACATTTTATATGGTGCTAAGTGAGAAATATGTAAACCCAGCGTGAACTGATTTATACAAATAACTCCAGTTTAGTCAAGAATTTCACGCTTCCACTAAATGCTATGTTACTTATAGTAAATTATCGTGTGTTAAATAATAAAACATTTCTCGCATAACTACAATCTGGACGCAAAAACAAAGAAGAATTTTTAATTAGCAAAGCGTTTCCCTGTAGTGCGGCACCCCGCCGCGCGGCTACTTTATACACATTGCTTTGAGGTCGTTAACAAAACGTCACTTTTCACAATATTTATGTCTCCATTATTTTTCATGTGTAACGACATCGTAAACTTAAAACTTCACATAAGAAACTTTCTTAATCTGTCAATATATTTTTCCTCATTGTCATATGTTACGTACACCTCTGACTCTTCATTCCTACATAGGCCCACACTCTATGCTTCAAATTATGTAGAAGAGTTTTTACACTTTTGTTTTTATCTTTAATAATCATTGGGACACATAAAATGTGAGAAAACATATCGTAGTAGAGAGCTATGTTAACAGATTGGTAGCTAACAGAAGGAAGAAATAAACCGAGTTCGTACGGCCAGATACACTCAAGGGCACTCCCGGCACTTTACAAAAGTAATAAAATGAGAGTTCCATTTCGCACGATTACCCGGGAGACGACAAAACATGTCAAGTGTCAATTTGTATAATTTACACAGGAATTAAAATGGCGGTTTGATAGATGACAGTTCGCGTGGCTCTCTTAGTCGGTGGCGACGCTTGATGCGGGCGTCCTAACTTGTTGATTTTGTCGTTTTATTTTTTTATTCATTTTCACACGACGTTGTCTGCTGTAACAGGATATTTTGTTTTGAATAGCGAGATTAGCGTTGCGAGTGACGCGTGGCGGCGACGACGCACGACATAACGAGACGCGTAAGCGACAGCCAAATGACACGCGCCACGAGACACACGCATTACATGTGTGTCAATGTTATACACCATTCGCTGATAGGTTTCGTATTACGGAAAACTTTCCTTCTACTAAAGTCATTATTTTTGTATAAGAACACGAATTCATATCCAAAAAAATCGTAAGTTTTTAATAGATATCGAAGTGGGACAATTAGTTACAAAACGTTTACTTTTTATAAAATTACAAAATTAAAGACTATTGGACATTTGTAACTAGGACATGTTTAATTGCGTAATTACAAAAATAATGAACGGGAATATATATAAATTGAAAGTTGTAATAAACATATAAACACGGTGTCGATGACCCAAGTTGCGTGCGAACGCGCTCTGTATGAGTGGATGACATTTCATGAAAACCAGTCATGTTTCTATTCAACTCATAAATACATACATATATCTAACAACTTATTGTAAATGATTAGATATTGGATAGATATAAATTACCTACGCAATGCCTTCGCAGTTTCTAAATAAGATCTAATAGATATTCGTTAGTTGTTCGATGCCAGCATTCATGTCTTGTTAATAGTTTACCTGATTGAATATGACGTTTATAAATGGTATATAATATTTCAATATTATCTAATTTCCCACAATGCTGATTGTTTAGTCAGTTAGTCGTTTATGACAGTGTCATGCAATGCTAATGTGATTGCGAAATTGAACGCAGCCGTTGTAAACGCACTGTCGTTATATTTATAGTGCATCTTTAAATAGAATTATCTGAACTATGTTATCTATTTATAGAAACATGTTACGCAATTAGCTGAAGATGGAAATAGACTATAATAACATGTGGGGTTGGGCAAACTTATGTACAGACGACAGCACATCAAGCTACCATAATCTGTCAAATTTCTTCATTAGATTTTCAACTTTATCACTATTGCATTAAGGCTCAAAGTTGATTAGGAATATTTGTCAGTTTCGGGTAGCATGACCTATTTTCGTCCTTACATATATAAGTTTATTTATAATCATACTATGTATCTATCTATGTATGATTATACCTAAACTTATATAGTCGAATACTCTAATAAAAAGTTTCTTTTTTATTAATTGTCAAACGCGGACGGATTTCAATATTGATAGGAATAATTTTAAAAGATATTGGATATCCTGTAATAGATTTTCTAGCATTTCCTCAAAGCTACTGTAAAAATGGTTGATGTTGTCTTGCGGCGATCGTCAGAGGCTCAATGACAAAAGTATGGTATTTATGTATTTGTAATTATATGTATAGCATATAGTTATGGTCAAATAGAGCGACATAGTCTTGTCTGACAAAGCTCTTTAAATAAAGAATAAAAAAATATTGACTGCGTATTATAAAGGCTATGAATAATAACTCATTATAGCAGAATAGTGTTACAGCAAATTATGTCTCCTAAAATGTCAATAAGCTAACAAGTTTTTTTTTTTGTTTTAATCAGCTATTTAGATAAGCCAAACGCAGTGTGAAGACTCGAAAGTTCAAAGTTTGTGTTATACCTAATGATCTTATCGTTCATAATGATACCACCCATTGAGTCGACAACGACATGTAGTGGAATAACCGCCTTATGATAGCTATATAACGGAACCAAACATTTCTATACATATTATAAGGTAAAGACTTTTTATCTGTCTGCATGATAGCGTTATTATCTAAAGCTACGCAATCGATTTTGATTTAGTTTTTATCATCTTTTAGAAAATTTATTCCGGAAGGTTTGCTATAACTTTTTTATACTTAATAAGGAAATTTCGATGTTTTTTCTTTTATAATTATAAACTAGCGCTTGACCGCAATCCCGCCTGATGGTACGTAGTGATGCATCGTTGATGGTAAAGCACGCTAGTTTATTAAGAGCCTATTCACTCAGAAATACTGAACGAATAGGAAGGAAGACAGCAGTTAAGCGAGGTGATGCAATGTTAAACCCAACAACACGACCAACGATGCTGCGCCAAAGGGAGATTGATCTGAAGACCCTCCGCGACCAAACTCCCAACACAACAACATTAGACGCGTCGTACCCGGCACACATCGCAACACAACTGCTCAGACCCGTACTTCGTACGGCTTCACCAGACATCATGCCGGAACACGAGAACACTTGTTTTTTCAAATCTTCAAAACTATGCGAAGCAAGGTCTGGTTGCTTAGTCTATAACATAAAAGAAATATTATCGTAATGGCACGGAAACGTGATATTTGATCAGAATGCTTATTCGTACGACGCATTTTTAAATTTAAATAGTTATAAATGTGGAAGAATTTCCTGCATTTAATTATAAGTTAAATATTTTTAGGTTATTGTTAGTACTCAGGCGATGTCAGAGTTAATTGCTATCACAATATCTAGGTATGCAATAACAGGTTGCGGTTAAATAATAGCAGCAAAGGTGTGGCAACATAGGTAGGCCCGGTAGCTTTTTTTTTTCATTAACTGGGAGAAAGAATAGCTGTAATTACATTAAGTATTTACAAAAATGCTTAAACTAACAAAACAGTAGTTCACTACTTTAACCAGTGACTGCTTTATTTTTATATAGGCATATCAATTTCACAGGACATATTTTCTCTACCTTCACGGAAATCGGAATGATACTTAATTTGTAAGATAGGTACCTAAAGCTCTACGATAGTGAAAGTGGATTAATAACCATAGAGAATAAATATTTTTTTTTGTAACATTATCGCATGAGAAATATTCAAATTTCATATTTGGATTCTTTGTGTCCATACAAATTGAACCTCTTTGCTCTTACCTTTTCAAAATGTTTCATAAAAGGTGTTTTTATTTTTTTATTTTAAGTAATATGTTACCTTGAGGCTTCGTATGAGGCCCATTGTGAGCGACCACGTTTCAGTTCCGTATGTCATCACTGTTAACACACACTGGTCAAAGACTTTAGTCTTGAGACACTGTAGTACCTTGGACGACGAGAAGATGTAGCGTAGGTTTCCGAACACTCCCCAGCCGAGCTGGATTCGACGAGATGAAAGGTGGACCTACCTAGTTGGACTGTTTGTCCCAGGTATACAGTATGTTAAGAAAACCCTGTCCGACCCATAAGGATAATAAAGGTTAGGTAAACACATGACCAAATATAATATAAAATTTTACGTATTCATCATAGTACCAATACAAATGAATTTTGAAATAATCTTTTTTTCCCGCGAATTAATTCCAATTTCCCCGAAATTTGGTAATTTTTAAAAAGTGACAACACCGGTATTATTATGAGCGAATAGCGATGCGACCACGTGCCGCGTGCCCTGCCGCCCGCCCCCCGCAGGCTTCAGACGAAGGGTGGTTAACACGCTTTTATGAAGTTACCTCTTTTTGCGAAATAATATTTATTTTTTTAGGGGGATTTTTTTTAAGTTTAGCCCGATTTTGTATGCATTAGTAGAATCAGTTATCGATACCTAACAACACCTTCACGGGTCGGACAGGGTTTTCTTAACATACTGTATATAGCTACTAATGGCCGATGGGATAGTAAGGTTGTGGAGTGGCGGCCACGTACCGAAAGGCGCAGCGCAGGGAGGCCCCCAACAAGGTGGACCGATGGCCTTTTGAAGGTCGCGGGAAGCCGATAGATGCGGGCAGCACAAGACCGGTCATTGTGGAAAGCCTTGGGGGAGGCCTTTGTCCAGCAGTGGAGCTCTATATGCTGAAGAAGAAGAAGAAGAAGTAATGTAATGTGTGCGGCGAAAGTATGTATAATGAAAATAAGTAATAATAAGTAGTAATAATAAGTGAGTTTATCAATCATGTGATTTTTAAAAGAGCAACTGTGGAGTTTCTTAACGGATTTTGATGTTTCATAAGGGCTCATGTTGTTTTATGTGAAATAAAGTTTTTTTTTTTTTTTTTTTTTATATAAATTATAAACCAGCGCTTGACCGCAATCCTGCCTGATGGTAAGCAGTGATGCGATCGTTGATGGTAAAGCGCGCTAGTTTATTAAGAGCCTATTCACTCTAGCCTTGAAGACACTCAAATTGTAATTTGACGGAAACACCGACGCCGGCAAATTGTTCCAGTCCCTCGATGTACGCGGTATAAAGGAGGAAGCAAAACGCTTCGTCCGGATCGCAGTGGTGTCAACAACGTAAGGGTGGAAACTCGCCGTACGACGGGTCGTCCGATGATGGAACGGAGATGGGGGAATTAAGTACACATATGTATTTAAATCTTTAGAATAATTATGAATAGGGATGTTTCCTGGGTATAAAAAAATTTCTATTTAGTCCGCCATTTAGATTATAGAAAAATATTGGATGCGTATATTTTGTTTTATCAAATCAATAAAAATTGACAAATATAAAAGGTATCAAAGATCAGGAGTGGTGGCTGGTCACACGAGTTTTCAACGCACTGTGTTGTCTTCATTTTTTGTTAATATGAAAAAAGAAAAAATACGTAACTTCAAGAATATAACCACACAAAGGCCTGAATATAAGTCTTAGAGCAACCGTATCAATAGTGAAATATTTATGACAGGCGCTGTCTCGAATTTCACGGCTAAATGCCAGATCATTAATCTAGTTCGAAATCCAAGTATGTCTATTATTTACAGGTGAATAAATATATTATACACTGCCCGGGAAACTACTGCAGCAAAAGACATATGAAATAATACATGCACTGAAATACTTCACAATTCTAGATAATCAAAGAAGCTCAAAAAATACTCGTTGTTTGTAACGAACTAACTTCTATTTGCCGAGCCAATGCTCACGCAACGCGTGAAACAAACATATTAATTTGAAATAAAAGTTGACAATTAATACTGGCGACATCAACAGAAAGGTAGAAACAATAAAAAAATATTAATTTATCGAGCAATTACACCAAAGGTCACACTCACGTAATAAATAACGCAATAATCTGATTATCTGGCGGAGGCGCATAGTTTGTATAATCATAATAACATGGTGTCTCTTGCCTGCTTACAACTTAATTATCCCTAGTGAAGAATAATCGCTAATAGATGAGTATAATTAATTATCTTCATCTAATGCATATTCATACCTGAAAAAATGTAAGGTATTCCAGCTATCTTCTAAGTAATTTATTTTTTAAAGAATTGAAAGGGACAGCCCGACTCCATTGTTTACTAACTAAATTTAAAATCAGAGCTTCTTTAACAAATAATAGTTTAGTTCTGACAAATTAAGATGTTCCATAGACAGTTTCGACGTCTATGATTAAAAAGATGGCGACTAAAAATACGCCAATTTGCGTCAGGGTCTGAGTAACTTGATACGACTAAACAATAAATAAATAATAAATACAATAAAATGTAAAGAAAATATTGTATTTTTTTTATAAAGAATATTATTAGATATATTATCTATTATAAACTCGTTCTGTTTTCTCATACACTAAAATCATATAAAACTATCTTTACATCGAGGTAGTCTAGATCATCGATCACTAATACACTAGATTCGCAATCAGAGTAAAAAAATGGTTGAACTGAACAAGCGCACAACGCAGGACTTAGGTGCTTCTTTCATTTTTTACATCCATACTAATATTATAAATGTGAAAGTGTGTTTGTTTGTTTGTTTGTCCTTCCTTCACGCCGTAGCTAAGCAATCAATCGACCTGATTTTTGGCATACAGTCAGTTAAAAAGATGGAGAGTAACATAGGCTACTTTTGGTCCTAAAAAAACATCAAGTTCCCAAGGGAGATTACTGGAATATTTGTATGTGTACACCAAATATCCTAATATTATAAATCGGAAAGTGAGTTTGTTTGTTTGTTCCGCTTTCACGCCGTAACTACTAAGCCGATTGTTTTGAAATTTTGCAGACGTAAAGTTAGAAGTCAGGATTAAATAATAGGGTACTTTTTTTTCCCAGAAAAAAATTATATTCACCAAGGAAATCTAAAAGCGCGATATAACCGATCTCCACGCGAGCGAAGCCGCGGGCGGAAAGCTAGTACTTTATAATTCTGACTTTAATGTATGCGTGTAAGGTTGAATTTGGTCTGATGTTTGATGTACCACGGACTCGGTCGTAAAAAATAATGGCTTTTTGTACTGCTTTGTAATAAGAACTTTATACACTGCATTTAAGGCTGATTTTAAATTAATGTAAGTATATTTATTTTGACTACTTTAGACTGCTTAATACTTGTCGCCATTTTTGATAAGATTTTTGTTCGAGACTGTGTATCTAGTATATAAGTAATCGATATCTGTGATACATCCTTTATGATTCATGTTCACTTAAAAGTAAGTGAGTGCCTATATACTTATGTAAAAGTTAAACTGAACAGACGCGTCGTGACTCATAATATATTATTATATATTCCAGAATTTTTGTCAACTCCATACAATACACTACAATTGTTCGGAAACCACTTTTATTTTCTGCAAACAAATAATAACGACATAAGTTCGGAATGGGGACATATTCAGACGTATTCGCGCCTTACTCCGGATGCGGTCTTCCATAATTGTTACACTCAATCAACTGAAATTAGCCTTCTTTCATGCGTACCTACCTTATCATATACTTGTGGTTTCCTACCGCATACAAAAAACATTTAAATTCAAGACATTCAATGAAAATAATTCACTATAATGAAATTTGAATTTAAATATACATATAATTTTATATAATTAGTGAAGTGTGTAGTTTATTTCTATATTTTACAAGATCAACGAACGATTATTGGCTATTAAAATTTTACGTGTTTGATTTTAAGTATCTAATGAATGAATCATAGATAGTAACTACTTAATGAATTCAAAGCTAGAGGTCAACATGGAATACTTATTCATTAATGGTATAGGCACTAGATGACAGCGGTCTTTCCGTGTGACTACAAGCGTATTCAAATCTTTTAATAAGCTAGTGCGAATCAGACGGGATCGCGCGGTCAAGCACCAGTTTATAATGTAAAAAGAGCCGTTTATAATGTGGGAAAATCAATACTTGCCACGTCAAATACTTTACGAGTTTGAATGTGTGGTAGGTATTAATCGTGTGGACACATTCTATAACATTGTACCTTGGCTACTAAATAAACTAGTATATCTATTATACGATGATCTAACAGCTATTTACATACCTACTCCGTAATTCTCGCGTTTGCCTGTATAAATATATTCAATTGGGTATTTTGTTAAGCTTATCCGAGGGCATCGCGGCCCGACGTTTATTAATGAATTATGTAAATGCACGAGACCGACGGTCCGCCGACGATTCTACCAACTTTATTACTCGCGAATAATATAGATCGTTACCTCGCTATCTGAAGACCCCTTAGATTGTTAACTTGCTTTGCCTTCCTTGTTAATGAGTTAAGACGTTACGACATATGCTGTTTTACGATCAAATTTTAGTATCTACGTAAGTAGCTGATCAGAATTTTAACACATTTGCGAACATTGTATCTTCAGGTAATTACAGCTTACTGCTTGAAGCTGCATATTACAAGACATTAACAAGTTGTAGCTAATTATGAGCAGAAAGGTCAAAAGAAACATTGAAGGTTAAGTAGCCTAGAAGTACAATGTAAAACAAGCTTTATTTCCATCTACCTAAGGTCTATAGAAGCTCAATCAATGATATTTCAAAGCAGGAAAGTTGGTTGCCTGCTTTTCAAAACTCAATCAACATCAAAGCCGCCGTTGTTCAGGGCATCACTAAATAACTATGGATGACAGTTGCGCAAACTTTATTCTTTTGCTAGATTTCTCTGAGAGACCTAGTTGGAAATATTAATAAAGCGAAGAATTGAAGAGTAATTTAAAAATTAATTTCAATGAAAACAAATTAAGATTCATGTTTACTTCGTATTGTATTTTGTTTATAACTTGATGAAGAGTCTTAAAAGCTTTATAGTGTTGGTAGTCGAGTCGTCAAGTATCTAAATTACTAACAGCAACTAACAAAATTCCACTGATCTCGATTACTGCATAAAATTTTTAAGGAGGTAAAAATATGTTTAGTATTGGAGGTTCATGTGACGAAATTGGTGGTCGCGATCGATTGTTATCCGTGATGGATGCGGCTCATTACTCGTGCGCTCTGGGTGGCACGACCGTCGCCAGCGCCTAACGACGTGCGACTCCTCTCAGTTCTCATTGTCAAACCTGACCACTGATCCCATCGATATTTACTACCAATCCAAACACACCTCAATACCATTTATTTATGACCAGTGCTTAACTCGCGTCTTGCGACCTACTTTCATACTGCCTTCATGTTTTATTGACTACTGTCATGCTCCGCCGTTAGATAATATAACACTTACCTCAAAGATCGGTTTGACACCGTGTTTTATGATGACTATTAATTCATTCTTTCACTCCTGGATTTTATTGCTCGCATTCCATAAATTCCGATGAACAATAACGAATGGATTTTTTTTTTAATCTACCGTAGGTCGATGATGTGACGTCACATCGCATTATGACTGACAGCCAAATTGTTAGTTGACGGTTATGTAATCTGACAGCCCCTGACTACTTGTTTAGGCATCGAAATTACAAAAGTGCCGTTTAAATTTTATAAAAAATATAATAAGAAAGAGTACGTCATAAATAAACGATGTTGAGATGTTATCGGTTCCTGGCCGGCAGGAAGCGCTTCGGCCCATTTAGGGGTGCATTAAAATCGAATACATCATATTTGTTTGATTTCCTAGTTCGCGTTTCACCCTGTAATTATACAAGTCACCGTCCATGGCCGGATCTCTGGTGGTTTTTGTTAAGATGCATTAATCATCTTTTTTATTGCGAGCATGTGTTTTGGTCTCGTAAAACACTTTCGGGAATTATAAGCTTTTTGTATTTGTAATGTCTAATTTAGTTTTTGGTCGGTTCTTATTAGGTCATTAGCGGTGAGGTGCCTTTCGTCATCCCTTCGGAAATTTATAGTTGAAAATGGAGTTTTGACGTCGTTTTAATGTGTTGCAATATTCATAAAATTTCTTCAGAAACTTTTAAACTTTATTACTTGCATAAAAATTTACATAAGTTATTTGAAATGTTGGCAATTAATTATAATGAGGGTGTTTCATGTGTTTGTCAGACGCATGTTCCCGACGGTGCGCATTTCGTTCGCGGGGTGTCGCGCGGACGCCCGCTACGCCGTGCTGCTGGATGTGGTGCCAGTGGACGGCAAGCGCTACCGCTACGCGTACCACCGCTCCTCCTGGCTGGTGGCCGGCAAGGCGGACCCTCCCGCTCCGGCGCGCCTCTACCCGCACCCCGACTCGCCCTTCTCCGGCGACCAGCTGCGCAAGCAGGTCGTATCCTTCGAGAAAGTCAAGCTAACCAACAATGAGATGGACAAGAATGGACAGGTGAGCACCTTACATACAGATGTCACGAAATAATTATTACCTATGTCAAAACCTTTTCGTTAATCATAGCTATAGACAAATAAGAGACGGGGTTCTATTAGAAATTAGTGATTGATGATGTGTGTGACGCGTGGTACTCGCTTTTGATTATAATCATAATTTGATTCAATAGGTTGTTAGAGTCGTAATTTATAAACAACAAAGTGAAACGTATCGGTTTCGAGGGAGAGGTGTGTGGAGCTTGTTGCAGCGCTAAGAACAAGGTGATAAAGCGGCCGAGCCTGAATGAGCTATAAAGTGTTGACGTAAAACGGTTGATTTACGTGCGCCCCGGGTGTCGCCGGCGGCTAACGAGCGCCTGCGACTCGCCTGTGTGTGTACCATCTAAATGTTGCACAAGTGATATACATGCAAGTAATTCTAATTACTCAAATCGTGTCGTCGACACTACTATTTTAACTGTATACTTTGATTCGACTACGTTCTGCTCCAGAAAGTAGGTAGCTAATGTTTGTTAGTGTTATAACTTGACGGCGGCTACGGGTTAGCCGAGTGCGTGCGCCACTGCAAATCGAGGTTTATAAATTATCCGTCAACATTTAATTATACACTGGCCACCTTTGCAATTCAATGTAGATGGCTTTAACGATATGTTCGCTCGAATTGTATGAGTACGTAAATATTGTAATTCCGCAAGATTTAATTAATTACGGAATCCGAATAATGGATGCCACTGATTTCTTCATAAAAATATTGCATAAAAGTATCGAAAGAATAAATAAAATACTTAAAAGAAACAGGAATGAACAGAACATTCAATAACCTGTAAACGCTTCCTGCATGTTTCGCATCCTTTGGGATGACGTGCCACGTGGACCACTTCCTCGTGCATGTGGTAATTTGTAGAATTACTGGCAAAATGGTTGTGTCGGTGACACCTCGGGCGTCGGGAGACGTCGGGGAGAGTGTAATGAGTGCGTCGCTGGCAACAAATTAGTCGCACATGTCGCGGCGCGTCAGCCGGCACCTCACGGCTACTTACCTCCGCGGCGCAGGTGCGATCTCGCGCAGGCAAATGTCACGACTACACACCACCAGCCTGTTCAGACCTTCACACAGACCTGCTTTACTAAGCTTCAGAGATCTCGTACACTGGCTGTAATATTTACTTAACATAGGTTAGTCAGGAATATGACAGTTATGAAAAGTGCGATAATATCACAACTGTAAATTGATTTTCAACTGATGAGAGTGAACTTTAAATTAGTTGTTTGTATGTTGTTTGTTATTTTCATGGTTATATTCATGTAGATCGTGTTATGAATAACTTAAGTACAACTTATACTTTTTAGGTATTTATGTCTTATAATTAAATAAACAAGCAGATGTCCGGTAACTTCATTTCTAAGTTAATTGCCAGACTACAAATTGTAATTAAGTAATTGTTTAATGGCAAACTAGATGAAGATTCGTCTACATTTGGCCACAGATGACTACTTATGGCATGTTAGATGCGCATTATCGGCATTGTTATAGTCTATCTGGATAATCCATTTAGAAATTGTATCATTATTGTAGACTTACCTACTAAGTACTTACAATAAAGGTTTTCGATTGTATATTATATATTTCGATGTACCTACGATTAATAAACAATTTCTTATTTGACTGAAAATGTAAAGAAGTTTATTAAATTAATATAAGTTAGATAGCTACCAATTAGTGACAAACTATAAAAAAACGCTACGGGAAAGCTCAACAGTTATTCCAGACAATATGGAGCTGAAACATGATTCAGGCTCAGCTTAACGCATTTTATGTATGTTAAACAATAGTATGTAATTGAACAATGCTAGGTTACGTTACGCACTCAAGTTTAGTTGGCGGAGGGCGCCGGAACGGAACCGAAAGGCGTGGCGATATGATGGATGGCTCGGCTCTCACCAAAATTCACCTAATTGGCTTTCCCATAGTAGACCGATGGGTATCAGGCTCGTATCGTGGAGTTATTTAATTAAATAACTTCTTTTCATATACATAATGTGCTCAAGCAGGCGAAGTTGCCAGTCCACTGCTTATACATTGCGTTTAACTCGCATACTTTGAAAATACATACGAATGTGCATTTTTCTATTTCTGGTAAGTAGATTAATTACCTATTCTGCAAGGACATAATAAAATAATAACAATAATTTTCACACCAATAACCAATATTTTGGTCTAATGGATACAAAAAATTAACGTACCAAATATTTTTATCAACACAAATAAAGTAAATTAAATAAGTAGAAAGGAAAAAGAATAAGTAGGTACTAAGTAAGAATAATTTATTAAAGCGGAAGATTTAACTATCTAATTAAGTAATGCTTTATATTTCAAATGATTAATGAGTTTACCCACTTGCAATTAAATGTGACTTACCTACTTACTGTACTTAATTATTACTAGATTCGAGCTACCGGCATTACACGAAACTAAAGTTTTCCCTCGATAAATCTAAGCTTACATTATTCCGCTCCAAGAAACAGCTGAATACACGAAAATATTTATAAATAAAACTTCTAATTAGCAATATATTATCAGAAACGGAACTGGAATTGCTGAGTCGTTAACATCGGTAACAATGTATAGGCCACGCAACTCGACACGGCGGTTCGTGTCCACCCGCCTAATTGTGGAACAAAAACTCCATGAAACCGAGGAATTAATCATCAGCGCGCCACTTAACTGCCTGTACTCGAAATAATAAAATAAACGCTGCACTCACGACACTTGTAACTGTAACCCTGAAAAGCCGAGTTGTGTCCAGTTGCGTGCGCTACGTAGGTAACTTGTGTTTTTGTTTCCTCTAAGGACCTCTGCGCCATGAAAAATGTACGTCATTTTACACCTTTTTGTTAACAAAAGTAATTCTACGTTTACTGTATGTTATGTTAAATACAGGAACAATGCTATCTGATCTGAGCTGTATTTAAAACATAGCTTTACTAATTATAACAAACTACTTAACTTCTGAATTTCGCATAACCATAACAGCACAACTTTCTAGTTAAGTTCGAGATCCGTTCATAAAGTAGAAGAGACCTTTGTGAATGTTTGTAGGGTTTATTTAAAAGCTTGGTATAATCGTGTATTGGAATGAGGTCAGATTATTTGAATTCATGAGAACGGTCACACGAAAGCGTGGCGGCTGTGGCGAGTAGCGATGACGGATCGCGATTGTAAGTAGTACAAGCGTCGAGCGCTCGGCCGCGGCTGGCCCGGCCCTGCGTCGATATGCCCCCGGTCACAAAGACCTCCCAACGACACTCGCGTGTTAAATCCGTAAATCTTGATGTAATATATTTTACTTTCTTATAGTTGTGTGTATTTATCTTGCTATGAATGAGCAGCTTTATTTTATTTTCTATTTTCAAAGATATTCTAAAATACTTCTATATGTATCTACACGATTATTTTTATTTAGGACCGAACAGGGGTAGATAGAGTGCTGTACACAATTTTAGAGTGTCATTCCACTAGGCGCGTTTTCACTAATATTCCGTAGACACATAGGCATCGCGTAGACCCTACTTAGGCCCCTCTCAGGCGCTGTGAACACTACCTTTTTTAGCGCAAATTACAACGAGGCGACAAGAAAATCTACATTTGTCATTGATATTTTGAATCCAATCCAATCCATTAACAAGGTAGGTAGCACTATTAGATATATTATAATCTAATGACTATAAACAAAGAGAACAAGCAAATATTTTTATTCGTAGGCTATTAACAAGAATTTATGACTTGATAGAATGATTTAGGCTATTACATAATGGTAATAAAAGCCTGAGGTGTTGGGTATAATATTATTAATAATTAAAAAGCGTGTAGTTACATTAATTGTTTGTTTGTACAAAAGTGCATCAACGAGAATTTTCAGGATCTCTGATTGCTTGAGGCTATAAAATATGTATAGTAATTGTCGACTCAAACAATATATTATTAAGACATACAATAGGAACCTGTTTTTTTTTATATAGATCGTTATTCACAGCTGTTTATATGCACAGGAATGTGAACGGCTGATAGGCACCCTGAAAGATTAATTAAACAAAACTGTTTTTGTTTTAAATCATGAAGAGAATTAATAATGTTTTGAAAATATGTTTTGTGTACAATAATGATTAGAACTCAAGGTTAATAGTAGGAAACGAAGCTAAAATTAATGAATTTATGTAAATTGCCAGGTCCACACTGAACACGAGTTGTGTTGATTAATGAACTGCTTTTTGGACGTTTACCCAAATAATGAAATTACAACTTTATGCTTCACAACTTTTTAAAAATATACACGTGGCAGTTATTAATTAGGAACACTCTGAAATATTTTACCAAAAAATTACAGTAATTGGTTGATGCAGATTTATTTTTTTGCTAATTATTTATGTGACTAGATGGCAAAGAAACGGCGATAACTCGTGAATTTTATAGATTATAATAATTTGTTTAACTGATGCAATCTTTATAGTGTAGATAACAAATCAACAATGTCCACGCCATAAACTAGGAGCTTTTAATTTAATATAAAATTCGCGATAAAGTTTACGAAGTAAACAACTTTGTTTACGTTATAAAACTGTTTACATTTTACAAAATTACTCTTTATAGCATAAAAAGATCTTTGATAACATTTCCGTAATTTATTTATGTGGTAATGGAACATTAAATGTCAACGTGGCGAGGGTATTTTATAACTAACTAATGTTGTATCAGTTGTCATAGTGAGCGCCCGCGGTGCTTGTCAACCGCAGGCCAAGCTGCTGCGCCAAGCACCCGAGAGATTATGGGAATCAGTGTTTTCTTGCACAAAGTCTTCACATGCACAGTCCCCAGCCCCAGGCACACTCCCTACTCTCATAATCACTGCAATTTATTCCATTGACTCAGAATGATGTCGTTAGGCCTTATTTATTTTATGCAATATTCGACTCAAGTAGGTCAAGCAATTATAATGCATTTAAGATATGTGTATGGCGGCATTTATCTCCTTTATTACACGCTTTTTCACTTAAAACAATGTGTTTACGTATATGAAGTGCATCAACAGCAGGGCTTTGTTTTACTTTTTGGCTAGAGAGTGGAGAGTGAGACGATAATGGCGGTCATTAGCCAAAAAGCCAATGTCATTAACAGGGTTGTCGGTTGAAGCTGTACTTTGTGTTGCCAGACCGGCGCACACCCGGCATACGGCATATGAGTATCGCACCGATATCTGCGA
Source organism: Sesamia inferens (assembly GCA_037179545.1). Classification (NCBI taxonomy): domain Eukaryota; kingdom Metazoa; phylum Arthropoda; class Insecta; order Lepidoptera; family Noctuidae; genus Sesamia; species Sesamia inferens. The sequence goes on along the minus strand of CM073934.1, from coordinate 21,694,299 downwards.
AATACTTTCATTAATAATCCTCATTTAATTTATAGCGACGTCTGAGCCGTTGTATGAATATACAAGCCAATAAAATTTAATAAAACGCTCACCACGCCGACCGACCGCTCGTCTTAATGAACAGCGACAAACATCAATTCTGGACGATCATTTGCGTTTTTTAATTACTGCTTATATTTTCACGTCGTTAACGTGTTTTGAAATAAGGCGATTATAAAACAAACAAGCTAGACAGGTGAGTGGAGGTAGTGAATATGAGTTTAAGTGTAATATAAATTAATAAGTTATTCGGCGTCGGCGGAACTCCTGCGGCGAGGCGCGCGCTCGTGCGGCGTGGACCTTACACTGGTAATTATTATAGGTACACCTTGGACCCACTAACCGTCTCCACACCCGCACTCACTCGTTAAACAGTGCGACTAATTTTACTATAACGATTATTAATATTTTAATCTTCACTTATTTACATATAACAGGTATTTCGTAATGTTCCTAATTAAACACATCATAATTATGCATAAGCTGTAAACTACTTATAGCTATGCAAGGTATACGCACTTAGCTGTAGGTATAAGTGATAAAAAAGTTAGAAATACCAGCGCTCTTCCAATGTAATAAATATATCAACACGCTTATCATCTTATGACATCTAACGGCACGGACGGGCAATACAATCGTACTCATAAAACTTTCATAACGTAAGTGACACTGACATAACTATCAATTTATAGATAAACCACATAAATCAAGTGTATTTTTAAAACACCACTTATTTGTCAAAATAATTAGTTATGAAGAAAAAGCAGCTATTATAAGAACAGGGTACTAGTTTTTTAGTTAAGGAGCGAAGGAAGGGAGTTGGTAAAAACAAGTATCTTAAATCACTCAAACAAAATCTCAGGTAACAAATTTATCAGGTAAGTACCTACTTACCTGATACTTTTAGCATAATAGATTTCAGTCATATTATGCTAAAAGTACCTACTTTTAGCATAATATGACTGAAATCTATTATGCTAAAAGTACCTTGACATACTCAAGCGTATTTAAACAAACCAGAAAGTTAACACTATGATCTATACTTCCATACTAATATTACAAATGCGAAAGTAACTCTATCTGTCTGTCTGTTACGCTTTACCACTTAAACTTCTCGACCGATTTTGATGAAATTTGTCACAGACAATCTTTAGACCCTGAGGAAAAACATAGGCTACCTTTTAATGAAAAAAAAAAAGAGATATTCCCGAGGAAAATCTAATAAGCGTGATATAACCGAAATCCACGTGGGCGAAGCCGCGGGCGGATAGCTAGTTATAAATATGTTCTTGCAGTTACAGACCAGTAACAAGTTATTTTATTGAATTTCATTATGAATATATGAAAGCCATATAACATGGAAATGGTTCTAGAAAATTGACACAAGATAATTTGATAATACTTCTAATAACAACACGAGACTACACGGTAGCTTTTGATACATCTTCATAATTATACTCTACTATACTTATGAAAATACGGCGAAGTAAGTTGATTGCTTCCAATTACCGGCGAAGTGGGAGCTTTCATTGTTTCTGCTCACATGCAATTAGCTAGAGGAATCGGCCGAGCTTGGAGCTTGATCGCTCTCATTTAGTATGGGATCCAAAAAAAGGGTTCCGCCGCAACTTAATCGGTAATCAACGTTTACTTTGCCATAAAGAGAAATGAGAGAATATACTAAGTACTGTAAAGGTTCTCTATCGAAGGCAACCGAAGTGCAGTCCGGCCGGGCATGTGCGTATTTCGAAAATGCTATTAAATAGTTTATTAGGATTTTTGTTTATAAATGTTAGTGAAACTGTAGCAGTATCTACAAACGCCACATGCGGAATACGCTTCATGCTGACATCACACGGATTCAACATCTCGCAAGCAGAGTTTACTGTGCAACTAATATATATATATAAATACGCAACGTGAATCGTCGGACAAGTACCCGCCAGGAACAAAACTCGACTGGTCGGAGGATCCTCCCTTTTCTATGAAGGATGAGTTAACTTTACACCTTGTTCCTCCTGCCTCTCAAATACTTTTGTCCTACAATAAATAGGTGAACTCGTTCTAAACATAAATTTGAAAGGAATTTATTTGATTGCGCCAGTAAGATAAAACGCATACAGTACCTACCTACTTACTAATAGATACAGCTATGTAACAGCTTATGAGAAAGTCTAATACTGGCGGAAACTTAGTGTCTCTACACTACTTAATTTTTATAAGATAGATGGAAAGATAGATCCATAATCAGTCTCGATGAGAGGGAGTAATCTACCACGCGGTCCCCGTGTAGAATTTTTAGTTCTAGAACATGCCGTATCTATGTTGCCGTAGAATAGGCTATATAGAGGGAAAAGGCTATAATTGTGTAAAAGTACATACTAGGGTCGTTAGTTCAACCTACAACATGAAAGCCCCGGCTACATTCACCTGAGCCACCACTCTCCTAACTGACATATAGTTAGAAATGCGTATCTATGGTCTAACTGCAATGCTTCGTTATCGCCTTCGGGTTGTGGAGGTCAGACGGCAGTCACTTCACGGAAAATATCGATGTTTAGCCAAAATCAGCAGTTAGACTGGTAAAGCGGACCCCAGACTCCAAAGCCTGAAAATGCTTCGGATGCGACTGAGGTGATGATAACTGTTTATTATGTACACTATAAAATTACAGAAAATACATACCTACATATATAGTTGTGTTATGTATGTATTTGTTGGATTTAGGTTGGGTAAGTTGTAGAAAAGAAAAATAGTATTAGTATTTAAATCTGTGGATATTTATTAAACTTCCCCTTTCCCGTCACGTAGGTAGGCATAAAGTGAGCCCTTAACTTGACAAGTATTAAAGCTACACAAAATGAACTCAAATATGGTTAACGGTTGTTAAATATACTTTGTGGTAGTGTAAGCAGAGAGAATCGTGAAATACTTTTATGTCATAATAAGGGCAATTGGAATAAACAGTGGGTGTAGCCGAGACGCCGGAAGTGGTCGCCGATGCCGATGCCTTTTGAGTTTCGATCTACCCACCACATATTGGCACTCAGTTTATTTCTACCGAACGACCGAATTATAAGTTATAAAACTGTTACTTACAACACAATCGCTTATTTCCACTCGTACTTTTACGTAAACGAAAATTAACTGTTATTATATAATATATATGTTATTGTGACATTAAAATATGAAATAAAATATTATAAGTATACTTAGACATTTACACCGAATACACTAATACATTTTATGTTATAATTAATAAATAATTTTCTGTTTTAAAGTGACACTTTTATGTTGATATTCGTGCCGTAACTTTAAGCCTATTATTTAAATAGGACGGTACTGTTAAGACATAAAAAGATAAAGTTAGGATCACTTATGGATGGCCGATTTATATAATTTACGAACCGTTATTGGTTAAAATTAAAATTCTTGTATTTTTTATTTTTACCAAAAATGAAGCACAGACTGAAGAGTTTCGCATAGGAGTAACTTTACCAATGATAGCGTTAGATAGAAAAACATCGTGAGAGTGACTTTACCAACCTGTTGATAGCCCCCGTGGCGTAGCGGGAGCGAACGCGGCCGCTGCGCAAGGAGGCGTGGGTTCGATCTTCGCGCAGTGCAAATATTTGTATGCATGAATATGAATATTTGCACTTGTCTGGCCGTGCCTCGGAAAGCACGTTGAGCCGTTGGTCCCGGTTGCCATACGAACATCTAATGGCAGTCGTTACGGGTTGTTGGAGCCCTCAAAAGTCCTACAATTGGTCTAACTGCAATGCTTCGATATCGCCTTCGGGTTGTGGAGATCAGACTGCAGTCACTTCATGGAAAATATCGAAGTTTAGCCAAAATGACCAGTTAGACTGAAAAGCTTCGGATACGACTGGGATTACCGCTGAGATGAAGAAGTGACTTTACCAACCTGCAGGGTAATTGCGTAACACATTACAACAATTACATAAGTAGCAATGGGTGTCATTTTGACAGTTCAACAGCATTCATTGCGTTCTTTACGTTGTTGAGCACAAGTTCGAACATAGGGAGCAATGGAATAGCAATAAGCTTCAAAATGATTCCAACTGATAATATTGGTGTCTTATACAATTAGGATGTCGCACTGGGCCCACGAGGTCTACCTCGTGGTCCCAGTCGTTATCGAGAGTGAGTGGGCTGTAATCTATTACAGCCCACTCACTCTCGTAGAGAGGAGGCCTGTGTACTAGCAGTGGGATCGTGATAGGCTGATGATGCTTGTGCAATCAATTCACTTTGCTAACAATGGGCCTTATAAGAAAGCTCAAAGTCACTCAAAGGGCAATGGAGAGAGCTATGCTTGGGGTTTCACTGCGCGATCGAATCAGGAATGAGGAGATCCGCAGAAGAACGACAGTAACCAACATAGCCCGAAGAATTGCAACACTAAAGTGGCAGTGGGCTGGACACATTGCCCGTAGGACCGATGCCCGATGGAGCCGACGGGTTCTCGGGTGGCGACCACGCACCGGAAGACGTAGCGTGGGTAGACCCCCGACAAGGTGGACCGACGACCTGGTGAAGGTCACGGGAAACCGCTGAATGCGAGAGGCGCAGGACCGGTCGTCGTGGAGAACCTTGGGGGAGGCCTATGTCCAGCAGTGGACGTCTTTCGGCTGAAATGATGATGATGATGATGATGATGAATCAATTCAATCACAGTTTGCATGGCTGCGTGCATTGTGCGTTTACCTAAGAGCCAGTCTGTTGTCACCTTCTTTGTCCGTCTGATCCCATTAAACAACAAAGTTTATGTGCGCAGGGAAAACGGTTTGTCTTATAATTTAACAACTTTAGTCTAAATCACTTCGCAACTTGTAATTATTATCAATAAAATATGTCTCTAAGCAACACGAATTTATGCCGCGAAACTTATGTTTGTATACTTATTATAAATTATTGCTTATTACGTCCCTCGAGAGGAACTCAAAGTTGCTAGAATTGAAAGTTGTTGGCGGTTGTGTATTATTTTCTAACGTTTCAAATCTATTAAGTAGATGCTTAACTTTTCAGAGGAATTTGTTGAAGTTATCTTTGGTGCGTGTGATTTGATGCCAGCCGTGTGATGGAATGTTGTCCAGAGCGAGGGACAGGTTGTCCTACGTATTGTATGCAAATTCGTTCGGCGCCACCGTGAAGAGTTGGGCTCATTTGGCAGAGTTATGGGCGTCACATGGCGCGGTGACACGGCGTCACTGATATGCTCGGCGTATTAATCACGCTCAGTAACGATAGCTCTAAGAAGCTCTGCCCATACGCGAGAGTTGCGCCTCGCGGGGGGCGCGCACAGCGACATAACATTTCTCACTTCAATTTGTAGTCTTGTTTGTTTTTCCGTTTCCATCGTCTCACTTCATTTCAATCGGAGGTCGTTTTTTAATATAACTTTTATATTTTTTACATTCCGAGGTGACATTTATCGTGACTCCCCGGGTGACGGCGACGCGTCGCGCCTCTCTATTTAAATGACGATTTACCAGTTTTACATTGGACTCCCGATGTCAGTCTCTTTACGAGCGAGTATTTTATTTGGAGATATTTTACTGCCACCGATGTTATGATGAACGTTTACGTACCTCTGAGTTATTTTAATGTTCCATATGAATTTGTGAACTTGAGACGCTACGGCCAATAAAAGATGAAATTGATTAAGGTATAAAGTTTAAGCATTATTGTAGGTATTTGTTTGATTTTGTATGCGTTCACATTATGACTGTGTAATAAAAATGTAAACTTGCCTTATTATATGTAGGTACCTAGTATTTAGTTATAATATTTAAATACTTAGATTCCTACTCCCAGTACCTACCTAGGTATGTATGTATGTAAGAAATATAAGGCCATTGATGTAAAATATTGAAGACTAGCTTTCCGCCCGCGGCTTCGCCTGCGTTAACTTCGGTTTTATCGCGCTTTTTAGATTTCTCTCGGGAATATCAATTTTTTTCGGGATAAACACCCTATTATTTAATCCGGACTTCTAACTTTACGTCTGCAAAATTTCAAAGCAATCGGTTCAGGAGTTACGGCGTGAAAGTGGTACAAACAAACTCACTTTCCGATGTATAATATTAGTAAGGATATATTTGGTGTACACATACAAATATTCCACCCTTGGGAACGTGGTGTTTTTTAGGACCAAAAGTAGCCTATTACTCTCCATCTTTTCAACTAACTATATGCCAAAAATCAAGTCAATTCGTTGCTTTATTAGGTTATATATATGGACGATATTTGGTGTACACATACAAATATTCCAGTAATCTCCCTTGGGAACTTGATGTTTTTTGGGGACCAAAAGTAGCCTATGTTACTCTCCATATTTTCAACTAACTGTATGCCAAAAATCAGGTCGATTGATTGCTTAGCTACGGCGTGAAGGAAGGACAAACAAACAAACAAACACACTTTCACATTTATAATATTAGTATGGATTTGTCGTCCTCCTTGGCGCAGCGGTCAACACGCCTGCCTGCGACGTGGAGGCCCCGGGTTCGATCTCCGGCCAGGCCATGATGGAAAACGATGTTTTCCTGATTGGCCTGGGTCTTGGATGTTTATCTATATATGTATCTATTATAAATATAGTATCGTAGAGTTAGTATCCCATAACACAAGGTTCGAACTTACTTTGGGGCTAGCTCAATCTGTGTGATTTGTCCGTATATATTTATTTTATTTATTTATATTTATTTGTAAATAAATTCCGAGCATGCATTATGTATGAAAAGTAACCGTATTTGGTTTTAGGTGTGAATTTGTTAATTAACTATTTATCATTAATATGATGATCCATTCATTTGTCAAAGACTCATCTTAGCAGTCGCTTGATCTCGCAACCTCATACTTATTCATTTATTCGCAAATATATATTCATATTCTCATACAGAAATGTACAGTCAAGCACACAAGTAAATAAAAAAAAATACATAGGTATAACATAAAAGACTAAATAAAGAAACCTTTAACATCTGGAAAACCGATGTCACTAGGTATTGTCGTGTCAACTACTTAATACATGAGGAGGTCTACCAAATACCTGGTTATCGAAAAAATAATAATATCGATCACCAGGGTATAATAATACCTATGAAAGTAAAAGGAAACATCTGAAAATCGGTAAGCAATAATATTAAAATATTTACGAGTGTGGTGTCGATAATAAACCGGGTCCAATTGCTTTGCGAACACAACTAATGCAAATGCAAAGAAATCCGCTACTTTAGAGGATCGTTACTCATGGCTTACCGCCGCGGTTGACTTAACATCGACGACACACGGACAGTCGAGAGCTAAGCTCTTTATTATTCGAATAGCTTTATCAATTTATTGTGGTATTGGTGATGATTTTTAATTTTATGATCATACTAGCTACGGTTCGCCGTTTCACCCGCATAAGCTTAGATAAAAAGGCTTGAATGTTAATCCTGGATATAAACCACATGTGTTCAAAATTTCATCCAAATTCGTTCAGTAGTTTTTGCGTGAAAGTGTAAGAAACATACACACAAATTTTTACATTTATAACACTAACTGCCCACAACGGTTTTATCTGCATATATGTAATTTCATTACTGTATTAGGGATGTTTCCTGGGTAGTAAAATTGAATCTATTTAGTCCGTCATTCAGATTATAGAAAAATATTGGATACGTATATTTTGTTTTATCAAATCAATAAAAATTTATTGAGTTATATGAAAAAAGAAATTTGACTGACGGACTAATTATTTTTTTCTTAGTCAACTAAGTACCCTATTCCAATACCTCCAAGAATATGTGTACTAAAGTTCAAAACGACAAATGTTTGCGTAAAAGCGTTACAAATTTCAATCATAGTTATAATATTTAAGTAGGTAAGTAGGATTTATGAGGTTAGAAATAACAGAGTAAAAACAATACTTTTTTAATTTTTGAACCAATTATAGATAGAGGACTATACTTTTTTGAAAGTCACTCTTCTTTCTACGGCTAAAAAGAAGAAGTCATAAATAAAATCTAAGGTGAGAGTTGAGTGCTCGACTGTAACCGCCCACGGCCCAGCTCCGTTCAATCTGTTGACATCTCATATTGAGTGGACACGTGCTGTTTGTTTACAATAAATTCATTATTTAACCGTTGCCTCAGACAGAGGCAATTTGAACCGTACTTTTTGTTCTAAAACATACTTAATGAGAATCATTTATGAATCAATAGATAAATGTCACATTGTTTACAATGATTTTTATAACTTTATCCGTCGTCCATTGCGGTTAATTACTCATGTTAATAATAAATAGCTCAGAAATGTCTTAATTAATTTTAATAATTCCAATTAATTCATTAGACATCCGTAGGTATGTTATCATTCAGGAATTATTGATTCAGGAAAGCAGGTGCTCGTTAGGTAGGTTATTTGCATAATATATGTCAATTTAAATAGCTGTTTTCGCACTATTGTATTTCCCCGTCTCATGTTAGCGTATATTGGCAGTTAATAAAACAATATTTTGCATTTTAATGTTCGTACCGGTAGCGGTGATGGTGTCGGATTTATTTAGGCACAGCGTGTCGTTACAGGCCGTGTCACGAGTGCTCGGAGTAAGGTACAAATGGGCCAATTTGTCGGCGCTCCGGTGTGGAGGCGAAAATCCGCCGTAATCCGCAGGCTCGCGCGCTAATCGAAATATCGACGCAGCCGCTTATTGACGAGTCGGCAGGTCCGCCCGACCCGACACCGTCACCCGGACCACTAACAATCAACCCGGACACTTCGGAATCAAAATTACATTAATTTGTACTGGATATTGTTGATTGGATTCATTTGATTGAGGCTTATCGAACTTTAATATTTCAGTTGATATACCTACCTACATTAGCAAAAGTCAAACGATTTTATGAACACTAAAAATATGCTGCTGCAATTTTAATTAATTTCTAATAACCCTAAACGTTAGACATAGCGTAGCGTTATATATAGACATCTAATAGGTTTTATTTAATTAGTAATTAATTAATAATTACTTTATGCAACTGGTAACACAATCAGCCTGATTAAAAAAAAAAAACACTGTTAAGAATTTAGAAGTTCTAGTATACTGCTAAATAAATTTATGTTCTTCGTTTTATTTTCATACCTACTAGTTTAACGATGCCACAGACACATCCAGCGCGGCTGGCAGTCCGCAGCCATCTGTCCCCCACCGTCGGCCATGTTCCGCTCCTCCCCATGACCCTCCCAACGCCTCCCACCGCAATTACAACGATCGCCGACTTTCACCGCCACCGCAAACGTCATCTTATTCCTTAGACGTTAAAGATTAATTTCGTGTGACGAGTAGTTTCGGGGGACCTGGGGTGGGTTGTTCCACGCCGCATCCCTTCAGATCGGCTCATGTCGTCGCCTACGCCGTACGTGATTCTATCGTGTTGCATAATTATAGAAATGTATTCGTATCGAGAGCTCTCGTTTAATTGTATGCGTAATTATTAGGTACCTATTGATATCTGCGGTTTAAGATGGTAGTTATCCGAAAGTATCCCTCTTACAGGTGCTTGCGTATTCAAACGACCACTTTGTGTTGGTGTTGTTTGGCATATTCATATGATTGTTGTGTTTGTGGTTAATATATTATGTAATTAAGTTAGGTTCTGGTTTTCTTTTCTTATTATTATAGTACTTAAAGATACTTAGAGTTTAAGTTAATTCAATTAAATTATTTTGGGTTTTTCGATTCCAATTTCCGGTGATACCGTTCCTTAGAGTATACTAATAGGGCACAACAATTGGGTTTTAACTTTTAAATAAAACAATAGTCATAACCCCATTTTACTACGTCTTTGCTTTTGCTTGTCAACATGACGATGTGTAAGCACTACGACAACACTGCGTAGCGCTACTACGCCGATCCGTAGGCCCTACGACTACGCTGCGTAGCGCTATCATAACGCTGCGGAGGCTACAACAACGTCTGAGAGTCGGTGTGTAGGTACTGCCGGTACGGCGCTTCTATCGCTATTGACGTCTATTCTATTTTTTTAAAAAACGTTAGGTACCTTTAAACGTTTGACCATAAATCTATAATATATTATTCGTTATATAAAAATCCCTTGCCGTGTCATGTCCCCAGTGGGCGCCGGCCATTTATTCTACATTAAAATATTTTAGGGTTGTTTTTATAATATTTTCGTCCAGTTTGTCCAATTACGTTATGAATTGAACGAATGAATTCATTTAATCTAAAGAACGTAATTTACAATGTGACTACGATTCAAAAGAAATCGTTATCAAAATGCATATTACGAAATTGCTCACAGGTCAACTGCACTTTAAATCAGTTAATATTTCAAGTGTTAGTCCCATCGCCCTAATATGGCAGTAATTATGAGTGAAAGTGAATATCACACCGTGAGCCGGGATGAGGGCGGGTCGATCATTCATTAAGCGCAGGTGAGGGTATTAAGGGTGCTGTAATGTTGTGCACCACGCCCAGGATTATCACACTAGGGCTTTTATGCCACTCAATAATATATTGTTGATGATATGTTTTTGACTACATGTCAAAATCAAGACGATTTCAGTCAGCTGGCAACTTTTTTTTATAAATTATAGGTAACTTATCGTATTTATTTGTATTCATATTATATACAGTATGTTAAGAAAACCCTGTCCGACCCATAAGGATAATAAAGGTTAGGTAAACACGTGACTAAATATAATATAAAATTTTACGTAATCATCATAGTACCAATACAAATTAATTTTGAAATAATCTTTTTTTCCCGCGAATTAATTCCAACCTCCCCGAAATTTTGTAATTTAAAAAAAAGTGACAACACCGGTATTATTATGAGCGAATAGCGATGCGACCACGTGCCGCGTGCCCTGCCGCCCGCCGCCCGCGAAAGGGTGCTCAACGCACATTTATTAAGTTACCTCTTTTTGCGAAATAATATTTACTTTTTTAGGGGGAGTTTTTTTTTAAGTTTAGCCCGGTTTAGTATCTATTAGTAGAATCAGTTATCGATACCTAACAACACCTTCACGGGTCGGACAGGGTTTTCTTAACATACTGTAACTTATAACTGAAAATTCACCGTAATTCGCAGGCATCGCCGGAGGATATGATGTATAAATCCTCCGTGCGATTGCCTATTTCATTTTTTCTTAATTTTTCAGATAGATGTTTTAGGGTGTCAAAAACAATGATGCTTATAATAATGTGTTTTTCCTCATTGTCTCCAAAATAATAAATCAGTAAATATCTAGTAGTGTTTAACTTTACAAACCCAAACACTACATAAATTATAAATTAGTGCTTGACCGCAATTCCGCCTGATGGTAAGCAGTGATGCAATCTTTGATGATAAGGCGCGCTAGTTTATGTACGTAAGACCTATGTATGTACCTGTATATCACAAATACATTATTTGATTTGATTTATTAAGAGCCTATTCACTCTAGTCTTGAAGACACTTAAATTGTAGTCCGACGGAAACACCGCGGCTGGCCACTGTTCCAGTCTCTACATTTACCTACGCGGTATAAAAGACGAGCCGAAACTCAAACTTTTAAGACACGAGTTTTTGGTATACCTTATCTACATAGGCACGGACGACAGCAGGTCAAGCTACCCCAAACTGTAAGATATTTCCAATCAACCTTGAACCTTAATGCTTTAGAGATAAAGTTGAAAATCTAATAAGGAAATCTGACAGATTGTAGTAACTTGATGTGCTGTCGTTTGTACATAGTAAAATTAATTCGCTAATGAAACAAAAGTTAAATACTAGTATTCTGTTCATTGACAGCCTCCGTGGCATAGCGGTAGCGAACGCGGCCGCTGTGCAAGGAGGCGCGGGCTCGATCCCCGCGCAGTGCAAATATTTGTATGCATGAATGTGAATATTTGCACTGGTCTGGTCGTGCCTCGGAAAGCCGTTGTTCCCGGTTGCCATACGAACATCTAGTGGCAGTCGTTACGGGTTGTTGGAGCCCACAAAAGTCTAACAATAGGTCTAACTGCAATGCTTCGATATCGCCTTCGGGTTGTGGAGGTCAGACAGCAGTCGCTTCAGTTTAACCAAAATCACTGGTAAAGCGGACCCCAGACTCCAAAGCTGAAAAAGCTTCGGTTGCGACTGGCATTAACGCTGTGATGATGACCAGTATTCTGTTCATTGCATGAACGACTTAAATATGTTGAGAAAAGGTTAGAAATAGAAATAATGATGTTTATAAATAAGATAAGCCACGGACACTTACTTAGGTGGGGGATTCAGGGGGCTGGTTCAGGTTCTGGTTCAGAGGGTTGGTCGTTAGAAGTAGGGGATAATTATCATTGAAGTAGAAACACAAAACATAAAAATCTACTCACACTCACAGCTAACTAATAACTCGTACAATAATTATACAAACCACAAAGAAAGAATAGTCACGTTCATAATCTAACGACAATGAATCGGCGCCTTTGCCTCCACAATTAACACGATGCCGCAATAAAAATAACTAGGCGGTGAAATTAATTAATTTACAGAGTTTAATTATCTCATCAGGGCAGTAAAACCATGGGCAGTTTGCGCCGGGCTGGCTTATCGTCTCGTCACATCGGACGAGACATAGCCCTATTAATTACGGACTACGTTGCGTTATGAGAAATCACTGACATTGTTATTAGTGAATAGATAACGCGTTGTTTACTAATTTATGATTGAATAGATTTCGTGTGTGACTCAAGTAGGTACTAAACATATGGCTGGAGTGTTATGGATTTCCTTCGATAGAAATAAAAAGAAGCATATGAGAGAGGGTTTGAGCTTTTCTCTTTACTTATTGTTTTTATGTGTTTTTTGAATATTTTGTATATATTTAAGTAGACGTCAAGTTAAAGTTAAACACCACAGAGTTTAAGGGGTTTATTCATAAACGATGATTAAAGTTAAGTGTCGTACAAACGTCTAAAATGTATGGTTAAAGAATCGCTAATCACTAGTTAACTTTAAGCAGCGTTTATGAATAAGGGGGTATATGTGTAGGTCTTCATTTATTCCCCCTTATTCATAAACGCTGACGTTTGCACGTCACTTAACTTTAATAATCGTTTATGAATAAACCCCTTGAACTCTGTGGTATTTATTCATAAAGGATAGTTAAAGTTAAGTGACGTTAAAAGGTCAAAATGTATAGTTAAAGAATCGCTAATCACTTGTTAACTTTAAGCAGCGTTTATGAATAAGGGGGTTAATGTTTAATATTTTAGTCTGAGCTTTCAAATAAATTAAATACCTTTTCATATTTTTCTTCGGTGTCAACATTTCTTATTCATGTCTCCAGCCGCAGGCCCGCTGGAAGAAATTCCTTAAGAAATTAGCTGTTTGTGGGCTTTCAAAGTATTATTTACCTTTGTGAGCATTCAAATTATTATTATGTCTTCAACTGTGTATAAATAAAAAATGAAATAAATAAAGGAGTAGCATAAATCGTTTTTGGAATTAATTTTAAGCTCTTAGATAATAATTAAGCCAGTTAAGATGATTTGAATGAACCAATTTCACAAAGAAATCAATCGTATATTGCCAGTTTTAGATTGTAACAATATTCGAATTTATAGTCACTATTTCCTATCTTAAACATTATCTACGAGCGTAAAATTTATTCCATAAACTATTTATTTCAATTATCCACTAGTTACACGCCTGTCGCCGAGACATACAAGCAACTAGCTCCGTTTAAAGCTAAATTAATGAGCTGAAAATTAAATTTAATGTCTACAGCCAGTCTCTGACATGCCTTAGGCGTAATATACATACATAATCAGCTGATAATATCCCCACTGCTGCAAAAATTCGATCCAGCCGTCCCTTGCTGTTCTCTCCAGCGACGCCCTAAGCCGAGGTTCGTACCCCACAGGGGGTGCCCTAAGCGTGTAGTCGCTTAGTTTTTAGTCGCCCTGGCTGGAGGATTTAAATTCATTTAAGGCACCCACAGGAAAGTCCGCTTAAGTAGTCACGACCTCTCAAGGTCAACTACGAAATGCCATATCAAAAAAACCCCACTGCTGGGACACTAACTTCCTCTCTTTTTGGGGGTAGGGGGCCGTAATTTACCACGCGGTTTGGCTGTAATCCACTACGTATCCCAATGCGGGTTGATATATTTCACATGTACTAGGCATGTAGTTTCATCACGATGTTTGTACTTACCGTTTGTAGTGCAGTTCTGATGAAATCAATTACAACAAACTAACCGTCTGACTGGGTTTGAACTTATGTCATACATATGTAGGTATGTATAAATGCGGGGCCGATGCTACCCCGCGACAACTGCTCTGTACCCTAATTGCGTACTCACATACTATTGTAGCAGTACGTACAGGTCTCCCAAAGTGATAATGCGCATAGAAATCTTCGTCACTATTCGGCAACAATCGTATTCCCCGAGCGTTCGGAAGAAGATATGTATATAGAGTGGTTAAGTGCATAAAAAGTGTTTAATGCACCACTCTATACGACCGTTGCCGAACAGTGACGAAGATATTTTCTTTGCGCGATTTGATGATTTCTATGCGTATTATCACTTTGTGAGACCTGTAGGTACTGCTACAATAGTATGTGAGTACGCAACACCCCACCCCAACACCCCATGCCAGCAACGCGTCATACTGACGTCACGCCAATCCTGCATCTTACAAGCAGAGATTACCGTGCAACTTCCAGGCAATGGCTGCGATTCCCTTGTTCACAAACTAAATTAAATTGAAGTTTAGTGCATTCTTTTCTTTCTAATTCATTAAGAAAAGGACAGAAGATAAAATGTCAGTTTAGACCTGTCAAATTAGTGCGCTCCTGACGTAAACTGGCGTATTTTTAGTCGCCATGTTTAAAATCGCGTCTAAACTGTCTATGGAGTATCTTAATTTGACAGGATTAAACTAAAATGTTATTTTCTATCCATTTCTTAACGAAATGGAAAGGAAAAGATGCACTTAATTTAAAATTAGTTTAGTTTGTGGACAACAGAATCGGCGCCACTATCAGTCTGGTCGGAGGATCCTTCGTTTTCTCATCCCCGAGTGCACTTTACACTTGTTCCTCGTGCATCTAAACTTCATAATCCAAAGGATGTGCAAGGAAATTCATAAACCATTGCCCCATATGTTTAAAAAATTTATTAGCCCGTAAAGTACGTTACGTACGGTAATATAAATAACATAATGAATATTAAAAAAAGAAGAATATTATTGAAATGTGGAAATTGATTACACTGGTATTGTATCTTACGCAATGACCCGGCTGGTGTACTAGTAAGACCAATTGGATGATGAAATGGGTAGGACTTAGGATACAAATTTCTGGATATTTCCTTGGTAATCACTTTATTCAACACACGTCTCTCCGCACAGAGTCAGCGGTATCATTCTAAACATCTGTCTCCTGATGAATTACCTTCATGTTTTGCATAATCTGCCTAGCTTCTAAACTTAAGACATTCTTATGACTTCTGATGACTTCAAGTATTTGTCTGTAAAACATAAAATTTTAAGCATGACAACATGTTCTAGACAAACTTAGTTAAGTTAGTTTAAGAAATATTGTGGAAATGTGCTTAGATCCGGCTCAAGTGTTTGGGTTAAAAAATTAACAATTAATACATTATTTAGCTGTTTTATTTTTAGATTAATGTTAATATCTGTAATTAGCATTCATGCGAATGAGCTTGTAGCCCGGCCACGTGTAACTACAATATCATTATCTCCTTTTTAATTTTAATATCCCGATATATATTTAGGTATGTGTAAATATGTATGCTGTTTTTATTCATCCTTAGCGTAGGTTGAATGTACCTTTTAAATTAAAAGTCTTGAATACCGTATTATTATCGTAATTATGTAACCGTTTCAACGTAAATTGGTTTGAAGTTTATAACGTTTCAATCATTTTATTATATGATGAAGAGATTAATAATAATTACAATTGACAAGCCTTTAAAATGGCAAATTTTAATTTTTTACCAATAACACAGGTCTACAAAATATAACTTTTTGTGTGCCTTTTAATTGAATACTTTATTTTTATATTGCTTTGAGGTTACTGAATAGGAAAACAAGAATATGTTTTTTTAATTAGCTCTTATTTTGGAAATACACCTATTATACAAAATTTGGCTTTTAGTAACACGTTAATGTACAAAACATTTTATAAAAAAAACTATTATAGTTATGAAGTCCACTAACATTGACGTATACCATCTGCCCTGGTATCTCTTTTCCATTGTCGAGATATCTTGGTGGAATCGTTCACCATGTTCGTTACATCACCGCAGTTAGAAGGAAAAAAATTAAGAAATTCTGAGGTTCGACACAAACAATATTATCACCCACAAACTGTGACGATTGTGAAGTCTTAAGCTGATTGTAGTCAACTTCCATTGAATTAGTAGCTTCTTCAGAATCTTGCTGGTATTCTTCGGGTGGTCGAGGAACAGGTAAATCGATTCCGTGTCGATACAGAGGCTAAGTTATGGTAGACTACGCTTCGTTTCTTATTTCGTGATATACCGTGCTGGATGGATGGAGTCAAGCAAAAGTAACAGTCATTCGCATGATTGGTAGGTTCCCTCTACATCATTGTGTACCAATGGCAATGAACGTTTCTTTTTATTTAGACACAAAGTAATCAGATTTGTGGAGCAAGCACCCACGATTTGTCTTGGTTTTTAATTTTAATTCCAAAATAATGGAAGTAAGCAGTTTCTAAACTTTGTGTTATTGCGCATCTTTGGTTAGTAAGGGTCACCTTACCACAAATTTAGCGAAAATTGTCTGCACTATTAACATATTTAAGCAGCATAAAAAACTGTAGGCTTTTCACTAAAAATGTCAAAAGTACGGTACAATTTCACGTTTTAACTGTTGAACAAAACACAGTCAGCGTTAAACTCAAAAAAACAAATGTGAAATAATAAAATTTCCGAGGATAATCACTAAATATTTTGAGTTATCATCATTAATGTGATAAATCTGTCGCGCTTCCCTACATTATATTTATATGGCATAAATGCACAATAAGAGCTAACTATGAATTTTAATTTGTATATTTATGCTTAGCGAGTGAAATACAATCAATATAGTATACTTTCATGTAAAAGGCAATTTTGACGTAGGCCAGTGTAATGAGGGTATTTGCCTAAGTTCTCAATATTTACGAACATACTTTCACCTTATTTATCACCTAATTTGCTAGATCACGTCTATTTAATCAAATATTGAATTGTATCTCCTTTCCTCAGATCGTCCTGAACTCAATGCATCGGTACCAGCCCCGGATCCACCTGGTGAAGGTCCGCGAAGGTGGCGGCCCCATTACGGATTTGACGCGGGAACAGCACCGTACCTTCGTCTTCCCGGAGACGGTATTCACTGCAGTTACTGCCTACCAGAACCAGCTCATCACTAAGCTCAAGATAGACTCCAACCCTTTTGCCAAAGGATTTAGAGATTCATCGCGACTGACGGACTTTGATAGGTGAGTTGCTACATCTTTGTTGTACCTTCTTGAGATCAAAGACGTGTTTCCCGAATTCTTTCTTTGGTCATCCCTGGGGAATTGCAGAAGGTGACATATATGTGTGCAAGCATGCTGGAACTATAACTGCTCCTGCTACTGAATCTGAGCCAATTATACCATAAAATCTATGAAGAAACTGGCGCCGATTCTGTTGTCCACAAACTAAACTAATTTTTAGTTATGTGCATCTTTTTCTTTCCATTTCGTTAAGAAAAGTATAAAAGATAACATTTTAGTTTAATTCTGTCAAATAAAGATACTCCATAGACAGTTTAGACGCGATTATAAACATGGCGACTAAAAATACACGGGTTTACGTCAGGAGCGCACTAATTTGACAGGTCTAAACTGTCATTTTATCTTCTGTCCTTTTCTTAACGAAATGGAAAGAAAAAGATGCGTATAACTTAAAATTAGTTTAAGTTGTGAATAATAAAATCGGCGCCAATGTCAGTTATTATATTTAGGATATTTTGCGAGATTTTACTTACTTGACTTATGTTCCTGTGTCACCTAGATACGGCAGAGGGTGTCCACAGTGCACCGCCATCCCGTTCAGTCTTGAGCTTCGTGTTTTATTTTTTTGCGAGAATGAGAAAGCTTTGTTTTAGATGCCAACATGACAAGACATAACAAGCATTTCCTGTCCTTTGTATATAGCGTTTAGACCTCCATTGTAAAGTACCTATCTAACACGAATACATAAATCCTACCATCAACTTTAATAGCCCATCAATCTTTAAAGGTTCCAAAAATCGGTGACGAGCATCCAGCGACCATCACGTTTAGTTTATTTGCGCTAAAGTGGTCTAAAGCGGCGTATGGTACGGTTTGATAAATTGACAGGTTATTAGCAACAGTTGAAAGGCATTAGGTCCGCCGCCCTGCAATTTGCTGCCAACGGCTTAACATGAATAAAAGATTAAAACCGTTCCTCCGCTGATTGCTGCGATATCGGATGAGTGCGGCCAAATGCTGAGCGAGCCCACATTTAGGGCTGTTGTTATCCGCGTTATCGGTTAATCGACATTGCGAATGAGATTATGGGCGTAAAAATTATCCTGAGGGTGTATCGAGGACGTGCCCTCGAGTATAGCGATAGCAATGTGCTCAAGATTGTTATGAGTAGCATAAGTATAATTTTATAGCTAAGTGTTTATCTGTGTATTTATTAGCAAATTAGGTAATTGCCTAACCTGTCTTGAGGGCATATAGGCGTTATGTTAAAATATACTAGATAACATGAAAGGGGATTGAGGATTCTTATGGAGCTTGTCATACCTAACCTGTAGGGTAATTGCGTATCAAAATATTATTAGCAATGAGTTTCATTTTGACAGATCAACGACATTCATTGCGTTGTTTACGTTCGTGAGCAAACAAATTTTTCAAACTTATGGAGTAATGGACTATTAGCAATATCCTTCAACATTGAAGCGTTTCCAAGATATTAACGTTGAAACTTTATGATTGAGTGACGTGATCAGCGTTGAGAGTTAATACTTATCTGGAAGATTCGATGCTTTACGGTGTTTGGTTTAATTATGTTTTGATTGAGCTATTGTTTTCCGAGTATATGGGTTTTAGGCCTCGCCGCCATTTTAGAAATGGTGCTATATTAATTCCTTTTCCTATATAACATACCAAATTTCTATTCAAATTTGATTTGGTAATTGACGTTATTGTAAATTAAACAAATAATAACTTTATTTTAACAGTAATTAAGTTGAATTTAGAGTGACTAGTACTGTTAAAAAGGTTATACAAATGAACTTCATTGCCTAGGAACTGAAAGTTATTTTTCCATAAACTCATTTTTTTTTTACATTTTTGGTCATTTATTAGCGAACGCAGATTACCTACAGACATCATAATTGCCCTCTAGTGATTTGTATCGGAAGAAGGATGAATTTAGAAAGAAGGATAGATTTAGTTTTTAAAGTTAAATTTAGTTATAATGGCACACCATTATAACTAAATTTAACTTTAGAAACATTTTTGGACACAATTTTACGTATAACTATATCTATATCAGCCTTTTTTGTGTGGATATCTTTCATATTTAAACAAAAACTTAAGTTAGCATTGTATCCTAGTCATCAAAAGTAATTGTAGGTACAACGAGTCTAGCTTATGATTACGAGAAGTCGTTTATATTTAGACAATTATAACTAACGGCCGTGCTAAAACTGATGTCATAGTTTAATCAGTTTTATTGTAAAATTTTATCACGTTGTTAGCAGGAACTATTAAATAAGCTGTTCTTTGCATGTTGGCTAATTTTCTGTAGTAGGTAAGTATTATTATATTGTGGTCTTAATATCGTGACATGGAAACATCTAGGTTTTATAACCTCAATGTGACAATTAAGATAATTACTTAGTCACAATATTAAAATGTGACCTCCAGTCGAAACTCCAGTTAACTACAGTATACTATAAAGGGTGTCTCTGACATCGACGCACAAACGAGTACCATGGATCCAGTACATACAGGTGAAATTTTTCGTCGGTTTTTTCCTGATTTAAAATAATAATATGCACTTTTTTCACTTTAAACCGTTCATAATTGCTATACTTTCATAACTCAATAAGATTTTAAAGTAAAAAATAATTCATTCGCTAATTACACAAAAAAGCGCAATGTGAACAAAACTTGAAAAACTATCCTATCAGCTGATTTAATAGAGTTCACATCAGGGGTTAACGTCATATCCACAAAACACACGGCGGCACGCTTGCAATGTTCAAAGGCCGAGTCGACACATTTTTTTAAGCACTTGTAATTTTGTAACCGCTAATTAACGATATAAATGACTATCATAATTTTATTAGTAGCATGCGGTGTAACCTTCTCACGAAGTTTGCGTTACGATGTTAGATACACCCGTATTAGAAAGAAAGATAGGTAGGTACTTATATAAGTAATTGTATGGAAATGGCCGATCGATTATCACCTTGAAAACAAAAGTTAAGTGAGCTTAGAATGATATGGTAATAGTGCCAATAAATTAAAAAAACATTGATTTACATCTTAAAGTAAAGAAAACACAAACAATTGGCTTGTATCCTAAAAAATAATTTAATGTCCGTCAGATAGATTTATAAAAAATATTGAACACGTATTTTTTATTTTTTCTTTCATTCAAATACTTAGGAAGATATATTGATTTGAAATGTCGCATGACGTCACGCCGTGGTGCAAAATATAGAACGGCGTGACGTAATTAGCCCCCACTCTGTAACTTTATTACGTTATATCTCAGTAGTTTTTGGTAATTACGACAAAATAAAAAATACGGGTCTTAATTTTTTTTATTATCTATAAGACGGACTAATTATTTTTTTGATTTTCATACCTTGGATACATTCCTATTGTTTTAAAATAAAAATGGACCTAAGGTAAGTAAAGTTGTATTTTAGACTTGCAAATAATACCTTAAGCTAAGATACTGGAGAATTTAAACTCATTTAGATAAAGGAAATTATTCAATCGAGTAAAATACATACTTTATATGTTATTGATGATTTGGCTACAATTGTTTACGAAGGTGAGCGCTGATACCTATAATTACAAGATAATGGCGCTCATTCTCTTGTTCACAAACTAAACTAATTTTAAGTTAAGTGCATCTTTTACTCTATATTTCATTAAGAAAAGGACAGGAGATAATATGTTAGTTTAGATCTGTCAAATTAGTCCGCGTCTGACGTAGATTGATGTATTTTGGTCGCCATGTTTATAACAGCGTCTAAACTGGCAATGGAATGTCTTAATTTGACAGGACTAAACTAAAATGTTATCTTCTATCCTTTTCTTGGTGAAATAAAAAGAAAAGGATGCTCTTAACTTAAAATTAGTTTAGTTTGTGAACAAGAGAATGAGCGCCATTATCTTGTAATTATAGGTATCAGCGCCCACCTTCCTAAACAATTGTAGCCAAATCATCAATAACATACAGTACGAGTATGTTAAGAAAACCCTGTCCGACCCGTGAAGGTGTTCTTAGGTATCGATAACTGATTCTACTAATGCATACAAAACCGGGCTAAACTTAAAAAAAAATCCCCCTAAAAAATAAATATTATTTCGCAAAAAGAGGTAACTTAATAAATGTGCGTTATGCGCCCTTCCGCAGGCGGCGGGTGGTAGGGCACGCGGCACGTGGTCGCATCGCTATTCGCTCATAACAATACCGGTGTTGTCACTTTTTAAAAAATACCAAAATTCGGGGAAGTTGGAATCAATTCGCGGAAAAAAAAGATTATTTCAAAATTCATTTGTATTGGTACTATGATGATTACGTAAAATTTTATATTATATTTGGTCATGTGTTTACCTAACCTTTATTGTCCTTATGGGTCGGACAGGGTTTTCTTAACATACTATATAAAGTAATGTATTTTACTCAATTGAATAATTTCCTTTATCTAAATGAATTTAAGTTATAATTAGCTGGGTTTTAGATACCTACAAGGCAAGTGTATGTGTATTTTTGTGTGGGTGTGTGATGTTTGTCTGTGAGTAGCGTGTTTGTATGTGCCAGAAAAACATACATACAGTATATAAGATATTCACTTAAAACAAGCAGGGTATTTGCGTAACACACCATCAGTAGCAATGGGTTTCATTTTGACAGTTTAAAAACGTAAATAACGCAATGAATGTTTCATTGCGTTATTTACGTTTTTGAGCAGATACAATTTTTGAACATAAGAAGCAATAGATTGGCAATTTGCTTCGAAATGATTCCAACCAATAGTAAGGGTGCGTTACGCAATTAGAGTGAAGGTAAGTACAATCCTTAGTAATAGTTTGAATACAACTCTGTAGGTGACAGCTAAACAACCTTAACTTCATTTTTTGTCATTTTTGTCTTTTCAAACATTCTTGCTCAGTATACCCGTATTGATCAAATGGTAAAAGACATTAAGTCCTACAGTCACTAATTCCGTAGATATAAAATTATAAACAACATTATGTCCCTAAGCGTTAAAAAGTAAAAGATCGTACGATCACTTAATATTGTTCACTATTTTAAACAATAAATCGATTATATAAATTTATTAGCTTAATAAAACTTCATAATCATACTTTTTATTCTACAAAGATACACTATTTACTTTACGGTCGATTTTAATATCTAGCTTCGGGCATAGACATCTCCAATGAGCACTACTGAATAATTTATAAAATGTGACTTAAGGTTTCAGCTACAAAACTGACTTACACACATCACACGCACATAGGTGAAGCTAAGTTATCACGGTGAGATTTTTATAGAATCGATTTTCATAGTTATAAAGCTTGATAAGCATGTCAATTTTGACTTTTGACTATTGGTTTAGATTTCAGGCTTCCGCAGACAGCCGCTATGCGTCGGTGCGGCTAGATTGTGGTAGAAAAATTTTAATAGAAATTCTTCAACTAAATTCACGTCGTCGCTACATCAGGGGTTATTAAAAAGGACAAGCTAATATCTTCCCACAGTTTATGTTCCTCGAGTAGGTACTATGCAAATCATTATAGTAAAGTTTCTGTTTACACATCTCATAGATTCTTTAAGTACCGCAGAACGCTATTGTATTCACTTTTACCGCAGTCGTTCAGTATTAACGCCAATATCTTTCTATTGTGGATGTCTCGACACCTATCGCCGAGAACAATCGACTATTTACTGGATAGACGTGGGAAACTAATCACTTCAACGTTTTCCACTATTTGCATTGTCTGGACTGCTGAGAAGTAGTTATAGGCATTGGCAATACACTTACGCAATAAACTTACGGTTTACTTTTGCTGGTGAATAACCTTAGTATGATTTTGGACTAGACACATCAAATGCAGCAGTCGCAGCAGCGATTACTGCTGTATCGTATGACCATATTGTTATACAACACCCTATTTGTGTAATAGACTTTATATCACAGCTAGCTGCGCCACGCGATTTCACCAGCGTAGGTTACGATATGTTTTTTATATGCTCCGCTCCTATTGGTCGCAGCGTGATGTTATATAGTCTAAAACCTTCCTGGATTAACGGGTTATCCGACCCTAAGACAATTTTTCAAATCGGACTAATAGTTCCAATTAGCGCGTTCAAACAAACAAACTCTCCAGCTTTATATATTAGTATAGATTTGAATCATTTCGAAAGATATTGCCAATGACGATAAAGTTGTTGAGTATTTGAAAAAAATAGTCTGTTCAAAAACATAAATAATGCAATTAATGTTTTTGAATTGGCAAAATAAAAGACCTTGCTACTGTTTGTTTGTTCTGCAAGTCGATATTTTAAAATGAGACTGCAAAATAATCTATCTGTGAAAGATAGACAATAATTGCTACGGGTGTACCTATACGGGCAGAGAAAACAATGTTTTTGACTTGAAGTCATCGCACACTTACACCTACACTAGATTCACAATCAGCGTAAAAAAATGGTTGAACTGAACAAGCGCACAACATAGCACTTGGGTGCTTCATTCATTTAGTACTTACTTTATAATTCTGACTTTAATACAAACGTGTAAGGTTGAATTTGGTTTGATATTTGATGTACCACAAACTGGGTCTTAAAAAATAATGGTGTTTTGTACTGCTTTGGGATAAGAAACTTTGTACACTGCATTTAAGGCTGATTTTAAATTAATGTATATCTATTTTGACTACTGTAGACTACTATCGCCATTTTTGATAAGAGTTTTGTTCGAGACTGTGTATCTAGTGTATTAGTGATCGATGCTTGAAGTGCTAGTCCAGAAGCTCTGCATGTTGACAGCCCGAATGTCTGACAATCAGTCTTACCCAGTAACTGCATTGTGAAGGTCAGACAGGCAGTTGTTCTATTGAACCTGGAATACAGTTAGATTGGAAATAAATCCCAATTTAGCGGTATCTACAAACGCTACAGGTGAATAACGCATCATATTGACGTCACGCGAATCTTGCATTCCGCAAGCAGAATTTATCGTGCCAATAAGCATAATATATAAAACTTCTCGATATCAATTTTCGGGCAAGTGTCCGCCAGACACAACACCCGTCTGCTTGGAGGACCCTCCTTTCTCTATGGAGGATGAGTGAACTTTATACCTTATTCCTCATGCCGATAAACCAACATTGGAGCAAAAAGGCTAGGCAAGTGATGTTCTATTCGATCCAGATTTAGATTAAAACGGTCTCCAAAGCCTGGAACACAGGCGAACAGTAGCCAGCCTGTCGGTGTTCTATAGGATGCATTTTGGAAAGTGTGCGAGGGAATTGCATGATTTAATTCCCCCATCCCAGTTCCATCATCGGACGACCCGTCGTACGGCGAGTTTCCACCCTTACGTTGTTGACACCACAACGATCCGAACTGGAACAATCTGCCAGCGGCGGTGTTTCTGTCGGACTACAATTTGAGTTTCTTCAAGGCTATAGTGCAACGCATCAACGATTGCATGACTGCTTACCATCAGGCGGGATTGCGGTCAAGCACTAGTTTATAATTTATAAAAAAATAATAACATACTAATTACCTATGGGTACCATAACTATTTAAAAGTACCCGTCGGCCCCATCGGGCATCGGTCCTACGGGCAATGTGTCCAGCCCACTGCCACTTTAGTGTTGCAATTCTTCGGGCTATGTCGGTTACTCACGTTCTTCTGCGGATCTCCTCATTCCTGATTCGATCGCGCAGTGAAACCCCAAGCATAGCCCTCTCCATTGCCCTTTGAGTGACTTTGAGCCTTCTCATAAGGCCCATTGTTAGCGACCACGTCTCAATTCCATAAGTCATCACTGGCAACACACACTGGTCGAAGACTTTTGTCTTGAGACACTGCGGTATTTCGGACGAGAAGATTCTTCGTAGCTTCCCGAAAGCAGCCCAGCCGAGTTGGATTCGACGATTGACCTCTTTCTCGAAGTTGGACCTTCCTAACTGGATAGTTTGTCCCAGGTACACGTAACTGTCAACAACTTCGAGAACAGAGTCTCCAATCTTTATAGGAGTCGGTACAACATGGGCATTAGACATGACTTTCGTCTTGCCCATGTTCATTTTAAGACCGACTCGCTCGGAGGCTCTGCTGAGGTCTTCGAGCATTGCACTCAGGTCCTCCGTGGTCTCAGCCATGACTACGATATCATCAGCAAACCGAAGGTGTGTCATGTACTCGCCATTGATGTTGATGCCCAGTCCGTTCCAATCCAGAACCTTGAAGACATCCTCCAATGCAGCGGTGAACAATTTCGGGGAGATAACATCTCCCTGTCTGACACCACGCTGCAGAGGTATTGGTTTCGAGGTCTGGTCCTGTATTCGGACTGACATGGTGGCGTTTTCGTACAAACCCTTCAGCGCTTCAATATACCGATAGTCTACTTGGCACCGCTGGAGAGACTGCAGTATAATTTAAAATTAATAAAACAGAAAAGTCAGCTTGTCGGCTTGTAAGAAGGTAGTACTCGCGAAAACCTTGAAGGGCGTGTCCACTGAGTAAAACCAAGGTATTAATACTAGGTGCTTTTACAACGATGCTAGTAATATTTTTAATGTTCCTTTGTCCACATAATTATGAACTGTAATACGTTCTAAAACTCCAAGTCGAGAATAATATTCTTTAGTAAATGGAACATAAACACTTAAGTCACAGTCATCCAATATCAGCCCAAGAATTATTTTTCCTGTTAGTTTCATCTATTTTAAATAAATGCCAAATAAGTGTTTGTTTACTTTTATTATTTTACTCTATTTAAGTTGGCTTTAGAAATAGGAAACTTTTAAAAATAGGTTCATAGAAGCCATTGACAGCCTCCGTGGCGTAGCGGTAGCGAACGCGGCAGGAGCAAGGAGGCGCGGGTTCGATCCCCGCGCAGTGCAAATATTTGTATACATGAATATGAATATTTGCACTGGTCTGGTCGTGCTTCGGAAAGCATGTCATGCCGTTGGTCCCAGTTGCCATACGAACATCTAATGGCAGTCGTTACGGGTTATTGGAGCCCACAAAAGTTCAACAATAGGTCTAACTGCAATGCTTTGATATCGCCTTCGGGTTGTATAGGTCAGACGGCAGTCGTTTCACGAAAAATATCGAAGTTTAGCCAAAATCAGTAGTTAGACTGGTAAAGCGGACCCCAGGCTCCAAAGCTTCGGATGCGACTGGGATTAACGCTGAGATGATGATAAGGACTATATTTGTCGTCCTGAGATGATGATAAGGTTCATAAACGCAGAGATGCTGAACATTTAATCTTCATTACTTTGTATTCATTACTTTTTTTTAATAAATAATTATGGTTTCAATATAAAATTTTAACAAAGCCAAAGTTGATGTTAATAAAAAAAAAAACAATAGGAACCAATTCCCCCATCTCCGTTCCACCATCGGACGACCCGTCGTACGGCGAGTTTCCACCTTTACGTTGTTAACACCAGTAACGGCGGTGTTTCCGTCGGACTACAATTTGAGTGTCTTCAGAGCTAGAATGAATTGGCTCTTAATAAACTAGTGCGCTTTACCATCAACGATTGCGTCACTGCTTACCATCAGGCGGGATTGCGGTTAAATGCTAGTTTATAATAGATTTAAAAAAATAATTCACAAGTATCGCCACGTATAGCTTGGTTATAATAAATTCAGCACCAATCTGAAATGTAACAAAGCACAATATACACATAGTGTATTTTTATTGACAAAAAACCTTTTTTTAGCATTTGTCTAACGCTATCGCGAAGGGAGTATAGTAATCATTGATAAAATCTACCTGCGGGCACAACATCTCAAGTGATTAAGTAATTCCACCATAGAATGGGACCATTCTAAAAAAAAAATGTTATCGATCATTTATTAAAATATGAATCGGTAGAAAAGATATTCAACTTCAAAGATCGAGACAAGATAACGATCCATATATTAAATGTAAAAATTAAAAATTAATATTTAGCAGAATATAGCGTGTTTCGCTCATTAAGTCGAGGTGTTGGGTTACTGAGGCGAGAATGCGCCGCAAGGAATGGCCGGGCGTTCCCATGGACCGACTGGACCACTACTTTCGACTCACGATCAACCACGGACACCGGTAAGGGTGCCTTTATGTGGGATATTATCGTCCAGAAGAAACATTTTTATGATAGGGTTACTTTACTACCACTTAAAATAATTGTCTAAAACAGTTCCCTAAAATGCATTAGCTTCATTTGCGTTGCAGCTTTTTGTTGGTTTTTAAAACACGGAATTTCAAACGTTTATTTTCCTCTGAACGTACCTAGTCGCGCCTAATCCTTCTACCATGAATTAATGACCTCATCAATACATGGCTAGTGTAAAAACTTAAGGGTCGGTAATGGAGTCTTATAGACGTGTTAATAATTAGCATACAAATTTGCGTAAAATTTTATGATGATAAGGTTGCAAGAGTCTAGCTAAGTCAGGAAATAGGTAAACGTTTTATGTTTGTTACTGTTCAGTAGGAGGAATTTCTTATTAGTGTCATAGTTCGTATATGGTGCCAGTAGGAAGGCATCTTTGGTTTCATGTTAACACGTTTGAGGTTGCGTGGTTGCGGGCGGAGGGCGGGTTGCGGTGCGGCGGCGTGTGGAAACAGCTCACGTCAACGGCGGCCGGAGCCGGCGGCGGCGGCGCGTAATCACAGGGCTCGCTCCTCATTATGCCCTAAACGACAAATTAAAGCGCATTTCTATTATCTGGCCATCGGTGTGATGCCCATACGGCCGGAGTCCGGACCGGTTCTCCAGAGGCGGTGTGTGGACTGACGCATTCTCGCTCACGTGTTTATACTTTAGCAACAACCTGCTGAATTGACTATGCATAAACAATTACTGATTCACCGTTTAAGATTGTATATTGAAAGCAATTTGACGTTCACTACATGGATTATAATACAAGGTTGCGTGGTAGCTTTATGGTTCAATATTCTATGCGATTACAACGTTCGAAGTATGGTCTAAGAAGAAACATTAAAAATATGTTGATCAACTTGCTCTCACACATCCTGTGTGATCTTTGAAGTAAAGAATTGTTTACTTTCAAATGAGTACTTATGAACTCCCGCATAAGCTCTTAAGATTTTTTGTGTTACGGTAGTAGCATGACGAGCGGAATTATCGGACCTATTAATAATGTAATCGACGTAGGCGTCAGTGCGTAGCTACCGATTTGTATTAATTGATACAGCATCGGCTCGATGATAGTTCGGACCGGTGATTGACGGTTAATTTGAGATGTTATCGGTGCAATTACCGCCTCTACTGAGTCTGTATCTTTGTCCGCTTCAATCACTACCGGCTTTGATCTGCGGTTTTCTTGCCCCCGCTATACGTCATCCACTGCCGGATACTTTGTATGACTTGGATTTTGCGATACTTAAATGGTAATCTGACGGGAAGAACTACCGCAGAATTGTTAATATAAAGTTAGGAAAGAGATCGACGGTACAGCTTTATATCACAAAGAAACCTGAAAATTAACGTGTTTAATTTTAATAGCGAGTGACATTTCCTGTTGCTCTCACTCGAGCGAACATAACGGAATGAAAGACTGAATAATTAGAGGTTCTTGTATCGCGTGCTCCGTTGATTGGTGGCGGCCGCTACTGTGCGCCCGCGCTCACCGCTCGCATATAGCTTAGCGCAGTGGTTCTCAAACTTTTTTAATGACGGAACCCTTTTGGGAAGAAAAATACTTGATGGAACCCTACAATAAAACAATTGTTTTTTTAAGTGTATTTTTTATTAATCAGCATAATAAAAGTACAATGTAACAGTTACTAATTATTATTTACTTCACCACCTGGCAATGACAATAATAGAAAACATTAAAAAAGAAAGAATCTAACTAGTGGGAGGTATGAAACTGTTTTTTATTTTTCATCAATTGGTTGATATCAGGCTTGATGGAAGAAAGTTGGAGTCTCATATCAGCCTCGGCGTCCAGTCTATTGCGATATTTTGTTTTCGTGGCTGCGTAGGTAGAGAATCCTGTTTCACATAAATATGTAGTTGGGAACGGGAGAAGAATATCCAGAGCCATTTGGCCAAGCATTGGATATTCATCTTGGATTCTGCACCAAACATCATTGAGAGGCGTCGTTTTGAACAATGACTCCATACTTGTGTCTGATCACATTTCTAAAAGAGATTCATAGATTTCGTTTGACATGTTTTTTAGGCTTTTCCAAGTTGGGTAAAAAAGGATTATGAATTCATGAGTTCACTTTAATTTTTGTATTGTGCTCTTCTGGAAAATACTTTTCAAAAGATACGCGCATCGAACTCAGATATTGGACCAATTCTTCAAAAACATCATCTTTAAACATTTCCGAGTCGTTTTCGCTAACAAACTCACTGAGTAATGTAAAGCATTCTATTTCTTTATAACCAATGCAAATGATCCAAAAATCTAATTTTCTCTTAAAAGCAGTTATTTTATTATAGGCCTGAAACACTGTTGTTTGTTTGCCTTGCAACGATAAATTCAATACGTTAAGTTTTTGAAAGATATAAAGTAGCGTCAGCAAAACAAACTACCTATATTTAAAATATATTGTAACACATGTTTATACATTTAAATAACGTTAATAACGTTTTGTACGCGCAGCCGCGGAGCGACCAGAGAGAGGCGTTTTGATTTTTGTTTTTCTAAATTCTTGCGGAACCCCTACAGAGGTATTACGGAACCCTAGGGTTCCGCGGAACACACTTAGAGTATAGCTGGCTTAGCGGGTAATTCAGCTCAACGCACACACCTCTATTGATAGTATCTCGAGCGGAATTGCCACTTTGCTGTCTGTCACTCACTCCTACTCCCGCACCACTTGATTTGACGAGTGTAGGTTAATTTTAAAAGCCGTCTAATCATTTCCGTTTGCATTGTCCAACTACTAAAGTACCTATTTAATACTTTCTATTCTGATTGCCGAATTCACACCGACTCATAAATATATATTTTTTAAAACAACGCCTAACGGCGCTCAGCCTTAATGACTTCCTTCGCTGACGTCCGAAATCGTCAGACAATAAGTATGATGAATTGCCATTGTGTGAGAATCGGGCGTTGGAGTTATTTGGCGTGGTGGTCGAGGCGGCTTTTCATCCATTAATTAATAAGATCCGCCCCTCGCTCAATCAGAGCCGATATTTAGCGGCGAGGAATTATATTTATGCTCGGACGCACCTCTTCGTTAATTGCATGCGATTCACTTACGAGCTAGAAATAACTTTAACGACAACGGCGTGTTGCCCGCGGCACGCTGCGTGTTTCACAGTTACGTTGCGTTAACTATTTTTTAAATATCTACCATCTATCACATTTAGTTACACGATCATAAACAATGAACTGTTGGCCCAGCACTTATTGCTGTTTATATCTAATGAGTCAGCCGCGTGAGTGATTTACTGCAGGCAACCCGAGAACTATCCTCAAATAGATCAAATTGACATTCCTTAAATGTTTTTATGGGCGCCATAAATAGCCTTCCTGTGTAGAATAATAAAAATAAATGATTTCTTATAAAGCTTACAATCGAAGGAAATACTTACTATAAATCTGTGCACTAATAATCTGGATTAAGCAAAATATTACGAGTAAAGGAAATAATATTTCACTTTTTATCAGATAGACACATTATGCATTTGCGGGCAAATATCGATAGCGGTGGGCGCAAGATATCGATAAGAGAGCGCGAGCATGCCGGTCGGGCCTATCGGCGGCCTGTGAGAGCCGCCGCCCTGTAATTTGCCGGCAGAGAGTGTTGGCTATTACTGCTGATACCGAGATCATAATAAATACGCCATTAACGCCCCCGCAGCACCCGAAACGACATAACCACCCGGTGAAACAGACCTTCTGGCTCAGCACTAACAGCGAGCCACTTATGACCTTTTGTAACTCAAAGCTTAAGTGTAAATTTTAAAATATTAGTGCTGTGGAATGTGTTAGTTCACAATTTAACATTCAGTTTTGATTGCCTTCAATTATACATGAAGTTAAATTGTTGTAATATTGAGATCTTTAAAATTTTTTTTTACCCAAGGAAAACTTTAAGCTATAAGCTTGCAGGTAGGAAGTTTATGGTGGCGTAAAGATAAAATATAAAATCATAAGTACTTAAACTCATTAGATCACATGTGACGAGCTACGACTCTACGAGACTTATCCTCAACGACAGAGTGAAACTGACGTCGAGATAATATCGCGTGACAAAATTGTGTGAAATCTCTGAGACATTGTGGTTAACTCGAGATTATTATAACGATAATACTGCCTATTATTCGTTTTTATAGAAATTAGGAGATCAATAAAAAAATCTATAATATATGTTAGCGTGTGTGGGCACTACCTGTTTTTAATTCCCGGGGAGAGCGCGCCGGCCGGCGCCCGGGGCCGCCGCTCCGGTGATAGATTAAATTCGACACGGCATCTCGTGATGTCATGCCAATTTTGAGGCTTAGCTCGAGCACGCCGTGTCGTCACGCTCATTTGCCGCCCTCAGACTAACGCTCGTATCTCAAGTCGAAGCCCATTATTAATAACATCTCCTCAGATTTACACTTGCTCGCAGTTGATCCACAAAGAACGTGTTCCCCTGTAGAAAACGGGAAGCAGCAAGCCTTAACTGGATTTCTATTGAGCAGGCGTGAAAGACGCATTATTGCACACTTATAAGTGACGATAGTTTCGTAGAGGCGCGAAAATAGCGAGTTAACGGGAAGCGTGATCGGTGGCGGTCGCGACAACCTCCAGGAACCGATAAAGGCCATCATGCGCTGGTGCAGTAAAGGGCCGCACTCACGCACGAGCACACCGCGCGCCTCGTTAACTGCGACACTACTCGTAAAGACGCTTCGCAGAAACAATCGACAGCAATACACTCCTTGTTTAACACTTTTCCATATGGGTAGTGCGTATTAAAAAAAGCTTACCACACAATATGTGAGGTAGGTATTTCATTTAAAGATTCTGCTTATTGCAAATGTTGGAGTTATACTGGCATTGTAAATCAAAGCTAAACGTACGAGTCGTAAACAAAGCTGACCACGTCGTATTTCATCGAGGCTGAATTTTACATAACAGCTTCTAGTGTGACGTTCGTAACGTTTTATGAGATTTGAAATCGCCACGTGGCCGCCGGTGGCCGGTGTCGTTCCTCGAACTCGGTTTTATGGACTACGGACCGATGAAACCCAACGAACAGTCCGTCTCGCGAAACGAGAGGTTCGCGGAACTCGGCGCGACCGTGCAAACTTTACCGAAATAGGACTTATTACTATCAGAAAACAAACTTCGTCTCAATGTGAATATTATTCCAAAAATACTTTTCTTATAAGAGCTTACGGATGTATAGCTGTTTGCAGACACTGGAAATGCTCCTAATGGCTTTGGTATAAATGGGTTTTCATTATATTTGTCCCATAATTAACTTAGATTTTGTAGGCAGATGTGCTTACAAATCTAAGTTAATTATGGAGGGTATATCTGACGTTATAACAACAAAAAGCCCTACAAGTGCTTTTGCGTACCTATCAAAAATAACTTTGACACAATGTTACTTAGTTTGATATAGGGAACGCATAGATTTACGACTATGTGATGGATCTTTTTACCTTCTGTGATGATCGCATTAAAATGTATATTGTTCCTTCTCCGCAGAGACCCGATGGAGCTGATGTTGATGGAGCAGCAGTTGCTGCGGTCGCCGCTGCGGCTGTATGCGGGAGGCGCAGACGAAGAAGCAGAAAAGCGAGCGGCATGGGCGCGATCACCGGCTGCTCTCCAGTTGTTGGCTCTGGGCGGCCGAGCGTGGCCCAGTGCCTGGCCGCAGCCACTGGCGCTGCCCCACGACCTGTGGCTGCAGAAGCCCCCTGCGCCGCTGCGCTACTGCCCCTACCCGCCTCCCGCGCACCCCAACGCGTCACCCCAGCAGCCTCGCCCGCAGCATTCGCCTTCGCCCAGGCATCCACTGTGAATTTACCACGATGGTCTTCCTTGGACTATGTTTTAACCGCGTTAGGGTTGCCACGAGTTCCTACAATCAGTCAGTTAAGCTCTACTCATGAACTGCCAAAATACATTCAATTCACACGGCATTCAATTCATTATTAGCAGCAGACTGCGCTTAGCTTGGATTTGGAAGTTTGTGGCATGCCCTGAAACATAAACGTGCTGTGACAACCGCTCCATCATTAATCATTATCGAGTACTTGTAGTAGTTACTCGCTTGGACTATAAGTGATGAGACCGGCTAGTAAAAGACTATTTATTTTATTCAAAGTGAGTTTCAAATTAGTACCTTAATAGACGAATGTATGTAACTGAGTAGTTTAAGAGGTTGTCGATAGGTATATTGTGTACTTTAAAACATAATTTCAAGGTTCCTACCCGAAAGTATAATATTGAAAAGTAATATTAATGTAGAGTGAAATGAATATTAATTAACAATAGTTACCTGCACATATTAGTTTTTTATATCCATTTATCTTTTATTTGTTTCATTTCTTTACATTATTTTATTACATAACATCATTATGATTGATATTATAAACCAAAGAAAAAATATTTTGCAAAAAGAAACCTACCTGAAACTATGATCCAACGACATCAAACATTCCATAATATAAAATATTTCCAGTATTTTTAGATATAATTATACTATGCCTTTCATTCAGTAGGTATGTCCATGATCAAGTTGGCCTGACAACTTATTTCTTAAATTGCAGTCGCAAAGACGCATACAACATTCGGTGTGACGAGATTTCGTTGTGTAGTAGGACTCGAGTCGATTTCTCCTCATGTAGTGTTACCACAACTACCGAATGCTTGATGAGATCAGACAAAGATAAATTTATTAAAATTTAATCAAGACTGCAACATTTACCTACAATTCATCAAAATTTTCGACATTGATTATGTATATACGTTGCTTAAAACTAAATAATTAGCGCCTGCTTCACCATACATACTTACATGCAGGTTTAAACACTCGTTTAAAGCGTGTCTATTGTCAGTGTCACGTCAAAGTCCATGTGATAATATTGTGTTTATAAGGTATTTAGTTTAAACAACTGACAAACACGGTTTTATTATAGCAAGGTTAATGTTTAAAAGTTTTTGGCAATTTTTATAAAAAAATAATATTTGTGTATCAGAAATTCAATTGAATGGTGTAGATAAGTGTTGCATTCCATCTCTTCATGGGACTAACCACATGCACGTTAAAAATAAAACATGAAGTGAATCAGAGCGAACCTAAATAAGTTATGATTAATGCTGACAGATGTGGCTAGTCCTTATTAGTAGTTATTTGCAACTGATTTATTAACGTCATCTGTGACGAATTCCAAACCCAAGTGATGTATAATCTTTAATGTACCTATGTGTATACATTCTATTATATAAGACTATTTATATTCTACTTGTAGCCCTAAGATATATGAAAATGTATGTATTGTATAGTGGTTGAGTAAATTATTTTTGTAGGATAAGCACTGTACATAGTGGGTCACCTAGATGTTTATATCAAATAAGAGGTTTTGAAGAAGTATTGTCTTAGTAGAGAAATATGTCGCGAAAGCTCACATTGCCGTACTTATGTATTTACGTATACTTCTTGCAAAGTATAGATAAGTGTAGTAACGTATATCTCGAAGAAAGTGCATTACATTTTTTTTTTATTCTAATGATGCTTTTTCCTATGTAGGTACCTAAAAGAAATAAATTAATTCTCAAAAATACAAGAGTAAATGAAACCTTGGTATATTCTTCCAATTTTCTAAAATATCTTACATCATCAAATATCGTAAGTATCAATACACTTGCACAAGTTTAGTTCTACATCATAAATACAAAATGATAAATGTCACATCGAATCCCCCTTCTGTATCAGAATATCATTGTAGATGAGAGGGAGAGGGTGCAAGTAATAATGTTAATGGGTTTAACTTACATATTTATAGACATTATGCGGTTATAGTTATTTTAAGTATAAAGTGAATCTAAACTATACAATTAAAACCATGTAATATTGAACGATAGAAAACAGTTTCACGATATTGTTTTGTTTGTATGCTGCAGTCAATTGTTTCATATCTTTCTTCAACGAATCGAATTCAATATTAAGACTAATTCAATTTTATTTCTTATACCATAATATGAAACAAGAAAAATAAAAATTTTACCGTTTAAGCGGTTTTTGAGAATGCGAGTCCTTTGTTGTTTCAATTATATTGACTACCTCAGTCAAGTAAACTGCATCGTGTAATCGGGGCTTAAGTTACTAAATGATGACGGATAACCTATGCCCAAATTCTGAAACGACTGTCATAACTGAATTCACAGACTGTCTCCACATGATATTGGCAGAATAGCTGATATTGACTCAGAAGCCAAAAAAATAATTACTCAAAAACAAAATATCAAACGGAAACGTGCATTACAACACGTCAATGAGATCAATCAATCAGTTTAAATACTAAGTTAAAAACCACTTTACGAAAAGGATGTTGTTAAAAGAAATATGAGATCACTTCCTTTATAAAACTGATTTAGTTGATGCATTGATTAGTCAAATGTTTTTCCGAATTATTTGCACCCGAGTCACTAAATTATGCCACCAAACGTTAAAAAATCAATTGAAAAGAAAACTTTGTGAATTACAATTATGGCAATCTGAATTTTTATTTCTATTATCGATATTTGGTTACACTAATTAGTTATTACATTATATGATTTAATTTTGTGTTCTGGATATTCAATCTTGAGATTTGTAGTCCTAAGTTTTCTTCTTGGCCTGTGATACAAATAATTCTTGATATCTATATTGTTAATTAAGTTTTATCTATGTAAATCCACATCTTACCTACAATGATAATTGATAGCTGCCTACGTTATCTCTTCTGATGTAATATATTTGTCCAAGAGCGAGCGACGCGCGGAAGTAGCGACACATATCAGGGTTGAGCCCTAAGAGTTAATAAACCGAAATGAAACTTAAGTGTTGTTTTATTTTACTTTTACAAGTCTCCCTATTCCCTGATTGAGGGACTAATCTGGCAGAATGCAACAGGAACAGTAGAAGCATTATTATCCGTGTAGGCGGAGGAAAAGGAGTGAGCAAATATATCAATGGACCATGCTAACGCTGTGCGATTTAGTAGTTGTCACAATCACATGTCTTCATGCCTTTGATTATAAGGTGTGCACATGTTTTTCACGATGTTATTCTTCTTCATAAATAGAGGCCATACTTAGGCTTAAATTTAAATTTAAATAAATTATGTTTGTTTAGTTGCATAAAGAAAAAAAAAGGAAACTCTGCGTTTTGTTGAAATTGCACAAATGTGAATCACGTTGTATCACAAATCTTATCAATCGTTTTCCATCAGGCGAGATCGAGATCAGGGTTTCGCCTATTATGGAATAAAAAAACTAAATGCTCATACGATCAAAGCCATGTTGAACTACTATGAATAGTTGGACAAATGACACAGAGGTGTACCTACCTCGAAGAATAACTATTCTTAATAAATTCTAAGGAACATTTATACTAAGATAAAAATTCAACAGTTAGACTGGTAAAGCGGGCCCCAGGCTCAAAAACCTGAAAACAGTCTCGGGTGCGATTGGGATTAACGCGTAGATGATGACTAAGTTAAAAATGCATAGTCAACTATTGACCCAACTCACTGTTTGAAGCACTTCTCTGATCATCATCAGTCTATAGCAGCCCGGAGTTAGTAGAGGAGCCCTGGCAACGGACTAGACTTACCAAGTTGTAATGTCCTACGTTCAAATTTGAAACCAGCCAGGACCTTCACTTTGTGTAATTTAGTTCATCACCACCGCTTTTAAAACAGCGAAGCGAAATATAGTGAGTAATCCGGTTCGTTTAAAACAAAAAAACTGAAAGAGATTTGACATCCATCAATTCGTATTAGGTCCGCATGGTAGGTTATAGCCTACGCTATTTTTTCACAGAGAAACAGCCTGTATCCCAGCATTGGCAACCTTATAGGTGCTATATCTGTCTACTGCTGGACGCCTCGAGGCGAGATTCCTCTCCAATCACACGCTATTTCATTCTTTGGATGCTCTTTTATGTCTAATTTACAGCTTGTATCAAAGGTGGATAAGAGTCGATAATAGATATTAATAGACTTTGACTTTAAAGATCGTCGCTGTACCTAGCACAAAGTCGTCTTACGATATACCAGTATGTTTGTTAATAAAAGGTGAAAACTACCGATAGATGGCAGTGAAGCTCACAATTTCTAAAATTGATACGTCACTTTTAAAAGTTTTCGATGCATATAGGTGGTCTAGTTTAGTAATTGTAAGCATACGCTTCGTAAAACAACCATGCATATTACCATCTCGATCTTGGTTTTTGAAGTGCCACTCTTTAGGCACACACCCTCTCATTCCAAATTTCCTGTGACTCAAAAAGAGAGCCTTTTCAATGAGTGTAAGTTTTACAGCAGGTATAGGTAAATCGGACAGCGGAATAACCCAACCTAACCTAATCTAATGTGATCTTGACTGCTTAAAATAAATGCAGATTAATCTGTTATACAGCTTAAGATTACTTATTGTGCAAAAAAGGAAAGATTACCGACAGTGACCAAACATGGTCTGTCCGTTTCACGCTTGATTGACTTAAACTATTGTGGTCTTTATTACTTTACAGTCTGCAAAAACGAATAAAATGAATGTCATTCCAACTGTGTACAAATAAAATTTCCAATTATGGATTTAATATAAAGAACAATAAAGTTGAGATAATAATATTACGTTGTGAATAATCGTAGCAACATGCTGACTCCTTATTGTAGTCTTTCGGAACTTGTATCAGATAATTACTACTCCAACTTTATGCGTAAAAATAAATTGTCAATTTGATTCTATAACTCTTAGCTTATAAGAATAACTGTTACTTTAATAATCGAACCACACAGTTTTCACCAGTCTATAACTATCAAGGACGCTATATTTCTAAACCACAGCTATCTATAAACCGTTACTATTTACGAGACGGCTAATAAATAATCGTCACACTTTTATTTTCAGTCTTTATTAAGTGTCATTAGGCATTATTAAGCGCGTATATCGATGATGATCGGCCTTCCGTCCGTTCGGTAATTGCTGGCGATGTAAGCGGCCTACAAATTGAAAGCGGCCGCAGCCCGAGGCGGGTATTGATGGATCTGCTGCCATCGGGAAATTATAGCTGGCCCTTGCGACAGCTTCGCAAATTGTGCGTATAATGCTAGTAAATAATACGGCGTTCGCTATAAATTCATATGAGGCTAGGATATAAGTATAGGTTTCACGTATCGTGCGAGGAAGACACACGTATGAGCGCGATATCTATGGCTCTAGGTTTTCATATTTCGCACGTTGCAATGACATGATATCGGAGAGCGCACGTGCATTTGCTACAATTTGAGCGTGCGCTGATGTGGCAGGCTCACCCTTTGTCTGCGTGAGAGACATTAAACTACAGAATGCCCGCGCCGACCGATGCATAAATTAACACGGGCGTATTTCGCAGACATCGACTGATTGACTCCTTTCATTACCGTCTCCCATTGTTCGCCGCATGAGAAAAATTGCGTATCCTTTTGGAATCACAACACATTTCATAATTATGGACTATTGTGCCGTTGTCGGAGCTAATTCGTCGGGGACGAGTGCTCTCTTCGCCCGGGGAGCACATGAGATATATTGGCGTACGTAAAGACGGAGCCTCATCCAATAATGGCTGGCGTTGATTAGTTTTCAAGGGAAATACTAGTTCGCAGAAAGCTCTGCAGGATTTAATGTCCTGTCAGAAGTATTCGTATGTCCATTGTCAGCTGAAAGATGTACGTGCTATTCTCATGCGAAGTACCTAACAGTACAGAAAGGAAACTAATTTCAGATTCTGACATCGATTAAAAGGAATCGGAAGGCCGAAGTACTTGAGCGAGATATCATTGTTATATACTTACTGTTTGGAGCGAGTTTTATGTTCGTCGGAACGTTTGAAATTATAGGCATTAATTGTGCTCATTTGTCGAGCGCCGTAGTGGCATTGTTCCCGTGGTGTGGCAGATTTATCAGTGATTAAGCACGATAGACGCTGTAGATGCCCTGGCCCACGTGCGAGCCCTGTGCCCGGTCGTGGCCTATGCGCGATCGCGATCGGCGCATATCATGCCTGTGGGAACATTTAAGTGTAGAATCACCTAAAGTGTAAGCTAATGCGGTCCTTACAGTTGGGAACGTGGAGCGTGACTTGTTTAATCTAATTCGATCAAATGGGAATAGAAAGACAAGTAAATATCAGGTGAGACACTTCACGGGCTATTACCGAGGTACCGCACCTATCAATCGGGGAGCGGTCCAGATGTTTGTGTCGCTCGTCCGGTCCGGCACAACGGTTGTCCGTGGCAAACGCTTTTCTAAGTCAATGTTGTAACGGTGTATGTCTGTCAGCCACGTCCGGCGTCAGCTGCCAGCTCTAGCGATCGGATAGACAAGTAAATAGAGGTGGGCTAATCGTCGCGTCCAGCAAGGGAAACGACGAATTACTCCGTCACGGTGTTCCCAACAATTGCTTTGTTATTGGCAATATCACGGCGATTGATGCACCTGTGTGAATTCTAAAAATCAAGACTGTGTTTATGCTACGTAAATAAAATAGATAACTTTCTTTATTTGTATAGATTTGTGTGTTTAAAGACATAGCATAGAGCGTTGATTGACAGGGTAGTTGGTGCAAAGTAGCATGATTATCTTGTGGGTGAGTGGCAGCCATGGCACGGCGTGGAGAGGAGACGTCGTTAGCTGCGTGTGATCGACAGACGTACAGACTAACCGCCGCAGGGTTACCTAACTGCGCTGTACTTGTTACTAACTACGTGCGAATGCGAACTTTGATAAACATTGCGTTATTACAGTCTCCGAGTGGATGGTTAGAGAACGTATACTTTAGTTGTTTTCAACACTGTTGTTCAAATTGTACCTACTTTAAAAGGCCAAGTTCGAACGTTCTCAATTTAATTATAGCTAGAAATACTTAGCTATAGATCTAAGAACGTTCTGTGTTTCTAAAAATTAATCAAGAACATAGTGTGCTCGAAATTTTCGAATAGACATATCGATAGGATTTTTTTTTTTTATAAATTATGAACTAGCGCTTGACCGCAATCCCGTGTGATGGTAAGTAGTGACGCAATCGTTGATGGTAAAGCGCACTAGTTTTTTAAGTTGACACTCAAATTGTAGTCCAACGGAAACACCGCCGCTGGCAAATTGTTCCAGTCCTTCGATGTACGCGGTATAAAGGAGGAGGCGAAACGCTTCGTCCGGATCGTAGTGGTGTTAACAACGTAAGGGTGGAAACTCGCCATACGACGGGTCGTCCGATGGTGGAACGGAGATGGGGGAATTACATCATGCAACACCCTCGCACACTCCCCAAAATGCATCCTATAGAACACCGAAACCGGGATATGTAAACTTTTGTCGTTTTTCCAAAACTATAGATATGTAGTAGGTACAGAAGACAGTACATTAACATACTGACAGCATATTTCTTTATTAGGTTTTCAATTTTATCTTTAAAGTATTAAGGCTTAAGGTTGACTGGGAATATTTGACAATTATTTCGTGTAGCTTGGCCTGCTGTCGTCCATACACAAAAGGTGAAAGCTTGATATACCTATCTTGATTCGTTTGTTTTTTAGTTGACACTCTTGATTTTTCTTTCTACATTTTCCTACAAATAGATAAAGCAAGGAACCATTGCATTATTTGTCTATCTGATTTAATACTACCCTACGCCCCAGTTATTACAAAATACTGAAAACCGGGTTATATTGTTTTATAATCTACGTGCTCTTAGCTTGCTGCGGGTTCGATCTACAACTCAATAATGGTTCCCAGTAACAAAAAAACTCAATATTACACTTCACAGTATCCTGAAGTTCGGTTGATATATTTTTCCGTTTATGGTTTTACTGTGATAGGAGTAAGGGAGCTATTCAAACCTTAAGATCTGAAACAAAGCATTATTAAAATAGCAAAATTGAGGTAAATATTATTATACTTATAAGTAATGTTGAAAAATTCGTGATTCGCACGACACAGTCAATCTAAAACACGATTGAATTTCTCTGTAAGAAAAAATGTATTGTTTTTTTTACATGTACACCATGATATACGTAAGGAAAACTGTTTAGCAATAACAAAACATCCAACTCCTATCTTTCACACTTTGTTCATAGCGAACTGGCTAAGTAAATTCTAACACATTAACATAAACGCGAATAGAAACAGCTCAAGGCAATCGCAAGATTCAGACAGATGGACAGAGTAGTCGGTCGATAATAACGATAATGGCGGCAACGTGCCCATCACGGGCCATTTCGCTGCACTGGACGGTTGAGCACTAGCGGTGGCGGGCAGAGGGTTAATACCCCACCGCCTTCCACGATAGTTGACTTCATTTTATTTGTACGATTGTTTGAGACTTGATCACCACTTGGGGACTTCCGCATTGTAGCAGATGAGCTTGGAATCATAAGATCTGCATCTTATTACCCACCGTTACGCACGGATGACAGCAGTTCAAGCTACCCCAAGCTGTCAAATATTTCCAATCAACCTTGAGCCTTAATAATAATAATTTATTTATTTCACCTCACAATGTTTTGTTTATAGCTAAAACGGTACAATTACTCAGTCTAGTATGTGTTACATATGTGAGGAGCTGGTGTCCGTGAAAGACGTGAGATGCCTGTGTTACGGATCACCAGTGCCCCACCCGTCGGACATGTAAATTCAATTTTGACTGGGTACATTTTATATTAAGCGTGAAGGTCATTTATACAAAATATTAAAAAAAAAGAAAAAAAGATTGAACTTAAGACTATGTATGTATACAATTCTGGAGTAAATCACTAGAACCAAACAACGATTTTAATACAGAAAGAAATTTGTAGCGCCTATAATCTACTATGAGTAATTGAGAGAGCGCAGTCCAAACAAAACAACATAAACAAAATATCAACTAAGTCAGTATTAAGTATATCCTTACGCACTGGCTCGTCATACAAGCTTGCCTACCGTTATTCGGAAAGTCTTGAATTGTCGCGCGGGGTAATAATGCTTTAGTAATTAAGTTGAAAATCTAATAAAGAAATTTGGCAGATTGTAGTAGCTTGGTGAGCTGTCGCCTGTACAAGAACAAACTCACATGCAATGAGAGTACGTGTGTACTCACTTAGCGTGCGGTTAGCCTAAAGTAGAGAAGAAATGATAATAAATTATGATGCAGTTTCAAAATTCTTCGATTTAAAAAGTTTTAGTATAGGTGAATTTTACAGTAATAGACAGTTATTATCAAGCCAGCTTTTATTACCCAAAAAGAGCAGATTGTTTCATCATAAATGACACGCAATAACAATTAAAATTGATACACTCAGGTACAGTCAAAAGCCACAGCAGAATACATAGTTAAATCATTCCATTAAATTATACTTGTCTAGGTTTTCTTAACGTTGGCCTTTATTTAAGAATACTTAGCTCCCCACATTGTTCTGTCTACAAATCCTGATTCGTTTCTTAGATCTAAGATGAGATAAACGCACGTGACTAAAATAGTGATGAACACAAATGTTAAAGGATATAGAAAAAAGGGTCGTTGAAAAGTTGAATAATTTGTGCGAGGAATACTCGTAAAATGCCTGAACACAAAGGTGCCCTTAATTTTTGTCATTCATCATCAAGTAAAGGTAATCCTCGAATTATGTCGTTTAGATTTACGCTGTTTCAAGTTACGTCGAACAATATTTTGACAGTATTCCTCAAACATACGTCAATTGTTTCGATTTCTGGCATAGGAGATTTCACTTGTCACGATGTCAATGTCCGTGGGGCCGGCTACTAAGCATTTACTTTTGATAATAAAGTATGAATATACTTTATTATAAATGAAGTCTTTTTTTTAAATTTTGAATCAGTGTGGATCCTAACCCTTGACGTTTATATGTAAACATATGAAAAATCTTATGTTTCGACTTACCTACGTCGTTTCAATTTACGTCGCGTATTTTAAGAACCTAACATGCCGTAAGTACGAGGACTGCCAGTATGTATCTTGGTGGAAAGCCCTCCGAAACCTTTCATTATTTCTGTTCTACTAACAATGTACTCTGCCTACTGCTACTTAACCTGGGCAATTTTTCGGCTTATGTAAGTACTTTGCTTCTCTTTTTTTGCGGATCTGGGTCTGTCTATTCAGGGTCCCATTAGGTGACTTCTTTAATTGGGTGTTCTAGAGAGGCGGCCACGTACCGATAGACGCAGCATAGGGTGGCCCCCAAGGTGAAGGTCGCGGGAAGCCGATGGATACGGGCAGCACAAGGCCGGTCGTGGAAAGCTTTGGGGGAGGCCTTTGTCCAGCAGATCTCTATAGGCTGAAGAATAAGAAACTTTCTAATAAGACTCATATTCTTCAGTTCAGAAGAGCGACTTTCTATCTTTTTTAGAGAAGGTATTGCGTAACTTCCCGAACGCTGCAACAAATATTATTAAGTACTTTTCCATTTTTCGCTCATCAGAAGTGTAAGTGTTCACATTTGTGTCGACTGTACAGAGCGTGAGAGTTTTACTTGTCTCAATAATAGCGGCCAGCGCCAACAATGTGTGTCGCCATTTGCGCCATTTTACTGCCTATTAATTGCTCAGAAAAGTGCTCTCATGCTTGTCTTTACACAGACTTATTTTTTGTGTTTTTATAGTTTTATTTTCAGTAAATTCAAATAGTTTTACGTCATGGTGGTCTGCAGGTGATGGATACACATTGCATGTCAAAGCATTTGGAGTTATTAGTGATTTTAAACGTGGATCAAATATGATGACGATGAACGTGGATGAAAATTTTTCACGTAATTACAGGAAAAAAAATACCAAGTTGCTTAGGTATGATTCTTGATAGGCCATATTTCTTTAGTCTTTCAAAATCTACTTGATTTCTAATTTCTTTTTGTACCAAAGTAACTCACTCCGCTTATAACTTTTATCAAGTTTGTATCGGGCGAGTGGTTGCGCCGGCGCAGGCTCAGGTCGCGAGGACGCAGCATCGCGCGGCGCGAGGTGATCCCTCAGGTGCGCC
Source organism: Sesamia inferens (assembly GCA_037179545.1). Classification (NCBI taxonomy): domain Eukaryota; kingdom Metazoa; phylum Arthropoda; class Insecta; order Lepidoptera; family Noctuidae; genus Sesamia; species Sesamia inferens. The sequence goes on along the minus strand of CM073934.1, from coordinate 21,649,510 downwards.
CCCCGACTCCGCCCCCTTGTTTATTGCTTATTAGCGGGCATCGCGGCGGCACGTTTGAACTGCCGCTCTTTGTTCTCGCCGACAACACTCCCCCCTCCCGCGGCCGGCTGCGCTCGAGGCCGGTCACGACGCCCGCGCAGCTCGGGTATGCTACGCGAATCATAAATTGTTGCTATTTGACGTAGCCGGTATTGGTGATATCGATCTTTGTTCAATGATATCGCTACGTAGGAAGGAAGTGCAATGGCATCGTAAATTATGCCAGTTTTCTAAGATACATTAAGGTATCTACCTACCCATGTGTTTACTATGTCTTACAATGTATCTATGACTTAAGATCTGCTGAATAAGCTATTAAGGATGGCATTTTAGGTGCATAACGGCCCTGACTCCATTGTTCACAAACTAAACTCTTAATTCTAGTTAGTCGGTCTCCGTGGCGCAGCGGTCAACACGCCTGCCTGCGACGTGGAGGCCCCGGGTTCGATCCCCGGCCAGGTCGTGATGGAAAACGATCTTTTCCTGATTGGCCTGGGTCTTGGATGTTTATCTATATATGTATCTATTATAAAATATAGTATCGTTGAGTTAGTATCCCATAACACAAGTCTCGAGCTTACTTTGGGGCTAGCTCAATCTGTGTGATTTGTCCGTATATATTATATTAGGTATATTATTATATTATATTATTTAAGTTCACTGCATCTTTATTCCATTTCATTAAGAAAAGGACAAAAGATAAAATATTAATTTAGTCCTGTCAAATTAAGATATTTCATAGCAGTTTAGATATAATTAAAACATGGCGTCTATAAATATGTCAATTTACGTCAGGCGCTGACTAATTTGACAGAACTGAACTAATTAATATTTATCTTTTGTCCTTTTATTAATGATAAAGTAATAATAATGTAAGTAAGTACCTATGTACTGAACTTAAATTTAATTTCGACTGAGAACAAATATATCGGCACCAGTAGCTGCTATATGAAGGCGTAAAGAGCTAAATAGTCCGATCAAGAGCCCATAGACTAGGTGATTCAAATAAATAATAAAGGGAAACGAGGTGAATTTGATGCTGACCCCGATCGATTCACTTTCGATATCTAGTCACGGATGGTCAGCCAAGCCATAGAATTTATTTTCAGCAGTTTAAACTTTTCTATTAGTTTTTGAAAAAAAAATAGTGAAAGTTTTTTACAATGGCTAACGTAATTAAGGCTCTGTAGGCCTAGTATGAGTTTTCAATACGAAACTCGTTCGATCGTATCGAGCGCGTTTGGCACTCTCATTGGTTGAGAGTTCTTACGACCTTGAAGCGGGCCAATCGCTGAGTCAAACGCGCTCAATACGATCGAACGAGTTTCGTATTGAAAACTCATACTAGGCCTACTGATCCTGACCTTTTATTTACGCTCGGTTCCTATAAATAAAGACAAATAGTTTTGCTTATGAAATGGTAGGTAGTATGTTTTGTTGTCCAAATGGATATATAAACACTTAAACAGATCAATATAGGTACTAGTTTGACCCTTTCTCTATGAGAGGGTCTACTATAACTTCCATACGTGTGTGATTTATTATTGGTATAGGTACATACAGGAGTATGTAATTTTTTACCAATAATTTACATGATTATCGACTTTTACTTGCTAACTATTTATACTGCCTTTTGCAGCATATTTCATTAGAATCACTTAAATAACATGCATATTAACTTGTTATTTCGATAAACCATTAAAAAGTCTACATTAATTTTACGTGATCGCCTTACAAAAAAACAAACATGGATGAAATGCAGGAATTAAAGCCAATGAATAAAGTTGAGGCATTTGTCAATAAAATTTTGCGTATTTAACTACTTTTCAAATCAACTGCATAACACATACATTATAATAATTTCAAGTATGGACTATGTATATATAGATATGTATCAAAAATTTAACCTACATATTAGGAAATTAGCTTACATGTGTGTCATATTTCATTCAAATCGGTTAAGCGTTCTATGAAAATCATAAATATTTAAACATAAATAAAATGTTTTAAAAGTAGGAAGTATGATTTTTACTTTTATGAAAATCATCTCTGATTGTTAACATCTTCCTTTTATGTGTGAACAATTCATTGCCTAGCAACGGTTTGTTTAATCCTTTATTGAATTTGGCAAATAAGTATACTACTTAGCAGTATTTTATAACAGTTCCGCGTTTCCCTCATTGTAATTATTATCAACCGGATATTCTTATATTGTGATGAAGAACTAATAGTAATATACCTAAGCTAATCTATTTTCTCAAATATTTTGGCGTCGGCTTCCGATCTTACCAGATGCAGCTACTTTGCCAGTATTTTATTAAAATGGATCTGCTGCTGTCCTCGGCAACCCAGTAAATGCCAGGTAGCACGATACTCCTTGGAGAGGAACTAATAAGTCCTAGAATAGCCATTTCTTAAACTATATAAATCACTCGACCACATACTTCGAATAAGAATAGATACTCTGTCTACTCCAAAAAAAAAAAAAAAACATTTCATGTGATTTGCACTAGTTATTAAATATTTAATAAAACATGTTGCCTGCTAATAAAATATTAAGTACTTCTGCTTGCATGCACTACCTGCATACCATGCACTATGATTTTGATTTACATTCTATTAAATGTTCAATGAAATAAACATGAAACCGCGTTTAATTTCGATTACATCGATAATTGCGAATAATTTTCTTGCAGTTTCCTCACAGCATTATAAAATAATTAAAAAAATCCATGGTGCATGTTAAGTCGGCGATGAGTGCAATCGAGTAGCAGATGTTTCGGACGATGATCAGCCGACAATTATCACGCATGCTCGCCTACATATAACGACTACTCATTATGAAAATATCTAGCAACACTGTATAATCACCATACTGAGTTACAGCAAAAACTGAGAATTTTTGCACTTCAACCAATTCGACAAGCATCTTACTTTGTGATTTATAAGAAGATAAAAGATCTTATTAAACCTTAAAAGAATTTAATAATCTCTTTACAACAAGACTAAAAAGAAGCTTTTAGTATTCCACAGAAAATAAATGCAATACTGAACACTTATTAATTCTTCTCGGTGTCATACCTACAGCTTACCGTAGTTCGCGTAAATTATTAAAATAAAAAAGGTAAACATCACTAGGTATAAAGGATATCATAGATTTAGAAGTTAAGCAATTAAATATTTATTCGCTTAATTGAGGCTTAATTAATATGAAAGCTGTACTGCAATTTAGTTTAGTAATCTAACTACTTCCATTCAAAAAGGAGACTTCTGTTTTCTTTGGGAGCATACCATGCCCTCTTCTTTATAAATCATTAAAGCATATCTACAATCACTAAAATATCACGCCATAACACATCACTGACAAGCTCTTTAAACTATTATTGATGGCATAAACTTTCCTTACGGCAAAGCCGTCGAATTCTACGAACAAGATCGATATCAGTCTGTGTTCTGTATTAAACGCATTAGGCCCCATCTAGTCTGTTGTGTGGGCGAGACATTCCCCGAATAGCTGCGTTCAACGGAATGACGTTTGATGTAGGCTGTCGACCTATCATCATCGAAAACGACCGAATCACGCAAATTACGAATGTGATGTGATACGCATCGATGTTAACAAAAATCTAACGTGGAAAAAATCACATCGTACAATATTACCAAAATAGAGAAAAATGACTCTCATCTGTCAGTGTCTGAGTAAGGTCCTTTATGATTTTCAAGGTTGTGCTCTAAAGTGAATTCTATTATGAGACAATTAGGTTAGTAATTGTTTGCTGCGTATGTGAATTATGATGTTTGATAGTGGTGCCGGTTGTGGCGATGTGGCAGATAGTGCCTGGGCGCGACGGCCGCTAATGGGTGTGATAACATCTCGCGACCACGCCTCGCCGCGACCGGCGACCGGTGCAGATCACAACGATGCAGGCAATGCCGCAACAAATGCGTGCTGCTCATAAACACTTGTATCTGCTAGCATCAGTTACATTCAGACTGCTTTTCTCAATGTATTGGCAAATTGGCGCACCTGGTTATGAGCAATATTTTGATTATATTGTGGGAGACTGTAATATAATTGCAGTTTGACGTGTGTGTGTGTGTAGTGGCTGAGCGATCGACTGCCACGCTGCATGTCGAGGGTGCGATTCCCGCACGGTAAAGATATTTGTAATGGCCTACTGGTAGTTGTTCCGGGTCTGGCTGCTTGTGTCTCTGTGGGGTAAAGTTTTTTTTGTTGTTAAGAGAAAGAAGAACTTACTATTAGTTTAACTATGACGGTACTATTCAAAGTTGTTAAAGAAATATTAATACAGAAATATGGTCATCATCATCATCTCAGCGTTAATCCCAGTCGTATTCGAGGCTTTTTTCAGCTTTGGAGTCTGGGGTCCGCTTTACCAATCTAACTGCTGATTTTGCCACGACTGCCGTCTGACCTCCACAACCCGAAGGCGATATCGAAGCATTACAGCTAGACCAATCGTTGGACTTTTGAGGGCTCCAACAATCTGTAACGACTGCCACTACGTGTTCGTATAGCAGCCGGGACCAACGGCTTAACGTGCTTTCTGAGGCACGACCAGACCAGTGCAAATATTCATATTCATGCATACAAATATTTGCACTGCGCGGGGATCGAATCGCGCCTCCTTGCGCACCGGCCGCGTTCGTTACCGCTACGCCACGGAGGCTGTCAAATACAGAAATATGGTATGAGAAATAAAAATAATACCAAAGGCAAAACTTTAGCAACCGAGATATTTTTTTTGAAGTATTTTAATGACCCCACAATTAAAAAAAGGTAACAAAATCTAGTTATCGGCGAGTATCCAGTATCGCCACTTACGCCGTTGACATTAGGTACTACGATCCAGACGAAGCGTTTTGCCTCGTCTTTTAAACTGGGTACATCGAAGGACAGAAGCAATTTGACGACGGTGTTACCGTCTGACTACAATTTAAGTGTCTTCAAGGCCTGGTGTCTTCGTTATCAAGATCTAGTTTAAAAAGGTTAAAAAATAAATCTAGTCGCAATCTCACCTCAGCGACTTCGAATCAATGTCAAAAACTTGACAAAAATGTGGGAAAATTACACTTTTTTTTATTAATTGAGACCGAGATCAGACTGAACGTTATTAAAATATTAATAACGAGCTTTAATTCCCAAGTTTTTAAGTTGACCAGTTGCATATTAACATGCTATTGTCAATTATATCATGTTCTTCCAACAGACATGTTTTTGTCGTAATTAAAAATAAGAATATTAATAACTTTATTGCGTTTGAGTGCATGAGCACGGAAAGTCGGCACGATTCTTTTAAAGGTCGTCGAACATCAAAGAAATGTTTACTCTGTCCCTACATACCAAGTACTTACCTACAATAAGGTTTTTCATAAATAGGTACCTACTATGAAAGCATTAGAGATATGTAATGAAATCAAGAAATCAACAGTTTCTGCAAGTAATGTTATAAAATATAAACACTGTAATAAACAACATTAAAAAGACTACATTTATTATTAAGAATCTTTTAAATGCCTGGTGGAGGGAAATATAAGTATTGCGAAATTGCAAGTGCGTTTTGAATCAATATCACCTAAATTAAGCTTAAAAATATTGAATTTCGGTCTTTAATGTAACTTTAGACAAGCATTTATTATTAAGAATCTTTTAAATGCCTGGTGGCGGGAAATATAAGTATTGCGAAATTGCAAGTGCGTTTCGAATCAATATCAGCTAAATTAAGCTTAAAAATATTGAATTTCGGTCTTTAATGTAACTTTAGACAAGCATTTTTTATATAAAAAATATAATGTTGGTATATTTACGCAACTGGATCAAAGTCCATGTGTGTCCTTCTTTATTTTTCTAACAAAAACAGAAATGGTTCTTTTAACATTTAACATTTTACATATTATAACAGGCCTTTTTTTTTTTTTTTTAACGAGTGGAAATGCCTTTACGCACCATACCCGTCGCTAGCTAGGCGACGAGCGTGTGTGGGACTCGCCCGGCCGAAGCCGGGAATACCCACTAAAACCACCCGGTTACCGTCGGGCCCTGTGTTGAGAGTGTCACGGGGCCGACCCGAAGGCCAAGTACTCCGTGCCAGACATATTATAACAGGCCTAGCCGAGAGACACGATATAGAAAAAATATAGTATAATATATCTTTAACTACCTACCTACATTTGTATGGGTGTAAAAGTAAAATATAGTTGAAAAAACTAAAAAAACATGCTTTTATAGAATATCAAACTAAAAAGTATTAATTAAATTTTAAAATTATTTTTAACTTTTTAGTTTGATATTATTTAAAAGCATGTTTTTTTTTTTAGTTTTTTTAAACTATATTTATTTTCAACTTTTTAGTTCAATATTCTTTTTTTAAATAATATACGGATAGCACGAACGCTTAAGTGATGCTCATTTGTTTTTACCAAACTTTTCTTGATCTCCAACAGACAGAATAGCAAGTGCTTTAATTCTTAATGATGCGTTACCCAAGTTACTAAATCTAAATCTAAATTAAATACTTTGCCTGCACAAATTAATGTAAGGTAAGGTTGAAAAAAATTTTGATACTTATATACACATATCAAAATCTAAGGCTTTGTCTCAAACATTAAACCATGCACGACTCAGAAATTAACAATCCTACTTATCATAGGGAAACGAGTTATCGACGCTATCTGTTACCATCTGTGATAACTACTTGGAGTTGCAGCGTCACAAAGAAATGGTAAAGTTTTTCAGAATCACTTACAGTTAGATGTACGAATAAAATCTTGACATTTACCGGAATAAAACATTTTTTTTTCGGCGTGGCCGGGAGTAGAACCCACGATCGCTGAATCCGAACGCTGACGTCACTGAAGACGCGCGCCTTAGACCGCTCGGCCAACGAACTTATTGAAAACGGTGGGAAATTTTACAGTAATGAGCCGCTCACTCGTGGTCCAAAGAGTTAGAGACGGACAAACAAACAAGCAAGCAAGCAAACATATAAGTGAAGCTAATAAAAAACATGTAAAAAAAAATCGTCCAAAATGAATCGAATAAATGGAGAAATAACTTTAATTTCTACGCAATAAAGTTCAAATTCATCATCATTCATCATTATCCTTTTTATCGTCCCACTGCTGGGCACAGGTCTCCTCTCATACAGAGGATTGAGCGTAATCACCACGCTTGCTCAATGCGGGTTGGCGATTTCAGACTTACAAGTCCAGCTTTCCTCTAGATGTTTTCCTTCATCTTCAGTCATTGGTGTCCAAGATATACTTAGAAAGTACATATAACTTTAGAAAAGTTACATTGGTACTTGCCTGACCTGGAATCGAACCCGCGCACTCATACTTGAGACGCTGGTGTTTTAACCACTAGGCCACCACGACATTTCAAATTATCCAGCAATGATCCAAAAAGTTTAAGAAATAAATTTGATATTTATTTAACTTGAATAGAATCGGGGTGAGCAGAAGCATGCCTCCTTCACTCGGCCATATCTTACCTAGGAAAAAGCAAGATAATTAGTTAAGTATTCTTTATTAATAACAAAGCAAGTAGATCCATCACGTAACACATTCCAGTTAGTCAAATTATTCAGTTATTATAACGATCGGCGATTAATAGACGATCGTCGCAAGCGCAACTCGACAACATTGTTGTTAATTATTGTTAGCGATTTACGAACCGTGCAAGGAAATATTACACAGTGTTCCGATTGTAACTTTGTAGATAATGCTTGTATGTAGAACACATAAAAGAAGAAAAAAACAGTTCGTAAACCCATCGAAGAAATGTATCGTCAGTTATCAAAACAAAAACAGCTGTTTTATACAATAACGCTGTTTTAATAATATAGGAAAAAGCGAAAAAATTACCGACACGGTCAAAACGTAAGGAACTTATTTTAAGATTCTATGTTTTTTTATATTTCTATGGTAAAGAATCATATTATAAACTAAACTTATAATAACAAATATGTGCACTGGTTATTTTTTTTTTTTGGTGGGCATAATCAGATGCTCAATATAATTCAGACTTATCTTTATTTCCTTGTTTGTGCTTTTGATTCAACAATAAACTAACCTATGCCAAATGTCAGCATCTACGTTAACTACGTAGTTAGCTTGAGTTCATAAGCCAGAGGGTATTTGAAGGCACTTTCTTGTCTTGTCGTTCTCTCTCGAGCTGTTTTCCAACTGCACAGACGGCTGTTTAGCTGGGGAAGTAAGTTGTGAACGCAGGCGTTTTGGGATGGTAAATTAATTTTGGAGTTCAAAACCTGCTCATTCTCAGCCTAATGTGAATAAATGTGTTTACGCTAGTTTATCGGTCAAGTCCGATTGTTAGTTAGTCGAGTTTGATCGACGGCGCGATCCGTAGGGATGAGCGTAATTTAGTATTATCTATGGCGACGCGCGGCCGCCATTATTATGACACAACGTGTTGGGACCCCGCCGCGTACGCGGGCCGTTGCTTGAACCTCTTGACGAAATCCTCGCATGCGTGGCGTGTTTCGGACGAGTGATTTTCGGGAAAAGTACCACCGGCCGCGTTTTGTATAGTTTGTCGCGATTGTTGCCCGTGTTTTGAAGTATTTACTTGAACTATAAAACGTAACAGTGACGTCTGTAAATTAAGTCACTGTCAATCAAGTCGAATCGGAAACGTGGGTTCATTGGCGATCTTTGTCGGGCGTGATTGACACTGCTAAATAACTTCTTAGGTTGGTGAGCTTTGGTGCCCTATTAAGGGAACTTGGTGTGTGTCGACTGGTATGGGACAGTCAGTGAATTGAAGACTTCGGACGTCATTGTAAGGTCGGCGCGCGCGTCGACTTCTCCGGACTTCACGTCGCGACGGAACACACTGAGTCCCAAGGTAAGTCCCGTAGATTTACCAGAGTGTGGTCGGAGATTAATTTACTTGTGGTATAAGCCGACCTTGTTTGTTGGATAAGCCGTGACAAATGCGCGGTAGATGTACGTGCTTTACTGGGGCGCCTACATCGTTTGGTAGCAGAGCGTGGTTTCTAATTACTAATTTGATTAATTAGAGTATCATTCCAGTATTTTGGTAGCCTTCAGAGGCTAATTTGTAAAAATTTGATTTTTTATTTGTTGTTGTCGGTACTCGTAAAATTATATCTCTGACCACCTTCATACACTGTGTGGATCCGATAATTTGCAAAGTAAGAAATGTGATAACAATTGTAGGTAGATTGTTTTATTTTTTGGTTCGTTTCTTTCCGTTCAGAGGAACGGAGTAGGCTAGGGCATGATACGCCATACAGCCAGTTATGTTTACGAGTAACGTTTTGTTATTGTTCACTCGATTATCTTGTGCATTTGTACGAACCAAATAGTTCGCTTTGTTGTTGAATATTGAGCTACGGATAAATAATTACGAGTTATTTTTATGACTAATGTTTTGTTATTGTTTTGGTCAACTCGTGTATTGTACGAACCAGATAGCTCGTGTTTGAATGTTTTGATTTAGCTCGTAATTCGTAGTCGTAATTTTGTTGAATTATTACATAATTCACAGTAATAATTTTATTCGGTTTGTTTGTTGGTTTATTGTGTAATTGGTAGTAATAATTTTGTTTTGCTAATAAGTTTGATCTGTGTCGCACTTAAGTTAGGCCGTTTGCACACTGATATTTTGTATGTATACTTTATAATATTTTTTATTTGTACATGTTAGTGTTTTGTTTGTAACGGTTGCCCTTAGCTTTGGTCCCCACACGGTCTCGCGGAATTTATTGAGTTATTTACGCTTGTTTTTGTTGCTTTCCGCGCGTTCTTTAATTGAATTTAATTGTTAATTTGAATTAAAGGCTTTTATTTGAAATGGCTCCCAGTCCGCATGCTACGGCGAAGGCCGAGGTCCAGGCCGCATTGCGTTGGCTCGCGGGTGCGGCCGCCCTGATTGTTCGGCCGGATCGGGTGCAGGCTTTGTTGACCCGTTATGAAGGGTTGCCTGCGCGCATGGAAGGCTTGGAGCGACACGTTGTCGACTTCCATGCGTACGTTTTGGAACACCCTCCAGCGGATGAAGCCATAGTCGAGACCTTTAAAATGGATGTCGACCAGGCGTACGAATTGGCTGACCAAATTACGGAGTCAGCAGCAGGGCTCCTGGCTGCCTGTAGGGGAAAGCCGACTTGGAGCGGGGAGGTTAAACCGACCCCGCCGGCTTTGTTAGGGAGACTGCCCACATTGGAGATTCCCCACTTTGACGGGGACGGCACGCCTTGGATGGGCTTCATCAACTTGTTTGACAGCTTGGTGGACTCCAGGGAAGATTTGTCCCCCAGCCAGAAACTGGCTTATTTGCGCTCCGCCCTCCGCGGAGAAGCCAGTGCAGTGGTCCAGCACCTAATAGTTAGCGATGCTAACTACCAGGTTGCGCGGCAGTTGTTGCTGGACCGCTACCAAAACGTCCGCTTGCTAGCGGACACCCATGTGGCCGCCATTTTGGCCTTACCGAAGGCAACGCGGGTTTCCTCACTAAGGAAGGATTTGGTCAACCCGCTCTTGACCGCCGTCCAATCGTTGCACCGGCTGGATTTGCCGTTCGACCAGTGGTCTTTTTTGCTTCTGCACATCGTCCTAGCGAAATTGCCCGCAGACGTAAAGGGGCGATTTGAGCAAAGATACGGGGGCAATAGCGCCTCGTACCTCCCCCCCTTCTCGGATTTGCTTCGTTTTTTGGAGGACGAGTGCAGAGTACTGGACCAGCTGACCGACCCCACGCCGGGGACGAGCACGGGTCGTCCGGTGGCGGCGAGGGGACAACCCCGCCGTCCGACCAAACAATGTTCGGCTGTCCGAAGTGACTCCCCCCCCCGCACCAGGTAAACGGTGCCGGTATTGTCGGGGGGACGGACATGACGTGCGTGCTTGCGAGAAGTTCGGGGGCCTCCGGACTGCAGGTCGAAGAGCCCTCGCCAAGCAACGCGCCTGGTGTTACATGTGTCTGGGGGACCACCGCCAGTCAGCGTGCCTCCAGGCTAAGGTTTGTCCACATTGCGGCGGGAGACATCACGCTCTCCTGTGTTTGAACCGCAATGGTGGCGGGTCCGAAAGGGGCCCAGATTCCCCGCGCACGGGCGGGGGCCCCAAGGGCGGGGGCCCCCCGCAGGATGTAGCGGTGGCCGTCGGGGGCTTGGGGAGGCGGGCGGTACGCTACTCCCCCCCCTTGATGGAATACCCTCGATTGGGGTGTTATGTTTCCCCGTATGCGGCTCACGGTTATTGCCCCACGCCTCGGAGTGGAGTTGGAAGGAGTCCCTACGTTGCGGAGTGGGACCCTCTCGCCTACTGTCGGCGATCCCCTCCGATCTTGTCGACTCAGTTCACCCGGGGTCCAGGGGGGCAATCACCCCCCTCGGATTTTCATTAATGCCACTGTAGGGCGCAACCCCCCCACCGGAGTTTGTGCTGTTGCCAACAGCCTCCGTGCGTGTTTGGGGCCCCAAAGGTGATTTTGTCACAGTGCGTGCCCTCTTGGATTCAGGGGCCCAGGGTTGCATAATTTCTACTTGGCTCGTCCGACAGTTGGGCTTAAATATTGTACCGCATAGGGAATCGGTACGGGGCGTTGGAGACCTGCGGATTTCGGATCCGATCGGTCGGGTTTCGTTCTCCTTCTCCCCCCACTCCTCCTCAACGCCGAAAATCGGTACTTCGGCGATTGTTTTTGAAACGGTGGTCGGGCCGTTTCCGCAAGTGCGAGCCCCACACGCCGCCGTTAAATTGTCGGCTGTATTGGCTTTGGATGATCCTCACTTCCACCGACCTGGCCCGATCCATTTATTGATCGGTGTGAATGTTTTAGGTCGTTTGCTGCGTGGAAGTAAACGAGTTTTGCAGGCAGCCGGTTTTATAGCCATGTCCACCTCTTTGGGTCATGTAGTGATGGGATCGTTTAGGGACGGCCCAGGCCCCCCTTCGGCAGACAGCGACCTCGCTGTTGGTTCTGCCTTGTCAGACATCCTCCAACGCTTTTGGGAGGTGGAGGAGCCTCCGACCGCAAAACGAGTGGACCCGTTGGACGAGGAGTGCGAATTGTTCTATCAGAACAATACTGGTCGCCTCCGCTCGGGTCGCTTGATCACTCGCTTGCCCTTTTTGTCAGTTCGCCCCCTCTTAGGCAGCTCCCGGCCACTGGCCGAAAAAAGGTTGTTGTCTATGGAGCGCCGAATGGCGAGGGACCCCGCATTAAAGCAGAAGTACATGGACTTCATGCGGGAGTATGAGGAACTGGGGCACATGTCGCTTTCGCAGCTGGATTGGCGAAATGAAGAACATTATTTTCTTCCCCACCACGCGGTTTTGAAGACTTCCAACGGGAAGATACGTGTGGTCTTTGATGGCTCAGCACCCACGTCAATCGGAGTGTCGTTGAACCAGTGTTTGCACGCCGGACCGAAGTTGCATCACGATGTGAGTGATGTTTTGACCAACTTCCGTCGACATGCTGTCGTTTTTGTGACCGACATTCGCATGATGTTCCGGCAGACTGTGATTCACCCGGAAGACAGGAGATACCAGCTTGTGCTTTGGCGAGAGGATCCCGGGGATCCAATGCTGGTCTACGAGTTGAACACCAACACCTATGGACTACGATCGAGTCCTTTTGTGGCGATCCGTTCGTTGTGGGTGCTCGCAGAGCGCGAACGGCTGCGCTACCCCCGCGCGTCTGTCCTCATAAAGGAGGATCTGTACGTCGATGACGTTTGTACAGGCGCCTCGAGTGTACGAGAGGCCCTGGTCTTGCGAGATGAGTTGATCGCTCTCCTAGGAGCTGGTGGCTACGAGTTGAGGAAATGGGTGTCCAACTCGCCCGAACTCTTGGCAGATGTACCCAAGGACCACCAGCAGGAGCCTCATCTCTTTGAAAACCCTGATACTCCAGACATGCTGTCTGTTTTGGGAGTACAGTACAAACCAGTCCAAGATTTGTTTACCTACAGATTGGAGCTTCCGAGCCCAAAGGTCTGGACTAAACGCACAGTGCTGTCCACTGTAGCTCGCACCTTTGATCCGAATGGTTGGCTTAGTCCTGTAGTGTTCGCGATGAAGTGTTTCCTACAGGAACTATGGGCAGCGGAAGTGACCTGGGATGAGCCCCTCTCCGGCGGCTTGCTCCGAGACTGGGTGCGGTTTGTCTCATCCCTCCCGGAAGTCAACCGTGTTTGTATCCCTAGGCACATATTGCCTGAGGGACGGTTTTCCGCTAGCCTACACGGCTTTTGTGACGCGTCCGAAAGCGGATACGCGGCAGCCGTGTACATTCGAACGGTGGACGCACGAGGTGTTGTCGCTGTTCATCTGGTTACGGCTAAGAGTAAGGTTGCCCCACTTCGGATCCGATGGACCATACCGAAGTTGGAGTTGTCTGGCGCCACTCTATTAGCCCGATTGCTTAACCACGTCGTCGACACCTTGGGAGCTAGTGTCGACTTTAGGTCAATCTTTGCATGGTCTGACAGCCAAGTCGTCCTTTGTTGGCTGAAAAGTTCAGTCCATACCCTCGAGGTATTCGTGGCCAACCGGGTGTCTCAAATTCAGACCTCGAAAGCCCCGTTGATTTGGCGCCACGTGCCTGGCGAATTGAACCCCGCAGACTGCGCTTCCCGCGGTTGCGAGGCGCCCGAACTTGTGAATCACCAGCTGTGGTGGGGTCCACCATGGTTGTTACAGCTGGAAGGTTCTTGGCCCCATACCCCCGCAGTGGTCGGGGCATCTACGCCAGGGGTGCATGTTCACGCCACTGAGACTGTAGCGGCTCCAGATCCGGAGTTTATGCTTGAGCGCTACAGCTCTTTGGATAAATTGCTTGGCGTCACCCCCTGGATACGGCGTTTCATCCACAACTGTCGTAGCCCTCGTGGCAAATTTGAGTCTCCGGTCCTCTCACCGCAAGAGCGCAATGACGCTCTGTTATATTGGGTGCGGATAGTTCAAGAGAGTGAATTTGCATCTGAGTTGAAAACCCTCCGCCAACGCACATCCAATCTGAAGGGACCCTTAGGGCGCTTGAATCCCTTCTTGGATGATCAGGGTTTGATGCGTGTCGGAGGTCGGCTTAGAAATGCTAAGCTCCCCTATGGGGCTCGTCATCCATTGTTGCTCCCCAAGAACGGCCCCTTGGTGAAGTTGTTGATCGCAGACCGCCATGTGAAAAATGCACATGCCGGATGCAACGCTCTTACTGCGATCCTCCAACGGGAATTTTGGATTTTGTCTGCGCGGAGAGTGATCCGATATGTTATCTTTCGTTGTCTCCCGTGCTACCGCTTGAAGGCGGACATCGTGCAGCCCCAAATGGGGGATTTGCCTGCCGATCGAGTCACCGAATCGAAGCCCTTTGCTGGAGTTGGTACGGATTTTGCGGGACCATTCATTGTAAAAGCTTTGCGTCTCCGTAACGCTAAGACCGAGAAGGCTTACTTGTGCGTTTTTGTGTGTTTAGCTACTAAAGCGGTCCACCTCGAGGTGGTTAGTGCTCTCACAACAGAGGCGTTCGTCGCTGCTCTAGGCAGATTTGTTTCGCGTCGCGGACTGCCGTCCTTAATTCGATCCGACTGTGGGACCAACTTTAAGGGTACCGATCGTTATTTGAAGGAAGTTTGTGAATTCTTAGATAAACATAATGTTGAGATCGGATCCACACTCTCCCGCAGAGGGGTACGATGGCAGTACTCACCGCCGTCCTGCCCCCACTGGGGAGGTATATTTGAAGCTACTGTAAAGGCCGCCAAAACTCACCTTCGTCGCGTTATTGGAGATAGTATCCTAACTTTTGAGGAGCTCGCGACCGTATTTTGTAAGGTTGAGGCGGTCCTCAACTCGCGTCCGTTATGCCCTTTGTCATCCGACGTGAATGATTTGGAGGCCCTCACGCCGGGCCATTTCTTGATAGGTAGACCACTTAACGCCCTGCCTGAATATCCTTATTTGGACATTAACTCCGGACGGCTCTCGCGATTTGAATTGCTTCAACAGCTTACGCAGAGTTTTTGGCGCCGTTGGCATCTGGAGTATTTGCACATTTTACAACAGCGCGTTAAGTGGTCAGACAAGACGAACCCACCAAGGGTCGGAGACCTCGTTTTGTTAAAGGACCCAAACCTGCCACCCCTCCGATGGCGTCGTGGACGCATTGTTAAATTGTATCCGGGGTCGGATGGTGTTCCCAGGTTTGCCGAGGTCCTGGTGGGGGACTCTGTCTTGAAGCGCGCGAGCGCCACACTTTCTCGCCTGCCCTTAAATTGAATTGTCGGACCGTTTGTTACTGTCCGGGGCGGGGGGATGTTTACGCTAGTTTATCGGTCAAGTCCGATTGTTAGTTAGTCGAGTTTGATCGACGGCGCGATCCGTAGGGATGAGCGTAATTTAGTATTATCTATGGCGACGCGCGGCCGCCATTATTATGACACAACGTGTTGGGACCCCGCCGCGTACGCGGGCCGTTGCTTGAACCTCTTGACGAAATCCTCGCATGCGTGGCGTGTTTCGGACGAGTGATTTTCGGGAAAAGTACCACCGGCCGCGTTTTGTATAGTTTGCCGCGATTGTTGCCCGTGTTTTGAAGTATTTACTTGAACTATAAAACGTAACAGTGACGTCTGTAAATTAAGTTGAATTTGAATCGGAAACGTGGGTTCATTGGCGATCTTTGTCGGGCGTGATTGACACTGCTAAATAACTTCTTACGTTGGTGAGCTTTGGTGCCCTGTTAAGGGAACTTGGTGTGTGTCGACTGGTATGGGACATTCAGTGAATTGAAGACTTCGGACGTCATTGTAAGGTCGGCGCGCGCGTCGACTTCTCCGGACTTCACGACGCGACGGAACACACTGAGTCCCAAGGTACGTCCCGTAGATTTACCAGAGTGTGGTCGGAGATTAATTTACTTGTGGTATAAGCCGACCTTGTTTGTTGGATAAGCCGTGACAAATGCGCGGTAGATGTACGTGCTTTACTGGGGCGCCTACAAAATGGCTTTTTATTTTAAGCCCCACAAGATAAGTTTTCTCGCCATTTTAACTACTAATAGACTGATCATAATTTACCTAGATTTTGTCTGTTGGCTTCCAGTCTAACCGAATTCAGCTGAAAACAGTGTTTTATATGGAGCGGAGGCCTATATGACCTCCACAATTAGTTACTGGGTTAATACGATACTAGGTACCTAAGACTGATTTGTAGACTTTCGGGTTTCTGACGATCGGTTACAATAGGGATTTTTCCTGGGTAAAAAAAATTGATTCTATTTAGTCCGTCATTCAGATTATAGAAAAATATTGGATACGTATATTTTGTTTTATCAAATCAATAAAAATTGACAAATATAAAAGGCACCAAAGATCAAGAGTGGTGGCTGGTGACGTCACTGCTCGCTAAAAAGTGTAGCGTCCAGTGAGAGCGTTGAAAACTCGTGTGACGTCACTTGGAAATCTGACTGACGGACTAATTAGTTTTTTTTTAGTCAAATACCCTATTATCAAAGGTTTGAAAATGTCAGCTGGCACCAACGGCTTAACATGCTTTCCGAGGCACATAGGGGACTCAGAATGTAAAGATGGTCACCAATCTTTTGACCAAACGCGGAAAGCGTAGCTTAACCTGAAAGATCGCCCTATTTAGCCACGGATTCCTCTTATAGACTATTGTTAATATTAATAATTTTCATTCTATGAAAGAGCTATAAGAAATATTTTTTAACTGTACAATTGCGCCGATTTTCTTGTTCCCAAATTAAACTAATTTTCATTCCATTTCATTATGAAAAGGACAGAAGATAAAATGTTTGTTTAGTATCGTGAAATTAGTCTGTGTCTGACGTAACTTGAAATAGGTTTAGTCGCCATGTCATGATCACGTCTACAATTTCTATGTAGCATGTTAATGTTTAAAAAAAAAGAACGTTGCTCCACACTAGGAATTAGTCCTGTATCGTGGCTGCGTTCATATTTAAACTCACATACACAAACAGTCAAACCCGAAACAACTACTTACATGTAGGTCACCAGCGCAGCAGTCTATCGCAGGACTAAACTTATACAGGGTGTATCAGACATCGTAACGCAAACTTCGCGAAAAGGCTAGACCGCATGCCACTAATAAAAGTATGATGGTCATTTATGTCGTTAATGAACGGTTACAGAAATAACAATGTTTTAAAAAAAGTGTCGGCTCGGCCTTTGAACGTTGCAAGCGTGCCGCCGTGCGGGTTTGTAGGTATGACGTTGATCCCTGATGTGAACTCCATTAGATCAGCTGATAAGATAGTTTTTCGAGTGTTGTTATCATTGCGCTTTTTTGTGTAATTAGCGAATTAGTTAATTTGTAGTTTAAAATCTTATTGGGTTATAAAAGTATAGCAATTATGAACGGTCTAAAGTGAAAAAAACTGCATGTATTTTTTTTTTAATCATGAAAAAGCCGACGATAAATTCCACCAATGGGAATCCATGGTACTCGTTTATGCGTCGATGTTTGATACACCCTTTATTTTATCTCCTGTCCTTTTCTTAATGAACAAGAAAGAAAAAGATTTGCTAAACTTAAATTTAGTTTAGTTTGTGAACAAGGGAATCGTGCTCATTAACTTAAATATCAAGAAAGAAAGAAAAGTTAAATATCAACTACAAAATAGAAGAAAGTAAAGCGTAAATTATCTTAACAATGTAACAGATCATTTCAGTGAACATAGTCGTCACTCATGAGGCAAGTTTTGCGATGGGCAGCCGCCCGGTAAGGATCAGGCCCTCAAAGATATGTCAGCACATCGTGACGGGGTCCACGAAGACCGATGCCTCCTGGGTCAGGGTTGCGGGTTAGTTAAAAAGAAACCGTGGCCCTGGCGCACAGGCAAGTGATGAAACACGGGTGGGTTTTAGTCAGTTAAAGTCTGACACGCGAGAGGTCATTTGGTGATTTCCGATCCAAAACAAAAAAGGTAACTTTCCATGACATCGGCCAACTCAACAATGTCAACGTTATTGTAATTAATTTTACTGCCACAAATCCTTACTCGGCTTCTGCTACTATGTGGAAGTTACTCGTCTACCAAGGGTTTTTATCGATCTGAAAATAACATAATCTTAACACTTATCTTTATAGCGATCTAAACTGTAAGGTGTTTCGTGATGTCAACAAAGTAGTTTTCATAGTATTCGTTTGCGTCAATTGACCGTTACATTCGCGATCGGAGTGAACTTTTAGAAATTAGTGAGGCTCAACATATTTAATATACGCTACGTTAGCTATAAACCTTACAAAGTATCCCTGAAATTAATTTACATCAAAAAGCCAATTTAAAATATTCAAAATTTAGTCGCAGTGTCTTCTCGGCGACAAACAAAATATCCCTATATTTTATCAATTGTTAACATTTGTTTTAGTTTGATTAGAGGATTTTTTGACAGATTGACACTAAGTGTGAACGTTCTTAAAATTACAAGAATCAGATTCAGATTGCAGATGGCATCTACTATTATTTTTTTTTATAATTGTACACTACTGCTTGACCGCAATCCCACCTGATGGTAAGCAGTGATGCAATCGTTGATGATAAAGCTCGCTAGCCTATACACTCAAAAAATAAAGTGACTGAATAGGAAAGAAGACGGTAGTTGAGCAAGATGATGCAATATTAAACCCAACAACACGACCAACCATGCTGCGCCAGAGGGATAGGGAGACCCTCCACGACCAAACTCCCGACACAATAACATTTTTCGCGTCGTACTCAGCACATATCGCAACACAACTGCTCAGACCCGTCCTACGCAGACCAGTCACCAGATATCATGCAATAAAATTTCTGATTCCTCACAGAATGATCAATGAGGTTAATATCATCTCTTAGGTCATTAGGAGACATTAGGAGTATGGTTTAGTACCATTCTTTAAACTTACTTGCTTTAGATTGTAGGTAATTTGTTTTTAATAGAAATTTACAGAAACATTCAAAAATTTTCATACTAAATGTTAGTGTTCGTAATATCTAGACTAGTTTAGGTTATTCAGTTTTTAACATAGAAATTTCTACCATCTTCATTTTTAGAGAAAGTATTTTAGACAGCGCATACCACTCAGAGCTGAAGCGTATACTCAATATGTAGCAAGTTTTACGATCGTATAATTGAAGTGCGATGAGGGGGACGCTCTGTAATAAAGTAATGAATGATGTGATAGTTTAATTGGCGCATCCGGTGCTGCGCCCGCGCGGCCGCTTTCTTTACCAACTTTTCATGTGCCCCGCACCTAACTGCACACCTTGGATACAAGGATATTCGACAACATACTCATCCGTGTGTAATGTACCTAAACTAATTAGGCAATTTGTTAGATATTCATTATAACATAACATGTTGTAGTGTATAATGCGTCAAACTTTTTTGTAACAATAACAGATTTGGTATCGGTCCATTGAGCACGTAATTACATGCCCAATATATTATAGAACCTAATAAAATTACCATAGAAGCTTGCAATAAAGTAGAAACTTAACTGTTTATCTATCGAACAATAGGACGGAAGCCATAGAAATGGATTTACTTGCGATATCGCGCTATTACGTTATCGCAATACTTATTGATCATGATTCTGATTCTAGACCAGTTTCCTATACTTATAGCCTAGAGATATATTTACTTAATACAGGGTGTATTTGACATCGTAACGCAAACTTCGCGAAAAGGCTACACCGCATGCCACTAATAAAATTATGATAGTCATTTATGTCGTTAGCCTCCGTGGCGTAGCGGTATCGAACGCGGCCGCTGCGCAAGGAGGCGCGGGTTCGATCCCCGCGCATTGCCAATATTTGTTTGCATGAATATGAATATTTGCACTTGTCTGGTCGTGCCTCGGAAAGCACGTTAAACCGTTGGTCCCGCTTGCCATACGAACATCTAATGGCAGTTGTTACGGGTTGTTGGAGCCCTCAAAAGTTCAACAATTAGTTTAACTGCAGTGTTTCGATATCGCCTTCGGGTTGAGGAGGTCAGACGGCAGTCGCTTCACGGAAACTATCGAAGTTTAGCAAAATCAGCAGTTAAACTGAAATAAGCTGAAAAAGTATCGGATGCAACTGGGATTAACGCTAAGATGATGATGATGAGTCATTTAGTTTAATGAGCGGTTACAGAAATCAGTGTTTAAAAAACAGTGTCAGCTCGGCCTTTGAACGTTGCAAGCGTGTCGCCGTACAGATTTGTAGATATGACGTTGATCCCTGATGTGAACTCTATTAAATCAGCTGATAAGATTGTTTTTCGAGTTTTGTTTTCATTGTGTAATTAGCGAATTAATTAATTTTTACTTTAAAAACTTATTGGGTTATAAAACAACAGCAATTATGAACGGTTTAAACTGAAAAACACTATATTCCACCACTGGGGGGATCAAAATTATGTACTGGATAAATGGTACTCGTTTGTGCGTCGATGTCAGATACACCCTTTATATGACGTCATACATCATAGGCAGCGGATGTCGAGACGATAAGTTAGCTCATGGAGTCGTATACGACTCCATATGCGATAGAAAATCTGTAATGATAGGTACAGATGAACTTTCAGTGTAATGCGATTTCATCTTGGAGTATAGACTATTGTAGCAACGAAGGGGTAAAAATCATTGCTTATTTTCTTACCTAGCATATTGCGTATAATATTTAGGTATTAGAAACAGTCAATTTAGTTAGTGAAATCTTAATCACTGAACACATTTGAAGTAGAGATAGGTTCTTAGGCAACGTTGAGCCCATTTGTTGGATGGGGAAAAAGCATTGAATTCGTATGAGCATGACCATGCCGACACCGTTTTCAATTCTGTCGGTCAGTCCTACTGACATTAGACTGCAATTTAAAAAAAAATAAAAATTCCATATCGAAATGATATTTAATGTAATAAATACACTAACTATCTCTTCCTTAACTCTTATTTTCTATTATAGAATGCTAAAAAGTACATACTTTTGTTAGCCAATTACTAACGGTATCACCAAACCTATAATATCTAACCATTTTTAAAACAAAACTCCCGTACACATGATGACTACAGCTGCGTCCTTAAAACAGAGTAAAAGAGGATTCTTTTTAATCAAATCGTAACAGGAGGAGGGAGTATTGGAACAGGTTAGTCACAAGTACAAATTGCACACAGACAGCAGATTGGGTTGAAATGCACCACTCTTTGCGTCTATGATCATGTTATTTTAATTTCGGAATTGTTGTTTTTTTGTTTTTTCCATAATGGATGCTCTCAGCGTACAATATAATTCTGCATCGTCCTCACACGGTTCATTCCAACATGAATGGTGTAATCAAATATTTGTATCAATAGCTTGATAATTTAAAAGAGTGTCCATGGAGTTTCCTGTCCGTTCTTCTCCATAGGTACCTTTGTAATAAATGCTTTGATTCGATTTGTCTTGTCCTTGGCAGCAGGTATGCTTCTCTTCTGACAATCCGTCGAACTGTGTGGACGCTATATCCGATGTGGGGCGTCAAGCTATAAGGAGTATTTTATCCCCTTCAGTGATGTGCCCGTCGGTGTTCGTGGTGGACGGCTTGCCCATGGTTCAACTCAGATTGTGTTCAAGCTAAACTTGAACTCGCGCCTCTTGGCATACTTCGAAGGTCATTTATTCAGTGACCGATAGTACGCGTTTCGCTGCAATCGGTCAACTGGGGACCTACTAGTCTATGCCACTCACTTGTGGGGCGAGGCCCTCGAGAAAAAGGGAAAGTGATTGCCGTATCCATAAATGTCTCGAAGGCCTTCGACTGGGTATGGAACGCTGGCCTTTTGAGTAAGCTTCCTGCGTACGGTATTCCCCTGGTCTGACTGGCTGGGTAAAAGACTTCCTGACTGAACGGTCCCCTCCAAGTTGTTGTCGACCGATGCTCATCGGAGCCCATGACGACTAATGCCGGTGTTCCTCAGGGATCTATGCTCTCTGCAACTCTGTTCCTGCTGCATATTAACGATCTGCTGATGCGCGGTATCTATGGGTATGCAGATGACAGCACAGTTGTGGAGAGATACCTACCGGGTGCTAGGGCTAGTAAGGAAGCAATCCGGTCCGAAAGAGAGGCTATGGTAGAGTATACGAATATTGCACCACAGAGGCAGTCTCCGTATGGGGTGAAGCCAATCTTGTGGCATTCAACGCCGCCAAAACACAAGCGTGTCTATTCACCGCCAGAAGTCTTCAACGAATTAAAACCGTGTAAATAATTTACAAGAAAAATAAATTTGCTACCAAAGAGTAGCATGACGCAGCACATTGGTCGATACGCGTTTCACAAACATTCACCTACCTACCATTGAAAACACGAGTCCTCAAATCCGTCACCATACGGCCCGTAGTGACTTGTCACATTGTGCGCATCTGAGATACAATCTCCGCTTGGTGACGCCGCGGTTTGCTGAAAGCTATCGAGCCACCATCTCGCCGCACCATTGTGGTGACTCCCACGGTGACCATCCATCACGCCACCACTAAACCCTCAAGACGAAGCCGACCCGAAGAGAACATTCAAAGTCGAAGCATACAATCAACTCGAATTTATCAAATATTACAGAAGATTTTCGATATGACACGGAATTTCAAACAGTTTTTTCTGTTGTGATTTTAACTTGTGATTGTCGTAGCACACATTTGATTCTAAATCACTTACCGCCTTGGGGATTGAAGCTCAGTGGGAAAATACTTTATCAAATTGTGTAGGTATCCTTTGTTACTTCGGATATCAACAAATACCTACATTTTTATTGAGAGTCAACCTGACGTAGGAAACTGGTTTTATGCAAAAATAAGGTGATTGTGATTAACTTGCCTTTCCCACGTCCATACTCAGAGTATTATATTTTTGTACGTAATACTCGCCCTATAGCCAACAAGGTTTTCTTAGTCTTCTGTACTAATCTAACAAGACTTAAAGTACACTTTCACACTATAGGTATAGAGATCCAAATGAATGCAGGCATTACTAAGTATGTACCTATATTTTAACTGAGTACTGTTAGCTGCTGCAGCGATTAATAGCAGTTACTTATTGCATTTTTTATTACCGAATCATAAACTATGAAATAAACAAATAAATAAAAAATATACCAACAACGATTAATACGGTAATCGAAAGTTATATTAAACCGACTGGTTTAATGTATTACTTAATTTCAACGTTCAATATTTGCATTAAACACATCAGCACGCTAGCACCCACTTTTTCATCGCCTCGCTCAATTAACAGTGACATTCGTTTAATTATAAAATGTAATTGCTTCTTTTGTGAACTTAAACTGACATTGTATGTTTTTGGGCCACGCCTCTTGTAGGTACAATCAAGTTAAAGTCTGTAATGGTATAATATTTCATAAATAAATATTTTAATGCATAAATTTAAAAAAACCTGAAAGGTGTTTGTGAACTGTAGTTAATTTCATTGCAAATCTGATGAGAATAATGATACTACTTTTAATTATAAGAATGTAAGTAATAAGTACCAAAGTTTTAATCTATTTTTGATACATACAGTAGGTACTTAAGTAGGAGTAGGTAAGCACTTAGGCTAGGTGGAGCGACGATCTTCGTAGGATGGTTGGTAGTAAATGGTTGAGAGTTGCCGAGAATCGAGTTGAATGCTGAATGTTGTGCAGCAATGGACTGCTACAGGCAAATGATGGCGAAGAATAGATATCATCATACTCTTCTGCACTTATTCACATTATTCTCAAATTAGATAAATTGTTTTATAGCTGAAAAGAAAGAAAGAAAGAAAAAACGTTTATTTGCGGTAAACATGACACAAAAGTGTACAAAAAGAATTGAGTGATAATAGTGTTGATTTATTTGATTTATCTATTTACAAAAATCAATCTTTATTCGATTCTGTAATAATTGATATATTGTGGGTACTTGTTTTATAAATAAGTAAACCCCTACTACCCACAACATTAGTCTCTCTCTTGGTTGTTTGCGCTTCTGTATAGACCGACGTATAAGCTTCCTAGTAATAAATATAAACATAATATAAACAGTTATAAAAGGCCTATAACTCGTTTTATTCAAGTGTTAGAACCAAGATATCCTACAAATAGTTGATATGCGTCACATCCACGCAAAACGGCTATCGCTCAGCATTATGCTGCGACCCTATGCAAAACAGAGTCCAGCGCTGGTTTTAAGCGACAGCCGGTGCCGATGTAAGGACGTCACCCGGTGCAGTAAACAATCACAACTTACACCGAACCAGTACAAAAAAATGCAATAATAATAATAATAACAAAAGCCCTTTGAATAACACACGAAGCTCTCAGATTACTTGTTTAACAGTCTAGTCAAGGACTTCTAAAGGACAGTCTAATATATTATCTAAAATTAATTATTAGCAAACCTGACACAAGGTACGAAGATAATTAATGTTTGTAAAGATGGCCGGCTCGAAGTAAACCGATACTTAGATGTCAATATAGATAATGTTTTTGTGCGATTAAATATGAACGTAAGTGTCTTCATTATGAAGTCTTAATTATGGTTTTAATGTGATAACTAGATAGTAGATATAAGACAAGTCCTATCGAAAACAAATGAGCAATAGGTGAGTACTCAATTTAATAATTTAGTTTTTTTTTTTTTAATAATTACAGTCCCTGGCCAAATTATTAGACGCACTGCCATATTTCATGTAAAATACTAACTACCGAGTGATAATGTACATTTTTTTTAATTTTAAATTGATTTGTTTGTCATTTTTATATTATTCAATCAATTACCGATTTATTTGACATAAATAAAACAGTATTAATTTAGAAAAGCAAAAGTTTATTAAGTTTAAAGAAAAATGAAATAAGAGTTAGTACAAATCAATATTTAGTTGAGCCACCTTTAGCCGCTATCAAAGCTTTAATTCTGCGCGGCATGCTATCAATGCAAGACTGTACTGTCTCCTGCATTCGAGGATGATGATTCCACACATAAATAATCTTTACTAGGAGCTGGGTTTTATTGGTAATCACGTCTTTAGCCACTTCTCTTTTCATCAGCTCCCATACATTTTCAATGGGGTACGTATCAGGGCTATTACCCGGCCAATCCAACAGAGGGATATTATTTTCTGCCAAAAATGCTTTAACAAACCGAGCAGTGTGGCAGGGAGTTCCATCTTGCATGAAAATGAATGGTTCCCCATTTGGAAACCATTCTCTGAACTGCGGTATCAACCAACTTTGTAGTACTTCTTTGTACTGATCTTGCCTCATCATTCCTTTGACGACGTACAGACGCGCCGTGCCCTTGCCACTGATGACTGACCAAATCATCACTTTTGTGGGATGTTTAACCGTCGGGGTGACACAATCAGGATGAAACTTTTCTCCTTGGCGACGACACACATACTGAGCTTTATTCTGCAAAATTTCGAATGTGCTTTCGTCACTAAAGCAGACCTGTCAAAAATAGGAAAAATATTTAAACTGCCATGTTTATTTGCTTTATATAAGTGAAAATAATAATAATGTATAAATTTTTGATTAAATTGCTATATCTTACCGATCTCCAAAAGTCCACATCTTTGTCTTGCCATTGTTTGGCCCACTTCAGGCGCTTTGCTTTCATTGCGGCTGTTAACTTGGGCTTCCTGGCTGGGCGACCGGCCTTGAAATCCAATTCTTTCAATTTTCTTCGAACTGTGCGCTCACAAACATTAAAGTTAGCATTCTGGAGTTGTGATTTTATTACCTTTGTGGTAGCAAATCTGTTTTCAAGACAAATTTTCTTTAAACATCTCTCTGATCGTGGAGTGAAAATTGGTTTTCTACCGCATCTTTTCTTTCTTTTCGGACTTAATTCCTCCCCTGACTCAATTTTCTTTTTTATGCGTCGTACACTAGCTTCAGAAACCTTCAATCTTCGTGATATTTCTCGGTTTGTAAATATTTTTGCAATCACAAAGGCCTTCACTTCAGCTTTTTTACGTGGTGAAAGATCGACTTTTCTACCCATAATAAAGATAGTCCAAATACTTTTTAAAACACTGCTTACAAAATAAACTAGTAACTGAGTAGTATAAAACTGTTAAACGAGCAATTACAGTTCATAAAGTCACAGAAACACGTCCGTACCTGACTCGATCCCGATCGCGACTGATACACAGGTTTGTACTTGTTTACGTTTATGTGTCACTATGTCAACACAGTTTTGTCATATGTTAAAAATAAATACAAATATGTAGTCTATAACTATTCTTTTAAATAAAAATCAATAATTTAGTAGTTTAAATACATCATTACTGCATAAAAACTCTTAAGAAACATAAAATTGCTAAAAAAATACAGTGCGTCTAATAATTTGGCCAGGGACTGTATATACTAGCGCTTGACCGCAATCCCGCCTGATGGTAAGCAGTGATGCGATCGTTGATGGTAAAGCGCGCTAGTTTATTAAGAGCCTATTCACTCTGAAAAATTGAGCGAATAAGAAGGAAGACGGCAGTTGAACGAGGTGATGCAATGTTAACCCAACAACACGACCAACGATGCTGCGCCAAAGGGAGATTGATCTGAAGACTCTCCACGACCAAACCCCCAACACAACAACATCAGGCGCATCGTACCCGGCACACATCGCAACACAACTGCTCAGACCCGTCCTCCGTACGGCTTAACCAGACATCATGCCGGAACACGACAAATCGCTTGGCGGCAAGGCTTTGTCTGGTGGGTGGTAACTTCTGCCGACGGCCGATGTTATGGCCTACCACCGAGAAAATATTGCATTTGTATAGATCAAAATGTTATTGATGTGAATGAAACTTTAAGTAATTTCGTAAATACATAATAAAAGCGTAGGTATATAAAAAGGCAACTTTTTTTTTAATCATAATAAACTAGTGCTTGACTGTAATCCCGTCTGATGGTAAGCAGTAATGAAATCGTTGATGGTAAAGCGCGTTAGTTAATTAAGCCTATTCACTTAAAAAAAACTTAGTGAATAGGAAGAAAGACGGCAGTTGAGCGAGCGAACTTCCCTATTTAAATAATATAATAAAATAACAGAAAAACATTTTTTTTTACCATACCTATCATAATTAGGTAGGTATTGGCTCTAAGATACTGAAAAAAAACATGAAAAAGAGAAATTCGTGACAGATTATTCAACCTATAGAAAGCTAATAAGCAACTTCGAAGGTTTTGGCGGGAATGCTGAATGTCACGCACACATTTCGTTGGACTTTTAAATTATTCATAGTGTCGTTTACTAAATAAAAGCGCGTGATTTATGTAGTAAAAAATGCATTCCGTAAATAATTCATAAAGAATATTGAAATATCGCAGCATACTGGCCACATACTTCAAACCCCCCTAGTAGACGGTTCACGCGGCCGTCTTTTTCGACTGTCATACGCCATTATTGTGAAGTAAAATTTTCGAAGAATTTCTTTAATTTGTTAGACGTGTTATTAGCAAAATTGTGGTGTATCTGCCACAGGAGCCATTGATGAAGAGTTGAAGTTGAAGTAAACAACTTCAGTTTCAAAACTTGATTCCTGCATCAAAAACTTCCTGTTCTTGTTAGCTAATATTTTGTTACCAGAGTTTTATATTGTAAAAGCTGTGAACTGGTGACATGGTGGGCTATAAAATAAAAGGTGTTATTATTCAAACACGCGTCGTCCAACTTTGCTCACATTCCGAAGGCATCGGGTTTTACGATTCCTGCGCTGCATCGTCAATCACGAATGTTGGTTCTGCAAATTTTGTTTAGTGTGCTGAAAAGTTGTTCGGACATGAATTTTGAGGTAGTAAAATGTGAAGGTATGATGTATCGGGCTTTATAAAAGGCTGGCTAAAGGTAAAATTTGCTGGACGTATATGAGACACGTAAAACGACGTTTTCATCATCATCATCATCTTAGCCACATAAACTCCACTGTTGGACATAGGCCTCCCCCAAGGTTTTCCAAAAAGAACGGTTGGACGCGGCCTGCATCCAGCGCTTCCCTGCGGTTTTGGTCAGGTCATCCGACCACCTAGTCGGTGGGCGTTCGACGCTGCACTTTGGTAAATCAATTTGTATAAATTTTGTATAGAAATTGTTGTACCTACCCTAGTAGCGTTGTAGGCTCATAGGCAGGCGTTTATGAACTGAAAGTGTAAAACACAGACCTCAGTAATGATTAAAAAGGAAGGCATAACATAAAAAAAGAAAACCACTTTTCACACCAACCATTTCGAACGACTAAAAAAGAGTTATTTATTTAAATTAGATCTGTACAAATTACTAAATTACATAAGACAGTCCAAGCAAAGGGTACTTTACCACTTCCTAATACTTTATCTGGGAAGAACAAATAGTACAATAATCTGCGCAGCAAGGGACTCAGAGGATTTTTACTTTTAAATCATTACCAGGGTTCTCTTTTCTTATATTTATTAAACAACCAGCCATTCATCACAAACACCTTAACTCCTGTAATTCAAGCTGTCTCATATATTTATATATATTCTATCATAATCATCATAGACTAACTACAGTAATTAAAGCCACTGCTAGAAATGTAAAAAATAACAGACCATAAGTTAAAGATCTCTTTTATGTGTTCTTCAAAATATTGACAATGAATGCCGATAATTTTATAATTCTAACTTACCTTCTGCAGCTGATGTTCATTGCATGTAGGTATGTGAGCGGCGATCGGTGAAACACAAGGGAAGGAAATATGATAGGATGTTAACAAAGTGTGGAGCTAAAAGGCACTTCGTCTTAGCTTTATAGTCTTGTTTATTTTAACAATGTATTGGCTAGCATTACCTGTTCTAGTTGTTAGACTTGAAGACATAGATATAAATTACTGGGAAGTTGTTCAAGAAATAAATAAAAAAATCTAAGATAAATCTCATATCAACATGATCAGTATATTGCGTTTCCACTGTAAGGACACAGGACTCCTCTCGATTAGAGGGCGTTGGCGGTAATCTACCACTTGGCCCAGTACGGGTAGATATCAACAACACGCCTGACTGCGACGTGGAGGCCCCGGGTTCGATCCCCGTCCAGGTCATGATAGAAAAGGAGCTTTTCCTGATTGGCCTGGGTCTTGGGTGTTTATCTATATATGTATCTATTATAAAATATAGTATCGTTGAGTTAGTATCCTATAACACAAGTCTCGAACTTACTTTGGGGCTAGCTCAATCGGTGTGATTTGTCCGTAAAAAAAAAAAATAATTTTAAGTTAAGTGCTTCTTTTTCTTTCCATTTCGTATATAATATTCGAAGATAATATTTTAGTTTAATCCTTTCAAATTAAGGTACTCCATAGACTAAAGTAAATGAGTAAGACTAAAAATACGCCAGTTTACATCAGGACGCACTAATTTGACAGGTCTAAACTGACATGTTATGTTCTGTCCTTTTCTTAATAAAATATAAAGAAAAAGTTGCACTGAATTTAAATTTAGTTTGGTTTGTAAACAGGGAAATCGGGGCCAATGACGGGACTAATTAATAATTATCTTCTGTCTTTTTCATATTCATTTCAGATTCAGTAGAGAGGCGTGCGAAGAGGCTGATTGGTGACCCTGATTTAATTTGAGATGGTCTCCAAAGCCTAGAGCACAGGCGTAGAGTAGCCAGCCTTTCGGTGTTCTATAGGATGCATTTTGGGAAGTGTGCGAGGGAATTGCATGATTTAATTCCCCCCATCTCTGTTCCACCATCGGACGACCCGTCCTTACGTTGTTAACACCAGTACGATCCGGACGAAGCGTTTCGCCTCCTCCTTTATATCGCGTACATCGAGGGACTGGAACAATTCAAAACAAGCCAGTGGCGGTATTTCCGTCGGACTACAATTTGAGTGTCTTCAAGGCTAGAGTGAATAGGTTCTTAATAAACTAGTGCGCTTTACTATCAACGATTGCGTTACTGCTTACCATCAAGCGGGATTGCGGTAAAGCGGTAGTTTATAATTTATAAAAAAAAGGGAAAGAAAGGGAAAAGATGCACTAAATTTACATTTATTTTAATTTTTAAATAAGGAAATCGGGTCATTATTTTATTAACCACAAAACTAGCTTTCGCTATAAGTAATCCTCAGTAATATCGTGTAGGTACCTGAAGCTAAACCCGATTAACTTAAAACGTTGCCGCTACAAGCAAGCCCCGCTAACAAACTGTTCCGTAGAAGTTTGGCAAATGTGGTGACTGCTAAACTTGCAGCTACAGCTGAACTAAGCTAAAATAATCTGCTAACCAAGCTGCACGAGTTATGCTGCTGTAGCTAGGTACACCGTTGGCAACAATGTTGGCTTTCACTCAGAATTTAATAGCAAAACGTGTCATGTATGTATACAGAAATATGGTTTTACTTTAGGTGCAGAGGGTAATGAAGCTATAACAGCAGAACGGGTCGGCCGATGAGTTAAGTCACGCTTGCCACAGTTTGGCGCTGGATGGGTGACCAACTTTAGATACCAAGGATACTTCTGCGTCTTGGCGATAGACCCGGCTGTCTTCTTCGTTTTTGTGAATCTTTGACATACGTTACGGCTCGTTAGTAGTTAGGCAAAGGAGTAATTTTTTTAATTATTATTATAAACTAGTGCTTTATCGCAATCCTGCCCGATAGTAAGCAGTGATGCAATCGTTGATGGTAAAGCGCGCTAGTTTATTAAGAGGCTATTCCCTCAAAAAATCTGAGTGAATAGGAAGGAAGACGGCAGTTGAGTGAGGTGATGCAATGTCAAACCCGCACGACCAACGATTCTGCGCCAGAGGGAGAATGATCTAGAGAGCCTTCACGACCAAACTCCCAACACAACTACATTTGGCACACCGTACCCGGCACACATAACAACACAACTGTTCAGTCCCGTCCGTGTCCGGTATCGTGTTATCCAGTTACCGGATTGTGGAGATCAGGTAGGCTGGCGTTCATACGATACGATACATCGGTGGCCAGACCATACGGATGCAGCTAAATATAAAATACAGCTGCTGCATCCCGCATGCAGTACCATATGAACCGACCCCATCACCATCATCATCATTATCAACCTTTTAATCGTCCCACTGCTGGGCACAGGTCTCCTCTCATACAGAGAAGGATTGAGCGTAATCACCACGCTTGCTCAATGCGGGTTGGCAATTTCAGACTTAAAGACCACGTTTCCTCAAGATGTTTTCCTTCACCTTCAATCATTGGTGTCCAAGATATACTTAGAAAGTACATATAACTTTAGAAAAGTTACATTGGTGCTTGCCTGACCTGGAATCAAACCCGCACACTCATACTTGAGAGGCTGGTCTTTTAACCACTAGGCCACCAACGACCCCAACGTAGTTACTAAAAAGACTAGATGATAATGGTGTATTAGGTGCGTATATGAGCTTTTTGTTATTTTCATATTTGTGCCACACTTATGGGAGCGATGATAGGTTGCTTGAGTAGTTCTATCATTGTTTTCATTGTAAATATTAATTTTATTTTCTCCTACCATTGATACTTACGAAATTGTTATGACAAATTAGGGCTAGAGGCTCTCATAACGGTGAAGGAAAAACATTGTAAAGAAGGCATATTCTATGGTAAAAGTGTGCAGTGCTTCAACAAATACTTATTAACTTCAATTCAATGTCATTTAGCTCGAATTCAAACTTTCAGACTGACAAGAATTATTGAAAAAGTTATAAAAATGTTTTTTTTTTTCAATAATTATAAACTAGTGCTTGACTGCAATCCCGCCTGATGGTAAGCAGTGATGCAATCGTTGATGGTAAAGCGCACTAGTTTATTAAGCCTATTCACTTAAAAAAACTTAGGAATAGGAAGGATGACGGCAGTTGAGTGAGGTGATGCCATGTTAAACCCAAGACCAACACGACCAAAGATGCTGCGCCAGAGGGAGATTGATCTGGAAACTCTCCACGACCAAACTCCCGACACAACAACATCTGGCGCATCGTACCCGACACACATCGCAACACAACTGCTCAGACCCGTCCTCCGTACGGCTTCACCAGACATCATACCGGAACACGACGAATCGCTTGGCGGCAAGACCTTGTCTGGTGGGTGGTAACTTCTGCCGGCAGCCGATGTTATGGCTTATAGTTGTAGCGTAATTTGAACTTTGAGTTATTTTTCCATTAATACATATTTGTTTACAATTAAATTAATCTTATAACTATGTATTTATAAATATGCTTGGGGCGAGTGTGTTAGGTTGCAGCCGGCTCCCGAGATAACGCCTGTGTATCAGCACCCAGCACTCCAACAGTGAAATCAGTATACGCTGATTGTGAAGAAGACTGCCAAAGTTATAACATTTGGCATTACAATTGGCTTGTATCCTAAAAAATAATTTAATGTCCGTCAGATAGCTTTATAAAAAATATTGAACACGTATTTTTTATTTTTTCTTTTATTCAAATACTTAGGAAGATATATTGATTTGAAATGTCGCATGACGTCACGCTATGGTGCAAAATATAGAACGGCGTGACGTAATTAGCCCCACTCTGTAACTTTAATACGCTATATCTCAGTAATTTTTGGTAATTACGACAAAATAAAAAATACGGGTCTTAATTTTTTTTATTATCTGTAAGACGGACTAATTATTTTTTTGATTTTCATACCTTGGATACATCCCTATTGTACAGACGACAGCACATCAAGCTGTGCTGCTGGGGAGTTTGTTCCTGCACTTCTTCTTCCCAGCGAAAGCACTAGGAAGTGTCGATGGGTGGGCGTTTTGGGGGACTGTCTTATGTAATATTGACGTTCAAAAAGTGCTGATTCTCAGCCTAATTTGAATAAATGACTTTTGATTTTGATTAAGGCTCAATGTTGATTGGGAATATTTTACAGTTTGGGGTAACATGATCTGCTGTCGTCCGTACCTAATCTATAGTATTATATCTGTACACCTATTGTTTAAAAATAAATATTTATTTTTACCAAGAACTTTTCTTTAAACCATGATTGGTTTAAAGTCTATAAACTGTACAGATAATTAGGTATATATATTATCTGGATTTGGCGATATCTCGATATTTCGGCGATATGGCGATATCTTAGAATTTCAAATAGGCTTCTTCTTCTTCAGCCTATAGATGTCCACTGCTGGACAAAGGCCTCCCCCAAGGCTTTCCACTATGACCGGTCTTGTTGCTGCCTGCATCTATCGGCTTCCCGCGACTTTCATCAGGTCATCGGTCCACCTTGTTGGGGGCCTCCCTACGATGCGTCTTCCAGTACGTGGCCGCCACTCCAGAATCTTACAACCCCATCGGCCAATCGGTTCTACGAGCAATGTGCCCTGCCCACTGCCACTTAAGTTTAGCGAGTCGCTAAACGTAAATAAACTTGGTGTCATACAAAACAGTCAGTCATAGACTTTTTTATTTTTGTAATTATCATAATGGACATCCCCTATGATGAGAAATCATGTTGAAACAAGTGTAATAATTAATTAAAGTCAGCCTGTTATATAACTGTATTTTCTTTGCTCTCCATTATCCTTTTATAACGTCCTGTTGCAAGTTTATGTGATTGGCATCGACTCTTCGTTAGTAACTACTAATGGAATATGATTATTTCTACTTCATCTGGCCATAATGTATCTCTCTAAGACACTAATGTGATACTCAAAACGATCTAATATTTTTGCTCCTTCTGTTCACAAAAGGAAAAGTAAAAATATATAGGTACTTAGGGCTGACCGCTACGCAAGGAGGATTTGTATGCATGAATATTTGCACTGGCCTGGTCGTGCCTCGGAAAGCATGTTAAGCCGCTTGTCCCAGCTGCCATACGAACATTTAGTAGCAGTCGTTACGGGTTGTTAGGGCCCTCAAAAGTCCAACAATTGGTCTAACTACAATGCCTCGATATCACCAGACGGTCAGACGGCAGTCGCTTCACGGAAAATATCGAAGTTTAGCCAAAATCAGCAGTTAGACTGGTAAAGCGGACCCCTGACTCCAAAACTGAAAAAAGCTTTGGATGCGACTGGGATTAACGCTAAGATGACATGTTTTATCTGTGGAATGAAAGAGTCGTCTGACAGTTCTAGTACCAATAGAAAAAAAAACTGCAAAAAAATAAACTGACAAAAAACAAAACAAAAAAATCTCAGGAAAGGGCTTGGTATTAAAGTTTGGTGAAATTTGCCCCTGATTATAATCATAACATTTATAAGATGTGCAATACGTGATTGATGATTATAATCAATTAAAATGCACTATTCAGGGGTTTTTAGCCAAGTCTTCTACTACAAATTTGTAATAAGCTGAAAGAAGTGTCGTTACATTGCAAGTATCTACAGTTACTACTAGAAATATGTTTTTCAAATACTCGTAATTACTTAAACTACATACAAACTTAAACTACGTACTCACGACCAATTACAGCTACAGAGATATAAAACCGGGAGTAAAGACATGCTTTAGTCCCGATTTCATATCTCTGTAGAAATATACAATCTGCTTTCCATATATTTTCAGTCTCAAATAAAATATTCCCCCATAAAAACTTATTACAGTATTCAGTTAAATCATTAGATATGGTTCTAAATACTTCACAACTTGATCCTACCTAATGATACAACAACAGCTGTATAAAGTATCATTTATCCGCCTGTAACATCTCGGCGGAAACATTTCGCAATGTAAAGGTTCCCTCAGACCGATGCCGACAAGTTAATTTTACGCCTCTACACTCACTCATTTCATAATAATAAAA
The DNA here is from genome assembly GCA_037179545.1 of Sesamia inferens. Taxonomy (NCBI): domain Eukaryota; kingdom Metazoa; phylum Arthropoda; class Insecta; order Lepidoptera; family Noctuidae; genus Sesamia; species Sesamia inferens. The sequence continues at coordinate 21,614,681 of CM073934.1, read as the reverse complement.
TTGCTGTACAGCAGAATCCGTTGCTTTATTTGTGAAAACTCTTCCTTCGAATGGAACATAGGCAAAAACTTATTCTATCGTAACGATGTAAAGTTTAATTTCCTTTGTGTAAATCAAGGTATCAGTCTCTCAAATCAGAGGGTCGCCTGATTGGGGTATCATAAGCTTGTGAGTGTAGTTTGAAACAGACAGCGACACTGATACTCTTATTACCAAAACGTCAGGGGTCACGAATGGATGTGTGCGTGTGTGTAAGGGTGTGCGGGTGGGCAAATTACCACGAAACAACTTTACAAGTGTAATTGTCGCAGCGGGTGTTTGTAATTGATTTATTCCACAGTTGTAATGCGGCCCTGCACTATTCTCATTGAGCTCTGTGATTGCCTACGTCGGGGGATTTCGGCAAATGCTTGTCGATACTTATAACTCGATGATTTTATTGTTATATTGTTAGGCAATTATTGTTAATACTCTATGTTTTTTCAAGACTTTTTATTGTGTGTAGTTTACAATGTTGGTTGTTTATTAGTTATTTTTACAGCGTTTTCCATAGGAGAATTCATCTTTCATTCTTCAGGAACATTAACTTGTATATTCGGAGTAAATATACATTTCTTTGAAAGCTCCCCCATAACCCTATGTACTACATTTTTTAACGTTACGATCTAAGTATCAATTTTTACTCAGCAGTTATGAGCTATAAAAACACTCCCACAGCACATTACTATAAACATTACATTTTGCCGATACAAGTAATATTCAGAGCTCAATATAAAGTTCATAAATATTTAATAGATATTTTCCCACAATGGGGTGGCTATTCACACCCGTGAGCCCTCAAGTGTGCCGTAAAAATGGGACTGATCGGAGAGGAATACATTCCATTTAGCTGGCCGGGGCCGACCGGCCCTCGGAGGTCTTACGAAGCAAAATTGTTGCTTGTCTCAATTATTGTCCGCATTTCAATCGTTGTTAGCTGATTTATTGAATTTGTGGCTACCGTTTCTCCGATTTTTTTGTTGTGAAAATGACTGTGACCAATTTTTGAGGCAGCGAATAATAGTGATTAATTATGTTATGTGATAGATTATTATCAATTTTTGATTTATGTTTTTTCTTTATTAAAATAAATTATTGATAGGTCTTAGTGGCCTAGTGGTTAAAACCTGTTAAGCCTGTTAACTTGTCTTAAAGCCTCTCAAGTACGAGTGTGCGGGTTCGATTCCAGGCCAGGCAAGTAACTTTTTAAGTAAGTTTACTAATGTAACTTTTAGTAGTTATATGTACTTTCTAAGTATATCTTAGACACCAATGATCAACTGATTAAAAGGTGAAGGAAAACATTTTGAGGAAACCTGGACTTTAAGTTTGAAATCGTCAACCCGGATCGAGCAAGCGTGGTGATTAGGTACGCTCAATAATTCTCTGTATGAGAGGAGACATGTGCCCAGCAGTGGGACGATAAAAGGTAGATGATGATAGATGGATAAAAAGGTTAGAATTGGGTGCGGGAATGGGTTTGTTACTAAAATAATGTAACGCAATAACATATGTATATGTATACGTAGACAATATATATGACTAGTTGCGCGCCGCGGTTTCACCCGCATAGGTTTCGATTTTTTTTTATATGCTCCGCTCCTATTGGCTGCAGCGTAATGTTATATGGCCTAAAGCTTTCCTGGATTAATGGGCTATCCAACGCAAGAAGAATTTTTCAAATCGGACCAGTAATTCCTGAGATTAGCGCGTTCAAACAAACAAACAAACTCTTCAGCTTTATATATTATTATAGATAAGTTATTACGCCATTGACACTAGGTACAGGAGCCCCGACACACTTACACATAACTGTCAAAACTCGTGTAAAATTATAAATACTTGTCCTACAATAAGTAGCTAACAACTACAAGAGATAGCCTTGTCGATAATGACCAGTGTAAAATCGTACTATGTCAGCTTGTCTTATTTGTAACGCCTATCAGCTGTTAATTACCGCCTACGCCGCTTGAGGTCGCCACTCTCTCGTCAAGAGGTACTAAGCTGTACTATTTGCATGTCTGAGACATGTCTCTTTGCTACCATTTTGGATATATTACCGAGTATCGATGTCAATAACGCCTACGCGGGTACGTCACTGTTCCGTGAAGTACTCAAATATTAAGCTAAGGCTAGACCGTCCGAGTGACCGGAATTTAAATAACCATTGCTCTATATTTTTTAATGAAATCATGTTTTTACTATGCCATACGGTATAAGATTCCACTTATTTATAACCTAATAGATATTATTATAGTGTTGAAAGTATAGGATGAAAACTAAATTCATAGAAAATTAAAGAAATATTTATTTTTTTATGAGTTCCAAATCAACTGATCGATGCTGCAAATCTGCTCCGCTACTTAAATGCCACTAATAAAAAGTCACTCAAAGGGCAATGGAGAGGGCTATGCTTGGGGTTTCACTGCGCGATCGAATCAGGAACGAGGAGATCCGCAGAAGAACGAGAGTAGCCGACATAGCCCGAAGAATTGCAACACTAAAGTGGCAGTGGGCTGGACACATTGCCCGTAGGACCGATGCCCGATGGGGCCAACGGGTTCTCGAGTGGCGATCACGCACCGGAAGACGTAGCGTGGGTAGGTCCCCGACAAGGTGGACCGACGACCTGGCGAAGGTCGTGAGAAACCGCTGGATGCGGGAGGCGCAGGACCGGTCGTCGTGGAGAGCCTAGGTGGAGGCCTATGTCCAGCAGTGGACGTCTTTCGGCTGAAGTGATGATGATGAGTGAGAGAATAAAAATGAGCAAAACTCATTTTATTCGTTTCTATGTAAATGTTGTCTTAAGTTAGTTCTATTTGAAGGTACATATAGGTATATTAAAATAATAATTGTATTGTGTATTAAGTAGCTCAAATATGTAAACATGCAGTGAATCAAATTGTCGAAACCAATAATTAGAAAGAGGTACAATACAATACGTATATACCTACCTGTTCCTAAGTAGCACGTGTAGCTCCACCATTAGACAACACTATTCACGCCTCCGACTACTATCAATACTCACGTCCCGATGCTGAAACGACATTAAGCCGTTTCCAAACCAATCAATTTTCAACTTTAACACCTTCAGATAGAATGAAAGTTTCTGTTTTACTGCGGTTCTTTTCAATTTTCCTCCAATCGAATTTGGTTGTAACATCAATCGAGTTCCCACATTTTCCGGGCGCACTTACACAATATCAATCAGGTTTTATTGGTGTTGTCGGGGGGTGGCGGGGTTGCGGGGTGCGGCGGGGTAGTGCCAGGGTGCGGCGGGGCGGGGCGGGGAGGACTATTTGTATCAATAACCTGTCAATGGGCTCAGGGCCCGCGGGACCTCTGCCCCGTAAACTTGATACTCGTGTTTGTCTGTGACCGCAAGGATTTGATTAGGAATGCATTACGATAGGCGTGCGAAATAGTCGATGTGAACAATTCGTTTTCAATACAATGCAATAAATTATTTTCTTATTATAGAGATGCATGATGCCATTTATTTGTAGGAAAATGTTATTCTACGGCGTGGTCTACTGATAAATAAAATAAACGGCTAGTAAATAATCTACATCTCAGAAGCACAAACAATTTGAAAAAAATGTTTTGCTTTCAAAGTTCTGTAGGCAAAATTACCATAACATTCGTGGAATAAAACATTACGAAAAAGGTTCCATTTACAAAGTTCCCTCGTAACACTACATTATCTGCTATCAGTAGCGGTCGACAAAGTAAAATTGGGGACACCTTATTTCCTCGGCTGGTTTGCAAAACACGTTCACGCTTCCCACCTATCCCCACATCTCAACGCTTATAGATAGTATCTGTTACACCTATTAGGGATACTAGACAGTGAGTTGGTATTACTAAGTTTTACCTACAATGCGTGGTATCTTTGTTCCTTTTCTTTAGCCGCTCATTTGTAGCCAGCAATGTGTTAGTAGAGACTCGCCACGATCGTAATTTGTACGTGTCGTCAGGGGTGGTGTAATACCAGTTCAGGTGGGCGCCTTCTTCACGCCGCTGCCGCCGATAACACGCTAATGCCCTCAACTTTGCACCGCAAGGGGAGGTCGGGGGAGGTGCCGGAGTAGGGAAAGGGGAAGGGAGTAGCCATTCGTAGAGGAAAAACGGGAAAAGTCAGATCATTCGCGTTATTGAACGCGAATAACTTTATCGAGTTGCAATATGCGCTGCGGGCTCTGTGAACTGCATTATTTTTAAGTGGGTACACTTGTGTGGATAGGGTAATAATTAGATTGCTCTGCAAACAGTAGGTTACGTAAATAAAAGTATTATTACTCTTTAAATTTATTTTATTCTTGAGGAGAGTCAACAAGAGTATTACCTACCTACTTGCATAGTAGGTACGTGTACTTGTACCTACCATGGTTTACAAGGTGCTCGTTGCATTATACACTTTCCTACAAAAATAAGTCTACAAGCCTTTATATTTTTTTAATTATTAATTACAGCTGTAGTATTTCAATTAACTCAGCCGTAAAGCAGACGTTCAACATGAAAACGTTAATAAAATAATCATAAACGGTGAGTTATGCCGCGATACACATAAACGCCACGCACCAATGAACACACGAAGCAATAAATAAAAATGCTCAATTCCATTAGCGCACCATTCTGATAATTTGCCCACCTTGGCGATGAGGCTTATTCTATATGCATTGTTTCAGCAAACGCGCGCGTTTTCGTTAATATTTCATAACGCACGTTTCGCGTATACCGCGTAAACGGCGGACCCACGATTTGTTCCGGTAGTGACTGCCAAGATAAGAGTACATATATTTGCGGTAATAAACGTGAATTTATTACCCCGTTACGTTTGCAGTTTTACTGAAATGTGGAGATGTGTGGCTTGCCGAGCGACATTAGCGCCGGCTGCCGTGCTCCGCACTGTCTCCCAGCCCTCTAGCTATGTATTAAATCAAGCTTTATGTAAATGACATAGAACATTGTTCTTTACAGCCGGAATGTTGGGAACAGAAGGTATGTCTGTTGCTCTCAAGTGTCTACGTTACATCGTAAAGTTCTGTTCCGGTTTGATTGCGAAAGAACTTGTGTTCTAACTCGCACGGCGTAGGACCAGCAAATAAAATTGTTTTCATTCTCATCATATAATGATTTGTGTAGAAATGCCGAATACTTCTCTCGTCTTGTAGATGCAAGACAATTTTGTTCCCTGATATCATTACTAATAAAATTTGCAAACAAAGTAGGTATTATAATTTAGTACCTACGTTGCCAATTTAATGCAATGTTTTGATTAACACAGTTGATTAATTAGATGTCTTTTCAATATCCACTAAGATTGATGGAAGTTAAAATCAAGATGGTGTTATTTACTAAAACCCAAAGAAATCAGTAGGTATCCCCTCCTATTCGGAAATTCCCATCTCCTGAAACCTCACGAGAAAAGCCAAACAAACAAAACGATCGAAACTTCGATAAACTGAAGAATTCTCAAGTAATTCGGCGACATCACGTTACCTCCAGCACGTAACGTGGTGTCGTCGACATCAGAGCTAAGGAGTGCGAATGTTCACGACCAGAAGAAACCGAACATAAACATTCGGGGCACGTCGGCACGGCTCGGGAGCCGCAGTTAAAAGGGGATTATGAGCCGAGTGGCCAATAACGCCGCATTACATGCCCCTGCTTCGCCAGCCTGCCGATAAGCCACACTGAATAAGGCTTTGTCTCTTACCTACCTCCACTTATGCTTCACTTCTATGGTGATCATAGGTCCAAGGAACCCTGAGTATGAATGACAGAATCTTAGAATGTATATGGCCAGATCTATGCATTTGTAAATACTTAGATGACATGAAAAACTTATTTACAAAAAGTTGATGTGAGTGAGTTACTTTACTATAAACACCGGTTTATCGTTAATCTGTAATCTAACGAGTTCATCAGATGCTTTGCGAACCCCAGCAAAATCTGCCCCCATCACTATATTTAATTAACGCAACAACATCACAACCGGCACTAAAATCAAATGAAATATTCAGTCAAACGTTAAATTCAATCGAGGCTTATCAGAATAGAAGCGTCATACGAACAATATCAGCGATTGGAAACACTTTTACAAGCAATAAATTCTTGGTGGCTGTGTCACTGGCTACAACATTTATTAGCTCCAATCCCGATTAGATTAGCGTTGCATCCCCGACCCTGCGGGCCGCGTCCGGGGCCCCAGGGACGTGAAATTTGTCCCAGTAATGTAGCCACGCGCGCAACTAATTCGATGTAGTCGACCCTTCCTCTATGTGACTCGAATGCCTCGCCTCGACACTGCTTCATTTTAATTGAATAGTTGGCGTGGGGTGACGCCGTTGTTTTCCTAAAGATAACTTTATAGCCGCTTTGCATAATTGCCCGCCAGCGCTCTAATTTGTTACAATTTCGCAATCTGTCACACTTTCATAGAATAGAGACAAACGACTGCTAATTTCTACAAAAATTCTGTAAATGTTCTTGTCAAAGCTATAATATTTATTCATTATAATTTAAGTAGAAAATTGGTTGTTACGGCTCATAGACTCAGATCTGGACACATTCCATGTAATAAGTTTGCGTTCATAATGAAAAAAACGATGTCGCCTAACTGTGTGGAGTGCGGAGTTGTCGAAGACTTACACCACTTATTGATGGATTGTGTCCGGTACGAGTCTGGTAGAAATGACTTGTTCAGGGTCTTGAGGCTGAACAGACTTGAAATAGGCACATTCCATAAAATCCTGGCCCAACCAAATGGCGACGATGCGAAGAGTCTGTTTAGGTTTATGGCTCAAACGTGATAAATGTGTATTTAGGGTACGATGGGACTGACATACGCATTGCGATTATAAATGTCCCTAAACAAAAGTAGAATAAAAAAAAAAAAAAAAAAAATATTTATTCATTATAATGAAAAAACCTTCAATTCAAATAGGTTCGTAATGATAAAGAATACCTAAGTTCTTAGTGGGTAACTAATTTAGGTATTGTGGTTTGGCGGTCTACCTATATCTACATAGGTCATAGTCTTTCATCACCAATATCTGTAATAATATCGAGACTCCAAATAAAACAAGGAAAAAACGCTTATTTGGTATCGGTCTTGCTAGAGCTTTGAGCCGAGCTTCTCCATAAGGTAACGTACTTAATGCGACACCCACCGCCATCTAACGGCCCTCTAGAAAATTACAAACAATTTGTTGTGAACTACGTATGTACCTTGTCGTTTACAAAAACTACGATATGATTTTGATATCAATTGTGGTATTCAAACAATTACAGCCAAATTGCATAGAGAATATGTAAATTGAGACCTTTACAAGTTCAATTCAATTTGATCAGTTCGTTTTGTGATCATAAATTCATGCTAATCATGTGAAACACGTTTCCTATGACTAGGATGCAACCCAAGTGACGAACTTTAGCATTTTTGTTACTACTTATAGTTCTTTGTAACTGAACAGTAGTATGGAAATCGGTTATCATGGTATGGGTTTATTATATGAAGGAAAGGGTATGAATGTCTATAATAATATATAGATACTTATGTAATATATAATATGATGATAAGGATAAGGAAATGATGATATGAGTTCTTTGTTGTTAGAATCATCATAATGAAACGGTGGGAATTCACCTTAGTCCATAAAGCTATATCCTCAGTGTCTTGGTCCTCTGAATGGCTGACATGTCCATATAACCAAATTGGATTACAGGAATAAAACATTTTGGTATACCACCTGCGCCTAGCGTAGTTGTCACGGCCATGTTTTACCAATTCCTGAAGACTAAGTTTAAAGAGGAAGAACTACCCGTAACAAACGTAGAGCACCCTAATTACGTAACACACTATTACTTGTCATCATTTTGAAGCATATTTCTAATCCATTGCTCTATGTGTTCGAAAAATAATGTCTGTTCAAAAACGTTAATAACGCAATGAATGTTGTTGAACTGTCAAAATGAAACCCAGCGTTACTGATATTGTGTTTCACAATTACCCTGTTGGTCTATCTTTACTTTGCGATGAGATTCGAGTACCTCCATAAGTATGGATTTTCGTCTTGTAGATAGCTTACACTACAAAAGATTATCTTTTCTTTTTTTATGGTATGGCTCCATCGATGACCGATGATTCTGCCAACGTCAAGGTGGAGAGAACAAAAGTAAAATAATGTTATACGTAGTGGATATAGACTGTTGATCGACGACTGTTGATGACTGTTGTTTAGCCTAAAGAAGAACCATCGCTAATACTAATTAGCGATGGTTCTTCTTTAGGCTACACTAAAACAAACACAAGACAACACAAATATTAGTAAACAAGGTTGGAAAAGGTTAAATTTTGATTTTGTTAAGGGAAATAAACTTATATAAGATTTTAATGAATGGGGTATGAGCCAATGTTAAAAGGAAAGGCAGGTTGACAGGACGAGGAATCTGTTTAGGAAGCAGATCATATAGAGGATGGGAAAAGATTTTCTTATTATCTGTAAGTTTATAGTTGACACTTCGAGAGTTATATATGTCTAATATTATTTTATTATTACCTACTCAATTAGTACGCTGTTATTGGACCCTAGACCCTAGCCACAAAGGAGTTGTATTAACGTATATTTTGTAAGGAGTAAAAATTAACTAAATAGTTACTTTTTGGATGTTCTACATTCTCTTAGGTGCGGTTTCATGTTTTTATCGGGCTCTGCGTTTCCATCGTCATTCTGGCAACGTTTTTGGATGAAATTCCAATTAGAAAAGCAGTTGTGTTGCGATGTGTGCCGGGTACGATGCGCCAAATGGTGTTGTGTAGGGAATTTGGTGGAGTGTCTCCAGATCAATCTCCCTCTGGCGCAGCATCGTTGGTCGTGTTGTTGGGTATAACATTGGATCACCTCACTCACCTGCCGTCTTCCTTCCTATTCACTAAGTTTTTTGAGTGAATAGGCTTTATAGACTAGCGCGCTTTACCATCAACGATTACATCTCTGCTTACCATCAGGCGGGATTATGGTCAAGCACTAGTTTATAATTACTAAAAAAAAAAATACTGCTTTATTTATTTATTTATTAAAACTTTATGCACAAATAAAAACATTGTACAATGGCGGACTTAATGCCTTAGGCATTTTCTACCAGTCTACCTCAAGGTGATGCAGAGACAAAACATGGTAGGTGCAACGATATAAAAGAGAAGTTAAAAGAGAAACACAAAAAAAAAAATTATAATAAATACATACATACAAAATATAAACAATAGAGATAAAAAAAAAATAGATGGAGAAAAAGAATAAATTATATATTTACAATGATGAAACCTTCCAAACGCAATTTTTGTAGAGAATTTCACGTCATATAAGGTAAATTAAACAAGTCAGGTATATGTTAACAAACATTTAATTTTTTCTTTAGCAATATATTATTTATAATAATTATAATTTAACTACAAAGTTACTGTGTAGGTACATCTATGCATCCGTTTGTAGTCGAATGTAGGAATTAATTGTAAACATAGACAGCAATATAATTTCTACTATTTAATTATCAATAGGTACATCTATCTTACTAAACTTCTAAGTTTCACTAAAACATTTTTTTCTGTTATATTGCACATTTTACCTAAACAAGATGAAATCAGCCAAAAACAGTGTCGAGTGTCACTACTATTTGAGCTATCCACGTTAACAACATCGATCCATTCCATAATGTTCAAACCACTTCAATATTTGTTTTCAAATAGTCTGAAAGATTTAAAACAAAATGTACAAAGCAATCAAATGCTGTTCTTGATGCAATTAATTCTAATTTGCTATAACATGAATTTAGCAGAAACCATCACTACGAGACGAAACTATTAGGAACATATAACAATAATTACAGATTTAAAGTACAATTAAATAATATTTTACAATATAATACAACTTTTTCACAGTCTGAGTAACGACAGAGTTACTGAAGCGCGCGGTGTTCGGTCGTTCACGATTCAGGACGTACTTCTAAATGTTCTCCACGCACTCACACTCAGTTTATTCACTTCTCGGCGCATAAAATTATCGAAGTTCACGACGCTCTCGTTTCGCAGCAAAACACCGACGCACTTCAAAATTTCCTTTTGTGTTCGCTCAGAAAACATTCCATATAAAGACTCTCATACAATATTGCATATTATTACAGGGAGATCTCGGGGAGGTTTTTATTCGGCGTTTTATCACTAAGTGGGGCTGTGGGGCGGATGCGGCGCGTGCGGGGTGTGCGGCGTGTGCGGTGGGTGCAGCGGTGACGGATGCGGGCTGGCATCGCGCAGCGAGTCTGGCGAGGACCCTGGAGACGCACGGCGAGGTGGGTACGGCGAAAAGCGATGCTGCGCCAGCGGCTGAGGGCCCGCACCGCCAGCGCCAAGCGCGCCCGCGTACACCGGCCGTGGCAGTTGCAACCCTGAGCCCGATGCGAGGTGCTGCTGTGCCAGTAGTTGCGGCGCCAGGCACGCCCATTGCCCCCATAACGCTGCCGCCGGCACGCCATACAAAGGGTACGCCGCGCGCAGAAATAGCTGTGACCGAGCTGCGAGGATCGCCTTCTCCTCCAGCGTTAGGTTATTATTGTGCTGGTCCAGATCGAACGGCCGCAGCGGTGAGCGTAAGAAGTGCTGCTCTGCCAACATCGACTCCATTGTTTCCCTGAAAGGTACGGAGCCACAGTTTAGATAATGTGAACGTTTTGAGTTAATTGATGCAGATATGTAATATGATTGTATGATCGTATCTACCTATGACTGGCGGCGCTGTAGCGCGCGTCGTCGGGGAAGACTGATGTTCTTTCGTGCTCCCCCGTGATATAGTATCTCAACAGACAAACAAAAATAAAAATAAAACACCCAATAATCAAGAGAACATAGAGCAATACGGCATTAGAAATGCGAAAGCGAGCACTAAAATATGCGAAGCGAATGTGGTGAGAGAAAATGTTAGATTATAAATTACACGGGTGGAAACTTGATGTCGGCTCACCCGTGATTAAATACATTGGATTGGCTAAGAAGCAATAAATACAGACATAATTGCTCGCGTGGAGATATCAATCAGCATCAGACAGTTATGTTTGTTTCTGAGAGCGTATCCAATGCATGTACGATTAGAGAACTAACCGAATTGTGTCGCACGAGCAATGACACGTAATGAAATACTCATGAATAATAATTAATAGCTGCCACTTTCGAATATCTATATTATTAACTATCAACATTACAAAATAACAATTTCTTTCGCAACAAAAGTATCAGTATGGAAAATATCTTCATAAATGTGTTTATTCACTAGCAACAAATGACACTCTAACAACAGACGTTATTGTGATAGTTACCTCTCGAACTCGGTGAGACGTGAAGAGTCACGGAATCCCTTAGCGAATGGATTACTGTCGATTTTCAGTTTCGTGATCTGAAACAAAAGATATACTATGATTTCCTGTGTCTGAAGGAACTACGACTTAATATTTATAGTACTGTGTTCATACAAAAAAAGTAATCAATTAGGGATGTAATATTGCGGAGTAATAGTAGGAGGCGTGGTTTCAATTATACGTGCATAGCAAGAGAAGTGTCGACGATTATCATAAGGAGCCGTACAGACGAAGCGAGCTAATTTCATTATGCAGCCGTTTATATTGTAATGGGTCAGTAAAGGTTCTCCATATCTCAGTGTGAACGGGCCCGTAGCACCACCACCCGCGGTGTTCAGCACACACCAACTAATAAGGTTAACTTATTGTCGACATTCCACATCGGTTTATCATTTTAGTTGACTACCTCGATATTACAATAATGTGCACATTTTGAATGTGCCACGTAATTTAAGTTTGAGAGAGTAGGTATTGTTGTTACAGAAGCCGGTAATGTCGTCATATTCCTAAATCTGCGTTTTTGAAAACAAATGTGGAAATAAAGTTTTAGGCAGGTATTCAATTTCTCATTCAGTATTGTTTTTGAATTGTCAGAAAGTACTTTGGATCAAACACCTAAGTTGTTGAGGCACTGATGGATACCTACTAATTGCAACGAAAATAATTTAATTATGTTAAAATATGTATAAACCAAATGTTTGATTTAAGCTCGAAGCGAGGTGTTAAAAAATGTGTTTGGCAGAGCAGAGGCAGCGTCGATGAAAAATCGCCCCCTCGCTGAGTGCCGGCGCCCCCGCTGAGGCTCCACACAATTTGTGAATAATATTTACGATAAAACCTTCCACGGAAACCTGTTACCATTAAATAGCGGCTGCTCGCCTAATATCTGAGCGGATTAAACCAATATCGGTATACTAATTTTAGCATATTCTTGGCAGTTTTATGATGGCGAGGTGAGAAAAAATGTATTATTTTTTAATGGCGAGCAATAAACAAGTCATCGAGAGTGGTCGTGCTGGTGTCAATCTTTCAGCATGTCCAGTCGGCGACGGTAATTACCTGGCGATTGAGTCGCGGGCTGCCCCCTCACCCCGCCCGCCGCATACCTGTCGCTCTGCCCTCACACCCACACGGCACCTAATTGTACATTGTTCTCACATGTTCACACTTGCACTACTCAGGTTTTAGCACAACGAACTCGAGAAAATTACAGGAAAATGTAAAGCAACAGTCAAATGTTAAACTGGCGAAAACAAATTTATAAAATAGTGTCATTAGGGATTCTTCTTAAATGAATTAACTTTTGAACTGCACAAGTGTTTTTTGAAAATGTTTTATGAGTCTTTATGAGAGCAATATAATTAATTATTTCCTTTGACTAAAATAACTTCAAAACAAAGACGTGTTTACAAAAAACAGTAGGTAATCACGGCCGAAGTAATTCATGATCAGTGTAACATTGTAAAACGTTTACTTTATTATAGGCAGACGGACATTCTTCTGTAACAACAATTAACTTTTTAATTTTCGTTTAAGATATTTATGAACCTTTTGATTTGGTTCTTTAGAGGTGCGTTAATTCTGTTAATCTATGAAATGCTATGACAAATATCTCGCGTCTCATTGTTCTGGATCAAAGGAAAATCGTAAACAGTACAAAATATTGACTAGTCTGTGTCAAGTGTTCTGTTTTGCGGTGAGTAATTTCACGAGCAACATGTCACTCGAAGACTAATGATTTCGAAAATAGTTACAGGAAAACTAGACAAAGAACATTTGTTACCACTCGTGGCCCATTTAACATTATCTCTTCTAAAAATAAGAATTTCTCCGTCATCTATTTAGTATCCCGACTCTATCTGATCTTTGAATGAATTGTTTGTTGCAATAAAAGATCTAAAAACCTCACTAACGAATTTTTCAATAAGGTCCTCCTTGTTTACGATTGTTTTATTATTCGAAGCCACTGCATTCAGTGCCCCTAAAATATATGCACCACTAGCCCAACTGGAAACCAATATGTAAATTCCATTCAAATATTTTGTCCTGTCCTGGAAATCGGATCCTTGTTCAAAACGTAAGTATTCGTCTGCTACTGCGCCATCCAAATACACATTCATCCTCGCTATATGAATGAGTGTGTTGTCAGATGCTTTGAAGAACGAGACAAGGCTTGAATTAAATTAGCATGCAATTGAGTTTTGAAGGGGGAGATAGACACACATAACCCTGCTATATTAAAGGTAGCTTTATATGTCTTTAGGTGAGCACTATGTTCAGGAGGTTCGATGGTTTTGGTTCATCTATTATGTATTGGTCGAGTGCATTAAGGCAGTGAAGGGGCGCGGCAGTGCGAGGGTCACCTGCATGTCGCAGCACCTACTTACACTTGCACACCCACCTGGCAAAGCCATTGACTACAATAGCGACACTCTCGACGCGCCTGCGCCACACGTAATGACTCCACCACAATGCCAGTAGTAGCAGACAATATTGACAGATCATACATTATGTATGCTACGCTGTCCACCACCAGTAATTGTTTCCATACCTCATGTTTGTTTTTGAATTCCGTTTACGTAAAAGACACTCAGTCTACTCCCACTGGCAGCCACGCATTTCATCCACGATACCACGGTATTCAATTATACTAAACTACTTAAAATATATTATCGGTAAGAGAACACTGGAATAATGAATGAGACGCTTTCTCGCTACTGACGTTTATTAGATTTAGTACAAACATAAGAACGAGGCGTGTCAAAACAACCTAATTTAAGTATCAACAAACGTTCGCCCTGGGCGGCGGCGGCGGCGGCGGCGCGCTCCCGTTCACTGACAACATTAAAGGCGCCATAATGACATTATTCCCGGGCGGGAAACAAAAAAATCTCACAAAAAGGCGTCAAGGAGAGAAAGACGAACGTCGCGCCATCACCCCGCGACCGCCGCGCGCGCATCTCCGCAAACGATGCTCTAATTATTGGGGTGGTGATGTATTGTTTATGGAAGCACCAGTCTCGTATTCCGCGATTCATACTCCGATTTGACAATAAAAACTTGTTCGCTTGAGTTTTGAAGGGGGAGATAGACACACATAACCCTGCTATATTAAAGGTAGCTTTATATGTCTTTAGGTGAGCACTATGTTCAGGAGGTTCGATGGTTTTGGTTCTTGTCTTGCACGTGCGCTTATAAATGAAGCTGCGGAGTTGAGGAGAATTTATGTCTTATTTAAGCATTTACATACGAAGACATAAGATGAGATATATGCATAAAATATATCTTGCCAGATGTTATTATATCAATGTTTTGAGATCGATTCAACTTAAATACACCAAGAGAAGACAAAGCTGTTGTAAAAATGAATGCTAATGAATGCACGCTTAGAATGTTTAGTGACAGTTCATAACAAGACGAAACGGGGTGCAGTGTAAAGGAACACGTGAGCGACGATCGGGACACGACAGGAACATTGTGAAGAATATATAAATGTCACGTTAGCGTGCGCGCGCGCTCCTTCTGCTTACATATCTCATTGATTGATGCAGTGCTGCGACGAACGACGGCTCACCGACCAGCTACTGTGGTATTAGTAGAAAACCCAATGGCAGATTTAGCTGCACCTCTTCAGTATAATTTACACAATTCGCCCATGTAGTACACGATGTATTTCATAGTTCCGACAAACTAACCAATTTTAATATACGATTATTTTCTATTGTGCAAGGTAAGTGCCTAACTAGAACTAGGAAATGTAAAATGTACCTTGATGGGTTTCAAACATATATAAAAGCATTCATAAGAGGAGTAGAAAAGCTGTTTCTTCTAATGTTACTCGTTAGTTAATTCGTGATTATGAACCTTTGAATAATGCGGCAGTTAACTGGATGTAGTTATGTAAAGCTGTTTAATGAGAGTTCCTCAAAGCGCCCTGCTATCAAAAGTCTCGTGAATCCCGTACGACCTACAGCTGCGCACAGTAACGACGCTTTCCAGAAAACCGATGCTTTATTGACAGTAATTCGTAAATGCACCAAAATAATGAACGCTGCATGTGGCATCGACGTATAACCGGACCGATATGTGATAATATTCTCAGAAAGTGTTCGGAACAGTCCGAATTAATTGCAGTTCCGAAACTTGTTTAGCAAGCACCTCTGCCAACATGATTGGAATTACATTCTTTCAATAACATACCTATCAGACAACGGTTTCGTGAATTAAAAAAAATACTTGGGAAAATAATACCTAGTTTCATGTTCTTTCCATCTTTAATTTAATTCAATGGAAATGAAAACGTATTGCTACCTACACCTTGCATTATCATAGTAACTTGGACAAAATACAATAAAGCAAACGAAGTCAATATTTGTGAAAAATAGGTAAGATTTATTATCAAATCAATAAAAAAAACCCCTGTTTTAAAGACCTTCGCTCTCGTCCAGTGCTTCAATCAGTTGCAGACTCTGTCCCACTGGTCCTATAGACACTATAAATGACACTGTGTGCAAGTTATAAAGATCATCTGCTATCTCTGTCACTATCCTTAATATCATTCTGCACATCCACATTTCAACTGCCTTCGAGGTTTCCTGTATTTAATAGAAAGTTTACCTTTATGAATTTCATTTTGATATTGTATATTCCAAATGCCCAATAGCTTAGTAGGTTGGCAGTCGATCTACTGCCTCTCTGTTCAAACGACTCATCAGGTCTTTTAAAGGACCTACTGTTAGAATGAGGTCTACTTTACATTCGTGCCCGTAATTACGACTGTAAACTCGAAATATTAGTGAGTAGGCAATCTGCCACATCGCAATGGTACTTTAATTTTTAAAGCATTAATTAGTAGTTGTATATAGATTTTATCCGGAGTGAGTTTGACGTATCTCAAACTGAAGTATGTTGTTTTTTTTTCAAGTCAAAAAGGCTTTTTCATTAAATTACCTATATGCAAAAAGGTTGTCAATAAATAAAATCTACCTATCTATTATATAAAATTCTTCTGTCACAGTGTTTGTCCTTAAAGTCCTCCAAAACGGCTAAATTGATTTTAATGAAATTTAGAATATACATTCTTTGGGCCTGAGAATAGGTTTTATCTATTTTCTATAACTCACGTGCTTTCGTAAAAGCTCACGGTAAAAGATACGAAATGCAAACTTTGCTTATGCACCAATTTTCTATCACGTCAAAATTTAAAATGTATGAATACGACACTGTTATTTGTAAATTAATTAAAGACTTGGTATACAAACAAATGTTTAGTTTTTCTGTGGTGCCTTGGTGCGCAGACGCAATAAATTGAGTCGGGCCGCACACGACGGCTCTGCGTGACGTCACACCTCCAGTGATCGATGGTAGGAGAGACCGAGAGCACCATATAACTTACCTCGTAACGAACCGTAAGTGAGAAAGAGACACATACCCAATAAATAATTTCATCTTAAATTATTTTAAATCCACTCTTAAGCAAGTACGTTGACTTCTTGTATTTTTGACTTATGTGCATTTCGTGTTATCGGGCGGTAATATTTATTAAATTGTTGAATAATGAACTGATGTAGTGCCTTGGATGTTTTTATGGTAATTATTTTAATTCCTTCAATTTTCTTCTATACCTACCTACCCACTAATTTGACAAGAAGGTATGCATGCACCTACTAATTTCATATTCTACTTACATACCATCCTCATTTTCTTTGTACATACCTACTTCGTCAATTTTTGTATGTGCATTAATATGTTTTTCATCTCACTTGAAAGGTTTATATGATGTAATGAAAAACTTTTCA
This sequence comes from Sesamia inferens, assembly GCA_037179545.1. Taxonomy (NCBI): domain Eukaryota; kingdom Metazoa; phylum Arthropoda; class Insecta; order Lepidoptera; family Noctuidae; genus Sesamia; species Sesamia inferens. The sequence continues at coordinate 21,597,435 of CM073934.1, read as the reverse complement.
TATTTTTATTAGTTAAAAACCAAAAATAAGATATAAAAAACTTATGTTAATTCAAGAAACTAATGACAGTATAAAGAAAAATCAACAATACGACAAACGAGCAATAAGTTAACAAGTATAAAAGGATCGCATCGAAAAGAATGAATTGATTATTGGTGAAGAAAAAGAAACGTGAGGGGGTGAGGTAGCGGAGAGCGCGGGAGGGACACCTCGTGACACCTGACCGCAGCCATTTTGGCCCGTGAAATATGTTTATTTGTCATGGTGCCCTTTGTTATTGAAATTGTGTTTGCCTTTACTCCTTCATTATATTGTTCGATTATACTCGCGTAGAACTCGTTTATGGATGCTCAATGTGAGAATAGCTTCGGAGATTTTAGAATATTGATTGTTGATACTAAGAAATGAGATATAAATTTCAATTAAGCGCGTATTGAGCGTGTTTGCATCTATACGAGAGAGAATGTGCACAGTTATTTTCGTGATTATCTCCTCAAGCCGGGTAATAGCGTGATGTAGCATGATCAACACAACCACTGACACGATTTCTCTAATCGTTTTATTTTGTTGTGCGTTTTGTATTTGTCAAACGTATAATGTACCAACTTGTTAGATCAGTAATTGCCTTGTTTGTCTTTGAACTCAAGTTGAAGCCATATTGTACCTACGCAAGACCTTCTAGTGGATTAAAATTACTATTCAGAATGCGTAAGCCCATCGCTTTGATTGATTTTATCTACAAAATCAGTAAAGAAATATGTATAATCGGTTTTGTGTTTTTATAACATAACATTTGTCGTCCTCCGTGGCGCAGCGGTCAACACGCCTGCTTGCGACGTAGAGGCCCCGGGTTCGATCCCCGGCCAGGTCATGATGGAAAACGATCTTTTCCTGATTGGCCTGGGTCTTGGATGTTTATCTATATATGTATCTATTATAAAATATGGTATCGTTGAGTTAGTAAGTATCCCATAACACAAGTCTCGAACTTACTTTGGGGCTAGCTCAATTTGTGTGATTTGTCCGTATATATTTATTTATTATTTATTTATTTATTTATTATAACGATAATTGGAAGCAATAAGAAAGCTGACCCCGAGTAACGACAGGTGGAAGATGCAGACAAAAAGTTAGAAATATAAAAACATGTAACTGTGAAGTTTCCACCAGACGGGAAAATAGTGACCTTTCAAACAAAACCAACGAAATGACGGAAACTGTACTTAAATTTACAACATCACGGAATACTTACCTATTAAAAGACGCGACCCCAACAGGCGTGAATAAAGGGCTATTACTTTGAAAGGATTATCCAAAAAATTCATATATGTATAGCCAAACTATTTTCAATTATGTGGAGTATAATATAAATGTTTATAAACGTTTAAAATGCCGTCGCAGGTTGCTATCCGCAAGTTTTTACAGCGAGTATATCCTCTAGAGGCAATCGATCATAACAAATTCACAAGTCATCGGCTAATAAAAAAACGTATTGTGTGGATTGAGGATGCGTAAACTCCAACAAACATTGTCACCTCGATGCGAGTCCAATCTCAGACAAAGGTTTCTGGAGAAAAAGAGCAACAGGACAATAGTGTGGTGGGTGTAAAAATGTTAAATATTGAAGCGGGTTGGGCCCACGGCGCTTTCCCGGGAAACCGCCCCGCGGCGCGCGCGCAGGCGACGCTCAGTCTCACACCGCGATACACACACAAAAAACACACCTCGCATTTTTTGTACAACACTTTATCTCATGTTATATCAACGTTTGGATATGATAAAGCACCAATAATGATGTTTCATTCCCATCGATTTAACAAACGTCGCGCGCGCATTAAAATTCGGTGACACTTTTTTCTGAAAATATAGATAGTGGTTAAAATATTCACAATTTCTTATCTTTTATTAACGGTGTTGGATTATGAGTTTCGTTTTTTGATGACGTGTTAAGCTGACCACTTTTTATATGACACAAAGTTATGCGGGCACTATCGATCTTGGTTGGCACGCCGCGCAGGTGCAAACATGCTAAGTGTGTTCTTATTGTTATAAGGGATTGAGTTATCAATGACACTATCTCCGCTGTTCGACAAATGTTTTAGCTGTCAGAGTTATGACGTCAGCCAAATCGAGGAGCGCGCGCGCCCGCCCTGACACTTGCGATCGAAGCTTTGATACCGAGCTTTTTACCTCGTCAAGCAGTATACCTATGCTTCGATTTAAAACTCAGTTTCATCACCATGAAATGCCCTTCTTATGTCTTATTCAATATCACATTAGCCTGAGCTCTCTTCTACCTTTGTAAACATGAATTTAGTAGCCATTATCTTTCTATTTATGTATGTGCTTTGTAGGCATCTGGCATATATAGCTATATTGCAATCGTAATGGATGGCACTGTCGCTAGGTGCAGGCAGTAAATCTAGGAACACGTTAGAATCAATGAAAATCAATAGTCGTCGACCCAGGGGAGTCGTTGGAAGCCAGCTGTGAAGGTGGAGCCTCCGCACAGCACTCAATGGCGATGCTTGATGTTTTACACTAATGGCTACCTATTTCTATCAATATTAACTATCGTAATGGAAAATATTGACCTTATATGAAAAGTTATGGCTATAAAAGGTTTTATAGCTATTTCTGTTGTATCATAGGTCAACATCACAAAAATATGGAGTTACAATAAGTTTAAATACGAAGAAGGAATTAATTTGTTTAAGTAACAAAATATGTACAAATGGTAACACTAAACCCAGTTCTGTAACAGCTAATTAACGAACGAATGAAGATTTATGTACCGCGTTGTCGATATAAAGTAACGTTTCCTTTATGAACCTCAAAACGTCCTAATTATTTTACTACACGGGATGATACAAAACGAGGAACTTGGAGACGCCCAAACGCTCTTGTGACAGAGAATTAATTGCGCGTGGCGACACATGCGCTGCCGGCTGCAGCCGCGACACCCGCGGCCGCATGAGCGGAGCGGGCAGCGGATGCTTGTTAACTGCTGTTCGATTCTGTAAAAATCTCATCGTGAAAACCTAAAATGGGCTCAGAGTGAGCTGTCAATAGTATCAATAACTAGCATTAGTGACAGCTTACTTCACCTAAATTTTTACTTTAAGATGGTTACAGAATCTCACTGTTGCTCTCGTATGTACTTCATGTTACTTTATCAACGTGTCAAATTTATTTACTTACTGTACATTTCTCAATCATCTGACTACTTCTCATAGTCACACCCAACCTGTCATTAGACATTTCGCACGCCGAATAATTGCGAAGTAAAACGCACGAAAGACTTTTGTAAAGCTTATTTTCACAACAGCCCAATGACTCACGAATGTTTTACCGTTGGCGATCGAAATTGGCACGTGAGTTTCAGAGAACGTTTAACTTGAAAGTTGACATAATTTAGCAGGCCTTTCTCAGAAATATTCTGCGTGAAAATTATACATGGAAAAAGCACAGGCAATAATAGCTGAGACATCGCTGGACACGATCGACTCGGCATCGACTAGGACTTTATATTTAGCTCGGGTGAAAACTTTAATCGTCGCCGTGAGCACGCGTCAGGCGCGCTGTCCGTCCGTCGTCGACGTCGCCCGCGTGTGGCCGTCGATACACAAAAAATTATGTGTCACCTCCCTTTGTTCAGACTGGACATACCTTTCAGCGAGATGCAATTAGTGTGACTCAAATAGCATTCGTCGATACTGAGCCGACCGGCGCTATGCGATTTCAAACGTTTGTCTCTCTGATCTATTTTAGAAATCAAATGATAGAATTAAGAACAGGACTCCCGATGCCAAATAAAATGCGTACGTGGCAAATGGACATCAACAGTAAAGAAGGTGTGCCAAATCTGTCACGGTACTTACGAGTTGATTCTGATACGCGGTGACGGCTGTGAAGACGCACTCTGGGAAAATGAACGTCTTGAATTCTTCTTGTTCTAAGTCTGTGATGGGCGCGTTGATGGCTCCTTCTCGTCGTAACACCAGGTGAATGCGAGGTTGGTATTTGTGCATTGAGTTTAGAACCAGCTGTGACATAAAACAAACAAGTATTAAATTCAACTTGTTTCATTTCAATTAAATTAGGTGAATTGCATATGCCAAACATTGAATAAGCCAAGCAACATTAAACAGGATCTTTTTATAACTAACCTGTCCGTTCTTGTCCATCTCATTGTTGGTTAGCTTGACCTTCTCGAAGGAGACGACCTGCTTGCGCAGTTGGTCGCCGGAGAAGGGAGAGTCGGGGTGCGGGTAGAGGCGCGCCGGAGCGGGTGGGTCCGCCTTACCGGCCACCAGCCAGGAGGAGCGGTGGTACGCGTAGCGGTAACGCTTGCCGTCCACTGGCACCACATCCAGCAGCACGGCGTAGCGGGCGTCCGCGCGACACCCCGCGAACGACACTCGTACCGTCGGGAACATACGTCTAGTATGGACAAGAAAGATGTATTAAAATTTAGGTTGGACTGTTGGAGTAGTTCTTGCGCTTGCTGTATTTTCTGGAAGAGGTCCATGTTGCATGTAGCATGACCGAATTTTGTTAAGACACGCGATTAGCTTTTTACTTTATAGACCTTAAATAAACGTTACTAAGAACTGAACAAATAATACATAGGTATATAATAGATAGAAATTATTATGAACATTTTCTCCTGAAATTTCAGCTAATACACTTAATACATAAGTACATATTGACCTTTCTTATTCCGTGTCTGTTTTTTCTTTAGGTATTAATTACTGAGAATTGTAACTGCTTATGTAGGTGAATTTGCATTGTTGAAGTTGCCTTTCCAGAATCATTAAAATGTTTTACAGTACCTTCAAATGCCTCCAAGAAAGAGGTAATAAGGCATTCTTGCACAAATGACGAAGTAAGTACAAAGAAACCGCGCTAAGCAAATACCTCAAAACGCTTGTTTCTGCAACACCTACAGTTATAACAATATACATTTCGATATTATAGACTTCCTTATACCATTGTTGTGTTAAACCGTATATTTTCACATTAACGCAATTATTCGTCAATTACTCGGCTGAGCTGAAGTTATCGCTCGCCGAGACCGGTACAAATCTTCTTTCGCTCATTAAGAGCTGGTGTTATCGAATCGCAAATTAACGCATGTAATTAGCACTCAACCTCCAGTTATACAACCTCATACCATGAAAAGAAGAAATATAATATGTTGCTCTTATATCAATAATACTTACTACCTAACTACTTATAATGCCCTCCAAAGTTAATATTTCAATTATAATATTCCATTGTGATGTAAAATTCTAATTTAAAATGTTTGAACTGAACTTTTATAACATTTCATTGACTAATTCATCTTCCTGGGAATTTTATTATCATTGCGCATGTAAATAATCAATTAATCAGGTAGGTGATTTTTATTTTACACCAGCGACCCGCCCCGGCATCGCACGGGTGCATTTCTGATACTAAAAACACTACAGAAAGACTGTGAACGTTGTATAAAAAACCGCCGCGAACACCGCGCCGTTAATATCTTCGAAAATATTCATTTAAATCAAATGCTGTAACAGGCAACATAGATCTATATTAAAACAACAATGTATTTAAGGTATTAAATTGGAGAAAGGATTAATGCAGTATTGATTAAAATCGCTTTGAAAATTAGCCATTATTTGCCGTAAAAAGTAAATTACAAAAAAATATATTGTGGGTTATCCATAAGAGATAGACATATACCATTGCGGACTTTTTTGTAGATCTTTTCAAGGTGTACAATATTTACAGTTCTTCAAATATAAGGAGTGCAATTTGACGTTTCATACTTTTCAGAACGACACAACTTTGATGTACAAAGTTGTGTCGTTCTGAAAAGTATGAACCGTATACCGTAACCTATACCGTAGTGTTGTGACTTTTCAAATTCACTTGTATACTAATAATCCTTAAAAATGACCGAATAGTCGAACTTACTAATAACGATCTACTATGGAACTAAAGATTTTGAGAATTTCTTTTATCTAAAACTCAGACCTTTCATCCAAAAGCTTAAATTATATTGATCGATTTGAAATTACAAAGAAATGAAATCAATATCTCGTATACCTAAATCGGATATTGTACTAATTGATAACCCAATCCCTATTCTTCAGTACCTAAGTTTGAAATGTCAAATTACATTTCTTATATTTGAAGAACTTTAGTACATTATTTTGATAAATGTCGTAGGGTTCAGCCTGCGTTTCACTGCAAACGCGGAAAAAAAATTATTATTTACGACATCACATTAGAAACCTCAAAAATAATAGTATTTCTCCACAATTTAATGGATGTTATTATACATATAAACCTTCTTCTTTAATCGTTCTATCTATTAAAAAAACCGCACCAAAATCCGCTGCATAGTTTTAAAGATTTAATCATACAAAGGGACATAGGGAAAGAGAAAGTGACTTTGTTTAATATGTTGTGATACTTTATATCATAATATGTGCGTTGACAACCAAAGAGGAAAAATTTCAAATAACTTTTGGTGGGCACTATAAATGTTCTGCAGTTATAAAGGCTTCGTTTATAATGGACATCGCAGGAAAATCCAATTCATATTACACAAATGGCGCATCAGCGCAGCATGTCCCTCAATAAATGTAGTCCCTAGTTAAGAGGGTCGCCCGCCTATATTTAGGTACCCTCCCCACCGCAGAAACATTGTCAGCAATAATAAATATTTACAATAAAAACTACAAAAAATCGTAATACCAAACAACGATAGAGCTCAAATTCCAATACTCCTTTGTGGTGGCACAGGGAAAAATGAAGGTTCAGCGTGAATTGTTTCATACGACTTTGATACTAGGCTGTCGTCCCCTTCCCCTCCTTAACGGAGACATTCTTTAATGTCTCCGTTGGAGAAAGATGAATGGGTAGACATTTTTGTAAAGGTGTATGTTTGTGTTCAGTGAATAACAACGCTTGTGGTTGGTCGACATAATAGCTCTTTCGTTCTCTTACGCCACTGTGGTTTCCTGTTGTCATTCCTAATTTGAAAATGGGAACTGTATATAGTTAGATTAGGTAAGTACTACATTGTTATTTAGTAAGTACGAAACAAATAAAAGTAAACTAAAAGTAGAACAACGCAAAGTTGAAGTAGAAATCACAAAAAAAAAAAAAAAAACAACCGACAGCAACTGATCAATGATAATAAACTCGTTGTAAGCAGAAAGGAGTGTCACAAAAACTGGTGTCGGTAGCGGGCGCGTGAAACACTATCTCCTAATCGACATAAAATGGTAGTCATTGAGGCGGCGAGAACGGAAACAACAAATCTTTAGTTGTAAGCTGAGACGCGGCTTCGTCTATCGGCCTCTCACTTTTTGTCGACAATGCCAGAGGCGCAGCGGTGCGCGAGAACGCTTGACAATTCGCCATCGAGCTTGCGCAAACGGTATGCGGCTTTTGACCCGCAAACTACAAAAACATTTATAACTAATGCGATATAACTGTCGACCACCCAGGCAGTTCGTCATCATTGTATACAAGTATTATGATTTACAATATAATTTTGATTGGGACGTTCCTTCGTAGGAAATTTTATGTATCTATAACGCAGGAGTATTTTAACAAATCCGATGCAACGTACGGTCGTTCTGCGAGTTCTAATGATTTTACAAGATCGTGAGAGTGGACGAAAATAAGAATAGCATTAATAAGATTTATGCACGTTTAGCTGTGGTCGCGCGCGTCGATTTGTGAGACGCTTCTTATAGCAGCGGAGATGGTGCATGCTCGTGCAGGCGCTCGAGCACGGGCAATTGCGCGCATGCGTTAATGGCGACACTCGGCGCACTCGCGATATATTACCGCAATGATATATGACCACCGACGTCGTTCATCATTCTACCACCCAAAAGTTAGCGGAAAAGCGAGCGAAAGCAAAAGAACGCAGAGGCGCATATGACACGCTTTAATGAGCATGTACCGAAGACAGAAATAAGAGGCGCCCGTTTACAGCGTGCTTTTATCGTTATGACATTGTTAAAATACATTTCTATGATTGAAATTTATACGGGTGTCATAAATTAACGTCTGCTATAGATGAGTATTGTTCGGATGAAAGTTCTCTCTCTACTGCTATGGAAGGCAGGAGACATGCACTTTACATACAATGTAAATCGGAAATGTTTTCTTATCTATCACGTTGATTGCAATTTATTTAATAGTGTGATGCGAATGTTGAGAATGTGTTGTGGGTGGTTAGTGTTAACGTAAAAGCAGAGATACAAGGCAAGATGAGTGTGTTGCAAGTTAAACGAGCGCGAAGAGTAAGTAGCAGCAGTGCGCGCACGCATGTCGTCTTAATTAGAAAGGCACGAGCCGAAGTGCGAACTCGTCAATCATTGTTTCCTTCGGCGTTTCATTTGATAAATCTGTTTCTATGGACAATTGAGTTTTTTTCAAGCACGCATCCTTTAATGATGTTATTTAAAATAACACATCGATCTCCGAAATGTATTCATAGCCGCCATGTACCTAATTAGCAAGACAGGATTTTAACTGCTATTAAGCTAACGAATTATTTATGTGGAAGTCATAGGAAAAACTATTAAAAACTATATTAGTAGTGTAGGTTACTATAAGTCAACACGACATAAAACCAAAAGCTTAAATTAAGTATATTAATTTGACACAGACTGAAGCGTAACATCACACAGTAAAACCGATTTAGTCCGTCGACAGTTAGAGCACAGGTCGTGATTATGCAATAGAAAGCTATGCATGCCATTAGCGCAATGTTATCACGTCGTGATTAGGGCCCGCCGAGCAGCCAATCCGCGCGCGCGGCCATCTAATTATACAGGAAAGCGCTTTATTAATAGCAATTACACCCCGCCGCCATATTGCCAAGCGTTTTAATTAACTCGATCCGTTGATTAGAGACAGATGGCGCGAGATTGCGAATGCTGAGCACTCATTAGCGCAGTTTTGACGCTAGCCACTCGATAACTGTAGCGTGATATTATGAATGATAATACTTGATAATTTGTTGGTAAAACTGCGAATGTTTACACAGGGATCTGTTACATGTTTGCAATGTAAATGGTAGATTTTTTATCGGACCAGATATAAGTAGTTATAAAAGTTAGGTACTTATTTAATATTTAGAAGTGATTATAGGGTAATGTTGTACTTACCTAGTATAATAGATGCATGACAACCATTATTGGATTAGGTAAATCTACAAATTCATCGCACAACTTGTGTCTGTTCGGTATTTACAATGAAGACAAATTAATGCAAGACAAACAAGACATTGAACGCTTGTTTTTATTATTTGGTATCTTGTTATATAAGAACAAACCAAATAAAATTTTGTTTATTTCTATATACCTACTTATTGTTTTCAAGCCGAAACAGATATTTCTGTTAGGTATTATTCATGTATTAAACCCATAATATCACCAACATTAGCTAAGTAGGTACATCACATACATTTTCGTCGTGTCCTGTCGTACACGGCAAACTCGCTTGGACAGCCATTACCGCGAATTATCACTAATAGTTCTCTATACCCGGTTTTAAGTGATTTCTGCTGCATAATATGAGTGACAACAAACTGTGTCGGTGGCCAATGAATATTTCATGTCGGATAATAGGCCTACTTACGGCCGATTGTGGTGCAGTTAAGCGATGATAAACAGCAAGCGACTGCGATTGAATAAGTTCAAATAATCTCGTCAAACGTAGATTGGTATCAGCTAGTCTGTGAGACAGCTTCGGGCTTCCTCGTCGATGGTTGTGCTGTGAAAGTTTAGCTTGAACCGTGTTTATTTGAAAATGGAAGGCGTTTGTCTACGCATTAGATAGAGCAGTGTCTGTGTTAAACTAAGGCAAAAGTTTGAAGATTTATTTATGAAAAGCATTTGTTGTTTACAAGTTATAAATAGATAATGAAGGCATTCAGCACACAAACTCATCATCATCTCAGCGTTAATTCCAGTCGAATCCGAAGCTTTCTTTTTTGTTTTTTTTTTTTTTTAAATTTGGAGTCTGGGGTCTGCTTTACCAGATTAACTGCTCATTTGGCTAAACTTCGATATTTTTCATGAAGCGACTAGCCTCTGACCTACACAACCCAAAGGCGACATCGAAGCATTGCAGTTAGACCAATTTTTGAACTTTTGAGGGCTCCAACAACCCCGTAACGACTGCCATTAGATGTTCGTATGGCAACCGGGACCAACGGCTTAACATGCTTTCCGAGGCACGACCAGATCAGAGCAAATATTCATATTCATGCATACAAAGCGGGGCTCAAACCCGCGCTTCTGTGCGTTTTGTTCATTTAGTTCAAATCCTCATCATAAAATTCAATTAACGAAAATCACTCAACCAACAATAGCGTTCATACTAAACTGGAACAAAGAAATGTGAATCCCGTTTCGTAATGACATTTGATTGGCAAATGTTAGTTGTAACTTCAATCCACGGTCTATAAACTGTGAAGCACTGAAGCAACCAAGTGTACTGTTCGTCATGGTCACCATGTTGGATTGATGGGAGGTGTCGTGTACACGCTGGTTGACAGACGAGCTTGACATGGTCACGACTCGTCGCCTTCCCGAGCCGACATGCGTTTGAAACTTTACACTATAGTTCCTATTACGTTAAAACAATTCTAATTTATGTTGTAGAAGTGTACATGAAAATTAATTGAGGTAGGCTACCGGGAATTGGTAGCCAATTTTTGAAAGACTGCATAAGCATTCTCAGCCCATAACGTTTTCCCTTCTGGAAGGCGTAAATTATTTTAATATTTAATAAACTAGCGTGCTTTACCATCAACGATTGCATCACTGCTTACCATCAGGCGGGATTGCAGTCAAGCGCTAGTTTATAATTATTAAAAAAAAAGGCAGGCCTCCTCCCTGTGAGCGGGAGTGGGCCGTAATCTACCACACGGGCAACATCGAAATCAAATCAAAAGTCATTTATTCAAATTAGACTGACAATCAGCACTTTTTTAACGTCAATATTACATAAGACAATCCCCCCAAAACGCCCGCCATTCGCCACTTCCTAGTGCTTTCGCTGGGAAGAAGAAGTGGCGGAACAAACTCGCTAGCAGCACAGCTGTCTGTTCAGTTAAAAAAAAAAACACATGAATTACGTATTTTTTTTATTCTTGGTTATGAGAACCTTCCCAAAAAATCAATGAAGTATAACATCTATCAACCCGCAATAGGTCTGCCGCATTGACTTGTGATAAAAATAATTCACACAATGTACCTGAAGTGTCTGTCTGGGTTCAAATCTTCGACGAACAACTCCTAAGTTATAGTTGTAACCACTAGGACAACCATTGTTCGTCACACATTGATGCCCAAGTTGAAAAACGATGCAAATACAGTCATGTTACGAAACGATGGAAGAAAAATGTTTTTGCAACGAATGCGGACAAAATCCAACTGATTGATTATATACCTAAAAAAACTTTGTTGTTCAGTGTTTTTTATGTTCCCTGTCATTGCAGTTCGGATTATAAAATCAATTAGGCTTGTAAGAGTTACAATAAGCTATCAGTAAGATCTGTACCATTCGCAACACGTACTGGACCTACATCAAATGAGTCCATGACATTTAACGTCAACCTTCTCTAAGGGCATGTGAACAGGCGCACTTTACTATTGAATGGTGATTTATTCATACGCTCTTGTATTCAAGTTATTTTAGTACAAACTTCAAGAGTAACAGGTTTAAACAATAATTGCATGTTTCAATTACGTCTTCATCTTATTTCAACGTCTCCACCAACGCTCATATTCGACCTATTATAGCAATTGTCTGTGTTGTCTCAAAAGAATTCGTCATGTTTTTCTGTCGGCATTAATATTACATGCAAACGTGTTACATACCCTTTTAAATTTAGTTTACTTATTAAACTTTTTCACACAATCTTGAATTGCGATTATAAAGGAAAAGGGCGTAACAGTGGCGTTGACGTGTGAGTGACACAATGACAAATGACCGCGCGCCACTCGGCATCATTACATCCAGGATCGTCTGTATATCTGAGCGTTTCTGCTCGTCTACCATCTCATTATATTACACTAGTTTTTTCACGAGTGCTAATTAATTATTATGTCCATCAGCCTGTCCGCTTATATCAACAACATTAGAATAGGTTATTTGTGAGCTATCATCAATATTGTATTAAGATACGGCTGTTTTGTCAGCATGTGCGGCATCGATTCAATCCACAGTTTGAACATTGAAATACACATGTAGTAGTGTTAAGGCGTTAGTGAAAGACAAAAAAAGACATGTCGTTCTTAGTGAATTTTTCCCGTAGGGGGAAAGTATGAGATTGATGCGCATTAGAGTCAGTTAATGAGCTGTGGGGCGTGGTTGGGCGGCGGCTGAGGCGCGCGTGAAATATAGTTCTTCCTGGGAGGTCCGGGTACGAAACCGCGTCAAATTTTCGACACTCGCACGATTTTGTCAATCCCGTTGATTAATATCTCTGTCGGATAGACGGAGATGTAAGATAAGTTCAGCCGCCCCGCGTGGTGCCGTCACACGCGCCGCCTGCGACTCGCTAATGCTAATACCCGTAAAAATATTTGAAACGCTTCATTTATTAATAAGTTTCAATTGCCATATCAAAATGTGTGCGTAATAAATCATTTATCTTAGTCGCTTTTGACTTGTATCTGGCTGGTTCCGCTTGTTTAGTTAAACGGTGAAGCTGATGCTTTAGCCGATGGTAAAAAACTGTATTTAATGCGATGACACACGACTACCTACTACAAATCCAAATTATTTCAAAACACTTTTTACCTTAGAATAAAATGAGTCTTCGTGGCTTGCCTATAACTCGTTGACTGTCTATCGCTACCCTGTTAAATGTTCTCACTAAACATACACGTGTTATACCTCCACAGTGGCATTTGATGACATTTATCCATATCCTACAAAATATTTACGTAAAACCCGTGTTCATACAAACAGAAAATTATAAGGTACGATCCGCGGACGGGCGACGCGCGTACCAAATAAAACATTTGTACAATGCACTACGACGCCATTAGCGCAGCAGATGTGGCGTGTAAGTACTTATTAGTGGCAACATAATTAGTGAATTTAAACAAATATTACTTATGCGTACCATTTTAATTGTGGCGCGCCGAGTTAATGACATACCTTGTGTACCTGCATTTATTGCAGCGCGCGTGTTGCGTCCTACACCGTATGCTTTGCCTTTTTGTCCCCAAGGTAGCTTTCACAAGTTAAAGGACATTCAAAAAAATATAAATGGACGTTCACATATTGACAAAACTAATACGTAGCTACTTAACATTCTTAGAGCTTTTGAGATAGTTGGTTTGCAATGAAATGTTTGGATTGTGCGGAGGCGGTCGCACGGTAGGTACTGTGAGGAATTTAGCGTGGAATCTGTCACTCCCAGCAGACGTATGGTGCTCCTACGCTGAAGACGTATCATATAGTCGCGGAAGTGGACGACTTGCGAGCGTTGCTGTCCGGTTATGTTTATTATGATCATTGTACACGTACCTATGAGAATGATGTTGGAGACTTGCTAAATGGTGGCTTTGCTTTATCAATGTTAGCGATAAGTGTTTGTAGCTCGCTAAAATCTTGATAAATAATTATATATGAAATGTTAGATTGCAATAATGGTTAGATGTTAATTTCATACGTAAACAGTAGTTTACCTTATTTTCCTTTTCTCGTAGATGCTGCTACGAACGCGCTACGAAAAGACAGAAAGTACAAAAAAAAAATTTATTGAAACGGAAACCTCCAGATTTATCTGATTGTCGGGCCGTATTATAGATACGAGTTATATAAAATCCGTGTGTAATTCAGTATAGTTCTACTGGAGGCGGAGACGGTTCGTTCGGTATCCGCGCCGCCGTCGCGCGAAATTCCGACACCTCGTTTTGTTCCTATTGTTTGCGCGGTTTGCTACGCTAATGGTGTCACATAGCACGCCGAACGATGTCAGAACACGCTCGCACTTTTCTTGTTGTCCGCTTATTTTGGTCGTCAGTGAATTTTTAGAGAATGAATAATAATGTACAATGTTTTGTGGGAGGAGCGTATGCGTCAGTTTTTGTCGTGTTAGTGTAGTTGGAACTGTAGAAGCTCACAGAAACCCGATGCAGAAGGAATAGAAAACAGTCTTTAAATTGTTTGACACAAATATTTGGGTACTATTTCGTTAAAGCAAACTGCAAGGATCTGGGGATCAGAACCACTCCGCACAGTTAAACGTTCAGCAATCGTATGAATTATTCCTTGTAAATTCCCACAAAGCCCACAATTTGGAATCACACAGCAGGCACAGGTAGTCACACCTGTAAAGTTCACATAGCGCGCCGAGGAGTTTCGCAAGTCGACACCGAAATTGGGAAGTTTGGCGACAATATTGCGAAAACTGCCGCTTGCACCTCCCCACGTTGTCTACCGCCTCCTCGCTTATTATGGCGATGCTTAGTAACCTGTGCATGCTCACTTAATTGCCTACAAATAGTTCTGCCGTTGCTGTACCAAACATTGGTACGGATGAATTCACGTCATCACATTGCTGTTTTTAGAATGCACACGAAACTACTGAGCTGTTTCCTAATATCGGAATGAAAGTTCAAGAAATACAAATCCTTTTGATTGCCTATAAATTAGATTTAATACGGTTTGCCCAGTACTCCAAACAGAGTTTTTCATAAATGAGCTGGAGTGCTCTCATAAGTTATCATCAAAATAACAAGCATTGATTAGGTACAAACAGGCTTAGGTACAACCTATAGCTAGGTAGGTAGTAAGTCAGAAACACTAGGATACAGAGGGCTATAGTTAGGTTAGGTTGTTTTCATTTCCATAAAGAGGGAGCCATTGCGACGGTCGCGTAAACTCACTAGTCCGTTGCCGGCAGTTAGTTATGTCATCTAACGCGTGTACACGCCACTCTAGCCCTTAAATGAAAAGCAATATCGAAGATAATCGTGTATACGATGTTTTACGTTGCGGTTTTTATATGCAATGACATATAGTTCTGGTTTGAAACACCTATGTGCGTTTATGTTTACCGAAACTATGGCGAATCAATTTATTGAATTAATACTTGTATGTACAAATGGAAGGCGTTTACTAGAAACAGTCTTTTTTGTGTTCTAGCGTAGGTTTGACATTGATTGATGAAGCTTACCAACGTGGTTTATTTATTGAATATGGCACTTCATCGACTTGCTTATTTAAACATACCTACAGCTTTAGATTTTTGATTAAAAACGTGTTAGATACCATTTGTTGAATTGGTAACAAGTTACAAAATAGACCGAAAAAGAGCTATGATAACATATAGGATACAGTGGGACGTACAGAAATATTCAAGAAAATAAAAAAGGTCGCAAATTTTAAATTAAATTATCAATACGATATAAATTTCTGTCCATATGTTTCTTTTTTAAAGGTTAAAAGTTTAAAAAATGTTTTCAAAAAACTCTTTAAACTATAAAAAGGAGGTTATATCGACCTATCGCATAAAATTCTATTAATTAACTGCCATCAAGTTTTTTAAGCACCTTTTTAACAGCAGCTCGACGACAGCGCTGCAATAGGCACGACATTCTAACCTGTTAACGGCTCATAAAAACAGAACCCCTATAAAAAGCTAACTTGTAAACTAACATTCTCAAAAAATATTACGTAAAGCTGAAACGAATTTTAACTTTAGCTACCTATGTCAACGTCTGGCCGGGACGTGCCCTATGTCTGCGGCTGCTAATGTCGTCAGTTCTAGGGGTTACAGGGTGGTGGGGGTAGGGGTTGGTAAGGGGTGGTAGAGGCACGTACTGACTGTTAAAACGCTACATGTCAACGGCGAGCGGGCGGAGCTTCGTCTCAGTCCTAGCGATGGAGGCTTCGCGATAATGTCGTGACCTATATGATAGCGAGCAGCTCGCAGCAAATAGTAGCGCCAAGTACTAGCTAGCTTGTGTTCTAACCTCGAAAGATTTCTTTGTTAGTTACTGTTAGAAATTAACGAATCCAGCATTAAGCGAATTTCCCGAGTAGATACATTATTTACTAAATTATAGACCGTATCAGCTTCACACCATTTATATTTTTATATATTTATGTCATGACGACAGACAGCTGCATCATGTATTAGTTGCCAAGGTAGGTATACAACCTCCAACAGTTACAATTAAAATTTTGTAAGGAAGTCAAATATGACTGAGACTCAGTAGGTATGACTTGCCTTGAAATATTAGTTTTGACTTCTTTACCACTTTGAAGAAAAATGTTTTCCTGTGCGAGTAGTGGGCAATGGTGGCCCAGTAGTCTGGATTAAATATAACCCAATCCACAAAACGTTAAAACGTTTTGTGGGTTATAGATTCGAACATAGATAGGCGCTTTCCAAGAACCAAGTTGTGAAATCTATCAACCTGCATTGGGCCTGTGTGGTGATCTATGGCTTACTGCAAGATAGAAAGCCTTTTTTTTAATAATTATAAACTAGCGCTTGACCGCAATCCTGCCTGATGGTAAGCAGTGATGCGATCGTTGATGGTAAAGCGCGCTAGTTTATTAAGAGCCTATTCACTCAGAAAAACTGAGCGAATAGGAAGGAAGACGGCAGTTGAGCGAGGTGATGCAATGTTAAACCCAACAACACGACCAACGATGCTGCGCTAAAGGCAGATTGATCTGAAGTCCCCCCACGACCAAACTCCCAACACAATAATATTAGGCGCATCGTACCCGGCACACATCGCAACACAACTGCTCAGACCCGTCCTCCGTACGGCTTCACTAGATATCATGCCGGAACACGTCAAATCGCTTGGCGGCAAGGCTTTGTCTGGTAGGTGGTAACTTCTGCCGGCGGTCGATGTTATGGCCTACCACCGAGAAAGCCTGTTCTGA
Source organism: Sesamia inferens (assembly GCA_037179545.1). NCBI lineage: Eukaryota > Metazoa > Arthropoda > Insecta > Lepidoptera > Noctuidae > Sesamia > Sesamia inferens. Next base: position 21,580,488 of record CM073934.1, on the reverse strand, counting down.
CAGTGGATGTACCAAAGTTTGATTATGTCATGTACCTACATTATGTTATGAGAATTGTTAAGAAAATTCAGCTCTACATTATACAGCAGCACTGCTATTTCAGTTGACATTAATTGTTTTATTATATACTACAAACCCATTAAGTGCTACATAGTAAGGCGAAATAATGGCTTACACTAAGATATCATTGTATTGCGAAGTGTTAGAAATATGTTTACGTCCTTATTCATTGTTTTAACGTCCCATAAAATCTCTAACATTAGGGCTGTTTGTACCATCTTTTATTAAAGAGATAATGATTTGTCGGTCTCCGTGGCGCAGCGGTCAACACGCCTGCCTGTGACGTGGAGGCCCCGGGTTCGATCCCCGGCCAGGTCATGATGGGAAACGATCTTTTCCTGATTGGCCTGGGTCTTGGATGTTTATCTATATATGTATCTATTATAAAATATAGTATCGTTGAGTTAGTATCCCATAACACAAGTCTCGAACTTACTTTGGGGCTAGCTCAATATATGGCTAGCTCTTACTCCTCCGCTATTCTTTTCTGATTAATTTCGTTGCGGGACCCAAGACAGTTGAATCGTTTCTCCGGGACTCGTCGAGCTTCATTGCTCGGCGTTTTTCTGGCAGTCGCCACTGTTGATTCTGGCTTTCAGGAGTTGCAGTGGTTGGGAAAAGTGTGGCGGGTTTTATCCCAATTTAAAAAAAATAAAAATAAAAAAATAGCTCAATATGTGTGATTTGTCCGTATATATTTATTAATTTATTTATTTAATGACGCCGATTTGGCCGTCATTGGCTCCGATTCTCTCATTCAGTAACTAAACAAATGTTAAGTAAAGTCCATATGTTTCTTTCTATTTCATTAAGAAAAACATAGAAGATAACATATTAGTTCACAACAACACATTAGACAGTTCAGACGCGATTATAAACATGGCGACCAAAAATTCGTCGATTTACATCAGGCGCGGACTAATTTGACAGGTCTAAACTGACATATTCCTCCTTATTCATAAAAGCTGTTTAAAGTTAACTAGTGATTAGCGATTCTTTAAACATACATTTTTGACCTTTTAACGTTATTTAACTTTAATCATCGCTTATGGATAAACCCCTTAAACACTATGGTGTTTATTCATAAAGGATGATTTAAACGACGTTAAAAGGTCAAAAATGTATGGTGAAAGAATCGCTAATCACTAGTTAACTTTAAGCAGCGTTTATGAATAAGGCGGATTATGTTCTGTCCTTTTCTTAATAAAATACAGTATGTTAAGAAAACCCTGTCCGACCCATAAGGCTAATAAAGGTTAGGTAAACACATGACCAAATATAATATAAAATTTTACGTATTCATCATAGTACCAATACAAATGAATTTTGAAATAATCTTTTTTTCCCGCGAATTAATTCCAATTTCCCCGAAATTTGGTAATTTTTAAAAAGTGACAACACCGGTATTATTATGAGCGAATAGCGATGCGACCACGTGCCGCGTGCCCTGCCGCCCGCCCCCCGCGGGCGGCAGGCGAAGGGTGGTTAACGCGCATTTATTAAGTTACCCCTTTTTGCGAAATAATATTTATTTTTTAGGGGGATTTTTTTTTTAAGTTTAGCCCGGTTTTGTATGCATTAGTAGAATCAATTATCGATACCAAACAACACCTTCACGGGTCGGACAGGGTTTTCTTAACATACTGTATAAAGAAAAAGATGCACTGAATTTAAATTTAGTTTAGTTTGTGAAGAAAGGAATCGGGACCATTGACTATTGAATCTTTGGTGTATTGATCGCAAGCGCTACTGCAGTGCATGAGGTTTCGATTCCCAGGTTGAGCAGTTTTTCTATCACAGTACTCAATATCATCATCTCAGCGTTAATCCCAGTCGCATCAGTAGCTTTTTAGCTTTGGAATCTGGGGTCCGCTTTACCAATCTAACTACTGATTTTGGCTAAACTTCGATATTTTCCGTGAAGCGACTGCCGTCTGGCCTCCACAACCTGAAGGCGATATCTAAGCATTGCAGTTAGACCAATTGTTAGACTTTGGGGGCTCCATCAAGCCGTAACAACTACCATTAGATGTTCGTATGGCAACCGGGACCAACGGCTTAAGGTACTTTCCGAGGCACGACCAGACAAGTGCAAATATTCATATTCATGCATACAAATATTTGCACTGTGCAGGGATCGAACCCGTGCCTCCTTGCGCAATGGCCGCGTTCGCTACCGCTACGCCACAGGGGCAGTCGTCCTATCACAGTACTATTGATGGCAATAATCTCGCCCCCTATTACTACATGGGACAACTAACGAAACGTCTGAGAGACGGCAGGGAACAATACATTGTTTCTGATTCTGTTAATAATCACAAAGAGTCATTAGTGAGCCGGACACTCCCGTGAGTAATGCCTACATGAAACGCATCTGTCATCAGCTCGTTGTTGCATCAAAGACGCAGCGATGCGCGCGCGGTGGTCTTTGCCGTTCGTTTTGTGCTGAAACAACGCCTTGTGTTTATTACCTCTGAGAATCCAACTGATGTATTTTATTGTTTTTTTCTTTGCCAACCAATTCTTAATCGTTTCTAAGAGGTAATTCTAAAGGTACAATGGTATGCTCGCATATAATTCCAAACGATTGAGTACTACTGTATTATAATTCCACGTCTACTGCCCAGTAGCAGCAAATAGCGAAGGCACCGGATGTCAACGGCACAGGGCGGTAGGGCCGAAGTACGTACATAAACATTTTCCGCGTACTTACTTCCATAAATTAGTTCCCGCGAAGGCGCGGTATAAATACCCGCGAAACGTCGCAACACTCGCTCATTACCTACTAATAGTTTTACTTATCGGCTTCCTGTACACTTCACAACAACTCGGCCTGTTGTCGACTCATGAATCATACGTCTAGTAAGCACGTACTCTGTTACGTGACAACCCTCCGACCCAATCGATATCTGTTGTCCCCAAACTATCAATACAATAACTCCCCCGACGGTAGACAAAACAGTCATCAAAATAATAAGTACCTTCCCCATTGCTAGACAACAATACAGCAACGAAATGTCTTAGCGAAAATTTCAAATTACACCTCACAAAGTTTCCCAGCCGTTTATTCGAATTCAAAAAAGTTGTTCGACAATCACCTATCATTACAGGAGGCGTCGGCCTAACGCGCACACAAAGGGTGCCGCTGTGAAGAAAACGACAAAAATTAAAAGTTTCCTCCAAACAAAACAACAGCTGTCATATTAAACCGTCAAAGTAAAGATTACGAATGAAATATTCACGGTGAAAGCGGGGCTCAGGCCGTGGTTATGTAAATAAGTGGCTACGAAAATGTACATAATTAGTTTACACGTTTTCTCGAGCACCCCGCCACCCCTCGCGGCATATTGACGGCGCGGGAGGGGGTGAAGGGGAAGATTAGTTCGCGATACACTTGCTAAGGGTACATTTACATGAATCACGCATCTATTACACGCATATTCAAATAGGCTGCATGTGCTCACTTCACATAACCTAGATAACAACAGATAGGGTTGGGTGCCTGAATTATTAATAGCTGAAAATTAAAATTTTCCATTACGTTTCGGTCATTACAATCATAAACCACTTAGTGGTTCAGTTTCCACTTTAATTATAAGCATGGCAATCGTTGCTATGACATGTTTCAATACAGACTTATCATTAGTGGCTATTAGAGGTTAGCTTAGTAATTTATACCTACATTGTTTTCTAATGAAAGGGTTTGATCGCGCTGAAATGACAGCTAATCTCTTAATAAGACACAGTAAAGTGAATTCGCGATGTGACAGGGGTGGCAGGCGGTGTCGTCGACACCGCGACCCCCGTGAAGCGTCGCCAGCCCCCCCCCCCCCCCAAACCGCAGCCTCCTTAATTCTTTTGTCGTTTTCAGCTTCGTCAAATATCGCGTTTCCCGTTTGCATATATATTCAGTGCTCCCTACGGCCGAGCGTCTCGCCGTCGCTCAGTCGCCGTCTTTCACGAATAAAATTAGTGTCGGCAGCGTGACACCAACTGAATTTAAGCTTAATAAGATATTTATAAAGAAATTTCCGATTCAGCGGCAAAGTTCAAAATTTGACTCTGACTCCGCAAAGAGTTTGGTGGCGTTTTCAATTTAAACTTGGAGCAAGTTAAATAATGTGCGAGCTCCGACCAACTCGATTCATTTAAGGTTTTAGTGAAATTAGCTTTTGAATTGGAATGACACTGAAATATCCACGGCATCAGTTGGTAAAGTTTAAGCTGTATTAAGGTTTCATTAATTAATCCTGCTTTTTCTATAAAATATAAATGCCAAAAACTTTGCTTACGATGAAATAACTGCCAAGTTATGATCTTCTAATTTAAACAAGTTAATATTTTTGAGGATTTATAAGTTGTAAAGTTAACTCTTATTATGAAAATGAAACGATACTGGATCTGTTTGACATCTTGGCGTTTTACCGGATCATAGGTTGCATCATAAAGGTGCGCTATGTGTGGTGTAATATTGAAGATGAAGGAGGCGCGGTTGTGAGTGAGTGGCAAGTGAGCGGCAATGGTCCTCGCGGCGCGTGTGCATTTCGCGCGTCGTGCCCACCTCGCGTCTAATGTCGCACATAAATCAGAGGTAACGCGCCACCCCGCCACCTGCCGACCTACACCCCCCACCTCGCCACCGATAAAATTCCAAATTGTTTTCTCGCCCCCGGTGGGCGCCGCCCTCGGTTCGCTCTTAAACGCCGTTTCAAGTTGCACTTGTGAATCGCACTTTTTACTGTTCTTGAAATTGGCGTTGCGAATTGCTTTTCGACTTTGCTCGATTCGAGCTTTTATAGGAGTCGGTTATGTTGAACGAAAAATTTGACAATGTGTTTTTAAAACGAACTATCGATGCGAATGGGCAGAGGCGACACGTTGGCATTGGTAAATGCGAGCCAATTAGAAGATTAAGCGTTGACAATTACGGTGTCGGATCGCGATCGTATATCAACAATTATCGCGCGAGTGCGACAAATGGCGAGCTGGGTTCGTGCATGTGTAAGCGCGGTGTGCGCCTAGCGTTATCTGAACAGCGAAACTATTTTAAAGCTGTGGATACGCCTGAACCGATCCATTTCGATAAATTTTAGGAACATAATTTGTGAACGCAATGAAGAATACTGCACTGCCTATATAAATATATCAGCATTGTGGATTTTAAATTGATCAATATAGCTTACAAGCGTCAGATCGCTTTTCTAAATCAGTTATATTATCTATATGGTTAAGGTGGTCTAATTATATGTAGAACTAAGATGGATACTTAAAAAGTTGATAGAAAATATTTAAGTACATAGCAGATGCATGAGAACGGCGAAAGATAAAACACACCTTTGCACCCATCTTATTATTTTTACGGGTCGTATCTATAACTACACATCTCCTATATATGTGTTTACAAGTATATTCGAGTTGTTTATCTAGGAAAAAACGATAAAACTTTAAAACATTTAGTTTTTACAAAGCACATCCAAAAGTATTGCGTATTTTACAAGTGCAACTTTTAACAAATACGATAGGTAGGCAGGACATACACACGAGGCAGGCTACAATATTGTTCGATAAATCGTTACGGAGCTAGTTGTGGGAATTCGTGCCGCGATGGGCCATTAAAGGAAAAATGTAGGTACTGGGTCGTGGAACATTACACTAATATTTGAAAATTCTGAATATAAATTACTCAAATATTATGTTCATAAATTTGAATCGGCAACTACTAAAATCTGAATTGAGTGTTTAGGAATTTGATTGAAATGAAAAATTAAACTTGGCTCCATATATGAGTAAGTAATATAACATTTCGCCTGTTATTTTCCATAGGTAGATGGTATTTTGCTATATGGCAGACTTGTACCAATAGTACACGCAAATTTCAACAGTGATGTTTAAGTCGCCCGCAAAGGGGGCGAGTCTATTGCCATCAACTGGGCACAAATCCAGATATAAATCTATGTTCATTGTTAACAAATCTAATCACTCAAGACTACACACATCTGAGAAACAAGAACAATGATTTACCCAACGCGAAATGACTTAAAAAATTTGAACAAGCGGAATTTATGTTGCACCCATTATAAAGAAAGATGTCAAAATATTTCACTACATGCCAGAACCAAGAGCCCGCAAAGAGTCGACGAGTAATTTATAAATAAAAACAATCTTAATTTAGATGCTATGTGATCTTCTGTTAAGTTAAAATGCCGTTGAATACATACGTATAACATAAAAGTGAGTTTATACATCATATGTGGAAGATTTACGATGGTTATATGCTGGTGAGAAGTAAATCAAAGAGCGAGTCGGCTGCCAACTGTTTGCTCCAACGATTAGAGTGTTGGCAACGAGATCCGGTGAAAACATCTTCAGCGCTATGAACCGCTATCGACGACGGATCCGATTCTGTATTAGTAAAACATGTTAATTTAAATCTGTTAGCACTATTCACACATATACATATATAATACATTATATGACTGTATGCATATGTCTATGTTAGTTTAATACATACACTTTATCATTTTCTTTAGAGTTTATTGTTTTGAATGCAGTTAATGTAGTATACTTGAAAATCCGGTCCGGTCCGGTATTTATTCAAATGCCTGATGTCTGGTGAAGCCGTACGGAGGACGGGTCTGAGCAGTTGTGTTGCGATGTGTGCTGGGTACGATGCGCCTAATGTTGTTGTGTTGGAAGTTTGGTCGTAGAGGGTCTTCAGATCAATCTCCCTTTGGCGCTGCATCGTTGGTCGTGTTGTTGGGTTTAACATTGCATCACCTCGCTCAACTGCTGTCTTCCTTCCTATTCGCTCAGTTTTTTTGAGTGAATAGGCTCTTAATAAATTAGCGCGCTTTACCATCAACGATCGCATCACTGCTTACCATCTGGTGGGATTGCGTTCAAGCGCTAGTTTATAATTATTAAAAAAAAAATTGTTTTGGATATCCCACACTCTTTTACTAAAACACACGAAACCTCATAACTAATGATAACAATTAATGTAATCGACAGAAGTTGTCATTTCCGATATTATCGGCGTATTAATAAAACACTCCTAATTTGTCGAACATAATAAACAAAGGCATCAGATGGACTCTCCGTTTGTGAAAGCTTTTGTACACAAAGCCACGTAATCGACAAATATCAAAATATTTGCCGAGCGGATGAAAAATGGCTCCCCGTTGAATAAACTAAAAGAGCGGTGCACAACGCGGCAGGTTTTAAAACGGAGCTTACAGAAACGCGATTAGCATACCAACTAGCGACGGACAAACCGCCATATTTACATTATTCTATTAAGCGTGCAGCGATTATATTTTGGGGTGAGATAATGTGTGGGGATTACATTTTGTTGCAGCCTGTCTTTTGTGCTTTTTATGGAGCATGATATATTAAATCAGTAATAGGGATTTGATTGAGACCGTTCGGAACTTATTACTGCAGCACCAGTTAATTTTAAGTAAAACGGACTTGAGACATGAACATGTCTTCTTATATTTGCACGTTGCGCTTCATTCTGTATCACCTCACTCGACATATTGCGCGACAATTCGGCCGATCTCTGCGGGGCAATTCAATTACAGTGAAAGATCCCTCATAAGCGAATCGTTTTTCCAAGTCATTAATTTTTTCGAACGACACGGGGCTTCGCGTGATACGGCGGGGTGGGTCCAGGCGCGCGGCTATCTCGCGAGATAATGCTGATTTATGCGGGCGGCCGACGGTCGCGATTCGTCGCGCATCGTCGCCGCGACATGCGAATGTCGCGCGATCGCATCGTCGCCCGCGTCAGTTTGTTTAGCCGCTACCGGCGTCCTGCGCCCGTCGTTCATTTGTGACGGTTAGTTGGCGAGATTTATGCTAATCGACGGGGACGACTCGGATAAGCTCGCGTGACGGTGTGTGGCAAATTATCTCCCATTCCGAGTTCCCAAAGCTCTTTGTAACGCCTGCTATCGCGCGCCATCTTTTATTACCGATACCGGCCGTATCTAAAGCATCGATAATGTGGAAAAAGAGATAACGCGAGGTAATTATGAAGATCTATCGCATCTAAACATCCTCGTAAAAACGAAACATGGCTACAATATTTTTTGCGAATGGTTATTACAGCAAATCAACACTGTTATTATTGTATTCTGTGTAGCTAAATTCGGAAATGAATGCGTCGAGTTAATATTTCCAGATGTCGTATTTTATGGTGCGTGGTAGAAAAACTGGACGCCCGAAGCGTCGTTAACTCGAGAACATTATAAGGAATAAATAAGTGAGGTATTAATACTACTTTATAGTCCGTGAAAGAGCCTTCATTGTTTTGTACAGTATACCAGGCCTTTGTTCACATTTATTTGTATGGAGACGACGTATTTAGCATTAAATAAATTCCAAGGCGAGACTGTGAAATTAGTTAGATTCCCCAATTAGGTTCAACTTCAGAGTCGAGCGATCGGATTTACACGTAGTATGAATTTTACATCGATATTTTCAAGAGACGTCTAAGTGCTATGTGAAATAACGAACCCAAAAGAGAATATATGTGGAACGTTTAAGCGGCGAGTATCGTGCGGTTTGTCTGAGTAAGCTACAACGTTATCAAAAGATTAGGTTTGCGAATTTGTCACGATCGGTGGGCTGTCGCGTTGATTTACGCGGGCGTCGATAAGCGTCGCCGGTGCGCCGCTCCACCGCGCCGCTCACTACCGTTCTAGTATTTCCTCGATAACACTTACACACAAATCATTTTCACCTGCTCGGACTTCAAATATAACTAAGTAAGCAACTGTTTCTAGATTTAGCCGAGTTCAACCAAACTTTGATGTGACAGCAGTTCTTGCACATCGATAGGTACAATTTGTAGCAGCAGTTCCGATAGTATTACGATTGTTAAGTGAACTTTATTCAAAAGCTATTGGCAGGAAAAGCCCTGTGCCTAATAAATATCGAGGTTTTTTAAATTTAACACGGATTAGCTCTGGCACCCATTATTAGACATTCAATTATGTCTATTAAGCGTCTCATAGTTATTATAATTTGTGGCCCTAAACCGAGTCAGCTCTACTATGTTATCATTTCTTCTAAGTAGTTTTACCTCTCTCAACAATCAGTGTCCTGTTGGGTGACAAATACTTTGAAATCATTCAAGAAGGTTTAGACTTTCCAAGTTGAGTGCATCGAAAAAGTCCCCAGCTTGTCTAAAGATCATTTCCAGATAATTTCAGGTTTTAATGAGATGAAAATTCGTTCTGTTGTAGTTATAATGAGCAGATTACTTGGAGAGCAATTATATATGTTCGATTGATGTGATCGTTACGTTTTTGATTGTGGCGTTCATTGTTTAACGTGCGAGTATCGCACGGGCGGCTAACAGCGAAGGCGCGGCGCGGCGCGGCGGTACCCGATTGCCCATTGTTCGACAGCGCGGCGCGACCGACACGCCTCGCGCCGTCGCCCGCACTGTGCCACCTACCTTATCCCCTCTGAAACGCGCCGTCGATATTGCCTTGATCTCGTTAACCAACAATCGCGATTCGATTACCTACCTACCACAGAGTTTTTAATTTCTCGTCAAGTTCGCCCACGAGAAGCCTAAAAACAATTCGTTTCGTCATTTAAGTGTTTAATAACGCGTGCTTTACGTCAGTACTGCTTGTTATGAAAGCGGCTCCGCGTTCAATTAATGAAAAATTAATTGCGATAAAACGACTTCTGTTTTTAACTGACCATTTTAACGCAGGTCATTAAAAATGAATTGCAATTTGAGCGTTTGTCATAATTGACAAATGTCCAATGTGCCGGAAATCAAGTACACAAAAGTGCTGATGTATAAAAAGCTACAAGACAATCAGCATTTAATTAATTTAAACGTGTACACTGTTGATAAATGAGTACGCGTTAGTCATATTGCAATATTGCCTCCCGTTTTGTTCTTAACCGACTTCGATTTGGTCTATAGTAGTATATGTACATATATAGTTATAGTTAAGACTATTAAAAAAAAAAACAATAAAGACTCACCTTCCAGTCTTAGTGATAATCATTTCTGTTCCTAATTCATTGAACTTGTCCCAGAGTTCTTTAGTTTCGAGGTGGCACTGTATATGTCGCATCTCTTCGCTGGACCATCGTTCCGCGAGCTGGGGATTCCTGGGGGGCGGTGAGAGGGGCCGGGAGCTGCTCGGGGCTCCGCTGGCTGACCCGGCCTCCGACGTTGACGACACATCCACGGGGGAATCCCGCTCGAACTCCGCGAGGGGCGGAGACGGGGAACCCGAGGCGGATGCTGTCGCGTCCACGAACTTTTCTGAAAGTACAAATGACATATGTCAATCGTCTTCCTTCATTAACACGCGAGATCGATAATGTGGGCTGACAAATAAAAATTCTTAACATTTTATTATTGTTTTACTAGTTAATTTAGAAATCTCGAGAAAAATAATTGCGTCATTAAAGGTGTATATTTAGTTAAGTATCCACTATAACATTTTTTCGCTTTGTCGTGAAGAAAAACCTGTCAACATGATGAAGTCATTATGAGGCTACAATATTAGAAGCGGTGGCATCAAAACAGTTGAGAACATCTGTAATTTCTTTATCACATAATTTTGACACATATTTTATAAATGTACGTCTTCGTCGGCTTCGTTGTCCATGTCACACTCTATTAACTGACAGGTTGACAACCGACAAAGTGTCTTATTTATTTTAGGAGTTAAAAAAAAAATAAAGATATGATGTCCTTGAGTTTAATTTCCTTTATGAAGTTCAATGCGTCTTAATAGACCTACAAAAACAAATTTGCTTACGACTTAGAAATTAGTCTTTTTACTGAATTATTTGTCTTTTCTCTTCTATATATATTTATTTGATGAAATACATTGTTCCCTAACTTTAATTTTAAGAATGTTCACAGTCGGATTCCAAACTCAATCTGTCAAAAATAAGTGTAATTTCCCTATATTTGGACAAGTTTTTGACATTTATTTATCACCGAGATGACACTGCAACTAGATTTTGAACGTTTTATAACGAGAATTAGTCCAGAGAATTAATCTGTACGTACTTATTTGAAAATCACCAAACAAAAAACAACCTCTAGATATAAACATTTCAAATGATGTCCTCCAAAATATACCTACCTACGTACGCAATTAAACTTAGTCAATAAAACTTCAAAGCTTGCTAAATAGCTTTAAATATCCGCGATTGCGACATTTTTGAACATAAATTAATAAAGGAGTTTCAGAAGTAATAATAATATTTTATTTATTTGTTAAAAGTGTGGTTTAAATTGTCTTTTACTATAAATATAACTATATTATACAAATTACCTATGAGAAATTTATAATAAAGAGTTACAAACGAATTGAATCTGGCAAATAATTCTCTATTTTATGTGCGCCTATTTTAAAGTTTACCAGTTTTTTACAAGATCCTTTCTCAGGAACCGAAGCAGCAAGGTAGTGACATAAATAACACATTCTCATTAGCAATTGCTTTCAATTTGCTTTGAATAACATTCATTGAGTTATTTAGGCTGCAGAGCTGACCATTTTTCGAAAATAAGAAGCAATGAATTAGAAATACTATTCGAAATTAATTAGAAAGGTATTTTAGTCTTGCCACCAAGCGATTCGTCGTGTTCCGGTATGATGTCTGGTGACGCCATACAGAGGACTGGTCTGAGCAGTTGTATTGCGATGTGTGCCGGGTACGATGCGCCAAATGTTGTTGTGTCGAGAGTTTAGTTGTAGAGTGTCACCACATCAATCTCCCTCTAGCGCAGCATCGTTGGTCGTGGTGTAGGGTTTAACCAGATTTAACATTGCATCACCTCGCTCAACCGCCGTCTTCCTTCCTAGTCACTCAGTTTTTTTGAGTGAATAGTCCCTTAATAAACTAGCGTGCTTTACCATCAAAGATTGCATCACTGCTTACCAATAGGTGGGATTTCTGTCATGCACTAGTTTATAACTAATCATTTAAAAAAACACGTAGCAAACTAACAGTGTCAAGGGTTTTTGTTTAGACAAATCAACAACGTTCATTCTGTTGTTTACGCTTTTGATCAGACACATTTTTTAGCATTATGAAGCAATGGGTTTGCAATAGATATCCGTCTAATTTAAGTAGGTATTCAGGGTATGATGGTACTGGGATCATTATGCTTAAGTAGTGACAAATAGCGACCCTAGGACGATAATAGTATAATCATCACGTTAACCTTGCCGATTGTTAGTAAGTACCTAGCTGCTATTTCGCAAAGCGTGCGCGATGGATTAATACGTTGAAACATATTGTGATTACATACTTTTTATATTGCTTTCTACTAAGTCCACCCGTGTGGTACCGGGCTTAGAATAGTACCTCCCGTGCGTGTCGTAAGAGGCGACTAAGGGAATTCTCACCAGGGAAGCGGGCAGCAGCGCTTCTCCCGTGGAATATAAAATTACTGCGATCCCCAACCCCCTTACTTGGGGGTGGCCTTTGTCCAACAATGGACCTCTACAGTATGTTAAGAAAACCCTGTCCGACCCATAAGGATAATAAAGGTTAGGTAAACACATGACCAAATATAATATAAAATTTTACGTAGGTAATCATCATAGTACCAATACAAATGAATTTTGAAATAATCTTTTTTTTCCCGCGAATTAATTCCAACTTCCCCGAAATATGGTAATTTTTAAAAAGTGACAACACCGGTATTATTATGAGCGAATAGCGATGCGACCACGTGCCGCGTGCCCTGCCGCCCGCCGCCTCCGCCGCCGCGCGTGGATGGGTGGATAGCGCAGATTTATTAAGTTACCTCTTTTTGCGAAATAATATTTATTCTTTTAGGTGGATTTTTTTTTTTAAACTTAGCCCGGTTTTGTATGCATTAGTAGAATCAGTTATCGATACCTAACAACACCTTCACGGGTCGGACAGGGTTTTCTTAACATACTGTATAGGTTGAAGAAGTAGAAGAAGAAACTAGATCATTGCTGTACTTTAAAAACTAAAATCATTCATCTGGGTTTCAAACTTTATGTGTGTGTGTATAGCTGTATGAGCGACATTAACAAAATTTAAACATTTAACAATACTTGATTATAATCTACTTAGCCTTTTCCTGACTATGTTGGGTCGTCTTCCACTATAACCTGATGCTGCTGTAGCTGTACCTACAACGCTACATGCGAACAACGCTTCATACTGACGTGACGCATATCCTGCATCTCGCAAGTAAAATTTTCTGCTCAACTAACACGCATACAAGTTCACGACATTATTCGGTGGACAAGTGCCCGCCAGACAATACCAGTTTGTCGAAGGATCCTCACTTTTCTATGGAGGATGAGTAAGCGTTACACTCCTTTTTCTTCTTCTCCTTCCAAATTGCAAAATACTAGTATTTGGCCTAACTTCTTCTTATTCTCTTCTTCAGCTTATAGAGGTCCCTGGACAAAGGCCTTCCCCAAGTGGTCGTCATAATCCCCACGCTTGGCAGGCGGGTTGGGGATCGCAATAATTTGATATTCCATAGGTAAAGCGCTACTACCCGCTTTCCTGGTGAGAGTTCCCTTAGTCGCCTCTTACGACACCCACATGAGGAAATGAGTTGGTACTATTCTAAGCCCGGTACCATATAGGCAACCCACCTGCTTACCTGACAGCCACAATCTAGTTATGTACTTGATAAGACTGGTCGTCAGACTTTCTGGCTACTGACGACTTTTAACGGCTATCAAAGTTCCACGAAAGTCAGCAGGGATCATCTCAAGCCCTTTCCCTTATCCAAGGATCAATCGCAGTAAGCGTACCTTAACTTGGTCGATCTATCTGTGTAGCTATTGGTACTTAGCCACAAGCCCCTCAATACTTAATACCATTTATATTTGATACTAAGCTGTGTGATGTATGAGGAATAAAGTACCTACATTATATTGGTTTATACATAAGTGTGTGCCAGTTTATGAGGGTAAACTCACAATATGTTAGTAGCTTGTTCTACACTAATTTAGTCGCAATATATGTGTGGAAGAGATCAGCTGTTTCATTCCTTGGTCTCCGTATATCTCGGCATTCCCGAATGTTCCAAGCTGCAACGATTTCATTATGATAGTTCAACAACATTCATTGCGTTTAGTTACTTTGCTGAGCGGACAAATTTTCTGAACATAGGTATTTAAAAGCAATGGATTAGATTGTTAATCCATTGCTTTTAAATACCTATGTTCAGAAAATTGCATAAAGTTTAATATCAATTTTAATAATTTAAAGCATATTGATGCTTTAAAATTATTAAAATTGATACCTCGTAACAGTGTGTTACGCAATTAGAATGCCAGTTACAATCTTATTATGCCCTAAAATTTAAAATCCTAAGCTTCGTAGCAAAACTTCACCACAGAACCTTGATCTTTCAGTTTGTTTAGCATCATCATCATCATATCAGCGTTTGTCCCGGTTGCTTCCGCGGCTTTCGCGTTGAAGCCCGGGGTCCGCTTTCCTGCACATTCTCCTCCATTTCGCGCGATCTTTAGGATCCTGTGGTGAGAGATTGTTTGCACGCATGTCATCTCTTACAACGTCAAGCCAGCACTTCTTTGGTCTACCTCGCTTGTTCCGGCCCGGCGGAGGCGCCATGGTAAGACATTTGTTACCCACGTAACATGCCGGTTTTCGTAAGACGTGACCGTACCAGCGTAGGCGACCCTTTTGCACGAAGACTGCCCCGGATGCGGGAGTTCCTGATGCACACATCCAGAAGGGCAGGTCTAATGATGGTCTTATAGACCTGTCCCTTAAGCTTAGTTTTCAGTTTGATTATCATTTATGTATCAAAGTAAGTTTTCAGCTGTAGTAAAACAATAGAAGCATTGCATTAGGGCACTTAAATTACTTTTTCAGTAACTGTAAATAATTGTAGTGACAAATCATTTTTTGATGTCAGATATTTGTATACAGTTTGGTTTTGTTGACTTTAATGTCAATATGTAGTTAATGAAACGGCATAAGCTTACTTATTATCAAGTGTTTGTAATTCAATTAAATAGTTTAAACCTAAAAGAAAATATGTAAAGAAATATAAAACAAAACTAGACATAATAAATATTTTTAATACCTAACAAAAATATTATATGTATGTAGTTGAATTAAACACAAATTCAATAATACGTAGAAAATAATGTCAAAGTTAACTTTGTAAGCGTTTGAAACAGACAATATAAATTGGAGATTTTATAAAGACTTCAGTCGTATTTGAATTGGTTTTTTACAAATTTTTTATCAATGCGCAAATTAAATGTCAACATAAAGTATAACAGGTGCTTATTGGGTATCAAATTCATATAAGACGAAGATTGGAACAAGATATTTTTATGAGAATCACTTAAGAAGTAAGTTCTTTCCCAGCAATTGGAGATAACAGGTTTTAAATCAATTTAAAAAAATTGATTGATTCATTAGTAAATCACTCAATTGGCTACGTTATGACTGAATATAAATTAAAAATCATAACACATGGTCTTACCATAATTATGCTATGATTTTTAATTTATATTTCGCCATATAGAATCAAGAAATATAATACACCACGTATATAAACCATAGCACCTATTAAAATCAGCTCTAAGACAAGACCGATACAAAACCTTCCTAGAGGAAGATCCGCTGTCTCCAATATTATTCACAGCCATTTTAAGAAACGGGCAATATGATTGGACAAAAGAGATTGTCTGATCCTCGTTTTGATCTCGAAATCCTATCCTATCAGTTTGTCTTCAGTCTCCGAGCTGGCACAGATGCTAAAAGATCTTAGCAAGGCAAACCTTTAAATTAATATGTGAAGACCAAGTTGATGACGAACAGTGTGCATTGCAGGATCGCCGGATCGGGTGGATAGGTTGAATGTCTATCTTGGTCAAAAAGTTCTCTATCCAAGCAAGACAAAACGAAGAAATTGCAAGACGTACCAAAAATGCTTATAAGAACTATTCGGTCATGAAAGACCTAGGTAATGAAAGGTCATCTTCAACTATCCCTCATCAACATGTTTATTATATAGAACTATTGAGAACCATTTTTGAATACACAAAAATGTTTCTCAATAGTTCTTAACAATTCAGCAGAGGGCCATAGTTGAAGTTTGCCAGCGAGCGCTGTATCGGAGTATTCTTGATCTTAAATCCGGACTACAATTTTAGTTCCATTACTAAAATAACTAATGTCACTTGAAAAACTACTATGATTAAAATGGCGAAATGAGTTGGACTACTTTCATAACGATTGGTCCTTGGCAGCTCTGGGTAGGAAGAGATGGGAGGGGAATAAAGAGACCTATGTACTGGGACAATAGTGACTAGGTCTACTACGAACCGAGTAGTGTTAGATTTCTAGGTAGGTCCTATCGCACGACTTGGTGACATATGCCTCGGGTATTTTGTTTTTAACTGATAGTGTTGGTCAAAATAATAAGCACATTATATATTTTAAGCGTCATACAATTACATCCTTCTCTATATGAGAGGAGACCTGTGCCCAGCAGTGGGATGATAAAAGGTTGATGATGATGATGATATTTTAAGCAACGAGACTCATAGTGTTAGTAATAACGTATTTTTATAAAATAAGTTTTTACTTAATTTATTTGCTTTAATCAAAAGAAACGTATGACCCATCTGTGAAAATAAATTCATAAGTCCCTTACTTACTTCCTTTATAAGACTAAAAATTATTTTTTGTTTGAGATACGAGCTATAAAAAAAACGCCTTTTAGAGTCTTAATTTTTATCTTCTTGCTACGTTTAGTTTTTTTAAGTGTTTTTGTCTGATATTAAGCATTGATGGTAAAACACACTAGGTAGATAATTTATTAAGAGCCTATGCACTCTAGCCATGGACACACTTAAGTTATAATCAGGGGCCCTAGCCTGCAATTAGGTACAATAGTGTCAGAATAGTCAATCAGTGATCTCTGAATGACTGGTTTTGGCAAGTTTCGTAATCTACTAACAAAATGGCGTCGTCATGACTTTCCAGTGGTCAATCATTGACACTCCACTGCATATTCATAAAGGTTCAAATTGAGTGGTCGTTTTTAGAAAATCATTTCTACTAACGGGTTTTATAATAATAGGAATACGACAACGTCATTCTATCAAAATTCCATTACCAGGCGACTGAGACAATTGACCGATCATTACGAATTTAGCAGATCACAAACTTTTAGCACAATGACATTGGAATCGTGGTGGAATGACAAATTTATAAAAATAGCTGACTAGGGCCCCGGAAACGAAGACTATCGGAGGCATATCGTAATTATCAAGCAATTTTTTTTACATTGTATTATTTTACTTCTATTCAGTATAATTACCTTAACACAATAACTTGTAATTTAATCAATTTGTTAGTAGAATATTTTTACTTTGAAGATTAACTAAATTTTAAAGACAATGATATGAATAAGTAAGTAAGTTCTACATGTTTTATCAATGACATATCCTATCCACAGTCGATTTATAATTCAATGGTTAAAAACGTTCTCATTTCTGTTCATACGCTTTGTTGTTGAAGGAAAGTACTGACATTCAACTTAGATAGTACTCACCAAGTGTTATATAAATACAAAGATCGTGATCCACCAAAAGCGGATTAGAAAAGAGATTGAGAATGTAAAAATGATTAATAAATGCTTTTTCATCTCGCCATGAAACTCTTTAAGGATGTTTTTGACGGCAGTAGTTGAAATAGATATTCATTAACAATAGTAATTAGGGCCATGGGGTCCGAGTGCACACCTGTTATTTCGAGATATCGCCAAACGTTTAATCGACTCTTCACGTGACCAGAGGGCTGGGCTATTTTTTGGCCAAAGAATCAGCATCGCCATACAACGTGGCAATGCTGCCAGCCTTTTGGGCACGTTTTCTATTGACAGCGATGCGGATGAATTTTTTGATACCCTCTAGATATTTATATTCCTCTTTTATATACTTGTACAGAATTTTTTTTTTTTAGCTTTTTAATTTATGTAAATATTAGCCATATATATGCCGATTAATATAAATATTAATAAATGTCTTTACAATAGTAATTACTTATTACTTATCCATAGTTTCATGTTTTGCAATTTATTTTATTTTAGCTTCATTGATTCTGCACATTTTTAAGTAAGTATAAGTAAGATTTTATTTGTTTAAAAGTTGTCTTGATTTATTCCAAATATACTACATAATTATTAATTTTCAGTGTGAAACAAAGACAGTAGATACAAAGTTATTCTGCATCGTGAACTTAGGAATGATGGAATTGAATTGTTATTTTTATAGCTTCTTATTAGATTAAATATTAAATTCGATCAAACTCATAGAAATAATTATTAATAATACAAATAATTAATAAGAGCCCAAGAAGTAGGAAGTCAACAATTATGACTAATAAATGTATTTTTTAGGCTATATAAGCTTGTGCTTGACCGCAATCCCGCCTGATGGTAAGCAGTGATGCAATCGTAGAATATTATGAGCCTATTAACTCCAGCCTTGAAGACACCATCCAATCCAACTCATTCAATTGTGTTTTTCAAAGCTGCAATTTAGTATCAATAAAAATACTTTAGGCACCTGATAAATAATCGTCAAAATATATGATACAGCCTCGATTCAAAATGTTTCTCGCTAAAGATATAAAACTTAGTTTCCATTTTAATTTTATGACACTATCAAAGTTACTGTAACTAAAAGGTAGTGTCATAAATTACTCATGAGTTTACAAAAAGATCGAGTATTTTATTGAGGGATATTGTTAAAAACATATGTTTGCCCAAACAACACGAATAAACAAAATTATAGGTATATATTTTTATCTTTTAATGTTCTTCTATAAAGAAGAATTTTAAAAAACAACATATAGGTCTGTATAGGTAGGAACGTATATAATGCCATAAAGAAAAATCTCTTTGCCATTATCATAATGACACAGCTCAAGTTTATAACATAATGGCCGATTCTGTTGTTCTTTTCTTTCCATTTCGAAATTCTAAATCATTTAAGAAAAGGATAGAAGATAACATTTTAATTTAATCCTGTCAAATTATGATACTCCATAGACAGTTTAGACGCGATTATAAACATGGCGAAAAAAAATTACCCCCGTTTACGTCAGGAGCGCACTAATTTGACAGGTCTAAACTGACATTTTATCTTCTCTCCTTTTCTTAATGAATTAGAAAGAAAAAGATGAACATAACTTAAAATTAGTTTAGTTTGTGAACAACAGAATTGTTAATATTGTCGGGAACAATTTGCTGATAGGTTGCATTAATATTTATTCGCGATAAGAGCCAGCTATAAACATTAAGTAGTAACAGGAATGTTTTCATTTTACAAAAAAATATTACAATACCTTTAATGACAGCCATTACGAATCGATAGTGTGTTCAATTAGGGATATATACCTGCCAATTGCTTTTAAGATTGTCACTAATATAAATGTAATTATTTTTTGTAATTAAATGGTAGCGCTTATTCCAAATTTTTGTATAGGCCTAAATAATTATAGTCATAAATTTTTCTTCTCTCTACAATACGATATTATATATATTTAGAATAAATCTTATGTTATTCTAAATATATATAATATCGTATTGTAGAGAGAAGAAAAATTTATGACTATAATTCTTTTCAATAGAAAAAAGATCAAAAAGTTTAGTATATTTTTAGAAAACTTTAAAGCTTGTCCTTTTCTTGAGTGGGTACAATAAAATAAAAAAAAGTTTTCGCAATAAAAATGAACTTACAAATTAGTGGCTACTAAAGTGTATTTGAGAAAATATCCAGATAGTATGCTAGATACACGGGAGAATATGGCTCTTAGCTACATATTCATAGGTCCGTATTACTGAACGTCACTCAAAACTCAAGCTCTATTTAAGTCTCGTTTAAAGAATTTTGATTAGTTGAAACTAGTTTTAAGTATCTAATATTTAAAAACAGATCAATACTTGAGTTTCCTTCTAGAATACGGACCTTAGTTACTGAAATGTTTCTTGAAGGAAATCGTTCTGTAGACGGCCTTAACCTTGTAAAGGGAGCTTGTCAAACAATGTTTGTAGCCGTTAGTTCCACTTTATTAAATTATTGTTGAACTTTTACTTCTGAAAGGAACTGAATCTTATTAGAAGGGAAGTTTGGAAAAGTTTTTAATAGGTTTTGACAACTTAAGGCAGTTTGATTCCGAACTTTTTTGACTGATTTCTTCTTTTTAAGTTTATGAGCGTAATCTAAGCATATTGACTTCAGGTTTAATAATCCTTTGTTTTGTTAGTTCCGTCATTTTTCATTTGTCTTAGGTAGATTGTGAGTCTACTTAGAATCAAATATGTTTCTTTTGAACTGGTTACAGAATTTTAAGACTCACCTAAAGGCATAAGCGTGTCTTCTCTGGGGTCCCGGTGCCTCCGCCTCTCTCTTCGCTCCTGACGGTCCCTGGCCATGATGGCCGCGATAGAGAAGTCGGTGGCGCAGGGCCGCGCGGAGCAGTCCTCCTCCATGGCGGGCCCCTGCCGTCCCTCACCCTGCAGCAGCATCAAGTTGATCGCTTGCGAGCCCAGCCTGCCCCCAGCTGACCACTCGCCGTCACCGTCCGAACATCCCATCGATGTTCCAGTACATAATCTTTGCAACTTTCAAAGTGAGATTTTGCGGTGGTTTACACTTGCTTCTAGTGATTATGAATACTGTCCAGATAAGCTTTGAAATAGACAAACGAACGTAAGAAAATATTTTAAGTTAAATAACTTTTGATAAAAATTAAGAATATTCAAGATTTACAGGAATCGCAAAATTCACAATTTTTTGGAATAAAATGAAAAACACAAACTTTTCAGTGAGCCTTTTAAAGAACAATGCAAGAATGAATAGTCGCTACGTAGTTCGGAATCGTGATCACGGTGTGCAAGTTTCGTACAGTGCGTTGAAACTTTTTACGCGCGCTCTGGACGCGGGTAGAGCGGACCGGTGCGGCTCGGCGCGCTGTGGACTCGACTGAGGCGGCGGCAGGCGGCAGGCGGCGCGCCACAGGGAGGGGCCTGCATCGCCGCCCTATGCCACCACACTCCGACCACGCACACACAACCGCTTTTTTATTATTTCTTTCTTATTAAGTCCGTCCCGCTCGCGCTGGCCTCGCCGCTCGCGCCCGTCCCTCTCGCCAAGCGAGTTTTTCTCCGCGTGATAACTATTGAAATTTGCTAAACGGCTCACCGCGGCGCGGAAAAGGCTCTCTCGTTAAACGGTGAGCCGATTGTATCGAGGTATTTATTCGAATTACTCGGTGCACCGACGCTTCGCATCACTATTTATGCACTGTGAGAGCTTGTCGCCATGGATGGGGCTGTGCCCGCCGATTACCGCGTCTTGATATTCACGGTTATATCGTGAATAAATAAGTCCTTACATGGCTCAAATAGTTCCAAGCAGGTGGGTTGTTGCTTACTGATTTACAAAGAATACGATGAGTTTGTTCAGACGCCTACGTATATTTTACGCATGCTGTGAAGTAAGTCATACATGAACTTAAGCGGGTGATATGCGCAAGAGTGTATAAAAAAATATTAACAAACTTATTACATCCTCTGTTTAAAATGAATTAACAGAATCAAAAATAGAATTTAATTAAACACCGAGTTACATTACCTTATCTGCCAGTTCTATTTCACCGTAGTAAAAGCTAACGGAAATCGGGTGAACGAAACACAGCACAGAAACAAATCGAAAACATCTACTTAATTGAAATTTTATTTTTATTTCCTGCACTTATTTTTATTCTTTGTACAAAAATATCTAAATCCGTTGGCTGTGAATGTACCTACACTGATTAGAATTATTTTCGCCAAAGTGGAATCCCGCTTTACTGAACTGAATAAAGAAAATTCATGAAATTATACGCATACGCAAAAAAGCAAGCTTTGCAGCCCCTTGAATTCTATCGCTAAGGCAATGTTATAACCTTACCTTTAGAAGTAGAAAAGGTAACCGCTCAATTAGAGCGATTTTATAAACTTGATTACTTGTGCAGAGCGGAGGCAGGACACAGAGTAAACAGTGGTAATGCGTAATCAACGCCAGAGCTGCGCCGACGCGCGAGATTGCCTACCTTTATAGCGTTAGATCAAATTTGCGGAAAATTAAACTCACAGACTTTCTCATAGTTTTGTATTTATAATAATTTATTACGTGCGAGGAGCTCAAACTAACCATGTCGCTAGGCAGTAAAGCTTATCGGAGTTGTGCCGATAATAGCGGCACAAATGGACGCCGATACGCGAATTGTGACGAATTGCATTAATTATTTTGTTGATTTCCATGTAAGGCAACGATAATAACTGTTATTATTCGTTAATTTTGAATAGCCTTCGGTAGTTTGAATAAAATTGATAACCTCCATGTTTTATTATAATAATGAATGCTGCGTAATAAATTCTTTATGAAATTGCGCACCTCGATTACGATTCTACTTACCTACTTGTAAGATTTTTTTTCTTTTTTGAAAATATGCAGTTTCAGAAATATTTATAAAGTCAGCATCGCTTTGCACGTTAGATCTGTACCGATAATGAACAAAAAAAAAAAAAACATTTAGTCCTTAATTTTCAGAAACAGTTTTTCTTTTCGTAGCATACCTATCTACCTACTTACTTTTATCTGAGGGACAATTCTCGTAATTTTAAAAAAATCGCAATCTGAATGCCATTTCTCTTGATAAAAATTTTCAAAATCTAGGAATCTCATGTCGGCCACAAACAATTGTAAACTATTTTTAAAATAAATTGAAAACAGAGGTATATTTGATAGATTGAGACTTAGATCAGACTGTTAACGTTCTCACTTTTACCTGAATAGCCCCTCTGTTTTTTTTTATTCTGTTAAAAATAACTGATTTCCCTATATTTTTGACAAGTTGTCATACAGATTTCCACATATTTTTGAGAAGCTCAATACATTTATTTGTCGCTGAGATGAAATTAAGACGAAAAGTGATCTACCTACTTAGGTACTTCCCACCGTGCTGAAAGTCAAGCCAATAGGTAACTACCGTCCTAAGCCATATAAGTAGGTATATGGCTTAACTTTCCGGAAGTACATAGGTACATACTTATCAATCTGATCTAGCGTAATCGAAAGAAATATTAATTAATTCATGTTGTGAGAATATTTAGTTTAAGAAATATTTAGGAAGACGACAATACTTATTTTTTTACTTTAAATATGCAAATAACATTCATATTAAAAAAATATACATCGTGTTTACTAAAAAAACTTTTCACTGAAGTTTTCCTGTTCGAGGCAAACGTAACTCTTGGCTACGTAAACTCTGGCTATTAGCTTAACCGATTTTGACAGCTATTTTATAACGGAGCTATATATACCTACCTATGCCAAAATAGGTAAAAGTTAACGTTGAAATTCTAATTAAAAATGCTTAAATAAATGCTATATCTTATTTATTTCTTCTTACAGATAATATAATACCATACCTATTGTGTTTTGCTAAAATCCCTAGTTCCATTTGTCAAAAAACGGTATAGCTAATGGACAGGGGTAGGTATAGGTCGTAGTTATTTAGTAATATAATGGTTGGGTATTTCTTTACTAAAGCATAAGTGAGATATTAACTGCATTATTACAGGTTAGTAGAAATATTACAACGGGAAAACTAAAAAAGATAGAAAGGGGTGGAAGTAACTACATAGTTAAAATAGTAATACATATGTTGTCCTCAATAAAGAAAAACAAAAAAAAAAGGTATCAAATTAGGCTCTCACGCTAAAACGTATCAGCGGATTTTAATGAAATTTGGCACATAGGTAGATCTAGATTAGGACATAAGACATTTTTCATTCCAATATTTCTACCTACAGGATCGAGACTTATACTTATGCGGGCTGATTCGCGGGACGTAGCTATTTTTAATATGTTCTGCCATACTATCGACCATGCGACCGATGTCATAGATACCTAGTATGTAGGTAGGTACCTACTAATTATCGAAATGCCTAATTTTCTTTCATGTACCTATCTATTTTTTATTTATTCATTTATTTCAGACATCAAGGCCCATACAGACATAAACAAGACTATATTAACATAAATACTAAAAATACTTTAAATACATATAATTAACTACACCTAGGTAATGTAGTATCGGTGTCCTGTTTCGCTGAATGGTGTCACGTATCTGGTCACGAAACCGGCGGTACGCCACACCCTTCAGTCAGAACTCTTCTTTGAGGAACTTCTCGAGGGAAGAAAGACTGGTTTGTAAAAATAACATAGCACTTTCATTTCAACACTAAAATTGCTTACTTAGGCAACGGTTTTCGAAATAATAATGTATTACCACTTAATGGCTAGTTGTTTAAAAATAATGAAGGTAATAAATCATTGAATTTTCTCTGTAATTACCAATTTCAAGGTTGACTATCAAAAGGCATATTTCCCGAACATTTACCTACTGTATTTTACCCATTTAGTAGAGTTCATAACTTGATATAAAATAACCACGAGTAGATACCTAAGTAGGTAAGGTACCTACTTTTGTAATAAAAACTATAAACTATTTTAATTTTTAATTATTCCTTAGGTACCTAATGTTAATATGTCTAAAGTGAGTATTGAAAAATAATGCAGGTACAGTCAAATACTTTGGTATATTTATTGTAAATCAAAATAACACACTTCGTGACACAACTGTCTCAGAATTACAGTTGTGATTTGAATTTGAATTAAAAATGGTTCTCAATCTTAAAAAAAAATACCTGACTAATAAGGCTGAAGTAGGTATTATGGATTTTCTGATAAAAATCCGAAATAAATGCAATAGACTTTTGTAATGAATGTTGACTTTTGACTAAATTATTATTGTTACTTTTAATACGGTCTTAGATATTGAAAAGTAAGTTAAATTAATCCAAACTTAGTACCAATCTTTATTAAAACACAAACCCACTTTCATCTAATCCTCTAGTTGAAATATCTACACAAAACATTTCTATTCTCTTTTAAATTTTCTTCTGTAAATAATGAATAACTCAAAGTTATTCATTTTAATGAGTTTACAGTTTTACGTTCACGATAAAAACTATTTTACAGCTGACAATAACACAGGTTATAAAAACCACTGCTAAGAAAATATACATATTAATACAACGATGGAACCTGTTACTTGTAACAAACAAAGTACAGCTTTATGGTTTTAAGGATTATTCTGACTGTGAAAATAACGACTTTTAAGAAAATGTAAAAGACTTTTGTTAATTAAACCTTGCTTCCACTAGGAATTATCTACGCCTACCTATATCTATGTACCTATGGGTGTGTTTACAAAGTCGCACCAGTCAGCCACTGCACCAAATGTGTTTTTAAATGAAGTGGCTTTACTTATAGAAAGTTGCCATTACAATTTCCTAGCTTAATTTATCGCAAATTTATTTAATAAATTACAAAGGCATAGCTGCCATACGAACATCTAGTGGCAGTGCAGTCGTTACGGGTTGTTGGAGCCCTCAAAAGTACAACAATTGGTCTAACTGCAATGCTTCGATATCGCCTTCGGGTTGTGGAGGTCAGACGGCAGTCGCTTCACGGAAAATATAGAAGTTTAGCCAAAATCAGCAGTTAGACTGGTAAGCGGACCCCAGACACCAAAGCTAATAAAAGCTTTGGATGCGACTGGGATTAACGCTGAGATGATGATGATGATGACATAGGGATAATAACTTGTTAATATTTTTTATTATTTTGTTAATTTCCTGAATATCTGTTTCTTCTGTCATTATAAAAAATTCATTTGTATTGTTAGCTTTTTTTATTACACTGATATGAATGCTGCCGCTGTAAGGTAAACTGTAGCAAACTTATTTATTTATGAATGTTATTAATCGTATATTGAAGGTAGATAAGGTTATATATTGTCACCGTAGAGTGAAAACCTCGGGAATGCATTTTTGTTCAAATTTATTTTATTGCGTTTCTGGGAAGAATACCTCACTACGCACATCCTAATCGTCAGATTAGGATGTGCGGAGTGAGTCATTTGATCATTCGAAACTCGTAGCAACATCTAAGACACTAAATAAGAACCTAGTAAACACGCGCAGCTGTCAGTTTCGTGTAGCAACGAACGTGCACCTAGCAACGAACGTGTAGTTTCATTTTATTTTCATTTTCATTTGGGCAATCTTATAGTACTGAGCCGATTTGGGTATGAAACCGGGTTAAGTCTCCATATTAATTAATAAAAAAAATATATAAAGTCGCCGTACAAAAATTTTACAGCACGCAGTTTTTTCTTCCTCGTGAAAAGTTACTAAGTATTTTTACACTTACGAGATTTTCACTCTACGGCGACGATATGCTAAGAGCAAATAAATTTTTCAATCTGAAATAGTCGTAACAGCACTTACTCTTTCATGTAAAATAATACAGAATCCATAGGTACGAAATTAATGTTTGAACTTATACGAACAGGTACCCAGAATAAAAATAAATTTTCAAAGTAACTTAGATTTATTTAACCACCTGTGAACGATTCTATGGAAGCCAGTGACCTAATTTAACTTTAATGGGGTTTTTATTGTTTATTTAGCTATTCAAGTACCTACCTAGTACTTTTATTAAGTATTTAGGATAACAGATGTTCCAAAAAAAAGGTAAAGTTAGGTATATTTGAAGAAAGAGTGAAAACCTTCAAAATGCTCGCAAACTATTCAAGATGAAAGTACTGGATGTTTTTCGAATACGAAACATTGTCAATATGTGTGTAGTAGGTATATTAGGTACAAATATTCCCCTGCAACTATTACCAACTTCGCACGACTCATCAAAATAAAACCAATGAATCTGAAAACACCGATATAAAAAATTCAATAAATACAACCTACCCGCGTTATAACACTGCATTACATACAAATGACACTGCAAACATTTCAGTTGTCACACGCGTCCATTTCACTTTTTGTCCAAATCAACGAGCAAGTTGTGATTAAAATTTAAAAGTAGCAACTCGTGTGAACGCACTCGCGACGACGACGAAAGAGGGGGAACGGACGCCCCTTGTAGGCGTGACGGCCGCTCCACAAGCGAAACTCAACTTTATACCAGTGACATAGAGTTGTTTATTATATATTCGGATTGTAGTGTGCATCCTGTGCAAGTTTGCGTGGGAGAGGCAATTCTTCGCTAAGTATCGTCCGAGTACGCGACATGCTTCGTTTTTTCAATAGCCAGCCTTCGATAGTTTAAAAACAGATTTCCACAAAATATGATTTTCGTTTAAAAATAGATTTAAGTACTAACTAGAGGTGACATTATGTTTCGATGACGGAGGATTATTAGGGAATATTAATAAATTATTAAATATAAAACTATTTTGGCATGTAGTACTAAATTCTTGTCTGACAAATATCTTCCATATTCAATTGGCTGATCCGGTAGATGCTGTCCTGTACTTTTTTGGTTTTGAATTCTATCAAAAATCCTAGGTAGATAGGCCTATAGAAAATATATGTCCGTTTATCATCAGTTTTTCCAAAATTACAAAATAACCGGGTTGCCAATATTTGTATGAATAACTAGGTTTTTATTGTATCTAAGGTGGGTGGACCATGGAAGGCCATGCTCCTTTGAAGGCCAACTATTAAAAAATCGTAGTTATTGACATTTAAATACATATTCCTGCTACTACACACTAAGATCCTACAAACTAAAGGCCACAAACGTGGCAGCGTGTCGATTGTGTCGCTATTGTGGCAGTGCGATCCAATGTTTCGTAGGCTTCGGTCGTTGACGTTGCAATTATTATTCGCGCGCACAACAAACCGTACATTTTTGTCAATAGCCTATTATTATTTCATGTTTTTTTAATGTGAATTGTCGTATTACTACATGTTTATGCCACTAAAGAAAAAAAAAACATAGCTTTGCCTCAATTTACATTAAAATATTGGTAGTGTTCCTAGGAAAGCCGGTGGTTCCTTATAAGGCCAATCAAAAATTTGACGGTTGGCCTTGCTATGGTGCATGGAACCACAAGGAACATTCACAAATCCTGAACAAATGTACACTTACTTTTTGGTTATAAATAATGAGAAATTGCTATAATTTTATTAAGTTTGTAGTATCTATTATTTATTATAATTATTAGGACCAAGTTATAGTCATAATTATCAATTTTGGCCTTACAAAGAACGGACCCATAAGAAGGCCATTTTCGATTAAAAAAAAAATTGCAATTTCATAATAAAATCTGATGGAAAGTTATTTAAGGCCAATATAATACTCATTACTAATATTTTTAAATTATTTATATTAATACATTCTTAGTTACCTATAGAATGGTGTTCAAGCAATGTTCGTAGAGATTTTTTTAGATGATAAAAATAAATTGAGTATTTAATGCTTCGCTTAAATAATACAGCTTATTATGTAGTTTTAGTAAAAGCGGATATATTTAATGTAACAACTCTTTTTTTAAGTTTAACAACAGATGTATAATGTTGGCCTTGTTTGGAGCCGTGTTCCATGCAAAGCCATTTGGAAGAGCTTTACAAAACTTAAATTTAATAAATGTTGTTTAAAGTTAGGTAAAAAAAAAAGATTTTATACGGTGGACAATAAAACAAAGTATTAGTTAATAATTTGTTTCCTACATTTATCCAATAAATAAACGAATTAAAAGTATTTACTCGTTAGAGTGGCCATCCATGGTCCACCCACCTTATTTAAAAGAAAAATATCCTAATCGGTCTAGAAGATTCCAAATGATGCGTTTACCTACTGACGAACAGCAATTCATTCATATTTAACTAAGTAGATAGGTAAGGGCCTACTTAAGCTGTCTATTAAACGTCTAAATTGCTAAATTTAAACAAAACTAAAGTACCTATACTTCTTTATATAATTTCCATAAAACCCCTCTCTAAGTCTCCTATCTGCCTAGTTAAATTAATAAGACATACGAGTACAGCGAAATCATAAAAGAAAAAAATATGATATATTTTTTACGGTTTGTAATTAGAGTGCCTACTATCAGTAAAAGATAATAAGATAATGGCGCCGATTCTGTTATTTACAAACTAAACTAATTTTAAGTTATGTGCATCTTTTTCTTTCCATTTCATTAAGAAAGGGACGGAAAATTAAATATCAGTTTAGACGTGTCAAATTAGTGCGCTCCTCTCGTAAATTGGCGTATTTTTAGTCGCCATGTTTATAATCGCATCTAAAACGTCTATGGAGTATCTTAATTTGACAGGATTAAATTAAAATGTTATCGTCTATCCTTTTCTTACCGAAATGAAAGAAAAAGATACACATAACTAAAAATTAGTTTAGATTGTGAACAACAGAAACAGCGCCAATGATTACCTAAGACCTTCGTCAAAAATTACCCCAAGACTAACTTGCACTCAGAAATGATATTACGCTACATAAAACATAATATATTGCCCTAAGTTAGCCTAAGAAGAACTATGCACACTATTGCACCGGCCCGTCCACCCAATAGATGACTACGCAGCTGCCTACCCGCTTTCTGGAACGATAAAATTTTAGCACCGTTCCCTTATTGAAACAGTTAAATCATACAGTGCAATATTACCCACATAATGCATGTAAACTACATCTAATAGTAGATCTATGTTACTATTAGGTATGTTTGCTCCCTTTACGAAGTGAGCGGAATATGAAACAGCAGACAGGAATATAGATATGGGAATATTGATATGGGGGTATTATTAACAGTAACAAAAAAGATCTCTCTGGACTTTGCCCAGTAGGTATGTTGGGGTCGGTTTCCTGTCAAACAGATTGCAGCGACCAGCAGTGCGATTCTGTTGCCATATCACCTAATTCTTTAGGTGATATGGCAACTCTTTTCCTTTTCAATTAAATCTGCCTAATTAATGCGTTGAATGTGAAGTAACAGAGATGTTTCCTGGGTAAAAAAAAAAATTTATTCTATTTAGTCCGTCATTCAGACTATTGAAAAATATTGGATAGGTACGTATATTTTGTTTCATCAAATCTATAAAAATTGACAAATATAGGTAATAGGCATCAAAGGTCAGGAGTGGCGGCTGGTGACGTCACTCCTCGCTAAAAAGAGCAGCGTGCAGTGACGTCATTTTTTGTTTATATGAAAAAAGAAAAAATACGTGCCTAGTAATTTTTGGAAAACTGACTGACGGAATAATTAGTTTTTTTTAGTCAACTATCCTATTGACACTGTTGACAGTTCTCACTTGATCTCACTTTTTGAGATGAGAATTTTACAGATCGATCGACAGTGGCCCCGATTTCCTCGCTCACTAACTAAACTAAATTTAAGTTCAGTGCATGTTTTTCTTTGTATTTTATTAAGAAAAGAACAGAACATAATATGTCAGTTTAGACCTGTCAAATTAGTCCGCGCCTGACATAAATTGATGTATTTTTGGTCGCCATGTTTATAATCACGTCTAAACTGTCTAGGTATGGAATATCTTAATTTGACAGGATGAAACTAAAATTTCATGTTTTTAATGAAATAGAAAGAAAAATATGCACTTAACTTAAAATTAATTTAGTCTGTGAACAAGAGAATCCGTGCCAGTATTTGACAGGACTAAACTAATTTGTAAAAAGAAAAAGGTGACCAATGACCTTAAAAGCTGATTATAATATTAAATACGTTGTAATTGCATGATTTTATTAATACTAATAGAGAGATCTACCTATAAAACTAACAAAAATGAGTTCCGTTGCATTTCATTTTTAACCGACTTCAAAAAAGGAGGAGGTTCTCAATTCGTCTGTATGTATAATATTTTTTTTTTTTTTTTATGTATGTTCACCGATATTTTCGTCAATTATAGACGGATTTCAAAAAAATTTTTTTTGATGGATAGAGTTTACTTCTAAGGTGGTCCCATTTTCACCAGTCCAGGATCTGATGATGGGATCCAGGAGAAATCGAGGGCAATCACCGAAAATTGTATGCTCGTATGGTGTTTTTGTTACGTAATCACATCTTACTCAGGTATATGCTTCAGGGTGTCAACATCTGATGGTGCTGTGCTGATGATGAAGCTACAGTACTCCTCAACGGTTAGGAGTTTGAAGGCAGTACTGCAATTGGTCGATGGAAACTATTTAGTAGTATGTAGGGCTAACATGTTGCTTGTGAGGTATGCTTGAATCAACATCTGATGCTGCTGTGCTGATGATGAAGCTACAGTACTCCTCAACGGTTAGGAGTTGGGAGCAGTACTGCAATTGGTTGATCGAATGTATGTAGGGCTAACGGGATACTTGTAAAGGCGCATCCAGATTCACGCCGAGAACACGCGAGCACCTTGAAGGAGATTCATTGCTCGCCCGTCTTGTTCTCGTGGTCGCCTATTCTCGGATCGGTGGCGGTATTTTGGCCCGAGTCAGAGTGTTTCGGGTGAGAAAAGAGAAGCGTATCACATTCTCGTTCGGTCTCAACTCAGATCAACGCATGTACTCGTACTGACTACGCGTAGATCGTGTTCATGTGCATGTACCTACTCTGTGGTATTTTATTTTTATTTATTTTAATATTTATAAAATTATAATATGCTAACGCACACAATAATGAATAATGAAGCCTCTGCGCTATTGATCACGGCCAAACACGAAGTGAGACCATCGCTGCGTTTGGACGCTTTCTCGCTTCTCGCGTAAAGTCTCTCGTTACGTCTCGCTGTGAGTCTAGAGGGGTTTTTATATTCCATCCAGACTCACGGCGAGAAATCTCGCCGAGAAGTCTCGCCGGGCCTTCTCGCGAGAACAAGAAATTTATTAACACTCTCATTTTTCTCATTCGTGATCTGTTTCCTATGCAATATGGACGACATTGACGAAATTGAAACTGCAGCAGGCACTTGGATGAACTATATAATTGCTGAATCGTGAATATAGTAGTCTTCTCTCTTCTCGCCCGAGAAATCCTTTATCACGGCCAAAAATACTGACACCGATCGGAGAACAGACGAACGCGAGAACGAGACGGCGAGAAACTCCTCACATTCACGTTCTCGTTTGTTCTCGGTCTGTCTCGCTGTGAATCTGGATGGGCTATAAGGGTAGGTACTACTCCTGAGATGGTTACGATGTAATCACGAAATTTCAGAGATATCGAGAGAAATTCTAACAACTAACACAAATATCAATGAAATCGAGACAATTCCTCAAAAATAATGAGTATGCTTAAAAGGGTATATCTACTCCTGGGGTGGTCAGGAATCCATATATTTTTACAATAGTTGTCTTAATCTTTCCATTTCTCGTAATGCCTTTTCATCATGTGGTCTGGTAAGTAATTTGCTTGGTTCTAGATCACAAAGTGCAATACCGTTTAAAGTCTTCACTCGACTTAAAGCAACATACACTTGACCTTTAGCAAAATTTTTCTTGCCTAAAGCTTATGAACCGTTACAGCCCAGCTCAATATTAACGGCAGCATTCTTCTTTCCACATCCCCATAGCCTTTTGTTGCTTGAAATGTTGCTGATACTGGTGCAATTTCAACTAAGCCGTCACTATCTTTCACTCTAGTACCAATAGTATCATCGTCGAATTTAATAGAAACTGCATCAGGTAACTCGCCGGATTCTAACTGATCGCGACGCAGAGCAGGCCACCTAAACTTACAAACAATTCCCATTGCACCGTTGACAAGACCCTCGGTAACTGAGATGTTACGCCTTAGCATTACTCTGGAACCTATGCCCAGTTTTAGTATGTGCAACAATCCACCGCAATTATTAACATCAGCAGGAATAACGTTACATGGAGGCCGTTTTCCATAGGTTGCGGCCTCTCGCGACTCGTCGATAGCATGCAGGGTATAGACACGACTCGACTGAAATAGTTGAGCTGTCATCTTAGAGTTGTAGTCATCCACCAATTTGATCGTTGGGAAAATTCTAACTGCAGCCCCATCTGCGAAATCACCAACCTGTTCAACTCGCCGTCTTTCACATAGAAGTTCCAATTGTGAGAATGTAAGTTCTCCAAACCGCAAATTATTTAACAAATCAACAAATTCCTCATCGCTACTTTGACGCATATTGATGGTGAGTTCACAGAAGGAAAACTGCTGCCATAAATGTATTTCTGCGTTTGCCCATGATGGTTGATCGAAACACCAATGCCCTTTAACTGGTGGTAATTGCATAATGTCGCCAAATAATAATACACTCACTTGACGGGCCAGAGGCGATTCTTGGGAACGAGATATAACATTTCGCTTGCAATTTTTGGAAAGACGTTTCTTATTTTCTGCAATACTTTCCAGGTGACGATTTGCCCTCATTCGGGCTGCAGCCTTAGTGGGTCTACCCATGATAATAAAAAAAATTTTAATACCTAATAAGTATTATCAAACTCTTCAAAGTAAGTACGTATTAATAACAATTATAGCTTCCTAAAAAATATGAACGATTCGTCAAACGAACGTATTAATTAGTGACTATATATTAAATAAATTGAAACCCTAACCCTAAGTAAATGAACTAGCATCTATTTTTAGTTCAAAACGCATTAACACAACTAAAAATCGAGAAATAAATGGACTTTTTAAAAAAAAATCAAACCGACTTCAAAAAAAAAAACACAAACGACAAAAACAGACAATAGCAGTACTTACATAACTAAAAAGCGATAAATAACCTAATTTATTCACTTAATGCATATTATATATCTACAATTATTTAAATATTTACAACTTAATACCTAATACTTTAACAAAGTCTTCTTTAACTATTTAAATATTTACAGTTATCACTTATTTTTGAAGTCGGTGCCAGCCAAACAAATAAATGTAATTAAGAAAACTGACCGAAATTAAAATTCAAAGCAAAACTAAGAATAGGAAATTGCATAAGCGCGCTGAAATAATTTATTAATGGAAGCGACCGTCAACGACGTCTGCCCTCACGCGTCTGCCCGCGTTCGGGTGGCACACTCAACCGGCTGACCCCGCGCCCCGCGCCCCAGGCGCACCTTCTCCTTGGTGTGTGTGGTTTTGCGTTTGCTTACCGGCCCGGGGCCGCGCGCCTCAGTCAAACAGCACCACAGATATACTAACGGACTACGTTACCTAGGCTGCAGGCTGGCACCGACTCCAAAAATAAGTGATAACTGTAAATATTTAAATAGTTAAAGAAGACTTTGTTAAAGTATTAGGTATTAAGTTGTAAATATTTAAATAATTGTAGATATATAATATGCATTAAGTGAATAAATTAGGTTATTTATCGCTTTTTAGTTATGTAAGTACTGCTATTGTCTGTTTTTGTCGTTTGTGTTTTTTTTTTTGTTAGACAAATAGTAGATTTACGGTCTAACTGCTTAGTTAGTGGCTGATTATTCATTGACAGATACTTTTTGATCCGTAGAATAATATTGAGGTCTGACAGTAATTAATGGATAGTAGAAAAATGGCGCAAAAAACATGCATCTAGTGATGTTTAAAATGAAACCCACTGAACGTTCTAAACCATACTTTAAAAAATAACTTACATTATCTTGTCTGAATATACTAGAAGTAACTAGGTTTGTGAAGGCAAACCCGAGTCGTTTCAGACGTACCTTGGCTCCAGTTATTTATAATAAGTGACCAAAGAGCTGGAAAGAGCTTCCGTTAAAAAAGACTCCGAAGCTTTTTAGCGGTAAAAGCATATCTACTATAATATAAGTGAGTACCTTACTAAAAAAGATTTTTTTTATAGGTAAGTTAGAATAATGTTTTTATTTTCCTAAATTGTATTTTCTAGTGTTAAGTTGAATGTATTAATTTTATTTTTGCATGCCTAAATGGTAAAACATGGCTGAACCTTTCATTATATACCTATACCTATTTTTTTTGTCATCGTTACTTACCTTTGACATCTAGAATTGTCATGAAATGAAATGAAATCGTTTATTAAGCAAGTGGGATCACTGATCACTTTTACACGTCATATGTTTTTTTTTTAACTTAATGAAGCCGGCATTTCCTAACTGACTACCTCTGAGAAGAACACAGGGATCATCGTCTTTTTTCAAGTCCAGACATTAAAAATGAAAATGTTTACAATAATTTACGTTAATATAATACGCATATAATTACGCATATTGCTTAATAACAATGCTTAACAGAGCCAGCAGCTCGGTCCCAAGCTTTTTTGTCTAAATAATCTCTGATTTTATAATACCCCTTTTTGCAAAGTTTGGCCTTTATATAGTTTTTAAATCGTTTAATGGGTAAGTTTCGAATGTCCATGGGAAGCTTGTTGTAAAAGTGTATACATTGACCCATGAACGAGTTGCCTACTCTGT
The DNA here is from genome assembly GCA_037179545.1 of Sesamia inferens. NCBI lineage: Eukaryota > Metazoa > Arthropoda > Insecta > Lepidoptera > Noctuidae > Sesamia > Sesamia inferens. The sequence continues at coordinate 21,545,056 of CM073934.1, read as the reverse complement.
GGAGACGAGTGTGATGTACAGCAAGATTGTGTTTGTTCCTGGTATTTATATTATGAATATCGTTTATTTTCTTAAAGTTCGATATATTTTTATGTACATACATAAGATTTTCAAATATATATTGTGAAGCTACAGTCAAAATGTTCACCTCTTTGATTTTTTCTCTAAGAGAATCTCTAGGACCAAGGTTGTAAATGGCTCGAACAGCCCTTTTCTGTAAAACAAAGATGGTATTGATGTCCGCACAAGTTCCCCAGAGAAGAATCTCATAAGTAATATGACTATGAAAATAACTAAAATAAAAAATTCTGGCTGTATCCACATCTGTTATAACAAAGCTTAAAAGCAAAGCTCTGTTATAGCAAAGGCGGCAGAACTGAGTCTATCCGAGAGTTTCTCAGTGTGAGGACCCCATTGTAATTTGGCGTCAACAGTTAATCCAAGAAAAACTGTCGAGTCGACAGGGATCAACTCTACTCCATTCAGTCGAACATTGATACTTAGCTGCCTGACATTTGGCGTAGAAAATTTAATGACTTTAGTTTTTTTTTTTTTTCATTTAAAAGAAGGTTATTTACCTACATTAAACCAATGGACAACTTTAGAAAGTGCATTGTTAACTTCGTCAAAATTTGCTAGCTGACGCTTGACTTTAAAAATAAGAGAAGTGTCATCCGCGAACAATACTATGTTGTGATTATCCCTCACGTGATGAGGTAAGTCATTAATATAAATTAAAAACAAGAAAGGACCTATAATTGAGCTCTGCGGAACGCCCATGGTGACCACAGATCCTGCAGATCTCTTGCTATTAACATCAACCCTCTGAATTCGATTATTCAGATAAAAAGTCAGAAGGTCGAGAGCTCTGTCCCTTAAACCATAATGGTACAATTTCCTAATAAGAGTATCATGATGTATGCAATCAAAGGCCTTGGACAAATCACAAAAAATACCAAGAGCATCTTGCAATTCCTCCCAGGCCCCAAATATGTTCTATAGCAACGCCACGTCCGCATCTGTAGTTGAACGACCCTTTGTAAAACCAAATTGTTTCACGTTCAATAAATTATATAAGTTAAAGTGCCACAACAACTGTTTCAAAATTCATTTTTCAAAAATTTTGCTCAAAATTGCTACTACACAAATTTTAACAGTGGAATTACTTTGCTAAGTTTCATCAAATCAGGAAATATACCAGAGGAGACACAAGAATTAAAAACACTTGCTAAAAAAGGTGCGATAACATCTATTATTAAAAACATTCAAAATGATCCCTCCGATAAAATTATTTTTCGTTGGATCAGTCCTTATTCGATTTAATTTCTGACATCGTGAATTTAAACCCTTATTCAGTAACACATAATTAAAACGTCTTTCTTAATTTTTCATGAAGGCTTCCCAAACAAAGGTACTTAGTTTAATTTCGTGTTTATACGTTTTCTAATCATACACTGATTAGATAGTAATAAAGGTAATAATGTTGTGATTGTGTGGTATTATGTTAATTACATGCCTATATACTTACAGTGTTTAAAAGAATGTTTCAGTTGCTTTAGGTTTAATGCTGTAAAAACGAAAACATGTTTTATGATTTTTGATTAATTATAAACTAGCGCTTGACTGCAATCTCGCCTGATGGTAAGCAGTGATGCAATCGTTGATGGTAAAGCGCGCTAGTTTATTAAACCCATTCACTTAAAAAACTTAGTGAATAGGAAGGAAGACGGCAGTTGAGCGAGGCGGTGTAATGTTTAACCCAACAACACCACCAACTATGCTGCGCCAGAGGGAGATTGATGTGGAGACCCTCCACACTTAGTTGCTGCCTCATTTGCGGTCACTGTTGATACTGGAGAAGCATTTAAAGCGCAAATGGTCACGATATACGATGTGCTATTAAAAGGTGTTGTGCCTCCTGTCGATGGTGCATCATTCACAACAACTTCATTCATAGTAGAGGGTGGTTCAGGAAAAGGACGGTCGGTCATCGTTAATGGAGCGTAATCATAAAGATGACGCTCCATCAACGATGACCGACCATTCCAAAATCACCTCTAAAAGCATTTGTATCATAACTTATGATATCCAGAATGCATTTAATAGATTTAGAAAACCAGGAATTTGGGCTCATGATTTATAAGTCCAAATTCTTGGTTTTCTAAACCCATTAACTCCTTTTTGGACCGAAGCACTTTTCATGTGTGCCCCCCCAAATAATTTTGCCATATCGTACTGGTTTACAATACGGCCTCTTATTTCTTAATTATTAAAGATATAATTGAATAACTAAACAGGCAAAACATATTAGTAACAAGTCAAAACTCGAAATAAATTTACTTCATAAACAAAAAGTAACGATCACAAATAATACTTAATTAAACGTATAATTGGATAACTAAAACCATTTCATAGATAACTAATGACTAATACAAAAGTTTAGTGTACAAACCTTCACAAAAATCGTAACAAAACAGCAATATCTGTTTTTTTTTTTCTTTTTACAACAAATGCAACCGAGTATTGTTTTGATTGAAATGTCATGGCATTGCCAACCGTACCCGACACGACTAGAAAATTATTCAAAGCGCCATCTATTATAGATTTATGGAAAAAACCGATATTCTTCTTACCCGCACTTTGCTTCTTGCCCGGGCTTCTCCTACCTACTAGATAACTAGATAATGAAATAAAATTTATTTTAGGTACTTATTGTGTAGTAAACGGACAGTGAGAGAAAATATAATTACGTTTTAAATGACCTAGGTATGGGGTAATTGAAATATCAAAAGTCTACCTAAGTACAATGTACTCACTTACCTATAAACTATGCAGTTTTGCAACTCGGGAGGCAGTGTTTTTAATGAGCTCTGGCACCCAATTCTTATGAGATTTAAATTACGTTAAGGTGCCAGCGACTTCGCATAAGATTTGCACAGAATTATTTGTAGTAGTTGCAAGACGAACGCAGTAGGTACCTACTTAGGTAAGTGGAAGTACACACGATCCGTCTTCTTCGGAGGAGTCTTTTTACGTATATGAAAAGTAATAACTTACAGCAATGTGTCTTAGAATATATTTTTTAAGTAGGTATTAATTTTACTTTTTGTTACTACCTACAGCTTTGAGCCGTTTGGGGTCTAAACCGTCGGATCATGGGATCCGAGAGAGGTCCGTCTCTTCACGTGCCTAGAGGGCTGGGTTGTTCTTTGACCAAAGAATTAGCATTGCTATTCAAAGTGGCTGTAATGCCAGTCCTCTGTGCATGTGTCCGGATGACAGCGATGGGGAAGAGTACTACGTTGCCTAAATGTAGGCACCTACTATTCTTTTTGTATTTATTCACATAGTTAGTTAGCCTTTACATTTAGTACCATTTTTATTGTTTCTTTTTTGTAGTTTTATTTGGTAGTAATCATCAATAACCATCAAATGATAATAAAAATCAAAATTAGCAATTAAGTCTGTTCTTTGTCCTTCTGAAGTCTTCATAAACGAAACTCACCTTATTTTCTATAAATAATAACTTGAAGTCTTCAATGATTGATTTGTTAATTGATACAATGATTCTTCTTGATTCTATGAGGTTGGCCTGGATAACAAAATACAATCTAAATGATTATTTAAGCAATCCTAATGTACAAAATATACCCACTAAATATATCAGAAGGTTAGTTAAACGAGCAAAAACGACTAAGTACAATGTGTAACATGTGACCGCTGGCTCGGTGGTGAAGTACAAACGATCCATCTTCTTCGTACGAGTCTTTTTGTTGCGACCCTGCTCTCACACTGACACTGAAAAGAACCAAGAAACTGAATTTTAAGGAATGTTTTACTACATTTGGTCTAAAACATAGGTACCATTAAATTCATATTGTGTGCTGCAAGTATATTCTGTGCGTTTGAGCTTTTGCTAGCTTTTTCAGTTGTTTTTGTTTTGCATAGGTAGGTTTGAAGCTTTATCATAGTTTTTTTTTTTAATTTATAGGCTTAGCCGTTTGGGCACTGATATTAAATATTTATAGATTATGTACCAATAGTAATGCATTAGTATGATTTTCATTACAGAAAAGCCGTGTGCTTAATGTGTTAAGTACCTACCTGTATCATTAACTAGCAAATATTTTGATGAACTTCTAAGAAAACTTTCAGTAGTAGAGTGAAACAGCGGAAATGAACACAAAATTGGCGATACGTTGGTAAAAAAAAAAAGAAACGACTTTTATTTTTAATTTAAATGACATGGTTTGAGTACTAATTTATTTCACTCGTACTTACTAATTTATTCACTTTTTAAGTACCTTTTCATAAAAAAAAAACATATATAGAAATCGGTTTCGTGGTTTCGTTTTTAAACCAAAATTACGGATAAAAAATAAATTAAACAAAATTACGTTGTTTGCTTACAGGCCGTTTTCCAACTATATTAGCGTCAGCGGCCAGTCTGACCGGATGCAGCTGAACAGTACTGTATATATCTTACCTATTTCGTCATGGTCATATACCCAATTCTATATTGTCCGTTTCGTCGCACGACCACGGCGCGACGTGGCAACCTGCGACCGTTGCAAGCAACACGACAGCGACAGAACGTCGCCCAGCGCCGCTCCTTGTCACCTGAATAAATTACGAAGGTCCGATCTTAATTAATGGGCGACACATCGTACTACTACTTTTATCGTGATTAAGAGCCTCCAGTGTACGAACCTAAGTGGGTCCCGGCCGCTAATAGGCTGTTTATGGTAAACAAGATTACTTGTGTTTTGGTTAAAAAGGCTCCAAGTACCGGGATGAAAATGTGCTGCTTAAATAAAACAAAATAACATAAATTAGTGAGTAATAATTGGCGCAGCGGACAACACGCCTGCTTGCGACGTGGAGGCCCCGGGTTCGATCCCTGGCCAGGTCATGATGGAAAAACGATCTTTTCCTGATTGGCCTGGGTCTTGGATGTTCATCTATATATGTATCTATTATAAATATAGTATCGTTGAGTTAGTATCCCATAACACAAGTTTCGAACTTACTTTGGGGCTAGCTCAATCTGTGGGATTTGTCCTTATATATTTATTTATTAAAGATTTATTTACTTATGATTTATTCACTCTTTTTACCCTAAATGGACACAAATATCACAAGGCAGCACGTGCAACAGACTTTTCCTTTACCTATTTATTAGATAACGTTAAGCAAATTTATAAGAAAAATCAACGAACCAACAAGAACATTTCAGCAAATATATAGCTTTAAAAGTATGACAGGATCAAAAGACCGATACTCTTATTTTATAAAAACTTTAAAAAAATATCAACCGACTTCCAAAAACACTACAAAGTAAATAAAAATAAATATATATGGACAAATCACACAGATTGAGCTAGCCCCAAAGTAAGTTCGAGACTTGTGTTATGGGATACTAACTCAACGATACTATATTTTATGATAGATACATATATAGATAAACATCCAAGACACAGGCCAATCAGGAAAAGATCGTTTCCCATCATGACCTGGCCGGGGATCGAACCCGGGGCCTCCACGTCGCAGTCAGGCGTGGTGACCGCTGCGCCACGGAGACCGACAAAGTGAAAAATAACAAATTTTGGAAGTCGGTGTCCTTGGCTTTTGTACCTAAAAAAGTATCAACCGCCTTCCAAAAAACACTACAAAGTGAAAAATAACTAATTTCGGAAGTCGGTGTCTTTGGCTTTTGTACCTATAGGTAGTATTCGTTTTAACACCGATTTCCGAAATTAGTTATTTTTCACTTTGTAATGTTTTTTGGAAGTCGGTTGTTTTTTTTTTTTTTTTTTTGTAAAAACTCATTATTTTACACTTTTTACTTGTGAAAAGCAATGAAATATAAAGCTTCAAAATTATGACGGGATGAAAAGACCGATACTCTTATTTTATAAAAACTTTAAAAAAAATATCAACCGACTTCCAAAAACACTACAAAGTAAATAAAAATAAATATACCTATACGGACAAATCACACAGATTGAGCTAGCCCCAAAGTAAGTTCGAGACTTGTGTTATGGGATACTAACTCAACAACAATATCAACCGACTTTCAAAAAACAGTACAAAGTGAAAAATTACTAATTTCGGAAGTCGGTGTCTTTGGCTTTTGTACCTATAGGTAGTATTCGTTAAAACACCGATTTCCGAAATTAGTTATTTTTCACTTTGTAATGTTTTTTAGAAGTCGGTTGTTTCTTTTTTGTAAAACCGACTTCCAAAAACACTACAAAGTAAAAATAACTAATTTCGGAAGTCGGTGTCTTTGGCTTTTGTAACTAAAAAATGCCATCCGACTCCCAAAAAACACTACAAAGTGAAAAATAACTAATTTTGAAAGTCGGTGTCTTTGGCTTTTGTACCTCTAGTATTCGTTTTTTACAGCGAGTTCCGAAATTAGTTATTTTTCCCTTTTAAATTTTTTTTTGGTAGTCGTTATTTTTTTGTAAAAACTCTTTATTTTACACTTTTTAGTTTTGAATAGTACTGTTCAGCTGTGAGACTGGCCGCTGACGCTAATATAGTTGGGAAACGGCCTGTAAGCAAACAACGTAATTTTGTTTACTTTATTTTTCCCCGTAATTTTGGTTTAAAAACGAAATCACGAAACCGATTTCTATAAAATTCCTATGAGACCAAAATTAAAGTATGAGCAATACTAGACATGACACGATTACGCAATTTAAATTCAGTCTCTTAATTTTAATTGATTGTCGCATAAGCGTGACGAGTAGGTAGTGGTTGTCCTATGTTAAACTTCAATGCTGTAAATTTTTGAGGAATTCCCTCGACTGCCTGCGGTCTTCATCATGACACTTACTGCAATCATCATTTTAACCCATAAGATAAGTGCAAAGTTCTCATTAATATGCAGTCAAAATCAAAAGTCATTTATTCAAATTAGGCTGAGAATTTTGAGAAACAGCACTTTTTGAACGCCAATATTATATAAGACAGTCCCCAAACGGCTACCCACCGACACTTCCTAGTGCTTTCACTGAGAAGAAGAAGTGGCGGAACAAACTCTCCAGCAGCATAGCTGTCCTTTCATTAAAAAAACACGACTTTATACAATACTACGTATAGTAATGGAAACAAGAAATTACAACAACAATGAAATTATTTTCCATTGTTAGCTAGCCACGTTAAAATACCAGCAAAGCAAAACAAAAAAAAATCAATAAAATGAAAATGTAAGCAAGTAAAAACTTATTACCTAAATAAAAGCCCCAGGTATCAAGGGCGTGACAGCTCACATATTTATGCATTGTAAAAAGTAAATTAAGTATATGAACTCATATAACTTGTCAATAAGCCAATTCCGGAGAAAGAACACAAGCACTGTCTGGAATTAATCAGAGCGACCAGCTATTCTCATAATTTAAATAGTCAATGGCGCCGATTCCGTTGTTCACAAACTAAATTAAATTTAAGTTCAGTGCATCTTTTTCTAACTATTTCATTAAGAAAAGGACAGAAGATAAAATGTCAGTTTAGACCTGTCAAATTAGTGCGCTCCTGACGTGAACTGGCGTATTTTTAGTGGCCATGTTTATAATCGCGTCTAAACTGTCTATGGACTTTCTTAATTTGACAGGATTAAACTTAAATGTTATCTTCTATCCTTTTCTCAACGAAATGGAAAGAAAAAGATACACATAACTTAAAATTAGTTTAGTTTGTTAACAACAGAATCGGCGCCATTACCGGAAAAATAAGCCTTCGAACAAAGTTTGAATTTGATTTGTGATCTAAATGCATTGTAAGGCAAGTCTAGCAAAGCAGAGGGTACCTATCTTGTTAAAAAAGTTATACCAAGCCCAACACAAGAGTTATGAACCTTTTGAATTAAGTCCAAACACAAAGTAGCTAGGAGTTCCCTTAACCGTCCTTCGTCTTCATCAAAAGACCCATAATGACAATCATAATACATCTAGGTGTACCTAAAGCTCTTATCAATACAAATTAATCAAGCACAAACACAAGATAGCTGCTGTGAATTGTTGAAGAGTTCCTCCGACTGTCTCCCGGCTCCATTATCAGATCTACGCCAGAGTTTTATTAAATTGTAGTGCTTAAAATACATAATGGAAAAAAACGCCTCTACGATTTTTTAAAGTTCCCCTTGATTTATCTGGTCTTCCATCATCAGATCCTGACCTGGTGACTATGGGACCACCTGGAAAGTATACCCTTTCAAACAAAAAAGATTTTTCCAAATTGGTCTTAGAATAATCAGTGAATATACATAAAAATAATAAAAAAAAAAAGATTAAGACGAATTGAAAACCTCCGCCTTTTTTTTTTTTGAAGTCGGTTAAAAAACGTTCAAGTTCAATTCGCAAATCATCTCGGCGACAATCAATGTCCTTCTCCAATTCACTTTTGACTTTGGCAGAATAGTTGACATCGGCATCACTTGCCATAAATAAAAATAGAATAAACGTTGAATGTCAAAAACTTGTCATAAATTAAGACAACTGTTTTAGGTATTTTTGTCTGTGAACATTCTTAGAAATACTGGAATTGCCCCTCTGATTTCCCCTTTACATTACCTATACCATTTCGAAGTAAAGATTTTCGTGACGTATCTACATTTCTTTAAAGACATACCTACTTGTGTAAATCTAAACGGTTCATGTATCGTATCCGCGTCGTGACAATACGTCCGACACGCGGGCGTCGGATCCTCTCCGGGGACTCGCTAAATCGTATTGGTTTCTCTCCACTTTTGTTTATTTGTTCTCTTTCTGTTCCTACAACTGCCCCTGTGATAGCACACTCGAATCATCCATTTTCCGCCAAGAATATTCTGGGTAAATAGGTTACGGATGTAGCTTAAGGTTTTGTTCTACAATTAGTAGAATGTTTGTGGTAAACACACAGCCGTGATGATGGAAAATATGTTTAATTTTCAGTTTATTAGCGGTCGGTAGTTAGAAGACCACGTAAATTATACTCATAGACCGTTTCTAAAATTACCACGTTTTGCGCTGAGAAAACAATTATGTTAAATTAGCAGCAATAACTCCATTTACTCTATGAATAATATTCCACAGAACTAATTGTCATTATACTGCACGTAATATCATCAGGCACAGTATGGTAACGTGAAGTAAGAAATTCTTGGTCATTTCGTGCTTGACCCGCACTATTTCGGTAGTGGGCAGTAAAACACTGAAATGATAAATAAGTGTAATATAACACACCCTCGGCTAGTCATAATGTGCAAACGCCAAGCTCTCCGCGTTTGGCTGACACTGTTCCGGGCATAGAAGTCAGGGTATGGTCAGTATGCAAGCGATGAAGGTATCAATATGAATGCGAAATGTCCTTCGAATGTCTTAAGTTACACAGTTCGATATAATAAAAAATGCTCCAAATGTCTTAAGTCGGACAGTTACACTAAGGGCTTGGTTAGGATTGGTCGACTAACCTCCTAACCTCCCTCCCTATCGACTTAAGACATTTGGAGCATCTTTTCTTATGCAGAACATTCGAAGGGTTAACCTTCTTGAAAAGACAATTCAAATTTATAGGTACGAAGTCAAATCTTTAAATTTTTTTTCCTAATCTAGAAAATACAACAGTTGCTACGACTCGTAGACCCTCGTAGCTTTAAAACTGTGCAACTATGCTAGTCTTTAATTTCGTTAATTAAAGAAAAGCAATGAATTGATTAGGCGTTGTTTTTTTAACAATAACGTACAGTCTTGTTTGTTTTATACCATTAAACTAGATTTGTATTGCCACAGCACAATATCTACACCTAATATACTTTAATTAAAAAAGTCCTTGAATACAAACGTTTAAACTATAACTGAAAAAAAAATTATTTATCACTAAATTTTGCTGATAAAATATTTTTTGTCAGTGTTCCAATATTTGAAATCTAAGACCGCTCTTAGTAAAGCAGTACCCAGAGGCAGCGAGGCAGAGCGAGGCGCGAGCTTGCTTTATCTGCGCTGGCTGTGCGCGAAACAATATATTTATTGGACAGTGGCGCGGCGCGGCCCGATCTAGAGGATGATCTATTCGTTGTACCCTTACGTTGCCACCGTGTAGGCGACGGAAGCAAATACAGATAGGACATTGTGAAAATTCTGAAAACGGCCAATAGGAGGGAAAGTCAATATTTGTTAATGGCTTATACTTTATAGACAAAAGGACTCCGATCATTTCCTTGTGCAATTATTTGATCGAGAACAATTTCTTTGGTTTAATATTTAAAATTAATCATACAATGCTAGGATTAGATGGAAAACAAAATAATACAGTGTATCTGCAAGATGAGGTTATGTTGAACGATAAAAAGTAACAAAGCTGCTTTAAATATTCAGTGCAGGACGTTAGTCTGTGTCGCGGCGCGGGGCGGGCGCCGTTCTTCATTCAGTAGGTAAGGTCACAGTTGCTAGCGGCGCGCCGCGGTCGCACTGTCCCTGTTTTACGATACACCGCCAGTTTTGTTTCCAAGATTAAGCGAAACTAAACTGCTGGCATCCACTACTCACTGACCTCACGCTTATTTATTACTCGAGCACAGCGAAATCGAGACTTATTTTTCGGCACAACCGCTACGAAAAACATCTGCAATCCGAGAAATACGAAAGACATCCGGCGGTTTATTTGTACGGGTACGTAGCAACCACCGGGACATCTCAATCACGGTACTATTTATTCAGGAACTGGTCTCCGGAGAGGCGAACAAGATGGATCGCGGTGTCAACACGAATTTGCATCCCTTGTTTGTCTCAACGGAGCGTCGGCGGAAAAAACACCGCAATCTCATTGTGTTCGGTGCAGCGGGCTCGGCGCGGGCGCGGCTCGGCGCGGGCGGCTCGCATCAGTTATTCGCCGGTGCGGCCGGCTAACACGATTATCTGTCGTTTCAAAAGAGACGCTCTTTTTTCCGTTCCCTTGTTTTCCAACTTCACGTCTGCTCCATGTTTTTTTCTGAATAGGAAATAGGATACGTCAGACGAAAAATTGACAAAAATATGGCCGACTCCGATGGAAAATAGTGGGTTTTGCGATAGAATCTGTCGGATCCCGCGTTCGTTGTATAGAAAATTTTATTAGCAAGATTGTTTTCTTGTTTGCCTTGTTTTTGTTATGCTGATTATATATTTACGTACCTATATAGGAAGAAAACCATGGTGTCACCCTAAATGTAGCGGAAATTGTCGCATAATATTTGTTTTTATAAGATGACAATTTGGGATTGAAGGAGATAAGGATCGGGTAGCTCGGGTGCTCGCCAATGTTGTGAATTCCGAGGTAGTCAGAGGAGGTTGATATGCTTCAAGCGACGGACGATCACGAACGATTTCCGTGCTTCTAGTCTCTGGCTTTTGACTATTGGGTGGGCGTGGGTGGCGCTGAGTCACGACTGTCTTATTTCACAATGTAGCTTGATGTTATTCACATTTAATTAACTATTTATTTAATATACATTTGTATTGCTGAAGTATTAAAAATGCAAGTTTATAATTTGTTTAGTTAAATCAACACCCAGTGTGGGTGCACACAATTTTCATCAGTCTCATCTCATTAGCACCGGTAGCGGTTCCGCATAAAAACCAACATCCACAAAAAATAAACTGTGAGATGACAGAAACGATTCTAAATATTTCGGCAATGCTCCGATTCTGTGAAACAAGATGCACCTCTGTGATTTATGATCGTAGTAAGGCGTTACAAATTGTTTTCCGAAACGTGTGTTTGCCTTATTTATTACTTCTAGTTAATGACGTAGGAAGGTTCCGGGTGAGGTTGGTATTACATGTGTGCCTCTAAATGTCCCTCTAATAACAAAAAATGAATAATCACGAATCAGTGGTGTTACAAACCGATGTTTAGTCATAAATTGCTGAGACACGAGAGATGTGATTGCGCCACGAATTACACACGGAACCACACGCAAAGGCTCATAAAGATCGCTCTAATGTCTTCATACGGCACTCACAGGTGCCTCAACACGAACTTGCGCCGGAATAGATCCACCAAACTAATAATTTCCCGCATTGAGGTGAGACCGTGGAGTAGCTCACACGCTCTAGCCAAACCGCTGATTACGACTTGATTACACCCTACAAAAACTTTCATAACCCGGAACTTCCATTGCCATCAATGACTAAAAAAACAATTATTGACGCCTCATGATAGCAATTAACACCCATCTGTTATTACGACCAAATCTTTACATTCGGTAGACCTACTATCATGCATAATGATTGGTGCATCGGGGATCTTCTAAAGGCAACGTTGTATTTCTTTTTTTCATATTGCTGGAAATTGTGACTTCTGACGCCAGCCGTAGGGCTGTTTCGGTTTCGTGAGTGCCGTGTAGTAGAATCGTGTTGAGTAGACGTGTGAAGCTGACGCGTGGAACGGGCGCGCGCGGACCACCCGCGCTCGACCACCGGCCGCCGGGGGGCGTGTGCACACGTGGCGACACACTAATAGTTCTCAATATTTCAAAGATTTTGTAACCAGATGACATATATGCAAAAAAAAATATAAATAATGTTACAATTCGGAATAATACTTGCGTTCCAGTCGACTGGAATGGTACCGTTGTGTTATGAGGCAAGTGGCGTCCAGTTCTTATCTGGAGATAACAATCGTTTTGTCCATTTACATACGTCAACAAGGTTGACCCAGAACCGAGCATGGCATTCTGTGATGAGGCCCGAGTGTTGTTCTGGTGTGGTCCACGGTCAGGCCGGCTGTCGGCGGCGCGGCCGGCACGCGCGCTATGCGGCCCGGCTGCGCGCGCGCAACTACTCAACTGCTTAATAAATGACCAGCGCACAGTATTAGGCGGATCGCATACATCATTTATGTAAATTGTGACGAAGACATATCTAGCTCGGTTGGTCGCTGCCTTCACTCGACACGACGTGCATTCCGTCTTATTTTATTATGCTTTTGTAAGTAAATAAATCCTCGAATAAATATCAGGGCTCATTACAAAGTGTCACGATATTACAGCAAGTAATCCTGTCCTTAATATAAGTAGTATCGCTTATGGTTGTATCTCCATATTTATTTGTAAGCTCAAGTCAAGCACCGTCGATGCCGGATGTATGTAGCTTTACATAAGGAGCAGGCGAGCTTCGTGCCTACCTACAGTGAATTGAGACTGTTTGCTTGCTCATGGGCTACGAACAATAAATTGTCCGTTTCTCTCGACTCTTTGCGGGTTGTTACACTGGTAAATAACAGTTGAAGAACAAACTATTAGGGTATTGAAACTACGTAATCATATAACTTCATAATAGCAATGAAAAGAATCCATATACGTATGTGTTGAAGTGAAATTTCTTAGACGGCGATTCCATAATAGGGTAGTTGACTAAAAGAAACTAATTAGACCGTTAGTCAGATTTAAAAAAAAAAAACTAGACACGTATTTTTTTTTTTTCATATAAACAATAAATATGAAGACGATACATAATTTTTTCATTTTCACTTTTTAGCAACGAGTGGCGTCTCCAGCTCCCACTCCTGATGCCTTTTATATTTGTCAATTTTTATTGATTTCATAAAACAAAATATACGTTTTCCAATATTTTTCTATAATCTGAATGATGGACTAAATATAATCAATTTTTTTTTACCCAGGAAGCATCCCTATTGATCGAAGTCTTACTTTTATCACTTGCGCTGTCCTGCACGAGCTATTTTCTTTATCTAGTCCTAACAATTTCATTTTATTTATAAAATGTAATGGCATTTCACATGACAGACATATTTTTTTCAGGATGGATGATTTTATTTAGCCAACACAGCACAGCATGATACACCAGCTGCCCATTTGAGCTTTTAAACGACTTTTATATATTGCTCGTAGTTGTTTTCAGTAATAAAAATGTTATAATAGGTACTCATTCGGTAAAGGTTGTGTCTCCCTTGAATGTGACTTAATTTTTGTTTGAAGTACATCTTTGTTGGTTATAAAATGACTTGGACAAATAAGTATTTAAAATAAATAGTGGGAACAAGTTTGTTATTGATTGCTGTAGGTATAGAGGGACTTAATAACCGTAGGGATGGGGATTCTGATTAATTGAAGTGTCTCAAAATGTTTTCGTACTGAACTCAGGTAGTTTTTATGTGATTTTGATCAAGTTCTACTGGCAAACTTCAAAGTACTTACCTAAAGATGAAGCACGACATTACAGTCAACTTTTTTATAGGTTCCTATACGTCTTTTTGACAACGTCTTATAATTCGATGGAGCAAGCAAGTAAGTACAACTTTAAATGATACACATAGGTGGAGAGAGATCCTGCGGCGAGCTACATCAAAGTCTCGAAATCAGTCATAGTGACCACGACCGATCTGTCAAGAACGAAACGGAGTAGAAGAAGAAGTACCTACAACTTTACTGTGTCTACATGTGTACTGAGGGATAGTTAGTAAAAAAAAACGTTGTGAGTATTCAAAACCACCAAACACATGAAGATCTATTCACGGCTTTTCTCTGTGCTAGATGATTCATATTAATAAAAAAAATCTGTATTGAATAGTCATCGCAATCTGTGCATCATGATAATTCAACTGAAGAAGTCGATCAATAATTTATTGACCCTTTTTTCTTCATCTACATTATGAACTACCCTAATACATAAACTCCCTAACCAGTAGACATCTGCCACCATCGTACAAGTCTCGTTAGCTCCTACTGTGCCATTGATCACGAATCATAGAAGAAACTCACTCGCGACTCACTTAAGATTATCAAAGACACTGTCAGAGGCCCCTATTGTACTCGTGAATTATTGTGGGCGTCTACTAGTATGAACTAAATGTAAGCTGTTACCCACAAGCGCCATACTTGCGGTTACTCCGTGTGGCCAGCACGATGACTTGAGAGAAATTGGTCTGTTTTATTGTACAACCTAAAGTTCAAGGATTTTGTTATTGTAAGGGAATGATTTGACGGTACCTACTTTATGTTATGTTGGCACTGTGGAATTAAGGCATTAGATATTAATGTTGGTTAATCGAAATATTTAATAATGTTCAATTATTGGTGAGAAAATTAGAGATTACTACAGAAACAGGCACTTCAAAGTTATGTACTGTCTTACAGGGTATGCAATGCAGGACAGAAACGTTGAAATATACATCTATTATCTATTTAATATTATGTATATTATTGCGTAACACATTATTAGTAGCTAAGGAGTTCATTTTGACAGTTCAACAACATTCATGTTGAGGAAACACATTTTTGAAATATATGGAGCAATGAATTAGTAATATGATTACAATTGAGAGTTATGTTACACAATTAGATTGCCAATCCAGGCGTACATCTATTTGACGCCCTGTTCGGGAGACGACACCTAACTCCCAGCCACCATAGGCGCGGGCCTGCGGGCGGTGAGCAGTGGGCAGCTCGCTGCCCGGTAAGGACCAGGCCCGAGTCGACGGCGCGTCGTGTTTCACGCACGCCTCAAAGAGATGTCAGCACATCGTGACGGGGTCCACGAAGACCGATGCCTCCTGGCTCAGGGTTGCGGATTGGTTAAACAAGAAACCGTGGCCCTGGCCATCGCACAGGCAAGTGAAGAAACACGGGTGGGTTTTAGTCAGTAAAAGTCTGACAAACCCTTCCGCTCCGCCCAGAGCGGGAGAAGTCATTTGATGATTTCCCATCCCAAAAAAAATGGCTTACATCTATCTACAGCAACAGTGTTTCTAATATACCTAGCTGTGATTTTACTTTCGACAGATTGTACCTGAAATCAATCAACCGGACCACCACTTCTTAATTCTGAATTAAAATTTAACAAAAAAGACGACACTAGCGCACTTTTAGAAAAAAGCAATTTATTCTAGACTTCTAAAAGAGGACAGTTATTTTGTTCTGAGTACATCAAAATAGACAAAATTCTTAACCTCACCTTCATTATACTACAATAAAATTGCAAGTTCATTAAAAACCTATCAGAACTCCCGCATCCACGTGTTCACCCATGGAGGTCCATGTTTGGACAAGTAGACCACTAACGTGGCACCCCTGCGGTTTCGCAAAACTGTATTTTTTTCACGCCTTCTATCTTGGTTTGTCAACTGGCACATTAGCCAAGGTGTTTCCATCATGGTGGTCGATTTTTTGCTCTCCCACACCCTGTTAATTGGTGACAATTGTGATTTTCGACCATTTGAGTGAAGAGAGATGTTTTCCTGCAACAGATGTGTTAATAATGTTAAGAGGGCAAACAAAGTATTGTTATACTTCACTTGAGTTATATTTTTTGTTTGGATGTCATTATATCTCCGTACCTACGTCTGTTGGTGGAGCTGATGACTGAGTATTTCATCTCACACGTCCCACGTAACTTTAGTAGTTTGACAAACAGACTTGCAACATGTCAAAATTTTTGCGGTAGCAGGGTTTTAATGAGTTCTTATACGTTTCCGCTTGCACCTTGCTTATACTGCTTTCCACACGCATACTATGACAGATAAATCCTATGTACTTATAAATACAGGCGGCATACAAAAAGGCGCATTATCCCGATAGCAACAAGTACAGGCATACAGCGCTGCAGAGCCGTAAAAAGCCGCAGATAACTGGGGCACATGCATTTTTTTCTCGGTCTATTTACGTACTCAAGAGTGATGGATTCGGCGGCTCACTAAGAGATTATCCACGTACACCGAGCCGCCGACTGTCGAGGGATCCTGGCGCCATACATTTGATACTGTTCTAGCGCTCTTAAGAGCTCTTTGTGGAGTTGTTAAGGAAATATGAATGGGCTTGGTAGGTAAGTATTTTATAGAAGTTCATTTGTCTATAGGTTTTAAAATTATGATTTGTAAGGTTGTTCGAATAGATGTTTTCGGGAACATGTAGGTAAGTAGTAGGTAGGTAAGGACTAGTAAAAGTGATTAATTAGATACATCTCTCGCAGTCATTACTTGAATTTATGTATTGTCAAACACAACTTTCATAGCAAACAAACTGGATTTTGGGACATTTCAAACAATGGACATGATTGTATAAGAAACGTTTCCCTGCAGGTTACTTATCCCTTGGTGATACATCTTCATTTAACTCGATAAGCTATGCTTACCCTATTCTTTTGGTAGATCAATGACTATTCCAGAACGAGACTCCATGTGGTATTGAAATCTGGTACTGAAACCTGGCAGTCGAAGTCAGAAAAAACCGGCCAAGTGCGTGTTGGCCTCACGCACAAAGGGTTCCGTACCATTGATTTATGAAATTAAAGGATTTAAGTTATTTGTACGAAAGATTACGATTTACGAGGTATTAAAAAAAAAACTACTTACTAGATCTCGTTCAAAATAATTTTCGTTGGTAGTTTTTATAGTAATGTACATCATTGTTTTTTTTAGATTTTTCATTTTCTTATTTTAGAAGTTAGTGGAGGGGGGGGGGGCAACATTTTTCCACTTTGGAAACGTCTGTCACGCAAACTATTCGGTTTATAAAAAAATATTTTAGAAACCTCGATATCATTTTTGAAGACCTTTCCATAGATACTCCACAAGTATGTATAGATGAAAAAAAAATTGTTGAGTTTCAGTTCTAAGTATGGGAAGCCCCCAATATTTATTATTATTCTTTTATTTTGGCTTCAAAATCTTAATTCGGTTAACAGAACACATCTACGTACCAAGTTTCAACAGTATAGCTCTTATAGTTTCGGAAAAACAATGGCTGTGATATACTAACGGACAGACAGACATGATGAATCTATAAGGGTTCCGTTTTTTGCCATTTGGCTACGGAACCCTAAAAACTGAATTAGTCTTACGGAGTGTTAGCCACTAATTGGGTTGGTAATGTCAGATACACAGTCACTTCAATTCTCTCCATCCAAAATATAGCTCAACTCAGATTCCTGCTAATTGATTTTAAACTCGTAACTGGATGCCGCTAAACTAGAAGGCGACCAAAACATAGCTGAGAAAAGGGCTATATCGAATAAATCTTCATATAATTATCATAAACTTCACTAACCTAGTATAATTAAGCACACTGGCATGTTAAGAATATGCAACGCCGCAATTCAATTTTCTCACCATTAAGTTGGCGGATAAGTGTATAAGTTTCATATAAGGTATATAAATTGTCATGTGCGGAGCGGTATTATTTATGCGAGGTAGCGGAGAGAGCGACTCGTTCATGTTTGATCGCGATTTAAGCACCTGTAAGCTTGGCTCGCCAGCTCTTTGTGCCGCCCGTTCTCACACGTAGCGTCCGCAAATATAGTGCATTATCTTTCAGAGATTCGATGTTGCTTGCTGAGTAAAAATATGGGTACAGATATCTATTGGCGCGTGACTAAAGTCGGAACTAACGCCACCATCTTATTTTTTTCAATATGTTTTACAAAACTGTTGCACTAATTGTTTACCAACAGCGCCACCTTGACAACGTCATTTGAGCGCGAAAACTTCCATATAGAGTGTAAATAACATGTCTTTAAATAAAATTTCTTGCAGATATAGGACACATAATGATTTAGTCCGTAAGATTTTATTTGTCACCCTTAGATCTAACATGGCAGTACTAATAATTGAGTACCTAGATATTACAAAGTCGATCACATTCTCTTTATTTTTCACAGTCAACAACAATGTAGTTTTGATTATAAGTAACTTATTGACTGTGGTGTTAAAGTAAGTGATACCAGCACACATTGATTCCTTTTTCACCAGTAGTATATTTCGCTTCATTACAGGACTCGGTGCAAATATGTAGAACATGAAAAGTTTTATTCTGTGGCGAGAACTTTCCAGACTCGTCGGCAGCGTACTGGAGCCATCTAAAATATTTTAAACTCGGATGGAACCTTCTGAAACATTCTAGACTCGGATGGAACCTTCTGAAACATTCTAAACACGGATTGCAGTTTATGAAACATTTTAGACTTGGATGAAACCTTCTGAAACATTCTAGACTCGGATGGAACATTCTGAAACATTCTAAACACGGATAGCACTTTATGAACCATTTTAAACTCGGATGGAACCTTATGAAACATTCTAGACTCGGATGGAACCTTCTGAAATATTCTAAACACGGATTTCACTTTATGAAACATTCTAGACTTAGATGAAACCTTCTGAAACATTCTAGACTCGGATGGAACATTCTGAAACATTCTAAACACGGATAGCACTTTATGAACCATTTTAAACTCGGATGGAACCTTATGAAACATTCTAGATTCGGATAGACCCTTCTGAAACATTCTAAACACGGATGGCACTTTATGAAACATTTTAGACTTGGATGAAACCTTCTGAAACATTCAAGACTCTGATGGAACCTTCTGAAACGTTCTAAACACGGATGGAACCTTATGAAACATTCTAGACTCGGATGGAACAATTATGATTCAACAGGCTGCTTTGTTATTATTATTGTTTTACGGGAAACGACGAACGTTCTCGTTCGATCCACCGTCAGCGACATTTGCCGAGACAGTCAGTCAGTTCTAATTAATCGACCAAGAAGAAAACAACTGTTAACCAAAACCAGTCTTGCTAATATTTATTGTGGTGTTTCTATGCCTCCATATGCCATAATTAATAAGCTTAGTTAAGGTAATATAGGCTGGTATCCGCAACTCCAATAAAGCGTATTTGGTGAACAGATAGCGTAGTACAGTCTTTGTGTAGCCTTCAAGTAACTAGAACTAGAAGCAAAGTAGGAACCAAAACAAATAACAAAGCGCATCCCTAGCCTACAGATTTTTATGCAGATCGTGCCTACTAACTGCAAGTGCATAAAGGTTTACTGTTGAGGCGTGATTTTTTGCAAATTCAGCCGCCAGAGGACCGGTGGCGTCGACTTGCGGCCCTGCTCCGCCGCTGTAACGATATCATTTTATTACGTGGGTGGTGGTGGACTGAAAGGAACCATATGTAAATACCTACATCCCTATATAATTAAATTCATAAATTTGGAGGTTATTAAAATATGAACGAAAATTAGGAAGGCTGTCAGTGACCGATAGAGACTAGAAAAATAGTGTAAGGATTGTGAATAAATGATATTGAAACCATTTCAATATCATTCAAATGAGCTAAAGTCATGCTTTCCTATAGGAAGCATGACTTTAGCACTTAAGACTTAAGTTACAATTGTATACAATTGTAACGTTTTCGAAGTAGTTATTTTAGTGATTTTCTCTTATTGCTATTAAAAGACAAGAAGGTAGGTAGTAATATAGGTAATATTTGTATATATGTGCTATTGAAAAAAAAATCGAGAAATACTTGCAAATATATATTTTATTAAAACACTGAGATTATTTTCTTAAAACTTCATAAGAAAACAGTCTAGTATGAAAAATTTATACACATTGCATGAAACCGTCCTCGTTGAAAATCGAAGCTAATTACCGACCCGTTCTTAGTTGGTGTTGATGAAAGAGTTTTTGCGCAGAATCGCGGTACCTACTCTCCTTATAGCACATAAAAGATACGCATATCGATATTGTATCGATACTTAATGACGTTAAATATATTACTCGAGAGAATCGCTTGCCGCTCGGTAGCCGCTTGTATCGATTAATTGTTTTAAACGATCCATGCGTGGCGAGCGCTAACATGACGATATATGCTGTCGACTGAAACTAAGCTGCTGTATTTTCTATGCATTCCTAATTGGAGCGTGAATGATTTAGTTCAAACGTAGTTTTGCAATGATGCAAAGATCCTATTTATTTATTGGTTTTTCACGAATGTTTACAATCTTTTTAATTATATAAAGGCGTAAGTTACTGAGCGTGAGTGTGTGTGTATATTAGTCAATTTTTCACAGTTAAACGGCTAGACCAAGCATGGGGAAATTTAGCAGATGGGTAAGTTATAACCAAGATTAGCATAAGGATACTTTTATTCCTCTATTCCTACGGTAGGTATTGGTGAAAAGCACACTTTGCAGACTTTGCAGGCAGAGCCATCACTACTGCTCCCAAAACGGTGAAGGAAAACATTGTGAGTCTACCAATATGTCCTAGAATCAAAATCGAAGATCAACCCGCACCGAGTCATGGCGTAGTGAATTAATCGACTTTTAGACTGACGTCACCAGTAGGACTAATGGCTTGTTTTACTAAGTATTTACTTATTTTTTTTACATAGATATACAGAGTGGTGCTGACAATACGACAATAAATGAAATCACAAACAATGCTGGTTCATAGGAATAATCCTAAACCATAGAAAAAACCTAGCATTAAAAACAAAAAAATGAAAAAAATGAAAATTTCAAACAAACTAAATCACATGAAATTGCAAACGGAATAGAAGATCCTTTAAAAATATTGGTTCACTGACCTCCGATCGGCGACAGCGCGATCCTGTATCGACTTGCTTTTCTCGTGCTATTATCATTAAAGTTTGGTACCGCAGGATGCGGCGGTCATTAACCTGTAAGCGCTACCTCATCAACATGTATATCATGTAGAAAATGTGAAAAATGAAAAATAATTTCCTGTAACTAAACTAATGGACATATTTATATGACTTTTTATGGATAGACTGAGAATGTGTTGCGGTACACGATGTTTAATTTATTGTCGTATTGTCAGCACCATTCTGTATGTTACATTTTTCCGGGCCTCGGAAAGCACGTTAATCAGTAGATCCAGGCTGTCATTCGTAGATCTTTGACAGTAGTTACTGGTCGTCAGAAGTCAGAAAGTCTGAACACCAGTCTTACCAAGAGGTACCTTATTATCCATTAACTGAATTGTGGAGGTCAGATAGGCAGTCGCTCAATGTAATGTATTGGTATTCAGCTTAATCCGGTCAGACTGGAAGCCGACCGCAACGTGGGAAATGACTAAGCAGATGATGGTGAAATTAAAATTCTTTAGGTGGTTTAAATATTCTTTGAAAAAACAGAATAAAAATATAGTATCTATCCCATCAGTGATGTGAACAAGGTCCAAAATACTGGTGGTCAAGGCTCCTGAAAAAGGAGGACGAATGGCCTAATGACAACGTGTCCAGTAATCGAATAGTGATAGTCAATAAGAGCCTCGAAGAACACCTGAAGAGGCTCAGGTGTTGTATTTTCACATTCCAGGTATAGACAACCTCGCGACTAGTCAAGATCCTTAATCTTGATTATCTTTACAGCTTTCACGAGGTTTTCGTCATGCGGGTCCTTATTAATTACTTTTTTTATTATATATTTTGAAATTTACTCAGTAATCTACTTCTGTCGTGTATAATATCATCTGCATAAACTTTTCCGAAATATGTAAGGGTCTGCTTCAAGTCAAAAGGGTTGCAGACTATCTTATACCTACTAGTGCAGTTGTACGAGAAACGTATATTATTTCTACAACACGCCTAGAGGGTGTTCTGAATAGCTATTAAATAATGCGCATCGTAAACGCTATATTCATTTATTTTTTAACGCCGTAAGCAAAGTTTCACTATCTGCTGTTATCTCCTGTTTCGAGTCTTGCCACTATAATAGTGTGTAAGTACTTATGTGTAGTATAATTATAATAACTCGTTACAACTTCCCATTTACCTCAGCTAGTTGTTACAACTTGCACAAACAGATTTAAGTAACTATGTTGTATTTATCTTTCGTTCGCAAGCTACAAACGTTTATTACATTAGCTAAATTCCTGGCGTTGAATTACTTTAATAAAGATCAGTGGAGTCAGAAGTAATGTAACACATTTGTTTTATTCTTTCAAATGAATCAGAAGTAGGTACATGAAAATCAAAGGCTGAAGCAGCCGTGCGAATTTTGGCCGTTGCAACATTGGCACTGCGTAGGTTGGATAATGGCCGTTAGCGCTTATTGATTGAAGCAGGCAGCTGGTAATAAAACGCGTCGGTGCTCGTAAACTGGCACTTGATCCCGTCGCTACTGGCGCCCGCGCACCGATCAAAGAACGACACCGACAAAGACGCAGCCGCCGCCCTCCTCCCGCCCTGTCAACGCGGTCACGGTCCATACTTAATGCTCGCCCCCGGCTGAAATTACAGGCGATGACTGCTATCGACAATTGAATATTAATATCACGAATTTACATAAAATTCTCATGAAAATGAGATAAAACACAATCGCGCGAAGCTTGGCCGGCACAACACATAAAACACACAGTAAGTTCATCGAAGCAATCCTAATCCGGCTGGAACGATCCCAAAAACTGTGGGCGTCTCAAGACGAGAGTCACTGTTTTAATTGGTCGCATTAGTGTTAAGCCCCTTATTAATAGGTTGATTACTTGCGGAGCAGCGCCTGTGGTGCCACACTGCCACCGGCCGCCGATCTGCATCCGCCTCACAGTCCTCGACTTATGCAACGACACTAAGAAAAGCTTTGCGACTGTAAAGTAGTTTCAATTGCATGCACTTCCAACAAATCCGTGGTAAATAATATAAAATGCAGCGCGCCACCCCTCTGTATGTAGCGCAATCTGAGCGTAGTACTTTGTATTGCATTGCAATTTTTATGGTTATTTTTATTCCAGTGTGTTCGCGTAGTATGGAATTGATATTGGCGTTCATTGAGGTGCAACGGATTCACTTCGCGAAGTACTTTAGCGCGTCGGGAGCTAATAGCCGTACGTGAGTTGAAAATATCAATATCGTCCGGAAATAGCGACCATATCGGCATTCAGCCATAAATCTGCGAGGTGTCGGCCGCTATCGGCCGCTCACTCTCCGCCTGATGGTTTGTATCATTTGCAAAGCAGCTTAGGAAGTATTTTGAGTGCGTCTTACACATGTAGAAATGGAAAGAAAACAGCGCCGCACGCAAATTGAAATCTTTCAAGGAGTTCGATTCATTATGATGTGTGCTATTAAGACAATTAATTACCTCAATTGGTTATTAAATTAATGTTTGTTAGATTAATTTTAACAGAACAGATCATTTCTATTTTGTACTATTTTATTTACTAGGACTGCCTCTAGCTACTTACTGCTGAGCATCAGCGGTCCTAGGTTCGTTTCCCAGGTTGAACAAAGTGTTATTAGGTTTTCTTTCTTTTTTAATTTTTTATTAATGCTTGCTTGCCTGCGTGCTTGACTGCAATCCCGCCTGATGGTAAGCAGTGATGCAATTGTTGAAGGTAAATCGCGGTAGTTTATTAAGAGCCAATTCAATCAAAAGAACTGAGTGAATAAGAAGGAAAACAGCAGGTGATGCAATGTTAAACCAAACAACGCGACCAACGATGCTGCGTCAGGTGAAGATTGATCTGGAAATCTTCTACGACCAAACTCCCGTCACAACAATATTTGGCGCATCGTACCCCAACCCAACTGCTCAGACCCATCCTCCGTACGGCTTCACCAGACATCATGCCGGAACACGACGAATCGCTTGGTGACAAGACTTTGTCTAGTAGATAGTAACTTCTGCCGGCAGCCGATGTTATGGATGTGTGCCCGGTGGATTGCGATAGACATAGCCCTCTTACATGAGACTTTAATGTAACTAACGAAATGTGCTTCCTACCTATAGGTTCCTATTCTTTCCCCGAATACCTAGAGACGTGATTATAGTATGCCCTATAGGTCGTGTTAAAAAAATGTATTTATTCTGTTTATTTTTCTTTTGTTTCTTTTTAAGCTACAGATAGATTGGCCATGATTTGAGCACTTGTTGTGAGAATTGCTAACTCTTGTGCTTTATAACCTGTTACAGCGGGGAGGTGACAACCAGCATATCTCTACTTCTGACTCCAACTGCTGGTACTCATCTGTAGGACTTTAGATGAAAACAGTTCAATTTCAAACTGTTAAAGCCGCATCCTTTATAATGCAGCGTAAACAACACAAGAATCGTTCAAAGAATTTCTTTAATGTCTTATGAAATGTGATTGAGCTCGTATCAGTGGCACATTAAGCAGCGTTCAAACCGTTATCGTGGCTGCAACCGAGCCGTACATCAAACGTGAATGTTTTTCAGACAGTATCGAATTATTATCGACGGCTCGGCGCAAGGCACCGATGTTGTGGCACGTGCTGTTTGACTCAGCGCAGTAAGTGCTGCCCGCAATTAAGATTGTGCCGATGAAGACACACGCTGAAGTGTTTTCTAATTATGTACACCATCAATCACGACTCAGCCCGAACAGGCCAGAACACCGCCAATCAAGTAATTGCATCGCGTGCATCAGCTTTTCGGCCCTCGATAATAATAGGCATTTTATTGCCCGTAATGGAGTCTCTAGGGCCCGCTGTTTAATTCTCGGCATTTGGTTACGTCGCTACTTTTAATTCGGATTAATATGCAAGAACTGAGGAAGTAAACGAACTCGTGCGGTCCGAGAGCCAATAACAACATTGTTTTTGTAATCAATTAAGCAGACGATTGTTAGTATATTGATATTCCACGGTAATGAAAGTTTGATATCGCTGAGTGCCGACTATAACGTTGATAGCTTTAGAATCACGCAATAGTTATAAAATTGGGGAATGCGTTGCGCTCCTCACTATTAGTCATCATGTAAGCCAGCGGCATTGCTTCGTGTCAGCTAGATCCTTTGACATGGCATAACGAAACAGATTTCAATTGGTGCGGCGGAGTGCCGTCAGTGAGTGACCCGTATAAAGAAGGTGATGCTAATCGGACAGGTGGGCTGACGTGGGCTCCGTGCCCCGCCGACCCAGCTCCGCCAGATACGCGCTAAACAACACTCGTATTGTGATCGATCGATATTTTAATTCTTCGCTTTTGTTACATTTTTAGAATATTTCACGGATGAATCCGATGATCAATCAGTTTTTTTTGTGGAACTGTACGTAGATATACATACTTGGTAACACTAAAAACTAATGCGACTATAAGTAGCTTGTTAAACAGACACTGCCTGAACTTATTTATACATAAAATGCTAGATGAATCAGCTACGTAACTGCAGTCCAACATCATCGATAACGTCAGCCCAGTTACCAAATATGAAAAAGTGAACAAAGGATTGTGTAAACCGAACTCATAAATCACAATTCATTAGAGGCTTAGTAAGCCGCGTGACCTATTACGAAATTGACTTGTTCCGCGATATGCGAATTAACTGAAAGCGCGATTGCTCCTATAGAACATCTGTTGTACTGATTTGTTGAATACGTATCGGCGTGTGCGATTCGACGCTGTTCAATGACTAGTACAATAAACAGAAATGGATGATGTGCGCACAAGTTCAACAAACGAGAATCAATTGTTATGGAGCTGATCACCTATCACCGTTCAGCGTGTTCGTAAATCATGATCAGTCGATGATCGAA
The DNA here is from genome assembly GCA_037179545.1 of Sesamia inferens. NCBI lineage: Eukaryota > Metazoa > Arthropoda > Insecta > Lepidoptera > Noctuidae > Sesamia > Sesamia inferens. The sequence continues at coordinate 21,518,764 of CM073934.1, read as the reverse complement.
CGTGATGCGACGTCAGATTAGGACGCTCCTAGCTTTTTGTTTGTAATTTGTGATGGCCGCCAAGATGCCTGGATGACTTGCGTATGCGCAGCGGTGCGGGCGGCAGCAGCGCGGTGAAAGAAATCACTAACGTTCACTTCAGTTAGTTAACTCTGATAGGAATTTATCAGTGTGATTGTTTTTATGTCATTGATCCCCGGATCGTAGAAAATGCGCCAAGTAGACATTGAGTTCAGTCCGGCTACTTACACGATGATTAGACAGATATTACTGTAGTCGATACTTTATTTTATTGAGTCAAGGTGAACTTGGCTACTAAGTAGTCAGTCACGAAGAATCTTTCTGCGAATATTTGCTTAGATTTAGTATTCGAATAACTAAATATTATTCAATGATTGCAATATTGAGCATAACTTGAAATTAGTCTCTCAAAAATTCACAGTCGTGAAATGTCATCCGATCTTGAGTCAGTATACCTAATAGCACTTTGCTTTGGAGCAACACAGTCAGTTGGCAATTGTTCGAAAGTGTTTTCCGTGCGGCTGAGTGAGTGGGCATCACTAACGAACATCCTCAGGGATAAGTTGGGGCTTGCCGGGATATCGGCGAAGCCGCAATTACCGGCGGCTTTGCGTTCCGTAGCCACCGTCACTGGCTTCCTCCACGACTACTAATCGCAAGGGTCATTGGAGTACACCCTTAATCTGCGCTTAAATGATACGTGACTCTGTTTAATTATGTGTATGGGTAAATTCGTTGCTATGTCGGTGACAGTATTTGATTTACACGATGTGGACAGGCATGAGATATACGGTTATAGGTTTGTGCTGAAAACTGCTTTATCTAACAACTATAAACTTAGGTGTGTCGCAAAATCGATTTCAATGATGACTCGTTTTCCTAAACGGCGTCACGAATGTTTGGTGTGTCAGCACATTCTTCTTTTGCACCGTGTCTGGTCGTTTTCTATTTTGTGGTATCGTTAAAGTAACTATTTAAGCTTTCTTTGTGATTCCTGCGATTTTTTAAAGTATTCATTGCTCACTTATTTGTGAGGCTACACTTATTATTGTTAATAGATCACAATATGTGATAGCTCAGCTTTTAATGTTTACAGGCCCCAAGGTTCGAGAGGTAAGACCACACCAACTCGGTTTCAGTTGGCAAACGTGACATTTCTCCTTCCTATTTTTCCTATTTTTTATTCTATAATATGTCTGTTTCCTCACGATGCCTTCCTTTATGGTTTTGAAAGCAGTCGCGATGAAATTGTTTACAACCAGTAAAAGCCTGGGATCGAGCTCTATAACTCGTAAGTCGGGCCGTTACCACAGGGCTACCATTGCTTTATATGCATGGTTATATTCAAACACGTTTTTTTTTGTTCTTTTCTCCAAAAGGTCATCTCTTTAGACATTGTATTTCTATCTTATACTTGAACCTCCACCGGTCAGGTGCAACCAAAGATAAATTAATACATACAAAACCTTGTGTATCAATCAGTAAGTGGCTAAAGAGCTGATGATTAGTTACTAGGCAACGCGACAATCACACAAATATAATGGGACATTACTACCACCTCAGCCTCTGCTCACTGAATGTGAGCACGGAACCATCTTGTATAATATGAACATTGTAAGTAAATGGTTGATTAAGATCATGTTAGTAAAAGGATTTTTTTCCATGACCGCTGGGATAGACGTGTTCTTGAGTGTAGACCGCGAGTTAGTAAGCGTAAGGTAGGACGCCTTCAGGATAAGTCCACCTACGATCTTCGTAGGATGGCTGGCAGCAACTGGATGAGAGTTCCTGAAAAACGAGTTGAATGTCGTGTAATAGGACAGGCTATGTCCAGCAGTGGACTGTTATTGGCTGATGTTGAAGTAATTACTGGAACGTTTTAGTAAAATTAGCCTCAAACAAAATTATTGTCATGATGAACAACATTTTACACTTCAATAATTCGGTCAAAAATGTGAAACCATAACATTCCGAATTATACTAGAAACCAAACCTAAATCAATTATTCAGACGAAATTTATGTCATAAGCTACGGACGCTAGTGTTATAAGCCTTCGCTTTCATTGCGTGATTAGCTTCTAAACAGGTCTTATCATACTAAACGGACCATTAACAGACCTCTACAGCAAAACACCAGTAAATTAGCAACACAATAGCTCTAACAGTCGAAGATTATTGCGATTATCTGCATGTTGGGAAATGCAAACAAGTCTTACACGAAAGCGGCAGCAACTCTTGCGCAAGCAATACACCAGCTGTCAATCCAATTTATCGAGCGGCGATCAACTCTCTCACCTGCCGCCACTGTCTGTCGAAGGCCTTATAAAAACGTATTACGACAATTCGCCAACAGTTATGGATTTGTCACGGCAATTATTTTTTCACATCAAAATATCGCGTAAATTATATGCTGGTAACTACTTTCTTCGTGAGCAAACTGTTGTCATCTAAAACGACTTATAGGTGACATTCAATTTATCAGGGAATATCATGTCACTGTTGAATGCAAGCGTAGTAGCACAACCATGTCATAGATCTTGTCACGATAGATCGTCCTAGATGCGCTATGTATAAACCTCTCTTCCGTCACGCCATCTTAAAACGCACAGAAAATGTCACACATGATATGATACCTGGAAACACCATTTGTAACGTAGACAGTTTAAATTAAATGTGTCTTCCGGCTTATTACTAACCCGCGAGGATAAAAAGGCGTAAAGATGAAAAAGATTAACATCGATTTTGTGGCAGCAACACGAACTTGTCTTACAAGAATGGACAATGTGCGTCTCAGTGGCCCGGGACTGTAGGTAGCGTTCAAAAAGTAATCGTTCATCCAGCTTGACAGGCCGAGCTGTGTGGCCCAAGTGACAGTGTGGCGAGCTAAACGTTCTTCGTTCGTGTCCCGATTGTATCGCGTATCGAACTTCGGAGAACAGTTTATTTTTCTTGCCAATAATGTCGTATGAAACATTTGGGACCGAATCGCAGAACGTCCCCGATAGTGATATCCGAGCGAAACAGTACCAAGTATCATTTAAGAGTACCTAGAGTACTTTGTACTGTTTTATACAATTTCTTAAGTTGACAAGCTTGTTCCAAAAACATGCACCTTTATCATTTCCATATTTTATTGTTTGCCCAAGTTCACATTGTTACGGTGTTAACTGTATTGATGGCTGCTCTGTGGAAATAAAGGTGACGTTGTTATAATATCTCGGTTTACGTCACTTGTCGGTTACGCATAATTCTTCATCGAAAGCAACTGTCAGTCAACTGTCAAAATAATACTATAGAATGTGTAAGTTTGTCGGCTAATTTCCCATAACATCGAGAATTTCGGTGCGGTCACAACACACGTGGCGAATGAATAGACTACGATTGACAGCATAAACGCTATTGTGAGATAAATCTGATATAAGTATGTAATACCAACGAACCATAGCAAAAATGGGATCATTTAACGTATTTCGATAGTTTTTTTTTCTGTACTTAGGGTATTTCGAAATAAATACACCTTACGAAAACTCAGATACTAAATCTGTAATTCTGCGTAACACTCCAAATCGCTGATAATAAAACCCAACAGAAGTCAATTATACTTATCTACCGAAAATTATAGTGTAGATATATTAGAAAGCTACTGTCTAAATAAAATAACAAAGGAATAGAAACCGATTCAGCTGCTACATTTCGGGTGTGCGCGGTTCCGTACGTGCGGCGGGCGTGCGGCATCCGACAAATTATAGACAAATCTCGGGAGGTATTATTTTTTCAACGCGCCCGGGTGAGAAATGCGTGATTGAGGGCCGGCACAAGATTACAGGCTACAGGAGACACGCCACCGCCGAGCTCTCTCACTCACTTATTACCATTATTTAGCTGTAATAAAGTGTTAGAATAAGTAATTATTGCCACCCAAGAAACTACGGCTTTGAAACATTTTATAATCTCTGCGGTCACTGTTACGTTCTCTGTTTCATGACAGTCATTGTAGCAGAATGTTCCCAATGTGCGGGACACTTAGCAGACATTATAATGCTTACGTGCACGGCATTATAAAAAGCGATTCTAATACCGTTCACATTAACTTTTTTAGCTTCTGCTGAACCGAATGTTTAAGCCAAATTACCCGCTCGAACCCAATTTAGGACGATCTCGGCGATAATATAGTCCATAATAAAATTGGAATAGGTAGATGCCAATTTTGACACGTCGAATATTGCGTTAACTGTCATTAACAATTTTATGCAAATCCTAATTTGGATCACAGGTTTAAAATGGGAAAATTAGGGAGGAAATTATAGGGCTGGCGCGCCGATGGCACGTTTATGATGCGTTGCCACGGGCCGCGCTCTGTCCGCATGCCCGCGCCGCCGCCCGCGCCGATGCCGACTCTATGTTAAATTGTAACATCCAAGTGTAAAATTATGCAGAATATATTACATGCATATGCAGCTTTAAGGTATAATGATCAATGTTATCGACTTTTTTTACAGACATCCCCAATAAAGGCATTACAATGAGGTCTCAAAGATGAAAAATAAAATAACTTGGCGGCAGCTTATGCTGTCAAAATACGTTTAAATACTTGCATTCACAGTTCTCTGTTCTGAAAGGTAATAACAGTTACAAGGTATGTCACTTCTCAGCAATTCGAGGAACAGTCCAAGAAATCGCTAACAAATTAATGATATGTGTTTCGAGTGTTGTGTTGGCGCGGATGGGGCCATGGGGCCGGCGAGGCTCTGATTACAAGGCGGCCGGTAATAGGCCCGTCGCGTCCCACCCTATACTCAACTTAATGCTCTCGCAATTTCACTCAAAATAATGAACACAGTAAAAAAATAAGTTTTCGGCGGATTCTTAAATGAGAGCTGGCGACGTGAGCCGCGACTCCTGGCACACTGTACAGCCTCTTGTATTGATCCCTCGCCAGATGAGCTTCATTCGTGTTTTGATCTGACGAAATTGTTCTACGAACTTCTAAATTACTTTTTGCGTTATTGAATGGGGTTTATAAGATTGAATCTGCCGATCATTTTGGTTAATATGTAGGTATATAAAAGCGTTAAATTTGCGGATGCTAAACAGGTCTTTGAATCATTTGGTTTTTAAGGTGCTCTTTGTCAATTAAATATTAAAGGATATAAGCATATCGATCTTATTAGCACTTATAAAGAAGCTTAAGTGAAATGATGAAATAAAACCGTGCGTGGGTATTTTTTCTCAAGGTACGTCACATGTATGGTGGGAAACCAAACAAGCCCGCAAAAAATCACAAGAAAAACTGCATAAAAATGTCTCCACCAAAACATTAGGTACAATTTAAAAATATAAACATGTCGTAGTTGTAGCGAGCAGTTGTTTCCGGGGCTGCGGTTAGGCGCGGAGATAGCGCGTCCCCGAGGGAGGCCATCTGATAGCGCTGGAATATGACGACAGTTCGCGAGCACACTCCTGAACCATGCCGTACACGTAAATGATAAAGATAAACAGAAAACTGCCTCCCGCACTGGGCGAGATGTGCCGCATTTTAGGACTTTGCAGCTTATCGTACTCCCATTAGAGAGGATTGCCGTATGTCTACTGATATAACTCTCGTGGAAAATTATTATCGTAGATTCCCAACGACGGTTTTTACTTTTAACTCAATGAGATCAGTCATGATTAAATCATGGAAACGCATTTTTATTATATCATCCAAATTTGGAAAGAAAACAACATTTCAGGAAACATGGTTCAAAATCAATGTTGTGCTTTACTACTTTTCAACTTATCATCTTCTTGTAACCAATTTAACGTATGAAAAGGTTTTTATTTAATTTAGTCGGTCTAAACTACATTTAGATAGACTATGTAGAACAAAGGAAGGCCCGTAGCGACAGAGGGGAAAATACAGTGCAGGTTCTTTAGCACAGAGTAAAGCATAAGCCAACGTGAATTCCAGTCAACATTTGGACGAAAATATGTCACACGTGTTTTCAGGCATGAACATACCTATACAATATGTAACATAACCCTGTTGTTCCTTCAACCTACCTTTTAAGAATCGGCATACGGACGTAATAAAGCAAGTAAGTTATAAAAATTGTTCAACAAAAATAATTAAAAATGTTTAATTATTAATATTTATAATCTGTAACTGATTTCTTTTCTCTGCAATTCTGCATGAAGAAACTAGACATAAGTAGAAGATTCCCGCCAATTTATTTAACTCATAAAATCAGATATTCTAAAAAAAAATCGAATTTGTCGGTTTTAATAGGTATTTGATTGTGACCCCTCGACTAGACAATGATTACTGTTTTCTAATTATGATCTCATTAATGATGTGCTTGTAGGTAAAATTATATGTCCCTGAAAGGAACAGGTTGAGGTTTCTCGGTGGTAGGCCATAACATCGGCCCCCGGCAGAAGTTACCACCCACCAGACAAAGCCTTGCCGCTAAGCGATTTGTCGTGTTCCGGCATGATGTCTGGTGAAGCCGTACGGAGGACGGGTCTGAGCAGTTGTGTTGCGATGTGTGCCGGGTACGATGCGCCTAATGTTGTTGTGTTGGGAGTTTGGTCGTGGAGGGCCTTCAGATCAATCTCCCTTTGGCGCTGCATCGTCGGTCGTGTTGTTGGGTTTGACATTGCATCACCTCGCTCAACTGCCGTCTTCCATCCTATTCGCTCAGTTTTTCTGAGTGAATAGGCTTTTAATATACTAGCGCGCTTTACCATCAAAGACCGCATCATTGCTTACCATCAGGCAGGATTGCGGTCAAGCGCTAGTTTATAATTATTAAACAACAACAGGGTTTTTGTTACATAGTGTATAATGTAATGTCGTAGATACTACTACGACTAACATACATTTAAGGCAATGAAGTGTTATCATAACACAATTTAAATAAATACACTTGATTACATTTGTTCAATACAATAATTATTCTATCCAATTGCCTAGAAACATTTAAAACAAATTACCTGCTAACGTCAAGAGTCAAAACTCCATTTAAAAGGATTTCGAGAAATTACATCGAGCGACAACATCAAACTATAATTTCGGAAAAAGCAATTATCATTATCCAGATAGGAGGGTCGGAGGCGATCGCATTAACATCATAAAAGGGGAGAAGTTTGTGCAAGAGCCCCCGGGACTCCCGTCGGCGAAGAGACAGTTACATATTATGCAATAAAGAGCTGTTCTCGCGAAAGGAAGTGTGAAAATGAACAACATCAAGGGGTTATCTTGAATTACTCACTAAAAACTTATTGTTGGGGGTCGCGGGTGTGCGGAGAGGCGGGCGGGGATGGATTTGCCGCGAACAGATAAGGGCGCGCTATTGGGATCGCGCCGTTCTCATCCAATTACACGGTCGAGCGCCCGCGCCGTGCCGCACCGTACAGTGTCGAGATAAAAACGGAGTTGCCTCGGCGCTGTCTCCGCGGGGATTGTCGCTCGCCTAACGTTTTCACCTACGGTCGTCCTCTGCAGCTCCCAACTCTATTTGTGTTCCGAACACCCGACACGGCGACAGCTGAAATCACCCCCTGAAACAACCCAACCTTCTCAAAGCAATAAGTTCAAAGGGAATGGATAAATAGAAGCTGTTTTCGGACTTCAGCAGTAAAAATTCCTGTTTCGTTTTCTTTTGTACAATATATGTACGTACATATATTGTACAAAAGATAATACGTATTAATCTTCACCTGAAAGAAACTGAATAGAAGCTGTGTTGAGGTTGCGTCAAAGCTGTTTTGAAACTGCGTAGAGACATGCTTTGCAGAACAAGATTAATATTGCCTTAAATCATTCAATTTGTAACTATGTATTAGGTATTTAACCAACTCGCTCTGGACCCGCATGGTCGATTACGGTCCATTCATTCTCACAGAAAAGAGCCATATTTTCCAGAAGTAGGAACATTATATATATTATAACTATGCTATATGCTTATGCTGATTATAACTATGCCAAGTATTTACACATATTTTCAGTTTCATTTTTTGTCCGTTCATATGTCTGCCTAAGAAGAAATTGCGATAGCATGGACAAAGGGAGAACTTTCTGTTCGGCACGAGTAGACAAATCACATTATTATTTGCAACCCCTTGTGCATATATCCAGCTATATGATGCCCTACCTGCTTACAGACGGAAGTAATCTAAGTCGACGTGCTAAGGGAGTTGGTGTCGGGCGCGAGACCGCGGGATTTGATTCAATTAGAGAGACCGCCGTGGGACCGCACCGCCGCGCTACGAAGACGCCGAGACGTCTAGAAGTCACTCGAAAACTTAACTCAGTTAAAGTTGGATGTTACGAACTGTGGCACTTGTGAAATTACGAATAATGAGATTATTAATATGCATGCTTAATCCTAATTGAAGTTTTAGCCCTTAAAGTGATAACTGTTACCGACATCTAAGCTTTTCCATGATTTTTCGCCAGATTAGGCGCCACCGAATAGTTCATATATCCCTAAACCATAATTCCCGTCTTGGGCTTAATAGTACCGTAACCTAATAAATAACAGTGACATTTGTTTTCGGTACTAAGCCCCACCCTCTGTCACAAGCAGAACCCAATCCGACAGCGCGGCTGCCGCCGTATGTAAATAGTTTACCGAAAGTCGCCGCTCGTCCATCACGCGTTGTCACATAAATTATGCCGCGGCGAATCCGCGGTCGAATCATTGTTTGACTTTTATCTTATTACGTACATCTCCCGATTTTGTTCGCGTCATATTTCTTCTGACTTATCGGCTTTTATCTATCGTTTTGTGGCGAGTCGCGCTATCGATCACCTGATCCCTGCCGCGAGCCGACAAATGTCTCCGAATGTTTTGAGTGGATTAGGCGAACTGTCGGTGTCGGTCACCGGGCTAACTAATGCGCTCCTGAGCTTATTTGGAACGCGTATCGAGTTATTGTCGCTTATCAGATGATGTGCCTACGCGCACCTCTGGCGGTCACTTGGTGGTCTAACGCGCTCCCTTGCCGCATCATCCACCACTCATAATGAATAATGACTGATCTTCTGTAATGTCTAAGAATTATTTTACATTGATCGCGGTAATAAATTAAGTCACGCACTTGACTCTCAAGGAATGCGAGATTTAATATGTAAATAACCATAACACGACTTGACCATGAGTTGCACTTTTACATATCAGAGATAGATCGGTAGGTAGGTACTTAACAACGCTTCGTAATCAGAGAAACTTGGAAATTTTGATTTGAATGCTATTTGTGTAAATGACATCAGAGAAACCTGGGCGGTGTGACAAATGTTGGAGAAGGATGAACAGTAGTCGCCGCACGAGCCTAGCTATCTGTCAGATCTGTGTGAGTGTCACCGGACACCCGACACCTCGGTGGCATCGCCGGATCCGCGTTAAATTAATGAAAACATCCATCCATAAAGACCCGAACGCCTCTGCGTTCTTATGAATGAAATTCCAACCTGCACGGGTTCGAATCCTTTTTTATGATGATCATAAATTAAACGACCAATTTCCAGCGAGTGTCACAGCGCGGATAAAGGAATCATTTTTATAATATCCTCAGCGCTTAACAAGGGTACAAATAATGCCCACGCATATTCACGCGGCCATAAGTCGGGATCGAGAGAGCTGCCACTGACTGCTAAACTGTTAATATAAATAATGAACTGTGTTATGGGCTGGTGGTAGGTAGCAGTTCGTTGACTAACGATGTTTTTGTGCTGCCCTTCGTAACTTGCGGAGGACTGCTTGTTTATTATTGTTCGCGGGTTTTGGCATCAGTCCCTGACTCATTCTCATTGATTCCGATGAACTTGGGATATATGTAGTTAGTTATATTCATTCAGTCACAGCTTGAATAACAATTACTTATTTTTGACATACTGTATAGTGCGTTCTCTCAGTTGTCCTACTTCCTATCTTATCCTTCCTAACTGAAACATTGGGCAGCAATTATTATAAATACGAAAATTTGTGAGGCTATATGTATGTTGTATGTGGCTATATGTGTACTAAGCACTACCACAACAATATACTTTTTATGCCGTAATTCCCACTTAAACGGAACTTACGCAAGTGAAACCACGGGGCGCAGCTAGTTTTCAAGTAAAGGTAGATATCGAAACCTTTAACTCTTCCAAGTATGGAGTAATCGCTCCACGTTACGATGACATTAGATTTATTTTTGATTACCTTATTAAAACAATAATTTACTATCATCTATCCTGGACCCTTTTTAGCAGAGCGTAAAAATGAGAATTTGCTCGAATGATTACTTCTACTCTTTTTCTACCTTAATTAAGTACCTACATTTTCAGTAGGTACAATAATTTTTACTGCCTATATTTCAGTAGTGGAATTATTCTAAATTTACGATGACATAAAGTCAAGCTGCTCTAATGATTACAGGTACGTGTCAGCAGATGATTACGAAGAATTTACTTTCTCCTTTGTGTGAGATGATGAGCAATATTTAACAATAGCCATAGGTAAGAACCTAGTACAACCACAAAAACCCTAAAGTTACCTATATTTTGCAAACTGTAACATGATACTACGTAAGCAGGAGTACAGTATACAGGCTACCGATCGCCCACGCATGCCGTCGTCCTCAATCGGGCGCCCGCTAATTTATCGTCCACCTCACTCGCCTGACTTATGACATCTGCGCTTGCGCTCCTGCCCTTATAGGTACCTACACAGTTTAATGGACAAACGACACTGCTTGCCACGTTGTTCTCATGTGATAATATCGTGAGATCAATGGAAATAACTTAATATACATACGTTGATGTCAGTTATTCGCGCCAATTTTCACAATTTAGTTTGTGAACATGAAAATTGGCGTGAATAATTGTAATTAAACTGTAAATGTAAGTTCAGTGCATATTTTTCTTTTTTAATTCACTTTTGGGACAGAAGATGAATATTAGTTAATTCCTGTCAAATTATATTCCATAGACTAAGTAAACGTGATCAACATGGCGACTAAACACACACGCTTACGTTAATTTACGTCAGGCCCTGACTAATTTGGTAAAACAGCAAAGTCTCAGTCGATCGACCGTAGAGTCCAAGGATTAGGACTTGGTATCATGTTAAAGAATGAAAAGAAAATTTTATATGAAATATTATTATATAATGTGTAACTAAATGTTTGTAAAGGCACCCACGATACAGGACTAATATCTAGTGTGGGGCAACGTCCTTTTTGTTTATAAAAAACCACATAAAGGCTTTGCATAAGTTATGGAATAAGTAATAGGGCATTATATTTATATGAATAGCAATACACAAAAATGTTGGTCGTCAGTAGGAAGGCTTCTCCGCAGACGTCAGTGGTCGAGTGTCATTGTGACCGAGGTCCTCAGCAGCGCAACCCTGGGTACTATAAAGTGTCCATATAAATGATTAAGTGTTAAGTTACGATGTTGGCAGGCGCTGGCGCAGCGTGGCTCCATCCTCCATTCACTGACCAGCGGATAATATTACCTTACCGCCGAAAATATCAAATCGACAGGAAGATGTTATCGCTACAGAATGTTATAAAATTGAATATTTTCATATATTAGGCAGGTCTGCTCACCCCCGCGGCGACACTCTTCCGGCTCGCTCGTCTGTCCTGACTATCCCTAAACATTTTTATGATACATTTTATTCTGAATAGAGATGTTATTTAATATCGCTGTTAACGTCTCCACAAAATTTGAAAAATGTTTTTAATACTTTTCCTTCTCGATGTGCTGTGCGCAGTTGTCATTCCAGTTTATTATATGCTATAAATATTCAATAAATAACAAAAAGTAAAATCAGGTATTGCATCGGACGGACGCCAAGTTTTTATGGTGACATAGAATACAACAAGTTGGCAAAGCAGGCGACACGGCTCAATAAACCTTGACGATATTTTAGTCAACAAATTAATCTTGTATTCAAATTAAACGTATAATAATTATATACTTGTAAGTAAGTATTTCCTCTTTACATAACAGGCGCGTACTAATGCTCTCATTAATTGAGATGACAGTATGGTGGGTGTAACTATCAAAATGAAACTGTACATGCAAATGCCCTACAGTTCTGCAGCTTTTCAGAAAATAAATCACCCAAACAATTTAATCGAACCCAATTGTTTTTTTCTTACCTAAAAAGCCCACATAGAGTTTCGGAAACATAAGACATAAACATGGATATATATTGGACATAACGCCCAGCGTGACAACCACGCTCCTGCACCATTCACCATTAACTTAAAACAAATCTATAAAAAAAACCTACTTTAAATAAATACACTATTAAAAAGACGTAAAGTACACACTAGCCGTACAAATCGTTCGTTTTATGTAAACCGTGAGTTTCGCGTTATGTTCAATGTTCATAGAGTATTTATCGCCAAGCGCAGGTTATTAACAAACCGGTTATCTTCACGCGTGATGTGTACACCAAAGGTGGGCGCCCCACACTTATAAGGAGTCATTATCTCGCCGGGAGACTCGCTTATTAGCATGCTAAATTGATTTTGACGCCTACGCAAGATCGAACACCATTTTAGCTAAGCCCAATAGTTTCGGCTGATTGAAAAAGGGGAAAAAACATACACATCGATAAAATACCGTATATAATGTCTCATTAAAAATTTATTAATGGCATCGTTAGTAAAATTAAGAAACTTATTAAAATTAAGTAAATAAGTACTGCTTTTTACGTCAACCTGACTGTTGGGTCCGAACGTTCCGGAAAATTTATGCAAAATAAGTTTCGCTCTAAAAATTGTTCATCGGGATTTTTTTATAAAAATGTGTGGAGTGTGTCGCGGCGAATATCAATTAATAGGCGTTGGTGCGCGCGAAGCTGCAAAAGTGTAAAGTGCACTGAGGCGGGGGGCGTTGCGTAAATCAAGCGCGGATACGCGTGAATTGGCAACGTGGAAATATGTCCATCCGAAACTCGGGCGCCGCGCGCCGCACACTTGCGACCCGCACTGTAATATTTCAAGGAAAGAGTTGGTTCTTAACTTTTCCGAGATAGAGCCCTTGCTTACATTTCTGTGTCTTACGTTGAAGAAATGCGTTAGCTTTACATAAGTCACCAATTTGTATTCTCATGGATACAGGAGTCCTACGAACCAATGAGGTGTAAAAGTAAGTATAATGATGTAAAAAACAAGGTTACTCAAATAACACTTATTTCTTTCCCCCAAATAACACTTTATCTTACATATAGATGCACTTCCAGCTTACAAAGCCTCTAAACTCCCACCGTACTTTACGAAACAACTCAATATGCCAAAACACGAGAAACAACCTGGCAGATATCTGATACTGAAACTACAGGTGAACGGAGTAAATCTGTTCGCTGAAAAAAGTAGCTTCGGATCCGTTTGGCAGCGGCCGCAGTGAAAAAGTAGGTAGGGGTAGGCGCACTATAGAACACATGGCACGCGAAAATTATTGCCGCTCGGATTTTTCGAAAGCATTAATGCAAATTTATCGAGCCGCGCAGCGCTAATTGCGAACGACGCTGCCTCGCTGATTGTTTTCTCGTCCGATTTATGGCAACACCTATTGCCGATTTAAAGCTTTAATTGTAAACGATTCACGTGTTTTATTGGATAGTCGGCGTGTATTTATTCGAGTGTTCTGTGTGCGGTTTCGATTATTGATTTTCCGTCGGTTATGTTTTTCAGGAACGTTGTTTTAAGTTTCAATTGTCATTATCATTGAACGCGACGTTTGTGGCCAGCATACACTGCAGTGTGGACCTCTATTTAAATATTAAAATAAATTTTAACTTTTTATTTTGAAATTATCTTTATAAGATACCTAAATATTTATTATAAAAAGGTTGACATACGCTAACCACTACTCATTTGATATTAAGACCGCTCTGGATGGCATTCATAATTTTTTTGATAGTCGTGACTGTAAATCAGAAGCCCAAAAGTCTGGTAAACATTCATATCAAGGGATATCCTGTAGTCTACTGTCCTGGGTTATCGAGGTCAGATAGTCAATAGCCCCATTTAAATACTGGTCGGCTGCATCCGGTTAAACTGAAACTCAACCCAGACATATGTAGGTAATTAAAAAAAGACAGGGGAAGTTGATTTTGACAAAATTTATAGATACTAAAAATTTTAATGTTATCTATCTATACCTACGAGTATATAATATACCGTTCGACAACATAATTAAGGGAATGACAAAAGAAGCGCCTGATAAAATATGCTAATAACATTATTAACCTTTTGATCTCAAAGCAATAAATTATGAAACTTAAATTACTAAAAAATATTATTTTTAATCAATAATCATATTAGCGTCAGAACTAAATTAAATAATTTAGATCCTGGCCCTGGCGTCTCCTGCGGCGGATAGTGGCGTTAGGGCGCTGGGATTCCCTCACGCCTCAAGCGCTTCGCCTTCAACAGTCAACAACATATCCTTAGGGTAAAAATTCAGAGGGACAATTCACGTAATTTTAAGAACGTTCACAATCTGAAGGCTAATTCTCGTAATTTAAACGTTCTAAGTAATATAATCGGGAATTTTTTGAGACATTGAGATTGAGATCAGACTGTGAATGTCCTTAATTTTTTTTAAAAGAAACATTTCCCCACACTAATAATTTCTCTAGTATCGTGGGTTCATACGCAAACAGCCAGGCCCGGAACAACCACACCGCCGATATTGTAGCGTGCCTAACGAGAATTACCCTCTGATCTCAGTCGCAAACTGTTTCAAAATATTTCAATACGTTTTTGACAAGTTCAGTCGCTGAGATAAGATTGCAATCAGATTTTGAACATTATTTCGGTTTTTATTCCGTCACTTCTGAAAGAAAAAGACTCATATACCTACTGAATAAGTAATTTCTTCTAAGGTTATTAAGAATATAAGCAGTTTCAAAAATAAAATATCACCAAAACTATTCGCGTACGGTGGCGCTACGAAATTGTAGCACGTTGAGTGAGAAGTGGAAAAGTGTCGTAAAAACCAAGAATTACCTCTCGGCGGAGGTAGGGATGTGTTAATAAATTAAGTGACGTCACATCCGAGCGGTTAACAAAGTTAGCGGCGACGGCCGGGGGCGTTTCCCGCCTTTTTCGCTTAAGTTTTCCTCGCCGCCGGCACCGGAAGTTCGGCCATTATTATTTTACGCGGGCAACAAGCGGCGCGATAATATCCCGCGCTTCAGCCGGCCCGCTGCTTTAGACTGCCTTAATGGCGGAACGTGTCTTCTTACTTTGCGTTTAATAGGTGTAATAACTTAAACAGAATACCGGGATTTATTAAAGTTGCAGCATGATCTGACCAATCGATGGTATTCTCGAAAGTGGGCTAAATTATGCCTTAAATGAGTTTATCTCTTTCTTCATAAATATTCATGACTTTGCTGTTTGCGTTTAGCTAAGTGTGGGAAATCGTATTATTGCCATTAATGGGGTTATTATTCGTATATATTATTTTTTACAACATGGTAAGATAATTAAATCGTGCTATTTATATAAGCGATAGAAAACAACTTTCCAAGACTATATTCTACCTCACAAACGGAATCAAAAGGCAACCCTTCATAGAGGCGAACTGATCTCAATTCGGCACACGTCACTGCGATCGGTGGCGTGTGTTTTGCGTAATCCCGGAATAAAGCTTAGTTAGGAGTAAGCCGGGGTCGGATGGGGCGAGTCACTTGGCCCCGTAAATCAATCCAGGTCCGTCTCAGGCGACGCGGCAAAAATAAGAGGTCGAGGTTTGGGTACACCGCACCGAGTTCCCAACGCCGAGCGATAAACAAATCTACGACAGGTATTTTTACAAGATATTCTTAATGTTTCTACTTACTTTATTTTAGAAAGTTCGGTAGTAAAATCCTTACTATATATATAATACTAGCTGACCCGGCAAACGTTGTTTTGCCATATATGTAAATAATTTCCTAGAAAAAAAAAAGAAAAGAAAAATAGATGTTGGCCAATTCTCATAGATACCGGATAAGCACAAAAAATTTCATCAAAATCGGTCAAGCCGTTTCGGAGGAGTATGGCAACGAAAACTGAGATACGAGAATTTTATATATTAGATTATAAATGGGGAAGTGAGTTTGTTTGTTCCGCTTTCACGCCGTAACTACTGAACGGATTGCTTTGAAATTTTGCAGACCTAAAGTTAGAAGTCCGGATTAAATAATAGGGTACTTTTTATCCCGGAAATATTTGATATTCCCGAGGGAAATGTAAAAAGCGCGATATAACCGAACTCCACGCGGGCGAAGCCGCGGGCGGAAAGTTAGTTTTAAATACATCAACTTTTTAGTTTAGAAAAGAACAATAAAAGAAAGAAAGTAGAAGAAACAATCATTTTTTTTTTTTAATTTTAAACTAGTGTTTGGCTGCAATCCCGCCTGATGGAAAAGGGCGCTAGTTTATTAAGAGCATATGTACTCAAAAAACTGAGTGAATAGGAAGGAAGACTACAATTGAGCATGGTGATGCAATGTTAAACCCAACAACACGACCAACGATGCTGCGTCAGAAGGAGATTCATCTGCAGACCCTCCACGATCGAACTCGTTGTGTCGAACAACAACATTGACGCATCGTACCCGGCACACAACTGCTTAGACCCGTCCTCCGTACGTTACGTAAGTCTTATATTTACATATACGCACGTCATATATATACATATTTCTCTTCGTAACATTTTTTTGTGAAGATAGATCCGATCCTACATAAAAACGAAGTACATTTCAGTAATTTATCAAGATTCATTTACGGGGCAAAATAAATTAATGAGAGATACATACAGAGATTTTTCTGTTAATTCTAAGATAAGGTAGTGTTGAGTGGAAACAGCTGGTTAGTGCTCATGCGTTGTAGCGTATCTTACATCTTTTCTTCGTCATACTAACGTTTTCCCGGCCTCACACTGAGTTCCACTTTTCTGCAATTAGCGACCGAGTTTCACCTGGAAACTTATTAAATTGTAAGTGACATGTCATTCATTTGCAAATCATGATAGAGTTAAGGCAATACCGTGAATATAAGATAGCCAGAAGCTGTTCCATTTGACATATTCCATATTTCTGAAGCTTTTATTTTATGTTGAGACAATGATTAAAAAACCCTCAAAAATGAAGACCCTCGCCTCATCTGCCTGTTTATCTGAATGAGATAATCTCAAATATTAGTGAACAGATTTTAAGGTTTTGAGTAATTGGTCCGAAAAACTTTTTTACAAAAAAAAAAAACTAAATATGAATATACACGTTCATGGTCATCGTGTTTTTGGTTTTAGTATATTCATTTTTGCCGTCGACTTCCGAAATTAGTTATTTTTCACTTTGTAGTGTTTTCTTTTTTTTGTGGAAGTCGGTTGTTACTTTTTTAAAAAAGCTTTTATTTTACAATTTTTAGTTGCAAAAAGTTCTGTTCAGCTGCATCCGGTCAGACTGGACGCTGACGCCAACATAGTTGGGAATAAGCAAATGACGCCTTTTTTATTTGAATTTTTACCCATAATTTTGGTTTAAATACCAAACTACTAGACCAAACTGAATGTATGAGCATTGCTAGAGATGACACGATTACGCGACCTAATAACAGTCTCTTGATTTTTTTGATTGTCGCATCAGCATGGCGAGTAGCAGTGGCTAGTGGTTGTCTTACGTTAAAGTTCAATGCTATAAATTTTTGAGAACTTTCCTCGCCTGTCTATGGTCTTTATTATCAGATTTACTGCAGACTTTCGTTATAACCAACATGAATCCAAACTTCTCATCAACATAAATTAATGGAGTCCAAACACAAGGTAATTATTATATACTGTAGGTAAATTGTTGAGGACTTCCCTAAACTGACCTTTGCCTTCATCATAAGCTCCCTAATGACAATCACCGCCCATCTAGGTGTAAGGTAACAAATTATCGTCCTGAGGACACGGTGGAGCATACGCTGGAGGTCTGCCCAGCTTGGGTAGAGCACCGCCGTGTCCTCGTAGCGGCGATCGGCGGCGATCTCTCGCGTCCGACCCTGGTCCAGGCCATGGTCCGGAGCGAGAATGCATGGCAGGCCGTCACCTCGTTCTGCGAAGCAGTGATGCTGGCAAAGGAGGAGGCGGAGTGCGTGAGGCAACGGGAATCGCAGCGCCCTCACGCCACTAGCCGCCGCAGTAGACGCCCTGGTCGGGAAGGGACACCTAACTCCCAGCCACCATAGGCGCGGGCCTGCGGGCGGTGAGCAGTGGGTAGCTCACCGCCCGGTAAGGACCAGGCCCGAGTCGGCGGCGCGTTGTGTTTCACGCGCCCCTCAAAGAGATGTCAGGACATCGTGACGGGGTCCACGAAAACCGATGCCTCCTGGGTCAGGGTTGCGGGTTGGTTAAACAAGAAACCGTGGCCCTGGCCGTCGCACAGGCAAGTGAAGAAACACGGGTGGGTTTTAGTCAGTAAAAGTCTGACACACCCTTCCGCTCCGCCCAGAGCGGGAGAAGTCATTTGATGATTTCCCATCCCAACAAAAAAAAAGGTAACAAATTATTCAAGCACAAACACATGGTTGCTGTCTCCCGGCTCCATCATCCGATCTACTCCAGACCCTTATTAAATTGTAGTGCTTTAAAATACCTAATGAAAAACTTACAAATGCACGAGCCGTCCCTACAATTTTTTAAAGTTTCCCTTGATTTCTCTGGTCTTCCACCATCAAACCCTGATGTCATTATCATGGGACCACCTTTGGAATGTTTTCGTTCCAACAGAAAAAGAATTATCAAAATCGGTTCATAAACGACGATGTTATCCGCAAACAAACATAAAATAAACATATAATATACGGTCGAATTGAAATACCTCCTCCTTTTTGAAGTCGGTTAAAAAGAACGATGATTAGTGAAGATGTCGGAAAAATCCTGCCGGCTGGGAGATTTACAGGCGTACGCCGCGTTAACCGTCATTGATATTTGACGCATAGATATATAAACTGAATAATCGAAAATCACGGTTCGGTTTAATCTCAGTACGTTCCCGTGGGATATTCCCCGACATCCACGGGGCTGGCGAGCTTGCTGGGTAAAACTAGTGTAAGTAAAAAAATAGTGTATCGTCATCTTGAGCAATTTTCATGCATTTAAAGCAAACTCAGATTTTAATCAAGAATATAGGAACATAACATTAATTTACAACACAACACGACTTTACTCCCTCCAGAAATTATCTTTATCATTTCATGGCGTTCATTTTCGCCAGTCATTACGCTTTCACAAGGCTTACGCAAACATATTTAAACGTTATTACGAACAAATGCCACTTTCTCGTGACGTTCGACACGACAATACCGAAATAATACAATAAAAGAATTGACAGTCCATTGTCTGGTAAATTATTCACGAAATCTATTCGTCACTCGCTCTAGATGTTGTGTGAGATTATCGTGATACGGTGGATCGTAGCGTTTCCATATTTCATGGTTATGACGCTGATGACAGTCGTGACAGAACTGTATCGAGTGGCCCACTTAGGTACACGTAGTTAATGATCGCGCTTATATTTTTAAATGTATAAATGATGTGGCGCACTTTTAGGAATTTAATGATAGCGTTTCATGTTTAGATTTCGTGATAGAGAAAGTCAAAATATCAAGCTAAGAATAAATTATCATAATATAAAAACAGTGATTACACCCTTTTAAATGAATTCACCGAATCTACGAAATGTATCAATCAATCGGATTTTTTATTCAAATGAACCGTATTTCCATTGCTAATAACACGCTATAAAGCCACACAGTTGCAAATAAATATCAATCACGCAGCTACTTATTAAAATACAAGATATGCTACAATTTATGTATATAAAGAATGTGTATCGAGTTGTAGCCCGGGGGTAAAGACAATTAAAAATTAATCTTATGCGGCCATTGATAGTTGGTTAATGCGGCGGCATCCGGCAGCGCCCGCGCCCCGTCATTACGGGCCCGACGATTCAATTCGACACATCTTCAGGGTTTCACCTCGCTCAATAATTACCCAGTGCTATCATTAAGCCGCGTGCACAACAAAACGTAATAACCTTGCAATTAGACGGTGACTGTCATTAGATTGTAATAGAGTTTCGTACAACAATTTGTGAGTAAAATCGTCAAGCGTGTCACATTACCGGAGTCCATTAGGGCGTTTACACAACACGGAATTGAAATGAGCAGTCCACAGATTATCGTGATAGACAAACAGAGCGCATTGTCTCGTAATAATACTTTATACGGTGTGTTCAATAAACAGCTTCTTGTTGAAGAAAGTTTAAACCGTTTGTGATTGATAATTTTGCTGCATCGGTGAAATACCACAAACACCAGCCCCGTCGCATCGCATCGTTTGCCGCGATGTTTATTGGTTTTCACCGAGCGTTCTTTCTAACTTTTGTCTTTTTGCGTGGCTCCTAATGGTCTTAGCGAATTGCAAAATGTTCCACAGCTTTCCTTTAAAATAGGGCTATCAAATGCAAAACTATTTTTTCAAACCTGATTGGTACCTACATATTGTTAATAGCGCATTATAAAAGCTTTTTTTCTGCTTTATTATTAGTACAGATAGCTGATATTCTTAGCTTAGAAAAAAACACAACGGTATTTCATCTTTCCCTACGGTAAAGGTCATTTGAAGGGTTTTCCTGCCTAATCCTAAGGTAGTGAAGACATTGTTAGGCGGCAGAAGCGTCGCGCGTCGGCTCGCGCCGTCGGTAATGGAGAACACAGCATGTAATGTGGTAATGTTGATTGATAACAAGGAAAGAACTTTCAAATACATGAAAAGATATTGAAATATCTTATCCTATTCTACTATATTTATTGCAAAATTAAGAATCGCTGTTTTACAGAAGAACGTTCCTGAAAATTTTGTTTTTCAAATTTGCTGTGCTCAAAATTCTATTACTTTAGGCAGATACAAACTATCAACCTGGGATTATCGATCAGAAATAATATATACATACATTGGCGCCATCTTTTTCTTTCCATTTTATTAAGAAAAGGACAGAAGATAAAATGTCAGTTTAATCCTGTCAAATTAAGATACTCCATTGACAGATTAGACGCGATTAAAAACATGGCGACTAAAAATACGCTAGTTTATGTCAAGAGCGCACTAATTTGACAGGTCTAAACTGACATTTTATCTTCTGTCCTTTTCTTAATGAAATATAAAGAAAAAGATGCACTGATCTTAAATTTAATTTAGTTTGTGAACAAAGGATTCGGGACCAATGTTCATTATTCAAAAGTTTTATATTTGTATTATAATCCAAATGACATTCATTCATTGTCGGACAATGCACAAAAATGCATGCTTATGCAAATTTTCATATTTCGGGAGTCCCGAAGCACGGAACTTTGCATAAGAGATTCTTTATAAAAGTAACACTATGGAGGCATATCTAAAAATTAATTGCCTAAAATTATTCAATAAAAAAATAAATCATTATCATCTCAGCGTTAATCCCAGTCGCATCTGCTTTTTCAGCTTTGGAGTCTGAGGTCCGCTTTACCAGTCTAACTGCTGATTTGGCTGAAGCGACTGCCGTCTGACCTCCACAACCCGAAGACGATATCGAATCATTGCAGTTAGACCAATTGTTGGACTTTTGAGGGCTTCTACAACCCGTAACGACAGCCATGACGTGTTCTTGCTTTCCCAGGCACGACCCGACCAATGCAATTATTCATATTCATGCATACAAGTATTTTCACTGCGCGGGGATTGAACCCGCGCCTCCTTGCGCAGCGGCCGCGTTCGCTACCGCTACGCCATGGAGGCAGTCAATAAAATAATAAATATCCGTCATTTTTACCAATGGAAAATCCCATCAGGCACACGGCTTGTCCAACAGAAAATCAAGAGATTTTAAACTGATTATTTTTTTTAACTTTCAGTAATTACACAGCCTAAAACGACCTAAATCAAAAACTACAGCCTGTACCCAAAATGTTAATGGCGGCCATGTGTCGAATATCCACAGTATATCCGGGCGATTTCGTCAGGTAGCACGATAATATCCACACATCGGGTATTAGGATCAGGCGATAAGATCGTATCGCCTGTACGTTAAATAACATGTTTCCTGCAATCGTCGTGGTAATTTTAATAATATAATTACGATATTCGTATGGCGGCTTTTTAGCCCTATAATAATGCCGAACACCAAACAATGTGTTTATACCATTCACGCCGAGCTGTTATTATGTTTTCATACACACATTGATCGTGTAATGGGCAGTTTTTGAATGGACTGAAATGTAGACAAGCATATATTTTAATCGTTCTGATGAAATTAGGCTTTTAGTATGTAAATAAATATATATAGTAGGTATAGGTACTTATTAGTTATTATGTTGATATTGATCTGATCCGGTTAAAAACATAAGTTGTTTAGTGAGGTCAATTAAAATAGCTGTCATCTTCATTACCATGGTGCGATAATAATACCTTCTGAAAGTGATTGAAATTAGACATTAGTCAATTCTTCTTATTAGCGTATCAATGGCAGTTGTTGAAAAGTAAAACATTTTTGACCCAAAATTCTGTAAACACATAATCAGCTCACTGACGCTGTCATAAGAACATCAACAGACAAACAGGCAAACGCAGAATAGGGTAGTTGACTAATAAAAACTAATTAGTCCGTCAGACAGATTTCCAAATAATACTAATAGACACGTATTTTTTCTTTAATCATATAAACAAAAAATGAAGACGACACAGTGCGTTGAAAACTCGTGTGACGTCACTGCACGCTACACTTTTTAGAGAGCAGTGACATCGCCAGTCACCACTCCAGATCTTTGATGCCTTTTATATTTGTCAATTTTTATTGATTTGATAAAACAAAATATACGTATCCAATATTTTTCTCAAATCTAAATGACGGACTAAATAGAATCATTTTTTTTTTTTTACCCAGGAAATATCCTTATTGAAGGTTGGCCATACCTAGTCAGACCTGGGCAATCGACCTCTATCGATGGGCTAATCCTTTCACTGCGATGTTTATTAGTTAGTCTACTACCTAGTAGACTAACTAATAAACATCGCAGTGAAACATCGCAGTAAGAAAAAAAGAAAATACATTTTTAGCACAAACTAAAAGAAACCTAGTAGACCAGACACATACTTCAGAAAAATAAGGAGCAAATAAAATGCGAAAAGAAGAATGCAAAAAAATAATTACCGATGAAGACAACGTTTTCAAGAATACTGAAGCCAGTGAAAAAGAAAACTCGTAAAGTCATGCAAACAGATAAGTTCTCATTTTCGTTCTAAATAAATATTGTAGGCAAATTCTTTTAAACAATCTTTGCAGTGGGTCACACATTTGTAGTCATATAAAATGGAATGCAACAAAGGAATTAAACATACATATAAAGCTGAAGAGTTTTTTGTTTGTTTTTTTGAACACGCTAATCTCAGGAACTACAGATCCGATTTCAAAAATTCTTTTTGCGTTGGATAGCCCATTAATCCAGGAAGGCTTTAGGCTATAACATCACGCTGTAACCAATAGGAGCGGAGGATATAAAAAAACATATCGAAACCTACGTGGGTGAAACTGTGGGGCGCAGCTAGTAAATCCCTTGATGTCTCGAAGGCCTTCGACCGGGTATGGCACGCTGGCCTTTTGAGTAAGCTTCCAGCGTACGGCATTTCCCCTAGCCTGACTGGCTGGGTAAAAGACTTCCTGACTGAACGGTCCCTCCGAGTTGTTGTCGACGGATGCTCATCTGAGCCCATGTCGACTAATGCCGGTGTTCCTCAGGGGTCTGTTCTCTCTGCAACTCTGTTTCTGCTGCATATTAACGATCTGCTGATGCCCGGTATCTATGGGTATGCAGCACAATTGTGGAGAGATACCTGCCGGATGCTCGGGCTAGTAGGGAATCAATCCGGTCCGAAAGAGAGGCCATGGTAGAGCGAACGAGTGTTGCACTTCAGGCAGTCTCCGAATGGGGCAATGCCAATCTTGTAGCATTCAATGCCGCCAAAACGCAGGTGTGTCTTTTCACCGCCAAAAGGAGCCCGTTCACCTTGGCTCCTACTTTTCGGAATGTATCCTTGGAGTGTACCGACCGCCTTCAGCTTTTGGGTGTTGAGATTTCCTCGAACCTAAACTTTGGGCGGTTCATTGAGTCCAAAGCCAAGGTGGCTGCCAGAAAACTTGACGTTATCGCAAAGGTCCGGCAGTACTTCACACCAGGGCAGCTTCTAATGTTGTACAAAGCACAGGTCCGTTCGTGTGTGGAGTACTGCAGCCACATTTGGGCTGGTGCTGCTAAGTGTCACCTGGCCACTTTGGATTCAGTGGAGAGGCGTGGGAAGAGGCTGATTGGTGACCTTGATTTAACTCGAGTTGGTCTCCAAAGCCTAGAGCACAGGCGTAGAGTAGCCAGCCTTTCGGTGTTCTATAGGATACATTTTGGGGAGTGTGCGAGGGAATTGCACGATATAATTCCCCCATCTCCGTTCCACCATCGGACGACCCGTCGTATGGCGAGTTTCCATCCTTATGTTGTTAACACCTCTACGATCCGGACGAAGCGTTTCGCCTCCTCCTTTATACCGCGTACATCGAGGGACTGGAATAATCTGCCGGCGGCGGTGTTTCCGTCGGACTACAATTTGAGTGTCTTCAAGGCTAGAGTGAATAGGCTCTTAATAAACTAGTGCGCTTTACCATCAACGATTGCGTCACTGCTTACCATCAGGCGGGATTGCGGTCAAGCGCTGGTTTATATTTAATAAAAAAAAATATTATAAATTCGAAAGTTTGTAACGATGAATGTATATATATGTGTTTGTTAATCTTTCACACAAAAAGTACTAAACGGATTTGAATGAAACTTGGCACGCAGTTATAACATATAGAACACTTTAATCCAGATATTCTTACGGGATCAAAATTTATGTTGGTAAAACCACGGGATGCAGCTAGTACTTAGATTATATAAAGCAAAGCACCTGTTTAGGTTCAAATCTAGGCTCTGCAACCCGTTAGTGATGGCCGTTACCACTGGGACACCATTGTGGCAAGAATTTTTGAGGCGATTGCCGTCTACCTTGATGTCTCGAAGGCATTCGACCGGGTATGCCACGCTGGCCGTTTGAGTAAGCTTCCAGTGTACGGCATTTCCACTGGCCTGACTGGCTGGGTACAAGACTTCCTGACTAAACGAACCCTCCGAGTTGTTGTGGACGGATGCTCATTGCAGCCCATATTGACTAATGCCGGTGATCCTCAGGAGTCTATTCTGCACAGGTCCGTTCGTGTGTGGAGCCACATTTGGGCTGATGCTGCAAAATGCCACCTGGCTACTTTGGATTCAGTGGAGAGGCGTGCGAAGAAGCTAATTGGCGACCCAAATTTAGCTCCAAAGCCTGGAGCACAGGCGAAGAGTAGCCAGCCTGTCGGTGTTCTATACGATGCATTTTTGATAGTGTGCGAGAGAATTGCATGATTTAATTCCCCCATCTCCGTTAAATCAACGGAGGACCCGCCGTAAAATTGTTTTGAACGAGATCTAGTAAGTAGTTTTTTTTTAATACCTCCTAAATCGTAAACCGCTTATTACCGCGTAATCTTTCATACAAATAACTAAAATCCTTTAATTTCATAAATCAATGGTACGGAACCCTTTGTGCGTGAGTCCGATACGCACTTGGCCCGTTTTTTTTTGTTTGGCATTGGAAATCATCAAATGACCTCTTTCGCTCTGGGTGGAGCGGAAAGGTGTGTCAGACTTTTACTGACTAAACCCACCCGCGTTCCTTCACTTGCCTATAGGTCAGGGCTACGGTTTATTTTTTAACCAATCCGCAACCCTGACCCAGGAGGCATCGGTCTTCGTGGACCCCATCCCGATGTGCTGACATCTCTTTGAGACGCGCGTGAAACACGACGCGCCGTCGACTCGGGCCCACTGCTCACCGCCCGCAAGCTCGTACCTACGGTGGCCGGGAGTTCGATGTTGTCTCCCAACCAGGGCGTCTCCTGCGGCGGTTAGAAGCATGAGGGCGCTAGAATTTCCGCTCCCTCCCGCGCTCCGCCTCCTTTTTTGCTAGCCTCACTATTTCGCAGAGCGGGGTGACGACAACTCTCGCTCCGGACTATGGCCTGGACCAGGGTCGGACGCAAGAGATCGCCACCACGAGGACACGGCGGTGCTCTACCCAAGCCGGACAAACCTCCGCCGTATCCTCAGGGCGATCCACACAGCGGTGACACCCTGGCGTTTCCTCTCACCTTATACGGAACAGGAACCTCCCTAAACAGCCGTGTCCGGTGAGGATCTGCGTCAGGGAGAGATGAGGGCACCGTGGTGCCTCTCTAGCCACTCCTCAAAGAGGGGACTTACCACCGCTATTGTGATGTGCCCAGGCCAGTTTCCACCCTTACATTCTTGACACCACAGTGATCCGAACGAAGCGTTCTGTTCGCCTTTTATACCGCGTACATCGAGGGATTGGAACAATTTGCGGCGATGTTTCCTTCGGACTATAATTTAAGTGTCTTTAAGGCTACTAGCGCGCTTCACCATTAACGATTGCATCACTGGTTACCATCAGACGGAATTGAGGACAAGCACTATTTTATAATTAAGTAATAAAAAAATATTGTATGTGCTTTATATCTTCTAAAAGCTAAGGTAAGACAAGGCAAGATATGTACATGAATATATCACATATTTATCAGGTAAAGCGGAACTCATAAATCTTAGCATAATTTGCACCCTCCTACTACATTTATTTCCCCATAAGGTTTTACTTCGCAGCAATTACCTTAATTGATAATATTAATATCTACTGAATCTAATTTCCTTCTTGCATCCATCTCACGTGTAATTAGTTCCAGACATACTTCACGACTGGCTTGAAAGGAGTTTTGATGCGTTAGGTTTTTTTTTTAATTTAGTTTTTTTAATTATTTTTTATGAAGTAGGTAGTGCATTAAATGCCAGGTAATTAAACAGTCGTTGTAATATAAAAGACTTAAGGTAGATATGTTACATTTTTTTAATAAACTTTTAATAAAAAAGTAGGTACTTAACAAGTATTTGGTTTATATAATAGGATCTTCCCAATCATCTAAAGCAAAAAAAAAGTTCAGTTGAAATAGAAATTCGAAGGATTCTACAATTTTCATCCGTGCATGTTTTATATTTACTCACTAGAAAACTAGAAACACAATGGAGTTTATTCATAAACGATGATCAAAGTTAGGGTAACATGTTCTAACAGGGGCTGACGGGTAGGCCCCCGACAGGGTGGACCGAAGACCTGCTGAAGGTCGCGAAAACGGTTTCCTGCGACCTTCACCAGGTCTTCTTTGCGGGATGCGGGAGGCGCAGGACCGGCCGTCGCGGAGATCCTTGGGGGAATGATGATGATTATGATGATGATTAAGGACATATCCTGACATACACAATTTGTTAAAAATATGAGTTGGATATTTTAATTCGTTAAATAAGTACATAAGTAAGTAGGTAGTCTATTTAATACCAATATATTTTTTCAAAATTAATGTCTCCAACTGAAGATGATTACAGGTATAAAGACTGAAATGGAATTTAAATAAATACTATTAAAAATAATGAAATATGAACTTAATAACACAATGGCATAGCGCAGGTACCCACTGCAGATGCAATAAATACGAAATTAAATGTGAAGGAACTAAATGTCGTCATATTAGGGAGGTGCAGCAATCTGCAGCGGGTTGCCGGCCACTAATGACGGTGTCAGTTTATTGTTTTAGATTACTACCGCCCTCTAATTAACCACCCGCTAACCTTAAAAAAACACATTGAGTTTACCCCTTAGTGATAACTGCATCTAAGTAATATGGAACGACCCAAATAACAGACAAACGGAAATTATCCAGATCTTCCACAATGTTATGTAATACTTAAGGATATTAGTGTAAAATTTATTTGTTATAATAATGTCCCTTTTCACCCCTACTTCAATTGCGTAAAAGTTTAAGACAAAAAAAGTTGTAACGGCCATCCAATTAGTTTAAGAATCCGCACAGAAGCGCTTCGCCGACCCTAAATTTTTCCCAATTAAATGCAAAACTCGCTCGGCACCGGCGGCTATATAAAATTTAAAGTCCATACAATTCGCGCAACACAAATTTTTATTACCTTTGCCCGGTAAGTAAACAAAAAGAACAAATTAGCTAGCCTCAGTACAAGACGTTGCCGTCGTCCGCGCTATATCCCGCTCGGGACACAAGGGTGTAAAAAGTAAAACAATAAGGATTCTGTGCGGCTGCAAGGGGATATTTATTGTTAATGAAAATGGCGGGATTTGAACTAACGTCTTGTAACTAAATACCCCCTCACGGTTAAAGCGGGCACTAATTTGGTTTTTATAGCGCGTCCTTAATTTGATTTGGCGGCATCGCGGCCGTGCCACTATTGCCTGTAGGAGCAATTAATTTGCTCGGATTATATTTTTTCCCGGGGCGGCCTATGCGACTCTCCCCGAGCCCGCAGACTTGCTTACGCGCCCACAACACGATCGAACCGACGAGGAAAAAATAAAATAAAACTTAAGCCCCGTTTAATTTGAAGGGTGGTTCTGGGCTATTAAAGTAACACGCTTATGTATTGCAAATTATATTGAAATTTGTCTTCCATTACTGAGCGTCTTCCTCACACAAATGTTGCCCGCATTACGAGCGGGAGATTTTTATTCCTCGCTACGCCCACCCTTGTCTCCCAGTTTTTTTTACGTCGGAAGTTTTGTGGTGCTTTTTTCTCGCTAATTAAAACTCTTCCGCGCTGTTTCCTCTGAGAAACGAGATCCGATCAATTAATTTTTGGGCGGCGTAAGCCGTCTCGAAATTTACTGGGCTCAATAAAAAAACAATTTTCTTTCCAAAAAAGGGTATCAAAAAGTAATTGATCAAATAAAGGTTTATTTTTAACCAACTTTTAAATTGAACTGCCTAAGAGTTTGTGTTGTTGTTGTACAATTTTCTGGGTAGCTGGAAAATACGTCAGTAATCAGTATAGGTCACATATTACGTAGAATAGCATTGTTTATAGAAAATTCTAAGCAATCAGCAGCGCGGGCGCAGCGTAGTGGTGGTGGTAGTGCGAACGCTACGAAATGAAGTCACGCGCGCTATTGTCTCGAATACCGAGGACAGGCTATTTCATCTAATGGAATCACACTATATTATTATGTACGACAACTACTTACTACCGAGATGACTACTAAATTATTTATTGCCTACCGTTCACACATCGTGAGTAGCTAACAAGTACTTTCACTTTCAATTCAAAAACCGAAAACAGATATGAAGAAAATGCAAGGAAGACGTTATCGTCACTGCATTGCGTTTTACTTCTAATATTACATTTACAATTATGGTCATGTTGTAATGTCACACATGCCATCAGTCTTTCACTTGTTATCTTCAACATCCAAGTCCTGAACCGTTGATGCCAGTAAAGACCACATACAAAAACAAATCCACAAACAAAACACAAAAGCAACAGCACCCTTCAATCAGTGGAAATGAAGGCAGCAGAGGTTCAGCAGCAATTTGTCGTTGATAGCAGCGCTTCGGTGGGCAGGCCAGTGGAAGCACGCGCCGAATTAAATGGAAATCAATAGCAATCGCCGCACGTGACCAACGACCCTTACATCTCGCCGACAGCCAACATCACTCACACAGCCCAAGAATATGGCAGTTCGTGACAAATCATGGTCTTAATAGAAAATGCTCACCGGTCTCTAGATGGGATCGTGCCAACTCGTTTGTGTTGGTTATCTACAACCAGATTGTTCCGAAAGAAAATCCCTAACAGAAATTCATAGGACTTGCCCAAGAACTGTCATAGCATTTCAGTTGTAATTGCATTCGATGTGTATCATCAATATTCCAGATGAAGAATTATGTAATGAAACTTATCATAGACCGTGATGGAACTTACCTATCTTAGATTTTCCTAAAGAGGTGACCAAGATTTTAGGATGCGTTTGTATCTAACTATTCGTGCCATTTCCTGCTGTGATAATGATAATGTTTTACCGAATGACAGTCAAGTCATTACGTTCAGATTAAAAGATTATGTTTGTTGATCTTTTGGAATTTTTCATTTGAGAAATATATTTAATTTAAATGTTCTTTCAATCAACTTGGAAATCATTGTTCGTGCATTACGCAGTTACAGGAGTCCGGTGGAACAATTCCTGTTGAAATCGCTGCTCTCTGCCACAATGACGGATCAATCGGTGTAGCCTGCTATTACTGGCATAGATCAAATATTGCAGATTGTGCTTTAGGTAGAATTCTCTCTCAAATTTATAATTAAAGAATACTGTTATTATTTATGGATACATATTATACTTTTCATATATTTCGGGTGACAATTGTAACATGTTCTGGTTGGCCGGAGAAAACTAAACACAAAGAAAATTTGATAAGATAGAGGAAGGCGTTTGTCTAGCAGTGATCAACAGACCGTAAAAAAACAAATGAAATAAATTAAATTTCCAAGTTTCGATGAGCTAATCGAAATAGGTTTCATTATGTCAGATTAAGAGTATACCGATTTTGATGTTAAATTGGCGGTTCATTTATGTATAATACCATAATAGATATATCGATGAGCTATGATCATTCAGAAGTCAGACCTTTGAATTGGTATTATAACAAAACGTAAATGCACGTCTTCCCAACATTATGGTGCCACCCGGGCTACTCCTTAATATATTTACAATGATTTCTGAACCACAGTGAAATACGAGGTTTCAGGGGCTAGTACCTACAAGTACAATCTTGAGGCTCATTAGATTACTCGAGTCTGGTCAAACCACATTAGGGTCGGTGAATTTTATTAATTCGGCATGAATTACAATACAGTACCGATTTATTCTCATCAAATCATCATCTTCCCAGCGTTTTAGATACCAACTATATCGGGATCGGCTTTAACTGGATTCAGCTAAGTACCAGCATTTTACATCAAGCGAAAACCAATACACCTCATCATCATCATCATCATTTCAGCCGAAAGACGTCCACTGCTGGACATAGGCCTCCCCAAAGGTTCTCCACGACGACCGGTCCTGCGCCTCCCGCATCCAGCGGTTTCCCGCGACCTTCACCAGGTCGTCGGTCCACCTTGTCGGGGGCCTACCCACGCTACGTCTTCCGGTGCGTGGTCAACACTCGAAAACCCGTCGGCCCCATCGGGCATCGGTCCTACGGGCAATGTGTCCAGCCCATTGCCACTTCAGTGTTGCAATTCTTCGGGCTATGTCGGTTATTCTCGTTCTTCTGCGGATCTCCTCATTCCTGATTCGATCTTGCAGTGAAACCTCAAGCATAGCCCTCTCCATAGCCCTTTGAGCGACTTTGAGCCTTCTTATAAGGCCCGTTGTTAGAAATACACCTAAACATAACATAACATAATCAGCGTATAATGTTGCCACTCCTGGCACAAAGACCTCCTCTCGGTGAGAGATCGTGGGCTGTAATCTATTGCAGGCCCAGCACGGGTAGATAGTTGTCACATGTCTTCGAAGCTTTGCCTCTAGGACATGAAGATTCCTCACGATATTTCCTCCACCGTTTTAAGAGCAGTGGTGATGAAATAATTTACACAAAGTAATTTACTCCTGACGTGGCTCGAATTAGGTGTGGGTCGTAACGCCTTTTTCAAGAAACGTAATGTAACCAGTTACTTGATCGGCGTAACCTGTTATAAAACAAGTTATTTTTGTAGCTAGTTATTTTAATTCAGCTACTGTGATTGTTTACTTAAATATAACCAAGTATACAGTTACACACGAAACGAAACTAGTTGTGGTCCTTATTTCACGTAGCTAGCTACAATAACCAGCAACGCGCGCCGCCGCGGCGCCGGTGTGATGCACGATACGGCTACCCGCTACGGCGGCATAACGTGTGTATGAAATAACGCATTTACAAAAATAACTACTTTTTAATTTGACTCGTAACTAGTCATTCAGTTACACATCGCGTCGCTGGTTATTGTAACCAGTTACGTGAAATAACGACCAGGTCTAGTTCGAATCTACAACTATCACCAGGCCACCTCTGCTCACGTACATCTAAAACCTGAAAACAATTAAAATAGGCATAAAGCCATCCCAGTCACATGTTCAGTCTACACATCAATTCGACAGGCACGTCCGCGCCCAATGTGGGCCGGCAGACAAAGCAGCACTTCCTTCGATTGTCGTCCGATGATAGATCAATCAATGCATTAGAAAGGCCGGCTTAATTGCGGCCATTCCGAACCACTGTTTGTACTGACGAATTACGTTAATGCTTGCTTTACACAGCTACGTCGTGTCTAAGGGAAATTATTTGTGATTTATTTGGAATTTGATTTAAGTTTGCACTCGGATTTTCCTGATTTTTAGTTTTTTGGGAGTAAGGTAATGCTATTAATCAAAGTTTTAATATTAAATTGTAGTGGTTGTTAACTAAGTATCCATTACCTAACTATTTATAATTTTCTCCTAGTCTCTTAGTAGATCAAAATACTTCTTTACGCACATCATCCTACATCCATTCTTCTTACTACTAATTTACACGACGTCATAATTACTTCCGCGGAAAATTCTTATAAAAATAATAAAATTATGACAGATGTATGGTTAATTGTTTGCAGAACAGGTAACTGATCTAAGTGACGTATTTTCATCTTTTCTTGAACACAGTTTTTCATAGGAATATTGTGGAAAAATGTGTTGGTACTTCAATATTACCAAAACGCCGTGATGAAGTAAACATGTTCCTCCTCTTTACATAGGTCCAATTGTCTTTTTAATGTTAAAGATTTAAATGGTCTTGAATGTAGTCATTTGACGTAACTCTAGGTTTCCGTAAACCGCAACAAAGTGGTCCAATTAGCTAAACCAAGTCGGTTTCAAAATAACTCTTTAGAGAAAATTGGCAGCAATTTGGCTGAAATTACTGCAAAATCTGTTTAAATGTTAACTGAATCTGTTTATTCACGTAACAACGAAGTAGATACGACTGGTTGGCATTTTTTTTTTCTGGTCAATTTTCCACCAATATCAACGGGAGGAGACCCACGTCCAGTGCTTACATAGTAAAGCAATATCTACAAAAGGACAAAATATCGCTGCAAATAAACGTTTAACTTTATGGACTCGAAAGATATTACCGATTCGTGATCTCCTTTTTGTTTAGTTTCGCGTTTCGCCCGGTCGGCCATCTTGGCGACATGTGGCGGGAGATTTAGGCGGAAAACGTGCCCTGCTATATTAGATTATGTCGAAATGAATTGAGCGCTACTATTGGATATGTTATTGACGTAGATTTGCGATCGGAGGAACGAACTGATATTTCGTATTGTTATTAAAGGCGCAGCGCTCCCCGCGGACGTGAGCGGCGTCCCGAGTACCGGCCCGCCCGATACGACGCCCTTATGGACCTATCGTTTAGGCCTCTTTATATTTTTCTTATGTAAATACGGTTTCATATCCGATGAGCTTTATTTATGTGGGAATCGTTTTAGCGAGATAAGTCTCTCCTCTGTTCCACTGTTCACCTCTCGCGATGTATGGAGATTTTGTTTGTTTTGGAATACTGATTTATTGTATCCTGCGATTGGCCTGTCTTTTATTAGATATACTTTACATATCGGACGAAGAATAAAAAAGGTAGCGACTCTCTCTTGTAAATCAGTATTTATCTACATCATACAAATTTTCAAAGGATGAATGTGTTTTGAAGAGCAGAGAGTATTTGAAGTGTCGCTAAACATCAAAGAGTATATGTGCCAGGCCGAGAGCGTTGTTAAAACGTCTTCAAGGGTTTCAGCGCGGTAAACAGTAGCACAGGCGCTGGCGCAAGTCACGAGACGTATCAAGGAGACACACTATCGCATCGCAAGTCGTTTTGTCGCTAAATAAAGTAGTGTACTTACCTACAGCTAATAATATAAAATAAATATACAAGCAAATTATACTTTTTTAATGATACTATTTTTGACACTTTACTTAATAAAAATTCTCTTCATTTTCTCCCCCATTAAAAAATATTTTACTAACATCAGGGATAGATATGATATTTTAACAGACCAACTGTATGTACGTACAGACGACAGCACATCAAACTACTACGATCTATCAAATGTCTTTATTAGATTTTCAACTTTATCGCTAAAGCATTAAAGTTCAAGGTTGATTGGGAGTATTTGACAGTTTCGGGTAGCTTGACGTGCTATTAAAACATCTTAAAATTACCTATCTATACTAATATATAAAGCTGAAGAGTTCTTTTGTTTGTTTTTTTTGAACACGCTAATCTCAGGAACTACTGGTCCGATTTGATAAATTCTTTTTGCGTTGGATAGCCCATTCATTCAGGAAGACTTTAGGCTATAACATAACTATGTGACCAATAGGAGCGGAGCATATAAAGAAAAAACACATCGAAACCTACGTGAAACCGGGGCACGTAGCTAGTTAATGATATACGAAACTTAGTTACAAAACTACGAATCCTTTTCAACGATATAGTATTCCGTCGCTTGCACCACTGCTCGAGGGCGGCGCACGCGAGCGCGGCTCGCTTTGATGTCGCGAGGGTAGTTATGGAAATTAATAAAGTGAACAACGTGTAATTGCTTCCGATAAGCAAGGCGGCTTGCCTGCCTGCGCCAGAGCAACGTTTTTTTGCCTCTTTAACGAGCCGCGCACAATACAAACACCATGTCTTAAACGATACCTGCTATTAATTTGCTCGTCGATGTTTTTTCTAATCGATTTAACTTTTTAATAAACAATATTTTTATTGTGGTTTCTTTTTTATAAGTATAACTTTTTAAGACAGATCAAAATTTTTTCAATCATAATAGACCATAACAGAAATATCGGAGCATAATGTAATTTAATGTATTTTTTATGGTTCAGTACCTATATGTACATAGATCTGAATGTAGGACAAATTGAAACTTCTCACTTTCGTCTTACTTTTCTTCAAACGTTACTTGAACATCAATGAAAGTGATTGTAGCATTAATAGATCCTGTTCTCTACAAGTCATTAAAGTTATTTTAAAACACGGTTACACAGACCACTTTAATAGAGTCATTGGTAGTTCTCAAAACTCGTAAGTAGATCGGCACCTGTCGGTCTGGCATGATAGCGGTGGCCCGTACCGCCACAGTGCGCTTGCACCGACGCCGACGGCGACGTTAAAAGCTCTGCCCACACATTCGCCGACCTCTTACTTTGTTCAATGTTAACTATCCATACACAGTAGCACTCTCTCTAATCCCTGGCGCCTCCACACACACTTCACTTGTAACTCTTACAAAAAACATCTATTTTTAGAATCACTTCCAATTCATAAGTAGCGCCTATTTATTCAGCATTTACGTCATTATAATTGATCATCATAACATTATCCCTCGACATGCCAATACCAACGAAATCAATGAGTAATAGACTAAATAAAATACTTTTGAAAAATCTCAGAACGTCGCAAGGAATAAATAATAATGAATAATGTTAAAAGAAACCTATCAATAAAACTGAACTTAACGTATCCCGAAATAAAACACTTTGTTATTAAGTTGACAAGCAAACGTAAAAATGCTCCTTTAAAATGTAAAATAAACAGATCAATCATGTTCAAGCGATCCCACCGGGCTCGCACCGATCCCCGAAAAGAAGCCTACGTAAGCGTCTATTATAAAGCACAGATGTTACCACAAGACCGATTTCATACGTTGTCTCTGTCGATCTCACGGCGACCCAACTGGACAAAGTGGGATACGAAATAAAAGTGATACTCATTTTTTATTCTTTTTCGAAATAAGAATTGTTCTACATTCGGGAGAGTGATTGACATGCGGTCGCCGGCGGCGCCCCCTGACGCGCGGTATTAAAGCGTTTCACAAGATGGCCCTCGTATTATTATCATTTTATAATTTATTACGCTAATTATGAAAGGGTCGTATTTAAAAATAAAACAAAGGTATTACGGATGCCATATTTGTGTGGTAAAAGCTTTGCGGACGTGTAGCGTGTTACTTTTTGGGCGTATAAATCTAGGAAGGCACATCAATCAAGTTGTCGGATGGACGGGAAGTCCTGTTCCACATTATTATGTAGATCCGTGATTAAAACGTTAAAAAATATGTAGATACAGTACGCAACAACCCTTTAATATACCATGTAATAATATCATTCGTAAAAGGTGGGTCGAGTTCGGACCATCTATGACCACGCCGTTAACTTTTTCATACTTGTGTCATATAAAGAGGTATTATCATTTATCTGTAACGTTTGTGTAGTACGTACAGGTTTACGATATTGACTCATAACAAAGTTACGTTACATATTCATGGGAGGCTATAATAAACCAATATTGTCATTTGTGCGGGCGGGCCGGCGCCGGGCGGGTCCCACTAATTGAAACCCCGGCTCGCCACGACGTGAGAAGACTAACCATCGGCTAATCCTCGGAGGCTGGACCTTGTCCGCCCGCTGCCCATACACATCTATGTAATTGGAGATTTCACGAGATAACACTATGACCCCTAATTATGAAATGGGGTGCACACGTCCCGGCTCCGAGGTAAGATGAAACATTACGACTTCCTGTTATCTGCTGTATTGCAGTTAAACTTAATACATGGTACATTGCCCACTTACAACTTTGATTATATCTATATTTGTCGCTAATATACATATCCACGTACTAACTACAAGTGATGGAAAAGCCAAACGATAAGGTATAATATATTTAAGCAAGTTACTTCTTACTTTATAGGATAGCATGGTACCTACCTACTGAAAGCTATATTAAACACCCTCATGTTTCGTTACGACCTTTAAATGAGTACATAACTATTCAGTGTAAGTGAGACAATGTTCACCCCAACCCCAAGCTATCAGAGAGATTATCATCGCAAACTTAAGCCCTTTCTCCAAACTCTGACTATTTAGCTTTATCGAGCGTGTCAATTTACAATCTACTTAGCAGATGCACGATAGAAATAATCGAAGACTGCCTCTTTCATTAGTTAATTATTTACAACAACTAGTGAAACACAAGATACTGAAATACATAATAATCGTCAACTTTGATAATGCAGCATCTTGAGTTGGAGAACCAAAATAGGTTGTAAACCCGGTGAAAACGGTATAAACGAAATTAAGTTTAGACGCGTTTCAACGCATCCCCGAGTTGGGGTGAGCCCTTAAGCCGTAGGCGCACTTACGATTGAAACATCGCTGCCGAGCCTAAAACAGCCAAGGCTTAGCGCTTCTCGTGCCAAACTTGATACCCGTCTTCTAACTTGTGATTTGAGACTTAGGCGCCGAAGTAACGCAAATTCGCGACTCGAAGAAGCCCATGAGGAAAAGACTTGGTAAATTAAAGCGATACAATTTATTATAGAGCTGTGGGATATCTCAAGTAAGTGTCTTGAGTAACAAACGATGCGGACGACGAGACGTTTGACATGAGTCTCGTGCGGCGCCAGGAGCCATCACGGGGCTGTTCTGCGTCCACTCCACAAGACTGCGTGGTCACGAACCTAATCCTTATTTATGGCAAGACGCCCTGCGATGCCTCCGCTGGACCAACTATTTGTCAGGCACAGGCGGCCGACCAGCATCAATCTCGACTGCTGGCTTAACGCGACCTCGATCCTTGACGACTCCATACGTATCCAATTTATCATCCCGCCGCATTGAATGGCACAATAATCGAGTGGCCACTATTATTAACAGTGGCAACGTTATCTACTGCCGATGTCGGTAATAAATACGAAACGGACATAAAGTGACCAACAAAAGTGAAACTGAATCACCCCCGACCACTTAATACAACAAGAGAGGCGCGCACCGGACAAACAACTACAAACGGCCCCCAGCGTTCGTTACCAGATCGCACTAAATTACGCGCAACTTACGCGGGCCATCTTTCATTATTACGACTCTATTTTGGCAAGTCACAACAGGACGGGCGTGGTGGCCTGCCCGATGACCATTATCCCTCTATTACCCCGGTGCAAGTTTTTTCGCCGGCCACACTGACCGCTGCCCCTATACGGGGTGCCCGCGGAGATAAAATCGTAAATTACAACCCAATTCCATGGCTGTTAAGACTTGACAGATGAAAAGGCTTAATGTGAGATTGTTGGTGCTATATCGTTAACATATCAAATGAAATGATGGTATTGTCCCATAGAGACATTGTATATGATTAACATTCATTTTCATTGTTTGTGGTCAGTTTAAACTTATTTTGCGTTATTTATTACACAAATATTTTTATGTTTTCTAAATAACAAATGTAAAGTTCATCTTGTTGCATTGTCCTACGTTGATTGATGATAAATATGCGCGGAATGCTACATAGATGGTCCCTAATGATTGTCAAGTAGATAGTGAAGCTGTATACTGTGGTATCGATGGATGTTGCTCTGTCGGGCCAGCGGGGCGCGTCGCCGAGTGGGAGGACATTACAGTAATGTTACTGAAAGACGTTACTCGCCGCTCGGCGCCAGTCGCTCTAACAATACCCCATTACGCTAAACTATTCACAGAGTAAACTGACAACCGAACTGTTATAAACTCTATGCGATAACAGAAATCAGAAAGGGCTAAGGTTCTCGATCAAATCGTTAACCTTTACTGCTTAGTGTGAGCGTTTATTTATTTGTACCATATATGTATATAGTTATCTGCAATATCCCTGATAACGAGCGTCTTGTTACCTCGTTTTCTTCAATGCAGTATACTTATGTTAATTTCATTCGAATTTCCGACTCGTGAAGTCGTGACTAACTTAACGTTAACTTTCAAAGGCTTTTAGGAAACTCTTGTTATCAATAATCATTTAAAAAATAATTTACGCTTATCACTATCGATATCGATATGGTTTAGATAGATGGTATTTGTGTCGTCAATAAAATACCTAGGCCTTACTCGAGTAACTTATGCAAAAGACCTACAATTACTTTCTAAATATTCTACGCTCTGTGGTCAAAGATAAACCATCGACCAAAGCTATGACGTGCCTATCGCATGATCGTTAGTAGGTTTCGATGTACCACCGATGGTCAGTGGACTCGTGTTGTGTCGTATGCGATTATTGAATTAAAGTGAGGGATGGCGCTGAATGCCGGACCCCTGCCGAGTCAGACCACAAAACGCTCCACTATAGTGATTTCAAACGAGGATATGAATGCCCTCGATATTCCGTGTTTGGACAGGAATGATCGAGTGCCGGTAGCATTAAATACAAATCGATGTGGAAAATGCAGTTGTATTCATGTTGAAAATAATTCGAGCGATTTTTAATTACGTTCTTGATATGGAAGCAATGGTACGAAACGATCCTTTAGACCTTTTCAATTACCTTCAGATAAATTCCGATTAATTATTCTGTTACATGTTTATATATTTCTAGTTGATAGTGCCAATTTCACAGTAGGTATCCGTCTTGTGAAAACAGCCCTTTTTGTGTTTGATTCCTAATAACTGTAATGAATAGCAGTCTAGCGTAATATAACACCACAACTTATAAGACGATAAGCAGACACAAGTTAAATTATTTGTACAAAAACTGGATAGCAAATCAATAATTATGAAAGGCACGTTGAAAGCAAGACTATTGTGGGTATGTTGTGTGCATTCGTGATACAAAAACAATATGCGGGACAGATGAGATGGAATCTTTGAAACATTGATTAATATAATCGAATTAATTTCATCGTAGTACAGCAATACTTATGGTATCGTGTTTATAGAATAGAAAATGTTTATTACATACCCACAAACTTAAATAATGATGAACACGTAAAAAGATTATTCCTATTACAATAATACCACAATTTAATTCGTAAGAACTCTTCGTATCACTCATATGAACACATGCCAGCAATCTATTTATAGAAATCATTTATAAAATTGCCATAAATAAAATCAGAGCAACTATTAAAACTGCCACTAGTTATTCGTCCTGCATATTTTTCTGCATCGCGATCTTTGCGACGACGACGGTGGAAAACCTACGCCAACCGGAGAAAATTCATATAGATTGACCTCGGGTCAAAGGTCAGGGTAGTTATACCTAACAATTTACTAC
Source organism: Sesamia inferens (assembly GCA_037179545.1). Taxonomy (NCBI): domain Eukaryota; kingdom Metazoa; phylum Arthropoda; class Insecta; order Lepidoptera; family Noctuidae; genus Sesamia; species Sesamia inferens. Next base: position 21,478,586 of record CM073934.1, on the reverse strand, counting down.
TGTTTTATAAGCGCATATAAAACTAGTGACTTCTACTGCGCATAACAAGGACCATTACTATCGTTGCTATATATAATAAACAAACGCTGCATTTACGAGCTACGACAAATCTGAATTACATAACCTTTGTCCAACGCATTCTCGACGCATTCGGGCCAATAAAATAACTCATGTCCAATTTATGTTAATACAATAAATAGTGACATAAATAATTCCAGGGAAGCCACAGAAGACAATTTAAATTTATGTAGATTCGGTCTACTGTCTTTTAAGGAGCAACTAAATATTCAAATTGAATGATTTGTGCATATAAATGTCGTACAACTATTATTACACTTATTGGTAGATATTGTACTTTATAAAGTTGGTAAGTATCTATAGGAATATAGAATTAATCTTGAATCTCTTTTACAAAATTATTAACAAAAAAGCTTTTAAATTGGATATTCATAACAGTTTCAGAAAAGCCCTAGAACAGCTTATTATCATCAGAATTAATTATGAAAATTAGTTTTTTAAGCAACTTTAATATAACTTTTCAAATATTAATAAATTTAACAGCTGCAGTAATATATGATTTGGGCTGCATCAAAGTAAACCTTTGACATAAGTAACGTTTTACTTAAATTGTTCCGACGCATCGTAGATACTAATTTGGCTGACTGGGTATAAGGTATATAATATTACCTATCACATTCTATGAGATTTCTTGTGCAACTCGTATACGAATACAACGGAAGACGAAAAAATTAGTTAAGTTCATTATTGTAAAGAAATCCAACTTTGAACCAAGCGTAGGCAGTAGCTACGGCGTAGCAAATTACACCTACTTGAAAAACTATTTCAAATCATCTCTAAACACTAGCTAACACTAAAAGCATTAGCTGTGTCTATTACGAATCTTTACTTTTATCATTTTAATTATCTAGCCTTACAAATAAACAAAAGTAACTATGAATACAAACCCTATCATTTTTTCCCCATTTAAATAATACGACGAAGTTTGTTTGGTGCATTTTTGAAATTACGCCAAGTGTTCATATGAATGTAGTGAACCGCAATAATAACAACATCAAGTAATTGTATCAAGAAAACGGTTATTTGCAGGGAAAGAGCGACAAACCGACAGATGCTCCCGGCCATCTTGCGGCTGCGACGAAAGTATCGCATGACGCGTTCGTGACATTGTGGTCACAATGTCGTCGTTTAAAATCAAATTTCGGTAATATAATGTCGCCGAAATTGTTCGTAACGACTGAAGGCTACCGGTGCCATGTAAATGATGTGATGACGATGTAACTTTTTAAATAATTATTCGCATTTTAAGAAAATTGGTAACAATTAGTTACCAATTTTCTAATTAAAGACCGTTGCAATTTTGCGACAATGTTTCTTAGTGTTTTTCTAAAATATTATTAGTAAACTGTTGTATCATATATGTAGATAACAAATACTTTGGCAGAGTTATAAAAAACAATATGGGATACAAGGCAAAACGTTGTGAACCGTGAAATTGCCATCTGCGTCGCGAACACTGTTAAGTGGGTAGCTACGTAGTGTTAGCTATTTGCGACATTTTGTAATCTCTTTCATGTATTCTTAAAAAAAAAACAGAGTGGTACAAGTATTTTAAAACTCGTTTTATAATATTTCCCCAATTTCAGGCGAGCGCGGTCATAAAATTGTAAGCCACAACAGGCTTCAGCTATACAGAGTTTATTAATCAAGTGGAGCGACATTTCTAGGCTCAGTGGCATTTTTCTCTTAGGAAGTCGTGTTCATTATTTCCCGGGAAGACGGGCGATGTGATGAGAAATTAATCCGGGGGTGGGCAGGTGGCCGCCAGGGCGCCGCAGGTGCGTAGCGCGGCCAATTTACCACAACAATAAGCTGGCCGCGCCGCGCAAGCTTCCAGCCTCTTCATGAGTGCACCTAATCCGTGCGTCTACATTTCCACGCACACGCACCCTAAACTTTGCCACTTTATGTCTTCAGTTGTCCCACTTAAGAGCTCTTGAACAGCGCGCGGCATCTTTGTAATTGTTTTTATTTTCTGTACCCTTAATGAAGGCTGAAGCATTACGAGAGTTTAGTTTACGGTACAAGCTCATTTCTTTTTAAACGCTTTTTATGAATAACTTACAAACTTTATAATGCCTCTAAATACTCATTACTTACTAATTACTCTAATCACTCTTACTAATACAGAAGATAATTTTTGTAAATGGGTTCCAGCTGCAAAACACTGAAGAAAAGCAGTAGATATGAAGGAAAGCGCACGGAGCTGCGGCGCGCCGTAATCCGAACATATCTCGGTACATTGCTCAGCGCGACACAGTGGGACTTAGCGAAAAGCCTCGCCGCGCAGATGCTTATCTCAATAACAGTTTTATTTATTTTTGCGAGCGGCTGATCCGCTCCCGGCGGATCCGTCTAATGAAAATAGAGGAAGGCGCGCTCATGCCGATAACACCGCATCGCAGCGGAGACGGGGTTGAGAACAATGTGTCTCCGAGCCAGGATTCTAACACCCGGACAAAACTAACTCGTATAACATGTGGATATCAACAAATGAATACCGATTTCTGTGTTTTCTCATATATCTCATATGTCATAATCTTGCACTAGGTACTCATCCTTTTCTTTGAAGTGAGGATTCCAAACGCGGCACTTATTTATCATGAAGAACTTTTACTAATTTCTTCTTAACGCTGGCTGTTAGAGAATTGCGACAAAGTTGCGAGAAGACATGCCGCGTTTGAGTTTATTTAGTCGCGATTAACGACCGCAACTGTCGTAACGCTGACTTCGTATGTCGTAAACCGAAACACATTGCGACTTGTAAGAATAGATGATCGAATTTGAAATAAGTATAAACATGATACCTACTTACCTACGTACTACCCCCCATATTTTTTGGAATATAATGACGAATTTTAAAAAACGTAAATAAATCAACAACAGAAAATGATAACGCTCACATAAAAAAAATATATACCTAGGTTTAGGTACCTGACTGAGATAGTTCCTAAGTTCAGCATAGGGCCGCGATACCAACTTAACCGCTGGCTAATCTTCTTGATCATAAGATGAACTAGGTAATATTCTCCAACAGCTCGTATAAAATGAGCGACGAAAAATCAATGTAGGTAATTAAGTGGCAAGCAAATGGGAAGCACTAACCAGATTCATTCTGTGCAAGACACAAAAATGCTTCCATTAGGTATAACATTTACATCATCACTATCTCAGCGTTTATACTGGTTGCATCTGCGGCTTTCGCGCTGGAGCCCGGAGTCCACTTTCCTGCACATTCTCCTCCATTTCGCGCGAACTTTAGCATCCTGTGGTGAGAGATTGTTGTATTATCATTAAGTATAACATTTACATACGACAAAAAAAGCAACATATTCAAAATATAGATAAAGACACCTAAAAAACTACGACCCACTCCTTTATCCCATGGTATTCACACAAAAGAAATTACTACTCGACACATATTAAAAGCCAATTCTCTCGGAGACCGCAAACAACGGGGGAGGTGAAAAATCTTGCGGTGTCGAGACGGGCCAGGCGCACCGGTGGTGGGGTCTAATTAGGTCATTTGCCATAATTGCTAGCTCCAGATTGGTTTTTTTCGCGTCGGCAGCGTCCCGCGAGAGCCTCAGGACGTTGCCTTGCTTTAATGAACACTTCTAGCACTGAGACAGTAGAATAGAAATTCTTATTTTCACAACGGTCATCGGTACTTACTTTTTAATTGACTTTTACGGTTTGATTATTTCGCAAAGAGACGGAATTTGTACCACACGTGCTATATTTTCAAATGATTATTTTTATATTTCGTACAAAACATAATCAACATAGATTGAATAATAAACTTTTAAGTTATATTGAATATATAAGTTTAAAATGCTTGGTTTCGAATGTTTATCTTTTTTAGAACTGCAAGACACTACTTCATTGCATTGGGTTTATTTTAGAATGATGTCAACATAGGTATACGCTAGACATGGCCGTATTTTTATTGCACTTACTTAGACATTTGACTTGAAACTACACAGCTCCAAATTTTCTTAGTTTTATATTTTTAATAATAATAAACAAGCGCTTGACCGCAATCCTGCCTGATGGTAAGCAGTAATGCGATCGTTGATGGTAAAGCGCGCTAGTTTATTAAGAGCCTATTCACACAGAAAAACTGAGCGAATACGAGTAGGAAGGAAGACGGCAGTTGGGCGAGTTTTTGATATCGATTACAACTCGATATCTCCATGCGTTCCTGAGGAAAAGAATCATGACATCCATGAAGACGTCCTAGGTTTTCAATATTTCATTTTGATTTACGGAACCCTAAAAAAGCCATATAATATCGTCATCATCTCAGCGTTAATCGCAGTCGCATCCGATTTTTTTTTCCAGCTTTAGAGTCTGAGGTCCGCTTTACCAGTCTAACTGCTGTTTTGGATAAAACCTCGATCGCCGAATAGCGGCGGTAAGTCCGCTCTTTGAGGAGTGGCTAGACAGGCGCCACGGCGTTCTCCCCATCCCGCTGATGCAGGTCCTCACCGTGAACGGCTGTTTCGAGAGTTTCTTGTTCCGGATACGGCGGGAAGAAACGCCAGGGTGGAGGTCTGCCCGAGTGGTGTGGAAATATCAAATGACTTCTCCCGCTCTGGGCGAAGCAGAAGTGCGTGTCAGACATTTACTGACTAAAATCCACCCTGTGTTCCTTCATTTGCCTGTGCGTCAAGGCCACGGTGTCTCTTTCAAAAAACCCGCAGGCCTGGCAGGCTTTAGTCATCGTGCACCCCATCAACGAGGATTGGCCTTCTGGTGTAGGAGACAAAACACTATAAGTCCGGGTAGTACGTTCCTTCTGAATAATTTCTGGGTAGGTAGGTAGGTACTATTAAGTAAAAGTCCAAAGCAACTTTTGAAAGAATATTTTTTTAAATAATTATAAACTAGTGCTTGACCGCAATCCTGCCTGATGGTAAGCAGTGATGCAATCGTTGAAGGAAAAGCGCGCTAGTTTATTTAGCCTATTCACTAAAAAAAACTTAGTGAATATGAAAGGAGACGGCAGTTGAGCGAGGTGATGCAATGTTAAAATCAACAACACGATCAACGATCCTGCGCTAGAGGGAGATTGATCTGGAGATCCTCCACGACCAAACTCCCGACACAACAACATTTGGCGCATTATAACCGGCACACATCGCAACACAACCTCTCAGACCCGTCCTCCATAGGGCTTCACCAGACATCATGCCGGAACACGACGAATCGCTTGGCGGCAAGACTATATCTGGTGGGTGGTAACATTCTGCCGGCTTCATGTTAAATAAATATAGAATATAGTGCTAAAAATGTATAAAATACTAATAGTAGAAATGACGCATTAGAAATAAGAGAAAATAAACTAGCATATGAAGAGAGCGAATAGTAAGCCTGTAACCCTGAAATATGAAAAATAAAAACGTAATAGAAATTAAGTAAATAATAGTAAATTGAGTAAAATAAGTATAAGCATAATATATAAAAAGAAAAGAAAGAAAGCATGTAATAGATATAAGATGTACTTAGTAAATGTAAAAAATAAGCATGGATAGAATTGTAAACTTAGCTGCAAAACAATAAAGGAAAACTGTACAATTATTGAACCACACCCAAATAAATAGAACACCTAGGCTAGACAGGCGTCCCACCTGTAAATGTGTGAAAGAGAATGTATGAAAGAAAGATTAAGTAAGAAGAATAAAAGTGCGAGAAGCAAAATTGCGAGAACTGGTATGAAAGTGTATAGTAGATAAGGTCTCTGGCCCAATGTCGGAGGTATAGGCGATAAAAAAAAAAAAAAAAAAAACAAAAAAAAAAAACATTCTACCGGCAGCCGATGTTATGGTCTACCACCGAGAAAAGTACAAGTACAAACAAACCCTGTTCAGATTATATGCAGGTTGGTAGAAATGACACGTCTTCGAATTTTTGGTGAGATAACATGCCGCTTTCCTCGCGATGTTTTCATTGTAACGATATAAGGAAAAGCTGTGGTGATGAAACCAAATACACAAAGTATAGTGTCTGCCTGGATTTTCACTCATGACTCGTTGGTCTGGGCCGATAAGTACTACTAGGCCACCAACATCAGTTTTCAAAGGGTTTTTGCTTTACATCTCACATAACCCTCCACAAAACGCCACCACTTCGACCTCCACCTTAATAGGGTAGTTGACTAAAAAAAACTATTTAGTCCAGTCAAATTTCCAAAAAATACTAGACATGTATTTTTTCTTTTTTCATATAAACAAAGAATGAAGACGACACAGTGTCTTGAAAACTCGTGTGACGTCACTGCACACTACACTTTTTAGCGAGCAGTGACGTCACCAGCCACCACTCCTGATCTTTGATGCCTTTTATATTTGTCAATTTTTATTGATTTGATAAAACAAAATATACGTATCCAATATTTTTCTATAATCTGAATGACGGACTAAATAGAATATTGTTTTTTGTTACACATGAAACATCGCTATTGCGTAACAATCGGAATAATTTTGAAGCAGATTTCTAGTCCATTGCGCCATATGTTCGAACAGAGTGTCTGCTCAAGAACGTTAATAACGCAATGAATATTATTCACCTGTTAAAATGAAACTTATTACCTATTACAGATAGTGTGTACCCCACTGTATAGAGCTTCTCGCATCCAACGAGTTATTGTTTCAATAACATTATTGAATTCTTGAATTGTAATTAAAAAATAATGTCGATGTTGTTCGTTGGTTGTTATTAAATTAACCTCAATGGTTAGATAAAAAACATCTTCATCAGTGATTTAAAATTAGAATTTCTGTTATTTAAGAATTCAAATATATCAACATTCACTTTTGTAAGTGGTTCTGATCTGTTTGGTTAAATTAACATCACATACATACTTTTCGAACTGCCAGCCTCCGTGGCGTAGCGGTAGCGAAGGCGGCCGCTGCGCAAGGATGCGCGGGTTCGATCCCCGCGCAGTGCAAGTATTTGTATGCATGAATATGAATATTTGCATTGGTCTGGTCGTGCCTCGGAAAGCACGTTAAGCCGTTGGTCCCTGTTGCCATACGAACATCTAGTGGCAGTCGTTACGGGTTGTTGGAACCCTCAAAAGTCCAACAATTGGTCTAGCTGCAATGCTTCGATATCGCCTTCGGGTTGTGGAGGTCAGACGGCAGTCGCTTCACGGAAAATGTCGAAGTTTCGCCAAAATCAGCAGTTAGACTGGTAAAGCGGACCCCAGACTCCAGAGCTGGAAAAGGCCTCGGATGCGACTGGGATTAACACTGAGATGATGATGATGAGTTTCTGAATGGTACCTACATGATTATTAAAAAAAAAATTACGACATTTAATTTTCTTCACCTGATTGTATTATTAAGTTATATAAAAAATAAATAAAAAACTAGCCACATATTTTTTTTTATTTCCGAAAATAAAATAAATGAAAAAAGCGAAAGTCTGTGAATATGTATGGAATATTTCAACTTTGAGATTCGATGTGTTCAGTAAGTAGCAATACAGCAATGGGTTTCGTTTTGACAGTTCAGCAACATTCATTGCGTTATTTACGTTGTTGAGCTGACTTAGTCTTTGAACATATGAAGCAGTGGATTAGCAATATGTTTGGAAATTATTCCAATTGATAGTAAGAGTGAGTTACGTGATTAAGGTGCCTATATTATATAAAAAAACTGATATCTAGATGTCAATTCTATTGTCGTTGTCAGCTTATCAAACTCGTTAAAACATAGTGTTTGGTGGCAATTAAGTTCGTTAATTTTGTTTTTTATAAATGTCCTAGTATCTACTTATTATTAAAATTATAAACTAGCGCTTGACCGCAATCCCGCCTGATAGTAAGCAGTGATGCGATCGTTGATGGCAAAGCGCGTTAGTTTATTAAGAGCCTATTCACTCTAGCCTTGAAGACACTCAAATTGTAGTGTGACGGAAACACCGCCGCCGGAAAATTGTTCCAGTCCTTCGATGTACGCGGTATAAAAGAAGAAGCGAAACGCTTCGTCCGGATCTTAGTGGTGGTTAGTTATTCTTTAACACGCTGCTTATTTTTTTTTTTCAATTTCTTCAATGTACAATAATGACGTTTCTACAGATTTATTATATGTATATAGATAATGGCAGACATCGCCAATGGCAGTTGAAAAAGACGGCCGCGTGAACCGTCTATGAGGGAGGTTTGAGGCAAAGTCATGATGTGGCCACTATGCTGCGATATTTAAATGTTTTCTTTGAATTATTTACTGAATGCACTTCTTACTATATAAATTACGCGATTTTATTTAGTAAACGACACTACAAATAATTTTACATGTCCAATGAATAATGCGCGTGACACTCATCTAAGCTTTCCCGTCAAAAACTGCGGAGGATTCTCTAATAGCCTATACACAAAGACATTGACATAAGTGACATTTGACACATGATATTTTCATCTAAAACATTTAAATACCTACTTAGGCGGAGGTAATTACTTCATTATACCATATAAGTGACGTCACACTTTTTGTGATTTTAATTTTTTATTTTAAATTTGTTTTAAGATCTTAAAAATTTAAAAAAAAAATGCATTGGAAGACAGGATACGAAAATAAAGATAAAAACGGTTTTTTTGTTTGAAATTCATGTCAGTTTGGATTTTTTTCACTTAACGATTATAAACTAGTGCTTGACAGCAATCCCACCTGATGGGAAGCAGTGATACAATCATTGATGGTAAAGCTCGCTAGTTTGTTAAGGGCCTATTCACTCAAAAAAATGGGTGAATAAATAGGAAGGAAGACAGCAGTTGAGCGAGGTGATGCAATTTTAAACCCAACAACACGACCAACGATTCTGCGCCAGAGGGAGATTGATACGGAGACCCTCCACGACTAAACTTCCGACACAACAACATTTGACGCGTCGTACCCGGCACACATCTCAACACAACTGCTCAGACCCGTCCTCCGTACGGCTTCACCAGACATCAAGGCGACGAATCGCTTGGCGGCAAGACTTTGTCTGGTGGGTGGTAACTTCTGCCGGCAGCCGATGTTATGGCCTACCACCGAGATTCAATTGCTTTTTCTTACATTATGACCACGTAGATATTGCTTTTGTTTATGAAATACGTTGAATCTTATGCTGAATTCATGAATTATTATTAGATAGAGGTACTAAATGAAACTGAAGGGGTTGGTACGGTTAGTCAAAAAAATAATTGTTTAATCTTAAAAATCATTTTACTCGAATTTCTGTACGAGACACAAGCATTTCATTTACAAACAACATCCACAGATAATAATTAAATTGTAAGGCTGCCTCTGCGCATGGACATAACACAAAACATCTTGCAATAAATATCAAAAAGATTGCGTTGATTTTCCTGAGGTATTCGTCCCGCCGAACACTATTGGTATGATGATGAGGAGCTTGGAACGATTGCCGGCGGTTGCTGCTTTTTGAGCTTATCTCGTTTACGCAGCTCCTCTCGCAGCAACACGAGGTTCTCGTAGTGCTCAGCGGAAGCGTCCAGTAGGTCCACACACACGCGGACCGCATTCATCTGGCGTTCTCGCTCCACCTCCATCGTAGAGTCGGTGCCTTGGCTCACCGTGAGCACCTTTTCAACCATGTCATCTAACCTAGATGGAATAAATTGTAAGTGAATAAAGCGGTAGGTAGGTAAGTACGATTGGCCCACAAATTCGATGTTACTATGGAAATTGTTACGCTTGGCATTCCTCTAAGGAAGTGTTTTCCTATTAGTGGTAGGTACGCGTACCTACCCCCAGGATTGATATTGCATCAAGGGGTACGCGCTGTACCAAATTGCAACAATTTTTTTTAGGTTGTGCAAAGACAAACGTGCACATTTGTCACGTTAATAAATCATGTGTCCAATAATGTGAGAAATTTAGAATCCAATGACAGAGAACATATGTTTCATTTGATGACAATAATATAAAATACACCTTATTATATTTAACATTCCTGCCATGAGGGGTACCTACGCAAGTTTGAGGTCTTTCTTGAAAAGTAGCAAAACCTAATTGGGAACCACTTCTCTACAGGATTACAACATCTGACTAGGTGGAGCTACAAACTTCGTAGTACCTATTTGGTATTGTGTCGTGGATGCAGCTGGAGCAGAGTATAGAAGCAATGTAGTATGAAAAATAGGTAGTAAAGTTAAGTCATCCTCCATACAAAAGAGAGCATGCTTCGATCAGGCGGCTGTAGTGTCTGGCGGGTGACCGTCGGTTAGTTGTAAACTCTGCCTGCAAGATGTAAGATTTGCGCGACGTCATTATGACGCGTTTTTCGCGTGTGGCGTTTTAGATACCGCTACAAGAACAAACGCAAACGTTAAAGTCGCTAAATCCTTAGGAGCAACGACATCCTCATCAGGTAAAATTAACAAACCGCACTTTATTTAGTAAAGCAAGGAACGTTCTACTACGGCACTTCAACGCATTTAAACTAAAAATATAGCAAAAGAAAAGGAACGTACTTTCGTTTTCGAATCTCAAGATATAGGCAGAAAAACAGCACCAGAAGCAATATAATGCCAGCATTCAACTGTAGCCAGGTCAGGTCTTGGCTGAAGACATGCAGGCGCGAGATCCGCACCTTGGGCACCACGTCCCACACCGAGAACCCTGGAATCAGTACCGTCAACGGAAGTGCGAATACGACAAGCAGTCCTAGTATCGCAGTTATATCGCAATCCTTATCAATCATTATTGTGTACGGTAGGTATAGCTATTGAGAAGAGATTAGGTACTAAACACATTTTATTTTAAATGACAAACCAAAAATGATCATGGAAATTATTGACGGTTTGTGTGACTTTTCCACAGACTTCTTATTGTAGAAAAAGAAAAGAGGGTAGGCCGTAGCTAATGAAAATATTTCAATAAAAGCCTACAAATGACATTTACCTATACCTACGAGAAATCACCTATCCATGATCTCCACAATAATAAATTCATGTAGATGGTCAATTTTATTCCCGATATTCGGTGCACGTTATTGGGACAAACATCATATTCGCGTTACGACAAAACATCAAAGAAGCGATAGCCATTTATAAGGTTTAGTGCCCAAAATTCGCGAGGCAGCAAATGGTCCCTTGCGGAACCTGTGTCCGTCATATGGAGCGAGCCGTCGACGCTCGCGCGGCATATCAATTTCGACTAGGTACACACAATAAAATTGGACGGTCTCCGGAGAGGGCTTAAACGATTCGCCGTTTTGTCTCGGGGCCCAGCTGCGTAATGACCGGAGCAGGAAAAAATTGTCAGCAAGAAAACGCGAGGGTAGTCGGGTTTATGTGCACGCGGCAGCTGGCGGCGCCGGGCGGCGACGCGCTCCTAACTGCCTCTGCTTACCTCGCAAAACCCGCGCCAATTTTATTTATCGAAAATATAAACCGATTTGCGGAGGGCCCTCGTAAATTCTGAACGGCTGATTTATGGCGGTTACCAGGCGCGCTTAAAACAAAGTTGCTTCTTAAAAGACTTCTTTACCTATCTATTGCTTCCTCATAACAGACCTGTAATGAAAAACCAGCTTTCCTGATTAATACGTCTCCTTTATATTTTTGCTGGAATTAAATTTCCTGTAAATATTAAGGTACGTATCTACATGTTTATGAAAAATCGTCAAAAGTAGTATCTTTGAGACTTACTAGCGCTAGACTTACTATGCTAGATAACTCAAGGCAATGGCGCAGATTCTATTGTTCACAAACTAAACTAATTATAAGTTAAGTAGATCTTTTTCTTTCCATTTCTTTAAGATAAGGACAGAAGATAACATTTTAGTTTAATGCTGTCAAATTAAGATACTTACTCCATAGATAGTTTAGACGCGATTATAAACATGGCGACTAAAAATACGCCAGTTTACGTCAGGAGCGCACTAATTTGACAGGTCTAAACTGACATTTTATCTTCTGTCCTTTTCTTAATGAAATAGAAAGAAAAAGATGCATTAAACTTAAATTTAATTTAGTTTGTGAACAAGGGAATTCGGAAATCGATTCGCTTTTTCCGAAGGTGGAAAAATCCTCATGGCCTATCCTTACCGGCTAAAAAACCACTATCCTGGGGTACCGGTCCTCCCAATTCTACGGTACAAGGCAATAGCACCTAATAACTCCAGTTGCAGCACAAAGGCTAGGCTTTTGGATCAGCAGTTCAATTCTGTCCACCATCTCTCCGCGAAGACTTAGGTGAAGAGAGCATAGAGTGAGCTGTCAGTATTGTCAATCCCTCCTTTCTGGATCTGGATGCAAAATCATCAAATGACTTCTCTCGCTCTGGGCGGCGCAGAGGGGTGTGTCAGACTTTCACTGACTGACTATTAACTAAAACCCAACCGTGTTCCTTCACTTGCCTGTGCGTCAGGGCCACGGTTTCTTTTTAACCAAGCTGCAACCTTGACCCAGGAGGCATCGGTCTTCGTGGACCCCGTCACTATATGCTGACATCTCTTTGAGGCGCCCGTGAAACACAACGCGCTGTCGACTCGGGCCTGATCCTTACCGGGCGGCGAGCTGCCCACTGCTCGGTCCTATGGTTTTTTCTCTGCGTCATTGAGTTTACAAAATGGAAAATTTCGTGTTATTTACGAATATGAGTTAAACCGTGGCACCAGTGCTGCAGAAACGGTTTGAAGAATTAATGATGTGTATGGCAGTGGTGTTGCTAGAGAAAGCACAGTGCGTATTTGGTTCCAACGTTTTCGTTATTTTTTTTTTTTTTTCAACCTACAGAACAATCCGGCCGGAGACCAAAGTCGACAATGAAGAATTAGAGGCTATTGTGGAAGCGGATACATCGCAAACTACGTCCGAGTTAGCTGCAGGCTGCGGTGTTAATGATAAAACTTTTAATCCGCTTGAAACAAATTTGGAAGATAAGAAAGCTCGAAAGGTGACAAACATGATGAGCTTCGATTGGAATGTTTAAGACATCCACCGTACTCCCGGGACCTTGCTCCAACAGACTACCATTCTTTTATAAATTTGGATAAATTTTTGCAGGGGAAAAAATTCCAACTCCGATGAGGCAGTCAAAACCGCCTTCAAAGATTTTATTGATTCCCGTCCTAAAGTTTTTTTTTTTAAATCTCCCATTCCGCATCTCTGTTCCACCATCGGACGACCCGTCGCACGGTGAGTTTCCACCCTTACGTCGTTAACGCCACTACGATTCGGACGAAGCGTTTCGCCTCCTCTATCATACGCGTACATCGAGGGACTGGAACAAATTGCCAGCGGCGGTGTTTTCGTCGGACTACAATTTGAGTGTCTTCAAGGCTAGAGTGAATAGGCTCTCAATAAACTAATGCGCATTACCATCATCGATTGCGTCACTGCTTACTATCAGGCGAGATTGCGGTCAAGCGCTAGTGTATAATTTATAAAAAAAAAAAAGAAAAGGCATAAACGAACTAGGGGAGAGCGGGGCTGAAAGTGCCGGGGGTAAATTGTGCCGAATCGAATATCTCGAAAACAGAAACAGATAGATATACGATCGTATTCTGTCGCGTAATGCCTAACAGTCGGACACACGCGGCTGCCAGTTTAGTTGCGTCAGCGACGCGGATCGAGTGGCAGTGCATATGAGGGTCCTCCAACGCCACGTAAGTAAATATTTTCGTTTCGATACTTTTTGGTCTCAAGCTAGCATTTTTCGTGCTTTTAATATGAGAGTTTTTGTAATATGTTTGTTATTTATCCTAGTTTGTTATGCAGTGTAATTTTAATGCTTTGAGCAAAGAGATTTTTATATGTGAGATTAAATATCACACTGTCATAAACGGGGTAAAATGTGCCGTTCATGTGGGGCTGCTTGTGCCGCGGCACAACCAACCCCTAAGCAACCTATATTGTTTCAAAATTATTTATATTTACGCGAGCACTTATGAAAAAAATAAAATAGGTACTTTTGGGCATGATACTTTATACTGCATTATTTTCTTTGACAGAATGAGGACATACAAGCGAAAAACTGAAAGGGGAACTAAATGTCAGGATCTTTTACAAAGGGCTGCTGATGCAGTCATCAAGGATGGACGTAAATTAAAAACTGTTGCACGTGAATTACAAATTGATGAGTCAAATTATGTCATTATACAAATTGATGAGTAAAATATCTTGATGAGTTAAATTATGTGGGCAGCAATGTTGAGATTGAGACTAGTCCATCAATACTACAGCATATTCCTGGGCAAAGCAACTGCAGCGCTGACTGTACAAGAGCACCATCAGGTAATCAAGAACAAGAGACACGTCAGATTTCTCCGGAACCTATCCCTTGCTGCAGCCTCCAGCTTCCTCAATCAGCTGATAACAACACAGGAAATAAAAATACAGCAGTTTTCTCACCAGAGCTAATAAGACCACTGCCTAAAACACCTCCCCGATTAATTGGACATAATAAAGCACGTAATAGAAAGACAGCTGTTCTTACGGACACTCCAGAGAAAAATGCTTTAGCAGAAGAACAGGCTAATAAAAAGAAGAAGAAAGAAAGTGAAACTACAAAAGAAAGAAGGTTAAAGGAAAAGGGAAGGGAAAAGGCAAGGAAAAGGGTAAACAAACTAAAAAACCGACTAAAAAGCCCGCAAAGAGAAGAGTTTTGCAAGATGACAACAGTTCTGATGACGAACAAGAATGGTACTGTATCATATGTTCTGATGCCTATTCTAACTCTGCCCCTGGAGAAAAATGGATTGAATGCAGAGAATGTAAGAATTGGGCCCATTTGCAATCTATTGGAGATGAAGAAAACCAAGCATTTGTATGTCCTAATTGCTATTCTGATCAATCATCTGGAGAATAACTAGTCTTGATATATTTTTTTATTTCTTAAAAAGACTCGAGACTGATCAATAAGATAATAATTTTGAAAAATTGTAATTTATGAGAAATCTTTATTGTTTTTGCAATATAGTCCTTAGAGACTGATATTTTTAATAATTGATCTCATTTGCATAAAAATAAGTACAAACTATTGATTAAAAATATGCTTTTAAGTTAGAAATAATTACATAAGTGAAGGTTATTTGTTTTTTTTTATTATAATACTAGTATTATATACAATAAAACTTTAAAAACTGTTGCTTCATAGTAAAAAGTATAACGAATAAATATATTATTATAAAATTGGTGTTTTAAATTCTAAATTAATTTTCTTTCATGTAAAACTCCTAGCATTATCAACGGCACAACCGACCTCAGCTACGGCACAACTTGCCCCAAAGTGGGGTTGGTAGTGCCTTGCCGCCTATGTATAAAAAATCACTTTTTCTTAAAAACTATTAAAAATGTGTAAAATCTGTAGTTAAATTCGTATAATAGATTAAATTTGGCTTAGGATGAACCACTACTCTCAGACATAGTACTTGTTTTATCCGAATCTTGAAAGGATTTGTCAAAATCGGCACTTTCAGCCCCGCTCTCCCCTACCTATGAGATGGGAGAAGTGCATAGATGGATGGATTATACTTCAATTAAATAAATAACTTATATTAAAATAAACGACTTTTATTCCTCCCATACAAAACGCCAATTTCGTGTGTAAGGACCTAATAAAATAAGAACACACAAAAGGATGTTTATAATAAACTGATTGATCTTGGTGCTGCTGCTGTGGACTATTGAATTCGAAAAACATCTATACGAGCTATGGCTGATAAAAACTTGACAGAAACCCCCCAACAATCTTTCCACAGACTGAAGATTGAACCCTCTCCTGTTCAGCAGTCGCGCTTGTGACCATTAGACCAATGAAGCACTCAAAAGCTCAAATCTAAGCCCACATTAGGTTCACTGTTCTTATATAGCTATACCTTAACACTCCACATACTTAAATGGATAAATCTGGATGCCCATCGCATGCCACAACAAACTTCCTCGAAGAATTAACAAGCTTGGGGCTGACGGGATTGAAGATTGAACCCTCTCCTGTTCAGCAGTCGTGCTTGTGACCATTAGACCAATGAAGCACGCAAAAGCTCAAATCTAAGCCCACATTAGGTTCACTGTTCTTATATAGCTATACCTTAACATTCCACACACTTAAATGGATAAATCTGGATGCCCATCGCGTGCCACAACAAACTTCCTCGAAGAATTAACAAGCTTGGGGCTGACGGGATTGCAAACAAGTCCCCTAGGGCGGTCAGACGGCAGTCCTCGCCGGCTTGCCGTGTCTAAGGAGACTGCCACGCGAATCAATTAGGTGATTTGAGGCATTTGAGGGTTGGCTGCGGCCTCGCGTGACGGAACCTCGCTCGAGTCAACACTGATGCTCATGCCCACGGTATAGCTTGCGTTTTTGAGAACGATTATGTGAACTAAGTAGGGTAGACCGGGGACAATAGTGCCATTTTCGAATCATCGATTGATTACACAAATTTAACAGTCGCTTTTTGATTTAAATATTATTATTTTGCAGCCTTAGTTTATTGTCTACTAAATAAAGTATCTAAAGTTGGCCTAGATTAAACCAAACTTGGTTAAAATTGACTTTGAGTGAAATGGTGGGTAGTGCTATATACAACCCCCTTTAAGGGTTAATTGTACCAAACCTCCATAGGGTAATAATTTTATTACCACTCATTGCCCATACCCACCCATTGCCCTTACCCATTTGGGTAAAAAAGGTACTAATCACATTTACGCAGTCATTTATTTGTAGTCTAAAGGGATTATAATCCTTCTTAAAAATTGGGAACGAAAATCGTGAGAACGGTGTTTTAAATCAACACAAATGTAGTAGCAGTAAAGTAAAAACATTAACATATTCACTTAGAAGAAAAATATGTTTTATAAACATATAATCAATTAACTTTGATACACACGTTGCAAATTTGCTATTATCTAGCTTTATAACAATTAAAAAACAGAAATAATAAACAAAAATATGGAGGTACAATTGACCCTTATAGAATATAGGTCACTCACAAAGACATTAAAATTATATGTCACTCATAAAAAAATATTAATCAGATTTGCAATATTGTGACACATAAATTGACTCGTGAGGTGTACAATCCTCGTGTGCCCATAATTGTTGATCTTGGCCCTGTAGCGTCGGACACCTGATAGCCTATTTGACCAAATAGGTGCCCTATAAAGGACCATCGATCGCACAACACCGGCGTAAAGGCGGCGAACTTCTTCTCCAGATCCTCCTAGATAAGGTAAGTCTGTGCAAAGCACCCACCGCTTTCCCTACGCGGGTGGCCAGGCGCTCAAAATGCTCCTCGAAGCCCCACCGACCATCCAGGGTTAGGCCAAGATATTTAATGTATCGACCCACCTGGATTTGCGCATTTCCCACTCTGACGAACAAGTTCGGTGGCTCCCTGCTCCTCAGCAGTTTGTGAAACCAAACGGCTTCAGTCTTATGAGGTGCAATCTGTAAGCCCAGCCCGTGGATCGTCCCCACGATTTTTGCCACTCCGAGCTCGGCAAGCCGAATGGTCTTGACAAAGGTGTCCCCACCAGCCAACACCAGCGTATCATCCGCGTAACAAATGACACTAACGCTAACAGAGAGATATGCAAAATTTACTAATATACTACCTAGGCTAAAATGCAAAATTTTGCCTAGGTAGCATTAGAAATATCGATGATGGTACTATTGACCCGTTTTACTATTGTACCCGATCTACCCTACTTGGAACTTGAGTTGAGCTGTATATGTTGTAAAGAAAACACACCTATTACCTACAGTTATTCCAAATTTTGGAAATTTAATACGTAGGTACCTACGTAGATACCTCCGTACATAACATACGCCTATTCCCATGACAGTGGAACTGTAGATATAACTAGGCAAAGAGTGGATAAAAAGATTGAAGGTGCATATTCTTCATTCTTTAGCCAAGGAACTTATAGGCACATACAAATGTGCCAAAACTTGCAGCCAGTATTTTTTGCTGCCACATTTCTGAAACAAACTTTGGGACCATACTAAACCAAAATAGAACTTTCCACTGACATTTTAAAAATCAATTATTTAATCAATATCGTATTTTTTTTTTTTTTTTTTTATGGGACAAAACCCGCCACACTTTTCCCAACCACTGCAACTCCTGAAAGCCAGAATCAACAGTGGCGACCGCCAGAAAAACGCCGAGCAATGAAGCTCGACGAGTCCCGGAGAAACGATTCAACTGTCTTGGGTCCCGCAACGAAATTAATCAGAAAAGAATAGCGGAGGAGTAAGAAAAAATATATTTTTTCCACTTCCCTCCATAACAAGCAGGAGACAGTAACAATATCGTATCGCATCAAATTAATGAAGTAGGTATCCGTATTGCACGAAATCATTATCCAAGTGCATGATCGAAAACAGTAGTTCATGTATCTACCTAAGTACCGGTAATGAAAGAACCACTCAACCGCAGTATTAGGGCCCTAATATCAAATAATTGAACCAAATTAATTTACCTTTATGAAGGGCAAATTGTTTTGGTGAATCCCCAATCAATTTAGTAAATTGATCAATGTTTTATGACAGAGCGGTATCACGTAAGTACCTACGACAAAAAGTGGTTTGTATTAAATGCTTTTAACCGAATACAACGATGAAATTCGTATTCGAAGGGGTTTTTAAACAGGTATTGCTGCGGCTGCCATTTTGTTCTTTAACGTTAAAGGTCGTCATATGCCTGAGACTTTTTTTTTTTTTTGGTGTGGTAAATCATCAAATGACTTCTCCCTCTCTGAGCAGAGCCGAAGGGCGTGTCAGGCTTTTACTGACTAAAACCCACCCGTTTTTCTTCACTTACCTGTGCGACGGCCAGGGCCACGGTTTCTTTTTTAACCAACCCGCAACCCTGACACAGGAGGCATCGGTCTTCGTGGGTCCACGAAGACCGATGCCTCCGTCCCGATGTGCTGACATCTCTTTGAGGTGCGCCTCACCGGGCGACGAGCTGCCCAATGCTCACCGCCCGCAGGCCCGATAAGCCTGAGTCTAACAACAGTCGTCAACAACAGTGTAACAATCGTCGTTTAGTCAGTTAGGTACCTAATGAATGCTCGAGGTCAGAGAAACAGTCCTTATACCTATGTGAAATACTGGTATTCGTAATATGGCTTCGGGTCAGACTGGAAGCCGAACCAGTACCTATAGTTGGGAAACAGGTAAATAGATTGATTGATAACGTCGAAAATATCATATAGATTTCTAAAATCTCTTAGGGCCGATCTTAGACTAACTACACATTCTGACTGTAGCTTCGCAATATATATTTGAAAATCTTATGTATGTACATAAAAATATATCTAATTTTAAGAAAATAAGCGAAGTTCATAATATAAATACCAGGAACAAACACAATCTTGCTGTACATCACACTCGTCTCCACAGAGTAGGCAACTCGTTCATGGGTCAATGTATACACTTTTACAACAAGCTTCCCATGGACATTCGAAACTTACCCATTAAACGATATAAAACCTATATAAAGGCCAAACTTTGCAAAAAGGGGTATTATAAAATCTCAGATTATTTAGAGGATAGAGAGGCTTGGGACTGAGCTGCTCGCTCTGTTAAGCATTGTTATCAAGCAATATGCGTAATTATAACGTAAATTATTGTAAACATTTTCATTTTTAATGTCTGGACTTTAAAAAAGACGATGATCCCTGAGTTTGTTTCGGCTATTTCTTCTCAGAGGTAGTCAGTTAGGAAATGCCGGCTTCATCTAGTTTAAAAAAAAAAAAAATAAAGAAAAAATAAAAAAAAAACATGACGTGTAAAAGTGATCGGTGATCCTACTTGCTTAATAAACGATTTCATTTCATTTCATTTCATTTCACTAAAAATTTGTGAAGAAACACATTTAAAAAAAAATAATTAATTGGATTCCCTTAGTGAATTATTTCGGTATTGGCTCCAATGTTTTTATATTGCAGGTGACCACTGTACTACGGCGACCGAAGAATATTTCTTTCGGGAAAACTTTAAAAATAAAACGATCATGCTGTGGCTCAGTAGGCCTAGTATGAGTTTTCAATACGAAACTCGTTCGATCGTATCGAGCGCGTTTGGCGCTCTCATTGGTTGAGAGTTCTTACGACCTTGAAGCGGGCCAATCGCTGAGTCAAACGCGATCGATACGATCGAACGAGTTTCGTATTGAAAACTCATACTAGGCCTACAGGCAGCAAGCGGTGAGGCGGGAGAAAAGGTGTCACAACACACCCATAACCTTTTCCAGGTTGGTCGATAAGGTAGTGTAGGTAGGTACCTACTGTGGTCATCATCATATCAGCGTTAATACCGGTCGCACCCGAAGCTTTTTCAGCTTTGGAATCTGGGGTCCGCTTTACCAGTCTTTTTTTTTTTAACAATTATAAACTAGCTCTTAACCGCAATCCCGCCTGATGGTAAGCAGTGATGCGATCGTTGATGGTAAAGCGCGCTAGTTTATTAACAGCCTATTCACTCAGAAAAACTGAGCGAATAGGAAGGAAGACGGCAGTTGAGCGAGGTGATGCAATGTTAAACCCAACAATACGACCAACGATGCTGCGCCAAAGGGAGATTGATCCGAAGACCTTCCACGACCAAACTCCTAACACAACAACATTTGGCGCATCGTACCCGGCACACATCGCAACACAACTGCTCAGACCCGTCCTCCATACGGCTTCACCAGACATCATGCCGGAACACGACAAATCGCTTGGCGGCAAGACTTTGTCTGGTGGGTGGTAACCGTGAAGCGACTACCGTCTGACCTCCACAACCCAAAGGCGTCTATCGAAGCATTGCAGTTAGACCAATTGTTGGACTTTTGAGGTCCAACCCGTAACGACTGCGACTAAATGTTTGTATGGCAACCGCGGCCAACGGTTTAAAGTGTTTTCCGAGGCACGACCAGACCAGTGCAAATACTTATATTATTATGCATGCATACAAATATTTGCCCTGCGCGGAGATCAAACTCGCGCCTCCTTGCGCAGCGGCCACGTTCGCTACCGCTACGCCACGGAGGCTGTCAATTGGATGAGTTTAACTAAGTACTTACGGATAAAATAATATTCTAAATCGTCCCATAGTGAATTATTTCGGTATTGTTTTTATATTGCAGGTGAACACTCTGTACTACGGCGATCGAAGAACATGTCTTTTAAATATAAAACAATCATGCTGTGGCTCATGCTGGATGCGGACGACAATCGTCCACCCTGGAAAATTGTTCCAGTCCCTCGATGTACGCGGTATAAAGGAGGAGGCGAAACGCTTCGTCCGGATCGTAGTGGTGTTAACAAAGTAAAGGTGGAAACTCGCCGTACGACGGGTCGTTCGATGGTGGAACGGAGATGGGGGAATTAAATCATGAATTCCCTCACACACTCCCCAAAATGCATCCTATAGAACACCGAAAGGCTAGCTACTCTACGCCTGTGCTTATTTTTATAGAATCGATCGTTAGCGGTAGTTATTATATGTATAAATAAAAACCACATTGAGAAAAAAGTATGTATATATTATTTATTATTTCCTATGATGGCTACAAATGTATAAAATATCAGTCATCTTAACATTAGCATTAATATAAACAATAATATCCAAGAAAACATCTAGCCGATTAAACCGATTTGCTACAGATTAAATATGATAAATCTACACGAAATATAAATACACAGTTAAAAACCTAATTATATCCAATATCAGTTGATGGATGCTTTATAAATTCCAATTTTCTATTTACCTTGAATATTATGCTAATTTTCTTTATATTGCACGGTATTCGGGAAAGAAGACAAATTTTATAACAAATCATACCATGTCAAATTAAAATAGCCAGCTAAACTCCACAGACCTGATGGTTATCTCCTAACACAGTTTAACAAAAACGAAATACATGCATTCTTGTTGCTTGTTAAAAATATGAATAGGGTAGTTAACTAAAAAAATCTAATTAGTCCGTCAGTCAGGTTTCCAAAAAAATTAGACACGTACAGGTCTCCCAAAGTGATAATGCGCATAGAAATCTTCGTCACTGTTCGGCAACGGTCGTATTCCCCGAGCGTTCGGAAGAAGATATGTATATAAAGTGGTTAAGTGCATAAAAAGTGGTTAAGTGCGCCACTCTATACAGTATGTTAAGAAAACCCTGTCCGACCCGTGAAGGTGTTGTTAGGTATCGATAACTGATTTTACTAATGCATACAAAACCGGACTAAACTTAAAAAAAAAATCCCCCTAAAAAAGTAAATATTCTTTCGCAAAAAGAGGTAACTTAATCAATGTGCGATATGCACCCTTCCGCGGGGAGCGGGCGGCAGGGCACGCGGCACGTGGTCGCATCGCTATTCGCTAATAATAATACCGGTGTTGTCACTTTTTTAAAAATTACCAAATTTCGGGGAAGTTGGAATTAATTCGCGGGAAAAAAAGATTATTTCAAAATTCATTTGTATTGGTACTATGATGATTACGTAAAATTTTATATTATATTTGGTCATGTGTATACCTAACCTTTATTATCCTTATGGGTCGGACAGGGTTTTCTTAACATACTGTATACATATCTTCTTCCGAACGCTCGGAAGAAGATATGTATATAGAGAACGCGGGTGTATCTGACATCGACGCACAAACGAGTACCATGGATCCAGTACATGATTCTGAACCCCCCAGTGGTGGAAATTTCGTCGGCATTTTCATGATTAAAAAAAAATATATGTACTTTTTTTCACTATAGGCCGTTCATAATTGCTATACTTTTATAACCCAATAACATTTTAAAGTAAAAATTAATTAATTCGCTAATTACACAAAAAACCGCAATGAAAACAAAACTCGAAAAACTATCTTATCAGCTGATTTAATAGAGTTCACACCCGGCACGGCGGCACGCTTGCAACGTTCAAAGGCCGTGCCGACACTTTTTTTTAAACACTGTGAATTCTTAACCGTTCATTAACGACATAAATAACTATCATAATTTTATTAGTAGCATGCAGTGTAGCCTTTTCGCGAAGTTTTCGTTACGATGCCAGATACACCCTGTCTAGCGCCACAATTATTTTTACAAAAAAAAAAATACTACACTTATACAATATACCCTAAGAAAGTAGAAAAATAACTAAAATAGTAAAAATATAACTAGAAAGATAGAAGCCTTTGAAGTTTAGACAAAAATAAAAACTGATTTTTAAACTTATATTTTCAAGTAACTGGTCATGATTATTAATTTACTTTTGTTTTATTATGTAAAGATTTGATGTCCATCACGTCCGTGGCGTTTCGCTAACTAGTTTGAACATAATATTTAAAAAAAAAATTGCATATAAAAATGCACCTTGTCAAAAGTTTATTAAGTGCTACAATACATAATTGACATTAGATATTAAATAATTTTATATCATTACCTATATTTTGTGAGTAGACTAGACTAATGTCATTTTACATAAATTAAAGCATAAATACAACAAAAAGCGTTTCATAGCAATATTTGGAGTATCATCAGAGCTTTGGGAAGCCTTAAAATCGTTATTAAGCTCTAAATTTTTTTAAAACGTTCGTGAAATTTGACCAGCACGCTGTTATGTACATAGTTCAATTAAATTAACAAAATATTATTAATAGCAAGCACCGATTAGCTGGTATTAGGTACTACAAACAAAAATTTCAATATCTACACATTGATGAGTTCATTTTTATTTCCTCTCAAAAATATTTGTTAGAGGGGTGCTCAGAGTAAATTTCATTCAAAAAATGTAAAAAAAATACTAATTTCGCTACCATGTTGCTTGCCGCCTTAAGGAAGAAAATCGTTATTCACCTAAAAATAACAAAGCCGAGGCACGATCCAATTGTTTTTCACCTAAAATATGTTTTACATATAATATGGTAGACACCTAACCAAATCGCTAATAATTTATTTACTTTTTAATATAAATAGACAAATGATTAAACAAATAACTTTACTTACATTCTAATGAGATACAAGCCAATACAATAAAGTTAACGCGTAAACATTTAAAACAACAAATATACAAAAATCTCTACATGTACACAAAATGACAATCTTACTAAATATACTCAACTCGAAAAGGGCGAACCAGATGTACAAGTTATGGGCGAGAGTTTACAGTTCACTTACAAAAAAAAGTTAGCATTTTAATCTATAAGAAATGTCAAGTTAAGTAAAAAAAAAAAACTATAAGAAACTCAAGAATCGAATAAATAAGTGTTGATTTACTGTAACAAAGTTAACAAAATTTCACTTGATCATAGAAAAGAGGAATAAGTTTTAAAATAAAAAAATATCACCTTAATGACTATCAAACATACCTACTATTACATCTGCTTAATTATTATAATACAATTTGCCAATACGACATATTAATAAATTTAAAAAAAAAATGGCGCTTACAAGTTTAAGAGTTCGCCATTCAATATAAATTACTATAAATTAATGAACATTCATAATGGCTTCAGAATTCGACTTTTATAAAATGACGCCATCTGTTGGATCGAGTTTGAACTAAAACAATTCCAGTCTTGAAATATAAATGATAGGATTTAGAATGTTTGTTGAGTTTAGGGCATGGTGCCATGCAAGTTTACATGCAAAACCCATGTTGTATAATCTAGCGACTTTCAGGTCAGCATTATTAAATACTTGATACCTGAAGATATTTGAAAGGACTCTTTAATAACTCTTTCATCGCGCCAAGGTGGAATTATACAGGACATACAGCGCCATCTGTTTTTCAAACTGAAATAATGGTGATTTTGACACTTCCCTCTGACGATATTACACTCGCCATTTGAATAGACTACAATTAGTATGACTTAGCAACCCTAAAATTAAAAAAGTTGGTCAATTTAAACAAAAATATTGCAAAATACATACATCCCAATAGTAGTCAATAAGCATGCAATCAAAATGCTGTTAAACAACTTATTTTGTTAGATTGCTGTGAGATTGTCCACAGCTTCCATGAGGCTTGGCACGGAGTCCACTTTCATCCCACGCTTACGTAGGTCGTTCAGCTCTTCGACCAACTTTGTCTTGTCTCTGCCGAGTGTCTCCCTGGAAGTAATTATATAGTGACAAACCGTATATCATTAGCAAAAATCAGAAACTTCCACACAACCTTTCATCCTCTACTTAACCCCTTTAGGGAGTGAATTCGTGTAAAGATAATCGGAAAATACTTTCGTTATATTAAGAGACTTTTGTGCGTAACTTCATGCTTCTTGACTCAAGTATAGGCAGTGTGGTGTCTCTCAATGAATTTATGAGCTTTATGAAGTCGTAATTATTATCTATTCTTATACCTGGTACCTGTATATAAATAATTTTACGAGTTGATAAGTCTGTAAAAGTGTTCCCACAAAGCAGTTATATAACTTACATTATGTAGCACGATAACATATTTTAATTATAATACTGTATAATATTTTGCTACATCACTGGTTCAACTCGTTCTATAACATCTTATAATAATCTGTAACCATCAGTTTGGGTCTGCCTTTCGAGGTAGATGGTAGTGGCTATAAATGGAAGAATTGCTTTTTGGTTTGGCACTATAATTGAATGAGTCAAACTCGGAAAGCAAGAGACCAGAGAAAATTTTGTTGCCCAAAGTTGTTTAATATCACTAACGATTTATAATATTTGTTACAAAACATGTTAAAAAAAAAGTAAGGCAAAAAATGTTTCATTTACCTAGAAATTCTCTAACATATTCCGACAAGGATGATAAAGTGATCATAAATTGAGATTTAAAATGCTTCTGAATAGGGATGTATCCAAGGTATGAAAATCAAAAAATAATTAGTCCGTCTTATCCTTCCTAATATCTATTATAAATCGGAAAGTGAGTTTGTTTGTTTGTTCCGCTTTTACGCCGTAACTACTGAACAGATTGCTTTGAAATTTTTCAAACGTAAACTTAAAAGTCCGTAAACGTAATTAAATAATAGGGTACTTTTTATCTCGGAAAAAAATTACATTCTCGAGGGAAATCTAAAAAGTTTGATATAACCGATCTACACGCGAGCGAAGCCGCAGACAGAAACCTAGTAGATAATTAAAAAAAACAAAAGACCCGTATTTTTTATTTTGTCGAAATTACCAAAAACTCACGCCACGCCGCCAAATTACGCAAATTACGTCACGCCGTGGTAGGTACAAAATATACCATGCGACATTTCAAATCAATATATCTTTTTAAGTATTTGAATGAAAGAAAAAATAAAAAATACGTGTTCAATATTTTTTATAAATCTATCTGATGGACATTAAATTATTTTTAGGATACAAACCAATTCTTATCCTGCTGCTAGACCGATATACGAGACGCTGGCGATGTGCTAAACAACGAACATTTAAAATAAAGCCGTTCATGCTACATTTTTGTGTTCCATCAAAGTCGCACGCTAAATGCGTAATATGCTTCAGAATGATTCAGATTGAAATTGGTAGTGACCAATTTCAATCTGAATCATTTTGAAGCATATTCCTAATATGTTGCTCCATATGTTCAAAAAATGTTTCTGTTCACCGACGTAAATAACGCAATGTATGCTCTTGAACTGTCAAAATTAAAGCCATTGCTACTGATACTTTAGTCTCGGGTCGGTCTAACATGAACAATCCCTTATTAAATCAATCAACTCAATCTGTCACAACCCACTTCTAGATAAAGAGCTTGTTTAAGTTACGTTGACAATAGTGCCAAGAATAGGTAAATAATTATCAGTTTTACGATAAGCACTAACTAAATAAATCCTATTATTTACGAACCATTATATTATGAATACTTCATTGAACTGTTTTTCTATTGTTCTGCTATCATTTCATTTGTTTATTCGCAAGTATCATTGCATTGCGTCCTTATTTACATTATCAGCTGACTTGCAAGAGTCCATAGGTAATTAAATCACTTGCATAAAATATAAATACTTATATGTACTTAAAGTAGGTACTTCCCAAAAACATCTTAATTTTCGATAAGTATTTTTAATCCCACCTACGCAATATCAGAAGATAAATTGTGCTGTGATTGCAATGACGGGTTAATAACATCGGCCGCCGGCAGAAGTTACCACCCACCAGACAAAGTCTTGCCGCCAAGCGAATTGTCATGTTCCGGCATGATGTCTGGTGAAGCCGTACGGAGGACGGGTCTGAGCAGTTGTGTTGCGATGTGTGCCGAGTACGATGCGCCTAATGTTGTTGTGTTGGGAGTTTGGTCGTGGAGGGTCTTCACATCAATCTCCCTTTGGCGCAGCATCGTTGGTCGTGTTGTTGGGTTTAACATTGCATCACCTCGCTCAACTGCCGTCTTCCTTCCTATTCGCTCGGTTTTTCTGAGTGAATAGGCTCTTAATAAACTAGCGCGCTTTACCATCAACGATCGCATCACTGCTTACCATCAGGCGGGATTGCGGTCAAGCGCTAGTTTATAATTATTAAAAAAAAAAAAAAAACTAATTTATCATTGTAGGTACATTAAATGTATGTATATGTATTTCCTTGAAGCATCGAAATCTTAGGTTTGATATTTATGTCAAAATCATAATACATAATGGCGCAGATTCTCTTGATCACAAACTAAACTAATTTTAAGTTAAGGGCATATTTTTCTTTGTACCTATTTCATTAAGAAAAGGATAGAAGATGATATTTTTGTTTAATCCTGTCGTCATTGTGTAGTTTATAAAACAACACTGTGACGCCGACAGATACGAAATAAACATTAATTTATAATATACAGTGTGTTAAGAAAACCCTGTCCGACCCATAAGGATAATAAAGGTTAGGTAAACACATGACCAAATATAATATAAAATTTTACGTAATCATCATAGTACCAATACAAATGAATTTTGAAATAATCTTTTTTTCCCGCGAATTAATTCTAACTTCCCCGAAATTTGCTAATTTTTAAAAAAGTGACAACACCGGTATTATTATGAGCGAATAGCAACGCGACCACGTGCCGCGTGCCCTGCCGCCCGCCGCCCGCGAAATGATGCTTAACGGACATTTATTAAGTTACCTCTTTTTGCGAAATAATATTTATTTTTTTAGGCATTTTTTTTTTTAAGTTTAGCCCGGTTTTGTACGCCTTAGTAGAATCAGTTATCGATACCTAACAACACCTTCACGGGTCGGACAGGGTTTTCTTAACATACTGTATACTTACAGAGATAAAATACAGAACTTTTCGATTATATTACCCATTCAAAACTAATAACTAACAAATTTCCTTATAAATTACTAAAAGAATACATACCATATAGAAATGCATGTATGTAAGAGAGGTACGTATATGAGCAGTAAGTCGGAGTCACTGACAGCCTCATATCGTTTGAGGGCGAGTTGCGCCCAGCGCTCTGCGGGCCCGGCCAGAGCGCCGCCGCTAGCGCCTGCGCACGCCACGATACGGCACAATGCACCAAGTACCACGCGTGACCGATCCGTGTACACCTGGAAAAAACAGCATATTCATTAAGGCCACCTTCCACCAGAAATCGCCAAATATGTTAAACGAATTAAAATATTGTCCTGTTAAGTTAGTATTTAATATATGGTGGTTGTGGTCCTTATTTTCAATGAAAATATAGATAGAGGGCTACAATAACCCATAGTAAAAATAATGTAAACCAAATTCTCTATGGGCGTCTTAACAGTATAGCAATTTCAGGAATATAATTGGGTACATGTATTAAATAAATACATAACATACTAATACCAGGTCACTCAAAAAGCATTGCAACAAAAAGTTATTATGTATGAGAAACTGGCCAGTTACAATTTATTTAAAAAATATGTTTGTTGGTAACTAATAATAGGTACGTTCCAAGTCCAAAACTTCCCTCCACGTTTTTAGCGAGCTAATTAAAATTATTATCGTGTCTCTTTGAAAAATAGATTTGGGTCGAGACCATTAATATTATTTTCGCGCTATGATTTTTTACGATTTCAAATGTCGCCTGAAACCAGACGAATCGTACCATAGATGTCAAATGGCATTCGTGGTTAGAGACCTTTCTAAGGCAACCGTGTCTCGGTGGTACTTAGGTATAATGAATTTAAGCGCGGTCGACTAACTTTGGGGATGAAGAAAGAAGTGGTCGCCCTTTGACGGCTGTTACAGAAGAAAACGTTCTGGCAGTGAAAATTTTGATCCAAGACAATAGACGAATTACATTTTTTTTTTTTTTATAAATTATAAACTATTGCTTGACCGCAATCCCGCCTGATGGTAAGCAGTGACGCTATGATGGTAAAGTATGATGGTAAAGTGCATCAGTTTATTAAGAGCTTATTCACTCTAGGTTTGAAGTCACTCAAATTGTTGTCCGACGGATACACCGCCGTTGGCAAATTGTTGCAGGCCTCGATATACGTGGTATAAAAGAGGAGGCAACATCCCAAGAAATTCAACATAAACTGCAGATTGGATCAGGACGCCTTCATGAGATTGTACATGTGCATCTTCCGTTGCGGAGGATAGTTTCACGCTGGGTGCCGCACAATCTCACCGATGCTTAGAAAGTCAGAAGCAGGCACGGGTGGAATGATGGATTAATATGATAGACAAATTTGAAGCAGGCTTGTCTCGGCGTGTTTACGACATATTTAAAGGTGATGAATCTTGGATTTATCAATACGATCCAGAAACGAAACACCAGTCGACAGTTTGGGTGTTTCAACGAATTAACGTCTACCAAAGTGAAGCGATCTAGAAGCGGGGGTAAGGTTTTGATCGCGAGCTTTTTCAGTTTGACTGGCTACTTGGTGTCAATTCCTTTACGAAACCAAAGAAGCATTAACGCTGAATGGTATACTACCAATTGCTTGACAGAAGTTTCCTCTGTTGTGAGCAAAAAACGACCAAACACAGGGCTCCGCGGATTGCTGCTTCACCACGACAATGCGGCGCCCGCCCACACCGCAATCAAAACGAGGGACTTCCTGGAGAGTACACCTGTCAAACTCCACACTGCCACCGTGTGACTTCTTCTTATTCCCAAAAATAAAAGATCAGCTCAAAGGGATACAATTTTCGTCGCCAGATGATGCGCTGTCAGCATTCGAGCAGGCTATAAACGAGGTGTCTGCGGTGACTGGAAAAAGTGTTTCGAAAACTGGTTCAGACGCATGAAACTTTTTATAGAGGCTGGTGGAGAGTATTTTGAAATGATGTAATAAAAATATATGGTAAGTACCTATAGAACATTTTTTTTTACTATCGCAAAACTTTCTGAATGTCTTTTGTCTTCGATTCAGGTGAGAATAAATTAAAATCGATAAAGATTAAAAAAAAAAACAAAACTTTGATATCTTAAAAAGGTAGAGATTGTTTGAATGCGCTAATCAAACCCAAACGCAATCAGTCTGAATAATTTTGTATTTTTCGTCTGATTAGTGCCTTATAGATTGATAAGAGTGTTGTGATGACTGGTACCTACAACCTACGAAAATATTTTATAGGCTTTTAGTACAATGTCGAGAGCAGTGCTGGCCTAGTGATATCCGCTGCAACCAAAAAGCTGTAGGTTATATTTTCGAACCCCATCAGGCGCTTAGCTTTGGGTAAATTATTTCATTCTGCTCTCAAAACGTTGAGGCAAAACATCATGGGGCAACCGTCATCAAGGACTTGAGTCCAACGTTAAAGACATGTGACATCTAGCAACCCGCACTGGGATAGCGTGATAGATTACAGCCCAGTCCCTCACCAAGAGGAGGCCTGTGTCTGTGTCCCAACGGTGGGAACATTATTAACGTAGGTTGATTATCTAGTACAATGTCTATATAATATTTTAATCATTATTTTCAATAAAACCGTAAAGTGTTTTTTTTTTTTATTATTTAAATAGCCATTTCATTTTAAAGTCTTGAATTTTGTTACATACCTATGTTACTTTGTAGTGGCGACCATCTTAGAATTATATTAATACAGAATGTACTGAATTAAATATAGCTTAATGAACTAAATACAGTATGTTAAGAAAACCCTGTCCGACCCATAAGGATAATAAAGGTTAAGTATACACATGACCAAATATAATATAAAATTTTACGTAATCATCATAGTACCAATACAAATGAATTTTGAAATAATCTTTTTTTCCCGCGAATGAATTCCAACTTCCCCGAAATTTGGTAATTTTTAAAAAAGTGACAACACCGGTATTATTATGAGCGAATAGCGATGCGACCACGTGCCGCGTGCCCTGCCGCCCGCTCCCCGCGGAAGGGTGCATATCGCACATTGATTAAGTTACCTCTTTTTGCGAAAGAATATTTACTTTTTTAAGGGGATTTTTTTTTTAAGTTAAACCCGGTTTTGTATGCATTAGTAGAATCAGTTATCGATACCTAACAACACCTTCACGGGTCGGACAGGGTTTTCTTAACATACTGTATAGGTAGGTACTCAATTTCAGTTCCATTCTTCAACAAGATGTGAATAAAAAAAAATCCACTGCAGGGGAATACCTTCTAGTAACATCTATAAACTCTATCTTATGTTCAGCATTTCAATAAAACAAAATATCGCACTTGCATATTACTATGTAAATTCCCGAAAGTTTAGATTGCCAGTTCAGGAAAGATAATCTAAAATGTAGTTTTTATCAAGTGGTTTCTAGTTTTAACAATTTAGCCAGAATAGATATATCAGAAAACCCTCGAATCAATTGATGATAGACTTTTAATGGCAAAATTTAATGTTTCCATTCATTTGACTGTGATGTAAATATTTGTGCATTACATGTTTGGAACCTATTGTAATTATCTGCTGGTCAGGGGTTATCTCACAGTTTATGCCAAACCCAATAATATAAATTAATATCTAAAGACATTAATAATTATTCATTATTTTAGCAACATATTGGCGCGGATTCTGTTGTTTACAAACTAAACTAATTTAAAGTTAAGTGAATCTTTTTCTTTCCATTTCTATAAGAAAAGGACAGAAGATAAAATGTCAGTTTAGACATGTCAAATTAATGCGCTCCTGACGTAAACTGGCGTATTTTTAGTCGTCATGTTTATAATCGCGTCTAAACTGTCTATGGAATATCGTATTTTGACAGGATTAAATTAAAATGTTATCATCTATCCTTTTCTTAACGAAATGGAAAGAAAAAGATGCACATAACTTAAAATTAATTTAGTTTGTGAACAACAGAATCGGCGCCATTGAGCTCTTAAAATAGGCAAAGACTGGAAAACCCAAAATGTCCATCCTTTGTTATTACATTAAAACCTCAATATTGTGATCCTCAAATAGGAATGCTTAGTCATTATTTTTCTTAACTTTGTCACCCTTAATGATAACAGTAATTACTTTTGGAATCATTTAAAACAAAAGTTGTTTTAGACAATGGTTAACATTGTCGAATGAAGGTAACACCAACAAAAAAATAAACAGCTAAAAAGAAGAGATAAGAGTTGTTTTAGACAATGGTTAACATTGTCAACTGAAGGTAACAAAAAAATAACAAAATATTTTATAAATAAGCCTTAGCACATATTTCAAATGTCGAGCTACACAGAGAAGATGGTATGAGCATGTGTCCATAAACAAAATTAGTATGCAATCATTCACAACAGGGAGAAGTGGAAAAAAGTTAGGAACTCCTTTGCCGTGCAGTGTGTAAATGGTATCAGTGAAGGAATAAGTGTAAAAACAAATGTGCTCATCTACTAACCTTGTTTAATAATTTAAAACTTGTCTCCAAAACTGACAGCGCTTGGTCAAACTTGCCCTCGTTTATCAGTTGTTTAGCTTCATTTAGCTCAATGTCCTGGAAGAATGTGATAGTGGTAGGGGAGTCCCTCAGCCGTGACTCACCCGCTATCAAGTCTAGAAGTGATTCAAATGCAGTACATCGTGTTGAAATTAAATTTGGATCGAAGTTGCCAATGACTATCTGAAATAAGTAAAAATAAGAAATATGTATAATAAATACCACACTTTAGTAAGTCATGTGCACATTAGTCTTCAAACTACTGGTGATTTACATAGATTACAAAATGTCATCACAATATTAGCAACTACCTACCTTGAAAATAAATTTGCTGATTGAATTGCCTAACAGTATGTGCTTCAAGTATAGAAAACTAAACGAACAAAACAATATACTTACAACAAAATACGCCTACTTGATTAATTTTAAAGTTATGACTCATAATAATAACAAAGAATTATTACATTTACACTTATTTACCTTTCTTGGAAATGAAATGCTGCTTAGCAAAGCCGGATATTCTTTTTTCAACCCTTGGTACAGATCTTGGAAGTGGGTGTACCGCCTCTCAACATTTGCTGGCTCTGGATCTATCTCTCTGATTCCTGTTTCTGTAGCTTGTTTTGCTTGTACCATATAAGCAACGAATTTCTTTTCATTCTCAAAACCTTCTACTGTTCTTGAAGAAACTATTTGAAATTTTAACATGATTACTTTTAATTTATTTATTTATTGTTTTCTTTTCAACAGCTAAGTGCTAACTGTTTGAGTGGTCTATCAAATAATGACAAACAAAAGTGACTTGACAAAGAAGTAAGATACGAACAATCAAATCATTTTGTTTGGCACTGGCAGAAACAGAAAGTCAAATTCAGTGACATTTCATTATTGACATTGACAACTTGCAGTCATTTAAGACCAAACAAGTTATATTAAATACCTAGAATGCTGACGAGCCGGCAAACAGCGATACCAACTCTACGTCTTTTTACGTAGATCTACGTATTTTAGGTCGTTCCTGAAAAACAATGACCTTCAGTCCCAGAATCTACGTACTTTCAATTCAATTTGTAATAGTATGCAAAGTAACTAAACTGATGCAAAAATTATATTGTCGCACTCTCTTTCTCACTGTTACGGGGGCGCTAGTGTCTTTGTACTTGCCTGTATGGGCTCTAAACCTTTGCTTTTCCTTTATGTATTTAACGTGATTTAACCAATAGCAGCTCTTCGTCGCGCCTTAAAGAGGTTCCTCCTCCAATGGTTCCCCAGCCACGTAAAGCTTATCACAGATGGCGCCACTGGTAATTACACTAAATGTCTATATCAAACGTTGTCATTCAAAGAGTTTCGGTCTCTTTTACTATTATTATTATCCAATAGCTTTAACCAAACACGGGTATAACACTTAATTATTTGAACCTGTCTTCTCAGAAATTTAATATAGTTTATCACAAGAAAAACAACATGACATCAAACGGGACAAATTTGCAGTTACATATGATATTATGATCTGCCCCCTAATCGGCGAACACATTTTTGTCAAATGATTGCGACTAGTTGGAATCATTTGGACCGAACGGACCAATGGG
Source organism: Sesamia inferens (assembly GCA_037179545.1). Taxonomy (NCBI): domain Eukaryota; kingdom Metazoa; phylum Arthropoda; class Insecta; order Lepidoptera; family Noctuidae; genus Sesamia; species Sesamia inferens. The sequence continues at coordinate 21,444,169 of CM073934.1, read as the reverse complement.
CGGTCCAAATGATCCCAACTGATGCCAACTAGTCTCAATCATTTGACAAAAATGTGTTCGCCGATTAGGGGGCTGGTCTGTCAGAGGCCACGTGAAAACTATCCTAAACATCGATAGGTGTTTATTTCTATTCAACGAAGTATTTCATTTCAAAATTCAACCGATATCCGATCGGATTATTTTAGAGGAGTGGCAGGACCGACTTTCCCAGTAACCGATAAAACAACACCAATAGACGTATTTTTGAATTTTTTTGATGACGAACTTTTTGACTTAATTATAAAACAGACTAACAGATATGCGACTCGACAAATTAACCGACATTTGACACCACATTCCAGACTTAACTCCTTTTTAAATGTTGACTGAGGTGAGATAGCCAGATTCCTCGCAATTTTCATTCTGCAGGGTCTGTTCCCAAATCCTGTTGAGAAAAACTATTGGATTGAAAATGACTACCTCACTCTTAAATATTTCAAAGAAATCATGACATACATACATGTTTTATTGACAACTTTGACATTATATTTTGACGGTTTTAGCGACTTTGCCATAAATCAAAGGTTGCCAGACTACGAAAAATATTATCAAAAAATTGGTAAATTTTCGGGTTTTTTACTGGAGACACGGAGTTTGCCATAAAAAACCGTTTGAAATTATCCCTAAATTTTCCTCTATTCCCCCCTCGAGTTCTATTCACCCCGTTTTACGGTACTCAGATTGCGTAAGTATTTTGTTTCGTAATAATTATAATATTCTCATTCATTAGGTACAAGTGTCGTATATTTTTAGAAACTGCATGTTGTACTTATTGTATCTATACTTTTATCTAAATAAAGTTAATATTAATGTCTTCTGTAATCTCCACCTAAATATGATATGTAATTTTTCCAAATTAGCTCACTAGCCCTCTTTACTTAAACATTATGTTTATAAATCTATGTATTTGTGTATGTAGTAATCAACCTACAAATACATACTAATATTTTTGTCCTATGACTTATGATTATGATATAAAATTTACTTTGATTACTTACATTTCGCAATTTGACAGTGAATTACGCAGCCCGCAAAGTTTTTCTTCGGTTTCACATTTTTTTTTTTTACCAAATTATTAAGTCTTTATTTAGTACATTTTTGATTTAACTGCCGAAATAACTAAAATAATTTATGAAAGTTAAAAAAAAACGACACTTGTCGATCTTGTTTCTTGTTTTGCTATAAAACCGTATATTTTACTTTTATTTATAAATATAATTATATTAAGAATACAAGAAATAATTGACTAATATTTGTTGTATTCAGGTTAAAAAATAACATTACAACTACATCATCATCAACCTTTTTTTTTCATTGTCCCACTGCTGGGCACAGGTCTCCTCTCATACAGAAAAGGACAACTACAACTACAACAATTACAACTATATAATATATAAATGCTTGGGGTTTCACTGCGCGATCGAATCAGGAATGAGGAGATCCGCAGAAGAACGAGAGTAACCGACATAGCCCGAAGAATTGCAACACTGAAGTGGCAATGGGCTGGACACATTGCCCGTAGGACCGATGCCCGATGGGGCCGACGGGTTCTCGAGTGGCGACCACGCACCGGAAGACGTAGCGTGGGTAGGCCACCGACAAGGTGGACCGACGACCTGGTGAAGGTCGCGGGAAACCGCTGGATGCGGGAGGCGCAGGACCGGTCGTCGTGGAGAACCTTGGGGGAGGCCTATGTCCAGCAGTGGACGTCTTTCGGCTGAAATGATGAAATATATAAATAGATTAGATATAATAATATATATATATATATATATATATATATATATATATATATATATATATATATATATATATAATAGATTATATAGATTTTATACTTACCACCTGAATGTAGGTACTTATAGACTCCAGACGCTGGCAGCACATCAAGCTACACATTCGGCCACAATATTTTAAATAGATTTTCAATATTGTTGCTAAAGCATTAAGGTTATGGTTCAAGGTAGATCAGGATATTTTTACAGTCTTTGGTAGCTGGACTTGCTGGCTTCTGTACAATATAGTAAAGTAATTTCAGGTATATTTTTTTATAATAAAATATATGTATATATCGTGGTATAACATTTTGATGAAAGTTGCTTATTTGATTTGTGTAGTAGTAGGGTAAACACCGTGACGTTATTTTTGTAATAGCGGCATGAGCACAGAGTCGTTTTGCAAAGTGGGGATTGACGAACGGTCACTTTGTGTACTGAGGCGCGGACCAAGGCACTCCGGGGCGAAACTGTCGGTTTGCTTATTTAAGTTGTGATCGTCAAGATAGGAGGGTATATTTACACTTCGTGCTTTAATACAAAACTCCACCTACGAAATGGACCCTTACCACCACACCAAGATGCTGACGACCATATCGCTCCGCCGTCGCTGACGTGGAAATGTATATAAATTGTTTGATGTTATATATTTACATGGATATATTAACGATTAGCTGATACCCGGTATCAACAAACCGCTATGGGTATGCATATGACAGCACAGTTGTGAAGAGATACCTACCGAGTGATCGGGCTCGGGTAGTAAGGAAGAAAACCGATCTTAAAGAGAGGCCATCGTAGAGCTTACGAATGTTGTTCAGTCAGTCTCTGAATGGGGTGAAGCCAATATTGTGGCATTCAACGCCGCCAAAATGCAAGCGTGTCTATTCACCGCCAAGAGAAGTCCGTTCACCTTGGCTTCTACTTTTCGGAATGTATCCTTGGAATGTATTGACCGCCTTCAGCTTTTGGGAGTTGAGATTTCCATAGGCCTAAACTTGTAAAAGTGAAACGTGTAAACGTGATTTGTTGAAACCAAAGCAAAGGTGGGCTCAGGCATCCCAACGTCCATCATCGGACGACACGTCGTATAGCGAGTGTTGACACCAATACGATCCAGATGGAGCGTTCCGCCGGGTCTTTTATACCGCGTAGCATACATCAAAGCACTAGAACAATTTGTCTGCGGCTGCCTTTCAATCTGACTACAATTTAAGTGTCTTCAGGGCAATATTGAATAGGCTCTTAATAAACTACAGCTCTTTACCATCAACGATTATATCACTACCATAAGGGGAAATGTCGATCAAGCTCTAGTTTACAAAGTAAAAAAAAATTGTTAAAAAAAAAGAAGCTGATATAATCTTGGTTAAATCATGTGCAGATCGTGGAGCAATGATATCTGTGTACTATTTTTTATGAATTTTGAAGATATAAACACACAGATTGAGTAGACCTCTCCAATCAGTGAACACATACAGGTAAAAACGATCATATAATCGCGTAATCGCGCGGCGTTCAAAGACTGTTAGGTACTCTCGTCCTAACCGAAAGAGACGGTTAGGACGAGAGTACCTAACAGTCTTTGAACTCTTGTGGCAACTGTCCTTAAAAAGTTTAAAAGAACAGACTTATTTAAAAACAAATAATTTATTTCAGGAAATTCGCAATATTATATTACCAATAGGTCACATAATTATACTCTAGGTAAAGTAGGTACTTACTAATAAAGAGTATATTGTGCGCAGTAGGTACCTATGTCAAAAAACAACAAGCATTGAAAATGCCAAATTAACGATCGACATCACCAAACACAACGTCGATTGACGCAATAAGCATAGTAATATCAGCAAGCATTAATTGTGGTCCTATAATGGACACTCCCAATATATGGTTATATGAAGCCGGACGTAAATGTACCCGATAGGGAATAGAAGTGCCGTCAGACACCATGTAAACACCCATTTCGCCTTTTGGCGCTTCTATTGCGGTATATGTAACTCCAGGTGGAACAGGATATCCCTCAGTGCATAATTTAAAATGATGAATTAACGATTCCATTGAAGTTTTCATTTCCTTTCTTGAAGGCAAAGAAACTTTGGAATCATCAGTTTTATATTCTCCTTCAGGCATAGTGTCCAGAACTTGATTGATAATTCGTAAAGTTTGACGCATTTCTTCGTAACGTATTAGGTATCGGTCATATATATCACCAAATGTTCCAACAACGCCGTCAAAATCATATAAGTCATATCCATCATACGGATCGTTAATTCTTATATCCCATTTGATTCCACTGCCTCGTACCATTGCCCCCGAGAAGCCTAGAGACAGAGCTTCGTGCGCACTTATAATGCCAAGACCTGCAGTCCTAGCATAGAACAATCGGTTCTTGCTTGCAATATCATCAGTTTCATCAAAACGAACTTCCATTTTACTACATAATTCGTAAATATCGTCGAGATAACCAATGGGAATATCCTGAATCACCCCACCGGGTCGAAGATAGCAGCAGTGAACTCTAGCGCCGCAAATTCTCTCAAACATTTCATAAATTTTCTCTCGTTCCTCACACATCCAAAAGAAAGGTGTGATACCACCACAATCAAGTATTGTGCCGGAGACATTCAGCAAATGATTTGCTAGACGACTCAATTCAGCACAAAGGATTCGAATCGCCTTGGCCCTCGGTGGTACTTCTATGTTAAGGAGCTTTTCAACAGCAATACAGAAAGCTTGCTCGTTAGCCATAACAGACACGTAATCTAGACGATCCATGAAGGGTAAACTTTGATTATAATGCTTATGTTCCATCAGTTTCTCGGTGGCTCTGTGCAAGAACCCTATGTGAGGGTCAGCTCTGACTACAGTTTCGCCGTCCAGTTCCAGTATTAACCGAAGAACACCGTGAGCAGCTGGATGTTGAGGCCCAAAATTAATAAACATGTTTTGAAGCTTGCGTTCAACTGGGAGTACTTTTGAATGATAAAATATTCTGAAATACTTTTCTGACTCTGGTGTAGGGTACATCGTTGAACCGGCGAATTGTTTAAGGTAGTCCGCGTCTGGGTACCACCTCTGTCCGTATAGCGAGGCACAGAGACTGAGCTTCCGAGTTTGCCTCGCTACATTTACAAAACTTAAATGTTTTATATTCAACATTTTTATCACAGACAGCTATTCTTAACAGTTTCGGGTTTGTTATGTCAAGTTTGACACTACGAATAAGTAAGATGGAGGTTTCATATTGTGCCAGTATTCATTGTCATGGATCATGAACTTTATATTAAACATATACGACAAGGAACATACGGCAGGACGAGATTTGTTTTATTTATTTATTTTATTATTTATGTATACAAAATAAAATACATAAAGTAAAGTAAAATACGACAAAATTAAGATCTGAGAACAAAGGCGCTGCTTATTTCTTAAGAAATTTCTTCCAGCAGACCAGCGAAAGGAGAAGTAAAACAGAAATGTAGACAATAGTGTGTAAGAACAAGGAGGAAATAAAATAAAGTAATAATATTAAATATACCTAAACATATACCAAAAATAATTATATAAGCCAAACCAATAAAACCTAAAATAAGTATACTACTTAAATAAATATATAATACTAAAATATATAAATATGTATAAATCATCATCATCATCGACCTTTTAATCGTGCCACTGCTGGGCACAGGTCTCTTCTCATACAGAGAAGGATTGAGTGTAATCACCACGCTTGCTCAATGCGGGTTGGCGATTTCAGACTTAAAGTCCAGGTTTTCTCAAGATGTTTTCCTTCACCTTCAGTCATTGGTGTCCAAGATATACTTAGAAAGTACATCTTGAACCTGCGCACTCATACTTGAGAGGCTGGTCTTTTAACCACTAGGCCACCACGACACACAATATGTACGAGTATAAATAATAATAATTATTTTACTGTTTTATGTGGACTAAATATTTTACTGGGCTGGGGTTATCAGAATCAGATTCTAAAGCTCATTACCAGTTAATCAAAATACTTATTTCAAGATTTTAATAATTTCAATTTATTAATAACTAGCTGCGCCACGCGGTTTCACCCGCATAAGATTTAATCCCGAGGGAATGTTAAAACTATCCTACATGTTAATCTTGGATATAAAGTTAAAGTCCAAGTCCAGGATGCAAGTCCAGGGTCCAAGTCCAGGGTCCAAGTCCAGGGTCCAAGTCCAGGGTCCAAATCCAGGGTCCAAATCCAAGCGCCAAGTCCAAGGTCCAAGTCCAGGGTCCAAGTTCAGGGTCCAAGTCCAAGGTCCAAGTCCAGGGTCCAGGGTCCAAGGTTCAAGTCCAAGGTTTAAGTCCAAGGTCCAAGTCCAGGGTCTAACTCTAGGACCCAATAACTTTGCATCCCTGTGACGGAAATTGACGCTATTTTCAGCTATTTTGATCGTTTTTTACCTCCCTCTAATGTTCCCACTAGGGATAATTGACATTTTCGTGGATCTTAGAGTATTCAGCACAACTCCACATAAAAAACACACTTATAAATTTTTAATTCCCGGCTAAACCTAACTTTTTAGTAATTGAAATTTGTACTTACCTGCCTTACCTGCGCGTTCTTGCTGGAATCCCGTTTGGTTTTTCAGGTTTTTACGTAAGTTTCGGTCAAAATTCAAGTTTTTTCTGTATAATTTCAGTTTTTTCTTCAACGTAAATTCCAAAACCCCAGTTTGCGCGCGCGTTCTTATCGTGCGGTCGTATCATTGACCTCCGTAGTCAAAAATGACGTCTCAAGTAATTAAATGCAATACCTGCAATATTGTGATATGTGAACTGTTAGCATTCATCCAAAATAAGATGCAAGTGATGGATGAAGAAGGTTTAGTGAGATTGTGTGTTACGACTTTCTCAGCCGAGGATATTGAAGCCGCGAAAAGTCTGCTGTTTAAGTCGATCACGACTTCGAAGCGAAAAATTTCACGAAAAAGGGACGGCAAGTCGAAGAGAGATCTACACGATGTCATAACGTTGCTGAAAGAGGTTGATCCAGAAGAGGTGCCGATATTCGTAGCACGAGAGCTCCACAAGTTACCACCGGTCACTTTTGATCACATAGATGTGACTAGACTGCTAAAAGACCTCCTATTATTGCAAAGCGAGCTACGTACAGTGAAAGAATGTTATGTGACTAATGATCAGTTCGAAGAATTTAAAAAAGAACTATCAAATAACGAACATCAGTTGAGGAATATTCCAGAGAACATTAATTGTAAAAGAGGAGGTAGGAGTACAACAACTACTTGCTTGGACAGTGGCCCAATGGGTCTACCCCACTTTTTTGAGAAATCTGACCGTTCGGTAGCAACTGATACAGAAGTAATTAGTACGCAAAACTTGTTGTCGCCCGGTAACGGAGTAAACGAGTCTAACACCGTCAAGCAACATTCATCTGTGCGTATTAGGACTCCCGCCACGGTAGTATCGGCGCACCACAAAACCGATAAGAAACGAATCGAGGGTAGTTGTTCGGAGCGGTCTGTACCACAAGCGCATAGCGGTAGCGATGAGAAAACAAAAAGTAATGAAAATGTTAATAAATGGACGTTGGTACAAAGAAAGAAATCAAAATCTCGTTTTCAAGGAAATCAAGGGAAAGCTTTAATGGAACCGAACAATAAATTCCGAGCAGCTGATATTCGAATTCCACTCTTTATTACGAATGTGGATAAGCAGACATCAGAAAATGATATCCGTGAATATATTTTATCTAAGACGCAAACATCAATTGTTCTTAAGAAAATAAATATAAGGCAGGAGAAAAATTACAATGTTTACAAAATTCTTGTACCACACTACAAGCTTGCGTTGTTTTTAAATGACAACTTATGGCCGGAAGGCGTGTCATTTCGCCGTTTTGTTTATTTCAACAAAACTAGTAACTATGTTAATAGATATAGTAACGAGAACAGTGGAACTACGGAAGAACAATAATGGCTGCACAAGTGACCACAAATAAAATTACGTCTACGTTTATCAGTTTTAATTGCAAGTCCGTTAAAAGGTCTATTGATTGCGTGAGAGGATTGTGTGAGATAGCAGACATCGTAGCACTACAAGAAACATGGTTGCTACCACATGACATACCAGTACTCGGTTCAATACACTCAGACTTTGCATACACCGGCACGTCGGCTGTCGATACTTCTGCGGGCCTTCTGAGTGGAAGGCCTTATGGTGGAGTGGCAATACTGTGGCGGAAAGACAGATTTAGTAGTGTTTCAGTGATTGAGTGCAGTAATCCGCGTATTAGTGCGATAAAAGCTGTTGCTGGTGACCGTGATATTTTAGTATTTAGTGTGTACATGCCCACTGACAAGGTGGATCATTTACCCGAATTTACGGATTGTTTTAGCGAGGTATGTGCCATAGTTGAAAGTAGTTCTGTGGAAGCTGTCTACGTCCTAGGTGACTTTAATGCGCATCCGGGGGAACTATTCGGTAAAGAGTTGGATAACTTATGTGCAGATCAACAATGTATATGCGCTGACATTAATAAGTTAGGCAATTTAACAGATAACTACACATTTATAAGTGATGTATATGGTTGTACTCGGTGGCTCGATCATTGTGTTGTGCGTCATTCCGCTTGGCAAGCAGTAGGTGATGTTGCTATAAAATACGACACGTATAGGTCAGATCACTTGCCGCTTGTTATTCAATGTGATTTAAACTTAATTATAAGCAAAACTAGTTTTAATGAAGACGACTGTGTAAACAGAAATGTTATATGGGGAAACAGAACTAATGAACAAATAGATAAGTATAGAGAATATTGTAATAATAAGCTTAAAACTATAGACTTTCCTAAAGAATTTAGAGAGTGCAGTTTTAATATCTGTAATAATTTGGAGCACAGAAATTTGCTGGATTCAATGTATAATGATATAATCAGTACTTTAAAAGCTGCATCTATCAACAGTAGCTGTAGTAGTTACACGTTTGAGTCCAGTAAAAAACGGCATGTGATAGGGTGGAATAAACATGTACGCGAGGCACATAGGGATGCCAGACTCAAATTTCATAACTGGGTTGGGAATAATAGACCAAGGGAAGGTCGTTTGTATGTAGAAATGTGCGAAAGTAGAAAAATATTTAAAAATAAACTGAAATGGTGTCAAGACAATCGTGAACAAATTAGAATGAACTTAATTGCTGACTACCACTCATCAAAGAAATTTGGTGATTTCTGGAAGGCGACTAACAAATTAAGTACTAAGCCTGGCATCCCTGTGAGTGTGGGTGGTATGAGTGACAGTAAGATCATAGCTGACCTATTTAGAGAACATTTTCGGGTGAGCTCACCACTTGGTCCTTCAAAGACGATGCCAAATGCGGATCCTATCATGACTGGCGACTTGTTTAATGTAACTGTTCAGCAAGTGTCAGGTATAATAAAAAAGATGTCCAGGGGCAAGTCGCCGGGTCATGATGGGCTCACCACGACAGTCCACGACCTCTGGTTCCCGAGATAATCCACAGGGAGGTGAGGTAACTAAAGGGTGTCGGGGGGGGGGGGGGGGTAGTGGATTAGTGGATTCCCACGGGGCCTAAAGGTCGGGCTCTTCCTCGTGAATCAGGGGACCCCAAACTCGGGTAGTCCACGACCTCTGGTTCCCGAGATAATCCACGGGGGGGTGAGGTAATCAATGAGGGGGGTCGGGGGGTGGTCGCAGCGTCATGTTCTCGAAGAAATTCATAGTTCTTAATCAATCAAGGTACTTAGCTTAATAATTGAGCTTATGAGGCTCGAAAGCAATTTGTACTTTGTGTCCAATTATCGTATTGTGACGATATCTTCAAACTTCTATACTTTCAATTATATCAGAAATGTTCAGCAAAAATATATAAAACAATATAAAGGCCAGAACAGAACGAAATTTATAAATTATTTGTGCTCTTAGGTAATCAATTGTTAACAAATCTTAAAAAGATCCAAAAAATATATATTGCCTTCGGCGAGATGCGAACTCACAACTTCATACTCGACTCAATTGTTAACAAGTCTTAAAAAGATCCAAAAAACATATATTGCCTTCGGCGAGATGCGAACTCACAACTTCATACACGACATGTCACGCAATATTTACATGAGCCAACTCCTTGTTTGTAGTACAGACGAAATAGGACTATACTCTGCTTCCGTTCGCCTTGCCCGATTTTTTTTGCTTCATTTTTCGTAACGCTTTCGCGAGTTTACTCCCCAAGTCAAGCGTGCCTAAAGAAGTTTCACTTCAAAAATAAAACGGGTGACTTGTCTGATAAGGGCAATTATAGGCCTATATCATTGGCGACAGTGGTGGCGAAGGTGCTGGACGCTGTGCTTGATTCAGAGCTCGAAAAACATCTCGATATACATGATGCTCAGTTCGGGTTCCGGCCCGGACTTTCTACTGAAAGTGCTATTCTCAGTCTTAAGCACACCGTCCAGTACTACACACAGAGGAGTACACCTGTATATGCATGTTTCCTCGACCTGTCAAAAGCTTTTGACCTGGTGTCTTATGACTTGCTATGGGAAAAGCTTAAGAAAACGGAAGTGCATACGCAGGTACAACGTCTCTTTCACTACTGGTATGCTAATCAGACAAATAATGTTAGGTGGGCAGGTACACTGTCTGAAATGTACAGGTTGGAATGTGGGACGAGACAAGGTGGGTTGACTTCTCCCAAGCTCTTTAACCTGTATGTTAACGAGCTGTTGGTTGAGCTCAGCAGCACGCGTGTTGGATGCTCGGTTGATAATGTTTGTATTAATAATATCAGCTATGCTGACGACATGGTGCTGCTGAGCCCAGCTGTCGGTGCGATGAGACAGCTTTTACATGTTTGTGAGAGGTATGCGAATAAACATGGTCTCATGTATAACTGCACGAAAAGTGAGTATTTGGTCTTTAAGTCTTCTGGTAAATGCCCATTTAGTGTGCCCAAATTGACACTAAATAATAATGAACGCAAGCGGGTAAGTCATTTTAAATATTTGGGACACTATGTTACCGAAGATCTTGATGACCAAATGGACATTGAAAGGGAGCGCAGGGCACTGGCGGTTAAGAATAACATGCTGGCACGCAGGTTTGCTCGTTGCAACGAGAATGTTAAAATCTCTCTTTTTAAAGCGTACTGCCAAACCTTTTACACGAGCAGTCTGTGGTTTTCTTATACACAGAGATCGCTCGGTGCCCTGCGAGTCCAATATAACAAAGATTTCAGGATGTTGCTGGGATTGCCCCGTTTCTGTAGTGCATCTGGCATGTTTGCGGAAGCCCGTGTTGATGGCTTTCATGCCATTATACGCAAAAGAACCGCCTCCTTGCTACGTAGAGTACGGGGTAGCACTAGCAGCATTTTGAAAGTAGTCGCTGATAGGACCGACTCCAAAATAATGGAGTGTTTCATGCGGGTCCTAGTTAGACAGTAAAGAGTGTCTGGCTGCGCTCGCAAATACTTTAATATTGTCTTAGTTTTTATTACTACTAACATAGGCTTAAGATTTTTGTAGTACTAACCGAATATGGATACCTACTGTCCGAAATAAATTATTATTATTATTATTAAAACCTTCATAGATAGCTAGCCCGCGCCGAGACGCGTATCTGGACACTTCGTTCGTGCGTCTAGCTCATATAGAACTACAAAAAATTGCCTTTCACCCACTCTTTCTTCACTGGCCAGGTAAGCTTTTCAGACTTGGCGAAAAAATGTATTCCTATTTTTTAGCTCCTTTAGCTTTATTTTTGGACTTTCGGGAATTTGCTGAAACACCCCTTTCCGTAACTATTAGCACGGAGTTTTGGCGGGAAAGTCAAGCTGAGTGTCACGCTCATTTTTCATTGGACTTTTAAAATTATTTAGTAAACAACACTAGTTTACTAAATAAAAGTGCGTGATTTATGTAGTAAAAAGTGCATTCAGTAAATAATTCATAAAGAACAGTGAAATAACGCATCATAGTTAGTGGCCACATCCTGACTTTACCTCAAACCTCCCTCGTAAGACGGTTCACGCGGCCGTCTTTTTCGACATGAATAATTCATTACGTGACATTGGCTAAATGCACAAACCGTGCGAAACCAAAAAAGAAAGAAAGAAGAATTAGTGCCTCTCAGGGCACTTTATTTACATCTTATTTTATCTGACTGAATACCTACTCTTTTACAGGACTTGATTTTCTTAACTTGAGTTGTTCCTGTTTATCCCCCCTTTACAGGGAAACAGACACACTGCTCGTGTACCTTGACTGATTCAGATGAATTTAATGCTCACCAAAGCCACCGCAATGTGCCGCACACCGCTGAAGACGGGCGCTTTCTCACCTGGTTCCGGAGACTCGCCGCGCCCCATCGAGAAGGATGGACCCTCGCATCCCAGTGTGAGTCGAAGCGTCGCGGAACTCCACACAAAGTCCAATGTTGACCCGAGTCGCGATGTTACACTACCAGTTCCAGCCACTCTAGTGACGCTGCGAGCATCTGGAGAGACCTTAAAATCACCTAAGGTATCAGAGTCGAGATATCCTAGTCTCACAGCGGAGGCGAGAGCTTGCCTAAATAAGGCAAAGCTGCATTTAGGGAACTCTCGCAATCTCAAAACTGAGTTTAAGACTGGGGTTACCGAAGCGATTAACCTACTCTGCGAGTTGGTGAAGGAGTCGGAGCGGAGAAAGACTCCAACTGTGCCTGCGCCCGTGGTCTCACCTGGGGCTGCACCTGTGGTCACCCCTGCGGTCGTACCTGCGGTCACACCTATGGTCACTCCACTAAACCCGACCACATATCCGACAGAGCTAATGGAGACCCTTGTGGCAGGCCTCAAGGAGAACAGAAAGGCGCTGCAAGAATGCCAGCAGCACACGTTGGCTCTGTCAGAGCAAATACAACAGGGCTCTGGTTGCACCCCAAGCCAACGCCAGACTTTTGCATAAATGTCCGCTGTCCGGAAGCAGAACATCCAGGAATCTCTTCACTTGGTAGTTGTATCACCTGGGAATGATCAAGACACCAGTGAAGAGGTTCTTCAGATGCTTAGGACGGCGGTCGATCCCAGAAATGACGGCACTAGGGTAGAGCGGCTGCGCAAGGCGAGGGACCAGAAAGTCGTGGTAGGATTCAAGACCAAGGAGGAGTTGACGAGGGTGACGGAGAGGATCCGAAGGAAGGGTAACCTGGTGGTGGAAGAGGTGAAGAACAAGGATCCTCTTATCGTCATCAGGGACGTCCCCTCCTGTAAAAAAGTCGAAGTGACTGCAGCCCCATTCGTATTCCTGTCCCTTTTCTGGACGCCATATTAGAGGGGCCCTTATATTAGGAATTAATTCGCCTTATATTAGGGCCTTAATATATTATGTCTCTGTAATTTGAATGAAACCTGAGAAATTGACGAGTATAATGTTTTATTTTAACCGTTTTTGTAGTTACATCAGTAAATATTCATATATAAATATGATATATATTGTATATATGCGTACCTTATACATTATCTATACCTGTAGATATTATTTTCTTTTATTCGATAAAATTCTTTCTAATCATTGAAAATATATAAGTTACTGTTGAACTGGTTACAGGTCTCCCAAAGTGATAATGCGCATAGAAATCTTCGTCACTGTTCGGCAACGGTCGTATTCCTCGTATTTCTATGTGCATTATCACTTTGGGAGACCTGTACATTCTTTGATATCATGTTATAAGACACTGACAGTCACATTTATTAAACTTATAACTAGCTTGCCATAATAAATACAATTATTTTTTTATAAATATGTATAATTTCCTTGTATAAATAACACTGTAACTACAAAAAGTCTGAATACATATCTCCAAACAGTTGTAAAAAAAACGTAGCAAAACTAACAATAAGTATAGCCTAAACTTTAGGTCTAATAAAAACAGTGCTTTGCAGGAATGTCCGTACCTTATAATCATAAAAATATAAATAGACTCTTACATCTACATTTTTAAATAGATATTCAGAGAGCAACCACGACATACCAATATAAATTATGTAAGGTTTGAGAGGTAACATCGCTTGAAGATACAGATAGGTACAGTAAGCTTTTATACCTAATATTAGCATACTCTATTTTTATATAAATGTCAGATACAACTGCACCCTAAATATACATATTTTAAGCCTAGTTTGCACGAGTGAGCTATTAGTTCTCCAAATCTACCAGTTGAGAAAGAAAATCTTAAGTTTTCAGCGCAAGAGACACGCCTTGACACGTAAGTATCAAGTAAATAGCATACATTATGGCGCCGTTTTACCCGCATGCGGGGCTGGCAGCTTCTGTAAATACCATTCAGTAAAGCAAATTCTCTATGAATACTGACTTTGGTAATGTTGTCGAAATATTCTGAAACATTATTGTTTGCTTGTTGCTTTTTACATAAATATCTGAGTTTTATACAAAACAGTAAACTCAATGATTATTATCTTAGTTGCGTATTAAACTGGCATATCTATTTTTGCATTAATATGTTTTAAATAATAAGCAAGCATTCACCACAACGTATATTTGACGAACATAGCACTAAGATGTAATCTGAATTTTCATATACCGGTTTATTACGTTTGTAGAAGAAACACTTTTATCACAGTATCATAATAAAATGAACGATCTCGCATTTGTGTAACTACCTATACTAGGTGTCAGATTGGTCCTTTACATTTTAAATATCTAATCGGTTTTTTTTTTTTCATATATATTTTCTTCTATCAAACATTTCGAACCAGAAAAACGCAATCGCAATCCAAATTCTTTTCACAATGTTGGTTCAATTCGACATTTTTTCGGAGGAATCTACGAGAATACATGAGCAAATTTTCTGTAAGAACCTTAGGATACTACTGGAGAAAGAATGGTACATTTGAGGCTTGCTCTTCCATTTGACACACAGGTAGTACACGGGGATACCAGAAAGAAGTATAGCTGCACCGATAGCGGTGTCTTTAGGTCGTGTAATGGCTGGGATGACTACTAAGCAACCAATGGCAACGAGGAACAGGTACGGTATGACGATGTTGACCTTGATGGGTCTCGGCATGTCCGGCTTGACGCGCCGTAGCCACAGCATGCCCACGACCGAGGCGCCCACTGACAGCCACAGCGTTTGAGAGAAGTAGTTGATGAGATCAAACACGTTGCTCGTCGTCAGCATCAGGAGCGAGAAGAGACACTGGAAGTTTAAAACGAACTCTGATTATTGTAACACAATTCAGTAAGTAAGTTGGTTACTAATATGTAAATACTTGAGGGCAGCCGAGGCCTAGTGGCATCGGCGACGACTTACAAGTTGTAAGTCGTAGGTTTGAAGCCCATCAGGAGCTTAACTTTGTGTAAATTATTTCATCACCACAGCTCTCAAAACGATGAAGAAAAACATCGCGAGGAAACCGGCATGTCCCAGAGCAAAAAAAAAAAAAAAAAAAAAAAAAAAAAAAAAAAAAAAAAAAAAAAAAAAAAACATCTAAGGCATATCTACCAACCCGCACTGGGCCAGCGGAGTAGATTCCAGCCCACTCCCTCTCACCAAGAGAAGGCCTGTGTCCCAACAGTGGGAGAGTTATAAGCTGATTATGACTATGTAAATACTTAATATTTTTAATTATTTAATTATTCAATAAATATGATGTCTGGTGAAGCCGTACGGAGGACGGGTCTGAGCAGTTGTGTTGCGATGTGTGCCGGGTACGATGCGCCACATGTTGTTGTGTTGGGAGTTTGGTCGTGGAGGGCCTTCAGATCAATCTCCCTTTGGCGCAGCATCGTTGGTCGTGTTGTTGGGTTTAACATTGCATCACCTCGCTCAACTGCCATCTTCCTTCCTATTCGCTCAGTTTTTCTGAGTGAATAGGTTCTTAATAAACTAGCGCGCTTTACCATCAATGATCGCATCACTGCTTACCATCAGGCGGGATTGCGGTCAAGCGCTAGCTTATAATCATCAAAAAAAAAACATGCAAATGTTTAGCTACTTACAGTGAACATAAGCGAAGGTATGGGCGTCTGCTTCTTAATGTGGAAGAGTGAGAAGAAAGCAGGCATGTGACCCTCTTGCGCACCGGTCGCGAACAATCGAGCTGATGTGAACAAGACTCCGTTGACACCGCCGAAAGTAGACAGTGCCACGAACACAGGGATTAGCCAGCTCCACCCGGAAAACAAACGATCGCCGAACACCTGTCGAAGTAGAATAAAAGAAATTAATAACTTTAATGGAGGGTTTTTGGGTGTATTAAGAGAATCCCGCCGCACCAAGCAGTCACTATTACGGACTTTGCATGTATTAGGTACCGCCGTACCAAGGTGTAACGTATATTCAGACTTAAGGTTTCTCACGCAAGACGCAAGGAATCTCACGCGGCTTGCGAGACAACATTGTCACCACAAAATCAAAAATCAAAATCAAAGCATTTATTTCAAATAAACCAGTTACAGGCACTTTTGAATTGTCAGAAGGTTGGTCAGTCAGTAAGGTGAAGCTAGTCGCCCATTCCAAAGAGTAAGTACCTATGGAGAAGAACGGGCAAGAAACTCCATGGACACTCTTTTAAATTATCAAGCTATTGATACAAATATTTGATTACATCATTCATTTTGAAATCAATCGTGTGAGAACGATGCAGAAATATATGTATACGCCACCACCAGCGAGACATTTGAGTGAGCATGACATACTCTCAACAGCCATAGCACTATCAAGTCAATAAACGACTAACCCAACAAATAGATGCTTTACAGCAAGTAGATCGTGCTCACACGTGTTCCATGCAATTATACAATACTAAGAAATTGAATCTACACAATGCAAAGACAGTTTTGTCCAAGGTTCAGCAGCTCCAACGGTGTTCTTGAATGCTAAGTTTAGCTCCTGTGTAGCTGCACCAGTGCCGAATACCCCTGTCAGCGATGCAATTCCGTAACGTATAATATGCCTGGCTACATAGTGTGTACTGGCTTTGAGTTAAAAAAAAAACAAACAATTGCAAATTTAAACTACAAGAGGAAAAATCAAAGAACAATCAGTGTAAGCATAGAAATCGGACGCAGCTCAAGCCCACAATTGACACACACACCGTTTAAGTCGACTAATTATATGGAGGTGTACAAACTAGCAAGAATAGTCACGTGACTTATCTAATCATAATAACAAAAGACACCGGGGTCGCGTGCCGCCACCCGCATGGGTATCATAAAGTGTAGCTTAGATTGCCAGATCGCCAAACCTAATAGCAGGACAGACCAGCCAGTTTGGGTCGGAAATTTAGGTAGAAAAGCTGGATAGCCCACATTACTGAGAATTATGTATCACAGTATTAATAAGTAGGTACGACAAAAAATTGTGTGTTAATTTTTTTATTATTAATTATGTCATAGCATTTTTTTAAATTATAGTGAAATAATAAATAAAAACGAATGCCAAATTAAGCAGAATTGGTTGCCTGGTGAGGCGTGAAAAAATACCGTACAACCCCAAACAGGGGGATTTACACTACAGTTTTGCTTCTTTCAACGAGTAGGTACTTTGGTCAACTGCGTAAACACTGTTGAACGTCCCGTAGGCTATACAGGAATATACAGGGTGAGAGCCTGCAGACGCAGATACAGACTGCGAGCGAGGAGCGTGCGTGAGTTTTATATTTGAAGAACTTCGCGCTTGTGACCAGTAGTATCGACTGTCCTCAAAATACCGGACATTGTTCTGTCCGGTATGACCCTTTATTTTTTACCGGACAGGACTTGAAAATACTGGACTGTACGCTTAAATACCGGACATCTGGCAACCCTAATCGAGAGGCAGGCAGAAAGCAGTCGTATGCACCTGATCTCTTTCCGGTCGAGATTATCGTCCCAACGGCGAATGGACTATAAAAATATAGTTTAAAATAACTAAAACAACATGTTTTTAAAGAATATCAAACTAAAAAGTTAAAAATATTTTTTAAAAAAGCGTGAGGCGCTTAATATACAAAAATATGACCACACGACTGAAGTGAAACTTCTTTCGCTCCATCTGTATGTATATATATATGTCGGAGACAGCGACGGCAGAGCGGTAGGGTCGACAGCATCTTGGTGTGGTAGTACAGGTTCCATTTCGTAGGTGAGTTTTGAATTGAAGCACGACGTGTAGATATACCCTCCAATCTTCATAATAACAATTTGAATAGGCAAACCGATTGTGGAAACCAGTGTTTATTGTACACATATATATATATATATATATATATATATATATATATATGTGTACAATATATACATGTATACACATATACATATATATTAATTTTCTATAAATATTTTAATTTATTTCATGGTTTCATTGGTAAATTAATATTTTTGCATAGATCTTCTATTTTTAAAGAAAAAAAAAAAAAAAAATTGCATAGATCTTCTATAGGTTTCGTGGGGATGCGGGGGGGAGTGGATTCCCTCGGGGCCAAAAGGTCGGGCTCCTCCTGATTCAGGGGACCCCAAACTCGGGTAGTCCACGACCTCTGGTTCCCGAGATAATCCACGGGGGGTGAGGTAATCAATGAGGGAAGCCGGGGGGGGGGTGTAGGGTAGTTTCGTGGGGATATTAAGGGGTGAGGGGGGGGGATCCAGGAGGGACTGTGAAGTAGGCGGTACCAAATTTTATGTTAACTGACCCCCTTAATGGTTGTCAGTCAACATAAAATGTAATGTATAGTGTTAAGTGTAAATAAGTAAATAAGTGTATCCGTGTCACATAATTTAAAAAAAATATATATGTCGGAGACAGAGACGGCAAAGCGGTAGGTTCGACAGCATCTTGGTGTGGTGGTACAGGTTCCATTTCGTAGGCGAGTTTTGAATTGAAGCACGACGTGTAGATATACCCTCCAATCTTCATAATAACAATTTGAATAGGCAAACCGACAGTTTCGGTTCGGAGGAGTGCCTTGGTCCGCGTCTCGATGCAAAGTCCCCGTTCGACGAACCCCACTTTCCAAAGCGACTCTGTCCATGTGACGCCATCACAAAATAACGTCACAAGCGTTCGCCCCTCTACTACGTAAATCAAATCAGCAACTTCTATTAAAATTAATCGACGATCTCCGACACGGCCAGCCTGACGATTTACACGTCCTCGTGCATCATCATCATCATCATCATCATTCCAGCGCCAATCCAAGTCGCATCCGAAGCTCTTTCAGCCCCGGAGTCCGGGATCCGCTTCACCAGGCCCACCGCCGATTCCAGCCAAACTTCGATATTTCTCTTTGCACGTCCTCGTGCATGTCTGTAACAAATTTAAAAAAAAAAGCACAGAAAACAGACTTTGAAACATTTTTGAGAACTCGGCCAACCTGACCGTCACACGTCACGTTTAGTTACAATGACTATTAGAAAATCAAACAAGCTTAATCATTTTAACAA
This sequence comes from Sesamia inferens, assembly GCA_037179545.1. Classification (NCBI taxonomy): domain Eukaryota; kingdom Metazoa; phylum Arthropoda; class Insecta; order Lepidoptera; family Noctuidae; genus Sesamia; species Sesamia inferens. The sequence continues at coordinate 21,424,915 of CM073934.1, read as the reverse complement.
CTTAAACGCAAGAGCTTCCTTCAAGCCTCATAATTATCAAAATTCAAAAAGAAAACAAAAGGTTCCTCCAAGCCTCATAATTATCAAAATTCAAAAAGAAAACAAAAGGTTCCTCCAAGCCTCATAATTATCAAATCAAAATCATAATTATCAAAAAGAAAACACACCATGGTTCGCTACCACAGTAGCTAGTGACAACTCATAGTTGACACCCATATCGTCATCACCTCTTGTGATACGACCAACTCTAGAGTCCACGACTCCCAGGTCAACACATGACCGTACAACTAATAGTCTCCTCCGAGACCCAGGTCCCCGCCACATCACTAGCTGCCCATCGCCCCCTGAACAACTCCTCACTGAGTTGCAGTTACGACTACAGACTAGTGCATGCAGTGCGACCATATCTACCAGAGTCCCCGCCACACCACTAGCTGCCCATCGCGCTCTGAACAACCCCTCACTGGGTTGCAGTTACGACTACAGACTAGTGCGAGCAGCGCGACCATATCTACCAGAGTCCCCGCCACATCACTAGCTGCCCATCGCGCTCTGAACAACCCCTCACTGGGTTGCAGTTACGACTACAGACTAGTGCATGCAGTGCGACCATACCTACTAGTGTCCCCGCCACACCACTAGTTGCCCATCGCGCTCTGAACAACCACTCACTGGGTTGCAGTTACGACTACAGACTAGTGCGTGCAGCGCGACCACATAGCCATGATACGTGTTCTATTTGCTGGCGGAGGCACCCTCCTCACCATCTTCTACATTTTGAAAATCTAACTCAGCAGACATTACTTGGAAAAATCTTTCGTACTTATGTGATCGTGGGGTACTTACAAGTTCTGTTTCCAATCAACGATTTCAATAGGTAACGATCACCATTATCGCAATCAAACAACTCACCATTATTAAATTTCATTACTTTAGCACACTTCTATCAAATTTGTATTTTTCGTAAATAGCACTCATTTCTATGTTCGTTACCGCTTGTTCTCTTGAGAAGATTTAATAGTCTAGCCACACATACTATCAGAAGCTCAAGTGAGCTTGTAACTATAGGCCACAGTGAAATTTAGTTTTAAATTAAAGACAAACCAGACATCATAATTTTAAAACCCTGATTTAAAATTTCTCAGTCCATTATTACAAACAATAATCGGGTAGTACAAGAAATAAAATTTGCAAAAATAACTTATTAGCATGTCGCAAAGAAATGGTTCAGTACACAACGCTGGTACTACCTTATACACTGTATATATACTGGCGCGTGTGTACATACACCAATGATATTACAGATTGCTTGACAAGAGAACATTCGGCCACAGAATCAAAATAAAAATAGTACGACTCACCGGATTATGGCAATTTCCCGCAAACACCTGCCACTTGGCAGTTGTCAACCGTTGCACACCAGACATCTCGGAGCTCTCATAAAACCTCATTACGTTACCACAAACGTTTTGGGTATTTTGAAACCTTCTCATCGCCTGCAGAGTAGAGGCTCAAGTCTTGTAACCTTCGGCGTTCAGCACAACGCACGCAGCTCCGGCTGCGCCGCACGCAGCACTAGCAGCGCCATACGCCATTGATGCGATTCACCAAGCAGCTAGAAGCGCGCTCCGCAAGCGCACTTTGCACACTCCGCAAGCTCACCTTGCGCGCCCCGCAAGCCCACCTCGCGCGCTCCGCAAGCTTACCTTGCGCGCTCCGCAAGCCCACCTTGCGCGCTCCGCAAGCTTACCTTGCGCGCTCCGCAAGCCCTCCTTGCATGTTCCGCAAGCGAACCTCGCATGTTCCGCAAGCGCACGTCGCATGTTCCGCAAGCGCACCTCGCTCGCCAAGCAACAGCCAGCACTGTCGCGCGCCAAGCAACAGCGAGCACTGTCGCGCGCCAAGCATCAGCCAACACTGTCGCGCGCCAAGCAACAGCCAGCACTGTCGCGCGCCAAGCAACAACCAGCACTGTCGCGCGCCAAGCAACAACCAGCACTGTCGCGCGCCAAGCAACACTCCTGCAGCGCACTATCACGCGGAGCGATCTCTTCTGCGTCAGCAATTGAGCACCTCGTAACGTGACGTTCACTTCCAGCCTCACTGCCAGTATATCCAGTATTTACAGAAGGTCATACAAAGGCAATGAACAACTACACACATAATGACAGAAAGTGACTGTTATTCTGTTTCTTGATTTATAACGAGATTTTGAGCAGTGTAGTTCTTTATCCAACTTCTGATGTCGGAGACAGAGACGGCAAAGCGGTAGGTTCGACAGCATCTTGGTGTGGTGGTACAGGTTCCATTTCGTAGGCGAGTTTTGAATTGAAGCACGACGTGTAGATATACCCTCCAATCTTCATAATAACAATTTGAATAGGCAAACCGACAGTTTCGGTTCGGAGGAGTGCCTTGGTCCGCGTCTCGATGCAAAGTCCCCGTTCGACGAACCCCACTTTCCAAAGCGACTCTGTCCATGTGACGCCATCACAAAATAACGTCACAAGCGTTCGCCCCTCTACTACGTAAATCAAATCAGCAACTTCTATTAAAATTAATCGACGATCTCCGACATATATATATATATTTTTGCATAGATCTTCTATTTTTATTGTAAAAAAAAAAAAAATGAAACTCGTTGCAGACCTTGTAGTACCAAGCTCGCGCCACGGGCGCCTCTGTGCTTATATCCCCCACTTAACTTCCGTTCGCCTACTTTTCGTAACGCTTTCGCCAGCTTACTCCCCAAGTCAAGCGTGCGTAAAGAAGTTTCACTTCAATTATGGCATAAAGCACCTCACGCTTTTTTAAAATTATTTTTAACTTTTTATTAATTAACTAGTTAGTTTTAACGAATTAGTTCATTAAACTATATTTTTTTTCAAATTATTAGTTCGATATTCTTTTTAAAAAAATGAAACGAACGTATTGAAAACGGTGGGACATTTTACAGTAATGAGGCGCTAACTCGTAGTCCAAAGAGTTAGAAACGGACATACAAATAAACAAGCAAGCAAGAAAACATACAAGTGAAGTTAATAAAAACCATGTAAAAATGACCCCCGGGTCTTCATACACAAACCATTGTATTATCTCACACGCTAGTCTCAATTGATATTGACCGCGATGAGTGATATACTGTCTGGAGGACTTTTAATATTATTACATAACATATTGTGTGATCACACAATTCATTATGTATGTAGGTAGGTACTTATTTCATCCTACTACACTCCGCTTGTTGAATATTAGGTTATTAGGTATTGTACCTACTGATATTTTGTTACGAAATTCGGGGAGTGGTTTTTATTGCGGATGATGACATTCCGACCGTGAATAGATTCAATGGTAAAATAGTTGCATAAATAAACCGACACGTCTCTGAAAGGTAAGTACAAGCTACCCTTAAACACTCTAAATTTCCCAATCTACCGTGAACTTATGATGTGGCGATAAAGTTTGAAATCTATTTCTTAAAGAAATTTAACACATTGTACTTAGTGGCTGAATGTGCTACAATATCATAGTACGTAACCTTATCTTGATATGTATTTATTAAAATAAGGACCACTTTCTGCTACTACGGAGGTTACAAGTGTCGACATTACATTTTACTGGTCATAGTAGTAAAATTTATTGGTCCAGCTATTTATACAGTGTATCTGACATCGTAACGCAAACTTCGCGAGAAGGCTAGACCGCATGCCACTAATAAAATTATGATAGTCATTTATGACGTTAGTGAACGGTTACAGAAATAACAATGTTTAAAAAAAGTGTCGGCTCGGCCTTTGAACGTTGCAAGCGTGCCGCCGTACGGGTTTGTAGGTATGACGTTGATCCCTGATGTGAACTCTATTAAATCAGCTGATAAGATAGTTTTTCGAGTTTTGTTTTCATTTTTGTGTAATTAGCGAATTAATTAATTTTTACTTTAAAATGTTATTGGGTTATAAAAGTATAGCAATTATGAACGGTCTAAAGTGAAAAAAACTACATATATATTTTTTTTTAATTATGAAAAAGCCGACGAAAAATTCCACTACTTGGGGTTCAGAATCATGTACTGGGTCCATGGTACTCGTTTGAGCGTCGATGTCAGATACACCCTTTATATTTAATAAATTAATCACTAACTGTCAAATAGTCTATCAAACAGTCTATGTATATTTGGAGGACAAGACATAATAGTATTTAAATGGCTGCTTCAACGGACACTAATGCCACGTGGCATGGAATATACTGGAACAATAAATGACAGACGACATTACACTTGACAATTATTTCTGGACAAATTAGATATGGCCTACTAAACTGTAGTGCCGTTTGTAGTAGGAATATTCCTTTTATTAGTAATAATGTTATGATGATGTATTGTTTTTAAAGTGATTTGTTTTCGGTAAGTATTTAATAGATTCCAGTATCTGCAGTCCATTCATACTTATTTTACCTCTGATTCATCTTTAATTATTAAGACAATAACAACAACAGCAATAGTTCCAGCAACTATTGCTGTTGCGTTGCAGCTGTTAGTGGTAAAATATCTGTGCAAGCACTGCAGGTACTCTGCCCGTGAATTCATCGTAAAAGTCAGATGAAAATAAAAACGTGGTCACAAATCTACCGAGACACGTTCGGTATGATGACAATAAAATAATAACAGGGGTTAAAGTATGAAACTGTCGATTTGTACTGAAAATCTAATTGTATTTGTTTAATTAATGGTTATCACTATTATCTATACATTGCTGCTGTCTAGTAAGAAGGTTATTTATGTCTTTGCGATAGAACTCTGAGGATATAGACTGCACAAACAGTGTGAAAGCAATTTGTACTGCCTCCTGGGTAGAAAACTTCTTATCACGTAAATAATTGTCCAAATTACGAAGAAAATGGTAGTGGTAATTAGAAACCATTTGTCATCCTCCGTATTCGCCAGATCCGAACAAGGTCTGGCGAATACGAGAGGATGACGAATGGTTTCTAACCGCAGTTCTTGAAGGGACTGTACTGTGACTGGGGGGCTGTATGTGGTTTCGCGTTGTCATGAAACAATAATGCTCAAGATCGATTAATGAGTCGGGGCTGTTTTATTGCTAGTTTTGCTAACATTGTTTGGAGTTCGACACAATAGACAGTTGCCGTTATTGCTTGACCAGATTGAAGAAAACTATACTTAGTGAATAACACCACGCCGAGACCACCAAACCTTTTTATTTTTGCAGATCAGCTAAATCATGAGGCATCTATTTTTAGTATTTTTTATTTTATTGATTTGACTTAAATGAGTCAATATTGTGGATAAGGTGACGTTAAACCATGCCACTAATTCCTGAGTATGAGTACTTAGTTTGACTAGGATCGGCTTTCACCATCTCTCATCGGCTCGGCCTTCAAGTCGTAGTTTACATCACGAAAGCGCTTAAACCAAAATCGCACGGTGCGTTCATTAGTAGACCCCTCTCCAAATGCAACATTGATATTGCGGGCTGTTTCTGCCGCGTTATAGTACGAGATCCGGCTGCAGAATCAGTGTACCCATCGAGTGTTTGCTGAAAACCAAATTTTTTCACATATTTATGATTAGGAGAATTTATATCTACCAGGTTGCCTATCAAAATGTGGCCGCTAGTATTTTTAATTAAATTATTAATAATTCATAATCCGTAAGAAATTTCACTGACATGTTTTTTCAATGAAATGTCGTCTATTTTACGGTAACATCTATGAAGACTCTGAAAAATCATGGTTGCCGTTGCGCACCTGGCCGCACCTCTCCGCAGCCAGGTGTACACAGGTATGATTTTGTTACATTTATACACCCACAACGTACATTCATATTTTATAAATCAAATTAAAGCTAATTTTTTTCTGTTCATTATTATATACGGTTGCCTAATTAAATCTGGCCGCAAATAAGGGTTGCTGGCTGTTAAATAAAGTAAACATTAAAAGTAGAGTGAAAGAGAGCTAGCGCGTTACACCACTATTCAGGCGAGGATAGCGATTGCCAGCTGTCGGACAGTTTAAAGCCATTGCGCATGCGTCAGATGCTAGTGTTCTCAACCTCCGATTCAAACAATAGTAGGTACGCCTCAAAATAATAAATACTCCAAAAGAAACGTCTTGGAGTATTTATTATTTTGAGGCGTACCGTAAAATGTAATTTAATTCATCAACAATATCCGTAAATGGATATTGTTGATGAATAAAACCAAGGTTATTAATGTAAAAAAAATTGTGTTGTGCAAGTACTGTATGAAAAAGATTTGATTTTATTTAAGTGTTAGATTTATTTTACATATTCATAAATTTAAGTAAATTATAAATTTTTAAAATGTATTTTATATTTCCGTGACTCTTTTTTAAAAATCTGAATCATCGGAGCTCTCAGTCATACTATCATCGCAGCTATCACTTTCATCGCAAATGTCGGTATCGTCGTTATTATCGGAAGGCTTGTTCGTGGAATCACACAGCACACTCTCAACTTGCGCTGGAGTTGAGTCTCCCAGGAACCATGTTGGTTTTAAAAATTCATCTATCAACTTTTATTTCACCCCGATGAGATTGATAATTTTTCGATGCACAAATGAAACAGCAATATATTATGTTGTGTATTACGTACTCTAAAATAGCGTGGTTTTTAACTTAGAATAAAAGTCGCAACTGATCCGGTGAGAACACTAGCATCTGACGCATGCGCAATGGCTTTAAACTGTCCGACTGCTGGCAATTGCTATCCTCGTCTGAATAGTAGTGTAACGCGCTAGCTCTCTTTCACTCTTCTTTTAATATTTTCTTTATTTAACAGCCAGCAACCCTTATTTGCGGCCAAATTTAATTAGGCAACCGTATATAATAATGAACAGAAAAAAATTAGCTTTAATTTGATTTATAAAATATGAATGTACGTTGTGGGTGTATAAATGTAACAAAATCATACCTGTGTACACCTGGCTGCGGAGAGGTGCGGCCAGGTGCGCAACGGCAACCATGATTTTTCAGAGTCTTCATAGATATTGCCGTAAAATAGACGACATTTCATTGAAAAAACATGTCAGTGAAATTTCTTACGGATTATGAATTATTAATAATTTAATTAAAAATACTAGCGGCCACATTTTGATAGGCAACCTGGTGGATATAAATTCTCCTAATCATAAATATGTGTAAAAATTTGGTTTTCAGCAAACACTCGATGGGTACACTGATTCTGCAGCCGGATCTTAGACTATTACTTCCGCGTCGGAAGTCGTATTCAAAAATCACTCGAATTTTCGCAGTAAGTATACACCTTTCTTGTCAAAGTTGAATAACAAAAACAATTGAAAGTCGATATTCAAATGTTTCCCATCTTTAATTGTAAGTCGGCCAAGCGGTCCATAGATAACATTAAAGATTTATGTGTGTGGTCTGATCTGGTGGCCCTACAGGAGACATGGCTGCTTCCCCATGACATTCCCATGTTAGGAACAATAAGCCCTAATTTCGAGTTTACTGGTAAGTCGGCTGTGGATACGGCTGAAGGCTTGTTGAAGGGTAGGCCTCATGGGGGGGTTGCAATTCTCTGGAGGAGGGGCATTTTTGACAAGGTTTCTATTGTTAACTGTAGCAGTCCTCGGTTGGTGGCTATCACGGCCACGTCAGGGGATCGTACTATTATTGTATTTTCTGTATACATGCCTACAAATTGCCCAGATAACCTACCAATTTTTACCAATATATTAAGTGAGGTTAGTGCTACCATAGCAAGCTGTGAGGTAGAAAATGTTTTTATTTTAGGTGATTTCAACGCTCACCCCCAAGAATTGTTTTACAGTGAGTTGATGAGTTTCTGTTCGGATCAATCCTGGGTGTGTGCTGACGTAAAGAAGCGGGGGGTTGATAGTGGTACTTATACCTTTATAAGTGATGCGCACGGAAGCAGGAGATGGTTAGATCACTGTGTAGTATCTGAATCAGCTTGGCACACAATCACAGGTGTGGATGTATCGGAGGATGTTTACGTTTCGGATCATTTACCTGTACATTTGGAGTGTGACTTGGAAGTTGTGAGACCGAAGTTGATGACGGGGGGTGTAGGCCGTAATTCAGTCTTTTGGGGTGAAAGAACTAAGTCAGAAACGCAAAGTTACCATAATTTATGTAATAGTAAATTGCGGGACATTGATTTCCCCCATGAGTTTGAAAGGTGTAGCGTTGGATCATGTGGTTTGGCTGAGCATAGGGTTATTCTGGACAATTTGTATGAAAAGATTGTAGAAATCCTATGTGCGGCGGCTAGGCAATCTAGGGGATCATCTGTAGGGGGACCGAGGCGAGGTAAGCGGGTGTGTGGATGGAATGAGTATGTGAGAGATGCCCACCGCGAGGCCAGGTATAGTTTTCAGGTCTGGTTACTAAATAATCGTCCCTCTTCGGGCCCGGTTTATGATGAAATGCATGAAAAGCGAAAGGTATTTAAAAGTCGTTTGAAGTTTTGTCAGAATAACGCTGAACAAATTGTTATGGATAGGATAGCTGAACAACGAGCTAGTAAAGACTTTAGTAAATTTTGGAAGTCCACCGGTAATTTGGATGCGAAGCCTGGCCTCTCTGCGAGTGTGGATGGGGTAAGTGATAAGATGGGAATTTCGAATATTTTCAAAGAACATTTTAAAGTTCAATCCCCACTCGGTCCCTCGTCTTTGGTGAATGATGGTGAGCTCTTCCGTCCCGGCGCGAAACCTCTGATACGTTTCTCAGCAAAGCAAATATGTGCTATCATTAACAACATGAAACGAGGTAAGTCTCCGGGACATGATGGGCTCAGCATCGAGCACCTGAGGCATGCAGGTGTCCATCTACCGCGAGTCCTGTCTATGTTTTTCACAATGTGCATTAGTCACGCGTACCTTCCTGCTAATCTAATGAAGACCATCGTGGTTCCCATTGTGAAAAACAGAACAGGTGACATCGCTGATAAGGGTAATTATCGTCCCATTTCGCTTGCGACTGTAATAGCTAAGGTGTTGGATGGTGTGCTTGATTCTTATTTAAGTAAATATATACATCTTCATGATGCACAGTTCGGGTTTCGACCCGGACTATCAACTGAAAGTGCTATTTTGAGCCTCAAGCACACCGTTCAATATTATAAAGATCGCGGTACGCCGGTGTACGCCTGTTTCCTTGATCTCTCCAAGGCGTTCGATCTTGTCTCGTACGATGTGCTTTGGAGAAAGATGGGAGACAGGGGTATACCGGCGGAATTATGTGGGCTACTCCAGTATTGGTATGGTAACCAAGTTAATCATGTGAAATGGGACGATACGTTTTCTGAACCGTACAGGTTGGAGTGTGGGGTGAGACAGGGTGGTCTGACGTCTCCCAGACTCTTCAACCTCTACGTGGATGACCTGCTGGTTGCACTTAGCGGAATGCGTGTCGGATGCAGTGTTGATGGGGTTACAATAAACAACATCAGCTATGCAGATGACATGGTGCTGCTGGGTCCGTCGGCGGGAGCAATCAGAGAGTTGCTTAAAACGTGCGAGGCCTACGCTGCCGCGCATGGGTTAATTTATAATGTAAAAAAATGTGAGTACATGGTCTTTGAGGTCGGCGGGAAATGCCGTGGAGAAGGACCGGAGTTACTGCTGAACGGGTCATCAATTAGTAGGGTTACAACTTTTAAATACCTAGGGCATCTTCTTACCGCTGATCTCAAGGACGATGCAGATATTGAAAGGGAGCGCAGGGCACTTGCGGTCCGGAGTAATATGTTGTCCCGTAGATTTGCCAAGTGTACAGACCAAGTAAAAATAACACTATTCAAGGCTTATTGTCAAAGTCTGTACACGGGCAATCTGTGGGTCAGCTGTACTAAAAGATCGCTGGACGTCCTGCGTGTCCAATATAATAATGCTTTCAGGATGTTGTTGAGACTACCTCGTTACTGTAGTGCGTCGGAAATGTTTGCGCAAGCCCGTACCGACGGTTTTCAAGCAATCATACGCAAAAAGACCGCGTCGTTGCTGAGAAGAGTGAGAGACAGTCGGAACAGCATCCTGAAAACTGTAGCTGAGAGCTTCGGCTCTCCAATAATTAAAAAATTTGTTCAAACTTTAATAATTACTAACACTAGGCAATAAGTTTTTGTTTTCTTTGTATGCTACTAACACTCTTATGGATTTTTATGTCTGAAATAAAAATGATTTATTATTATTATTATTATTATTTAAAAACAAGAACATCACAGAAAGCATGTGAAAAAAGTTTCATTCGAAAACCTCAAACCATGAAGATTCTATGTCAATTCAAAGAACCTATTGCAACAAAACGGCAATTTCATACTTTAACCCTTAATATTTAACTATAATAGGTAGTATTCTATACACGATATTCAACACACAACAATTAGGTAAAGAACTTTTCAATAAAATGTTATGCTTTATAGAATTTTTACTTTATTTCCTTTATTTTTATTTTATTATTAAATAGCCGCGTAAATTTCGGCCCTGGCCCATTGCGTCACATCGCATCACACCCCCGTGCTACTATTTCATTTTCGCATAGGGTTGTTTCTGGGTTTTTCATTATATTGCTCGGTTCTCAAGAATTGGGCTATCAAACATATTAGGATTTTTTTAAAATCTGATTAAATAATAGGTACATACTACATACATACACTTTATATTAATATGTAGCGGTACCTACAAACGCCACAAATAAGCAACACGTCATACTGACGTCACACGAATTCTACATCTCGCAAGCAGAGTTTACCGTGCAATTAGCATACATACCTACCACTTTCTAACATATACCATTGGGCAAGTGCCCACCAAACAAAACACCAGTCTGATCGGAGGATCCCTCCCTTTTCTATTGAGGATGAGTGAACTTTACACCTCGTTCTTCATGCCTCCTCAAGTATAAATTGTCCTCTTACCATATAGATAATGATCGACCTATTAAAGCTTAGCGTAACTAGATAATAAAACTTTCATTAGTCCGTGACCCTATCTCAAAATAGATTGTCACCTTGTGCTGGGCTCACAGTACCTACTTAATAACGATTGAATTGAATTGAACGAAACAGTGATTGCGTCATCTTCGATGTCTTTGCAATTTTCCTGGTCTGAGGCCATAACTTATTATTAGAATTAACGCCTAATATGCAACAATTTATGGAAGAACTCAACGCTCAATCCTTCTCTGTATCAGTTGATGATGATGATGATATATGGAAGAACTTGCATAATACTTAAGTAGTCCAATGAAACGAAGATATGGCTCCTTTAAAGACCCAGATTATGCACGGAGCAACGGAATGTTGGAAGTAGGTAAAGAAAGGTTCATACGTTTTCAAAATTGGAATTAAATCGTAATATTATTCCTCTTTTCACAACACAAATAATATCATTCTCGTATTTATCTAATCTGTGGAGTAAATTGGAATTTTGACAATTCAGCAACATTCATTACGTTATTTACACTGTTGAGCAAACACATTTTTCGAACGGAGCAATGCATTAGCCGTATGAGATTCAAATTAAGAGCAGATACTCGTATTAGCCCGACACGTGTTAAGCTGGACTCCCATTCGGTGCAACCTTTAGATGCACACCGTATGTTCTTTATTTTACTTGAATGTTTGTTGTGTTTCATATTCAAAAATGCCATCACAATAAGCCTTGTTTTCTTTGTTTTTTTTCACTCACGTTTTTGCCTTATTTACCAAATAGGAATAAAACGAACGTGAACTGAGCTGAAGGCCAAAGCACAGAAGACAAAAAAATCTCTATTGAAGTCTTTAATTGGAGCTGGCAGGTAGATGTAAGCAAAAGATTAAATGTTACGGCGAATTCATTGGTTTAAATAATTTCCGCGTGTAAGTAGTGAAAGCCATGTCATTCGAATTTTATATAACTTAGTCTTTTTTTTAATGAGGTGGATTGTTCTCTGGTTTTGCGTGCACCAAATAAACAATTTATTTATCTATCTATCCGTATTTTTTCAACTCACTATGCTATCAAGGTAGTTGGGAAGGTAGCAAGGTTTTTGGTAAGAGGACCTACTTATATGACATTCTCGAGAAGGCTAAATTTTTATTAGTTTTCTCAATGTCAGTCAATTGCCAACAAATCAGTGTTAACGATCAATTACTTAATTAATATTGATTCGATTTCGATCAATTAGGTAATTATTTCGATAAACCCATGAAAAATCGAAGCGTAAAAGGTACTGTGCATTGTATAAGTAACGATAATTAGGACGTCTTTATATTCATTTAATTTCCAAAGACCAACTAAATTTAAAGGTAAAATTAAACTAACAATAAAACAGAACAACTTTCTTCGTGGGATCTTTAACGGGTATAGTAGCCTCAATGACCTTGTGCATGTGGGCGGAGCTAAACGCCGTACTCCCGAATTCGTAAAATGCGCGCGGTGGCGCGCTAAACTAAAACGACAATCAAAGAATATCCAGAGATGCAGACAAGCCGCGTGTAGGTCGCGATTTGTGCCTACGATTTCAGACGGGGGTATGGATGCAAGACGATAAATGTATATTTTGCATTGATAAATGGTAATATCGTACTATAATATATTTTTAGTATTCTTGATCAATGTTTGAATAAAATCAAGGAGTGCTCGTTACACAGTTTAATGGCCGATCGCAGACTGACAGACATTTGTAAAACAAGTACCCACACATTATAATATATCATAACATTAACATAAAAATTAATGGTAGATGGTAATATCTATCGATTCAACATATTTGAATTTTTTTTTTCACTACTTTTCAGTATATGAGTATCATGTCTTTGCAGTGTCCTTGAATTAATTACTAATGCGAATAACATAAACGAGTTCATCGCGTTAACGTAAAACAAACGCGCACTAGGCACTTTGTGATATTTTTATTAAAAAAAAACGTTGAACCACACTAGAAATTACTCTTATCGTGGGTGCATTTTTAAACATATAAATTCACAAACACAAACAGCCAGACCCGGAACAACTACTTGTAGGACATGTTCTGAATATTTGTTCCGCGCGGGAATCGGACCCGCGACACGCAGCGCAGCAGTCAATAGCTTAACCGCTGTGCTAACCGTGCTTTATATAGATGCCTTGAGATTACAAAGCGCGTAGTTTCGGCCGTTTTCCATAAAGAGATAGTACCCTATTTATACTGTGTCAGTGACGTCGGATTGAATGTACTTCGTCGTAATGAGGTTTCAAATAAAACACGAGTTATTTTAACCCATTACTTCCCAAGCATTGAAAATATTGGATTTTTTTGATGAAATCTTGTATTAGGGCTCTTAATATGTTAAGAAAAAATAATATGGCAAAAAAATAAATTAAAAAAAAACGGTTTCGCTGACTCAGCATGTCCTATAAATAGGACAGTGGGAACATATGGTCAGGAAAAAGTAAAGATAAGAATTATATGGAAATCAGCTTTATTTAAAAATAGGACCAGTAACAGTATCAGAAATAATGTAATAAAAGCTTATTTTGTATGATAAGGTATGAAACAATCACTGCAGAGTGTTTTTTCACATTTAGAACAAAATGTTAAAGGCTTTTTTTTACAGCCTTGTCCTTGGCAACGTCTTTGTTTGTCCCTCTTGGTCATATAGTGACCATAGTTGTCAAATCTTATAGGTTGTAAAAGAACTTCTGAAGTACCTGATGTAAGCTTATTTACTTTGCCTTCCGATTTTTTCATCCAAGAAAAACATACCCTTCTTCTGAAATCAAGCAGAGGTATGGTCTCATCTTTATTTACCTGGTTATAAATAATCCATGCATTGACTAGAGTCATGTCCAAAACACGGATTACTAGAGGCCAATACCATTTTTTACCTCTAAAGCGGATTGGATACTTAGAAATAAGCCAATCATGTTTATCCACTCCTCCCATGTTTTTATTATAATTATGAATAAGCTTTGGCTGATTCACAGCAACTTTGGCCTTTTCTACCTTTGAGTACCTATTAGTTTTTACAAAAGGTTCAACAGTATCAAAATTAGTTAAGAGACATACTACATTGTTATCATGCCATTTCACGCATAATATTTCATTATTTTTATCGAAACGATGATCGGAATAACCACGTTCTTGCTTCTTCATTTCTTGTTTGGTCATGATTGGACATTTCTTAGTCCTATTGTCTCTGACTGTCCCTGTAGCTCTGAACCCTTCAGATTTCAAGTCAATCAACAATTGCATACTGCTGAAGAAGTTATCGAAGTAGACTACATGTGCACTAGGATCAGTACATACTGTAAGCAACTTTTTTACCACTCTTGAACCCAAGCCATCACCAGTATTACAAGATATTTGAGGATCCTTTCCTGTATAAAGCGAAAAGTTATAACAATATCCGCTTACTCCACACAGTGCCCAAAGCTTGTATCCAAATCTTACTGGTTTACCTTTTATAAACTGTTTGATACCATGGTGACCAAAGTATTTGACGATCATTTCATCAACAGCTAAGTTGGATTCAAAAACACCAAACTTTTGGAATGATTTATTAGCTTTATCGATAAATGGGCGAATTTTGAAAGCTTTGTCACTATTATCAATTCTTGAATTGTCATTGAAATGTAAATATGATTTAATTTTATCAAAACGATTCCGAGACATCGCTCGTTCAACAAATGGAATGTGTACATCATCATCTCTGCACCAATATAGTTTGCTTTGAGGCAAGTGGAGATACGAAGAGAAAAACAAAATTCCTATGAATACTTTTAGCTCATTCACGGTAAGATTGAAGTTCAAATCATTTTTACAATTTTTGGCATAGGTTACTGTTTCATGCACTATATATTCTAGAATCTGGTCACATAACAAGTGTTCGAATATTTCTAGCGCAGATTTTCCTTCCAATTCCGTAATCATATTTTCTAAACATTGTTTAGCAGTATTAGATTCCGGCTGAATTTCAGAATATACAGGTTCACACTTACGCCAAATGACTGTCTTGTTGGTCCGAGATGTGGTTTGAGTAGGAAGATCTTCCTCGACGTTATCAATTGTACATGAAAATTCCACTTGACCAGCCACATCTGACACTGGCAGAACTCCCATATCGTCGTCATTACCTTCTTCTATATCAGTCATTTCATCCACTTCATCCGGGGGCAATATCGCAACTTCCAAGTCATTGAACTCCTCGTCACTACAATCTTCAATATCTTGAAGATACTCGGTGATTTCAGACACCATCAATGCTTTTTTATATTTTCTTCTCACTGCATCCATGATCTATAAACAATAATTATACATATATAGTAAGTATAAAAATTATATTATATATATATAAATATATATATACATATACCATCCCAAACTAAACAAATATATCGTTAACCACTTGATAAGAAACAAAATCTAATATTTTTGCTTACCTCCTTTGCTTTCCTCAATCTTATAAAAAAATCACAATTTTTTATATTACGAGATGTGTTGTGCTTGACGAAGACTTATCGACTAAAGTAAAGTTTACGAAACACTTGCAAGAAACAAAACAATAGACACGTTTGAACTTATAGCGAGCGTAACAGGATCGAACACGCTTTCACGGCTACTTGTAAAGACATGTTCCCAGTGTCATATTTATAGTACGCCTTTTTTTGAATTAGTATCACAAGCTTCCAAATAATATTTTGTTTTAGTTTTTAATTATAATAGATTCAGTAGAGATCTAAAAATCTATTTGATGGACTTTGAAGCTGATAACTTTTTATTTTCGGTTTTTTATAATCAAATCATAATACTCTTTTTAAGCTGACGAATTTCCTCAATTTAAAAATATGTATATTATAAATACGATAACTTTTTTAAGAGCGAAAAAAATATATTTTATTGGGAAAATAGTGTGAAAATACGAATTTCATCAAAACCAATAAAAATAATAACCCTAACATAGAAAAAAAAAATGTTGAATATAGTGTCCTAAAAATAGGACAGTGGGGAGGAATGGGTTAAAATCTGTAAATTTTAATTCTTCGATCCAATAAATAACATGCGAGATTATAGGCATATCTAAAGCTGCAGAAATTTCTTGCAGTTGAGAATGGCCACAGTCTATTTCTATTGTTCCTACAACTGCACAGCTGATATTGATTTCTGTAGGATGTGCAAAATGTTTCCATACACATACGGCATTTAAAAATAAATAGGGAATGTAGTCCCACTTGTCGTTCTCCAACAATATCCACAGATTCTAAACCACAGTCTATAATTCTCCGTGCTTGGCAATTTTCTTTAATTCTGAATAAAAGTAAGCAATATTAATTATGCGTCGCCCTTCGATGAAACAGCTTGAGATTTGTTGAGGTTATGGTGATATTTTGAGCTAAAAAAAGATATAGCATACATTTGAATTAACCCTGGCAACACTGTTAGAGATTTTTGTCAAGGAATTAAGAATTTATTAAGAAAAATTAATTAAGAATTAACAAAAAATTAATTTTACAGGTATATGATATATTTGTAAACTAAAAATATAGGTTGTAGGACATGCAGGCATAATTTTACCTGAATGATGATGATGGAACTTCCGTCGTTTTTTGTGCACATAGAGATATATAATATTATCATTTTCTTGACGACATTCTGTATGGATGTCTGACCTAGAATCAACTGCGTTAGTGTTCGACCTAAAAAGCAAATTAAACTTTTAAGTTCTGTCGATTGGTTTCTTTCTATCTGTAAGTCGAAAAATGTTATTACAATATTATTTGTGAAAAACAGAATATATATATATATATATATCCTACAGTATGTTAAGAAAACCCTGTCCGACCCGTGACGGTGTTGTTAGGTATCGACAAATCACACAGATTGAGCTAGCCCCAAAGTAAGTTCGAGACTTGTGTTATGGGATACTGCCTCAACGATACTATATTTATAATAGATACATATATAGATAAACATCCAAGACCCAGGCCAATCAGGAAAAGATCGTTTTCCATCATGACCTGGCCGGGAATCGAACCCGCGGCCTCCACGTCGCAGGCAGGCGTGTTGACCGCTGCGCCACGGAGGACGTCAAAAAAATTTACTGATAACTGTGACATTCCAAGCCCGCCAGCCCGCGTCCATCGGCTTCGGCTACTTTAAACTATTACATATAGAAATAAAATATTTACAGGAAGAATCATTTAAAATAATCCAAGTAAGAGTTTTTATTACACATTTTTGCTAATATCGCAAAAACTAAAAGTCCTATCAATACAAAACTTTTTCTAAAACTGTTTTTACACCAAAACCTTTAATTGAGTCCTAATTGTTGGTTTATATCACAATAAACAAAAAATCACATTTTCAAGTTACGTAAATTTAAACCTATAAATTATAATCTAAGTGCGAGTGTTTACTTACCTGAATAGAGTCTTCTATATTATCAGCGGATGTAGTTAGTCGGATTATTGCCTTTCAAGTCTAAAGATTTCTTTCTAGATTTCCTGGAACAATTCGTAATTGTTTAACTTCAATTGTAAAAGAAAAATGGTTACAAAAGCTAATAGTAATTATAAAGAAAAATACAGTAATATATAGGTATAAATACAAGAGTATAGGTAGATAGATACTTACGCCACCAGACGCATTTTCAATTCTCATTTGCGAGCTAATCTATGAACGTACACTGACACGATTCGCTCGTAAATATTTGCACTCACACAGACAACCAAGCGTAGTCGGCGATAGCCGGAGCAGAGCAGCAAGCGACACAACCCTCCCGTCTGAATGCTAACGCACGACTGCCGCCCGCGCCCGCGCAGAGCACCTCTAAACCTATGTTTCAAAATAAGGATATTTTCTTGGCAAATGTCGATGGATTTAAATACGCTCTGGCATATCTGTAGTACCTCTAACCACGAATTTTTCAGTGTAAAAATATTTCCACACATCAATGCCGTTTAGAAGTAATAACGAATATTAGCCAAAAATAGCGTTTCGGTAAATATTTTTTTAAGGCAAAAGGCAAAGTCCTACGAAAAAATCATCTTTAGTAAATGTTGTACATGAATCAATAGAAAAGATATATTTTTTTCAAAACTCAAAACCAAGCCGTTAATTAGAAATTAGCTTCCTAAAGTGACCATTTTACGCTACTAAATGAGAGTAAGGCCCTTAACTACTTACTTGACCTAAATACCTATGAGACGACGGAATTTTTATTCACGATTACGATATTGGTCCCATAGAGAGAGTTCATTCTGATGTCATACGTACCAACCCTTAAATTTCGCTGATCTTTAAAAATTAACGCTGTATTAACAATGTTGGTTAAGATGAAGTCATCTATGTCATGTGTTTTTTTTTTAATGTACAGACAGCTGTGCTGCTGGGCAGTTTGTTCCGCCACTTCTTCTTTCCAGCGAAAGCACTAGGAAGTGTCGATGGGTGGGCGTTTTGGGGGACTGTCTTCTGTAGGTAATATTGACGTTCAAAAGTGCTGATTCTCAGCATAATTTGAATAAATGACTTTTGATTATGATTTTTGATAAGACAACGAGATATTATAACGTATGTATCCTTATTCATCCAAGCTACGAGATGCCAGTTGCTTTATTATGCATGATGGAAACTATAATACTCCTAAAGGTTTTTTGACTTATAAATACAGAAGCGTACTATACATAGATATTATTTATTTATTTATACTTTCGCACAAAAAAAATGTACAGAGGCGGACTTAATGCCATAGGCATTCTCTACCAGTCACCCACGGGTGGTGAAGAGATTAGATGGCAGGTGCTTTAGTTACAGAAACAATGAAAAGGACCCACCCAGTCGTATTGCATCGCATCGCTTCTATTATATCAGTATCGTTTTTTTTTTTTTTGGCTGGTGCGCAACGTCTTAGTGTGATTTTAATCAGTCTTTCTCAAGAATGAGGCTATGAGGCCAATATAGTAGAGGCTAGTAGCTAATTAGTTCATTCAAATTGGGTAGTGTCGGAGATAAGCGTGTTCAAATAAACAAACTTTATTGTTAATATAGTTTTTTAGTCCAAAGATTATAAAAATGAGGCTTACCGCAGCCACCGCAGGGTTTGACATCATTTCAAGCTTAGTGACGACGGCAAAGTAGGCCAAGTTTGCCATCACGTAGATAATAGTCACCATGGGCATGGCGATCCATATCGCGCGGGGCAAATTCCTGAAACACAATGGAATGAACTTATTGCACATAAAAATTTATTAAACTCAGTATGAAATGTTGGGAATTTCAATTATGAACATAGCAATGCCGTATGCAAATTTAACTTGTACTTAGATTAGAGTAGGTTGGGGAGGTCAGATACAGTCACTTCATTAAAACTGGAAGCCGAGCCCAAAATACATAATTATGTCCTTGCGAAAAAGCTAAGCAGCTAAGGCGAGTCAAATTGATAGTAGTAGTGTGTACGCAATAGGGTATTTGACTAAAAAAACTAATTAGTCCGTCAGTCAGATTTCCAAAAAATACTAGACACGTATTTTTTTTTTTCATTTCTCATATTCGGAAAGTAGTATTTTCTTGATCTGATTATTGGGTAGAAAGTGTCATTTCCCTCCCTAGAGCGGGAAAAACTCATACAAATTACTTTCCACCTAAGGGTCGGAATAAACTTTAAAAATAGAACTGCTGTCAGCTGTGAAGAAATTTGTGTAAAAAAAACTAATAAAAAAAATGCAGCGGCAATGTGAGTTTCTAAACAGCCAGTCTGAACTTAGCGCAAACTTCATTGAGCGAAATAGGTCGTAACCATAGAATTAAGAAGTCCGATACTACCTACTTATTAATTCTATGGTAGCAACAATAACGTGGTGGGTTCCATATTTAAAATTTAAAAATTCGACATAAATTAGCGGGATACTAATCTGTTATGCATCTGTGACGGAATTAAAAAAATAGATACTTTAATACCTAATCTTTTATGTTAAGATTTGAGATTCTGAAATATTGACATCAGGTTCAATTAAAGACGAGGCAAATTGTTTTATTAACAATCTTTTACCAGAAATCTCCAAAGAAAGATATATAAACACATACAATGATTTTATGAAGTGGTGGGCAGAGAAGAATATAATATCATTTTCCGAAAGTGTATTTCTTACATATTTTAAAGGACTGTCTAGCAAATTACAACCTTCTGCGCTATGGAGTCGATATTCAATGTTCAAGAGTACACTTAGTGTAAAACACAATGTAAATTTGAAAAAAATCCATAATTTAACATCCAATGTTCAAGAAGAAAATCTAAGGTTTTTACCTCTCATGAAGTGGAAATATTTTTAAATGATGCTCCTGACGAGATATATTTGGCAGTGAAGGTAAGTTTACCTAAGTATTTATGGATTTATTCTTAATAAGAATGTATTTATTACACAAATACTAAAAAAATATATCTTTTCACAGGTGGTATTTATACTTGGTATAAGCGGCGCTTGCAGAAGCAGTGAACTCACAAATTTGACAATTAAGGACATTGAAAGTCAAGGCCAATTAGTAATAATTGGCATTAACATTATAATATAGTGTTATCCATAAAAAGTTCAGATAAACAACTATATATATAAAAATACCTCGGGAATTGATTCTTTCCACGCTCGGTTAACAATCTACTATTTCATTTCTCATATTCGGAAAGCAGTATTTTCTTGATCTGGTTATTGGGTAGAAAGTGCTATTTCCCTCCCTAGACCGGGAAAAACTCATACAAATTACTTCCCACCCAAGGGTCGAAATGAACTTTAAAAATAGAACTGCTGTCAGCTGTGAAGAAATTTGTGTAATAAAAACTAATAAAAAAATACAGCGGCAATGTGAGTTTCTAAACAGCCAGTGTGAACTTAGCGCAAACTTCATTGAGCGAAATAGGTCGCAACCATAGAATTAAGAAGTACGAAAGTACCTACTTATTAATTCTATGGTCGCAATAATAACGTGGCGAGTTCCATATTTGAAATTTAAAAATTCGACATAAATTAGCGGTATACTAATCTGTTATGCATCTGTGACGGAATTAAAAAATAGATACTTTATTAAATATTGACATCAGATTCAATTAAAGACAAATTAAAGGTAAATTGTGTTATTAATAATCTTTTACCAGAAATCTCAAAAAAAGATGAGTGAATGATTTTATGAAGTGGCGAGCAGAGAAGAATATAAAATAATTTTCCGAAAGTGTATTTCTTATATATTTTAAACGATTGCCTAACAAACTACAACCTTCTACGTTATGGAGCCGATATTAAATGCTCAGGAGTACACTTAGTGTAAAACACAGTGTATTGTTATAGACGTACGTCAGCAACTCTTTTAGCCGATTCTGGGGCAAACATGACGACGTTAAAAAGACACGGAGGTGGAAATCCAGCACAGTCGCCGAAGGCTACATTGAGGATCCAATCCAAAATAAAACAAAAACTTCGACCAAATTAACTGAAACTATAAAAATACACCACAATTCGCCTCAGCCGTCAACCGCCAGGGAGTATCCGCCTGATGAAATACTAGAGTCTCCTACTTTTACAGATATCCAGAACACCCAAATTTGTCATAATATATCAAATAGCATAAACATTCCAAGTAAAAAATGTAACTTTTAATTTCACGAATTGTCCGAATTTGACTATTAATTTTAAATAGAGTACCGATTTAAAATTAATAGTCAAATTACGACTAACATTATTATATATAGTGTTATCCATAAAAAGTTCAGATAAACAACTAGTTTTATTTTCCTCATATTCGAAATGAAAAGTAGAGTGCTTAACACGGGTAAAAGAATCAATTCCTACTCGGACTATAGCCGCCCTCGCTACGCTCGGGCGTCTAAATACCTCGGGAATTGATTCTTTCCACCCTCGGTTAACAATCTACTATTTCTTTTTTCATATAAACAAAAAATGAAGACGACAAAGTGCGTTGAAAACTCGCGTGACCTCACTGCACACTACACTTTTTAGCGACCAGTGACGTCACCAGCCACCACTCGTGGTCTTTGATGCCTTAATTTATATTTGTCAATTTTTATGGTTTTGATAAAACAAAAAATACGTGTCTAGTATTTTTTGGAAATGTGACTATCGGACTAATTAGTTTTTTTTTTAGTCAAATACCCTATTGCGTACACACTATTACTATCAATTTGACTCGCCTTGAAGAATATCGCGAATCCATTGCTCCGTATGTTCGAAAATTATGAAATAATAAACTAAATGAAGTGTAAATAAGAAATGGAACCCATTGCTACTGATAGTCATCATCATCATCTCAGCGTATTATCCCGGCTGCATCCGCGGCTTTCGTATTAGAGCCCGGGGTCCACTTTCTTGCCCATTCGCCTCCATTCCGCATGATTTCTGGTATCCCGTGGTGTGAGATGACACGCATGTCATCTCTTACAAGCCCAAGCCAGCGTCTTTGGTATACCTCGCTTATTCCGGCCCGGCGGAAGCGCCATGGCCAGACATTTGTTACCCACGTAACATGCCATTGCTACTGATAGTGCGTTAAGTAGGTTTTCTAGCCTGCTGATGATGATGACTTGAGCAAGTAATAATCTAATATCAACGAACTGCAAAGCGGGTATGTACCTATAACTCACTACGGCTTTCATTTTGATAGGTGAAGGAATGGAAAAATCGTTGAGGGAAAACATCGTATGGAAACCGCCGTCCAAGATCGAAAAAATCGAAGATATATGTGACCAACCTGCACAGGAACCCGTGGTGGATTACGGCCCAATCTCTTTGGCAGAGAGGGGGTCAATGTTCCAGCAGTGTTTACAAATATAGGTTCATTGTGTGATAAAAATATAGCTATGGGAAAGGATTTGCATTTGTTAAATATTTCCGTCAAAATTATTGAAATTGATAGTTTGTTATGAAATTAGGGTTATACTATCTAAGTCTTAAATTTATATTATCTATAATCATAATAATTATTTTCTCGGTGGTAGGCCATAACATCTGCTGCAGGCAGAAGTTTTTTTTTTTTAATTTTGTCGACTTTTATCTTCTTGCTTGGCAAGAATCATTATCTTTCTTTTGTTTTTATACCAATTTGTTTTTTTCCGCCTTTTTCTTTTGCGGCATTGGTCTATCGTGGGTTGCTCTTTTCCCTTTGTCTATATATTCTTTTTCTTTGTTATCTTTCTATTGTAATTTTATTTATTTTTATTTTTATGTCATTATTATATGTATATGTATATTTCTTATATGCTAGTTTTATTTATATTTATTATATTCTATCCTACTTATACACTAGCTTTCATTATTAATCTTATCTTGCCGACGGCAATTTGCAGGCAGAAGTTACCACCCACCAGACAAGGTCTTGCCGCCAAGCGATTCCTTGTGTTCCGGCATGATGTCTGGTGAAGCCATACGGAGGACGGGTCTGAGCAGTTATGTTGCGATGTGTGCCGATTACGTTGCGCCAAATGTTGTTGTGTCGGGAGTTTGGTCGTGGAGAGTCTCCAGATCAATCTCTCTCTGGCGCAGCATCGTTGTCGTGTTGATCTTGGGTTTGACATGGCATCACCTCGCTCAACTGCCGTCATCCTTCCTATTCCTAAGTTTTTAAGCGAATAGGCTTAATAAACTAGTGCGCTTTACCATCAACGACAGCATCACAGCTTACCATCAGGCGGGATTGCAGTCAAGCACTAGTTTATAATCATTAAAAAAAAAATAACCTGGCATTAGCATGTATTCATAATGTGCATACCATATAAATTCAAATGCCATCTCCAATCCATTCTTAAATTATTATACCTACCTAAACTTGTTTTCATGATAATCGTTTTAACTAATACCATTTTAAAAAACATAATGTAATGAAAATTCATATCGATAAAAATTATCTTATTAGGTAATTTAAGACTACACCGACTCTACAATTCAGGGAAACTTGCGTCACCATCCGATTTTGTATTTACAATTTATCTTTTTTTTAAACTGGACCACTAAGTATAATAAGTATGTACGGTTAAGTGGATAAGTACCTAAATTACATAATTATAATAAAATATATTCTTATAATATGTTGACACATGGTACTTCATGTGCAATTTTGGTTTAAAATAAGAGAAATTATTTAAATTCTGATGGTGACGCTAATTTCGCAGAGTAAAAAGTCAACGCAGTTTTAAATACTGACCAAACTGGATAAGAGATTTTGTTAAATTTTAAAATACATATGTATTTTTATTTATTAGTACTTGGTATGTATTCAGATATCTACATATCATCATCATCAACCTTTTATCGTCCCACAGCTGGGCACAAGTCTTCTCTCATACAGAGGATCACTACGCTTGCTCAATGCGGGTTGCCGATTTCAGACTTAAAGTCTAGGTTTCCTCAAGATGTTCACCTCTTAATATAACAAGATACACTTAGAAAGTACATATAACTTAGAAAAGTTACATTGGTACTTGCCTGACCTGGAATTGAACCCGCACACTCATACTTGAGAGGCTAGTGTTTTAACCACTAGGCCACCACAACTACGTATGTACCTACATACTACAAGTAAAATACCAAACATATATTTAATATACTGACCTGCTAATTATAAACCTTTAGGTACCAATATTTAAAGAGTTCAACTAATAATAGAAAGTAGGTTCAATGTTAACGTTTTAAAATATTAAAACACGATGAAAATATCCAATGAGTCAACATTTCAACGCTGATTTTGATAACATGATAAAATAAATGCATCGTTGAGTAGGTAATTGACGGAAATTGGCGGGCCGCCAACTGTGATAAAACTATAAATGAAATTCTCACGGTAGGAATTTATTTCCAATTTAATGTAATAACGTGTTTAAAAAAAATCGTTCGTGTCTATTCCAAAGGACTGACGATTAAACATGCATCAATTTACACCTCAACTATCTGAATTGGACTCCTTCTTATTGTAAGAGAATCTATGAAATCATGAAAATCCAAGAAAACTTTCTGCGAGCTTACAATTTACGAAAAAATGGTCCGTGTCTAGCCTTGTGATCATTGGTTTTGATTCATAACTAAGTAGGTACACAGCTACAGGTAAGCCTATGGCTCATTTCTTTGATTTGTTTTTTTTATATATTTTTTTTTAATTATTATTTATTGCTACCTGATTGTTCCACCCATTATCTACGCATGTTCAAAAACAAAGCAATTTAATTCAAATAATTAAAAGAGTACCTATTGCTGCTAAACTGAAATAAAAGAAATTTCCTCTCGAGTAAATACTGCAAAGATCTAAATGCGTAGCGGTCAGTCACTACAGGCTACCAACAGGCGCGAAATAAATGTCTCAATGAATAAAACATGCAATAGGAAGAGTGAGAACGCTTGGCTTTGGCTACCCAATGAATAAAAGAACATTCCTTGCCAACATTCCAATGTCATTGTAATTTTTAGTTTAAATTTCCAGTCCAAAAACGCAGTTCAAGACATTCGAATTTAGTAGCTACATTTAGCAGCTTATTTGAAGGACACTGTCGTGCGCACTAACCCTAATTCTGACTTCAAACAATAGAGGTATTTAAGGACCTCTCCAGAGTACCACTTCAGATGGATTTTAGAATCGATCCCATGTGCAACCCTAGCCTACTAAAATACCAAATCGACGATCTTGACACCGATCCTTTTATTTGCTCCACTTCGAATGACGCAACTCGTTCGTGTGTTACATAAACTATACGAATACGAATAGTTATGCGCAGCAAAAGACTAGTTTAAAAGTTGTTGTCAGCAGTATCCTTGGAAAATGCACGCTCAGCGATATTATCTATGATTGTAGAAAGTGTCAGGTACACAGAATTATTAAGTGTGAGATCGACCTAAGTAACTAGCATCATTGTGAAGAAATCACGTATTTTCTTCATAATGATGCTAGTTACGAACTAAGGGTTGCAAAAAGAAAAGGAACTTTGAAAAAGATAACGAGGCGGCGATATCTTTTTCAAAGTTATTACTGCACTCAACAGGAGTCTTCTCTAAACGGTCCCTTGTACACTGAGCAACTAAAGTCAATTAACACTTTTCTTTTTTTGAAATCTCAATTACTGAGCAAAATATTTTATTGAAATCGAAACCGATGTAACATTTAATTAAAGAACTACTTCTTTTTCTCTCTCTCTCTCTTCTTTAATTCTTAGCTTTTATCTTAAAATTCCAATGAGTAAATTATCGCAGAATATCACGATAATCGTCACGGTAATCTTTCATAGCTAACCGTAACACTAACTACATGGCAGCAACCTTTGCATCTAAGTCGTTTTGTGGTTAAACTTCTATCTAAGTATGTAGACAAGGTCAAATTAAATCAGCTAGCATTTAGCTAGTTATATAGTTGTAATGTATAGTTGTGTGAGATGGTTTTGCGTTCGTCAAGTGATGCTTGCAGATACCGGCAGCTCAATAAGCAGATCTCAAAGTCTCTGAAGCGCGACCTACGTCGGTATAATACCGAGCGTATAACGGAGGCTATAGAGCGAAACAGAGGCTCTAAAGTTTTCGCTAGGGATCTGACTATTGGGCATAGCCGGCTAAGCAAGCTGAAGACTGACGACGGCAAGATCATAACGTCCGGGCCCGAGCTTTTGAGGGAAGTCGAGAATTTCTATGGACAGCTCTACACTTCGACGACAAGATCCGCATTACATCTTCCTGAAGACCCTAGAGCAAGATTAACCCAACACTACACCGAAGATATCCCGGACGTCAGCCTGCAGGAAATTCGATTGGCTCTGAAACAGCTTAAAAACAACAAGGCGCCGGGCGATGACGGAATAACAGCAGAGCTACTGAAGGCGGGTGGTAAACCGATCCTTAGGGCCCTTCAGAAGTTATTTAATTCCGTCATAGTTAAGGGAAAAACGACACAGGCATGGCAAAGAAGTGTGGTGGTACTCTTTTTCAAAAAGGGTGACAACACCCTTTTGAAAAACTACAGACCCATCTCACTTCTGAGTCATGTCTATAAGTTGTTTTAAAGAGTCCTCACGAATCGTCTCGCCTGCAGGTTTTGACGACTTCCAGCCGCCCGAACAAGCCGGTTTCCGAAAGGGCTTCAGCACAGTAGACCACATACATACGCTGCGGCAGGTTATACAGAAGACCGAGGAGTATAACCTACCCCTTTGCTTGGCGTTTGTGGACTACGAAAAAGCCTTTGATTCGATCGAGACCTGGGCTGTACTGCAGTCTCTCCAGCGGTGCCAAGTAGACTATCGGTATATTGAAGCGCTGACGGGTTTGTACGAAAACGCCACCATGTCAGTCCGAATACAGGACCAGACCTCGAAACCAATACCTCTGCAGCGTGGTGTCAGACAGGGAGATGTTATCTCCCCGAAACTGTTCACCACTGCATTGGAGGGTGTCTTCAAGGTTCTGGACTGGAAAGGACTGGGCATCAATATCAATGGCGAATACATGACACACCTTCGGTTTGCTGATGATATCGTAGTAATGGCTGAGACCGCGGAGGACCTGAGTACAATGCTCGAAGACCTCAGTAGAGCCTCCGAGTCGAAAAGACGAAAGTCATGTCTAATGCCCATATTGTACAGACTCCTATAAAGATTGGAGACTCTGTTCTCCAAGTTGTTGACAGTTACGTGTACCTGGGACAAACTTTCCAGTTAGGAAGGTCCAACTTCGAGAAAGAGGTCAATCGTCGAATCCAACTCGGCTGGGCTGCTTTCGGGAAGCTATGTAGAATCTTCTCGTCCGAAATACCGCAGTGTCTCAAGACAAAAGTCTTCGACCAGTGTGTGTTGCCAGTGATGACTTATGGAATTGAGACGTGGTCGCTAACAATGGGCCTTATAAGAAGGCTCAAAGTCATTCAAAAGGCAATGGAGAGGGCTATGCTTGGGGTTTCACTGCGCGATCGAATCAGAAATGAGGAGATCCGCAGAAGAACGAGAGTAACCGACATAGCCCGAAGAATTGCAACATAAAGTGGCAGTGGGCTGGACACACTGCCCGTAGGACCGATGCCCGATGGGGCCGGCGGGTTCTCGAGTGGCGACCACGCACCGGAAGACGTAGCGTGGGTAGGCCCCCGACAAGGTGGACCCACGACCTGGGAAGGTCGCGGGAAACCGCTGGATGCGGGAGGCGCAGGACCGGTCGTCGTGGAGAACCTTGGGGAGGCCTATGTCCAGCAGTGGACGTCTTTCGGCTGAAATGATGATGATGATGAATGTCAAAATACAGGGTCTAGACCCTGTAATGCATGACTAAACGAAAAAAATATGATATTGCATATGCACTTCAAGTAAATACCGAGTTTAGAAGATATATGAAAATATTCATTTTATATAGGTAAAATATATATTGATTACGTATTTGAGTTTAAACAAAAATCTAATATTCGATAGGTACCCATACTACGATATCTGCTAATTTACTCTCAGAAAAAACAATCAACGATATTTTCTTCTGTTTTAGTACCTACATGTCTGCGGAGTTACGCTAGATAATTTATTTGTCCTTGTATGTTGTGTTCATATATAATGAGCAAGACTCACTTGTACGGATCCTGTAGTTCTTCTGTGACGAAATTGAGGTAATTCCAACCCCCGAATGCGAACAATCCTGAGTAAAAAGCCAGAGCAATGTTGCCAGCACTGAACTCTCCTTCAAATGCTGCGTCGAAGTTTTCAGTGTGACCTGATAATAAAAAAAAAGAAACTTATTAATTCCATATTTAGATAGCAATGCGGGGAAACCTGCATAGTCTAGAACCAAAAATTCCAGGACAAGAGAGTTATACAAAATACATTCAACATAAAAAAACATACAATGGGCGGCCTTATCGCTAATGCGATCTCTTCCAGGCAACCAAAGAATGGATAAATTCTCCCGATATACTAATAGCATTAGATTATTTCATAATACTTACATTAAAGTTTAAAGACTAAGTAACTTACTACACCTACCTATGAATAGTAGTCATCGAAGCACTCGTCCGCATCGGTACTATCCTTGACCATAGAAAGAAAAGTAGAATCACAAATGTGACTGTTGTTGGTGCAAATATTATTAATACAATATACTAAAATAGATACACACAGATTGACAATTGACAGCCTCCGTGGCGTAGCGTTAGCGGACGCGGCCGTTGCGCAAGGAGGCGCGGGTTCGATCCTCGCACAATGCAAATATTTGTATGCATGAATATGAATATTTGTACTGGTCTGGTCGTGCCTCGGAAAGCACGTTATGCCGTTGGTCCCGGTTGCCATACGAACATATAGTGGCAGTCGTTACGGGCTGTTGGAGCCCTCAAAAGTCTAACAATAGGGATGTATCCAAGGTATGAAAATCAAAAAAATAATTAGTCCGTCTTACAGATAATAAAAAAAATTAAGACCCGTATTTTTTATTTTGTCGTAATTACCAAAAATTACTGAGAT
Organism: Sesamia inferens; assembly: GCA_037179545.1. Taxonomy (NCBI): domain Eukaryota; kingdom Metazoa; phylum Arthropoda; class Insecta; order Lepidoptera; family Noctuidae; genus Sesamia; species Sesamia inferens. Next base: position 21,395,466 of record CM073934.1, on the reverse strand, counting down.
ATAGCGTATTAAAGTTACAGAGTGGGGGCTAATTACGTCACGCCGTTCTATATTTTGCACCATGGCGTGACGTCATGCGACATTTCAAATCAATATATCTTCCTAAGTAATTGAATTAAAGAAAAAATAAAAAATACGTGTTCAATATTTTTTATAAAGCTATCTGACGGACATTAAATTATTTTTTAGGATACAAGCCAATTGGTTTAATGCAATGCTTAGATATCGCCTTCGGGTTGTGGAGGTCAGACGGCAGTCGCTTCACGGAAAATATCGAAGTTTAGCCAAAATCAGCAGGTAGACTGGTAAAGCGGACCTCAGACTCCAAAAGCTGAAAAACTACGGATACGACTGGGATTAATGCTGAGATGATGATGATAACTAAAATAGATACACAAATACATACGTACATATACATAAATCACCATCATCATCATCTTAACGTTTATCCCAGTTACATCCGCGGCTTTCGCGTTGGAGCCCGGGGTCCGCTTTCCTGCACATTCTCCTCCATTTCGCGCCATCTTTAGCATCCTGTGGTGACAGATTTTTGGCACGCATGTCATCTCTTACAACGTCAAGCCAGCATTTTTTTGGTCTACCCCGCTTGTTCCGGCCCGGCGGAGGCGCCATGGCAAGACATTTGTTACCCACGTGACATTTTTGCGACCGGTTTGCGTAAGACGCAACATAAGTAAATAGATATACCAGCCCGCACTGAGCCTGTGAGATGGATTATGGGACACCGTCTGATGGGAGAATACATTTGATAATTTCCCATCCAAAAAATAGGAGGGGAACATTATAGTCATTAAGAACATGCTAAACAAGAAAAGCAGTATAAAATACGATAAGTATTCTGATTAGATATTACTAATGCAATAAGCGCGAGTGTTCAGGCAGTTATTTAATAATCATTCCATTAGTGTAACTACAACACATAAATTATATTAAAACCTGGCAGATCAAACAAAATGGGGTATTATAAAATCTCAGATTATTTAGAAGACAAAAAGCTTGGGACTGAGCTGCTCGCTCTGTTAAGCTTTGTTATTAAGCAATATGCGTAATTATAACGTAAACTATTGTACACATTTTCATTTTTAATGTCTGGACTTGAAAAAAGACGATAATCCCTGAGTTTGTTTCGGCTATTTCTTCTCAGAGGTAGTCAGTTAGGAAATGCTGGCTTCAACTAGTTTAAAAAAAAACAATATGACGTGTAAAACTGATCAGTGATCCTACTTGCTTAATAAACGATTTCATTTCATTTCAAACAAGATTAGAAAAGGCACGCATTATAAGACAATTAGGTGGTGATAAAACGCCTATTATATTTAATGCCATACAATGGTCCGTAACATTGCACATGCCGGTAGTTGCGTACCCTATGTGCTTCTGTAATCTGTAAGTAGGTATATAAAAATAACGCTATTATATTAGAGCTGAGAGATGGAGTATCTGAATTTGACAGGGCTATTATTAGTATAGCGGCTAAACTAATAATAGCCCTATAATAGATAGGCCATAGCCTATATACTATAGCCTATCTAGCCTGCACATTGTTTTAATGGCTACTAAATATACGTCAATTTACGCCAGGCGCGGTCTAATTTCGGCGTCGTCCTACGTGGCGTAGCGGGCAACACGCCTGCCTGCGACGTGGAGGCCCCGGGTTCGATCCCCGGCCAGGTCATGATGGAAAAACGATCTTTTCCTGATTGGCCTGGATCTTGGATGTTTATCTATATATGTATCTATTATAAATATAGTATCGTTGAGTTAATTGTTGTATCCCATAACACAAGTCTCGAACTTACTTTGGGGCTAGCTCAATCTGTAATTTGTCCGTATATATTCATATTTATAATTTGACAAGACTAATGTTTATGTTTTGTCCCTTCCCTAATGAAATAAGAAAATAAGATTACCTGAATTTAAATTTTATTTAATTTGTGAACAAAGAAATCGAGGCCAGTGATGCATTAATAAAGAAAGAAAGAGAAAGTATTTATAGTAACTCGTAAAGTAAGATCATAAATAAAACTTGATAAGTTTTATTTATGATCTTACTTTACGAGGCGATCTATACTAAACATTATAAAGCTGAAGAGTTTGTTTATTTGAACGCGCTAATCTCAGGAACTACGAGCCTGATTTGAAAATTCTTTTTGCGTTGGATAGCCCATTAATTCAGGAAGGCTTTAGGCTATTTAACATCACGCTGTGTTCAAAAGGAGCGGAGCATATAAAAAAAAACGCGGACGAAGTCGCACGCTGTCGCTAGTCATTTATACATATATTGCAAAAGGGATATAAATATGAAGTATGCAATAGGCTCTAGAATATTTCCTGTCATGTTCTGTCGTATATCATTTATTTATTACATACTACGAATATGTCGTATATACCTATGTATATACGACAAATACGTAGTACCTACTGAGTAAGTAATCACTATGTATACCTATGTATACGTAGTGATTACTTGCGCAGTGGTAGGTATAGGAAAAATATCAAAGCTTATTCGTTGAAAATATCATAATAATGGAAGAATGCCTTCATTGATAGCTTTGTTGGCTATAAATTAGTTATTGACAGGGCTGATAAACGACTATTGCATTAAATTGCATTTCGACTTCGAACTGTTTACAATAACTATAGGAAATCGATTCTCTTATAGGTATATATTCATTTTGACAGTTCTACAATATTCGTGAAGTTATCTGTGTTGTTGAGAAGGCAATTTTTTCTCACATGTGAATCAAAGCAACTAACAGCAAGAGATCGAATAGAGAACAGTTTAGCTACCATGAGTTTTCATTACGAGACTCGATCGTCGATATCGAGCGCGTTTAGCGCTCTCATTGGTTGACAGTTCTTTCAACATTGAAGCGGGCCATGAGTCAAACGCGCTCGATATCGACGATCGAGTCTCGTAATGTAAACTCGTGGTAGGTACACAGTGGTGGCCTAGTGGTATCGGCTTTTCAAAAACGGTGAAGGAAAACATCGTGATGAAACCGGCAAGTTCTAAAACCAAAACTTTGCGCGTAGTTTTTTTTTTTAATAATTATAAACTAGCGCTTGACCGCAATCCCGCCTGATGGTAAGCAGTGATGCGATCGTTGATGGTAAAGCGCGCTAGTTTATTAAGAGCCTATTCACTCAGACAAACTGAGCGAATAGGAAGGAAGACGGCAGTTGAGCGAGGTGATGCAATGTTAAACCCAACAACACGACCAACGATGCTGCGTCAAAGGGAGATTGATCTGAAGACCCTCCACGACCAAACTCCCAACACAACAACAATAGAGCGGAACAATTGAACGGGAGCGGAGAGCGTTGTCGATTCGAGCGAACATGCTGGCCCGTAGGTTTGCACGTTGTTCCCTTCAGGTAAAGATCACACTCTTCCGAGCTTACTGCACCTCTTTCTACACGTGTAGCCTTTGGGCTAGATATACTCAAAAGTCGTACAGCGCTCTCCGCGTTCAATATAATAATGCGTTTAGGATACTGGTGGGGCTGCCTCGCTTCTGTAGCGCGTCGGGGATGTTTGCTGACGCACACGTAGATTGCTTTTATGCGACTATGCGGAAGAGGTGTGCCTTTCTGGTGCGCAGGGTGCGGGCCAGCTCCAACAGTGTCCTGAGTATGATTGCTGGGCGTCTGGACTGCTCATACGTGAATCATTGTTGTGCCATATCTCATGGGGTGAAGCAGTGGTAACTCGTGTGAGTTGTTTGTTTTTATAGTAGTGTAATTTAAATTATGAAATGTTACTAACATAGTTTTAAGTATTACTAACATTTTTGAGTCATGGTTACTTGAATAAAGAATTTATTATTATTATTATTGGGACAGTTCTTTTTCTCAGCTCTTATGCTGGTTTTAGCTGCATTTACGGGCCAAAGCCAAGTAAATGTAGCAGTGTGGTGTAGTTTATTGTGTTGTGTTTTCTTCTAACTGCATGAACTTTCTAACTATTCTACAGGTGTTTAGGATGGCTGCTTTCTGCATGTTGATATATGTGGATTCTTCTAGGTCTATTAGTTTTAGGCTACAGAGGAGATGGTTGGGGATAACACCTGTTGTGGAAAGGACGATAGGAACGACATAAACTTTTTCTTGTCTCCATATTCTTGTTATTTCTTCTTTAAGTTCAGTGTATTTGCTAATTTTTTCTGTTATTGTTTTTTGTAGGTTATGGGTGTTGGGAACTGCAATGTCTATTAAATAAGTAATTTTTCTTACTTTATCCTGTAGGGTTATGTCTGGTCTATTGTAATGGATAGTCCTATCTGTAAGTATAGCGCGGTCATAATATAGTTTATATGTGTCATTTTCTAGGACAGAGTGTGGTGTGTAGTTATAGTAGTGAGTGTTAGTGTTTTGTATGAGACTGTGTTTAAGCGCTAATTTTTGATGAATGATGTTCGCAATTTGGTTATGCCTGTGAGTGTAATCTGTCTGTGTGAGGGTTATGCATGCTCCCGTTATATGTTGTATGGTTTCTGTTTGAATATGGCATCTGCGGCATTTGTCATTTGTTATACTAGGGTCTTTTATGATAAATTTTCTGTAGTTTTTAGTGTTTATGACTTGATCTTGTATAGCTATAATAAAGCCTTCGGTTTCTGGAAAAAGGTTTCCTATTTTTAGCCACTTATTTGATGCTAATTTGTTAATGTGGGATTGCTCTAGGTCATGAGGGTGTCTACCGTGGAGGGCTTTCTTTTTCCAGTTTTCAATTTTTTGCGTTTGTGGGTCTCTGATGTTAGTCTCTTGTGTATTTTGTTCGTTTAAGTTCAGCGGAGTGTAATTAAAATCATTTAAGGTAATGGCTTTGTGTATGTTACTTGTGCGAGATTTTGTGTAGAAAAATGTTTGTAGCCTAGTGATTTGTTTCTGCCAAAGTTGATGTATGTCGATTAGGCCTCTTCCTCCATTTTGTCTTTTGATGACGAGTCGTTCGATCGCAGATTTAGGATGTAGGTTATTGTGTTTTGTGAGTGTTGTGCGTATAATTCTTTCTAACTGTTCGATGTCAGTTTTTGACCATTTTATTATGCCAAATGAGTAGGTCAGTATTGGTATGGCAAAGGTATTCAAAGCTTTTATAAGATGCTTTCCAGATAGCTGTGTTTTGCAAATTGCATTTATTCTTCTCCGATATTCGGTGTTTAGTGTCTGTTTAATTGCTGTGTGTTCGAGTCTTTTTAGTTGCTTGTACCCTAAATATTTGTACAGATCTGATGGTTCCATAGCTGCAATTATGTCGGTGTCGCTTACTGTATAGTTGCCGGGCTTTACTTTTCCTTTTATAATATGCAATGTCTTACATTTATCTAATCCAAATTGCATATTAATATCCTGACTAAATGTTTTTGTTGTGTCTATCAAAGTCTTCATTTCTTTTTCAGTTTTAGCATATAATTTGATGTCGTCCATATATATGAGATGCGAGATAGTAGTTTCTTCGGAATTGTTTTTAAACTGGTATCCAATCCGGCACCGATTGAGTAAATTAGACAAGGGGTTCAGGGCAAGACAGAACCAAAGCGGGCTCAAGGAATCGCCCTGGTAGATACCCTTCCTAATATGTATCTGTCGAGTTATGAGAGAACTGAGACGATTATTTATAAGAAGTGTGGTTTTCCATCTTGTCATTATAATGCGCAAGAAGTCAATTATTTTGGGATTAATTTTATATATTTGTAGGATTTGTATTAGCCAAGAGTGTGGGATGCTATCGAAAGCTTTTTGGTAATCTATATAGGTACAGTGAAGGTTTCTATTTTTTGTAGTGGCATGTTTATGGATAGTAGAGTCGATAACTAATTGTTCTTTGCATCCCATGTGGCCTCTCCTGCATCCTTTCTGCTCCTCTGTAATTATACTGTGGTGTTCAATGTGTGAGTTAATTTTATGAGTTATTGCTGACGTTAGAATTTTATATATTGTGGGGAGGCATGTTATTGGTCTGTATTGAGAAGGTTCTGATGTGTATTTAGATTTAGGTAGCATGTACGTTATTCCAGTGGCAATGAATTCGAGTATATTCTGATCTCCTAATACTATATCTGTTAAATTTTTTGCTATGGGTTTGTGTAGTATTGTTAACTTTTTATACCAGAAATTATGTATTTTATCGATACCCGGTGCCTTCCAATTATGTAACCTAGATGTTATATATGTAATTTCAGCTTCTGTTATCTCTTTAAATTCCATTTCGCCTATTGCTCTCCATTTTGTTGCTTCTTCTGTAATCCAAGATGCTTTATCATTATGACATGCCTGCTCTTCCCATATGTTAGACCAAAATGTTTCCAAGTGTTCTTTTGAGGGTGTGTCAGTATCGTTCTCTGTTGTTGTGTGTGGTTTTTGTAGATTGCTATAGAATAATTTTTCATTTGTGGAAAATATGGCATTATCTTTTTTGCGTTGTTGTGCCTTTAAATATCTTCTAAGCCTATGAACTTTAAGTGCCAATTTCTGTTTTAATGTATCTAAAAACTCTTCAGGTTTTCTATTATTATTTTCATGTCTAGTGTGTGTGAGATTGTTTTTAAATATTGCTTCTACTTTTTTAACTACTTTATGTGATCTAGTACCGTTGATGTAATGTGTTAGTCTACCACAGTCTGCTCTTAATTTTTCAATATCCTTTTCTAGCCTCTGTTGCCACGGTGGTTTGCCAATGTCTCTTTGTCTTGTATTTTTCGCATGTTCAGTAATTTTAAAGTTGAGTTCTTCAGAAATAACAGCCGCAGTGCAATAAATAAGAGTGTGTATGTCAATTAGTTGTGTGTCATTAGATAGGAACAGTTTTAGTATATCTTCATTAAATATATTAACTAACCGGAGAAGGTTGCGACCATATTTGAGTTTAGGTAGTTTTGGTCGAGCTGCTGGATCCATCCCAGAGTACAGTGTTAGAGTAGTTTTAAGTTTGTCATGTATATCTTGTATATACATATCTGTTATCGGGTTTTTATTCGTTGCGGCGGCTATTTCAATATCATTTTCTAAAGTTAAGGTTATAGATTCGGTTTGTGTGAATGAATGTGATGTTTGTGATTGATTGTCTGTTAGGTATTGACTAATAGTATGAAAATGAGTGAGCGATTGCGGTTCAGCGTTTGTGTTTTGTGTTGGTTCGATAATGTTAGTGTTTGCATAGTTTTCTGATTCGTGTTCTAATTGTGTGCGTACTTCTTCTTTTAAATGATCTAATTCGGCTTGTGACAAGAGTGCATTCCTAACTATAGTTCTTCGTTGATCTGAAATCCGTTGTTCTGAAACTGAAATCTCAGGGTATTGTCGCGAAAAATGTTCATGCAGTTGTTGTCTGTAGGTGGTCATATCGGTTTCTAATTTAGTTATATAAAGATAACTTCGCATGATAAATAAGTTAACTTCTTTGCTCCATCTCATGCGAACTCTAGGTTTCCCAGCCTTGGTGGACGCGGGTAAGAAGGTGGATACCTCCCGCGCAACATTCAAGGCTGGAGTGGGTGAAAGTGTATTAAAATTAATAATGGAGGGTGATGGTGGTGTGGGTGAAAATGGTATTGATGACGATGATGAGTTTGAAGGTGCGTACGATGTTGTACTTGGACTATATGAATCTACAGGGGTGTCTGTCCTGTTTGTTTGTCTATCACCATCATCAATAACTTCGTATTATTATTATTATTATTATTATAGGCGCATCGTACCCGGCACACATCGCAACACAACTGCTCAGACCCGTCCTCCGTACGGCTTCACCAGACATCATGCCGGAACACGACAAATCGCTTGGCAGCAAGGCTTTGTCTGGTGGGTGGTAACTTCTGCTGGCGGCCGATGTTATGGCCTACCAACGAGAAAAGTTATCTTACGGCCCAATCCCTCTCACCAATAGAAGGCCTGTGTCCCAGGTGTGCAAACATTATAGGCTGTTATGATTATGCTAAACAAGTAACATAACGCAATTAGTCGTTGAACTGTCAAAAAAAACCCATTACTACTGATAGTGTCACGCAGTTACTACCCTACCGGTCGTATTTAGTGACCTAAACTTCCCCGTTCCCCTGGTCTTCTATTATTCTATGTGACTGTGTACAGTCACACAGAATAATAGAATAGAATAATAGAAGTATGACGTGTTTCAGGGGTCAGTGGATGATTTTTACTTATCAGTGGCTAGTGTTCAATAAATCTGAACTACCTTTTCCCAACTATTCGAACTGGATGCGGCTGAATTCCAGCATTTTACTCGAAACGGCTGATAACTATTTACTGTGAAGGTTAGATAGACATCTTTTTTTTTTTGACAGACTTTTGGGATTCAGAATACCCGCAACATCTGTCAAAAATTACAGCCAACCGCTTATAGTGTTTTCCGAGGAACGGAGGAATCTTGATATGCAATGGACAGTCATCAACGAACCGACCACGGCGAGCGTAGCTTCACCTTAGATTACCCCGTGTGGCTGTTATTTTTGGCCATGAGCCCCCCTTATTAATTTATTCATGTCCGTTATGGCTTTATAACTACGTACTTATTAAGGGTTACGGTTAATACAGGGGCCCATTCCCACTCTTTAATTTATTTATTTATTTATCCATTTAATTCAGGCATCAAAGCCCATATAAAGCACATATATTAAAAACTGAAAATACTATAAATACATATAACATTATTATTAGTAAGTAGGTATGTATAACCGAGGTGAGTGTATCAATCGTTACCAAAGGTTAAATAACTTTCTTATACTGAACATGATTTAAGCCTTAAAAGTAGGCATAATATATTGTGAAATTATCATTACCCAAGAGGACCGTGACCATGAACACTATTTTATTACGATCCCAAATACTCAAACTTAAGAAATTAAGTATATTATTATTATTATCTACACTTAGTTACACAATTTATGTAGGGAAAAGTATATATTATGTAGCTAATTTTAATTATAGTCATTAATTATATATTTAGAACTCAAGTAGTTAACTTTATTTATTATTCTTATTCTAAGATGTGGATGATCCAAAGTGATTTAAGATAAATATAAATATTATTTTAATGTTTGTAAATATAATTTTAATGTCTTTGGTATATGATCCATTAACGATGCTGTAGGCAAGGGCCATGGTATTAGTAAGTGTGATTTAGGCGAGGACTGGCCAGTGAGCTACTAAAACCCGAGTTGACTAGACTTGGCACCTGGCGCTGTGGAGAAGTATGTTTCAGTGAAAGACATTAAAATTATACTTAAATCTCTTTGGTTTCAGTACAGTATAGGGCCATTCCAAAGTTAATTGTTGGGCCTCAGAGAGCAGATAGAGGTAGACTTCTATAAATGAGTGTCACGTTGACAAGTTGTTGCGAAGGGAATTATTGTTATCGAGAAGCGGCCCTTGAAACTTTCTATACTTTCTATTTCGTTCGATAATAAACTAGGTAATCAATAAACGAAATTTTATGTTTTAGAAAGTAATACATACATACATAACATTTTTCGTTTGATAAGTTGATACATAACTTATCTTATTGAATATTTTAAACGGGAAATAATATTTACTCTTTGGAGTTCATTGGTTTGTTTTTTTGCCTTATTAATTAGCAGGGTAATTGTGTAATATACTATCAGAGTAGCAATGCGTTTTGTTATAACAGTCAACAACATCTTTTGCATTATCTACGTTGCTACATACATTTTTCTCGAACATATGAAGCAGTAGAGCATTCCTAGAAAATGATTCAAATTTAGATTAATAGTGTGTTACAAAATTAGGATGCTGCTTTTTAGCTCGATCTTGCCTGATGGAAAGCTATAAATGAAGTCTACAAAGGATCGAGCTTGCCTAGAAGATGCCATTTTACTTTTTCTTTAGTGATGACGGTTTTTAAGTAATTATTCATTAGCAGCTGATGACTCACTGGCCTCATTCTGTAGTGGCAAACTTTAATATTATTTACCGCGTATGATGCGCATATTAAGGTACGTGAGTATTTCCTTTAAGGAATAAACATGTCATAGTGCCCACGCCAGTCAATCTAGCTGTTAAAGGATCGGAAGCTCACAACGATGTCCATCATTAATCAATTTATCAACTGAGACTGAAATAGTCCATAAGTGTCTGATTCATACATAATCGACATAGTTAAAAAAAACAACTTTCATTGGGTACACAGTAAAGGTAATCAGTCCTTTTTTTTTTTTTTGTTGGGATGGGAAATCATCAAATGATTCTCCCGCTCTGGGCGGAGCGGAAGGACGTGTCAGACTTCGACTTTTCGACTTTACTGACTAAACCCACCCGTGTTTCTTCTATTGCCAGTGCGACGGCCATGGCCACGGTTTCTTGTTTAACCAACCCGCAACACTGACCCAAAGGTAAACGGTCCTTACCTACACCACCTTGATAATGCAAATGGGAGAAGGAAGATGATGTCGCACAGGACCGATGTACTTAAATAGCGTCGCATGTATGGATAAGCCGAACTCGCATAACGGGAAAAGGCGAAGCCAATGAAGAAGGTAACTAGAAACGGTAGAATGCCAAACACTTTGACCATTCATTGGACATTAACATACAGTCTGGCCGTCATCAATAGGATGCGTTCCTAACACTTGTGGGTTCCATATAATGGTTTATTTAGATTTAAGAAATTGAACTTTATTAGCTGCTAGAATTGTCGTACAGACAGGTGTCAAAATCGCATTATTTCGACGGCTGAACTGTAACAGGCAATTTGTATATTTATCTGGAAAGTACCTACTACACTAGTATACACTTTTTTATTTTCTCCAATACTAGAAGAAATATTGAGAAAGTATTGGAGAAAATTTCTTCGGCCGTAAATTTCCAAACGAATTCTTGATTATACTATGGTGTGCTAATTAACACACTCAAGCCAGCTTTGAAATATACCTACCTATAGGTACTATGTAACTTATTTTTATTTAAACAGGTTTTAGCCATAAATGGAATTCACCTGCGTGTGTCGCAGATGGCTTCTAAGAAAAAGGGCGTCAACTCCATCAACAACACACGAAAGCCATAAATAGAAACTGAGTAGGTACCAACTGCCTCGTGGTCTGCTTAGCCTACAAAGATTATAACAGTGCCGAGTTGTTAATTGATTAACCTATTATTATTATATTATCATTTATAAGTCAGTCAACCTATCAGTCAGTTTTAGGTAGGTTACATAAATATGGCCGTTTTAAGATAGACATGATCTATTTAAAGGCAGAGACAACAATATGGATATTTCTTGGGTAAAAAAAAATTATTCTATTTTGTCCGTCATTCAGATCATAGAAAAATATTGGTTACGTATATTTTGTTTTATCAAATCAACAAAAATTGACAAATATAAAAGGCATCAAAGATCAGGAGTGGTGGCTGGTGACGTCACTGCTCGCTAAAAAGTGTAGCGTGAAGTGACGTCACACGAGTTTTCAACGCACTGTGTCGTCTTCATTTTTTGTTTATATGAAAAAAGAAAAAATACGTGTCTAGTATTTTTTGGAAATCTGACTGACGGACTAATTAGTTTTTTTCAGTCAACTACCCTATTCTACGTGTTGATATTCCCCCTTATTCATGCGTTGCTCAAACGTTGCTTAAAGTTACTAAAGTTAAGTGATGTTAAAAGGTCAAAAATGTATGGTTAAGAATCGCTAATCACTGGTTAACTTTAAACAAAGTTTATGAATAATGGGGATAATTTTTGTGTTTATAACACAAAAATTTAATTAATGTATGTTTGTTACTCTTTCACGCGAAACCCATTGAATAGATTTGGATGAAACTTAGCACAGAAATGGTTTATAAATAAAATTACCATATTGGATACTTTTATCCGGATATTCCCACAGGATCGAAAATTAAGCGAGTGAAACCTCGGGACGCAGCTAGTATTTCTATCTACTAAGTTCTTATTTACAATTAATTATCAGCATTAGTCAATGGTTATAGTCGTGGTGGCACAGTGGTTAAAACACCAGTCTCTCAAGTATGAGTGTGCGGGTTCGATTCCAGGTCAGGCAAGTACCAATTTAACTTTTCTAAGTTATATGTACTTTTTAAGTATATCTTGGACACCAATGACTGATATAAGGTGAAGGAAGACATCTTGAGGAAACCTGGGCAAGCATGGTGATTACGCTCAATCCTTCTCTGTCTGAGACGAGACCTGTGCCCAGCAGTGGGACGATAAAAAAGTGGATGATGATTAGTCAATGCCGTCAATTTTACAGCCAGTTACTACGCTGAACTCTCCAGATTTCCGTATAAAGTTGTCTTCTCACCCCGCATAAGTTACATACCTATAACTTTGATGAACTTACATTCAAGCATACTCATGTAACATAATTCTTGGATTTGAGATTCGCATATAAACTGCTCAATAACGCCATTGACTGCCCACAATTGGTATGTAGGTTCAACTCCAGAGTACTACGTAGACCACCTCGTAAACCCATAACAATCTTAGCCATACAGTGTCTGGTGCTAATTCAGCTGTACCTCGCATTTGCATACTGGTAAACTAACGCAGCGACCTGCTTGACGTCCACGCTGAATTAATATCGACTTTTGTCAGACGTCATTAGTGTAACAGTTATTTCGAATACAGTCTAGTTAGAATATAAGCATACATTGACAAAATTACAGAGAGCTCTTAGCATAGGGTATTTGTCTGTAATTGGGTTGTATCCTAAAAAATAATTTAATATCCATCAGATAGATTTATAAGAAATATTGAACACGTATTTTTTATTTTTTCTTTCATTCAAATACTTAGGAAGATATATTGATTTGAAACATCACAGTGGGGGCTAAGTACGTCACGCCGTGGTATATTTTGTACCACGCCGTGACGTTTTAGCCCCCATTCCGTAACTTTAATACGCTATATCTCAGTAGTTTTTGGTAATTTCGACAAAATAAAAAATACGGGTCTTAATTTTTTTTTATTATCTATAAGATGGACTAATTATTTTTTTGATTTTCATACCTTGGATACATCCCTATTGGTTGTGCAGTTAGATTAAAGACACAATAATTTGTATGTAGATATTTGTTACAATGTGTAAAATATCAGTAGTTACTATTGTGAACCTTAATTAAATAAATAAACATAAGCAATCGCTCAAACAATGGGACTGCGAACTAGCTACATTAATCTTATCAACTCCTTCTTAGAGGCATGAGATTAAGTTATAACAGTAGCCTATTGTAGCTGTTCTTTGCGACCTTGGTCTAACATTCATTCTATCAGTTGACCCACTAAACAGTTATCTATAAAGGAAGCTACCTACGTACCTATGTGATGCGCACGCGTAATCGTCCGCCTTATCAAACTATTGTAACAAGAATTATTATTACCCTATAGATACGTATGTTCATCGCAAATTTATGATAAAAACATTATAATTGACGTATTTCGTTCGTACTATAAATATCTGACAGATGACTCGTATCGTTTTGATCAATTAAGGAACATACGAGAAAAACATCTTGTTACTGAAGGGTATACGTAGGAAGATAAATGGATTTAGAGTAGAGTAGACGAAAGAAATTGAAGATAATTATGATGTAGTTGGAGGTAAACCTCTTTTTTCCTCTAGTCGAAATCTGTAATTTCATTCGAAGCGACGAGAGTTGGCCACTACGTGTCATCGACGAACATCAGTTTAATATGGGGTTCGACTTATAGGTACTTAATAATTTATTGCATTCCAGAATATGTACATAATATACTAATACTAAAATATATAATCAATTATAGACCCTGTCGGATACAGCAAAGTATTTTTAATAGGAGAGGGAATCAAGGCGCTCTTGTTAAGGAAATAAAAATATCTATAAATAATAATAGCGTAGTTGACTAAAAAAAACTAATTAGTCCGTCAGTCAGATTTCCAAAAAATACTAGACACGTATTTTTCCTTTTTCCATATAAACAAAAAATGAAGACGACACAGTGCGTTGAAAACGATCGTGTGATGTGCCTTTTATATTTGTCAATTTTTATTGATTTGATAAAACAAAATATGCGTATTCAATATTTTTCTATAATCTGAATGACGGACTAATTAGAATCAATTTTTTTACCCAGGAAACATCCCTATTAAAATATTATCATTAATGAACAGTATTTTATGTTTTTATGGTTTTTATGTATAACGTTATTTTAACAACATTATTTTTACTTTATTTGTATTTACCACGTTGTATTTTTTCCCAAATACATATACAAATTGTTGCAGTGTAGTTACCGAGCGCACATCACAGCTGACGGTAGATACTACGGACAGTACTAGGAGCCCACCTGCACCGCGCCGCTACAAGAGCGGGCGGGCGAGCGGTGCGTTGACCATATTTTTTTTTTTTGGGGCAACCAATTAAAGTAACAAGCTCATAACTTTGTGGTTTTTCACGATATCTTTTTGAAATTTTGTACATAGATTCTTTACTTAAAAATACAGGATATGTGTTTCGGCTTTCGCATAAACAATAAATAACGTTGTATTAGTATTTATATAGTGGTTTGGTTAAAATTTATTTTTATATTGTACGATTTACATTATTTTCTTTACAATTTATAATTCTATATTATAATTAATATGAATTATCACCTAACAATAACCTAATAAAAACTTAATAAATCTACCTAATAAAAACCTACCTAAGAATTAATTTGAACACGATTTGACAGCTGTCCCTATTTTTTTTTTTTTTTTGTTCTGGATGAGAAATCATCAAATGCTCCTGCTCTGGACGGAGCGGAAGCGAAGCGGAATTTCTTCACTTGCGTGTGCCAATCAACCCGCAACCAGCTGTCCCCACTTCTGATGAGTTTTTTTTTTTTCGTTAAAATATTCAAGTTATCCGTTTTTCGGTAACAGACTTAGAGAGTAGGCCCTGTCGTGCGATTCTGTAAAATCTTACCTCTCTCTCAAGATAGGTGAAATAAGCGTGGCTGGTTCCTTATCTTTCAATTACAATGTTATCAACTTACCGATGCAGATATAGTAGATGCCGGAGAGGATGATAACGATCAATGCCAGCAGCTTGGACGAGGTGAATACATCCTGTATCCGCATAGTCCATCGCACGCTGATGCAGTTCACCGCTGTCAGGATACCTGTGAAGTAGAGGGATAATGGGAAAACTGTAAATATAAAATTAAATAATTATTTCGAAATATCATGTTTATTTTTCCCGCCTGATGGTAAGTAGTGATGCGATCGTTGATGGTAAAGCGCGCTAGTTTATTAAGAGCCTATTCACTCAAAACTGAGCGAATAGGAAGGAAGACGGCAGTTGAGCAAGGTGAAGCAATGTTAAACCCAACAACACGACCAACGATGCTGCGCCAAAGGGAGACTGAAGACCCTCCACGACCAAACTCCCAACACAACAACATTAGGCGCATCGTACCCGGCACACATCGCAACACAACTGCTCAGACCCGTCCTCCGTATGGCTTCACCAGACATCGTGCCGGAACACGACAAATCGCTTGGCGGCAAGGCTTTGTCTGGTGGGTGGTAACTTCTGCCGGCGGCCGATTTTATGGCCTATCACCGAGTAAATGTTCTTTCTCAACAATAATTTTTAAATCATTTTATAGAATGAAAGACCCTAAGCCTGCAAAAGGTTTTAAATAAAAGCAGCACCTGTGATTCTGTAAGCATCTTGTCTCATCGTGAAAAAATTAAGTAACATAAAAAGTTGATTATAAATTAATTTTATTAAATAATTCAAATGACGAATTCAGTTTTTTTAGGGTTCCCTAGTAGTTTCGCCAAATCCGTCTGTCTGTCCATCCGCGGATAATCTCAGTGACCATTAGCAACTAAAACAAAGTTCAAGAACAATTTACCGAAATGTGTCTGACCCTGGCACACTTCAAAGAAGTAATGCGGATTGTATGAAAAAGAAAAAATGTTAGGTTAACTTTGTGCGTTGCATTTTGATAGGAAACCTTTTATCATATCGCTTTAATTTCTAAATTGAACGCTATCGTTACCAAAATTATTTTAGGTATTGGATTTTATGTCATCTCGAAATCGACGTGGGCAATGTTAGCTATGAGTCTGGATAACTTTTCCCGCCAACAAAATAAATACTCAATTAAATTTTGAAGAACTGTCAACACAGTCCAATTGACTATGCTAACGATAGCATTTCTCAATTTTTAATTAAATTTATGCAAATGCCAGCTTAATACGATGGACTATCATAAAAACTAAAGTTGAAGACATAAATAAAAATAACATAAATCATACTATATTTTGACTAAATAGATAATTAATATAAATTCATAATGTAGCATCTGGAAACATCAGGGTTCGGGTCAAGGACACATACTACAAGACATGAACATTTAACAAAAGCTCTTGCGATACTATCAAACCTTTTTCGACTTCTGCAAACATGACGTTACAACGAGAGCACACACATAGGAATAACATGGAAATTATATTCGTTGCAAAATAAATTGGTCAAGTGTCCACTTTCAGTGAGTCATTAGGTTCGTTTAAGCTACGTCACATGCTTCCAGATAAATAGCGAAGTAATTGCGTAACACACTATACTTTCAGTAGCAACGGTTTTAATTTTGACAGTTCAACAACATTCATTGCGTTATTTACTATGTTGAGAATACGCATTTCGTACCTACATATGGAGCAATGGATTAGCAATCTTCTTCTGCCTAGACTTTTCCCGGCTATCTTGGGGTCGGCTTCCAATCCAACCAGATGTAACTGAACGCCAGTATTTTACATGAAGCGACTGGCTATCTGACCTCCACAACTCATTTCAATCAGTAGGCCTAGTATGAGTTTTTTATTATATTTTTTATTATTATTAGTTCGAGTTTCGTATTGAAAACTCATACTAGGCCTACTGCAAGCTTGACACTTAACACACTAAGTACCACTACACTAGTAGTAATGGGTTTCATTTTGACAGTTCAAAAACATTGTTATTTTTTTCTTTTTTCGCTTCGCACGGTTTATGTATTTTGCCAATGTCCCGTAATGAATTATTCATGTCGAAAAAGATGGTCGCGTGAACCGTCTTACGAGGGAGGTTTGAGGCAAAGTCATGATGTGGCCACTATGCTGCGATATTTCACTGTTCTTTATGAATTACTATCTTTCCGCCCACGGCTTCGCCCGCGTGGAGTTCGGTTATATCGCGCTTTTTAGATTTCCCTCGGGAATACCAAATTTTTCCGGGATAAAAATTATTTAATCCGGACTTCTAACTTTAAGTCTGCAAAATTTCAAAGCAATTGCAAATCAAATACACAAACTTACTTTCCCATTTATAATATTAGTAAGGATTTACTGAATGCACTTTTTACTACATAAACCACGCACTTTTATTTAGTAAACAACACTATAAATAATTTTAAAAGTCCAATGAAAAATGAGCGTGACACTCAGCTTGACTTTCCCGCCTCCTTCAGAAACATTCAATACGTTATTTACATTGTTGAGCAGACGCATTTCCCGAACATATGGAGCAATGAACTTGCAATTGGTTTCATAATGATTCCAATTATTGATAGTAACAGTCTGTTACGTAATTGCGATTTGTAGAGGATTGAATTAGCAATATCGTTCAACATGATTCAGATTGTGATTGAAAGTGTGTTAAGCAATCCGGTGCAAATTTGCACCGGATAAAAAAACCTTGTTCTAAACCCCTTACTACCTAGTAAGGGGTTTAGAACAAGATCACAGTTGTCGTAATTTCAAGAGTCGAGTTACGGTGATCGCATCACGAACAAGTGAACATGTCATTAGATCAAGCTCCGCGAATTAAACGCGTTCTTGAAACTAGGTTGCATAAACATTACCTACTATCGTGAGGTGGGCCAAGACTGAGACAAGAATACATGTTTTTGTTAGTAAATTAATTCGTTAATTAGCGCGTAATATCCTACAACGCAGAAGCTCGGTTTAATATCTCACTCCTCTCTCCTATTAAACTCTGCCCTACAGAGTTCATAACAGTTTCGTAAATTTTAAGCCAACTAACATCAGGTAGATTTATAAAAAATATTGAACACGTATTTTTTTTTTTTATTCAAATACTTAGGAAAATATACTGATTTGAAATGTCGCATGACGTCACACCGTGGCACAAAATATAGCACGGCGTGAAGTAATTAGCCCCCACTCCGTAACTTTAATACGCTATATCTCAGTAGTTATTGGTAATTTCCACAAAATAAAAAAATATGAGTTTTAATTTTTTTTATTATCTACAAGATGGACTAATTATATTTTTTAATTTCATACCTTGGATACATCCCTATTATGGAATGCATTAAGGAATTGTGGATCGTGTCTAAAAAACTTAGCGTCACAAAAATAAAAACCAGCCAGGACAAGCAAGGGTTTCCATTATGGGCGTAGGTAACAGACAGATAGAACAGCGTAGAACATATATGAACTTCCCTAATCACTAAACAAAGTATAAACGAGGACATATCTCTACCTTTTAAATATACCACGCAGGAGACACTGACAAAAAGTACGGTGTAATTGCCAAAAAACCGCGTGCGACTATAGCGTACAAAGATTACTCACTCTAAAGATTTTACTTGCAACTAGGCCTGACTTGCCCCCACCCAAGGCAAGGCTGGGAACGCCCATGGTTTCCATCGTTTACTTGTAGACGATAATCTTGACAGCCTCCATGGCGTAGCGGCAGCGAATGCGGCCGCTGCGCAAGGAAGCGCGGGTTCGATCCCCGCGCAGTGCAAATATTTATATGCATGAATATGAATATTTGCATTGGTCTGGTCGTGCCTCGGAAAGCACTTTAAGCCGTTCGTCCCGGTTGCCATACGAACTTCTAATGGCAGTCGTTACGGATTGTTGGAGCCCTCAAAAGTCCAACAATTGGTCTAACTGCAATGCTTCGATATCACCTCCGAGTTGTGGAGGTCAGACGGCAGTCGCTCCATGGAAGATATCGAAGTTTAGCCAAAATCAGCAGTTAGACTGGTAAAGCGGACCCCAGACTCCAAAGTTGAAAAAAGTTTCGGATACGACTGGGATTAACGCTAAGATGAAGAAGAAGACTTGTAGACGATAATCTTAAAGACATACACACAGATATAGGCTATAGGTTAACTAATTTACGACAGTATTGACTGCCAAGATGGAGGTTCGTTTTCAGAGCAGTTCATCTATCAACAGCAATTGAGTTAAGTGGAGTTTCCGCCTCGGCAGTTCCGCCCCGAGGCGCAATGCAATCAAAAAATTAAAGGCTTCCTATTCCTATAGGTTTTCATTTATCTCTCTTGGCTTCAAAGTTAACCGATGAATATCCTGATTTGTATTTCTTGGAAATCTCGAGGGCATTTGAATATTTGAATTTACCTTGTTGTAAATTCTTTTTTTATTACCACAATCTTGAATTCGATGGTAGGTTATTATGACATTGGGGATAAGTTTTTACAACGAAGTGTAACAATAGACTTCCTTTGGATTTTATTTTAAGTAGCTAAGGAAGTCGTACCGATTTTGTGGTACTCATTTATAGTAACAAAAACATTCAGTTACTGACTAATAAAACAAAGAAAGGCCCAAACTAAAAACTGAATAGACGACCGTTTGTAATGGATACAAGGAATTAGGTCAGATTTTCAGAGTGCCAACAGGATATGCCACGTAGAGTGGACACAGTCGCTGGCTAAGTACCTACTAGCGTTGACTACCAACAAAATTGTAGATATCACTATAGGGAACCCCCTGTCCCTGCACAATAGTAATAAACACTGTTACAATGACCAATCAAGTACTAAAAGATTCCACATAAATCAAGGTGACCACATAAATTGAGGAAAAATGGTAAACGCCACCACATACCTCAAGAACAAGTATATCTACAGTGCTATAAATAACCTGGTAAATTATTCATACCCTACGTTAGTAGGCAAGACTGCCACTAATAAATTATCAGGATCATTTGCACCGACGGGATTCCATTCATTATGTAGATAGTCAGTGACTAGACCCCGCTAGAAATGCAAGTATAAATATATAAATACATCGTTATCTTGATTACCATGAACAAGGGTTGAAAGGGTAAGCTATTAATTTCGCATTAGCGAATGACTTGTATGTCAGCTGATAACAGACGATAAATCGGATATGTTGCTAGGCGAGTTTATAAGCAACAGATATAATGTGTAATTTAAAGACAAGTTCTCGGTTCTTGAATTACCAGTTATAAATGTCATTGGGCCTAGCTAGTCGAACTTTGCGCTACGTAAACACAGTTTTTAGTTTAGTATTAGTTTTTTTTAAAAACGTTGCCCCGTACTAGGAATTTCTCCTGTGTTGTGGGTGCGTTTACAAAAAACATATAAATTCACATACACAAACATCCAGACCCGGAACAATTACTTGTAGATTATACAAATATTAGTTCCACGCGGGACTAGAACCGTCAAGTCAATTGTCAATGGCTTAACCACTGCACTAACCGTGTGATCAATTACACAAGTTTACAAAATTTTACTTTTTATTTATACCCCGAACCGAATGTATGTCAATATGTTAATCTACCTTCCCTAAACCTAAAAGTGTTAGCAGAAATATTTTATCACGTCGGAATTTTTTTCTACAGTCAAATGTTTTTTTTAACTACCCGACGTGGTGGTGATATTTTATTGTTTATTCGTTCGCTTCAAACGACAGTTACTTTGCTTTGGATTAATTTAAAATGGCTAGCAGAAAGTGCAAACAAAGTTCTGACCGTTTTTGTTATGTTTGTGGACAGTTTATATTTTCAAAAAAGAGAAGACCTATTGTAGATTCGTTAAAAACTGCATATCTTCATTATTTTGGATTTCCTGTTGCAAATCAAGATAAAAAGTGGGTGCCTCACGTGTTTTGCGAAAGCTGTAGAATGAACATTAAACACGAGCTGTTGGTCGATCCAAATAACGTCACATTACCCCCTTTACACATCAAACTGGGGCTCATGAAAAACTTTGTAAAGGCGCTTCGAGAAAAACAGTGATGCTTTCCGGTATTTGCAAAAAATATTTCCAAACATTACAGAGGCAAAACTGAAGGAGGATATATTTGTTGGTCCACAAATCCGTAAAATTATGAAAGATTCTCAGTTTGAAAACCTTTTATCGGTTAAAGAAAAGTCTGCTTGGAACTCATTTAAAATGCTTGTAGAACATTTTTTGGGAAATAAAAAAAGTGAAAATTATGAAGAAATTGTCAACAATTTATTGAAAAACTTTCATGATATGGGAGTAAACATGTCATTAAAGATTCACTTTCTACACTCTCATCTGATTTTTTTTCCTGAAAACTTAGGAAGTATGAGTGACGAACAGGGTGAACGTTTCCACCAAGATTTAAGGACTTTCGAAGAACGACATCAAGGATTTTGGGATGAAAATATGTTAGGGGACTACTGTTGGTCTATCATAAGAAAAACTGATTCAAATAACTATAAAAAGAAAGCAAAAATTAGTCATTTTTAATTTATTTTTGTATTAATCCTAAAATTTTTGTATTTCCCTTCAAGATAATAAATATTTTTTAAACCAGACGTGACAGAATTTTTTTATTATTTTTTCTGGATAGTTCTACCTGAACACAAAATAAAATAACAACTTTCAGCTGGGGTAAGAAAACCGTGTAAACTAGTGTTATTTATTTTTTTACACTTTCGCACATGGACTATACAAAGGCGACCTTAATGCATTCTCTACCGTTCAACCTCTGGTGGAGAAGAGATGGCAAGGGCTTTAGTTGATAAATTATACAGAAAAAACACTCACAATACATTTTTTTTTTAAATAATTATAAACTAGCGCTCGACCGCAATCAGGAGACAATTCACTAAAAAAACTGAGTGAATAGGAAGGAGGACGGCAGTTGAGCGAGGTTTTTATTTTTATAAATTATATATATATATTTTTTTTTTATTTATTGACATTACAGCAAGATACATAAATTTATTTATTTAAAACTATATAACCTGTCTTGTAATGCAATAAATTAGCGCTTGACCGCAATCCCGCCTGATGGTAAGTGACGCAATCGTTGATGATAAAGCGCACTAGTTTATTAAGAGCTCACTCTAGCCTTGAAGACACTCAAATTGTAGTCCGACGGAAACACCGCCGCTGGAAAATTATTCCAGTCCCTCGATGTACGCGGTATAAAGGAGGATGCGTTATGCTTCGTCCGGATCCAATGTTCAGCCCAACAACACGACCAACGATACTGCACCAGAGGAAGATTCATCTGGAGACCCTCCACGACCAAAATCCCAACACAACAACATCTGGGGCGTCGTAACCGGCACACATCGCAACACAACTGCTCAGACCCGTCCTCCGTACGGCTTCATCAGAAATCATGCCACGAACACGACGAATCGCTTGGCGGCAAGACTTTGTCTGGTGGGTGGTAACTTCTGCCGGCAGCCGATGTTATGGTCTACCACCGGGTAAAGAGCAGAGAGAGACTACTGCCATAGACCTACATTTAGCTTGACTTTGAATTGAGAATTTGAAAACAGCTTTGTTGATGTCAATCATCTCTCTTTATGAATGGTTAGCTTGTTATGAGTCAGCCTTAAGATCAATAAGATCATTGACCGACGAATTTATTTTATTAAGACTTGTGACTTTGCACTTCAAAGTACAGGACTTCAAATTAGGTACAGGTAGATCTTCATCATTCATCATATTTAAGCACACATTTATTATGTAGATCTAGAATCAACAAAGCCCTAATTTTGGCTGTAATGGCGTACCGACATACCTACTTGCTAAAAATCAGAATGTGCTTTCTAAGATTCTTCACTGAAAATTACAACATTTTCGGTAGAAGTCCAGCTCCGTAAATTGTAGCAACATCGGAAAGTTACGATGACACACATTCTCTCGTATAGTAATAAGTCGACACGCGAGCCGGCTACCTATTGTTATAATCAGCGTATTGTGGCGTAGCGTGGGGTGTCATGAACTCGACAACATTGTATTGTATATGTATTGTTTACCTAAGTTAGGCTCAATATGTCGTGATTCCATATACTATCGCCAAAACCTAAATCTGACCATTTTGAAAACAAAATCCCAACCGAAAATTTTTTGCTTAAGAGCATGTCGGACCACGCTCAGTCTAGGGTTCCGCAGTTTCCCGTCCGTCACAACAAGTCTCCCCACTTAACCTTTCCGTACTTGACTAATCGTAACATGCTATACTATTTGGGGTTTGCTATAGGCGAATTGTAAAATGTAGTAAAATTCGCAAAATAGTTCTACGTGATTCTTAAATAATAATAAATATACTTCCACATATACCTATCTAATAATGATTTGTTTTAAGTAAAGCAAATTTAATTTATTAGAATAGACTTTTATTATTTAGTTTTGATAAAATATGATTTTAGTAAATCCCTATTAAATTTTAAATAACTATCCAAAAATATATCACAGCTTAGAGTTATAAAGAAAAAAGTTCTCTCCCCACTTTACGTGTATGGGACGCCCCTAATAAAATATTTTTTACACTTTTTATTTAATCACTTTGTCGGGGTAATTGTTTACATATTGGTACCAAATTTTAGCTTTCTAGTACTAACGGTCACTGAGATTATCCGCGGACAGACAGACAAACAGACTTGGCGAAACTATAAGGGTTTCTAGTTTACTACGGAACCCTAAAAAGGACTAGTGATGTGGGTTTGTAGTTAGGACAAATATTAGTTAGGTAAGTACCGAGATTCTGTGCAAGCAAATACAGTTGAAGAAACCGTAGATAATGGGCAAAATTCCAATATAATAAAAAAAATATTGAACAATGCTCGAAATTCCTTACAGAGCGAATCCTCTGTCCTCCTCCTCCTCGGTGTTATGAATGAAATAGGTAGTACGTTCTGTAGCATTACGTAAAAAAAACTATGGGCCACTTTGCTTTCACTATAAGAAGGAAGCCAATGATTGTTTGTCCAAACAATGCTGACACCCGAGCCGTGAACGGAGATCGAGTGCTTTCCCAACGGATTGTACTATTCAACATGTCCGTAAAGTTGCTTAGGAACCAGCACAACAGAGTACTCAGTATTGATCAGACAAATTCCATACTTTATTGAATGCGAAGAAGTCACAAATCAGCGATGTCAGAGACCGCATGAGTCTATGTTTATACTATATCTAATGATAAACTCTAACTAATGATAATGGCCCCGATTCTCTTGTTAACAAACTAATTTAAATTTAAGTTTTTCTTTCTATTTCATTAAGAAAAGGACAGAAGATAAAATGTCAGTTTAGACCTGTCAAAATTAGTGCGCTTATGACGTAAACTGGCGTAGGGGAGGTATTTTTAGTCGCCATGTTTATAATCGCGTCTAAACTGTCTATGTAGTATCTTAATTTGACAGGATTAAAATAAAATGTCATCTACTACCCTTTTCATAACGAAATGGAAAGAAAAAGATGCATTTAACTTAAAAATAGTTTAGTGTGTAAACAACAGAATCGACGCCAATGACTAACTCTATACAATAAATATACGTATAGTATGCGTATATTCTACAGTATTTATTATTATTAAGCCAACCTCCATTATTGCTCAACGGGTTTAAAATGCCGCTAATTTAAAATCTCCCACAAAAAAAGCCACATCGTTTATGATCAATTTAGCCCAATCCGTGCTGTCGATTTCATCTTGATTTGCCATTATTTAATTTACTCGCGTCACTTAAAGCAAATTAGGGGGAAATCGGTTCATTATATGTTTATTGAGATTGACACTGAGAATGTGCTAATCGTAAAAATCAACGGGCTGCCCAGCCTCCTCCAATGTGTCTTGCGTATATGTATGTATATACTCATATACATATGTAGATACCTACGTATACTGTATAGGTGATGATAATACGACAGTAAATTAAACATCGTGTACCTCAACACATTCTGACTCTACCCATAAAAAATTATATATCCATCAGTTTAGTCACAGGAAATTATTTTTCATTTTTCACATTTTCTACATGTTGATAAGGAACCGCAATTACATGTTTATCACCGCCGCATCCAACGGTGCTAAACTTTAATAATAATGGCGCGAAAAAAGCAAGTCGATACAAGATCGCGCTGTCGCCGATCGGAGGTCAGTAAACCAATATTTTAACCTTTTGAACGCCAATCACTTCTATACAAGTTCGAGATTTTCGTGCCCTCAGCGCCACTACTTGATTAGAAGTAATCACAGTATAAAATAAATTTACGACTTTTACAAGGCCTTTTATTTTGTTTTTATGGAAAATTGCCCTGTTATCAACCATATTTTTAACTTTTTCACGCATAATAAGTTCTTATTAGTTTTATTTTCAATAGAAACAAAAACGCCAGAAAATATTTTAATGCCCCCAGCGCCAATTACTTGATATCAAGTAAGCCAGTGATGGGACACGATGAAGACCTCGCTATATTTCATCTCGTCGAAATGATCATAAATACTATTATTGCAAGAAAATGACGTGAATTAATAATATTTTATAAATATTGTAAACTATAAACTATGTTTTATTCACCTTAATCAAGAATAAATAGGTTTTCTAATCATTGTCGATAGTGAAACACCGTTTGAAAAACCCATCCGTACAAAGTTAGTTATTTGTCACTCCCCACACGCCACCCACTTGTATAGAAGTAACTCTGTGAGGTCATAAGCGGACAGGTTTCAAGGTCATAGTGACTTTGTGCATTTTAGTGTAGTGCAATGTTTACAGCTTGTTGTTGTATTCAGTTGACGCACGTGTTTTTACAAAAAAAAAAAAATTGTGACGGTGAATATGACGAATTATTGCGAGTTGTTCAAGTCTGAATCGGAATTTTAAAATAGGCCGTCGTCTTGACATTCCGTTTAGTCGTCAACTTCCGTTTTAGGATTTTTTTTCCGTTTTCTATTAGTTTGTACAAACCAGAAAAATAATTGCGAGTATTTTGCGAAACCATTAAAAATAGGTCTGTAACATCTGTGTAAAACAGTAATTTTAATAAAAAGAAATCGGCCACCTGCGTGTCGGACTCACGTACAAAGGGTTCCGTACCATTGATTTATGAAATTAAAGGATTAAAGTTATTTGTATGAAAGATAACGCGGTAATAAGCGATTTACGAGGTATTAAAAAAAACTACTTACGAGATCTCGTTCAAAACAATTTTCGTTAGTAGTTTGTATAGTAATGTATGTACTTGTACACCATATCTTTTTTTTTTAGATATTTCATTTTCTTATTGTATTCAATTCGTCGGTCTCCGTGGCGCAGCGGTCAACACGCCTGCCTGCGACGTGGAGGCCCCGGGTTCGATCCCCGGCCAGGTCATAATGGAAAACGGTCTTTTCCTGATTGGCCTGGGTCTTGGATGTTTATCTATATATGTATCTATTATAAATATAGTATCGTTGAGTTAGTATCCCATAACACAAGTCTCGAACTTACTTTGGGGCTAGCTCAATCTGTGTGATTTGTCCATATATATTTATTTATTTTATTTATTGTAGAAGTTAGAGGTAGGGGGGGGGGATCAACTTTTTTCCACTTTGGAAGTGTTTGTCACGCAAACTATTCGGTTTAGAAAAAAATATATTTTAGAAACCTCGATATCATTTTTGAAGACCTATCCATACATACCCCAAACGTATGTCTGAAGAAAAAAAAAATTTTTTTGGGTTTCAGTTCTAAGTATGGGGAGGCCCCAATCTTTATTATTATTATTTTTATTTTTGCATCAATACCTTAATACGGTTCACAGAATACATCTACCTACCAAGTTTCAACAGTACCTATAGATCATATAGTTTCGGAAAAAAATGGCTGTGACATACGGACGGACAGACAGACATGACAAATCTGTAAGGGTTCCGTTTTTTGCCATTTGGCTACGGAACTTTAAAAAATGTAGAACATCACGTATTTAGCTTCTATTAATTGTATTTGTTGTAACTAAAAGAAATAAATTATGCAGGAATCGGTTTAGTTTATGCACGTGTAACTCGACCACAGTGAATATAAAAATAAATACCATAGAAATACATCGACAAGAAATACGTCGACAAGACATCCTTATATCAGAAAGGATTTTGACGTGCCTCGAGCGCCAACTACTTGATATGAAGTAAAAGGATTACATTTGGAGACAAATAGGGATGTGAACTTCTAGAACACACGTCTAATAAATTTGCAATTCTTTTCTTTATTATAGGAAATATATCAAAGTTTTTATATTGATTTTTTTATGAAATAAAATAAAATATGAAAATACGGTTACAGTTTTATTTAGCTTCGTAAATTGGTGAATAAACATTAATTTAAATGTATAATATTATTTGTCGATAGGACATTAAACCCATCCCTACGTTTTACTATAGATACGTTATACATTTGTAGCGTGGCGCTGGAGGACACATCGCGTATTATGTAGATTGGCGTTCAAAAGGTTAAAGGACGTTCTATTCTGTTTCGAATTTAATGCGATTTAGTTTGTTTGACATTTTTTATTTTATTTTATTTTTGGTGCTAGTTTTTTTCTATCGTTTAGGTTTATTCCTATGAACCAGCATTGTCCGTGTTTTCATTTATTGTCGTATTATCAGCACCACTCTGTATAATGCATAAACATTATAACATCCTATAACGTTCTCACTGCTAGCCCTAGGACATAGGCCTCGGCTCGGTGAAAGAGAATGCCTGTGCCCACA
Organism: Sesamia inferens; assembly: GCA_037179545.1. Taxonomy (NCBI): domain Eukaryota; kingdom Metazoa; phylum Arthropoda; class Insecta; order Lepidoptera; family Noctuidae; genus Sesamia; species Sesamia inferens. The sequence goes on along the minus strand of CM073934.1, from coordinate 21,367,678 downwards.
ATGCATACATACATCTACCATGCTAAAATTATATTCCAGAATCCCATAACATCCGTATCTATATCTATTTCCATACAAATCTAAATTTAATATTATAAAGGGAAAAGTTTTGATTTTTGTATGTTTGTTATTGTTGCGCTTTCACGATACAACGACTAAGCGGATTTACATGAATTTTAGCTCATAGCTACCTATGTACTCTACCCAGATTAGGACACAAGTTACTGTTCATCCCAGATATAAGTATGTATGTATTATCAAAATGCACACCGATAATGTAGCAAGCAATCTAAACTATGTACTACAATGTTAAAATGCGATTGTGAGTTCATTTGTTTCAAGTTCACGCTAAAACAGCTGAACGGGTTTGGATGTTTAGCATAGATATAGATATGACCTGGGTAAGAACATACTCTAGTTTTGAATAGTTAATATAAGTTACAGACATCAACTATAATAATAATATGATTTTTGATGTTTTTGAAGTGAAACTTCTTTAGGCACGCTTGACTTGGGGAGTAAACTCGCGAAAGCGTTACGAAAAATATTACAAAAATGATCGGGCAAGGCGAACGGAAAGCAAAGTATAGTCCTATTTCGTCTGTAATACAACGAAGCAGTTGGCACATGTAAATATTGCGTGACATGCCGTGTATAAAGTTGTGGGTTCGCATCTCGCCGAAGATAATGTATATTTTTTGGATCTTTTTAAGATTTGTTAACAATTGAGTCGAGTATGAAGTTGTGAGTTCGCATCTCGCCGTAGGCAATATATATTTTTTGGATCTTTTTAAGATTTGTTAACAATTGATTACCTAAGAGCACAAATAATTTATAAATTTCGTTCTGTTCTGGCTTTTATATTGTTTTATATATTTTTGCTGAACATTTCTGATATAATTGAAAGTATAGAAGAAGATATCGTCACAATACGATAATTGGACACAAAGTACAAATTGCTTTCGAGCCTCATAAGCTCAATTATTAAGCTAAGTACCTTGATTGATTAAGAACTATGAATTTCTTCGAGAACATGACGCTGCGAACACCCCCCGACTCCCCTCATTGATTACCTCACCCCCCCGAGGATTATCTCGGGAACCAGAGGTCGTGGACTACCCGAGTTTGGGATCCCCTGAATCAGGAGGAGGAGCCCGACCTTTTGGCCCCGAGGGAATCCACTCCACCCTCTCCCCTTCCCCCCTCTCCCCCTCCCCCTACCCCCCGCAACCCCACGAAATCTAACCCCCCCAACACCCCCCCCCGCTTTAGTTACCTCACCCCCCCGTGGATTATCTCGGGAACCAGAGGTCGTGGACTACCCGAGTTTGGGGTCCCCTGAATCAGGAGGAGGAGCCCGACCTTTTGGCCCTGAGGGAATCCACTGCCCGCTCTCCCCCTCCCCCCTCCCTCCCCCGCAACCCCACAAACCCTATCCCCCCCCGACCCCCTTTAGTTACCTCACCCCCCCGTGGATTATCTCGGGAACCAGAGGTCGTGGACTACCCGAGTTTGGGGTCCCCTGATTCAGGAGGTAGAGCCCGACCTTTTGGCCCCGAGGGAATCCACTTTTCTTTTTTTTTTAAATTGGAGGTCTATGCAAAAATATTAATTTATAAATGAAAGCATGAAATAAATTTAAATATTTATAGAAAATTAATATATGTAAATGTGTATACATGTATATATTGTACACACATATATATATATATATATATATATATATACATACAGATGGTGCGAAAGAAGTTTTTTTTTTGAAGTGAAACTTCTTTAGGCACGCTTGACTTGGGGAGTAAACTCGCGAAAGCGTTACGAAAAATATTACAAAAATGATCGGGCAAGGCGAACGGAAAGCAAAGTATAGTCCTATTTCGTCTGTAATACAACGAAGCAGTTGGCACATGTAAATATTGCATGACATGCCGTGTAAAAAGTTGTGGGTTCGCATCTCGCCGAAGATAATGTATATTTTTTGGATCTTTTTAAGATTTGTTAACAATTGAGTCGAGTATGAAGTTGTGAGTTCGCATCTCGCCGAAGGCAATATATATTTTTTGGATCTTTTTAAGATTTGTTAACAATTGATTACCTAAGAGCACAAATAATTTATAAATTTCGTTCTGTTCTGGCCTTTATATTGTTTTATATATTTTTGCTGAACATTTCTGATATAATTGAAAGTATAGAAGTTTGAAGATATCGTCACAATACGATAATTGGACACAAAGTACAAATTGCTTTCGAGCAGGCGCGTGCGCTCCTTAGAAGCAGATAAGCATTGCATACCCTAATAATTTTCTAAAAAAATATATAATAATTACATTAAAATAATTTATATACTACAAACTTAAAACTGAAAGACTGTTGATAACACTGCCATCTATTGGGGCTAATGCAAACTACTAACACACATTACAATGCTGTCCGCGCAACTCAACTTCGTCACGACGCTCGCGCCAGTTCGCGTAGCGACATAAGCAGTTACTAATGTGCCTCTTCCATACGCGTCTGTGAATAAAATTATTTGCTTGTGTGCATAATCTTTGCGTACGTGGGCGTGTAATTTCATTCAAATTTTTAGGCCGAACAAGCACAGCTTCTAATAATGCGGCGAATTTAAGAAGTTCACAAATATAGCATGATTGTTGATGAAATATAATATAAAATTTTACGTAATCATCATAGTAACAATATTAATGTATTTTGAAATAATCTTTTTTTCCCGCGAATTAATTCCAACTTTCCCGAAATTCGGTAATTTGTAAAAAGTGACAACACTATTTTGACGGTATTATTATAAGCGATGCGCCAACATGCCGCGTGCCCTGCCTCCCGCCGCCCGCGTCAGGGTTGCATACCGCACATGTATTACGTTAACTCTTTATGCGAAATAATATTAATTTTTTTAGGGGTATTTTTTTTAAGTTTAGCCCGGATTTTTTACTACAAGGTCTACAACGAGTTCTATGATTGTCAGTATAATGTTATTTACTAAGAAAACGTACTAGATGGCACTTATAAATGACACTATTTTCAGAAAACGAACTTATCAAAACCTATATTATACATAAACTAGGCCATCTATCGTGGATTGACGATATTTAATTTGAAAAGCAACGTGCCGATGTACTTTATCACGGAGATAAAAGACTATCAATTCAATTTTTCAAAAAGAGGGCGTTGTATGAATTAAATATTGTTATAAATTCATATTCTATTCAGTAATAATTGAAAATTTTGAAGAATAAAACTAAATAATTCACTGGCATAAAACAAAACAAGTTACATGGCGGTTTTATTTTGATTTTAATGTGATTTACTTTTCCATGGTTCACAATTGCTTACTCGTAGCGACATCTTTACGTACTGAGCATGTACTTAATTTTTTGAAGTGAAACTTCTTTACGCACGCTTGACTTGGGGAGTAAGCTGCCGAACGCGTGACGTAAGCGTTACGAAAAGTGATCGGGCAAGGCGAACGGAAGTTAAGTGGGGGATATAAGCACAGAGGCGCCCGTGGCGCGAGCTTGGTACTACAAGGTCCACAACGAATTTTTTTTTTTTCAATAAAAATAGAAGATCTATGCAAAAATATTAATTTACCAATGAAACCATGAACTAAATTTAAATATTTATAGAAAATTAATATACTTATGTATATGTGTATACATGTATATATTGTACACACACATATATATATATATTATATATATATACATACAGATGGAGCGAAAGAAGTTTCACTTCAGTCGTGTGGTCATAAGCACACTCGTTTTTTTTTTGTGTTTTTTTTGTGTGTTTTCCATAATGGACGCTCTTAGCGTAGAATATATTTCTGCATCGTTCTCACACGGTTGATTTCAAAATGAATGATGTAATCAAATATTTGTAAAAATAGCTTGATAATTTAAAAGAGTGTCCTTGGAGTTTCTTGCCCTTTCTTCTCCGTCTACTCTTTGGAATGGGCGACTAACTTCACCTTACTGATTGACCGACCTTCTGACAATTCAAAAGTGCCTATAACTGGTTTGTTTGAAATAAATGCTTTGATTTTTTTGATCAAATCGTTACTTACGTATAAAAGACTAGAAGTACTTTACTTACATAAACAGACAGCAGCAAGAAGTTTGACAGCCAGATCCGGTGGGTCACATTCCGGGAAGAAAGGCTTCACGACGTAGTGGCCGAAAGTGAGGGCCACTATGGCCTGCGTAGTCGGTCTGATGATGAGCAGCGCAATCCACATGCGCAGGAAAGCAGGCAGGGGCCCGAAGGCCGTGTAAATGTAGGCGTAGTCACCCCCCGACCTCGTGATGGAGGTGCCCAACTCCGCGTAGCACAGGGCCCCCAGGGTTGAAAGCAGACCGCTCGCAAGCCATATTATCAATGACGCACCAACGGATCTGCGACAAAATAGATAATAAGTTCGTGGAAAAATAAACAATCGTTATTAAAATGCTAATAAATTCAATTATCTACATCAATTTTGACTTTATTCATATTTTTTCTATTTGTCTTCTGAAAAAAATGAAAGTTCCCGTTAGAGCAGAGGTTCATCAACGTTTGTCTTTCGTGTTATATAAGGAGACTTTGAACACGTAGAATGAAGTCATTAGTGTTCTCGACTCTTATTGATATTGTAGTAGGTATCTCAATACATAAATTTCCTTATATTTATAACCTATCCTAAATTGTTTTCGTAGCCATACTTAATAACATTTCTACACACACGAATGAGTCTATTCATAAGAGATGAGATGGTTCAGTCAGAATTTGAAACTATGTGTTGGAACTAAATAATACTTTTTATAAGTGAGATTTTAGCTCAGAGAAGAAGCAAACTGAAGTGGTAATGGGCCGTCTATAATTATATTAGCCGTAGACGTGTTCTAGAGTGGAGACCGCGAATCAGTAAACGTAAGGTGGAACGCCCTCCGGTTAAGTGGAGCTACGATCTTCGCAGGATGGCTGGTAATAACTGGATGAGAGTTGCCGAGAATCGAGTTGAATGGCGTGAAATTAGGGAATCCGAGGACCAGCAGTGGCCTACTACATGTTGCTGATGAATGAATGAATGAATGAGGTAATATGGCAGGTATATATGTATACTTCAAATAGAATTGTAGATTTTGCGGTTGGTTTGCGTTTGCGTTGTGGTTAATGTTACCTACTTTACTTGGTAAGTAACTTGAACTTAGCTTCTACAAGGTGTTAGAAACATCCAAGCTATAATGTATCATTGATTCATTACCTATCGATATGAATAACACGGCCTATCATAAATGTATTTTTGTAACAGGAATTGATAACATTATGAGAAATAAAACCTTCAAATAAAATGTTAATGTAAATTAACATTATATTTGAAGTTTTATATAAATGATTGTTTCTGGGATACAACCAAGATTATATAATATGTTAAGAAAACCCTGTCCGACCCGTGAAGGTGTTGTTAGGTATCGATAACTGATTCTACTAATGCATACAAAACCGGGCTAAATAAAAAAAAAAAAAAAACACCAAAAAATAAATATTATTTCGCAAAAAGAGGTAACTTAATAAATCTGCGTTATCCACCCTACCGCGCACGGCGGCGGAGGCGGCGGAGGCGGCGGGCGGCAGGGCACGCGGCACGTGGTCGCATCGCTATTCGCTCATAATAATACCGGTGTTGTCACTTTTTAAAAATTACCAAATTTCGGGGAAGTTGGAATTAATTCGCGGGAAAAAAGATTATTTCAAAATTCATTTGTATTGGTACTATGATGATTACGTAAAATTTTATATTATATTTGGTCATGTGTTTACCTAACCTTTATTATCCTTATGGGTCGGACAGGGTTTTCTTAACATACTGTATAATCTGGGATACAATCAATTCCGTAATAATATAAACCAGTCAAACTAAAATATAAATTAAAAAAAAAGTTTTACTTCTCATCTTAATATAATATTATCAACTACTGTTACAAACATACATTTATGATAGGCCGTGTTATTTGTGACGATATGTAATAATAGGTATATTTATAGTTTGCGTGTAATATCTTATAGTTGCTAAGTTATAAAAAAAAATCATATCAATTTGGTTTACATTGCATATCAAGGAGTCACATTTAGGCATAGAAATGCCCGTAGTTGAAGACTCCGCTCTTCCCGTATATTTTATATACGTAAGCAACAAAAAGATAATCCTCATATCATAATTTAAATTATGTAGCCAGATTGCTAATTCATTTTTGCATTCCATTATTTCTTATTATTTATTTTAGTTGTGGAACCATATACTATGCAGTGTCTATTTCTTTTTTCACAGACAGTATTTTAGTATCGTATGATGTCTTCTTGTGCATTTCGAGCGTGATATGGAGAATGTACCTATAATTTTCTCAATGATTACATAATTCGTAAAGTTTTAGTGAAGAATATTCTTTTTTGAAGAAGGTACATCACTTTATTTATCGCTCTCTGAACTCGATCTAACTCAAGAAATCCAGATTTGCTGAGAGCTCCACTCCAATTATATTTATTATGAATTATATTTTTGCGCAACTTTCTCGAGAGTTAAGAAAATCATAACAATCATATTGTTTACATTAGAGTTGTGGTAGAGGTCACTAATAGACTATCCGTTGTGTTTTCTTATGAATTTTCTTACGTTAAACATGATTCAACAAATAAAATTAGGTTCGTCTCTATAGCTACTGGTCCTGATTCCCTTGTATTCACAAATTAAATTAAATTTAAATTCAGTGCATCTTTTTGTTTCCATTTCATTAAGACAAGGACAGAAGATAAAATGTCAGTTTAGACCTGTCAAACTAGTCCGCTCCTGAAGTAAATTGGCATATTTTAGTCGCCATGCTTTTAATCGCGTCTGTCTATGGAATATCTTAATTTGACAGGATTAAACTAAAATGTTATCTTCTATCCTTGTCTTAATGAAATAAAAAGACAAAGATGTACTTGACTTAAAAATTAGTTTAGTTTGTAAACAAGAAAATCGGCGCCAGTGTTTCAATTTTTACAATTTCAGTATGTAGATCATTTTCATTCCGGATTTTATAAAGAGTAGTCCAACGCGAAAGCCGCGGATACAACAGGGATTATACGCTGAGATGATGATGACCTACCTAACGGGTACAAAACTATCTAGGTGAATGAAGTATAGAATAGAATAGAATACTCTTTATTATGAACACCATATAGATTACAAAAACATAAATATAAAGATTTTACAAAGGGTGAAACAAGGCGGTCTTTAGTCCTAGTATGAGTTTTCAATACGAAACTCGATCGTCGATATCGAGCACGTTTGGCGCTCTCATTGGTTGAGAGTTCTTACTACCTTGAAGCGGGCCAATCACAGAGTCAAACGCGCTCGATATCGACGATCGAGTTTCGTAATGAAAACTCATCCTAGGCCTACTGATCGCTAAGAGCGACCTTTTACAGACAACCTTTGGATGGAATAGTAAGGGGAAGGAGAGGGAAATAATATAGGTAGTCTACAGTGTACTATTTACATAGTTTATATAATAAATATGCATATTAAGTGTATCATACTAGTCTAATAAATATATACATCTAATTAATAATCATCATACAAAAGCAAATAAAAAGTAATGACATGTTTAAAGAGAGTGCCACGGTCTATCAGTCTTAAACTTATGAATGAATCTAGGCAAACGTGACAGTCCGGCCTTGAAGGAACTATCGTGAGAAAATACTGAACGTGACTGCAGTTAACCGTTAAATGTTAATACCTAAACATTTAATAAGCAAAAAGTACTGTAGCCACGTACAAGATTTTTTTTTAAATTGTTGTATAACTACAACAATTAATACACTGGTTGGTGATGGCTAAAATCCCAGAGTTTTTGAGCAAATGGGCGAAAAACCATAGCCGAGTAGGTGCGGCATGATGAGCGAATAGCGATAATATATTGACAAGTTTTTGATAGGAGTCCCGTGGCCAGGAGTCAGGATTAAATTCAGATTTTAATAAAGGGCCAGAAATAAAGTCACAAAATAATTCCAGAGCCGTTGATTTTGGTATGGTCGTGTGCGCTCTAACCCATAATAACTCCAAATGGGAAACCACCATTAAGGTAAAACAATTGAGGGTTTTCCCTAAATCTGGCGGCTTTGAGATACTTGATAGATTTGGATTTGAAAAACGAAGCATGCGTTGTTTGACACCAAATCACCAACCAGCCCAGAGCGATTTCTACGAAACTAGAACACAATGGGACCACGAAACTCGATCCTTTAATCCCCTATGAAGTTGATAAAGTATCGCATTTCCATTAATGCCTTTTCAAAACATCGTTACATCACTATCGATTACAAGATAACCATACCATATGTAAGACTACAAAGGGTCATTTACCCGAATACCGTTTGTAGATCGTGGTAATTTACAAGTTAATTTAATGAGAAAAAAATACAGTTCTTTATTTAATAAAGAACGGTAATTGTTATCTCATTCATTGACCGAATTCCAAATGAGTTAAAAATAAATTTTATTTTTAATTTAAAAATAAATTTAAGTAACGAAATTTGTTAAAAATAAAGTTTACTTTTAACAGATTTTGAAATATTTCAATAAGGCCGAAAGTTGTTGAATCATTTGTTAAAGAAATATTACTGATATAACCGCAATTAATATTGTATAATGTCTAGCCTTTCCCCAACTACACAGGTAAATAATATATTTTGGTCAGCTTCCAGTACCACCACATGTAGCTAAATACTTAAGTACCAAGATACTGTGTTTCTGTACTTTATTTCACTACAAGTGCGCCGCCAACGCGTTTTAAGTAAATTACCCAATGTAACTGATTGTCAGAGTTGCAGGCTCCTGACGATCCATGAAAAACGTGTGTTCAGAGGCATCTGCTCGATTACTTAACGACAATTTTTATTTACTTTTGCGTACAAAGATATCTAGAAAAATCTCTAAAATACGCGCTTAGTGCTAACTCTATGTAGATTGTGGACACCAGCCCGTAATACAAAATGTATGCAGACATATCTGCATAGTCATCAGTTTGAACTCAGTATGTTAATTAAACCAGTTGCTAAATAACACATATGACGAAATAGGTAGCTCGGGTCTCTTGACTTTCTGTTCTATAGGGCATCTAGAAACCCACGTATGTAGGTATGTATCTGCATAATCAATAATCATCAGTTGAAACTAGGGTTGTAACGGAGCTTCGCCTCCGCTTCCGTTACTGCGGAAGTTCCGCAAGGAATCGTATCTTCGCTTCGGCACAATTTTTGTGGAGTTATAACGGAGGTTTATTTACGTATTTGTAAAATAAATAACGCGCAAGCTCCGACGCTCGACAACCGTCCGGCAGCGTTTGAGCGCGAAATGGTCAAGAATCAACTAGTGCGAGACGAGAGTCGGGAATACAGCAACTACAATTTGTTACTCCTTAATTTTCATTACTAGAAGGTAATATTTTTTTACTAAGTGTACTACTATTAATCTACGTATTTAAAATAAAAATTTTGTTTTAATTAACCATAAATTTAATTTTTTTCTATATCTACTTTCACCTCCGCCTACGTTAACCTCCGCATCCGCGGAGGTGAGACTCGTCGCCTCCGCATCCGCCTCCGCCTCCGCTAACAAGGCGTCCGTTACAACCCTAGTTGATACTATGGAGGTAGGAATCTATATGTATAACCTAGTATGTTATAACATTGGTAGTCTATACACAAAAAACCACTTTGTTGGTATAATAACATAATCAACCTATACAGTATGTTAAGAAAACCCTGTCCGGCCCAGAAGGATAATAAAGGTTAGGTAAACACATGACCAAATATAATATAAAATTTTACGTAATCTACATTCTAAATTCTACTCTTGGTGAGAAGGAGTGGGCCGTAATCTACCACGCTGGCCCAGTGAGGGTTGGTAGATGTCACATGTCTTCGAAGTTTTGCCTCTAGGACATGCCGGTTTCCTCACGATGTTCTCCTTCACCGTTTTGAGAGCAGTTGTGATGAAATAATTTACACAATGTTAAGCGCCTGATGGGGTTCCAATCTACGACCTACTTACAACTTGTAAGTCGGGGCTGATACCACTAGGCCACCGATACTCTCTTGTTGGTTTGAATTGTTGATATTGTTCACTAAAGGGTTTCTCGAAATACACGTATCTGCATAGTCATCAGTTGAAACTTTGTAAGTAGGTACCCTAATAAATTCAATGTTACCAGCAACTACTACTCGCGCGAGTTAACTGTGCAACTCGCTGGAATGCAGTCCATATGTATCAATTTAACTGCAAAACGTTATGAGTAAAATGACCTAGTATTATGACTTAGAAGCTTTATCATCAAAACGACCGTTTATTAAAAATAAAAAAAAAATAACATGATTCTCATTTTTTTACAAACGGTACTTTCCGAATGACGTCACAGAGCGAGGTGCACAGTTTCTCCCGCGAGTTATAACCTATAGTTGAGCCAAATTCGATAAAGAATAGAGGTAAACAAACCGTTGCTAGGAAACGAGTAGTTTACGCCTAAAGACAGATGTTAACAACCTTATGTACATACATGATTTTCATAAAAGTAATAATCCTACTTCCTACTAATCTAAACAGTTTATTTATGTTTAGTTTAGATATTTATGATTTGCATAGAATGCTTAACCGATTTGAATGAAATATTACATACATGTAAGCTAATTTCAAAATAAGTAAAATTTTTTGATACATATATAGGTACTCGTATTATAATTAGTTCATTTTTGAAAATATTACAATGCATGTGTTATGTAGTTGATTTGAAAGTAATTAAAATAAGCTAAATTGTATTGACAAATGCCTCAAGTTTATTCATTGGTTGAATTCCACAAAATGTGTTTAATATCTGGATTTCATCCATCCTTCTTTTTTTTTGGAGCATGGAACTAGGCGATGGTATAGCTATGTTAGCGCTTCTCGACTCTCGACACAAGAAGTAGCCTTTGTAGTTAATAATTAAAAATTATAGTCAATACACCTGCCTGCGACGTGGAGGCCCCGGGTTCGATCCCCGGCCAGGTCATGATAGAAAACGAACTTTTCCTGATTGCCCTGGGTCTTGGATGTTTATCTCTATTATAAATATAATATCGTTGAGTTAGTATCCCATAAAACAATTCTCGAACGTTTTGTCCGTATGTATTTATTTATTTATAAAAGCTTTTGACTTTTGATTCCTAAAGGATAACTGTATTCTTTAAGTTGCCTAGAGTTGCTAAGTGTTACATAAAGCAAAGTAACCTTGGCCGTGTTGCTAAGATGTGAGCGGCCCGTACACTTCTCTTGTCAGTGGAACCATCTAGTTATGATGCGAGAGTCAGTATAATAATATAATAAGCATTGATATAATATATCAATGTTAATAAGAGTGTTTTAAACGTATAGCATTTATAAGTTTAACACATAACATAACACATAACAAGGTAGCTGAAAAATTTACGCACTGACTGTATATCTCCCATCAAAAAATAAAATCTGCCTTTTATATAAAAAAGCATTTTGTGCGTCAATCTCCCTAACACACTGTTTACCTATAATAAATGCCTTATGAATAAAGAGTTTAACAAGTTAGTATTATACCAGTTTAATAAAATCAGTTATTTAAAAAATCTTAATATTAAGTCTCCTACTTTGGAAATTGGGTAAGTTCATTGACATGCTGACGGTCCATATGCATGCCAAGCCACAGGTGTGTGTACAATAAATGAAAGTTTGCAACCGGTGTCACATCCTTACCAAATGAAAAAAAAAACATTAACAATAAAACCGGTACTTATGTAATGATATAAAGTCACGCATTATTTGGGATTGAGTTAATTTGGATACATGTTTTAATCTTCGTTTAGATAAGATACTTACCTACTAGATACTTAGTACCTACATGAAAATCAAGGAAGTAAAGTGCTACGGTAAAGTACTAAGTAATACAATAGTATTTTTGAATCCTAAATAAATAAAACTTATTGTGTATTTAGTACGTACCTAGATGGATAACACGATACTGACGGCTTTCATTTAAAATATTCAAGAAAATATCCTATTTCCTCATTTTAATTTAGCAATCTAAACATTGTTTATTCAACAAACAAATCTTGCGTCTCGAATTCAGCGATAAGTGCGAAGCGAACCGATAAAAACTCAACAATTCAATTTGAACACGCGAACAAGTGTCTAAAAACAAAAGGCGGGAAACTTGAACACTCTGCTTACCCAGTATATAAGAATACTCCGGTCGGAGATATAAATATTCCGGAACCAATAATAGTCCCAATAATAATGCCAACTCCATTAAACAATGTTATTTTACGTTTTAAAACCACTTTGCCATTGCTGGCCTGAGATTCTTCACCCATTCCGCAAAAAATCAATCGCGTGCACCGGTAAACGCGACACACGTGGGTCAAATACGCGCGCTATCCACGCTGTGCCGAAGATCACACAGCCATGTAGTGACTGGCCGCCACGGAATATCTCACACGACTGAATCACTTTCTGTTACCATTTTTATGATCTGCGAAACTGGAATACGATGCGGTGCTGACGTCAGGCTCAATGGACTAAGACGCGATTCAGCCAACCACTCTGAGTAGTCGCCGCAGCGCATGTGCGGACTTGTGGAGTGGTACAGCGCTACTCGGAACACCACGCTCGTCGGGACCGCGTAGTACCCGAAAGGGATAGCATCATTGTATCCCACACACACCAGACAAAGACAGCAAAACCAATTGCCCCAAGTTGAACTTGTTGCCGGCACATTTATGGCTCTTTTAAACGTTGACTGAAAGGAACACATAAATGTGTTAAATTATACCGATAAAGGTAAAACAATAGCAATAATATTAATATTTTTCAATTACGCTTTCTGCTTTGCGGTTGCTTAACTTATTGGTGCAATAGCTCGACAACCGTAATAACGACACAAAATGCCGTAGTTGCATCATGTTCCAGGGAACGTTCTTTTTTGTTGTTTTTTGCGACATTCTAAAGGGTGAACTATGAAATAAAGTATGTACCTATACAATATGTAACAAAAACCCTGTTGTTCCTTCAACCTACGTTTTAAGAATCGGCATACGGACGTAATAAAGCAAGTAATTTATAAAAATTGTTCAACAAAAATAATTAAAATAAATGTTTAATTTTTAATATTTATAATCTGTAACTGATTTTTAGCTCTGCAATTCTGGATGAAGAAACTAGACATAAGTAGAACGTTCCCGCCAATTTATTTAACTTATAAAATCAGATATTCTAAAAATAAATTCGAATTTGTCGGTTTTAATAGGTAGGTATTTGATTGTGACCCCTCGACTGGACAAAGATTACTGTTTCCTAATTATGACTTCATTAATGATGTGCTTGTAGGTAAAATTATATGTCCCTGAAACGAACAGCAGGGTTTTTGTTACATAGTGTATAATAAAATACATAGGTAACAACAGATAGAAAGACACATTCAACAGGCATTTTCGACAAGTATTATATTATATAGGTAGTACCTATACCTAACTGTGGTCTGAAGTTCAGTCTACATTGCTAATGTCAATACTTAGGTTTTCTAGACAGTCTTCAATATCTAGGTGCCTACTTCTCCTATTTTCCATTATCAAAGTAAACAAGAGATTGCAGACCTTCTTTTAAGTAACAGACCAATTTTACTGCTTAAACTGATCTAAGGCACTTAGGTCCGTATTACAGAACCTCACTAAAAACTCAAGTTTTAAGTACCTATTTACATCTCGTTATAAGCCTTTTCTTCTTCTTCAGCTTATAGATGTCCACTGCTGGACAAAGGCCTCCCCCAAGGCTTTCCATTACTTTGGGGGGTTTGCCATAATCCCCAGGCTTAGCAGACGGGTTGGAAATCGATGAAGCCTTTTGATTAATTGAAATTAGTTTTAAATCGCCATCATCATCATTTCAACTGCTGGACATAGGCCTCCCCCAAGGTTCTCCACGACGACCGGTCCTACGCCTCCCGCATCCAGCGGTTTTCGCGACCTTCACCAGGTCGTCGGTCCACCTTGTCGGGGGCCTACCCACGCTACGTCTTCCGGTGCGTGGTCGCCACTCGAGAACCCGTCGGCCCCATCGGGCATCGGTCCTACGGGCAATGTGTCCAGCCCACTGCCACTTTAGTGTTGCAATTCTTCGGGCTATGTCGGTTACTCTCTATACTCTCTAAATCAGCATTTTACCTGAAGATTAATAATGATAGTTTGATATAAGCTACTCAAAAGAAAATAGGGCCCATCCAGTAGATTATTAGGCATATATGCTCCAACGCAAAAGCCGCGTATGCAACCGGGATAAACGCTGAGATGATGGTGATGATCTATTATAAACAGTATAATTGTTTGATATAATGTACACTACATCACCTCGCTCAACTGCCGTCTTCCTTCCTTTTCACTCAGTTTTTTTTTTTTTTGACGTGACAACGTCTATTAAATTGGTACGGCGTGGAGTCATTCTCGAAAACACCGTAACGGCCGAATCTGACGCCACACGGAGTCCACGCCTACTTTACCCCCACCCCTAGAGCGTGTGTCACACTCGTGCGCGAGGTCTATTACCATGTAATAGACGTTGTCACGTTTAAATATCGGCAGTAGACGGAGTTCTACAGACAACCAATTTTATGGAATAGGCTTAATAAACTAGCGCGATTTACCATCAACGATTGCATCTCTGCTTACCATCAGGCGGGATTGCGGTCAAACACTAGTTTATAATTATTAAAAAAAATACATAAGTACTTAAAAAATGAATGATAGAATTTGTTAACATATCTTGTTAAGGGAAATAAACTCAAATTACCTTGAAACAAAAAACGTGTATCGTCCAATTCCAGTAACTACTAGTACTTAATGAAGTTTTTTTTTTTTACAAAACTGTTGCCCCACACTAGGAATTTTTCCTTTAACGTGGGTGTTTGACTGTTCGTCGACATGCCGAGGCTACAGATCTTTCTCCCCCTGAAGCATTATAACAGCTCTAACTGCGCTTTAACGGTTTGAATTCATTTTATTTCTAAAGATTACTAATCACTTTACAGGAATAAATACTTAATTTGACTAAATTAGGTACATTTTTGTAGTCCAGGGGCTAGTCTGCTATTACAATGGTGTCTGAATGGTCAATCAGTGATCTCATAATTATTGATTTTGAGAGGTTTCGTAATCTACTAACAAAATAAATATATATATATAAATATATATATACGGACAAATCACACAGATTGAGCTAGCCCCAAAGTAAGCTCGAGACTTGTGTTATGGGATACTAACTCAACGATACTATATTTTATAATAGATACATATATAGATAAACATCCAAGACCCAGGCCAATCAGGAAAAAATCGTTTTCCATCACGACCCGGCCGGGGATCGAACCCGGGGCCTCCACGTCGCAGCAGGCGTGTTGACCGCTGCGTCACTATGACTTTCAAGTAGTCAGTCATTGCCACCACTCCAATAATAATAGGAATACGACAATTTCATTCGATCACAATTCCATTACGAGGTGACTGAGATAATCGATCGATCATTATGAATTAAGCAGATTACGAATTTTTAGAACAATGACAATGAAATGACAATGGAAGCGTGTTGGAAGGACACGTTTAAAAAATAGCAGACTAGGGCCCCAGGTAGTCGTGGTGGCCTAGTGGTTAAAAGACCAGCCTCTCAAGTATGAGTGCGCGGGTTCAATTCCAGGTCAGGCAAGTACCAATGTAACTTTTCTAAAGTTATATGTACTTTCTAAGTTTAACTTGGACACCAATGACTGAAGGTGAAGGAAAACACCTTGAGGAAACCTAGACTTTATAAGTCTGAAATCGCCAACCCGCATTGAGCAAGCGTGGTGATTACGCTCAATCCTTCTCTGTATGAGAGGAGACCTGTGCCCAGCATTGGGACGATAAAAAGGTTGATGATGATGATGATGATGTTGAGGGCCCCGGGAGTAGCAAGAGCTTACAATGTTAACATTTTGGTAATAATATTATAAAGTAAGAAGGTAGTTTCTAAAAGTTTTGTGATATCAACTGCCAAGCGGCGCGTTGGCGCGCTCGCTGTGCGATGACTATAGTTGAGCCAAATTGAATAAAGAATAAAGGTAATCAAACCGTTGTTAGGCAACGAGTAGTTTACGCCTAAAAGACAGATGTTAACAACCTTCTCTACATTGAAACTAGAACCAATTTCCGTGCGTTCAGGCGCTTTTGCCATACCTATTATTGGAATCAATTGTAACAGCAAATACCTACTTAGGACCCATTAACTTAATCAAATTTTATTCCGTGGTGCTTGGCAATCTGGGCTTCTCCCAGTTGCAATAATGTCCCTTTGTGCCGATTGGCCTAGTTCTGTTCTGTCTACTGCTTGTTATGGAGGGAAGTGGAAAAAATATCTTTTTTATTACTCCTCCGCTATTCTTTTCTGATTAATTTCGTTGCGTGACCCAAGACAGTTGAATCGTTTCTCCGGGACTCGTCGAGCTTCATTGCTCGGCATTTTTCTGGCGGTCTCCACTGTTGATTCTGGCTTCCAGGAATTGCAGTGGGTGGGAAAAGTGTGGCGGGTTTTGTCCAAAAAAAAACCTTCTCTACATACATGATTTTCACAAAAGTAATAATCCTACTTCCTACTAATATGTATAAACAGTTTATTTATGTTTAGATATTTATGATTTGCATAGAACGCTTAACCGATTTGAATGAAATATGACATACATGTAAGCTAATTTTCTAATAGGTTAAATTTTTTGATACATATCTATTATAATTAGTTCATTTTTTAAAATATTACAATGCATGTGACATGTAGTTGATTTGAAAGTATTTAAAATACGCAAAATTTTATTGACAAATGCCTTAACTTTATTCATTGGTGGAATTCCACAAAATGTGTTTAATAACTGGTTTTCATCCATCTTTCTTTTTTTGTAGGGCTATCACGTTACCAAGTTATTATGCATGTTATTTTAGTGATTCTATTGAAATATGCTACAATGGGAATTGTTAATAAATAGCTAGCATGTAAAAGTCGATAATCATGTAAATAATAGGAGATTTGTAAAACGTGAGTTGTGATAACCCTAAATTGGTTTGTTTACCTCTATTCTTTATGGAGCTAGGCGATGGTATAGGTAACTTTGTTTGTAATTCGAAATCTAAGGGTACGTTTACACTGAGAGCAAATAAATGTTTTTAGTTAATTTATTATTTTATAACTTTTCAGTAGTTTTTTGAATAATAATAAAGATTGTGTATATTTTAATATCTTTTGGTAGTAATGAGCTTTCCATGACCTTATGACGACGAAAACCTGGCATGATGATTAGTACAATTAACGCCGAAATAAAAACAAAAGCTGGTACAAAACATGAGGAGTCCACGACCATAGATTTGAATCGAACCGAGAACACAAGTGAAATAATTCGTGCAAGCCCCCTTTTCAACCATACAATATTTTGTCGACTTCCTTGAATTCAACAGTAAAATTGACACTCGCGCAGACTACTTCATCGTTGGTATATTATTCAGAACAATCATGGGAAATGGAATGGTATGCTCTTTGAACTGTTCAGGTTGGCGTGCGTGAAACAAGGTCTGAAGTCTCCCAGGACTACCTCTACGCAGACGACTTTCTATATAAAGGGACTCAGTAGCATACGTGTCGAATGTAACATTGTAGTGTTGATAGGGTTAGCATAACAACAATAGCTAAGCTGACGACATGCTGCCGCTAGGTCGTCAGCGGGGGTAGAGAGTTCCTTAAAACATGTGAAGCCTATTGGTGCTGCATGGATTAGTTTATAATGTTAAGAAATGTAAGTATTTCACGGTATTTGTTTCATCATCATCATCATCAACCTTTTTATCGTCCCACTGCTGAGCACAGGTCTCCTCTCAGACAGAGAAGGATTGAGCGTAATCACCACGCTTGCTCAATGCGGGTTGGCGATTTCAAACTTATAAAGTCCAGGTTTCCTCAAGATGTTTTCCTTCACCTTCAGACAATTGTGTCCAAGATATACTTAGAAAATACGTATAACTTTAGAAAAGTTACATTGGTACTTGCCTGACCTGGAATCGAACCCGCGCACTCATTCTTGAGAGGCTGGTGTTTTAACCACTAGGCCACCACGACTTTTTATGAGTCATTAATTAAAAGTTTATATACTTTTAAATACCTAAGTATTAAGCCTTAATTCTTTAGATATAAAGTTGAAAACGTCTCAGACGTCATTCTAAATTAACTAATAGAGGGTCCTGATTTTTTCTTCTTTGATGTGTTTATTTACCACACTTACGGGTTGGTAGACGAAACATACCTACCTTCTTATTTTTAATAGGCCCCTGTTTTATGACAAGACAATTGACAACGTTATCATTACCTATACCTAGGCATTACAGATCTTTCGATGCATCTCTATCATTGCAAACACCCTTCCCTTGAGTGTCTTAGATAGCAGGGCATAAATAGTGGTACCTATGATAGGTAGGTGACCTACCTACCACGTTAAAGCTTATCTGAATCAGAATATACAACTGCAAAAAGGCCAAAGAAAGACATGTTTCCAAACACTGCTCATGATATACACCACTGAAACATGTCTGCCACTATAGTCGTGAATTCGTGATTCTCCTGACATACCGCTACAATAAACATAAGTACCAATAAATAACTGAGGACTCTACAACAGGTTAAACATTTTCCAGTATCTGGTGCACTATGAGTGACATGTCTTCCTGAATAATCTGTAAGACGCGTATTTCATAGGTTATGATTTAGTAAAAGATTTTGTGTTCGCTCACTTGTAGTAGTTAACAAAAAATATTAATCTATATACATATAAGTACCTAATCTAAACTGAAAAAAATACCAAATACTAAAAATAACAGATTTATATACATACCGCTTCTATAATACATGTTGATCATTGTAATCATGTTTTTGAAGACATCGCGGGAGACATCCTGAAATAACGCGTATTTGCAGCAGCGATGCGCCCGCGCCGCGGCGCTGCCGTCGCGCGCTTATCCGACGCCATTTTCACACAATCTCCGAGCTTTCCCGCACACAGGTACGTACCAGAATTTTCACATTGTGGCAAAACTTACGTGTAAAATAAAATTGTTTCGTATACAAATCACCTAAACGAATCAGCACGGTCACTCTCACTCAGTAAACTGTCTAATTAACATTAAATTTTATTCAGCCATTCAAAAACAAGAACATTGACCCTCGAGCACACGTAATAGTTAACATGTTTTTTGTTCATAGTGGTAATTAATGAATACGGAAACCTCAAAATAATACGTATAATTAAAGTAGAGTTCACGTATTGAAATAAATCGACATAAAATATCCAAAGTGCACTTCAGGAGGGTATCGCGGATAAATAACATCTAAAAGTGAACTGTGGAATGTGACGGTCATGTTTCGGTTACATCAATGCAGCTACTACACCATACTGCTACCTATCTAACTCTTTCATGTAATTAAACAGTATACTCTTCGAAAGACAATCTATTTATGTCATCATGTCCTTATTTTTTTAATAGATCACCGAGCATCCCCCGCAGCGGCAGTGTTGCGAGACACGAGTCGTGTCGCAAGCGGAGCTGCCCTTGCACGTGCTGTCCACGTATTAGGTGGTGCTCTTCAACTGTGTACTCATTTAGACAATCGTTTAAGTGTAAATCAAGTAATCCAAGATCAAATGACACTCATCCATACATCTGAGGAAGGCAAAGAAGACGTCATGACTGATACGACTATGAAAGAAGAACTCGGCAAATCCTCGAGACCTGTCAGAAACAGACGATACACTCGGTTAGTGGCTACAAACATCGACATGCATGAGTCATTACTTTCAGTATTCAGTATTATTTTCTTTGTGCGTCACTTATGTATCACCTACGATGTCTGAATGCCCTTTTGAGCGACGATGTTTTTTTTCATGTTTTTATTTGACGTTAGTGCCAGTGTACCTAAGTATTTATTTCTTTTTTTTACTTTTACAGACGAAGTTTAGTCGCAGGCCAGCGTCCACAAAAGAGGCTATTCACTCCAGAAATTAAGCGCTATCTAAAAGACTGGTTAGTCCGTCGAAGAGATAACCCATACCCCAACAGAGATGAAAAAAAATATTTGTCTCGCGAAACGGGCCTCACATACATACAAGTAAGTCATTAAACATATTATTTTAAAGTTCATTATTTTATGAGTTTTATACATAGGTATCATGTTTGTGCCTAACAGCAACCTAATTGGATCGATGCCAGAAATTGCTATTTGTACATAAATAGGCACTATTTTTGTCCCTGCTTTGTTGACTACTGTTCACCGTTTAACGTTAATTAAATACAAAGATTGACTAATGTACATAAATTTAACTAGGAATAATGAAGCAATTAGTGCAACATGCACAAACACCAGCAAATTATATTTAATTTCAACAAGTAATTAAGTCGTATGTAGATTCCGAAGATAAGGTACCTACCTATCACAGAACAGATAACAGAAGTTTACATGTTAATTTAAGTTGAAATTTTCCATTCACAGATTTGTAACTGGTTTGCTAACTGGCGAAGAAAGTTGAAAAATGTGAACGTAGATAGAAATCAACAAACATGGGGACATCTGATTCGCACGTACAATGATCGTGCACAAGGCAATGTGGAACAGTTCAGTATCTGCTCCGACGATAGCATATGGAGCGAGTCCGACCCGACAAACACAGATGACAACTTAGACAATGATGGCGATTTAACTGGCAGTCCCGAAACGATCACTGAATACCAAGACGATTCCAATACATCGTCGATTATGAAAGAAAAGTGCGTGAACTTCAATAATAACTCGTACAAACCAGATGCAAATGAGAATGGACCACAGGAAACAAAAGCGATCACAAGTCCGATGTTACTTAGTAAGTGGCTGGAGAGTGCAGCCCGATTCCAACCAAGCGAGTGTAACTACTCGTGGTGGGCTGATGGGAAACGAAGAAAGCCAGACACAAAGATCCAACGGATTACGATAAACACGTTGTCCCGTCACGATCGAGACGAGGTGGAAGCAGCAGTGGCCCTGACAGCTCTAGCAACTGCCACCAGTCGCATCGCAGCACCGTGATCAATAGAGTTAAGAAAAATGAACATTTGCTTAATAACATTTTAAACTGGATAATACTCTTTGTAATAGAGTAACTGCCAACATGAATATTGTTTGTATTTTTTAGTTAATTTTAGCCAGCTACGTAAATAAAATTTACTATTACGTATTGCCAATTAATCAGTGTTGCTCAAGTATTATTAAAAGTAAGTATCTTGTGGAAGCAATCCTGCTTAAATAGTCATTAATTTTTGATCTCTATTGGACTAAGTAGTTATAAGTTGTAACTCCAACCAAAGATTCTGTTTCTAGATTGAAATAAAATAAATTTTGTTAAATATTAAATTTGTCTTATTTATGATATGATATGTGAAGCATATTGAATTCGTTGTTTTTTTATGTGACGGCTGACAATTGCATTGCATCACACATATCCCTTATGTGACGATAGTGTTACGAATGGACAATACGGCCACATATAACGGCCATTGTGTGAAAGCCACCGCTCTGTGTGACAACCTAGTGTTGCGACAATGCGGCCACATATATCCCTTGTATAATTACTAATTACAGTATGATGGCCACCACTGCGTGTGACGGCCTAGTGTTTTGACAGTGTGGCTACACATACTCCTTTTGCTACTACAATGCAGCCACACACTCCCTTTATGTGACGACACAGCAGCCACACACACCCTTTGCGCTAGCTTTGGTATTTAAGGTATTCAAATTAAAGTTTAATTTTCAATTATTAATCCTTCTTACAAAGTGTGGATCCGTATAGAAACAATAGCACCGATTCTTGTGTTCTTATTCACAAACTAATTTAAATTCAGTGCATCTTTTTCTTGTATATTTCATTTAGAAAGAGACAGAACATAGAAGTTAGTTTAGACCTGTAGGCCTAGTATGAGTTTTCATTACGAAACTCGTTCGTCGATATCGAGCGCGTTTGACTCAGCGATTGGCCCGCTTCAAGGTCGTAGGAACTCTCAACCAATGAGAGTGCCAAACGCGCTCGATATCAACGATCGAGTTTCGTATTGTAAACTCATACTAGGCCTACTGTAAAATTAATCCACGCTTGACGTAATTTGATGTATTTTTGGTCCCCATGTTTATAATCGCATCTAAATCTTAATTTGACAGGATTAAACTAAAATGTTATCTTCTATCCCTTTCTTAATAAAATAGAAATAAAAAGATGCACTTAACAAATTAGTTCAGTTTTTGAACAACAGAATAGGCGCCATTGACTTTTAATTCTTGCTGTAAATACCTTATATATACAGGATGTGTCTGATATCGTAACGTAAACTTCGCGAAAAAGCTACACCGCATGCCACTAATAGAGTTATGATAGTCATTTATATCGTTAATGAACGGTTACAGAATTCAGTGTTTAAAAAGTATCGGCTCGCCCTTTGAACGTTGCAAGCGTGCCGCCGTGCGGGTTTGTAGGTATGATAATGATCCCTGTGTGAACTCTATTAAATCAGCTGATAAGATAGTTTTTCGAGTTTGTTTTCATTGCGCTTTTTTGTGTAATTGGCGAATTAATTAATTTTTACTTTAAAATATAAGTATAGCAATTATGTACGGTCTAAACTGAAAAAAACGACATATTTTTTTTTAATCATGAAAAAGCCGACGATAAATTCCACTACTGGGGGGTTCAGTACTGGATATTTGGTACTCATTTGTGCGTTGATGTCAAATACACCCTTTATAACATGGCGTACCTTATACAGTATCATCGAGCACATATCCAATAGAGTAGTAATATGAGCCGTCAAATTCCGAAACATGTCAGTGATTTTGCCATTATAAATAACAACTCACGATTGCACTAAAACAGTACGGCACCAAGTAGTGACCTGTGCGTACGTCTCCCGATACTATTGAAAATATTCAAAGTTTGGTATTGTACCCCATAATGTCGTGTTGTTCTATTCGATGGTGTGGTAAAAACAGCAGAACATCGAATTATAAAACAGACGGAATCTCGTTTCATCGCCAAGTATCAATAAACTATGATTTAATACACTTGGCGTCCATTTATCATGGCTCAAGTTTAACTGGTCAAGAAAAACCAAACAATAGGTACTTGTCTATGCGTCTTGCTCTTACTAAGTGTAACCGATATTATGTCAACCTTTTCTATCCATTACTGCTTTTATTAGTGTTGCACTGTGTTACTCACATTGTGTATCGATACTAACCAAAAAGGGTAAACAAACAAATTACCTAGTAAATGTAATAAATTGAATACATTTCAATGCAAATTTTAAATATGTTAATTATATTATTATTATTACTTTATAATTTTTAAGAATCGCGAAATAATATATAGATATGAGACTAACATTCCTCATGAAAAGAAAAAAATATGATGAGAAACAAGCTTTGAGAAGATTTTTTACTAAATTAATTCACTTTAAAAATCAGTAACAGTAAAGCATAACTAAGATTATAATTTTTCCTTTATTTTTAAAAGAAATCATGATAAAAAAGTTTGATTTACTTAATACAAAAGTGTTATTTAGTTTCAAAACCATAAATGCTCTTATTAAAAGAAAATATTGTTATTTACGAATCCTCGCCTTTCCTAGTAGAGCATCGCTCCATATTTCTTACGTGACAGCAC
The DNA here is from genome assembly GCA_037179545.1 of Sesamia inferens. Taxonomy (NCBI): domain Eukaryota; kingdom Metazoa; phylum Arthropoda; class Insecta; order Lepidoptera; family Noctuidae; genus Sesamia; species Sesamia inferens. Next base: position 21,343,847 of record CM073934.1, on the reverse strand, counting down.
CTGACTAGACCACATATAATATAAATCTGTTATGATATGATATAAATATCTGTTATTAGGTCTTCTAGTACAGAAACTAGCTATTTATTTAAATTTTGTCTAATGGACTATGTAGTACTATGAAAAATAAAATATAATATTTTATTTCTCATAGTACTACATACATACATTTTAATACGCTAAACAAACATTGTAACATTATCGATATCGATATAAACAATTATATTTCTGTTGCCCTACCCTAGTGCAATACGTGACCTTGAGTCGGCCAATCAGAGTGCAGTGGCCGGCACAGGGATTTTGCGTAATTTGTTTTCGAACAAAACTAGTGGCATTACCACTCTATTGGATATGTGCTCGATGTACAGTATCTTAAGAAAACCCTGTCCGACCCGTGAAGGTGTTGTTAGGTATCGATAACTGATTCTACTAATGCATACAAAACCGGGCTAAACTTAAAAAAAAATCCCCCTAAAAAAAATTAATATTATTTCGCAAAAGGAGGTAACTTAATAAATGTGCGTTGACCACCCTTCGCCTGACGCCAGCGGGGGGCGGGCGGCAGGACACGCGGCACGTGGTCGCATCGCTATTCGCTCATAATAATACCAGTGTTGTCAGTTTTTAAAAATTACCAAATTTCGGGGAAATTGGAATTAATTCGCGGGAAAAAAAGATTATTTCAAAATTCATTTGTATTGGTACTATGATAAATACGTAAAATTTTATATTATATTTGGTCATGTGTTTACCTAACCTTTATTATCCTTATGGGTCGGACAGGGTTTTCTTAACATACTGTATACAATATGTAAAGAAAACCCTGTCCGATCCGTGAAGGTATTGTTAGGTATCGATAACTGATTCAAAGCCGGGCTAAACTTAAAAAAAAGATCCCCCTAAAAAAATAAATATTATTTCGCAAAAAGAGGTAACTTAATACATTTGCGGTAAGCAACCATTCCGCGGGCGGCGGGGGGCAGGGCACGCGGCACGTGGTCCCATCGCTATTCGCTAATAATAATACCGGTTTGTCACTTTTTTAAAAATTTCAGGGAAGTTGGAATTAATTCGCGGGAAAAAAAGATTATTTCAAAATTCACTTGTATTGGTACTATGATGATTATGTAAAATTTTATATTATATTTGGTCATGTGTTTACCTAACCTTTATTATCCTTCTGGGCCGTATGGGACAGTATGTTAAGAAAACCCTGTCCGACCCGGACAGGGTTTTCTTAACATACTGTATATATGCCATAATATGGCATATCTTATTTATTTTGCATGTCACAATCACAAATAAAGGATTCGGCATAATGGTTTATTTGCGATTGTTTATGGCTATCTGCCTCAATACCATTAATTTAAAAATTATATTGAAATAAACATTTATTCATAAACATTGCTTAAATTAATTAGTAGTAGTAGTTAGTGGTTAGCGGCTGTTTAATCATAGTTTTGATGTGTCTATGTCATTTAAATTTATTCATTGTTTATAAATAAACTCCTAAACCTCTACTTATGAATAAGTAAAGGAACCTAGAGCGAAATCTTCTAACTCTTATACTACAAATAAATCTACACATCAAAAAATTATTCTGAACTCTCAGCTTCCTTCTTGGCACTGTTTTGGGGTTCAGTGATGGGGGTGTTCTTCAGTTCCACATGTTTTTCTAGATAACCCACAAGAGTTTGGGGTCCCTGATTCAGTTGTCTAACAAGACAAGACGCTGCACTCTCTATTACTGCACAGAGTTGACTCCTGGCCACATCAATATTCTGATTTTGACTGTATTCAAGCAACTCATTCTTTGACATTAATCTGTCTTGTATGATGCCAGCTGAAAATGGAAGAATAAATTTAATTATTAGTCTAACCGGATTCAGCTGAATACCAGTATTTTACATACAGTATGTTAAGAAAACCCTGTCCGACCCGTGAAGGTGTTGTTAGGTATTGATAACTGATTCTACTAATGGGTACAAAACAGGGCTAAACTTAAAAAAATAATCCCCCTAAAAAAATAAATATTATTTCGCAAAAGGAGGTAACTTAATAAATGTGCGTTGACCACCCTTCGCCTGCCGCCCGCGGGGGGCGGGCGGCAGGACACGCGGCACGTGGTCGCATCGCTATTCTTTCATAATAATACCGATGTTGCCACTTTTTAAAAAATTACCAAATTTCGGGGAAATTGGAATTAATTCGCGGGAAAAAAAGATTATTTCAAAATTCATTTTTATAAATTTTAAATTAAAAATTTTATATTATATTTGGTCATATGTTTACCTAACCTTTATTATCCTTATGGGTCGGACAGGGTTTTCTTAACATACTGTATAATAATTGCCCATCTGACTTCCACAACCCAGTTACTAAGTAATACAATACACTTAGCTAGAATTTTGATTAATATACAAAATTATTTTTAGTTTATGTGAAACCCGAAACACATGTCCAGTATTTTTAAGTAAAGAATCTACAAAAAAATTTACAAAATTTCAAAAAGATATTTTTTTAAATATAACATGGTGTAAAAATTGTTGGAATTGATTCAGTTGCTAATTCTGAACAAACTGTATCCATGGAGATGAGAAAATAAAATCCTTTTTTTATAAACATAAGAAAAAAATTGTGTTACTATTAAATATTGTTCAACAAATAAAATACTTTGTATTTGACTTAAATAGTAAAATCATCAAATAATAAGTTTACATTAATACCAACCCATTATAACTAATTGAGGGGCTTTCTTCATTATCTTGAACATCTTAGCAACATTTTCAGGTTGTCCAAAGATCATGTTTTGGTGTGATGTGAACAAGTGATTCACAGCTTCATAACGAGTCCCAGTGGTGGCCATTCTGACAATCTTTTTGCCATAACTTCTCAAATGCATATTGTTTTTTACCAGTGCAGCGAAAATCGGAGTTTTCTCTTCCATACTTATTGAATTTACATGTAAAAATATAACCATTTTTGATGTGTTGAACCAGTTAAGGCATTCATTCGCTAATATTCTTTCGAAGGGATTGTCGATCTCCTTAGCGTAAAGTTTCTTTCCTCTATCGCAAAGAGCAGCATCGGGTAACGTGTATTTCGGAGGCCCATACACAGGTTTAGATATGTCTATCAGAAGCTGTCTCTCGAAGTGAGGTTTCCTCGGTCTTTGGATATTAATCTTCCCACGAAATCGTTTAGATATCAGAAATGAAGCCTGTGTTGGTAACAAAACTGTAAAACCGGAAAAAAAAGATCAGAAGTACAATAAATTTTATAAGGTGTAGAAATTGCTGATAAACTTAATATAATTATTTGTTACCTTTTTTAAGTGACGCCATTTCAAAGTACTACTTATCCTGGCTATCGGTAGATTTAAGTGTCAATTTTAAAAGCTTTTATGTTAAAAAATAGTTATTTATTTCACAACACTTAACCTAAAAATTTTACACAATGTCAAAATCAGATTATCAGTTTGACATAACATGTCAGAAATCTTTATTTTTTTTTTTGTTCACTTCTTTCCGTACTTCTGAACGGAAAAGGTAAAGTCATGATGTGGCCACTATGCTTCAATATTTCAATGTTCTATATAAATTATTCACTGAATGCACTTTTTAGTACATAAAACACGCGCTTTTATTTAGTAAACAACACTATAAATAATTTTAAAAGTCCAGTGAAAAATGAGCGTGACATTCAGCTTGACTTTCTCGCTAAAACCCCTGTCAGAAATCAAAAAACATTTGTACCATCTTTCTTTTTGCATGGATACAAGCTTGAAAAACCTCATTACAGGGTTCTGTAGTATGTAAACCATAAAAAATAAAAATCCGTCTGTTTGTACCCCAGGGGGGCAATCGCGCTAAAATAATTCAACCAAAACAGAATTGGATCGCAACCAAACCATTACTTTGTTATGTTTCGTAATCGTATCGCGCTAACCTTTTGACAGATGGTTTAACCATATCTGTATCGCAAGTAGAACGTAACCGCTGTCAAAAGAAAAAGTTAAACAAACAACTTTTTCTATGCCATCTAAAACTTCCCTATAAACGATTAGATTTTCTGCAGAAAAAACCCCTACTACTGCGTACCACCCGCAGAGTAACGGAATCGTCGAACGCTGGCATAGATTTTTAAAAGCCGCACTCATAGCTAGGCTAGAAAACAGCAACAAATGGATCTATGAGTTGCCTACTGTCTTAATGGGTCTACGAGCCGCCATCTGCTCCGACTCTAACACAACGCAGCGCAGCTCACCTTCGGCCAAGCAATACGCCTACCCGGCGATTTCATATCACCCTCACCAGCCACACCGAAAATGCACTACGACTACGTTAATCACCTGTATGACGTCATCACGAAGCTCACACCCACATACAAACCGCTTGCAAACAAGCGATGTCTGTTCGTGCACACCGATTTACAAACATGTAGCCACGTATTTGTACGCGATGACACCGTCCGCAAAGCTCTGCAGCATCCATACCAAGGTCCATACAAGATCATCGAACGTAAAGAAAAGTACTTTGCAATCCAACTACCAGGACGATCTAGAAACATATCGATCGATCGCCTCAAACCTACGTACACAATCAACACAGAAGATGATCCCAAGCCTACGAACAGCGAGACCAATCAAGCACCTGCAGCTACCACAGACGAGCAATCCAGCCTACTTCCAGCCCAGGGAGGGGTACGAGGGAACAACGTACCAAATCAGGCAGGATCTTCAAGACGCCTGCACGCTACGTACGCTTCGCTAAGGGCGGAGTACTGCAGCAGTCAGCTGCTACACAGCCCGCTGCGAAGGATTCCTATAAATCACACTAGGATCGCGGAACTCATGGCGGGCGTTGCGGCCGCCCATCGCGAATCACCCCAGAAGCACGTCTGTTGACCATCGTCGATGTGCGTGGGAAACTTTAGCGAGCTGTCTTGCACGTGAACTGTGAATAGGTGCGCTTTGTACACCGACCAATGACACGCCGCGGCCTCCCTCGATCAACGAATCAACATCGAGAACGCACGCAACACCGCGTGGATATCCGCAGGACAGCAAACTATTTTCCTATTGGTTACCCCACTATTGTTTAGAGATTTGCTAAGTTTATTTAAGTGAGTGCATAGCTTGCAAGAGACATTCACATACACATTCTACTCTTTTACATACATGCAATACACAACATTCAATTCATCTGAGTTTTAATTACGTAACACGCCCTACGCACTACAACTGTATTAGATACGAACAAAAGTTGAACTTTTACTGTTTTATTTGGCGCGATTCCCCCCTGGTATAAATAGCTGTAATTTGACTTGGTTGTACACAATAATTCCGTCCACAAAGATTTTATATAAAATCAACAAAAATATGTTTTTGGGTACACCTTCTTGTGCACAGAACAGATAAAATACATTATCTATGGACTGACCTGCTCGGGTATTTCACAATTATGGCGGATATTGCCAATGACAGTTGAAAAATACGGCCGCGTCAACCGTCTATGAGGGAGGTTTGGGGCAAAGTCATGATGTGGCCACTATACTGCGATATTTCAATTTTCAATGTTCTTTATTCATTATTTACTGAGTGTACTTTTTACTACATAAATCACGCGCTTTTATTTAGTAAACGACACTATAAATATTTTTAAAAGTTCGATGATAAATGCGCGTGTCACTCAGCTTTCCCGTCAAAAAACCCAATGAATATAAACCAAGCCAAAATGGCGAAGAAGAATATATAAACTGACAGATGACAATCCACTGACGGTACCACAGAATATGAATGACAGAGAATGTGACTTTTATAATTTTTGAAGGTTGCTGTAAGCTGTTTGATGTAATGATAATGTCACTGAACTAGACTAGGAGTAAATTAAATTGTGTTAAGACGTGTTGAAAAGTCAGCCGACTCCGTAGATTTTTTAAATACCTATTAAAACTCGCACAACGTGTTAACAAGAGACTATTATCTAGTAAATGTAGTTAGAAATCTAATAATAAACACAGAAACAATTCTAATAATAAATATATTTAAACCTTTACTTTAAACAAACAAAAAAGAGGTTAGGTTACTAATTTTAATCATCGATATTACGCTATTATTCTGTTTATTGTTTTAAAATTGTATTCATAATTCTGTAATGGTTTTAGATCATGCGAGATCAGCAAGAAGACACACCGCCTTCGTCTGTGAACGGCGACGAAATAACAGGCATGGATGAAGAAGAAATTTTCTATGACGATGAGGTTGAAGAGGTGCAGCTAGAAGATCTAGAAGAGATGTTAGGTGTAGACGACGAGGATATGGACATGGAACCTCCAGAAGATCATGCAGCCTTTGTGTTCAGTAAGCATGTTGGCTCAGTGTTTTGTTGTGATATCCATCCTGATGGCAAATTAGCAGTCACTGGCGGAGAAGATGATAGGGCCTATGTGTGGTCAGTGAGTGATGGGCAGTTGTTCATGGACTGTGTCGGTCATAAGGACTCTGTGATATTTGTTGGCTTTAGTTATGATGGAGCATACTTGGCCACAGCTGACATGTCTGGAGTAATCAAAGTTTGGAAATGTAACACAGAAGAAAACCATCAACAACCATGGACAATTGCCTTTGAATATGAAGCTGATGACATAACATGGGGCTTCTGGCATGATAAAGCTCGAGTGCTTGTATTTGGAACAGTGTCTGGAGATATTTATGTATTCAAAGTACCCTCTGGAGAGACCAAAGTTTTGCAAGGACACAATATAAAAGTAGAGTGTGGAAAGGTAAGCATAAATTGCATCATTCATGATTGAAATTCTGAATTTCAGAAAAAATTGTCACTCATCAGCATGATAATTGTGTAATCCACTAGCAGTAGCAATGGGTTTCGTTTTGACACATGGACAAAATTAATTCCATTATTTAAGCAGATAATTTTTCAGTTATATGAAGTAATGGATTAGTAATCTCCTTCAAATTAAGATTGATAATATGTTATACAATTAGGGTGCCGGACAGAATCACCAATAAGACTCATATTTAAGTGACTCACACTTTACATTGTATAGTGTTCTTCATTTTGCAAGTCATGTTAGATTATGAGTAACATTGTTTTTAAGTCACCCTTAACCATGTTACCAAGATATCAAAGTAATCTTTATCTCATATACAAAATTTCTCACATTGTGGTTTCATTTATCAAACTCTTCCAAAACAGCTGGACCAATATGTATGTAATTTTGTTAGCATATCAGGTAGATCTGAGAATCTGCCAACATTTCCTACAAATAATAGTGTATGGAAAAACAATGTTATGTCAGCAATCATTTATACATACATGAATTATTTTTACAACTATTGATAAGAATAATTATGATTCTAGCTGTTCCAAGATGGAGTTCGCTTAGCGGCAGGCTATGAAGATGGAGCGGTAAAGATATGGGACCTCAAAACATCTACAGTCCTGCAGCAGGTACCTGCTTCGGTCCATGAGATCAGAGTGACAGCTATTGATATACATCCTGATGGCAACCTTATGGCATCTATTTCTACAGATGGTGAGATTTCAACCCTAATTTTACTTGTAGTTATCTACAATAATAGATAAAATGTCATTTTTAACAAAGCTCAAATTCCACTGTAACCTAATACTGATGAAATGAGAATATAATTTACCTGAAATTATGAATACTGCTAAATTAGGAAGATTGTATATTATTTTACATTAAACAGTTAAATGTTTTATATTATTGTTACTTTTGACACTCCTATTGTGGAGGCATGAGGAACAGGGAGTAAAGCTCACTCATCCTCCATAGAAAAGGGAGGATCCTCCGACCAGATGGGTGTTATGTCTGGCCTGTATATTATTGTTACTTTTGACACTCCTCATAAGTCTATTTTTATTATTTTACTAGATTTTAATTGCAATATTATGCTCATGATTTTATTTTTCTGAAAAGTATGTCCTTATTTTCCACAGGTAAAATTGTGTTAACCACCACAAACAATGGTAAAGTTGTAGGCCAGATGGAAACAGAGAATGACTTAGAAACTGTTGCATTTGGACAAGATCCACAGTTAGGATTTCTTGCTACTGGTAAGTAATAATTTTCATATTGTCTGTATCCTGTAATGAATGAAAGGAACTTCAAACGCAAACCAATAGCCTTCAAGATGGGAGTGTTGATGCCTCCAGAAAATGAGATTCTAATGATCTTAAAAAAACTTACCCATTAATGTAATCACTCATTTCAAGTTTGCCAGGCCAGGCCATCTTGGCACTTACAATTTTATAATTATTCCCTATAATATCAGTGTTGATAATGTGTTAAGCTAAGCTGCATGTGGACTATTGTTTGATGGTTGACCTCCCATTATTCAGTATAATTGGAGTTCAGTACAATATTGGTCCTGTGGTGGCACTTACATCACATACAATACATACTTCAGTTCTATCATATCTGTGTTAGAATAGTATCACATATAAAATTTGTCTATAAACTGTACCTGGATGGATCCTGACAAGATCACTATGTGGTGTTGGTCACCGGCTGGCATGACACTGGCCTGTGTGGAGACTATTATGGGGCACTCAAACATGAGGGTTACGAACAGTTTGTTGGGAATATCAAAAGTTTTGACCCCTTTTTAAATACGCACTGTTTATAGACAAATGTTATTTTATCTGATACTATTCTAACACAGACATGATATAACTAAACTGTAGTGTATGTGTACATGACATATGTGACATCACACCACAGTCCAATTAAAGGGTCAGAGAAAGTCCCACTCAGTCACTCCATGTGAAGTACTGGTATTTGGCTGTAGTTAGTTAGACTGAAAGCTGACCCTATCATAGATGAGAAAAGGCTAGGCTTTTAGATCAAATCAGGTAACAGTGCATTCCTACATTCAACTCTTTATTTATAATATACAATAAATGTTACAGGTACACTAACAGGAGCTGTAAGCATATGGGATGTCCCAAGACAAATGGTTCGTCATCAGTGTGCCAAATCAGACGACGCGGTAGGCGGCGTCACCAAGATGGTGTGGGTCAAGAACCACCTGGTCACCGGCTGCCTCGATGGATCTATACGTGTATACGAAGGCAGGACGGGAGAGAGGAGCCAGATGCTAACAGGACACCGCTCTGAAGTCTTAGATCTATGTTACAACTCAAAAGAAAGCTTAATATTAAGTACCTCTGATGATGGAACCGCAAGGATATTTAAATATGAAGTAAACAAAGACAATAATTAAAACAACTTTTATTTAAATAACACACTCGCTAATTATTATTATTTTTAATGTAATATAACTAATATATTATCAAATTTTTAGTCTATTTCTACAAAATACATGAAACTCAAATCTGTATATACTATTATTATGAATTTTTTTCAAATGACTTCTGCTCTGGGTGGAGCGGGAGGACGTGTCGCACTGCTCGCCTCACGACAGCTTGCGCCGACGGTGGCCGAAAGTCTGCTGCTAACTTCCGACGTCCATGACGTTTTCTGCGTCGACTAGGCGAGTGAGGGCGCAGAGATTTCCTCTCCCTCACACGCTCCACCTCTGCGAGCGTTACTGCTTCACAGATGGTCTCCCAATTACGCTCGTTCTATACCATGGCTTGGATCAGGCCTGGACGCGAGAGATCGCCTCCATGAGGACAGCTGGCGGTGCACTGCCAAATCAATGTGCTTTCCATTTTTACATTACAGTATAGTATGTTAAATGATCGCCGACTCGGCTGTGCTAAGGCAGCTCTCACTACAACCTCACATGACGAGACATGGGAATCTGAGCTAAATTCATATGCCTTTTTATGGAATTTGTATACAAAAAGAGACCTGCGGTAGTGGCCCAACAGTGGGGAACTTATAGGCTGATAATGCACCACCGATCCATATTTGTCAGTTAAGGGTGACGTAGAACTATTGAATCCTCGAGTAAAAACTAGGCCAGTGTCAGCTCCTGCTTCTTTTCCTTCAATCAAACAACGTTGGTGTAGTGGTTAGATCCCTAAGAAAGATTCCATCGTTTTTCATCACGAGTGGCATCAATAGAAACTGTTCTCCACACGTTAATATCATCATTATGCAAGATCGCGAGAGAATCGCGGCGTCTCTCCGTGGCACCTAAGCCACGGCGAGACGCCGCGATTCTCCCGCTCGTAAAAATGGTGCAGTGATTTCATACTTTTCTCAATAAGTATACCTACTTACAACATACGAAACCCGAAACACGTGTCCAGTATTTTTAAGTAAAGAATCTATGTACAGGCGACAGCACGTAAAGCTACTACCATCTGTCAGATTTCTTTATTACATTTTCAACTTTATCCATAAAGCTTTAAGGCTCAAGGTTGATTGGGATTTTTTGACAGATTCGGGTAGGTTGACCTGCTGTCGTCCATACAAAAAAAAGACGTGTGGCACTCGGGGACTGCCGTGGTAAAGCTATTGCATAGCATTTTGTATCAATTTATGCAATTATAATTATTTATTTATTTTATTTATGCAGTATTTCTTTTTCTTTGATATTAATTCAAGTTACACTTTTTGAGCGTGGTGACCGATAAGAAAACAAATTTTTCTTTTATTAAATAAATAAAAAGTTAATATTATTTAAAATATTTTTATTATTTTACAATACATGTGGGTTTTATTACCTTACAGTAGCTGTTGGTTATTCAGGAATATTTATCATTGAAACTATAGGTTTATGATAACTGAAATAAGAAACATAAGTTTGGGACTTAATATCCTCTAAATACCTAGAAAATACCGCGTCAATGGTGGTCCCATATTTTGTTGTGGACTCTTGTGGATCATTATTCATTTTCAAATTCAATGTTTTTGATAGAAAAGTTGTCAACCGCTCTGATTTTTTATCAGCGAAGTTAATGTTGAAATCGCCAGCCAAGATAAGTGGAAAATTACCATTTGTACCAAGTATTTTCGAGCCTTCTTCAGTGTACTCCAGTAAAGTGCGATGAATAAAATGCTCTACCTCGTCCAATTTTGGATTCGGAGAAATGTAAATTGCTACCATAACTATTTGTAGGCCATTTCTAAGTTTGCATAAGCACGCACAAATATCTCCAACAACTGAGCGCCTAACATTAACATCGCTAACGTGTGCAATATTTATTTCAATATTCGGAGTCATAATATTAGTAATATCATTTTTATTTTGGTAAATAGCTACCCCACCTTTTGAAACAGTATCTCGTTTGAACTGAACAATACAATTAAAATTAGGTATTCCAATTGGATTATCATGCGTCATGCTAGTTTCGGTAAGAAGTAACACATTTGTTTGTCTCGTAACTGAATCTTGTAAATCGTATTTATTTAGACTTTGGCAGTTGAAAGTCATTATTGAAATGCCATTTCTATTACTAATGAAATCTAATACACTTTGAGCAATCGTCTGAACACTATTTAAAGACAGTCTTTTGAATTCTTGCAACAATTGAAAAAACGGCCGCGTGAGCACTTTTTACTCTATAAAATCACGCGCTTTTATTTAGTAAACAACACTATAAATAATTTAAAAGTCCAATGAAAAATTAGCGTGACATTCATCTTAGCTTTTCCGTTAAAAAAAAAGCTATTTTATAAAAACACTACTAAATTAATTTGAATAAAAGTACTTAATAATTAATTATATGAAAAGTTTTTAAGGTAGCCATGACAACGTCGATGACGTCTATGACATATCTCTATAAAAGACCTATTTCAGAGAGAAAATTAATCGCAAGTTTAGCACATCGCGACTATCAGTAACATGGCAAGTGTGTAGAACTGAGTTCGCGCCCTGCAATATGCATGCTCTTTTTGAAAATCTATAAATTGTTTTCAAAAGATGTAGTCGCACGCACACAAACATACCGTGCCGAAGACTGCCGAACTGAAACGACGTTAGACGATGGGGAGCGTGAGGTTTTTTCGTTACGGAATTTCTGGATTCAGTCCCCGCGCTCAGGGCCCGCGATAGAAGCTATGCAATAGCTTAAAAATAAATAAATAAAATAAAATAAATATATACGGACAAATGACACAGATTGAGCTAGCCCCAAAGTGAGTTTGAGACTTGTGTTATGGGATACTAACTCAACGATACTATATTTATAACATATATAGATAAACATTCAAAACCCAGGCCAATCCGGAAAAAATCGTTTTCCATCGTGACCTGGCCGGGGATCGAACCCGGGGCCTCCACGTCGCAGACAGGCGTGTTGAAAATTTTAAGATGTCATGGAAAATCACAAAGTTATGAGCTTGTTATCTGATTGTCTCAACAAAAATATGGTCAGCGCATCGTTCGCTCGCCCACTCCTACAGCGACACGGCACGGCGCGTGGGTGGCCTCTCACTGCCCTTATATTACTATTACCGCCAGTTGTTATATGCGCTCGGTAACCACACTGCAACAATTTCTAATTGTATTTGGGAAAAAATATAACATGGTGAAAAAATATTTTTTTTATACCATTTACATTTTTTATACTTTTTTTTAATAAAAATCCCTAATGCCCCAGACTAGGAATTAATCCTGTATCGTGGGTGCGTTTACAAATATTTAAACTCACATACACAAACAGCCAGACCCGGAACTACTATTTGTAGGTCATACAAATATTAGTTCCGTGCATTGTTATAACTCAATGGTTCCGTACAGGAATCGAACCCGCGACACGCAGCCCAACAGTGAATAGCTCAACCATTGCGCTAACCGTGCTGTCATTGAAATCGATTCAGTTGCTTATTCTGAACAAGCTATATATTCAGGTATCGTAAGTATAAAGAAAAAATAATATTGTAATAGACGGAAACACGAAATTAAGTTCGTTTCTGCAGCTACACAAGCAAAAGTCCATCTGTCTTCCTACTATTTGGCTAAAGTCTTACTAATTAGAAAATAATCACGATTCCTAATTTTACCCTATCACCAAAATCGTAGGTACCTTAGTGGGGCCCCGTATAAAAAATTGTTTGGGGGCCCTTAGGAAGGGTAAAGAAATCTCACAAAAGAAAAAAAGAATGCATAAAATTAATAGAAATATTTATTCATCATAATTATCTGTCTGTCACTTTTCCAAAATTTGAGAACTTCGCTTCCCCCGGAACCGTTCGGAAAATCAAAGCTCTCATTGGATATCGCTCGTCGCCCGTCGCTCGTCGCGCGCTGTGTGCAGAGGCCATTACGCGGGAAAAAGAGAAATTGCTTTTTTGACTTTTGCCATTTGTGAAATAAAAAAAAAGTTGGGAAGTTTTTGTTAATTTTTGCTTACGCGAGTTGTGGGCCCCCGTGGCCCGGGGGCCCCGTATAATTAATACGGCAGGTACGGCGGTAGGTACGCCCCTGTGTTTGAGATAGTTATCTACATTGAGGTGGCCACCAGAAACAATGTGTATTTTCATAGGGCAGATTTAATAATTACCGGAGTACCTACTTTATAAGTAAGTATGTACAGACGACAGCACATCAAGCTACTACAATCTGTAAGATTTCTTTATTAGATTTTCAACTTTACCGCTAAAGCATTAAGGCTCGACTTTGATGGGGAGAATCTGAGTTTCTGATAGCTTGAACTGCTGTCGTCCGTACATATATATTTCGCAGACAAAACCAAACGCTAAGTCTGCAAGATACATTAAAATAAAAATCTCGTCAGTCGTCAGGGGTGTCTTTATAAAGTTTAATTTTTAATTTCTTAACTAAAAGTTAGTACCTATATTAGTCCAAGTTACTAGCTTTTATTAAGTTTTTCTTCAATTATTTATCATAGTCTTGTTGGGTTAGTCGTTGTAAGCGCCACGGCTCGTAGAAATTTTTGAGTAGGTAGGTATCAGCCCGGAGTTAAGATTCGTGTCCAGCTGTTCCCAATTGGCTCGCCCCTTCAAAACGAAATGCAAAACTTTAATTAACAAAAAAAAAAAAAAAACGTTTAAACGCACCCCGCTGGCTGAATATAAACCTGAACTAATTTAAAAAACCGGTCAAGGGCGTTTTGGGCTACGCTTAGTGTAGGGTTCCCGTCCGGCACAATAAGTGACCCCACTTAGGTAAGAGTTAAAAAAATAGGCTATTTGTTACATTGAGTTGACATAAGTACAGAATCCAAAAAACAGACATACAAAGAACGATAAATAACTAAAGAAAAAGTTATTGTTACTTTCAACTATTCTATAGCTCATAGGTACCCATCCTGACCCCATAAACTCAAAAAAAAATCTTAACATCGCGAAGTACAGAGCCATCGCTTGGGAAATTGCGTTACTAATTTATACAAGTTCGGATTTTCGGTGTTAATTTTGGATTACATTAAACGATCTTTTTTATTTGATAGAATATACGATCAGAATAATAACATATGTAAATTAATATAAAAAAAATGTTTTAATGTAATTATGGTTAATTTACGAAATTATTTCAGAAAATATTTTGTACATTTTTTTAAAAACTACCAATCAAGTTTAAAATAATTTTTCTGGAAGGGTTTTAGAATGTTCTACTTTTGAGGCTCTTTTCAGATTTTTCAAACGTATTGATTCCAAAGCTAGAGGGGGGCGGCGTTTTTATTTTTCTTTCGGAGCTTAGTCATTCATTTTTAAATACCTATCTAATAATATGTCGCTCGTTACAGTGGAAATTTAAAAAAAAGTCGCTCTCCACTTTACGTGTATGGGGATACCTACCCTAATAAAACATCCTTTTCCACTTTTTGTTTTAGCACTTTGTCGACGTGATCAATATACGTATTGGTAGGTACCAAATTTCAGCTCTCTAGTCCTATCCTAACGGCCACTGAGATCATCCGCGGACGGACAGACAAACAGACTTGGCGGAACTAAACGGGTTCCTAGTTGACTGCGGAACCCTAAAACGCAACATGTTAAACACACTAACAAGCCTTCTTACATCCTGCTAGAACCAAATTAATAAATAGGCGACAAGTGACATTAGGTACTAGATTATTTAATTTTAATAGGTAAATAATAGATACCACAAATTTATAACGTATCTAAATTCTAGAGCAATACCTACAATGCATTGGTTGGATTACAACATGTATCTAGGTAGTCGGATGGGAAGTAGTAGTAGCTTTCACTATAGGTACTGATTGATACCTCGTATCACCACACTGTCATTGACCTCTTTGCAGTGAGCAAGCTGTAGGTATATGAATTGCTCATATCCTGCTTATGCGAAGAACACAATCCTCTTATAGATGGTAAATGTGGCCATGGCGATACGTGGTGGCATTTTATCATATTATAGTTATTATTGTTAAATAATACTTTGCCAAATGTAGTACACGTGTGGTGCACATAGGACGATGATTGTGAGAACGAGATAAAAAAAACTAGTTGTACGAACTTGGCAGTGAATTCTCGTGCCCGTCACAACATTGAAAATATGCTCAATCGCTTTAACATTAAAGTTGAGTTTTACTCTGTATGGTGGTCGACCCATGCCGTTTCGTGTCTGAGTCATCCTTGCGGACGCAGACGACTGTGCTCGTGGTTAACTTGCAAAGTAGCTTAGTGAATAGTAAGGCATACGGACGTAACGCCGGACGTCTACTCCTCGTAGCATATGGATAAGATCGCGACCGGGGAAAAAGCGATATAAAATATTTTCTCATAAATTAAATATAGCTGATATTTATGACAATTAATAACGCAATTGCTTAGGTATTTTAAAAACAGGTGCCCTGAATGTGCTGAATATTTTAACCTATATACAGCAACGTGAACTGTTTTACGCTAATATTTATTGTTGGTTTCTGTCGTGTTATCAGCTACTGTCGGCTAGTTACTGCAGGAGTATTTTTTATCAGTTCATGGTAGTTCGATGGTGTTCATCGCCACACGTGGTGTTTCCCGCCGCAGCGCACACCACAGTGTGATGCAATGTTTGTATGACAGTGGTTCAGAATTTCGGCTGAGCTACATCTTGCTGTTTGACAATGTGTAAAAGTGTTTAAAAATTTTATTAGTGTTACGCATACAAGTCGCGCGTGGCTATAAAGAATTTGTTATTTATAAACGTTGATCATGGCGAAAGTGAGTGATATCGATGTTCTGCCGCCGATAACGATGGAAATAGGTCCAGAAACTGAAGACATTGTTGATAAAGGATCCAGTGAAGGCGTACGTTTGAAGAAAGAGTTAGGTCTGGTAAATGGAGTGGCTATCATAGTGGGTGTGATAGTTGGATCAGGAATATTCGTGTCCCCAAGCCTGGCTCTCAAATATGCTGGGTCCAAGGGCATGGCGTTGATCGTGTGGGTACTCTCCGGGTTCCTCTCAATGATCGGAGCTCTCTGCTATGCAGAGTTAGGTAAGATAAAAAATCATGAAGCAAAAATGTAGTCACAGCACGTTAATTAATGATGATGGAAGTTAAACAGTGTCATTAAACTGTGATGAGCCCGTCACACCTTTTTTCAGATTTAATCGATACTTAATAGAGACACATTATCGATAAAAAAACAATGGGTCTTAATAGCTTTACGTATTTAATTGAAATATGTTATTAATATAATAAATATGTACTCGGGTATCAAAAAGAATCTAATAAGACCAGGGAGCTGTCATGCATGGATAGGTTTTATTTACAGCTTTCACGATCACCCAACAAAACAATATCCGTCCATTATAACTGTATTTAATAGTCTGTCTATTTCTTGTGTTACGAGAATAGGTACATCATGCCTTCACGTCATGATATAAAGATTATCCAGTCAGCAAGGTTGACACCCGGGCCGACTGTGTGGGGCACTGAACGCTTACTTATCGTCTCTCCTGGGTTTCTTTTAATTTATAGCAATATTTAATTGTTAAAATAATAAAATTGGGTATTAGATCCCTACCTCATTTATATAATATTGTTGTCGTTTAATTAAAACACGCAGTGTTTCACATGTCCAATACCTATTATGTTAATCTGACCGAGTTTAGTTGACTTCCAGGACGGAATATATTAATCACCGTTAATTACGATACTACACAGACTACAGAAGTACCTACCTACCTACTAAATTAATAATGAAAATAGTGGTTCTACCATCGGAAAAACGTACTTATTGTCAAGCGTGTCACTTTGAGTAAAGCTAGGTTACTACATTTTTATGTATATCGTGTAATATCTTTAATCTAATATATAATCTTTAATCCAAAATGACACGATAAGAAATATCTTTACAATTAATCGTAAAACCGCCGTAGCGACAAGGCCGCTCATTCTAAGTATATTTTGTATGTTACATGTTTTAGGTGTACAATAAAGACTGTATAAAGAACTAAAAATGATCTCATAAATAAATTTTATAAGCTACTGAAACACTAATGTACAGTTGACCTGAAGCGCAATGCGGACATCGGTATACTTATAAGAGTTATCAACTGGGTTACGGAGTCTATTTGCAGAAACTTAGAGTCTGCATAAGGCTAACTGGGTATAATGTAACTAAACATAACATATCTAAATATTTATTAATTAACTATTCAGTCTCACAATCCTTAGAAGCATAGACGTCTTAAAACAATGTGAAGGATTTTAAAATCATAAATCTATATTAAAAAGACTACATCTACCTATATCGTTGGGGTCACGAATTACTGTAGTCTGTCTTTGTCTAAGGAGATCTTTACCCTCAAAGGACATATTGAATGTGAAAAATTATGATGTATATTAGTGGCTAGCTTAGTCATAAGCTCGCGATATGATAAGACGAGGATAGCTATATGTATTACTTGTTAAAAATAATATAAATTTTTAATGATTGATAATAATAATATTTTTTTAATGATCATAAACTAGTGCTTGATCGCAATCCCGCCTGACGGTAAACAGTGATGCAATCATTGATGGTAAAGCGCGCTAGTTTATTAAGAGCCTATTCCCTGAAAATAAAATCGACTGAAAAGGAAGGAAGATGGCAGTTGAGCGAGATGATGTAATGTTAGACCCAACACCACGAACAACGACGTTGCGCCAGAGGGAGATCTATCTGGAGACCCTTCACGACCAAACTCTCGGCACAAAAACATTTGGCGCATTGGGAATGGCATACATCGCAACACAACAGACCCATCCTCCGTAAGTACGGCTTAACTGATATATTGCCGGAACACGACGAATCGCTTGGCGGCACGACTTTGTCTGGTGGGTGGTAACTTCTGCCAGCAGTCGATATTATGGCCTACCACCGTAAAAAAAGTAACTTTATTTGATTTTGTTCTTCCCCCATAAAGTATTCATAGCCATCATCATCATCATCTCAGCGTTAATCCCAGTAGCATACGAAGCTTTTTCAGCTTAGGAGTCTGGGGTCTGCTTTACGAGTCTAACTGTTTTTGCTAAACTTCGATATTTTCCGTGAAGCGACTGCCGTCTGACCTCTACAACCTGAAGGTGATATCGAAGCATTGCAGTCAGACCAATTGTTGGCATTTTGAGGGCTCCAACAACCCGTAACGACTGCGACACCGAAAATGTTGAAGTTTAGCCAAAATCAGCAGTTAGACTAGTAAAGCGGACCCCAGAGTTCAAAGCTGAAAAGCTTCGGATGCGAGCTGTCAGAATTTCGAACTTCTAACGAGCCGTAGCTATTGTCATACATCTTAAAAAGACAACCGTTACCTACGCCAGCTACATATGGCTTAACGTACTTTCCGAAACACAGGGGTATTAAAATGTAAAACCGGCCAAGTGCGTGTCGGACTCACGCACAAAGGGTTCCGTACCATTGATTTATGAAATTAAAGGATTTAAGTTATTTGTATGAAAGATTACGCGGTAATAAGCGGTTTACGATTTACGAGGTATTAAAAAAAACTACGTACTAGATCTCGTTACAGGGGGGGGGGGGAACCAACTTTTATCCACTATGGAAGCGTCTGTCACGAAAACTATTCGGTTTAGAAAAACAATATTTTAGAAACCTCAATATCATTTTTGAAGACCTATCCATAGATACCCCACAAGTATGTGTTTGATGAAAAAAAAATTGAGTTTCAGTTCTAAGTATGGGAAGCCCGCAATATTTATTATTATTTTTGCATCAAAATCTTAATGCGGTTCATAGAATACATTTACTTACCAAGTTTCAACAGTATAGCTCTTATAGTTTCGGAAAAAAATGGTTGTGACATACGGACGGACAGACAGACATGACGAATCTATAAGGGTTCCGTTTTTTGCCATTTGGCTACGGAACCCTAAAAATGGTCAACCATCCACAAACCAACCGGGGCAAGCTTAGCTTTGACCCGTGTAACTATCATTACTTGTCCGCAAGCCTCTCATCTATAAATCAGTACCATCTGCAATATACATAAAGTAATCAGTGAAACGCAGATGAAAGTGTGGAGGAACCACAGGAAAGAAGGAGCTAGGACACAAACGATTCTGCCATTTTAGTCTAAGAGAGGTCCACCCTTGGAATAGCGTTCATATTAATATGTGTACGAGTTTTATATTGGGGTCACCAAGATATTGCTCAACAATGGGATCCGGTTCATATTCAATCTCACGAAATATGACCATGTGTCGAGCTATAGGTCTGAACTCAAATGGATGCCCTTAACTCACCCACTCCTCCTTCTTATCTTGTGACTCACTTCCAATATTTATGTTCTTCACACACTAACAATCTGCGTTCTTCTAACAATCTTCTCCTACTCTGTCCTTCAATAACGTCTGTCTTTGTTCATTCTTCATTTCATATTCAATCCATTCTTCTGTGGAATGCGCTTCCTCTTGATATCAGGATGGCCGCCAGTCGGTTTGCATTTAAACGGAAACTGCAGAGTTATTTTCGTAACAATTAGGGTTTTTTTTTTATAATTATAAACTAGCGCTTGACCGCAATCCCGCCTGATGGTAAGCAGTGATGCGATCATTGATAGTAAAGCGCACTGGTTTATTAAGAGCCTATTCACTCTTGCCTTGAAGACACTCAACTCACTTGTAGTGTGACGGAAACACCGCCGCTAGCAAATTGTTCCAGTCCCTCGATGTACGCGGTATAAAAGAGGAAGCGAAACGCTTCGTCGTGTTAACAACGTAGAGCGTAGAGTCATTTCAACACCTCTCTTCCAAGTTTTAATTTGGATATATTATAAGTATATATTTTGGTAATAGTATGTACATAATGCATATAGCTTATTTAAGTATTTGTTTAACTTAGTGTTAAGAATTTTTTATTCTTCTTTATAATTTTTTCAACTAAAGCACCTGCCATGTAATCTCTTCACCGCCCGAGGTTGACTGGTAGAGAATGCCTAAGGCATTAAGTCCGCCACACAGTACAGTTCATGTGCGAAAGTGTGAAATAAAATAAAATAATAAGTATAGGCTGTGCCTAGTTTGAGAACCGCTGTTAATTCTATCAAAATTAAAAGTTTTCTGCTGTTTATATACTATCGCATGTTATTACTTGTATGTTGGCAAAACTAAGTGTAAGTTTATTTAAAAAAAAAATATATATATAAGAGTCTGCCATTTTGACTTGCATAATTCAATTACTAGATTCGATACCCCTTCACTTCCTACGGAGATTCAAGGGGGCAACACGGGATGGCATGAAATAGTATTAAAATAGCAATAAACAAAAATAAACAAAATAATAGATTAATTATGAGATGCGCGTTGAGTGAAACCGAACCAAATATTGTCAAACTTGCGAATGCAAAGCAATTTCAACCTTCACATTAGTTAACTCCGAGATTTATAATATTACTTTACTAGTTACCTAAGCGTGCAATTTCTTACATAATAAACATATTTTAGTTCGAATTTGTGTGGTTTTAATTATTTTAAATTAACTAGGGGTAAAATCAATTCCCATACTTGTTCACAGGGGTAACGAGGTAAGGGCAGTAATTATATTGTGAGACATTCGAATTTTTGACGACCCGTAACGAGTCTCAAAGTTACACGATGACAGGGGAGCAATAAATATCGACGATCGAGTTTCAATACGAAACTCG
This sequence comes from Sesamia inferens, assembly GCA_037179545.1. NCBI lineage: Eukaryota > Metazoa > Arthropoda > Insecta > Lepidoptera > Noctuidae > Sesamia > Sesamia inferens. The sequence continues at coordinate 21,322,823 of CM073934.1, read as the reverse complement.
ATCGTCGATATCGAGCGCGTTTGGCGCTCTCATTGGTGAGTTCTTACGACCTTGAAGCAGGCCAATCGCTGAGTCCAACGCGCTCGATATCGACGATCGAGTTTCGTAATGAAAACTCATACTAGGCCTACAGATACGCTTTCTTGATATGTAAAGATGGTCAACCATAAATACAACATTTGAAAGAATCGAACGCGTTTTTCTCTGCAACTAAATAAATAAATATAAAATTATAAAAGTAGGGGTTTATACCTGTAATTCTGTCTAAGGTACTGGGCACACAGAAAAGACGTAAGACGCAGACGGGACGCGGACATTTGTCTCTACCGCGTCCCTTTGTATGTTTTGCGTCGCGTCGCTCCCCCTTATTCATTAACGTTGATTAAAGTTAACTAGTGATTAGCGAATTTTTAACCATACATTTTTGACCCACAGTGTTTAATAAACGATGATTAAAGTTAAGTGACGTCTAAAATGTATGGTTAAACAATCGCTAATCACTATTTAACTTTAAGCAGCATTTATGAATGAGGGGGTTTGTATGAAAGAGACGCGGTAGGGACAAATGTCCGCACCCCGTCTGCGTCTTACGTCTTTTCTGTGTGTCCAGCGCCTAAAGTATTCGTATACAATTATACTGGCATTGGTTGTCTCGACGCTCGCAAAATTACAACCCTTTGTTGCCGAAGGCATTCTTTTTAAACAGTACAGGTAGATGTTTTATGGTAGTTCTTACGAACCCAAATTTAAACTTACGAGACTTTGTATTTTTGAAACGACGGAGACTAAAACGGGGTTAAATAAAAACAATGTAGTGTTAATATAGGTACCGACAACAGCAGGTCAAGCTATCCGAAACTGTCAAATATTTCAACACTGAGTCTTATTGCTTTAGTGACAAACATGACAATCTAATTACACATTATAGTAGCTTGATGTGCTGTCGTCTGTACAAATTAGAGACTAGAATATGGGTTGCGTAACAAACAGCCTACATATTGTTAATATGTAGGCGTTTTAAAAGGATACTTGTCCTATTGAACGACATATATCGATTAAGAAATGACCGGATCTCTCCATTAAAAAGGAAAACTAGACATAATGGCATACTATTTTTGAATATGTATTACTCAACTTCTGTGGGTGATTAACCGGGAAGAGATATTTTCAACTTTTTACGGCCAGGTAAATAACAAAGGTTAAAGAAAATCGGTCAATGTTCCAGTTTACATACACGTAAGACAGAACTAAATACGATAGCTCGACCTTAAGTTCGGATTAGGGTCGCTTGTATCTGTCGTTCAACATTTATAACTATAAAATAATTATTTTACAAACGGATGAAAACACTTCACTTACTTGAATCAATTAATAAAAATCTAATTTCTTTATATATTGTTTTACAAACGGAGGAAAACACTTCACTTTCTTGAATCAATCAATAAAAATCTAAAATCATCTTGAAATCGTTCAACAATGTTTCATCATCTCAAAATTTGAACAATAACCAGTTTGAGTTTTAAAGCCTCTCTCTCTCACTACAAAGGTACTTGATTTAAACTCGCGAAACCGTGCAAAGAAGTTACATCAGCCAGATGCGGCAAAAAAAAAAAAAAAAACAATTGGTTAACGCCAACGCTCCGTTTAGTGTATCTTGAAAACAGAACCTTGAAAATAATATGAATAATGCTTTGATTTACTTTTATAAGTCAGCGTAAGAATCACAAAATTAAAATCAAAGCTTTTATTTCAAACTAGCGGCCGTACATTGAATATTTTATTTTAATCCCAAAATATAGAGCGCACATTTTAAATTTTTGTTATGAGCCGCTCCTATTGGTCGCAGCGTGATGTTATATATCCTAAAGCCTTCCTGGATTAATGGGCTATCCAACGCGAAAAGAATTTTTCAAATCGGACCAGTAGTTCCTATGATTAGCGCGTTCAAACAAACTCTTCGGCTTTATATATTAGTATACATAGATAAAGATTAACCAATTACTGGCACTTACAATGTCAACGGGTTGGTCAGTCAGTAGTAAGATGAAGCATGTTTGGGCCAGGGTTGCGGGTTGATTAAAAAAGAAACCGTGGCTAAAAAAAGTTAGTTGCCCATTCCAAAGCGTAGGTTTCTATGGAGAAGAACTAACAAGAAACTCCAAGAACACCCTTCTAAAATGATAAAATTGTTACAAAATATTTGATTAGGTATATCATTCATGTTGAATTTATCCATGTGAGAACGATGCAGAAAGAAATCCATGTTAAAGGCGTCCGTTAAAGAAAACTCAAAAATAAATCGAAAATTAAAATAAGCCGTGGCAGCTAAGATATGGCCAGTCACTACTAACGGCACCCGTTCACGAACATGACGTATGGATCAGCACTATTCAGTTCATTCTGAATGGAACTTAATGATCCAAGACACACATAACCACCAGCCATATATTAGAGTGGGTATGACAAACTCTCAACCGCCAGAACACATTCAAGTCAATGAAAGACTTCCCAGTTAATGATAGCTTAACAGGAAATACGTAGTGCTCACGCGTGTGCTATGCTATGCAATTGTACAAAACTAAGTTTTAATTCCTTAAACGTTGTCCCACACTAGGTATTCCTCCTATATCATGGATGACTTTACAGGCATATACTATAGTATGTTAAGCACAGGTTGATTAATCCTTACAATTTATAGTTAACACGATACCTAAACGACCGTTTATTACCGTTAAGTTTATAGTTCATGATATCTTTAGTCTCGTCTTACGACAACACATCACGCTACTATCATCATTTGTCAATTTTTTTTATTAAATCCTAGCTTTATGGCTAAAGCATTAAGGCTTAAGGTTCATCATCATGAACCTTTTTATCGTCCCACTGCTGGGCACAGAGAAGGATTGAGCGTAATCACCACGTCAATCACAGCCTAGTGGTGTCGTGGTTGGTTAAAACACCAGCCTTTCAAGTATGAGTGTGCGGGTACGATTCCAGGTCAGGTATTTACCCATGTAACTTTTCTAAGTTATATGTACTTTCTAAGTATATCTTGGACACTAATGACTGATTTACAAGGCGAAGGAAAATATCTTGAGGAAACTTGGACTTTAAGTCTGAAATCGCCAACCCGCATTGAGCAAGCGTGGTGAATACGTTCAATCCTTCTCTGTATGAGAGGAGACCTGTGCCCAGCAGTGGGACGATAAAAGGTTGATGATGACCACGCTTGCTCAATGCAGGGTGGCGATTTCAGACTTGAGAAGGCTCAAGGTTGATTAGAAATATCTGACAGTATCGGGTAGTTTATCGGTATCGGTCGGTATCTATGGGTATGCAGATGACAGCACAGTTGTGGAGAGATACCTGCCGGAAGCTCGGGCTAGTAAGGAAACAATCCGGTCCGAAAGAGAGGCCATGGTAGAGCGTGTGAGTGCTGCACTGCAGGCAGTCTCCGAATGGGGCAATGCCAATCTTGTAGCATTCAATGCCGCCAAAACACAGGCGTGTCTTTTCACCGCCAAAAGGAGCCCGTTCACCTTGGCTCCTGCTTTTCAGAATGTATCCTTGGAGTGTACCGACCGCCTTCAGCTTTTGGGAGTTGAGATTTCCTCGAGCCTTAACTTTGGGCGGTTCATTGAGTCCAAGGCCGGGGTGGCTGCCAGAAAACTAGGCGTCATCGCGAAGGTCCGGCGGTACTTCACACCTGGGCAGCTTCTAATTTTATACAAAGCACAGGTCCGTTCGTGTGTGGAGTACTGCAGCCACATTTGGGCTGGTGCTGCGAAATGTCACCTTGCCACTTTGGATTCGGTGGAGAGGCGTGCGAGGAGGCTGATTGGCGACCCAGACTTAACTCGAAACGGTCTCCAAAGCCTGGAGCACAGGCGTAGAGTAGCCAGCCTTTCGGTCTTCTATAGGATGCATTCTGGTGAGTGTGCAAGGGAATTGCATTATTTAATTCCCCCATCTCCGTTCCATCATCGGACGACCCGTCGTACGGCGAGTTTCCACCCTTACGTTGTTGACACCACTGCGATCCGGACGAAGCGTTTTGCTTCCTCCTTTATACCGCGTACATCGAGGGACTGGAACGATTTGCCGGCGTCGGTGTTTCCGTCACATTACAATTTGAGTGTCTTCAAGGCTAGAGTGAATAGGCTCTTAATAAACTAGCGCGCTTTACCATCAACGATCGCGTCACTGCTTACCATCAGGCGGGATTGCGGTCAAGCGCTAGTTTATAATTTATAAAAAAAAAAAAAAATATATATATTTATTGTTTTGCCGCTTTATTGCCAATTTTTTTTTATTATTACCTACTTCTTTTTAGTCAACTTCGGTACCCATTCCCTTGTATATTAACTAAACTAAATTCATGTACCGTGCATTTTTTTCTTCTTTTTATTTATTATGAAAAGGGCAGACTATAAAATGTTAGATAAAATAGTCCTATCAAATTCAATTAATCCATGAATAGTTAGACGTGATAAAAATAATTCAATTTATTTTAGGTGCTGACTAATTTGACAGAACGAAATTAACATGTAACTTCAAGCTGTTCCTTAACGAAACAGAAAGAATAAGATATTAGTTATTTAAATTTATTTTAGTTTGTGAACAAGCACATTGGATCTAATTACCTACTTATTATCGCAGTGAGGCAAATGTTTCGTTTACTTTTTGTTCATTAAGTTTCTCCGGCGATCTCAGATAACCAAAATTAGTTTAATTTCAGTGCCTTCTCAATAAATTGTATAATAGTTTTTCAATTTCAGGTACAATGATTCCAAAATCTGGGGGCGACTACGCATACATAGGAGAAGCGTTCGGTCCTCTACCTTCATTCCTGTACTTGTGGGTGGCGCTGTTCATCCTGGTACCCACTGGCAACGCAATCACAGCGCTGACTTTCGCTCAGAATATACTCAAACCTTTGTGGCCAGCCTGCACACCTCCAGACACTGCTGTGAGCCTGATAGCTGCTTTAATTACATGTTAGTATCCAAATAGACGATGCGTTATTTATCAAATAGGTGATGGATAAACAACACATCGTTAAACACTTTAACCCTACTGGGTCTGATGTTAAGACCCACTTCTCGTGATTATATTTGACACTCTGCTATTATCACTATTATAAAGCTATGTTTCTAACTGTGACTAAGTTCTAATAAATAATATGTGATAGAGTTCTTTTGATACTTGAAGTAAATTGTCCTAATATCATTAAAACATCACCACTCTAACTATTGTGGCAGGATTTTCAATTTTTAAAATGTCTAAATAGTCTACTAACTACTTTCCACGCGTGGAACAGAGTAGTAAAATAGAAGTACTTAATGTCTTCCAATGGTATGCAAATGGTGTGTTGTGCCAAATGTGTGCTCATTATTGAAAATTATCTATTAAAAATGTAGTTCGTGTTGATAATTGAAAAAGACTCCATAAATAGAATCACTCCAAAATAAAATATTCTCCATGGAATCTCCAGTCTGGTTAACGATTTACTCTAGAACGATCACAATGATGCTAGCAGATACTTGGATAAATACTTCTTGCCCAATTCACGTCAATAAACCGAACATGGAATCAATGTCGTCAATGATAATCCCGGTTGGTTACTAGGTCGCCATTATTACCGTTTTTTTTTTTTTGTTTGAACAGATCTATAGTATGTTTGCTTAACATAGCCTTGTTAAATTGTATTGTATCTACGCCTATATTCAATGTTGCTTTATTAAACTCAACAGCAAGTAACAAACAACACACCTTTATTATTATTTTTATCAGCGATTTCATAATTACATGGCCATACATAAAAGGTAAGGACTGTATTGAGTATATGTATATATAGAATTTAAATCATTTTGGTTGTGACAAGATATAATTAGAAATATATATCTGACTCGTCCTTATAACTTCGCCTTGGAAGGTTTGCAATCTTTTATACAGCAATAAGATCCATTGTTTATGAATACAAAATGGAAGAGGCATTGCTTCGTTATGGAAAAAGTTTAAACTTATTTTAATCCCATCTCAATCATACGTAGAAATCTCAACATGAAACCTGTATCGATGTTCAGCTTCCAAGAAATTTGTTCGATGGTTTAAGAATTCTCTACTGGAATTTGCACATTACATGCATCGTATTATGTAGTTTTGTTCCATAATAAGAAACAATTTTTCGCAGTCAGAGGACGCATTATCATCACCCCATGTTGCGAACCGGTTTGATTCCTTGGAATAAAGTTCCAATGATTTATTTTTGCTTTCCAAAAATTGCTTCCAAGAATTAGGGGAGCCTGTTATTGTAAAATCTGGTTAGCAATGTAATTATGAGTCGTGAGTTGAATATTCAGTATAGTCATATGTTCGGTGACATGTCTGGATCATTGACTTCATCAAAAGTACTTTAAATTACCTTTCATGGTTGCATAACTTTTCTGCCACGCCTTAATTCAAAGATAAGTGACTATAACTCAGTAACAAGTCCTTCATGAAATTTTAAGACTTATTATTATTTAGAAATCTTCAAATCTAGATTCATTGCTGTATGTTTTCCAAAAATAACCGCTGATGCTTTTGCAAGCATCTTTTACAATTACTACAACCCCATTGGAAACCAGAAGACAGAACCTACTTATTGTATTTTCTGTGATAAAAGACTAATCTCAGCGTTAATCCCAGTCGCATCCCAAGCTTTTTCAGCTTTGGACTCTGGGGTCCGCTTTACCAGTCTAACTGCTGATTTTTGGCTAAACTTCGATATTTTCCGTGAAGCGACTGCCGTCTAACCTCCACAACCCGTAGATGATATCGAAGCATTGCAGTTAGACCAATTGTTGGACTTTTGAAGGCTCCAACAACCCGTAACTACTGCCATTAGATGTTCGTATGGCAACCGGGCCCAACGGCTTAACGTGCTTTCCGAGGCACAACCAGAACAGTGCAAATACTATCAGCAATATTCAACGCCCACTTTCATTATACTCCACTCATCCATTTCTGATGGAAAATCATGCAGCAACTCCACTAGACATGTGACATCGCTTCACTATGATATACCGCGCATCCATTACGATATATTCGTGACAATAGTATAATACTACGTTTGTCTACGGTCGTACTATTATGCTTGAGGCCTCAGGCTGTTACTCCGGTAGGGCTACTGTGTCCGCGTCTTTATCTCCCGGTATGTATATAGGTGTACTGTGGCGCGGTCGCCGATTGCGCCTGACAGGATAATGAGAGCTTCCTCCCGCATCGTACTGACACACGCTCTTGTGCGGAATTATCACGCTCAACGTACAGTAAGGGCACTTAATAACCCGACGTGATTTTGCTATTGCCATGTAAACGACGACTTCCGTAAGAGTTTTGACCTACTTTACTAAATGCGTAATTGCTATGGGATGATTGGCTAAGTCCGTTATGTGTTTTAGATTTAGGTCCATAGTAAACACCAGATCATTCGCGGCAAAACAAACAAGAATCGGCTACATTCTATGGTATATCAAGACGGGGAAAATAACGAATTATTTACAAATATTCTGTTTTATCATTAAAGTCAGTAAAGTACTACAAAAATCCATATCAAGGACAAGTATATACATCTTCATGATGGGTCATTGCCATCCCGTTCTGCATCGTGGACTCTTGAACACTATAATATTATACTCACTCACTAATATTATTATCATCACTATAATAATACACTGCCGTACAAAAGCAAATCAAAATGTTATGATTCGTGCTATAAGATGGTAAAAACATCCATATTAAGTAATCTAATTTGTTCATTTGTGTCATTTCAGGTTTCCTGACAGTTATAAACTGCTACAATGTTAAGTGGGTGACGCGAGTGCAAGACTCATTCACAGCGGCGAAGATTCTTGCTCTTTTGGTCACGTTCTTCGCCAGTCTATGGTACTTATTCTCCGGGCACACGGAGAACTTGGAGAACATGATGCAGGGCACGATCACAAAGCCCGGAGAGCTGGCCATTGCCTTTTATACGGGGCTCTTCTCTTACTCCGGATGGAACTACTTAAACTTCGTCACTGAGGAATTGAAAGAGCCGTACAAGTGAGTTGATTGATAAATAGTTTGTTATTTCGATTTATAAACTCTTTACTATTGTAAAGGAGTCTTTGAATGTTAATTTAGTTCTCCATCTGGCTTTTATATGTAATGACCTCAATCTACAGGCGTGAACGCGCACTACAAATGTTATTATCAAATTCTGCTTACCACCCACCTGTGAACAGAGTTGAGATGGTACTGACATAAGCATTGCGATTATAAACGTCCCTAAATAAAAAAATATTTAAAAAAAATATTGAGTAGGTAGTTAAAAGAACTTGTACTTACCGGGGCAATGTTGGTGTTGAGAAAACACCAACGCATTATCATTATATGTTCACATAGAATTATTGCAGCTGCATTACCTACTGTGTACCCAGTTGTATATTTTATTCTGTGCAGTAATGTTGTGAGCACATTATCTCCCCTTTCTCATTAGTTGTGGGTCATTTGTTCATCCGTAGTGTAAATAGTGTAAACATAACAATATAATCATAAAGTTCGTTAATGTAGACTATTATGAGTCATGGGAATTCGTGCACATTTGTTATAAAGTTTGTTGTCATAAATTTATCTACATTCATAATAAATGTATTTATAAAAGGTCATTCACAATACGTAATTTAGATAAGATACATCTGCTTATGGCAGGGGTCACCAATTAGTTATGCTCGGGGTCCGTTTTAAGAAATGAAATGACCATCGCGGTCCGCACATTTTATAGAAAAAAAAAAAAAAAAATAATTAAAGAAATGTAGTTACGGAAATAACAAAGATAATTTTTTACTTTTCAATGGGAAAAATGATTTTTTCTGTTGTGGACTATCTGTCTGAAGTTTAGAGTATAATTGGTGCACGCTATTGTCATTAAATCCTCGAGATGTTCATTAGTAAGTTGAGATCGAAATTTATTCTTAATGAAATTCATCTTTGAAAATGCTGCTTCACAAATATATGTTGACCCAAACAAAGTAAGAAGTTTCATAGCTATTTTTTTTAGTTCTGGATATTTATTACCACACACAAATTTTATCCAGAACTCTTCACAGGAAACTTCTGCATGTTTGTGTTTTAAAACTGTGTTTTCTTGGAAATCGATCATTTCTATCGTTAACAATCCGCGAACTTGCATGTTTGTCGAAATTTGTCGAATTGACGTTAACAAAGATAGTGCGGGAGATACATTTTTATTAAATTTAGTGCTCTGTAGTGCAAGTTGCTGTGTTCTTGCGGTCCGCACAAAATGGGTTGGCGGTCCGGATGCGGACCGCGGTCCGCCATTTGGTGACCACTGTGCTTATGGCCTAAAGTGCAAAGTTCCTGGTTTTAAAGCGGATTCTGGCTTAGTTCCCAATCCCACTTACTGTGCCACTGTGGACCACCGACGAGTAGGTAACCCTAGGTTTTAGTTTTAGCACTCTCCGTAGGATGTTTAATGTTGATGACTTGTAGCTTTTCACAAAGATTTTCCTGATTAATTATCATTGTTGTTTATCGTATAGTAGTAATATAAAGAAATACGGTTGAAATCAGTTCTTTCTTTTCATGGACTGCGATTGACTAATGATGGAAAATGCTTCGTGCAGAGTCCGCACGCAGTTCCTAATGCCGATCGATATCTAAATTGGTTATTTCATGTCAGTGAAACACATCCGTTCGTCTCAGACTTTTATTCCGAACTTTTCTCATATTTGAATATGACAAATATAGTCACTATGTGACAGATTATACACCTAACGGCCGGTAGTGTTCTACAGGAACCAACCTCCAACAAGTAATCATAGAAAATTTGTGGGGGTTGGGAGCATTTATGGCCCAGTGGTAACAACCCCGTATTACGAATTAATTATGATCGCATATTTGATCCCAAGTAGGCGCTATACTGTCATATTCTTCTATAACTACATTGAAAACTTAGGTGAAATGAGGGTGGAGTGACCTGTCGTTCCAACTTAATGCTAGGCAGAGGGAACCGATCAGAACCTTCGAGAAGGTTCTTCCGAGGTTGCTGATGAGGGTGAGGGTTATAACCACGTATTCGCTGTCGCTGCATGCTGGTGGTCAGGATACCCGTTAAAGCCTTTACGTGAAGGAAGAAATAAAAGCAGAAGCTGGCTAGCTGGGCGACTCGCCACTCAAGATTGCGGGAGTGATAATGAACGACGACGACGACGTTGGACGATGACGTTGAAGTATTTGCAGCAAGACTGCGCTGACTTTCATGTTTGGCGTCACCAGTTTAGAGGCATAAGGAGCAGGATGTAAATTTCACTCATCTCCCATAGAAAAGGGAGGATCTTCCGACCAGACGAGTGTCGTGTCTGGCGGTCATTTTCCCACCGGTTGATGTTGTTGTATATATGCCAGTTGCACGTTAAACTGCTTGCGAGATGCAGGATCTGTGTGGCATCAATATGATGCGTTGTCCGCATGTGCCGTTTGTAAATACCGCTACAGACCCGATGAATCGCCCAAACAGGTTTGAGGTTTCAACTCCCAAAAGCTGAAGGCGGTCGGTACATTTGAAGGATACATTTTTGTTGTTTATTTGGACAGCTCTGCACTGTTATGTATATAACGTAATATACAAAGTTCTGATATGAAGTGTAGTACGATCCTTACAGATTTAATATCTACCTGATCGATCGTCATCATTAACCTTTTTATCGTCCCACTGCTGAGCACAGGTCTCCTCTCATATAGAGAAGGATTGAGCGTAATCACCACGCTTGCTCAATGCGGGTTGGCTATTTCAGACTTAAAGTCTAGGTTTCCTCAAGATGCTTTCCTTAACCTTGTACTCAGTCTTTGGTGTCCAAGATATACTTAGAAAGTACATATAACTTAGAAAAGTCAAATTGGTTGTTACTTGTTACGTCACACGTGTACAAGTTACTTGCCTGACCTGGAATCGAGCCGCGCACTCATACTTGAGAGGCTGGTATTTTAACCACTAAGCCACCACGACGTCGATCGATACTGTAACAAAAACAACTTGCTTACTAAAACAATGTGTTTCTCTTTCCAGGAATCTTCCGCGTGCCATCTGCATTTCCATGCCTGTGGTGACATTAGTCTACGCGCTAACCAACGTAGCATACTTCGCAGTCCTCACCAACGATGAGATCCACGCCTCACAGGCCGTTGCTGTCACCTTCAGCGTCAAGATACTCGGCATGATGTCCTGGATCATGCCTCTATTCGTTGCTTTATGCACCTTTGGGTCCCTAAACGGGGCAATCTATGCCTCCTCCAGGCTGTTCTTCGTAGGAGCCAGGAATGGACACTTACCACTTGCGATATCACTGATTGATGTGAAGAGGTTGACTCCAGTGCCTTCGTTATTATTCCTTGTAAGTATAACGTACTTTGATCGTGATTATAATACTTAACTAATACTTACAAAGAAAATAATATGGGAGCTCTAGTTGCACCATCGAACATTACGAGGACAAGGGAATATTACTAATTCTAGAAAAGTAAGTAAGAAAAGTAAGTAGGATCTAAAAAAGGATTATGTGGTTTTGTCAAACCACGGTAAAAGTGAAACTTTGACGAGCGCCTGTCCCTTTATACCTATTTTTTATGTCGCTGTTGAAATGCCTTTACGCACCATACCCGCCGCTAGCTAGGCGACGGGCGTGTGCGGGACTCGCCCAACTGAAGCCGGTAATACCCATTAAAACCACAGCGGCACATCGAGATCGCCTTAGTGGCGGGGTCATGGGAAACCAGCAGAGCCTGCACTACCAATCCCCCGACGGCCCCACTGGCCTTACTGGCCCCACTCGTTTGCACGAATGCAAGCGGAGCCCCCAACTCCTCTCAGTCAGGAGCCCGGGTTGTCCGACGGTGACCCGAAGTGCGGGTCACGTCAGCCACTAGAAATGGTGGCAGACCAACCGCACGCATGACCGCCGAAGCGGTCCCCACGTCTGGTTTTGGTCCGCGTCGGTAAACCGGTAAACCCCACATCTGGGCTGTTCCCCTATCCACCACCTAGGGAAGCGTCCGATGGCAGGCCAGAAACTGCACACGGATTCCCTTTATAGCTACACCGACCGTCACGCGACATGCAACACACAGACGAAAAAGTTTGAGAAGATCTAATAAAAGTTTCACGTTAATAAAAAGAATCTATTTATGAACCCAAGCTGTTCAATAAATTGCTACCTAACTAATGTTCAGTTAAATACTATCTAATAAATGACTAAATAAACGGAAATATACTCTGATCATCATCATCATCATCAACCTCTTTTATCGTCGCACAGCTGGGCACAGGTCTCTTCTTATACAGAGAAGGATTAAGCGTAATCACCACGCTTGCTCAATGCGGGCTGGCAATTTCACACTTAAAGTCCAGGCTTCCTTAAGATGCATGAAGACATAAAACTTAGAAAAGTTATATTGGTACTTGCCTGACCTGTGATCAAACCCGTACACTCATACTTGAGTGGCTGGTGATTTAACCACAAGGCTACCACGACTAAATATACCTATAAACCCAAAACTGGAAAACTAAGTCAAATCTTCTACAGCTTTGAAATATAATCAAAACGTTCGCTTGGCAGCAATGTAACAAAATAATCTTGATTCTAATAACTTTTAATCAATTTTGATGCAGAGTTTCCATTTGTTTCCAATAATATAACCCACAGAAGCCAATGGAAAAGTGTGTAACCGGTATCATAACAAGATTGTGGGTTAATTAGGCACATTTGAGATAAACTAGAAAGTATTCAATACGTTCTTTCAATTTATTCTCTTTAACGCCTCCATTATAAACGACTTTTGGATTGCATAAAGATGATATCATCTTTATGCAATCTAAAAGTCGTTTATACGTTATTGCTATTTTATGATGATATTTCTGACACGGTCATAATGGTAACTTATTAAAAAGGTAATAATCATATAATGATGTAGGCAATAGGCAAAATAGTAGTGCGGTGGTTGTAGGTTCTAATTTCTAATTAAGTAAGGCGCTTTATTTTGTGTAAAATTATATTATCACCACTGCTGTACACTGCGCTGGATAACGTTATAAAGAAACCACTCTGCATGTCCTAGAACCAATAAATTTCAAAGACATGTGACTTCAACCGACTGGCTCTGGGTTCCGCGTATTGGATTACTGCTCACTCCCTCTAACAGTGAGGAGACCTGTGTCCTAGACGGGAACATTATCGGTTGAGTATGTAGTCGTATGCATATATTTATTTATGTACTTCTATCATCTATACTAATATACAATATGTAAAGAAAACCCTGTCCGACCCATAAGGATAATATAGGTTAGGTAAACACATGACCAAATCTAATATATAAAATTCTCGTGTCACGGTGTTCGGCTTTAAACTCCTCCGAAACGGCTCGACCGATTTTGATGAAATTTTTCGTGCTTAACCGGTATCTATGAGAATCGGCCAACATCTATTTTTCATCCCCCTAAATGTTAGGGGTAGTCCACCCCTAAATATTTTTTTTATTTTTTAGACAAAATTTTTAATTTCTATTTTTTTATGATACAACATACAAAAATACATACAATCCCCAATTTTCACCCTTCTACGATCAACCCTTATTTTTTAATAGCCATTTTAGTAATTTAATCTATTATTTATATGGCAAAACAACGTTTGCCGGTCAGCTAGTATAATATAAAATTTTACGTAATCATCATAGTAACAATATTAATGAATTTTGAAAGAATCTTTTTTCCCGCGAATTAATTCCAACTTCCCCGAAATTCGGTATTTTTTAAAAAGCGACAACATCATTTTGACGGTATTATTATAAGCGATGCGACCACGTGCAGCGTGCCCTGCCTCCCGCCGCCCGCGGAAGGGTTGCCTACCGCACATGTATTAAGTTAACTCTTTATGCGAAATAATATTTATTTTTTTAGGGGTATTTTTTTTTTAGTTTAGCCCGGCTTTGTATCCATTAGTAGAATCAGTTATCGAAACCTAACAAAACCTTCACGGATCGGACAGGGTTTTCTTTACATGTTGTACAAAGCTGAAGAGTTTGTTTGTTTGTTTGAACGCGCTAATCTCAGGAACTACTCGTCCGATTTGTATAATCTTTTTGCGCTGGATAACCCATTAATCCAGGAAGGCTTTAGGGTATATAACATCTCGCTGCGACCAATAGGAGCGGGGCATAACTAACTCCATGCGAACGAAGTCGCTGACGGCCGCTAGTTATATTATAACAGGCAAGATGGCTTTAGCCTCTAACGAATACTTACACTCTTTTATTTATTTATCAATCAATTATGCAAAAAATAACTTCATGTGCTGCTTTCGCAGGATAGTTTCATCATGCAGAGAATACTTTATTTATAAAGGTACACCAACAGCTTCTGAATATATCTTAAGTACTATAGGTAACAATAGCCTCGGACTTGCACTGTGGCCAATTACAGATTAACCAGTAATCATCAGCCAAAGGTGATATCACGTAATATAAACTAAATGCTCTAGAGTTTAGAGATTATAGTAAAATACTTCTTAAACGTAAAATTAACAAGAAAGGATATCCCCACAGGATCGACACTTAGCGCGCAGCTAATTAAATAGTATAGATGTACAAATATGATTACGACGTTTTTTTAAACATCTTCCTCAAATAATGCTTCCAATTCCGTCTCTTCGAACGAGTTCGGTCTTCAACTACCTTCTTTGTCTTCCACATCATAGGTAATTAAAGTTTCTAAACTTTTGAAACCACTCACGACAACTTCCCTCGTTTAAAACAGGCTTCACCATAAGCATCTACAAGGCATCGAAGGGAGTCATCTGCAGATTTCTTTGCATAACATCATGCAAAATAGAAAATCCCAATTGGCTTGGCAATTAAAAAATAATTAAACATTAATAACAAATAAATAATAATAAAGTCTAGCCTAGTTTACATACCTATTGACATTCTTATGATTATCAATAATAATTTTCATAACATTACATTTAAATTTAGATATTGAGCATGCGAAGATATAAATTTCTACAAAATTACAATTAGGTATAGGATTCAACCATGCATCGGATTATATCATGGAACGTCGGCTAATGAAATAATGATTTTTAAGTCTAAAATAAACTTCTCTCTAGTTCGACCCTTAACAAAACTATCTCTTCTAGATAAAGTCTCCAAAAATTTTTAATGCTACAGTTAACACCTTTTGCAGAGTTGTTAGAGAAACAATTATTGAAGCAAATAATTTCCTTCTTCCAGTGCATAGCGACGCTGATGCTACTATTGTCGAACAACGTGGAATCCCTGATAGTGTACGTGACGGCAGTAGAGGCGCTGTTCACGCTGGCGTCTGTCACCGGTCTGCTGTGGATGCGCTTCACTCGGCCGAACCTAATGCGGCCCATCCGTGTCAACATCATCCTGCCCGTCTCCTTCCTCATCATCTGCACTTTCGTTGTTATCTGTTCCTGCTTCACACATCCCATGGAGGTCGGCATCGGCATCGCCTTCATCGCCATCGGGGTTCCAGTTTACTACGTCTTCATCGTATGGAGCAACAAACCCCAATGGCTGCTCACAGTGTGCAACTCCTTCAACCTCGCCTGCTCCAAAATATTCCTATGCCTCCCCGAAGATTCCAAGGAATTATGATCTTTACATTATATATTAATGTGAAATGTTTAGTGTGATCTGATTAATTATTTTTGCTATTTTTATTTTACTTTTTTATGTCGATTTACGTGACATAAGTTTGATTGGCATAATATTAAGTACAGATCTGTTATAACTAAGATAAGCTGATGATTCCTATGAAGTTATAGGTTAAGGATCTATATGTGAATAGATGTTAAGTAAATGACAAAATTCTTATTGATAATACAATACAATCATTGTTAGTTCGTGTATTTATTCAGATGTTACCCGCTGCCTGCGTCATGTCCCGGTGCGCATAAATATAGCCGGTATAGTAACTTTAAAATTAAAAATAATTATAATTATTATTTGTGAAGGTTAAATCTACACGCCTAGCAAAACAGCTCATAGTACATAGAACTCAGAAAGTCACTACGATAGGGATTTGAGTGAATTTCCATTTACAGTAACGCAGCTACGTCAAATCAAAAGTAATTGATAACATCGGCCGTCGGCAGAAGTTACCACCCACCAGACAAAGCCTTGCCGCCAAGCGATTTGTCGTGTTCCGGCATGATGTCTGGTGAAGCCGTACGGAGGACGGTTCTGAGCAGTTGTGTTGCGATGTGTGCCGGGTGCGATGCGCCTAATGTTGTTGTGTTGGGGGTTTGGTCGTGGAGGGTCTTCAGATCAATCTCCCTTTGGCGCAGCATCGTTGGTCGTGTTGTTGGGTTTAACATTGCATCACCTCGCTCAACTGCCGTCTTCCTTCCTATTCGCTCAGTTTTTCAGAGTGAATAGGCTCTTAATAAACTAGCGCGCTTTACCATCAACGATCGCATCACTGCTTACCATCAAGCAGGATTGCGGTCAAGCGCTAGTTTATAATCATTAAAAAAAAAAAAACGCTTTTTTGATCCATAGATTTCCAACTGTTCAATATTTTATTAATAATTATTATGAATAAATAAGAGAAAGTATGAGCACCACCTTTGTTCAAGGCAGATTCGTGACTTATAAAATATGTAACAAAAATTGTGTCATGTCCAGATATATAGCATCTGTAGGTGTCGCAATTTTTTTTTTACCTTTATTATGGATAATTCTTGAGCCGTACATGCAAACCATGAAGTCATCTGTTGTTAAACATTTAAGTCATTAACTTAATCACCAACCATACATTTTTGATTTTTGGCATTATACTAACATTTTCATAATTTTGGTCAAAGTTACGAAGCTTACTTCACTGATTTCACGTATAAAATTAAATTTAAAGATATTTCAGTTGGAGTTACCAAATTAAGTTACAAGTCAAAAAATTAAAAAAAGCTTTGAAGGACAAAAATTCGCACGTAGTCAAAATAGAAATCATAACACGACAACTGAAAAAAAATCCGGAATATAAATGGGGATGTTTCGGGTGCTCCAAGAGAAGCTCTCTCTAGACAACCATTTGAGACTATTTTTTTTGTCCAGGTGCCCCGATATGGTTTTCTATAGCTACTGACAAATAAATTTAGCTCTTACTTTGCCAACAGAACTTACGGTCAATGGGCTATAATGCCAAATGTTCAACAATCTCAATAAAATAAAATATCTATGGAGAAGCTCTAGTTAGGCATATTGATCATAGCATATGAGATACGTTTAGAACCCTACTACCAATTACAGGCGTTAGATAAGGTACATTTTTTTTTTCAACCAAAGCACCTACCATTTTATCTCTTCACCTCCTATGGTTGACTGGTAGAGAATGCCTAAGGCATTAAGTCCGCCTCTGTACATTTCATGTGCGAATGAATAAATAAATAAATACAACGATATGTTTTGTTTATCATCATCATCATCATTTCAGCCGAAAGACGTCCACTGCTGGATATAGAACTCGACCAAGATTCTCCACGACGACCGGTCCTGCGCCTCCCTCATCCAGCGGTTTCCCGCGACCTTCACCAGGTCGTCGGTTCACCTTGTCGGGGACCTACTCACGCTACGGCTTCCGGTGCGTGGTCGCCACTCGAGAACCCGGCGGCCCCGTCGGGCATCGGTTCTACGGGCGTCCAGCCCACTGCCACTTTAGTGTTGCAATTCTTCGGGCTATGTCGGCTACTCTCGTTCTTCTGCAGATCTCTTCATTCCTGATTCGATCGCGCAGTGAAACCCCAAGCATAGCCCTCTCCATTGCCCTTTGAGTGACTTTGACCCTTCTTATAAGGCCCATTGTTAGCGACCACGTCTCAATTCCATAAGTCATCACTGGCAACACACACTGCTCGAAGACTTTTGTCTTGAGACACTGCGGTATTTCGGACGAAAAGATTTTACGTAGCTTCCCGAAAGCAGTCCAGCCAAGTTGGATGCGACGATTGACCTCTTTCTCGAAGATGGACCTTCATAACTGGATAGTTTGTCCCAGTTCTCTTACACGTAACTGTCAACAAGTCCGAGAACAGAGTCTCCAATCTTAATAGGAGTCGGTACAACATGGGCATTAGACATGACTTTCGTCTTGTCGATGTTCATTTTAAGACTGACTCGCTCGGAGGCTCTACTGAGGTCTTCGAGCATTGTACTCAGGTCCTCCGCGGTCTCAGCCATGACTACAATATCATCAGCAAACCGAAGGTGTGTCATGTACTCGCCATTGATGTTGATGCCCAGTCCTTTCCAGTCCAGAACCTTGAAGACATCCTCCAATACAACGGCGAACAGATTCGGGGAGATAGCATCTCCCTGTCTGACACCACGCTACAGAAGTATTGGTTTCAAGGTCTGGTCCTGTATTCGGACTGACATGGTGGCGTTTCGTCTACCTGGCACCGCTGGAGAGACTGCAGTACAGCCCAGGTCTCGATCGAATCAAAGGCTTTTTCATAGTCCACAAACGCCAAGCAAAGGGGTAGGTTTTTTTTTTTTTTTTTTTAGTGCCGTCTCTTTCTCCTTGCGTGGCAAGAATCCTTTTTTACTTTATACTTATTTTCGCCAATTCTCTTTTTTCCGCGCTTTCCATTTTTTGCTCACAAAGGGGTAGGTTATACTCCTCGGCCTTCTCAGTAGCTCAGCCGTTATTCCGCCATCGCCTTGTTGTTTTTAAGCTGTTTAAGAGCCACTCGAATCTCCTGCAGGCTGACGTCCGGAATATCTTCGGTGTAATGTCGGGTTAATCTTGCTCTAGGGTCTTCAGCAAGATTTAATGCGGGTTTTGTCGTCGAAGTGTAGAGCTGTCCATAGAAATTCTCGACTTCCCTCAAAAGCTCGGGCCCGGACGTTATGATCTTGCCGTCGTCAGTCTTCAGCCTGCTTAGCCGGCTATGCCCAATAGTCAGATCCCTAGCGAAAACTTTAGAGGCTCTGTAGGCCTAGTATGAGTTTTCAATACGAAACTCGTTCGATCGTATCGAGCGCGTTTGGCGCTCTCATTGGTTGAGAGTTCTTACGACCTTGAAGCGGACCAATCGCTGAGTCAAACGCGCTCGATATCGGCGAACGAGTTTCGTAATGAAAACTCATACTAGGCCTACTGTTTCGCTCTATAGCCTCCGTTATACGCTCGGTATTATACCGACGTAGGTCGCGCTTTAGAGACTTTGAGATCTGCTTATGGAGCTGCCGGTATGCGCAAGCATCACTTGATAAACGCAAAACCATCTCACGTCTATCCTCCATGAGCTCGAGAGTGTATTCCGAGAGCTTTTTAGTTCTATTTGTACTGCGGGTCTTAAAATACTTAGTCCCGACCGTACGTACAGCTTCTACAAACCCGTCATTGTATTCGTCCACGTCGCCACTTAGGCATTCGAAGCGATTTTGGAGCTCGAGCTGGAAACCTTCGGAGTTATGGATCTGGATGGGTGCTGGGCGGAGCGTAGACTTCATCAGACGAGATCTTTCGGACACTATGTTCAGATTCAATGTGCCTCTGACCATACGGTGATCGCTGCCGCATTTGAGCGAGTTGATCACTGAGACATCATTGAATATGTGCCTTTTTGTCGTCATAATGAAGTCTATCTCGTTCTTAGTGATAGAGTGTAGTTTTGTTTATGCGAAACCTGAATATAGTTTGTTCAGAATAAACAACTGAATTGATTCCAATAATTTTTACACCATGTTATATTTTTACCAAATACATTTAAAAATTGTTGTATATAATATAATCTATCGTAACCGCTTGGTAATTACTCTGTTACCGAGCGGTTACGGTAATCATAGTACTTGTCTCGCGCTCCACAACTGACGCCAGAGGTCAACGCCCCGCGTTCGCCTGCCCGATTAGAGTTTTGACCATATTTTTGTTGGGACAATCAAGTAGAATAGCAAGCTCATAACTTTGTGGTTTTTTTTATTATATCTTTTTGAAATTTTGTACATATATTCTCTACTTAAAAATACTGGACACGTGTTTCAGGCTTCCCGTAAACAAAAACTAATGTTGTATATTATTGGACAGCGAGGCGCAGTAAAACATCAAGTTTGTCTGTTTAGCAGAGTTTACTGAATTATTTTGTGTTCACAAAAGGCACGGACGAGCTCGAGAAAGATCTAGAACTATCATAGACTAACTAGAGACAAACCATAGTGTAACAATATTGCCATAGTTTAACATTGCATTCTACATATATGTAAAGGTGCTTTTTTCTGCCCAACTTGGTGTAAAGTCATCAGTGGACTGGGTTTTTTTTTTGTGGGTGGGAAATCATCATATGATCTCCCGCTCTGAGTGGCTCGGAAGGGCGTGTCAGATTTTTACTGAGTAAAACCCCCCCGTGTTTCTTCAGTTGTCTGTGTGCCAGGGTCAAGGTTTCTCTTTTGACGTATCCACAACCCTGACCCTGGCATCGCTCTTCGTGGACCCGTCACGATGTGCTGTCATCTCTTTAAGGCGCGTTGTTTTCTTTCTTCTTAAAACGTTGCCCCACACTAAGAATATCTCCTGTATCGTAAGGGAAAGCAGGTCTCTTTGCATCTCTCTTGGCCCATAGTTCGCGTCTTGACACTGGCAGTGCTACTCCACCTAATTTGCCTCATTGCGGAACTTCAATGCCGGAGGTTCGCATTAGAAACAAGGAGGTTCTGAGAGTATTGTGTCGTCTGGACGTGAATATGGCTAGTGGTCCAGATGGTATACCAGCGATTGTTCTTAAGGCTTGTGCGCCCGAGTTGTCTCCTGTATTGACACGCCTGTATCGCCTCTCATTTAGGACTGGTATAGTGCCCAAGTCCTGGAAGCTTGCCAACGTGCAGCCCGTGCCCAAAAAGGGTAGTCGTGCCGATCCTACCAACTATCGGCCGATTTCAATAACCTCCATACTCTGCAAGATCATGGAGCGTGTATTGAACTCGCGCCTCTTGGCTTACCTGGAAGGTAACGATCTCCTCAGTGACCGACAGTACGGTTTTCGACGCAATCGGTCAACTCGGGACCTACTAGTGTATGCCACTCACTTGTGGGGCGAGGCCCTCGAGAAAAATGGGGAAGCGATTGCCGTCTCCCTTAATGTCTCGAAGGCCTTCGACCGGGTATGGCACGCTGGCCTTTTGAGTAAGCTTCCAGCGTACGGCATTTCCGCTGGCCTGACTGGCTGGGTAAAAGACTTCCTGACTGATCGGTCCCTCCGAGTTGTTGTCGACGGATGCTCATCTGAGCCTATGTCGACCAATGCCGGTGATCCTCAGGGGTCTGTTCTCTCTGCAACTCTGTTCCTGATGCATATTAACGATCTGCTGATGCCCGGTATCTATGGGTATGCAGATGACAGCACAGTTGTGGAGAGATACCTGCCGGAAGCTCGGGCTAGTAAGGACACAATCCGGTCCGAAAGAGGGGCCATGGTAGAGCGTGTGAGTGCTGCACTGCAGGCAGTCTCCGAATGGGGCAATGCCAATCTTGTAGCATTCAATGCCGCCAAAACACAGGCGTGTCTTTTCACCGCCAAAAGGAGCCCGTTCACCTTGGCTCCTTCAGCTTCTAATTTTATACAAAGCACAGGTCCGCTCGTGTGTGGAGTACTGCAGTCACATTTGGGCTGGTGCTGCGAAATGTCACCTTGCCACTTTGGATTCGGTGGAGAGGCGTGCGAAGAGGCTGATTGGCGACCCAGACTTAACTCGAAACGGTCTCCAAAGCCTGGAGCACAGGCGTAGAGTAGCCAGCCTTTCGGTCTTCTATAGGATGCATTCTGGTGAGTGTGCAAGGGAATTGCATGATTTAATTCCCCCATCTCCGTTCCATCATCGGACGACCCGTCATACGGCGAGTTTCCACCCTTACGTTGTTGACACCACTGCGATCCGGACGAAGCGTTTTGCTTCCTCCTTTATACCGCGTACATCGAGGGACTGGAACAATTTGCCGGCGTCGGTGTTTCCGTCACATTACAATTTGAGTGTCTTCAAGGCTAGAGTGAATAGGCTCTTAATAAACTAGCGCGATTTACCATCAACGATCGCATCACTGCTTACCATCAGGCGGGATTGCGGTCAAGCGCTAGTTTATAATTCATAAAAAAAGGGCGTTCACAAAAATAAAAACTCACATACACAAACAGCCAGACCCGGAACAACCACTTGTAGGTCGTGCAAATATTTGTTCAGTTAGGGAATCAAACCCGCGGTACGCAGCGCAACAGTCAATAGCTTAACCACTACGTCAACCGTGCCGTCTGTCATTAATACACCAGTATTACAGAGCATACCGATGCTCGATAGATAACGTTCTACACAAATGCATTTTACACAAAAAACTCATTGACTCTCGGTGGTAGGCCATAACATCGGCCGCCGGCAGAAGTTAACACCCACCAGACAAAGCCTAGCCGCCAAGCGATTTGTCGTGTTCCAGCATGATGTCTGGTGAAGCCGTACGGAGGACGGGTCTGAGCAGTTGTCTTGCAATGTGTACCGGGTACCATGCGCCTAATGTTATTGTGTTGGGAGTTTGGTCGTGGAGGATCTTCAGATCAATCTCCCTTTGGCGCAGCATCGTTGGTCGTGTTGTTGGGTTTACTGCCTGCCTACTGGCTCAACTCCCGTCTTCCTTCCTATTCGCTCAGTTTTTTCTGAGTGAATAGGCTCTTAATAAACTAGCGCGCTTTACCATCAATGATCGCATCACTGCTTACCATCAGGCGGGATTGCGGTCAAGCGGTAGTTTATAATTATTATTAAAAAAAAAAGATAAGTTTCATCGTCCACGCGAACGAAGTGGCGGGAACAGCTAGTCTACAATAGATTCTTGAATATTTCGGCGCTGCTAAGCGCACTTAAACAATGGCGTGCCTCAACTCAGGATCAGCTAATTAAAAGCAGCCACCAACTTACTTTTTCTTCAATCCGCTTCAGCCCATGCTTGGGCCCTGAGCCCATGCTTATGCAGGCTTGTCACCTTCAGCCAGGCTAGTCGACTAGGAGGCGGAGTGCCTGAAGGAGTGGGAATCCCAGCGCCCTCATGCCTCTAACCACCGCAGGAGACGCCCTGGTCGGAAGAGAACATCGAACTCCCGGCCACCACAGGCGCGAACCAGCTGCCCACTGCTCGCTACCCGGTAAGAACCAGGCCCGAGTCGACAACGCGTTGTGTTTCACTTGATCGGGGTCCACAAAGACAGATGCCTCCTGGGTCAGGGTTGCGGGTTGGGTAAAAAAGAAACCGTGGTCCTGGCGCACAGCCAAGTGAAGAAACACGGGTGGGATTTAGTCAGTAAAAGTCTGACACGCCCTTCCGCTCCACCCAGAGCGGGAGAGCTCATTTGATGATTTCCCACCCGCATTTCTCAAGCGCAGTGTCAGCGCCGAAGAACCGACGGGGTGAGGAGATGATGCATACCGCTGTGAATTGGCATGTGAAAATAATGTTCTTGGTAAGGTAAACAAATTAGGTACGTCTATCACTGAACAGTAAACAGCGTGTCCAACACGACGTCCCTGGTTGTCTTTCGATTCACGTCCCACCTTGGTCATTTCCTATCATTGTTATTTATTTATGCACTGTGAATCACTGTACTACGTTACTTTTCCATTTGAAATTGTCTCACAAAGGAAATCCGGAAAATACATTTTGGACTTTTTTTATATACCTAATATATCTAATGTACCTAGACTAGGAAGCAGCTGTGTTTACTCATGCGTTTATTTAGATAATAATTATTTATTTTATATTATAACACAAAGAAAAACAGAGACTTAGCCTAGTAATATCTAGGTAGGTATTTGAGTTATTTATCCAACAAATAATTTGCTCACGTTTATTTTATCGTGAGTTTTTTGACTAAAGCGCTGCTCAGCGAGGCATGAAAACTGACGTGCTTGGTTTTGGAATCACGTACATTACTAACCAATGTTATGAAGTAGGTAGGTATTCGCCGCGTCGCCTTTGTGTGGTTACCGTGAAAATTGACCAAATTAAAATTTCGTAACCGTTACGGAAGCCCACAAAACGTTCACTATAGTAGGTACAATACAAAGATTTTTTCTGCAATAATACCTAACCACCAGTTCGGGATTTTTGCGGAAATTTTATGCGGATCTACTTTGTGTTTCCGTCTACGTTACGGGTTTGGTTTCCGCACTCCTCCAGTAGACCACTGTGCGTGGGCCATGGCGGCCGTTGGCGGTTATTCTAACCAGCCCACCTCCCTCCAGAAGCCTAAGCACAGGTCTCCTCTCATACAGAGAAGGATTGAGCGTAATCACCACGCTTGCTCAATGCGGGTTGGCGAGTTCAGACTTAAGTCCAGGTTTCCTCAAGATATTTTCCTTCACCTTGGAATCAGTCATAGACTGTTTAGATGTGATTAAATATTGCTACTAAAACTATCAATTTTAGCTTTTATTCTTCCTATAGTTTTGTACTATTGATATTAAACACGATATAATAGGATTGAGCGAAGTTCGCCGCTTAGGAGAAAGGATAATAGAAGACGACGAATACATTTTCTACTACAATAGGCAAAACAAAAGGACTATATGGCGTAGGTTTTCTAGTTAAGAAGAAACACAATGATAAAATCACAAAAGTTAAGGATAGTGAAGAATGGCATTCTTTGGGGGAGGCTTTTACCCGAACGGGGTCCACGCATTAATCTTTGTTATTAGTTTTTATTTAATTATTATGTATTTGCATGGAATAAACAAGCTTTATTATTATTATTATTTATTATAGTTTTGTACAGCCATCTTCGTATAATGGATTTCGGGCAGAGGTTTCTCGCAAAACCTGAACTAAAAGATTTTTAACAAGTCAAATTTCCTTTAAATAGTTCAGAAATTCCGCAGTAAACAGATTCTGAAAACAGTATTTTATTGCATAAACATAGCAAAACAAATAGAATTGAATATTTGCCATCAGGACTGAAAAAAGTTACGTAGTTACATATTTACATATTTTGTACGTTGCTTATCTCCACACATCATCAAGAGTCGACAGGCGGAAATTGGTTGTTATGGTTAAACGAAGGGCCAACGGCCAACCATTATCACACCCCATATAACGTCGAAAAGTTTAAATCTGACACGTGGACAAACAGTGTACGTACATAATGTACGAGTACCTGCCATTACGGTACAGGGAAACAGGTTCACCTGCAAATAAAGGTTACAGGGCCGACATATTTCAATGTTTAATTCAAAGAACAGCTGAAGTGCGTACCTCATCACGCACAACGAAGAGTTCCGTAGTTATAATTAATTCGTCTCGAGAATAAACTTAAACTTATACTAATATTGTAGATGAAAATCATGTTCTCCTATACATCACAGCTGTGTTTGTGATTTTTTTTTTTATCTATATTTAGAGAGCTTTGTCACACATGGCAATGTCGCTGTGTAATGCAGTGCTAAGTATAAATTACAAAACATAAAAAACATCAAATCCACTTTCGTCACCGAACCTTCGCCCGACGGCGCAAGCCGACCTCAACTATTTTGTAAAGCATCCTTGCTTTACCAGATAAAGGAACTGCTGAAATACTGTTGCATGCTCCAACCTTATTCGAACCTAATCCGTTTAATTCTAGTCTGATGTCCGCGTTCCGGTCACATTCCATCATAATATGAAAGGCGTCTTCCACTATTCCACACTTCGTGCAAAGTGGGGATAGGACCTTTTTCATTAAAAATTTATTAAGTGGAATGTGATCAGATCGAAGTCTAAACTCAGTGGTTAACATATTTCTGTTTACTGTTAATTGCTCATACCACGGCACTTTCCAAGGTTCGGTTTTTAGTGTTCTATACCAGATTCCCTTCGTCGCAAAACTTTCATCAAAATGGATGTTCCACATTTCATAACAAAATTCCTTAACAAGAGGAATATAGTTGGTAAAATACGGAAAAATATTAATAGCTACGCCATCACAAGAAGCCTCTTTTGCTAATTTATCTATTCTCTCGTTAAGACTAGTTAGCTATGACAGTTTTTCTTTTAACTATCTATTAGACGTCATCTCCGTAGACACCTTCTTCTTAACCATATCATCATTGAGACACTCCATCCATCGTTTACAGGTAAGCGCCTGATGCAGGCCGCGTCCAACCGTTCTTTTTGGTAATCCTTAGGGGAGATCTATGTCCAGCAGTGGACTTCATGTGGCTGAGATGATGTTGATGATGATCCATCGTTTACCGTAAAACCGGTCAAGACACCACTGGGCTAACGTGGTCGGTCGGAGTTGTACCTATAGGCACTACTCTCTCTCCAAGAGTGGAGTCCTGGGTCCCAGATATAGAAGCATTTTAGGTTAGTAAATTCATTACGTAATTTGACAACCTTGATGCAGCAAACTTGATTCAGTAGTTACAAACTGGTAAATTAGCTCCTTAATCACAATCACACCAGCGTATTTAATGTTCCCACTGCTGAGACACAGGTCTTTGCTGTGTGAGAGGATCAGGGCCAGAATCCATCAAACCACGTAGGTCCAGTATGGTTTGATGGGTGCTAATTGTCTTCCAAGTTTTTGAACATGTCGGTTTCCTCAAGATGTTTTCCTGCACGGTTTTTAGATGTGGTGGAGTGGTGATGAAATTAAATACCTACACAAAGTACCTGCCGGTGTTCGAACTCACGATCATTTTGTTGACTATTCTTATTCGATATACAAAGCCTTTGTTCCTCTATAAGGCATACCTTCCATTTTCTTTAGTACAATCGCATATTAATATACGAATTAAAAATGATCCAGCTCTGAAAACAGACAATTGTTTCCACCCCGATCATGTGATACTCGCATGTTATGAAAATCTATATATATTATCGGTGTTTTTAATTGATGTTGATATATTGATTAGAGTATCGTGTTTATTCTGGCTATCTGTCCCGGTGGATGGGAATGTTTGCTTGAGGCGCAGTCGGTAAATATTGCTACAAACAGTAGTATCTACGTTCACACATCGCTGGAGTAAGCAATAAGTACTAATAAACATCGGAGTAGTTCTAAAAAGCGTCGGGGACAACGTCATTCAACATTCGAGTGGAGTATTAAAGAAGCTACGTGGGTACTCGTTCCGAAGTATGTCCTTTCTTTGTGGACTTTGTTAGTCCTTACGAATGACAGTCTGTAATCTGTTATTTTAACTTTATTTCTTGAAAAAATATGAACACTATACCTTAGTGCATTAGTGATGCGCACCTATTTATATAAATAGTCATTATTAAGTAAAATAAAGTCTCCCAGACCGAATCTCGGCGATGGCTACCAATCTCAGCGGAGACCAGCCTTCGGCGAGAGAGATATTAGGTATATTCGTAGAGCGTGAACAGATACACGTACACTCGCTTTCCCCTCACCTCATTGTTCGATAGGAACAATCTGAACGATCGGAGAGAGGTTTGGCTTATCGTGTTTTCCGATATATCACACGAGAGAGTAACATACAGATAATTCGCAATCTGTTGCTTTGGAATTTCCAAAGAAAAAACAATAACACTAGTCGACCTGAGAATCAAACCCATGGCAGGACCTCACACTCTGCAATCGCACTTACGAACACAAGGGGTTCTCTTAGTGTTACGGCCAACAAGCAAGTTTAAGCGCCTAATCGCTTCTATTAACAATAATGCAGATCGCAACATTTTGTGTGACTGTGTGTGTGTGTTCAACAGTGACTTGTATCGAAAGCGACATCAGTGCGTAATGAGCGACAGACTAGTTATAGTTAGTTAACATAACATTTATTGTATTTTCTCGAATATAAATCCAACGTTCTGTGAAGAATCTGGAGTCTCATTTTCTAAGTCCTAGATAGAAGACTTGCGCAATCACACATATACATGAATAAGTCCCGTTACAATTCATATTATAATTATCCCATGGGGGTACCTTAGGCAGTATTACAGAAACAACTACTTATAAAGGCTGTATCTGACATCGACGCACAAACGAGTACCATGGATTCTGAATCCCCCAGTAGTGGAATTTTTAGTCGGCTTTTTCATGATTTAAAAAAAATATATAAAAGTAGTTTTTTCACTTTAGACCGTTCATAATTGATATACTTTTATAACCCAATAAGATTTTAAAGTAAAAATTAATTAATTCGCTAATTACACAAAAAAGGGCAATAAAACCAAATTCGAAAAACTATCTTATCAGCTGATTTAATAGAGTTCACACCAGGGATCAACGTCATACCTACAAATCCGCACGGCGGCACGCTTGCAACGTTCAAAGGCCGAGCCGACACTTTTTTAAACACTGCGAATTCTGTGACCGTTCATTTACGACATAAATGACTATCATAATTTTATTAGTGGCATGTGGTCTAGCCTTTTCGCGAAGTTTGCGTCGACGATGTCAGATACATCCTGTATAGTATTAGTAGGATGTAAATTATAAGCGAAGGTAAACAACTAATTTTATAATCATGAAAATCAATAAATTAAGTTTTAAATAATTAAAAATTACATGAAATTCACTCGAGCAGCAACGTCGGGAAAAAGAAATATGCATATTTCATGTTTAGTCCACCTGAAATTCAAATAGAACTAAGCGAAACTTATACGTAAACATATTTTTTATCTACACCAATAGATGAATAAAGACTGATTTGGCAATCATTTACTACATCGATAAATACCTATAGTAGCGTTTTGGACTATTTCGAGTGCTTTCTTTGCGTCAACAGCAACATGTTATCAAAATAGGTGTAAGTATATTTTATCATGTTTTTCTTGTGATGATAATACATCATTAGCACGAATTCTATTTCGTATATCTAGTACCATTCATTAGACTGTGCACAGACGATTAAACATTCATTTCTAACAAAGTATGAGTTTAGTTTTAAGTTACCTAATGTACACACATCAAAAGTGTCTAGGGATCAAGCATTTTTATGCGGATTTCTTGAGATTGAGATGTGGCTTTGTAATAAATTTATGATTTTATAAATTTATATGGATCCTTTTTGGTGCATTTCATAATTTGAATCAGGAACTGTGAATCAAATTCGAGTAAAAGATGAAAATCAGCTGTCAATATTTTCCCTATAAAACATACAACGCATTGAAGACATTATTAGTGCTACTGTTTCCCTACTACTGATTAAAACCAACGTTATTATGGAGCGGCGACGTCATTTAAGCAGGGAAGAAATGCTCAGAGCCGTGGGAATGATAGAAGCTGGTTCCCGGCAACGTACTGTGGCTTTAGCTCTGAATACAAGTCAGAGTGTTATCAGTCGACTTTGGATACGTTACCGAAGCACTGGTACCGTGGCTGAGCGCCATGGAGGACGGTATCGCTGCACCACACGGAGACAAGACCGATACATTCAAATCTTAACTCGAAAAGCTCCAACAATAACCGCCATGATGTTAGCCGTGAGGCTTCATCACTCTTCAGGGAACTTAATTAGCGACCAAACAGTCAGAAACCGCTTGCATGAAGTGAACCTTCATTCCCGAAGACCGCTACGGGTACCACCTATAGCAATGCACAATCGTAGGATTCGATATCAATGGGCTCTTGAACACAGAAATTGGGCAGAAGAACAATGGCGTTTCGTGTGCTTTTCTGATGAGTCTCGTTTTGGCATGAGACCGGATACAAGACGTATACGACACTGGAGAACCCCTGGACGCCAACAGCGATTAAAATCCTACCAGGAAGTCCATCCTTATAGTGGTGGAACCATCATGGTATGGGCGGGTATTTGGATCGGCGGAAGAACTGAGTTGATTTGGATCAGAGGCAACCTCAACGCTCAAATTTATGTTGAGACGATTGTATCAGACGTCATCGTTCCTCTACAAGTGCAAATCGGTCCCTTATTTCAGTTAATGCATGATAATGCACGACCGCACACCGCAAGAGTTGTAAGACAGACTCTCGCCGCAGCTAACATCAATGTCCTGCCCTGGCCTGCTCAGTCGCCAGACTTGAACCCGATTGAGCATGCATGGGATATGCTACAGAGAAGAGCTCTGCCGATTATGGAGGGTATCCAGTCGCAAGAAGACCTTTTTTTGTTGTTGCAACGAACATGGGCGGCCATTCGACAGCGTGATTTGGATGAACTCATTTTGAGTATGCCAAACCGATGTTCTTGTGTTGTTAGTGTTCGCGGTAGAAACACGGATTATTAATTGTTTAAGTTACCCAATAAAATTTTAGAGAAAACTGTTATTTCAGTCGTTTTTTTCGAACTTTTGTGTTAGTAGTTCAAATGTCAAATATCCCTTTATTAGGAAAATGGCAAATTTCTTTATTAATGCAAATGTGACTTGGTTTATCGTTACTGTGACAAACGAAAACACTTTATTTGATGAGTCCTTAAAGAAAATTTTAATTAATATCAATCAGGAGAAAAGTTATTGCAAAAATATATGTTGATCCCTAGACACTTTTGATGTGTGTATTTCTAATCGCCTTGTTTAAATCACTTCTAAACAATCTATGGAATTTCTTAATTTGCCAGGACTAAATATTTCAATATGTTGATAAATATCATCAGCATCATCAGTCTGTAGCAGATAAATATTTGTTGATTAATATTTTAATTTAATTAGTCACAGTTTTACTTTGGATTTTTATCTGTTTTATTTGTAGTCATTTGGATGTATGATTTTTAAAATTATGGACTACACAGTTTTCTGAAATAAATAATTATTATTGTTATCAACTTTCCTACACATTGAAAAAGTAATACATCTAGCGCTAGTTTATAAACATTTTAATTTTAATTTAAATACAGATTTTGAGGTCGCAAGTCCACCACGAACTAAACGATTTTATTTAATGGCAATAATTACATTAAATTTTCCCTGTATTCTAGGAAATTTAGTTATGTCCAATAATGTGCTTTTGAAAAAACCCAACTATAAATACGCTCTTCACTAGCTTACCAACATCTCGGATGTAGAGACGTTTGTCGTAAGGATCGTTACGGCAAGCCATTATTGTCTTCTTCAACTTACAGGGCTCCACTGCTGGACAAGGGCCTCCCTCAAAGTTTTCCACGATAACCGGTATTGTGCTTCCCGCATCCATCGGCTTCCCGTGAAATTCACCAGGTCATCAGTCCACCTTGTTGGGGACCTCTCTACGCTGCGTCTTCCAGTATGTGGCCGCTACTCCAAAACCTTACTGCCCCATCGGCCAGCGGTTCTATGAGCAATGTGTCCCGCCCGCTGCCACTTAACTTTAGCGAGTCCGTGACGTTGATTCTTCTGTGGATTTGCTCATGACACAGTTATTATTGTCGGTTGATATTATTTAACAATGGGTAGTTTTGACAGTGTCGTTAGCAATATCGAAACTGCTGCCCCTAGGTTAGTCGGACATACATACTGTCATTGAATATTTCTATCTGGAATTGATTAATAGCAGTCCGGAGTTCGTATATACTCCACATATCTGCCCGGTTGATGGCCATAGGCCCCATTTCTATTAATTGGGATTTGAAAGTAGCTGTACCCTAATATTGAGTTGAGACTTGTTGTGACAATTGCTTTCTCCAGATGTTACTGTCTTATAATGATAAGACAGTAACATCTGGAGAAAGCAATTCAACAAGCTAAGTTGGGTAATGACCCAACTTAGCTTGTTGAAGCAATATATTTA
This sequence comes from Sesamia inferens, assembly GCA_037179545.1. Taxonomy (NCBI): domain Eukaryota; kingdom Metazoa; phylum Arthropoda; class Insecta; order Lepidoptera; family Noctuidae; genus Sesamia; species Sesamia inferens. The sequence goes on along the minus strand of CM073934.1, from coordinate 21,291,060 downwards.
AAAAATGGAAGGTTTAAGAAACACGTGGTATCAAAAAATTCGTCCACATTGTTTTCATCGTGAAAATGGCCCCCAAAAGGCAGACAGCGTTGCCAAGTTGCCAGGTATTGCCTTTCTATGACAATGCTGATTCTTACTTATTTATTATTACTCTTCCTTATTAATAGTAGTAGCAATATTAGTAGTTTCTTACTATTAATCTTATTCGAGTTGTCTTTTTGTTTTTCCTACTTAAAGTACATATACTAAAGGCACTTTTTGTTTTGCTTGATTTCGCAAGGAACAAGGGCAAAATATCTACTGTCCAAATAAAAACCAATTTATTTAATAATTATAATTCTGTTGTACTTATCGTATTAAAACATTTGAATATTTATCTACGAAGTTCCTAAAAGGCTATACGTAAATATATATTACATAAACGATTGTCACATCAAACCTTCTCCGTTGATAGAGTTAACATTGACATTGCCTTATTTACTGTTAAGGATATATTTACGACTACATTACAGTATCTCTCTAATCCCGTATAATTGATACTGTTGATAAAATTAAGGCCATTGTGTGATACAGTTCGTTATTGACTACTACATTAGCTGAAATTACTTTCGATAAGACTTTTTCGGGAATTGAGTTTCCACGAAGTTTAAATCACCTTTTAGTATACATAGGTCGGCCTTTCCATCTATATGTAAATAAATTAAAATCGCTTTTTGTATTTGTTTGTACAGCGGTTTTATAATATAACACATAAAATAAAAATGTAGCTAATTAATTTATAGCTGTACCAGAATTTTCAGACCAAGTTTTGTACCTCGAAGAACTCCATCTCAATATAAATCTATATAATATTTTTTAGAATAATCTAATCATCTGCATCATACGCCACGTTGTGGCATATTTTTAGGCTTTGGAGAATCATAATAGGTAATTGAAGAATCATGACGGTACATGATAATCTCATTCACTGACACAACGCATAGCATAAACTATTAGGTTTTCTAGGGATATTCAACATTTATTTAAATTTTCAAATTTTAAGGTGTTCATAGTGAAGAGAACATCCCTTTAACCGTTTATAAGCGGATGAAAAATTGAGGTCCACGGGAAATCCTATCTCACGCTTGGTTTTTACTTAGATAATGATCAAATCCATCACATGATTTGATTATCGTTCTAAAGTACAGAATATTGTAAATCAGATAAAACTTCGTAACATTTCAAAAAATTAAAGATAATCGGGTACTTACATACCTAACGGGCAAAGATTTATCTTTCCTTTAGTTTTCCTTGAATAACCCCTAATGTGTTTACAAGTTTCAGCTGCATTATCTTACTCGTTTGTAATAAGAGTTTTATAACCATATTATAAATGTTCCCTAGATTTCTTAAGTTTCAAATCAATTTCCTATAATAAAATTACTGCCGACATATTCCGACTAATGAAATGACATTGAAATCATGTATTAAACGCTATGTAGTCAAGCATAGAATAAGTCGATGGATTACATCCCTGACAAATAAGTGATTGGCTCAGTCTGGTCCTGACCCACAGTTGCGCATAAACTATGTAATTAGCATTCGGAAACATCGTTGGAACTGCTCACCATTGAAAATAAAGACATATTTGCATTACACAGATTCAAATTCTTAATATTGTATAATTGCATTCATTTACCGGGTACTTCATTCATTGACTTGAATTATCTGATTGTCGAGAATATGTCGGTGGACCCTCTCACATACTTCCTTTCACAGAAAACGAAACATACACGCATAAGCTTATTCCATTCATCCCCAAACACGTCACATTCGGGGTTGGCCATCAGAAGGGCATTCAGCACCTTTAGACTACGACAAATCGGGGATTCAGCTCTGGCTACCATTTTTGCTGGAAGCTGCGCAAACAGATTGTGCCTGCGGTTTTGACGGTGACCGATGTATTTGTTAGGCACAAATAGTCGGCAGAAAAGTCCATGGAGCTCTGGGCAGCTAAACGTCCCTGCAATGTCTCACAAGCTACGATGAGCTGGTCAAAGCCTCTTCTCACCTCCAACGAGTTAAATCCCAACATCCCTAAGAGATAGTTGGTAGGGTAAATATAGGGATAAAAATGGCATAACCTTTGGAAGAGGCATTTAAGGAAAGTTTTCTGTACCCTTTCCAGCATTAGTGTTTGGGTTGCGTTATAGGGGTGCCAAACACAGGCACTGGAGTCAAGTTTGCTTCGAACAAGAGAGGTGTACAACATTAGGAATACGAAAGTGACGAACATTTCCCAAAACAAATCCCAAGTGTCTGAAAGATTCCTTTGCAAGAGTAGAAACGTTGTCCCCAAAAGTCAGACAGCGGTTGAAAGTCACTCCTAAATCTTTGATTTTGGTAACGCGAGTAATTACATCACCACCCAAAGTATAGTCATAATGAACTGGCCGCAACCCCCTGCCGTATGTGATGACGTAGCACTTCTTCTTCAGCCTATAGATGTCCACTGCTGGACAAAGGCCTTCCCCAAGGCTTTCCACGATGACCGGTCTTGTGCTGTCCGCATCCATCGACTTCCCGCGACCTTCACCAGGTCATCGGTCCACCTTGTTGAGGGCCTCCCTACGCTGCGTCTTCCGGTACGTGGCTGCCACTCCAGAACCTTACTGCCCCATCGGCCATCGGTTCTACGAGCAATATACCCTGCCCACTGCCACTTAAGTTTAGCGACTCGAAGAGCTATGTCAGTGACTTTGGTTCTTCTGTGGATCTAATCATTTCTGATTCGACGTAGCACTTGCTAGCATTAAAAAGTAGCTTGTTTGTAATGCTTCACTCATAGATAGCGTCGATGTTCCTTTGAAGAAGTTTGCAGTCGTCGTCTGTTCGAATTTGTGCTACTTAACACACAACAAGCATTTGGCAAACTTAACATTAGTTATGAGGTCGTTGATCAGAATAATAAACGGAGGTGGGCCTAACATAGATCCCTGACTAACTCCCGAGGGCGTATGGTACATGGCTGTTTCGAGTCTAAACCTTACCAGGTTTAGACTCGAAATAGCCATGTCTTACAAACTGCTTGCCATTACGCAGGTAGTCTGAAAAGAAGTTATGGAGATCGGAAGAGAAACCGATGTTTCCCAGCTTAATTAAAAGCACATCAACTTTGTCAACTCTGTCGAATGCTTTCCGGAAATCAAAATACAGTGCGTCAACCTGCCCATTAATGTCCAAGAGCCGGGTTATGTACCTACTCCGCGTGAATCAGTAAATTTGAATTTACGGAGCGACCCGGCCGAAAACCGTGTTGGGCACCGGATGAGGCTATATTTACGCTTTTAAAAATGAAGCCGTGGAGTACATACCTTGGCAATCGTTGTTAGGATGGCGATGGGCCTATGTTCCTCTACTGACGTTTATCCTTGGTCTTATTAATAGGAATGACCTGCGAAGTTTTTCATTGCTCAGGATATACACCGGACTGAAGAGCTAGGTTAAACACACCACATAGAGGGGCCGCCATGATGTCAATCCTTTAAGGACAAAAGCTGGAATGTTGTCAGGGCCAACCGAGCTACAGGGTTTGAATTTAGCAATCACCTTGATTACATGTGGGGTTAAAACGGAAAGAGAAATGATATCTCCCTTCAAGTGTGTGGAGTAAAAACACGCTAGCAAAGTACTGAGCAAATGCCTCAACCGCTTTAATATCTGAACAAGTCTTTGTACATAAGAACGTCTTGCCATGGAGCAGAATGAATTAGATCGCTGGGACGTGCATAATTTCCTTTTACGAAATTCCAGTCCCTTCTACGATCGATGTTGCTGGAGTCTAGTTTCTCACTCTACCAGAGCGATGCGATGGTGATCGCAATATCTAACGGAGGGTGATATGTCTTGATGTTACGTCTTGCTCACTAGTTCCCTTCAAAATGGTTGAGCTAAACAGTGCTGGGATGGTTCCAGTGTCATACAAGGATAGAGTTATACAGGTTGAATAGTGCTACTCCTTTTTCACAAGTTTTATTTTTTATAAATTACTAGCTTTCCGCTCGTGGCTTCGCCCGCATGGAGTTTGGTTATATCTCGCATTTGAGATTTCCCTCAGGAATATCAATTTTTTCTGGGATAAAAAGTACCCTATTATTTAATCCAGACTTCTAACTATACGCCTGCAAATCTTCGAAGCAATCGATTCAGTAGTTACGCCGTGAAAACGGAAACTCCCGTTCCGATTTATAGTAAGGATGAACTAGTGCTTGACCACAATCCCGCCTGATGGTAAGCAGTGATACAATCGTTGATGGTTAAGCGCACTTGTTTATTACGAGCCTATTCACTCTAGCCTTGAAGACACTAAAATTGTAGTCTGACGGAAACACCGCCGCTGACAAATCGTTCCAGTCCGTCAAACTGTTTAATGATGGTTTTAAAACGTCACAAGTAGGTCCTCTGATCCATACCTACGACATGTTGAACGGGTGCCGTCAGTGGGGACTGGTGATCTTTTAGCTACCACGGTTTATTTTACTTATGAATTGTTTTTCTGTTTTCTACTTGCATATCTTTCTGCATCGTTTCCACATGAATACATTCAATATGAATGAAGTAATCAAATATTTTGTAATAATTTTGTAATTTTAAAAGAGTATTCGAGGAGTTTCTTCTTCGTTCTTCTTCATAGAGACCTACGCTTTGGAATAGGCAGCTAGCTTCATCTTAGTGACTGTGACAATTCAAAAGTGCCAGTAATTTTAACAATTAATTGGTTTATTTGAAATACATATATACAATATGTAAAAAAAAACCCTGTCCGACACGTGAAGGTTTTAGGTATCGATAACTGATTCTACTAATGCCTACAAAGCCGGGCTAAACTTAAAAAACCTTTATTATCCTTATGGGTCGGACGGGGTTTTCTTTACATATTGCGCTTGACCACAATCCCGCCTGATGGTAAGCAGTGATGCGATCGTTGATGGTAAAGCGCGCTAGTTTATTAAGAGCCTATTCACTCTAGCCTTGAAGACACTCAAATTGTAGTGTGACGGAAACACCGGCACTGGCAAATTCTTCCAGTCCCTCGATGTACGCGGTATTAAAGAGGAAGCAAAACGCTTCGTCCGGATCGCAGTGGTGTCAACAACGTAAGGGTGGAAACTCACCGTACGACGGGTGCGTTTACAAACATAAACTCACATGCACAAACAGCCAGACCCGGAACAATTATTTGTAGATCATACAATTCTTGATTTCAACAGCATTATTTTCTCCTTATTGATCAATCGATACGATGAGATTAGACAAACATGAGACCATACTTATGTACGTATTCATTAGCATAAAGTCGCTACTTACCAGCATATTATACCCTCGAAATTAGTTATTCACATTTCACTGTTCTTTTGAACCATGTAAAACAATACTAGCGTTACGGATTGAAACAGATTAGCGTATTGCTTACTCGTTATGCAGGCATAAGCACATTTGAAAAGAATGCATGATTTTTCAATACTTGTTTTAGTTTTTTTTTTATTTCTACAATAATAAGGGCAAGTCTGAAACTGACATCGGTGGCTGAAAAGTCCTGTAGGAATTGGATGCGTATTACGGAGAAATGAGGAAAATCGTCAGGATTTATTATAAATATAGGAGTAGGTAAGGGCTATAGGAGTAGGGGATGACCATAAGGATGATGGATGGTCTGTGTGAAAGTACAGTTACGACTAATAGGTAAAAAAAAAGTGGCAGCCTCCTTGTGAGTTGTGGCACCGGGCTTAGAATAGTACCAATCCATATCCTCCCGTGGGTGTCGTAAGAGGAGACTAAGGGAACTTTCTTCTCTTCTTTCTTTTTCTTTGGGGAAGCGGGCAGCAGCGCTTCTCCCGTGGAATATCAAATTACTGTGATCTCCAGACCCCAACCCACTTGCCAAGCGTGGGGATTATGGCAAGCCCCAATGTGGAAAGCCTTGGGGGAGGCCTTGGCCCAGCAGTGAACCTCTATAGTCTCATGAAGAAAACGAAGAGAAGTTTGGAAGCAAAAGACATGTAGCGCCGACACCAAATTAATTGGGGTAAGGAGCATGATGTGTATTTTTCCGTTTATCAAACTCTCGGTAATTAGATAACAATGAATAAATTAAATTAAGCACTACTTCTAAAAGCGATTCATTTCCTGAATTCCGAGCAGACCATTGACAATTCGCAATTCCTCTAATTTTCACACAGTAAATACATCACACACTTACCTACATCAAAGACATTAAAATTATTGTTTGACTTACATACTTTACTTTTGTTTTTCACTTATATACTTTTTTACACAATAGCTTCATCATCGACCTTTTTTTTTTTAATCGTCCCACTGCTGGGCATAGGTCTCCTCTCATACAGAGAAGGGTTGAGCGTAATCACCACGCTGGCCCAATGCGGGTTGGCGATTTCAGACTTAAAGTCCAGGTTTCCTCAAGATGTTTTCCTTCACCTTCAGTCATTGGTGTCCAAGATATACTTAGAAAGTACAATACAATACAATAGCTTATTGGCCTTAAATTGAAGTCATGTGTACATAATTATGCTTGATGAATTGAAATATTACCTCATGAAAAAATATCGGTAAATAGATCTGTCAAACAGATGAAACGCTTGATGAATAATTTGTTCCCAGATAATATTTCGGTTATATACGGATATATAGATACGGTTTAGAAAACGATTCATAACGATATTCCATTATGATTTTGTCAAAGTGGCCTCTTTAGACCCCGGACCTATTGTCGTAACATTATTGTTATCCAAACTATCATTAGTGTTTAGTAGAGATGAAAAACTGATCTTGTTCACCGATCTGTGGCGTACTTTCTAATCAACTTTGTAGCTACCTAAACCTATGTAAACACAACCTCAAGGTTCGTACTTACTTATCAATTAATTTATTATTGTTTATTTGCATTTTATACACTTTTTCTGTTAGTTTGCGGAAAAGACTCTGTATTTATTTCTGTCCACCGGGGCCACTAGCCACAACTATCTCTTTGAAAGTTTAACGCACAATGTTATGCAATTAATATTTATTTGAATAAGATTGTAAATATTACGTACAATTTATACAATAGTCAATGCCCTGACGTTGAGTGTCTTTGTAAATGTGCTCTGCCTTGGTAGGAATCTAGGGACACGTGCCTAGATGTGAATAGTAATCGTAATACGTAACATGCAGACGTGTTCGGACTAATAAGTATCACACGAGACCAAAAATTGATCTTACTGCAAAAACAAAAGAGTTTGTTTCGCACTAATGTGAAGAAGGAAGTGGAACTACATATGTATTTATTAAATTATTACTAAGCGCTGTAACTGATAGGGTGATAATAAAACAAATTTTGAACGAACATAGAACTCACAACCAAACAAAATATGCGACATATATAAGTACATCTAACGTGTGAATGAAATTCTAGGCAAGAATACTATTTACGTTGATTTGTTGACTTAAAGCGGTCAAAAAACCATATAAGATATGATTTGTAAACAACTCGATATTGGTATAAATTCTAATGCCACGATTATTTTTCAACAATATTACGTCGTGGCACAATCGTTACCCAAGTGTTAAGGCTGATAGACCCTCGAGTGTAGAATTGCACCCTATCTGTTGCAAATTAAATAGCCACCTATGATAGGTTGTCTCAATACCGGTCACTCCGTAAATACACCTTATTATCAGTAACGGTTTCAACCGGCCTCGGAACCTCCAGAGAGCGACGAGTGAAAGTCACCGCGCAGAGTCGCAGACGCACACTTCACCTCAAGTTATAAACACGCTTCCACAACTGCGTCTAATGTTTGAATCAACTCGCGATTTAATTATTGAAATTTCCAAACAAATAAACAAAAGAGCGGTGTGTCGATGCGCGAGCGCCACGCGACGCGTCACATTATCACGTTCATCGGAGCGCTGTAGAAGCTGATCGGCTGATAGTGTGGTGCGGAGGCGCGGAACCGCCGCCGGCGCACGCAGCGTGCCACCGTGCGAGGTGCGAGCGTGGGGATATCAGTCGCGACTATGTTGACAACGAGCGCCGTCGTAGTGCTAGCGCTGGCGCTGTGCGCCGCCAACAGCAGCAGTGGCCCCAGCCCTGAAGCAGCCAGCCTCGCTGTGCCTGCAACGGCCGCTGGCAACCAGCTCAACGACACCCCGCCTGCGGAGCAATACTTCATTGACAAAATATTCGATAAATACGGAGATAAAGGCGTCATCACGTTTGAGGTGGGTACGATTGTAAATTTTTTTTTATGGAGTAGAGCCAGCTAATCACACAATTGTAATTTGTTTATGTTCCGTGGTTGCCTAGATTGAATATTTAAAAGGTATTCGCATGTTTAATCGGTTTCTTTGACATTTTGCAACTAAGTAAACAGGCGCTTTAACGAGTACTCTAAAACTCTACTAAATACTTAATTTAATATGATAATCAATAAAAGTCACCTTTTCCTACTTTAGAAACGAAAGTTTATGAAACTGATATAATAACTTCATTATTTGGACAAAATGTTAGGCCATTTTTCTTATCGCTAACTTATCAATATTTAGTTAAATCTAACATCTATTGATAACTGTTAATTTGAACTCAATTTCTCGTAGCTTGATATCCTACTTACTACATTACGAGTATGTTCTCAAAACATCAGTCATCTTTTGTTCTTTCACTGAATAGTTTATTTGAATGCTGTACTGTATCAGTCTGAGCCAGGTTCGTCTCGTAAGTAATAAGTAACATTGATCATTCTCATACAAACACAAATAATTGAATACCTCTTGCGTGTATTCTTGAGTTTACGTTTAACAATGCACAAACATCTTCAACTGGTATTATAATTGCGGAAAAGGAAGTCGCAGATTGTCTGGGGACTGGATGAGTACACTAGTGCTTTGGATATAGAACAAATATTATCAGATGTTATTCTTAGATTAGGTTAATACAAAGAATCGGAATCGGTGGTAGGCCATAACATCGGCTGCCGGCAGAAGTTACCACCCACCAGACAAGGTCTTGCCGCCAAGCGCTTCGTCGTGTTCCGGCATGATGTCTGGTGAAGCCGATGAAAGAAGAAGTTGCGATGTGTGCCGGGTACGATGCGCCAAATGTTGTTGTGTCGGGAGTTTGGTCATGGAGAGTCTCCAGAATAATCTCCCTCTGGCGCAGCATCGTTGTCATCTTTCCTATTCCTAAGTTTGTTTTAGTGAATAGGCTTAATAAACTAACGCGCTTTACCATCAACGATTGCATCACTGCTTACCATCAGGCGGGATTGCAGTCAAGCACTAGTTTATAATTATTAAAAAAAGAAATAGAATATTATGGGATTAGTTCCTTAACTAAAAAAACTAATTAAAAAAAGAAAAGTACACCAAAACTATTTATTATGTCATTTAATATTTAATAAAAAAAATCCTTTGTTATACTATGACTGGTTTTATATTATCATATTGGCTTATATATTGTTTTTATTGCTAATTAAATTCTTATACTCATTTCCTATAAGTACCATAATGCTCACTTTCCAGTTATTATTATTTAGGTATACTGAACTCTTGATGTTTCATTGTACCGCTTATGAGCATTTGCTTTTATGTATGTGCGTGTATATTAATTTACAGAGCTGTATGCACAGATTTCATACCGACCACATACATAATAATAGCATACTTTTATTTCTAAATTAACTTCAAGAACATTAAACTGCGAAAAATTACACCTCTGTTCTGGGGTATTGTTCTCTCACGGAAAAGATAAACACATAGCACGAATGCAACCAGATGTTTTGAAATGTACCTAAAAGCAGAATGTACTCTTAGGTGGATCACTCATTCACCGATTAGATTACGTTTCTTAAATATATCTGCAGGTGACCAGAACAATCGAACATGAACAGTCGACAAAATCTGATTATAATTACAATGTGAGTGACATATCGTTGCTGCCTGAATTTTATATTGTTTCTAAAGGCAAAGGTGATGTCCTATCATAAAACCATATTTAATAAATAAACCAGCTTTGCTTAAACAATTCTTCCGGGCCATTTCCTAAACTGACTTTGTTGTCCGGTGGAATCGTCCGCATCCGTGCGATCACATGCGTTTGCTCAGTAGCGTAGCGTCATACATTTTTATTGTAGACTTTGAATAAATATCTGATAAGCGAACATAGTAAAATTATAAAAACATAATTAATCTTTTAATGAGTTAGAGCAAATTATATGTAATGGAAATTACACATAATTGAAGTTCTACGATTTATTTGCATAGATGTTGTTAGCTATGTTATTAAGAGAGGCGTAATGAGAATAAAATAGGTTGTTCGGAAACAGCTTTGTTTTGTCGCGTGGAAGACCCTTAATTTTTAACCGACTTCAAAAAAAAGAGGTTAACAATTCGATCCGTATGTATGTAATATTTGCAGAATTGTCCAGTTTACGTAGGTATATGTTAGTCTATATCAGCGTCGGAACAAATGTGCCAATTTTCAAAAATATATATACGAGTAGTTTTTATGTTTGTGCGCGCATATTTCCGGAACTACAAGTCCGATTTGAGTTTTTTTTTTTTTTTGTTGTACTAGGTATTTGTCAACTTAGAGAATATTGTAAGTTACATCAAAATGGTTAAGTAGTTTTTGAGATAGGGATTTAGGGGAACTTATTGTTATGAGGCGAAAAAGTAATTTTCGAATTTCGACTAAGACACTGAAAGCATAAAATAAAAACTGACTTCCTTTTAAGCGTTTTTTGAAGTCGGTTTCCATTTTTTGTAAAAAGTTTTTTTATTACTTCCCGTCACCCTCAGGTCAATAGTAAACTCGAAGACTATATCACTAATTATTCTTATTTACCCTAAATACCAAAATAATTAGAAAAATATATAAAATATTATTTTATGTTCAAAAATTAAAATTGGTTATTTTCACTTTATCGCAAAAACGATGTAACGATACTTATTTGTACCTATGGAAAATTATCAAATGAGCTCTTCAGCACTGAATGGAACGGAATCAGATTTTTACTGACTAAATTCCACCGTGTTCCATCACTATGATTCGACCCTAAAATCTTTCTTGCCCCTGTCTAGGCCTGACTCGCCTAGGCCAGAAGCTGGGTCCACCCTTGACTATGTTGGTCGGCTTCTAGTCTAAAGTAGATGGAGTACCAGTATGAATACCAGTATTTTCTATGAAGCGAAAAAGTTAAAATAAAAGGAGCTAACCAATCTTTTAACTATCTTAACCATACAAACATTCAGTAAAATATCACAGTGAAAAATTTTCTGAAGTAAGCTTAGGTAGCAATGAAATCCTAAATCTATGGAGCTTAGAGTGAACTGTGAATAGTGTCAATCCCTTAGCATAATTTGGAATACTAGCTGTAATAACTGTACAGGCTAGTTAAAAACGTGGGGTATATTTACGTTCACTCGGCGCTCACTTCATCTATTCACGTTGAGTTGGTTTCAGAATCGCACTGTTGTATTGTCAAGGCCGACATAGCAATCATTTTCCGGAAGAAAGAAATTAATGCCATACTACACATCTTCACTGTAATTGTTCATCAGTATTACAATGCAAGGTTATTTTGACATACCATCATCCAATCTAAGAGGCCTTTCGAAAGTTGTGGTCAGAGAATTGACCCTTGAGGAACCGTCTACCATCTACTAATTTAATTCAATAATAATTAAATAGAATAGATAGACAGAATATTCTTTATTATGTACACCATATAGATTACAGAACATAAATAACAATATTTTACAAAGGGTGACACAATGGGCGGTCTTATCGCTAAGAGCGATCTTTCAGCAGTAATCTACCAGGTGTACTCGTAGTTGGGCAGTAATTCAATAATAATTAAATGTGCAGTAGTAATCTACCAGGTGCAGTTAGGCAGTAATTCAGTAATAATTAAATGTGCAGCAGTAATCTACCAGGTGTAGTTAGGCAGTAATTTAGTAATAATTAAATGTGCAGGAGTAATCTACCAGGTGCAGTTAGGCAGTAATTCAGTAATAATTAAATGTGCAGCAGTAATCTACCAGGTGCAGTTAGGCAGTAATTCAGTAATAATTAAATGTGCAGCAATAATCTACCACGTGCAGTTAGGCAGTAATTCAGTAATAATTAAATGTGCAGCAGTAATCTACCAGGTGCAGTTAGGCAGTAATTCAGTAATAATTAAATGTGCAGCAGTAATCTACCAGGTGTAGTTAGGCAGTAATTCAGTAATAATAAAATGTGCAGCAGTAATCTACCAGGTGCAGTTAGGCAGTAATTCAGTAATAATTAAATGTGCAGCAGTAATCTACCAGGTGTCGTTAGGCAGTAATTCAGTAATAATTAAATGTGCAGCAGTAATCTACCAGGTGCAGTTAGGCAGTAATTCAGTAATAATTAAATGTGCAGCAGTAATCTACCAGGTGAAGTTAGGCAGTAATTCAGTAATAATTAAATGTGCAGCAGTAATCTACCAGGTGAAGTTAGGCAGTAATTCAGTAATAATTAAATGTGCAGCAGTAATCTACCAGGTGCAGTTAGGCACTAATTCAGTAATAATTAAATGTGCAGCAGTAATCTACCAGGTGTAGTTAGGCAGTAATTCAGTAATAATTAAATGTGCAGCAGTAATCTACCAGGTGCAGTTAGGCAGTAATTCAGTAATAATTAAATGTGCAGCAGTAATCTACCAGGTGTCGTTAGGCAGTAATTCAGTAATAATTAAATGTGCAGCAGTAATCTACCAGGTGCAGTTAGGCAGTAATTCAGTAATAATTAAATGTGCAGCAGTAATCTACCAGGTGAAGTTAGGCAGTAATTCAGTAATAATTAAATGTGCAGCAGTAATCTACCAGGTGAAGTTAGGCAGTAATTCAGTAATAATTAAATGTGCAGCAGTAATCTACCAGGTGTCGTTAGGCAGTAATTCAGTAATAATTAAATGTGCAGCAGTAATCTACCAGGTGCAGTTAGGCAGTAATTCAGTAATAATTAAATGTGCAGCAGTAATCTACCAGGTGCAGTTAGGCAGTAATTCAGTAATAATTAAATGTGCAGCAGTAATCAAGAACAAAAAATAGGGTACTTTTACACTTAGCGCTGAATCGTTTATCGCCAACAACTGGAGAAAGGTGTGGAGGGCGTAGTCGTCTTTACTCAGAACGTTACATCAGATTTCACCAAGTCAAGTTGAAGGATAATCTTGTTTTATAATAACAAGTTCTAGTATCAGTGATAAGTGCAACACTTATCGATTCAGACAGTGGGTTATCAGTCAGAATTCGCAAGGATCGCTGTATTTCGATAACTTTTAGAGGGATTAATGTTATAAAGATACTAAGCACGTTTTTAATAAAATCTATGTATAACTAATGACATGTTTTTGCAATTTGTAAATGACAAGCTTATTGCTATTTCATTGCTCCATATGTTTGAAAATGTTTCTGTTCAACAAAGTAAATATGTTATTGAACTGTAAAATGAAACCTATTACTACGGTGGGTGCCTTACGTAATAACCCTGCTGATCCGCTTTTAGTTTAATAGAATAATAAATCTAACTTAGAAATTACCTAAACACTTTTTTCCACATAGTGACGAAATCTCTCGACATTAATAATTTTAAATAACGAACACATCACACTTGTACAATGTACCTCTCTTTAATATTATACCATGTAATAGGTATCTTTACATATGTATTAATCAACAATAGATCGTTATTGAACTCCGAAATAATTAGGCTTGTCTTAAATGGAAATCGTACAGCGTAATGACATTAAAATTTAACTCTCAGAATAGGTACCGCATTGGTGATCTGAGCACAGTGATATTAATTAAGAAAAGATGATTTATTACGATTTAAACGTGAACTATTTTAGAACTTCAAATACTAGTTAAAATTTAGAAACCGTTATATCAATCTGCACGAATATGTTTTCACAAAAACTACTATTGGCATGTACCCAATTTATCAGGAGCTAACGGTAAATAAAAAAATACATTCATAACTTAATTTAACATGTGTAAGTCATAAGTCAGGCCTACAAATATTACTCACTACAATGAGCTTGTGAAGTTTATTATATAAAATGGAAATAAATTATCTACTATATAATATTAATTTCCATTATATTTCATCATCATCATCAACCTTTTTATCGTCCCACTGCTGGGCACAGGTCTCCTCTCATACAGAGAAGGATTGAGCGTAATCAGTGTAATCACCACGCTTGCTCAATGCGGGTTGGCGATTTCAGACTTATAAAGTCCAGGTTTCCTCAAGATGTTATCCTTCACCTTCAGTCAATGGTGTCCAAGATATACTTAGAAAATACATATAACTTTGGAAAAGTTACATTGGTACTTGCCTGACCTGGAATCGAACCCGCGCACTCATACTTGAGAGGCTGGTATTTTACCCACTAGGCCACCACAACTTTATACTAGGCCACCACAACTTTATGCCAACTAACTGCCATTATATTTATTTTATATAAATATATCCCACGTTTTTAACCAGCCTGTACAGTACCTAACCTATTTATGAACTAAGTAACGTACAGGTACTGTACGTAGTATACCGTGAGCCTCTTTCAATGCCTATCTATTTTATAAAACATGCTAGTATGTTATATGTTGTATATCAATACTTTCTTATCTATATAACTAATCTCCTAATGAGTTTTCTTAAGGTAAATCTAGCTTCTTGTTCTTAAGAATCTAAGACTTCCACTATTATACCTAGCCCACGTTTCATCATCATCAACATCTCAGCGTTAATTCCAGTCGCATCCAAAGCTGTTTCAGCTTTGGAGTCTGGGGTCCGCTTTACCAGTCTAAATGCTGATTTTGGCTAAACTTCGATATTTTCTGTGAAGCGACTGCCGTCTGACTTCCAGAACCCGAAGGCGATATCGAAGCATTTCAGTTAGACCAACTGTTGGACTTTTGTGGGCTCCAACAACGCGTAACGACTGCCACTAGATGTTCGTATGGCAACCGGGATCAAAGGTTTAACGGTTTTCCGAGGCACGACCAGACCAGTGCAAATATACATATTCATGCATACAAATATTTGCACAGCGCGGGGATTGAACCCGCGCCTTCTTGCGCAGCGACCGCGTTTTTTTGGTTATGTTTTTTTTTATGGTTCCATACTTTAAAGAATACTTAAGTTAATAAGCATCCGTAGTCCATCCGTAAATGAGAAAAAAGTCGGTTGTCTGTAAAGTCGGTTCTCTGACGATAGTTGAACGTGACAAGGTCATAAGAAAATACTGATGGAATAGTTGCATTTTGACGTGACAACGTCTTAAATTAGGTTGCGGCTGAGAGTCACTTATGAAAAAGTGTAACGCTCGGTAACGTTACGATGAGTCACCGAACTAAAAAATATATTTCTATAGTTAAAATTTGTGCAATTCTTATTTTCATTCAATTCCTTGTTCCTATTGTGCAATTTAATTATATTCATATCAATAAATATTCTACCGAGAAAAAGACGTTGTCACGTAAAATCTTCGCCCGTAAAACCGACTTTACAGGCAACCATTTTTTTTTCAGACCTTTATCCCCGCTATTAACGTTGCTATAAACAATTGACACCACATTCATTTTTCACTGCATTTCATACTTGACGAAAACATGTAAATGTATTATTTTATATCTGCTATCCACGCGGTCGAATCGCTCACTCAAGTAGGAGAGAGACAGATGTCTTTGTCGCTCGTTCCGCGCTCTCGCTTGCACTTCAAGCCTTAAATGGTACGGGGTAACGCCGCATGAGTTATTTTTTATTGTTCCATCGAATTATAAGACGTTGTCACGTCAAAAGTTAAAGTGGGTCTTTCAACCAAGAAATATGTTTTATACGGTGTTTTTTACCTTGTGGTGAGAAACTCTTAATGAGCGAGTCTGACTCACATTTGGTCGTTTTTTATTGTCTGAGTAAGAACATTTTAGCTTATGCCACAGATGTACTAAAAAGCTACTCAGAACATTTTTTAGTGTCTACAATTGAGTTGACATTTCACTGAACAAATTGTTAGACTGTACATAATGATGCGTAATCTGACCAAGTTTTAATATAAAAAATCCTATAACAATCTATCAGAATTTCCTTTATGACACATTTGGGCTATACATAGTTAGTCCTTAACAGTCTAGCAACCACGCGCCCAATTACGTAACACCCCACAAAACATACAAGAACAATACTCAAGAATAAATAATGAATTTGACCTAATAAGGATTTCGTGTGGCTTTGTACAGACAGGACATCTGGTTACTACAATCTGTCAGATTCCTTTATTAGATTTTCAACTTTATCTCTTAAGCATTAATGCTTAAGGTTGATTGGGAGTATTTGACAGTTTCGGTTAACTTAACCTGTTGTCGTCCGTACCAAGCATTTACACGAGAGCGACGTCATAGCGTAGCACCGCGTAGCAGTCGCGTAAGTGCCGCGAACACGCAGCGTAGCACTGCGTAGACTCAGCGTAGCATCACATAAGCGTCACTTAAACTAAGATTTCACAAGTTTTGGTCAAACTATTAACGTTGTAATACGCTGTATTACTTACATTTTATTACTGTAATATAATTCATTTAAATATAATCTTGGCAGGGATTCGAACACCTACTAGACAGCCTAGGACTCGGAGGTCGGGTGTTCACGTCACCTCACGACCTCGCCATACATCGCATCAATGGGACCTTCCGACAGCTACATGATACTCAGCACAGGCACCGTAGATCTCCAATTACCAGTAAGTATCTTTATTATCATTTTAACTATAACTTCTCTCTGGTTATGCCACTTTTTTCTTAGACTAGTAAACCATTCATCTTAAGTTTATAGAAAATCGACTTATTTAGCAGTCGACGAGGGAATGTCGTCTTCAAACACACGTCAGTTTCATTTGTGTCAAACGAATAAGTGTTTAGCGAACTCGATCTTTAATAGCTACCTGTCGCACTAGCAGGTGTCAGAAACACATTCTCTCGACGCGGCGGTGCCTGCCTACCTATGTCTACTTGAATGTTTTTCTGCTGTACTTGTGCCGCATCCCTGGCCGTTGTTTTTCTTGCTGTCCTTCGAAAGGATACCATCCCTACTAATATTATAAATGCGAAAGTAACTCTGTCTGTATGTCTGTCTCTCTGTCTGTTACGTTTTCACGTCTAAGCCGCTGAAGTGATTTTATTGAAATTTGGTACAAAGATAGAGTTGACCTTGAGAAATAACATAGAATAGTGTGGATTCCGGACTTCTGAAGAGTTCTTTTGGAAACGCGATATAACCGAACTCCACGTGGGCGAAGCCGCGGGCGGAAAGCTAGTCTAATACAGTTACTTCCAGCGTTACTTAGAGTGATGTCATCCTACTAATAATATAAACTAGCGACCCGCCCCGGCTCCGCCCGGGTGCAATGCTGATACTAAATACACTACAGAAAAACTGTGAACGTTTTATAAAAAAAAATTGCGGACCACGTGCCGCCACTCCAAACGCGACGCCCCGCAATCTGAAATATCTTCGAAAATGTTAATTTAAATCATATGCTGTAAAGGGCGATATAGATCTAAATTAAATCAACAATTGATTTAAGATATTAAATTGGATAAGAATTAATGCTGTATTGGTTAAAATCGCTTTGAAAATTAGCTACTATTTATCGTAAAAAGTAAATTTTATTGTGGGATATCTATAAGAGATACACACTTACCATCGTGAATTTTTCTGTAGACCGTTTCAATGTGTACAATATTTAGTACATTAAGTATTTTGATAAATCTCGTAGGGTTAAGCCTGCGTTTCACTGCAAACGCGGAAAAAATGTAATTATTTACGTCATCACATTAGAAACTTCAAAAATAATAGTATTTCTCTACTATTTAATGAATATTATTATACATAAAATTATACCTTCCTCGTGAATCACTATTAAAAAGAAATCTTACCAAAATCCGTTGTGTAGTTTTAAAGATTGAATCATACAAAGGAACATAGGGAAAGTAAAAGTGATTTTATTTTATAATAAGTAGTGATGTTGCAAAAGTTTGTGAGAATGGATGGATGGATCTTTGTAAGTCTTTCACACAAAAACCACTGAATGGATTTGAATGAAATTTAGAACAAAAACCGTTTATAACCATTAATAAGACATAGGATAATTTTTATTCCGATATTATTACCGGTACCCTGATTGCGTAATATTTTACTACTATCTACTACTATAGTGAGT
This sequence comes from Sesamia inferens, assembly GCA_037179545.1. Taxonomy (NCBI): domain Eukaryota; kingdom Metazoa; phylum Arthropoda; class Insecta; order Lepidoptera; family Noctuidae; genus Sesamia; species Sesamia inferens. The sequence goes on along the minus strand of CM073934.1, from coordinate 21,272,776 downwards.
TTCGCAATTACCCTGCTGATCTAAATTTATGCAGGTAAAACCGCCAGGCGCAGCTAGTTACCAATAATCGAGAAAGTATGGCTAGTTATTTTTATCCTCATATTCAACAAACAAACGAAAGCAGAGCGAGATGCTTAATGATATGAATGATTCTATATATTTACTTAGTGTTGTTGACTGTGCCTCTGCAGTAAATTCTTGATAAATAGATAAATAACATGTAAAGACACTATTTATTTGTGTATCTAATAATTAGGTATAAAAGATTAGATAACAACCTCATGGAACAATTCAAGCTGCGCATTGAGCAGAATATGCTTCAATACATAAATTATTTTATAGCATAGTAAAAAAGTTGAAAAGTTTGATTGTTGGTTAGTTTTAATACTCTAATCTCTCGAGCTATCAGTCGATTTAAAAAGTTATGTTCGTAATTTATAATCGAATTCTTTAGGATGGCTATTTAATAACATCACTCTAGAACTCTTTTAAAAGATATCAAGACAATGGAATTGTTTAAAAAGAAAAAGGAGGAAGAAAAGAAAAGCAAAAACAAAGTAATAGTGCGGATCTCGATCCATTTCGTGAAATTATAAACCATCGATAGATTGTTAACCGCAACAAACCATTTATAACAATTAAACGCCTTTGTTAGTTCATTATTTGACCAAGTGAAACCGACAAATTGTGACCTGATATCATATTTGCAGGCGATCGCACTTTGCGCTAATACTATAGACAAAAAACTTTTTACAAATAAATAGAAACCGACTTCAAAAAAAGAAGTCGGTGGCGAGCTAAACGGCAGAAACCTCGAGACACCGACTTCTAGAGCCATGACAAAAGTAAAATTATTTTTTCCTTTTTTTTTTTAATTCGGTTTCTATTTTTTTGTAAAAAATATTTATTTCATGTTTTTCAATGTCTTAGTCGAAATTCTAAAATTACTTTTTTCACCTCATAACAATAGTGGTAGCCATAACCCATGTCAGAATAAGTTCTTATCAATACGAAAAAAATCCCTATCTCAAAAACTACTGAACCGATTTTGACGAAACTTATAGTATTCCCTATGTTGAACTATACATAGTAGGTACAACAAAAAAAGAATTACTTTAATCGGACTTGTAGTTAACATTCAATTCTCGAGAAGAACTAAATTTTTGCAATAACGATAACACCATTTTTGACTGTATGAGCGAATAGCGATGTGACCGCGTGCCGAGTGCCCTGTCCCCCTTCGCCCGCGCTTGTATTGCCAACCGCACATGTATTAAGTTAACTCTTTTTGCGAAATAATATTTATTTTTTTAGAGGGTTTTTTTTAAACTTTAGCCTGGCTATGTAGGCATTAGTAGAATCAGTTATCGACACCTAACAATACCTTCACGGATCGGACATGGTTTTCTTTACATATTGTATATTATAATCTATCATATATTGATTATAATATATCTAAAATAAATACTTTATATTGTAAGCAAGTACACATTTAATCGACAGTTTACAATCTCTTGAGAGAGTTTATAAACTAAGGGTGATTACAATCATACGGTGACATACATAATTGCTAACTACAATAATACATATGAAGGACAAAAGGTTACAATTGGTACATCATTCATGATCATGAAGCATCTTGATCTATATACATGACACTACACACAGCATTGTGCGGGTTTTATTGAGCATCTGATTTAGGGAAACCCGGTGATGAACCTTTAAAAATCATAGCAGGCTTAAAAAAAAACATTCAGGCAACCAACTAAACGTGACTAAAGAATAAACCTTGAAAGCCATGAATAGAGACCTGAAGGAAAGGAGGAAACACGGTCTAATCAATGTTTTAATTTATCCTTGAAATGAACGTGAACTATCGGCATTATCTGATAATATATTACAAAAAAACTAGTAAAGTTATAGACTAAAATACAATACGGTGATCTTACTGATCGGGAGTTATACAACCAGCAAGGGATCAGATCAGGAGGTCAGATAACAAATGCTTAAAGTAGAGGTTATCATTCGATATTTCCGAAAATTGTGTATAACTGTAAATCCTTCATCATTCATCATCAATCATCTTGTGGAACAATTATATTGTGTTGTTTTGGAAGTATTCACCCACGCTTTCACCCCCTGCACAATGTCATACTGGACAACCTGAACATGCACTTCTGCCTTATCCTTCACAGTACGCATTGAAGATATTTTGATTAAGTGACGATTGTTTAATCGAATTGCTATTCTGAAGTCTAAAGATTGAAACCACTTATCAGTAACCAATTCCGTGGAAATCAGAAACATGTTTTAATTGGACATGCTGTTAATTAATTAAAGAATCAAGTGAAAGAAAACAGAATATAGATTTGGACGTATGTTTAAAAAACAAATTGATCGGCCTAACAATAATGATTCCTTTTGTCATTCAATAGGAAAAGTTGTTCTTTGTCTTACTTCGCGCTGGCGTGAGTTTTTTTACCAAATTTTGTAACATAGGCACTCCATGATTCGTCTACAATATTTTCACTGCTAGGACAGAGACCGCCTTGATTAGAGAGGAAGTGGACTGTAATCTACAAAGTCGCATGTTGTGGAATTTTTGTTCTTGTCAACGATGTTTTTCTTCTCTGTTTTGAGAGCAGTGGTGATCAAATTAGATTTAGAGATACATAGTAGGTACAGTGCCTGCCTTAGGTCTTGAACCCGCGACCTACAAATCGCTAATAATGCCGTTACCACTGATCACCAAAATATCCAAAAAATTAACGCCCCGATCATAACTGAATTCATAGTGATTGATCACGTTGGAAAATAATACCCTCCCTCGTGTGTTGAGCAATGAAATAAGGCGAAAAACATCGCTGGCCTACAAATCCAAAAACATTGTGTTTAATGGACATTGCAGACCTGTACCTGTCTAAGTTTTTTTTTATATAAAACATGATTGATGCTTCGATTCTACGAAAAGATTCATTTTGCATAAAAATATACAATTTACAAACATCGTGCAATAACGCAAAAAGTTGTTATTTCCTGACCAGACGACTAACACAATTTTTTATCAATTTTAAAGGTAGTCAAAGTACGTTATATTCAAACTTTCTGAGCTGTGACCAATCTCTTTAAATTGCCTTTTTATAGTTCAATCCATATTTCCCGCAAAATGTATCTTTTTTGTAACTTTTTATTATTAAGATTACATGATACAGAATAGGTGCAAAAAGAGACGATGTGCCATTTTCTAGTTTTCACCAGCTAGATGACTGCCCTCGAATGACTTATTCAGAACAAATATAATAATAATAATAATAATAAATCGTTTATTAACAAAATAGTGTTTTTACATTTCCGTATAAATAAGTACAAACTATTTCTAAAATTAATGTTTCGGGGGAAACATAATTCTATATTTTAACTTGTGGACTCCACACTAGGTCGAGCCTGTCTCAACAACAACACTTTCACACAATTAGAAACACATATCAAGTTCGGTACTGTATTATGAATCCTGTGGCTTTTTATTTTAATAAAGTAAACATAAAGTAAATTTAATTAACCTAAACAAAATCAAAAATGTAGACTAAGGAAGTGAATTTAATTAATTACAATGTGTCCAGGAGAATGATGAAAGTTCTTGTGCATGAAGTGGTTGGGTATATGGAAGTGAGTGCAATCTATGGTTACTGTAAAATGTGTTAAGCCATTACTCTAACGAAGGCGTTAATTTAGTCTTCGACACTTATTGATTCTATTACGCGAAAACTGTATAATAACTCGTGGTTGTTTTAAATAATGTTCAACTACAACAAATGAACAGTTTTTAAATCCGGTGTGACTTGTACTAGTGTTTGGTAGAAAGCGATGCAGATAGTTCCGCTGCTTTCTCGTTTATTGCGACACCAGTGACGATGTCGGCCGAAGCCCTTATAGGAAGGAACATGTTTTACCATGCATATTTTTTCCGTGAGAATTCAATTACTGAAATATTTTTCATTCACAATATTAATTTCAAATCAAATACAACCTATGCCTTTCCACCCCTAGAAAGACTTCCCAATTTCTAATTTCTTGTGGCATTATAAGCCTTTGATAAATACACACATCAAAAGTGTCTAGGGATCAACATATATTTTTGCAATAACTTTTTTCCTGATTGATATTAATTAAAATTTTCTTTAAGGATTCATCAAATAAAGTGTTTTCGTTTGTCACAGTAACGATAAACCAAGTCACCTTTGCATTAATAAAGAAATTTGCCATTTTCCTAATAAAGGGATATTTGACATTTGAACCACTAACACAAAAGTTCGAAAAAAAGACTGAAATAACAGTTTTCTCTAAAATTTTATTGGGTAACTTAAACAATTAATAATCCGTGTTTCTACCGCGAACACTAACAACACAAGAACATCGGTTTGGCATACTCAAAATGAGTTCATGCAAATCACGCTGTGGAATGGCCGCCCATGTTCGTTGCAACAACAAAAAAAGGTCTTCTTGAGACTGGATACCCTCCATATTCGGCAGAGCTCTTCTCTGTAGCATATCCCATGCATGCTCAATCGGGTTCAAGTCTGGCGACTGAGCAGGCCAGGGCAGGACATTGATGTTAGCTGCGGCGAGAGTCTGTCTTACAACTCTTGCGGTGTGCGGTCGTGCATTATCATGCATTAACTGAAATAAGGGACCGATTTGCACTTGTAGAGGAACGATGACGTCTGATACAATCGTCTCAGCATAAATTTGAGCGTTGAGGTTGCCTCTGATCCAAATCAACTCAGTTCTTCTGCCGATCCAAATACCCGCCCATACCATGATGGTTCCACCACTATAAGGATGGACTTCCTGGCAGGATTTTAATCGCTGTTGGCGTCCAGGGGTTCTCCAGTGTCGTATACGTCTTGTATCCGGTCTCATACCAAAACAAGACTCATCAGAAAAGCACACGAAACGCCATTGTTCTTCTGCCCAATTTCTGTGTTCAAGAGCCCATTGATATCGAATCCTACGATTGTGCATTGCTATAGGTGGTACCCGTAGCGGTCTTCGGGAATGAAGGTTCACTTCATGCAAGCGGTTTCTGACTGTTTGGTCGCTAATTAAGTTCCCTGAAGAGTGATGAAGCCTCACGGCTAACATCATGGCGGTTATTATTGGAGCTCTTCGAGTTAAGATTTGAATGTATCGGTCTTGTCTCCGTGTGGTGCAGCGATACCGTCCTCCATGGCGCTCAGCCACGGTACCAGTGCTTCGGTAACGTGTCCAAAGTCGAC